>CAJQTT010000016.1:0-2400000 GCA_906901655.1 Sminthurides aquaticus | reverse complement strand
TTCAGCACTTGTTTTTCTTACGGTATTGATGAACCAAACTTACTTTCCCAAGCTGGGTACATCGTAGGCGTTCTTGATTGTATCTTCTCCGGCAGAAACTGCTGCTGATAACAAGTATCCGTGTTTGTCAAACTCGGCCCTCATTTCTGCCAACAAAAGGCTGTAGTTGTTCTATTGCAAATTAAAGGGAGGAAAACCATTAGTTTTTGGTTCAAAAACTCTAAAAGTATTTTTGACAGTTAGTATATTTAAATGGGTACTTCTTTGTCAAAAACTATGTTCTCACTATTATTGGCACCAACATACATTATTATACACGCGTTACGCATTACGTATTATGTAACGTCAAGTACTTTATATTATAGGAAATATGACGAAAGCAATTAGGAAAAAAGTCTTTTTCTAAAGCTTGACTTCTCGGACTTGTTATTCTTACCTTATCCTCAGGTTTTCCACCACGATGAGCCGGGTATTCCCAATCAAGATCGAAGCCATCAAAACCTTGCGTAGGCAGGAAGTCCACGACAGACTTGATAAAAGTTTTTCGGCTTTCGGCGTTTGCTACCATCTGAAATGTTCACAATAAATATTTTCTTCCTTTTAGATTTGCAAAACAACTTTTTCCAAGGATTTGCCTCCATAAAAAAGCGGCCCCTTCAAGACTTACATTCGAATACTTTTCTGACCCTTCGTTCCATCCACCTATGGCAAGCATAGTTTTAAGTGCCGGATTCTTTTTCTTTAGTCCAGTAAACCTTTCCATTGCACCTGTGATAACATGAGGTTGGTAATAAGATTGGCTGCTATTAGGAAACCATTAGCATTTTCCCGCATCCGTTCTCACTTCCATGCGTTACACATCTTGGATCTTACATCTTCCCCAATCCTTGCACACATCCAGGTAGGCATCCAATAGCCTCATCCTGTTGTCAAAGCCTAATCCAACGAATCCGTAGATGATGTGAGTGCACATGAACGGATCAATATTTTCCGGCTCAAACTTGCCATCATCAGGCCTGTAAACAGCCCAGCTTCCGTAATAGCAGACTACTTTCTTGGAACTGGATCCTCCGCCTACGTATGTAGAACAGAAAAATAAATCGTCTTGTTATTATGTCTTGCACAACACGTGTAGAGGTTATAGATTCTCATGCAAGAGTTTTCACTAAATCCCTCTCTCAGCTTTCACCAATCAGTAATCTGAGATGTGAAGGATTTTCAACATTTTTTTACATTTCTCAATTCAATTCCGGCGCTTTGCTTTACATAAGTAAAACATATGTAAGTTCATTTTGTTGAATTTTTTCTTGCAGTTCGCCAAATGCAAAATCAAAACTAGTTTAAAACGAATTTAGAGTTCAAGAACCAATGGAAAAATTCCCCTAAAGCTTTTATCCCCCTACAATTATCTCCTCTTCCTTCCATTAAAGATAAAATCACCACACTTTCAACTTTATAGAATTATTGTGTGTAATTTCTCGCTACCACAAACAAAAAGCTCAATCACGAAGCTTTTTCCTGGAAAGTGTAAAACGTTTGTAAATAATGAATTCTAAAATACTTTTGTCAATTCTTTTCCACAAGCTCGGAAATTGAATACTAAAAGCATTTGCTTCTCCTAGCTTATATAATCCCTCAATTATTTTAAGCTTTGATCAAAATTTCTGGTAAATGCCTTACAACATCTAAAGCCTCCAAACCACATTGATTAAAAATTACAAAGCCCCGCTTTATTGGTTCAAAATGAATGTTCAAGTTACAAAAAGAAAATATCTAAAAAAACTTACTTTTTGTTTCTGGCATTACCGCAGCAATTGCTGCCGCCACAGATAGCACTGATATCGTTAGAAAATAACTTGCTTTCATCTTGAACACTTGATCCAGATTGAGAAGCGTTCCAAAGCAATTCACCACCTCTTATCTTTTCCCTCATAGGATTTCCGCTACTTTCTTTCAAAATAGTACCGTAATTCACCTCAACTTTATCCAATTAAACGTACCCTGTAGTTTGTATTTATATCCCATATCTTCTTCCAGATCGAAGACAGCTCATCATCCCTCCTAGCATTCTTCGGAACCCATGCCTGTAGAATACACCTTCTCAACCCATAAATTTAGGTTTTAGTGTTAGGTTAATAGGGGCACGGAACGACATTCACTTTCAATAGTGCATAAAAGATCAGTGTAAGTCTATAACACCTGCTGCATGTCAGTTTGGAACAACGGTTCTAGCAATGACGTGTACTCATCCATATCTGACTGAGACGTCGGCATCTTCTCGAAAGGGAAAGGTGAAACAGAACGGTAAACACCAACATGTACTACGGTTGATCTAAATTACATATTCCCATGCTTGCCATTTGCTCTTTCCGTGCACCATCTTAGATGCATCTGACGCCAGGTATTCTTCCAGGGTCGATGCACAAAAAACCTTGCTTTGTCGGGATTTATCCCCGGGATTTACATAGTGTAGCCATTAATTACCTTATGAATATTCCAAGCTAACAATAAAACATAACCTGTTGAGGAATACATGAATATTTTACGTGTCAGAAGTTAGAATGTTTTCTACCCTATGCCTAAAAGGCGTAACCTATGATTTAATAGCTTCAACTTAGCGCCAACATTTATCTGGATGTTTTTCTTCTAGCGGTTATACATTCCTCATGTTAATGTTTTCTCGTTGACATGAAATCTCATGAATCCGTAGCTATGCAGCATTTAAAAGTCCGTTTCTGTACTTACGCACCGCCCTAATTTCTCAAACTGCCTACAGCACAACATTAATGTCCATATTTCATAGCATTCAACCATATCCAGGAGTAAGGAAACGATTTTATGACCCATTCACTCACCTTTCTGTGAATGGAAATGGCATTTATACATTCCACATTTGCTGCTTGTAACACGGACAGATGAAACGGAAACTGTTGCAGCTGTATTTTTTACATTACTTGAGGCTATCTTGGAAATGTCGCAATATATTTGCAGCTGTTTTTTTCACCTCGATTCAATCCGAAATTATGTCCCTAGTCCCTGCTACAATATTCATAACCCATTAATGTATTTAAATACAGTAAATCACATTTTGGGTTTTGATAAATGAAATAAACCGATACCGTGAATGACGTCCATGGAAATGCCTGAATAATATCAAGAAGAGCTTCACGAATTAATGCCGGAAATAACCTTGCTCACCGGATTCTTAGTATCTTCAGGAATAGAATTTCATGAAGGAGTAACCAATTAAAAGAAATGTAGAAAACTATATAGATGAGATGAGGAGTTGATCAGCTTCGATTGGCTCGAGGAATAATTTGTTCGCCAAGTTTGATAGTTTTGGAACTTAGGAAAACATTTGCGCTCAAATACCCGTTAAGTTCTTGTAAACAGATAAAAATATGAAGTGTTCGGATCTATTTTTGGTTTATATTTCTCTACGAAATTTCTACAGTTCTAGCTTGGACAAGCTGGACAGAATATGTTTAGTGCACTGAAAGGTGACTTTGATTTTTCTGCCCGACTATGAGAATAGAAGCCAGACTTGAGGTCCAAGATAATCAAACTACAATAGTTTAGGAGAGACGAAGAAACCTGTTAAAAGTATCATTTTATTCCCACCATATTGATCTCCCTTTTATTCCAGCCTAATTGGAACGTAGAGAAACAAAGTGACCAAATTGAGGTTATTTCCCATCTAGGCCTAAGCCGGAAAGTGCTAATACGATGGTGGAGGGAGTGAAAGTGAGCCTAAACAGCTTTCTCCTTGGGAACCTGAAAGCCTACCCCTAAAAGGTTTCTTTCATCTTATTCAATCCCATCACATTCTTTCCCAACTTGAGAGCCGTGTGTGAAAATGTGTAGTATTCTTTCTCTTACTGCTTCGGCAGGAAAGCTCCATTTCCTCCTTCTTTTATCCCTCTTAAATTGATGCACTCTGTCAAATAGAGACTAAGTACTTGAGACTTTTAGACTCAAGCTGGATTTTACACGAACTTTCTCTCTCCCCGCTCCAAAGTTCTTTTCCCTGCCATTGCATTGTCTCCGCAAACTTGATCAAATTCGCTTCCGACCGGGCTTAGTTTCGTGCATGCGTAGTATTTTTCAAAGCATTTAAACTTTTTCCGAACTGGTAAATTACAAAACGGATTTCTTTTGACCTTTCACTAGTTTTATTTATTTCCATGCTATAAAAGTTCGTTATTAGCTAGCAGATTACAATTTTCTTTAACTAATTTGACCAACTTGAATTAACTTAGCTCCACGAAATGTGAGTTTTGGAATTATTAGTGAGGAATTGATATTAAATTTTTAGATTAACACGATGATTTTGATTCCACTTTTACTGTAACTAACTAGTTACTATAGCACTTTGGTGGGTAAAGAATAACGGGAATGTGCGTAACGTTATATACATCTCAGGCGTCTAGTTTAGATTAACGTACTCTGCGATCCCTTGTAATGATTATCATAAAAAAATTAAATGTAATGTTTTTAGTCACAAACTAAGTTTAGGTTTAACATTTTTAAGTCTTCTTGAATGCAGTATAAGTCTTATGATTGTCGGATGATTTTAGTGAATATTACAGTATTGTATTTAGACTGCTGATTAGTTGCAACCCTTAATGTCTATTGGAAAACAAAGATTAATAATTCGTCCCATTATTGCTAACCTTAATAATTACGCGTCTATAACGTAACTATACAGCCTAATAAATAGTGTCTTTTCCAGAATATTTTCCTGCATGTAACATATATTATATCTTCCTGAATATGTATCGTCAGCCAAAAGAATACAAGAAAATTCAAAAAGCGTTACGTAAAAATGCAATTAACGAGTAATTAAGCTAGTTTCCGATACAATACACAGTCGTTATAGCAGTTTATCTCAGGAAACTTGAATGCACAACGTTTGCTAAATGCTAAACATCTCCCGCTTACATTAATTTCGTTTTTGCAAGTTGATTGCATTTCCTTGGAAAATCGTGCATATGAAAGTGTAGGGATTTGACGCTTTCAGAGAATTAAATTCTAATGACTCAAATACAATATTCTGATGAACCTCTTGTGGAGCGATGCAATTAAATGTGAAGTTTTGCTCATTTTCTTCTGATTGGCCAGCTCTCTGGAAAAGTAGCATTACTATTCCACGGTGGTATCCCTAGACGGTGTGGAACTGCTCGAAATCGGCAATCTTGTTAGTTTCAGGTTTTTTCGGACAAACCTACGGATTCAAATTAAACCATGTTTCGCAAGAAATTAACTTGGTTCAAATTAGCTGCAGACTTTGAGCTGGTTGCTGTCAAGTTTGAGCTACATACTACTGGACGCGCCCTTCGTTCTGGGTATTAAAACCCATTAAAAATTAATTTACCATATTATTCCCAGCGGTATGAAGAGAAGTCCTGCCGCGACGAAGAATATGAGACCGCCAAATACAGACCGCGTAATTGGGTACAAGCTATTGAAGAGGATGGAGGCGGATAATGTGCACAAGTCCTCCATAATAGCTACGAATGAGAACATTTTACCTGGAACAATTATACAGCGAAGCATTCATTAGTGTCTTAATTATATTCAATGAAAAACAAATAACCCAACTTTTTTACATGGTTTAGGAAGCCATACAATTTCAACATTTCGACACCGACAAAATCCGAAATCAAGGACGGCGTTTAGCGTAGTCAGTTTTAATACCTTCGCGCCATCTTTAACTTGCTTTTAGCTTGCCTATTCGAGTTTAAGCCGTTCCGTTATGTAAATAATTCATATTGTAAAAACTAGTATTTTATTCCTCCATGTGTACTTTTCCTCCTCCTTGCATGTCTTTTGAAGTTCAACGGTTGCGCGAAAATGGGTGAGTCAGTTTGGGGGCATATATTAGAGAAAGTCTAGGGAGCTTTTGGAATGATTGCAAAGAATCTGGAAAATGCATACGTCGATTTGCCTCAGAATATAATACCCGATCCAAAGTAAGACATGTACGAAACGGTGAACCCAATCGATGATGTACAGAATCAATGTTATTCCAAAAGTACTTGTTCAGAAGACCATGCAATTCGAACGAAACCCATGAGACGTTTCCAGAATTCCGAAAACTGATTTTTTCCATGATAGACGACAATAGTGCTAGTTTTGCCACGTAGCAAGCAATATAAGATTTTCTCTAGATGTAAACTGCAAAGATTGAGAAGAGGAGTGATCCCTTCGAAGGGCGATAGTATAGAAATTTTGTGAGAAGTTCTTGGAAATTTAATCTTTCCATACGTTTCAACAGCGGTTGCCTTTGTTCTGTTACAATGTAAGCGCATGATTTGGAAGATCAAAGAAGGAAAAGCAATTTATACTGTTTATCTGCTAGTTTGGTTCTGGAGAAAGTTTCCAACTTTCACATCTGATTAAACCCCAAATAACGCACCGATGAGATGAGAGTGCGACCAAGTCCAAAAAATTCACGGCCTCCTAGCCTGTCCTGCTCAACAGGTACATAATGAAAAACCTTTTAACAACGGTACAGGTACATAATGAAAAACCTTTTAAATATCCTGTACTTTTTGTTTATATTCGTTCTTCCGAGGTATCGATATCGATAACTTGAACCTTTTTTAAATATTCTATTTTATATACCTCAAATGGAAACTAGCATATCTAATAATATATACCTTGGCTTGCTTCATTGCTTTCCCCCCCCCCCCCTTACATCTGCAAATATTTAAGCAAGCTTACAGAAAAAATTAGGCATATTACTTTTCTCGGGAAATTGATTTCAGAACTTTCTGCATATATTCTTCTGCGTAAAACTTACGCACAAGTAATCTTATTTTTACCCCAGCGATCGTATTGTGGGACTGTTAACTATGGAAAGTAATTCTCCACATTCAAATTAATTTCTGAATAGTACGTTTCCGAAATAGGAAGGGATTCTACTCTTGTTTACACATTTGGATTTTTCTTATACTGGGTTTTGAGAATGCTGTAGTCGTACTCATTTTCTGCGCGCACTTCGTCTTTTATATGTTAACAGAAGGACACATTTATTTGACTAGACTTTCTGTCTATTATGAGCTCTTCTCTCTATTCACAATCGGAAGAGGTACCTCCCAGCCGCTTCACAAGTTATAGACCAGCAATAACACGACCCATCATTTTAAAATAACACTTATGGAGTCCATGCAAAACAGGTTGTCTTTGATAAAAAATTTTCGTTTCATCTTTTTTTGGATGAAAAACGCGTAAAATTTAAATTGCTTTCATCGCCTACGCAAAGCGAAAAAGCACTCCAATTTATTTTGACTATACCGTCTTTTTGCGTTTCCTTTCCGACCCCTCACTAGCTATAAGAATGAAGACGGAAGCACTATAGTCCTCGTCTCTCTTTAATCTCGCATAATTTCAAAACAGCAAAAACTGGAAATCCGCAAGGCACAAGAGACAGACAAGGCATGGTGGGCACATTTACATTTTTAAACTGCTCTACCAGTTTTTAAAGGTACAGGCTCCCCTTCATCTTGAGCGTGGAATAATTTATGTCTGAACTTCAAATAATACAATTTAAAGCTATGCGACTTCATACTTGACGCTGGTATTTGTAACTTCTGATATTTTACCCAGGTTTGAGGTTGTAGTTGTATCGTTGTATGTCACCTTGGAATGGGACACATTACCAAACTATTTAGTACTTTCTCTCTTTTACTCACGTAGTTGGCAAACCAGGACACTGAAATACCCCGGACTTGTAAAAAAGAAATAATTCCATTGGAATCACGTAGCTCAAGTATGAGGAGGAAGCCCAGAAGGAAGTCTAACTCAATTAGGACTGGAATGATGCCTCTTGGAAGTGTTTCCATGACTTTTATGCCCCTTGACCATTGATTCGCAGAAGGTGTAAGAAGTTCTTCCTTTCTCTGACTCTTGATTTCCAACTTCCGCTTTCCACTGTCTAGGGAATTCAATATTTAACAGATATTCTACTATAGGCTTCAATCTAATCAAGTCTCAGTAATTTAGTTTAGCTCATACCGGTATTCAATCCCCTTAAGATGATCTTGTCATGAGATACTGTCACTATGATAACGTCATCACTTTGGTATCCATTCTCCAAACACTTCACAAACAGTTGTCTTCTCGGAAAATCAATTCCTTATAATTATTATTATTGTTTCGCTATTAGTTCAACGGGAATGATCGAAATACCGAGCAGGAAGTCACTAGTCTCCAGATTTTCTTTGTGGTTATTCAGTGCAAAATTAACGTCAAGTTCTGAATAAGTTTGCAAATATGCGGATTTTCATCGATCTCCTCACAAGAATGTCTGACAGGCCCAATCGTATGAATCGATTTTATTGAGCCCTATAAACACATAGTTCATAGTCATGGCCATGGCTAATGGCTAAGTCAGTCATCCATAATTTACTCAAGTTTCCACGTTGCATTTCCCCACAAAATCTTGTCGATATTATATCGCAATTTCCAAACCTGTGTTGCATTTTCCCTAATTTTTTTCATCTTACCACTGCCTAGTAGATGGACACTTTTATTTTGCCTCATCAATTTGTATGTATTACCATTCAATGCATCCTATATTTTTTGGCAACTATTCCCTTTCCCTTAGCTTTATAAAGGGAATTGCACAGTTGCGCCGTGGTTCAATAATAGCGTGTTCTTCATAGATATTTGCAGCCCTCTATCCCTGACATCTCACTGTTATAACTTCTACCAAGAAGATATTTCCCAACCTTGGTCAAATGAGTTTCGTGAAAGGAATCTCGGTAAAGTGATCACAGTAATAAAAATAGGCATTGGAAGAGCAAGCAGGAGTTTGCGAAGAACTACAACTTGAATTTATCCGTTCCCTTTCTCTCAACCGTTAATGTTCTTGTTTACGTTTTTGCAAAGCTTATATAGTTTTGTACAGGTCTATAGGAAGTACAAGAAGAAAGCAAGCATACCGCAATAGTGTAAGAATTAAACTGACTTTCCCTTCCGCAAGGAAGCCACGTAAGATATACTTCTTCTCCAAGACTTTTCCCATCTCATCTACAGCTATAGAATCTTCCATGGCTTCCTGGGATTACTCTGCTTTCACTCTTTCTTTTATCCTTGACTTTCTCCTGATCTTTCATCCCTTTCTTTCTTTGCTCCCTTGACAAATAAATCAGAGAGCTCATGCAAGGGTCCCAAATCCCAGATAACCAAAGCTTGAAATCTCTAGCTTTTCACTTTGTCTCTTCGACATTGGTCTAGCGTTTGCACAAGAGAAAACTGTAATCCTAGAGATCTGGAAGGAGAATCTATTTTCAAACTTTTCAATTCCCGATTTCGAGTCGAAATCGTAAAAGCAGCGCTTTCTCTAGATTGTATCCGGTCCAGCTTTCCCTTAAACGCTTTCATCACCGCACCAGAGAAAGGCTCTTTCACTTTCCCCACTCCCTTCAGCTGGCTACTCCACTTGGCAATTTTCAAATACACAATCCCAGGCCATAACAGAAACCATCACAGAGATCATCACCTGCGGCTCTTCCTATTTCTGTGCTGTGGTGCTCGAAGTTTCTGAAAACTCGCTCTAGCAACGAATTAGCTCAAAGTAACTGCCTAAAATTCTGTGCTTCACCGCGTCTTTGTATAACGTTAGGGATTTGGAGTGCTGGCGGTCTCGAGAACCAGATTCTTATTGACATTGTCTATAGCACACTTCAAAGATACGTTATGAAATGAGGCACTGGCCGACATTAGAGCTCTCCAGACTACAGCGTTTGAAATTTTCCCCAACTTCGTTGTTCTCTAGAGAACGGAGTTTAATTTATGTGTTAATTAACCATAATCATGGATGAAAGAGACCACTGTTTTTCAAATAATCGCTTCATCCTGCTTTCACTTCAAAGTATCTGTTCTCTTCACAGCAAGCCTTCTCCATAATGCGATCAACACATTTTACGCAACTGTGCCCTATCCGGCTTTTACACTCCGGCAAAATTAATACACATATCGCACATCTACATATTATTCAAGTATTTAGCAATCGCGGATTTAAATTTTGTACTTACCATGTTCTGTAGAGCATACAAGCTTCGACAGGAGCGCTCTTGTTGCTGGAATTGTGAAGAAGCTGAATATTGACCATATCGGAACTGTAAACAGATAAAATCTTTCACCAAACCATAAACTACTACGTAAACACAATTAGTATTCCAGCACCCACATAGTTGGAAAAAGTTTCTCAACTGATTTGTACGGAAGCAGGAGATGATAGGTCAAGAAATTAATTCATAAACTTTCAAGGAATCAAAACCTTGCTAATATCAACAAGGTTCCGCATTGGGTTTATTGCTCTTCAGTGTTGCGTAAGCTTTCACCATGCCCCCTAGCACGTATAAGGAATTATGAAGTCAAAGCTATTTACAAACTAGAAGAGATGAAATCTATTTCCACAACAGCTTCTCCCGCTTCCACATCTCTGCTTACTCCATGATCACGACCACCCGGGACGGGAGCTGAATATTATACAGAACTAATAACATGTTCCCAACTTTCTCCCACCGGTATCTTTCGCATATTAGACATTGGGCATGTTTTAAAATTCGCTTAATTACCTGTAAAAGCCATGAAGGTCGTCTTACTCAGCCCATAGACAACAAGTCCAGCCATACGTGAGATAATACCGATGATGCATATACTTGTGTCATCCAGGCCGAATTTCTGGAAGACGGGCATTCCTAGGAGTAAAACCAGGGCACCGATCCCGTATTTCCCTCCAAAGTAATATGAATACGTTTGATAGCTCCATGCAAGCGGCTGATCTTTGGCAAACAGGTAAGCTACATCAAGCTCCCCTGAAACACGAAGAAACAATGATGCGAACTTAGGCAATGATTTATTTATTACTTTCACCGCCAGTTCTTTCACCCACCAACCATCTTCTCAAGCTCTGGTGGTATGTATCAGTGCTGTATCTTGAACTTGCAATCCTCCCTTCATCCTCCTCCGCTCTTAAACCCGGACCTCCTCCTCCATCCTCCTCTCTGTCTCTCTGAATCTCCTTGACACCTCCACAAGATCCTCATTTTCTCTCACCAAGCTTCAAACTTTCACTCTCATCATTGTCATCCTTCGTAGAGAGATTAATGAAGACAGATAAAAGGTGCTCTTCCTTCCTTACCTGCAGTAACCATCATGGCTATGTACGAGGCAATGATGACAAGAAGAATGAAGAGTCTCCTATTTTCTTCCCTCTTTTTAAAAGCTGTCGACATGGCTTCCACGAAATGATCTGATCCGAAATAAGTGGAGCAGCAAGAAGCGGGAGCAACATGCGAGTCTTCTGCTTCTTTTCTTATTCTCGGCACTCTGATGATATTTCGTTCCTCATCAAAAGAATTAGAAGAAGACGAGCTGTCTTCCGTATGCGTGCAGGATGATGAGCTTCTGCTACTGCTTTCACTTCCACTCCCACTCGCTGCTGTTCCGTAGCTCCGCTTTCCCCTCCCTGCTCTTCCTGGTAAGAGCGTAGGCGATTCTCCTCCGGTCCTCCGTTCACTCCGTTCCAGTTTTGCTTTCTTCGTATCGTCCTTGGCAGTCAGTAGCCCCACCGTTGACAGCCCTCCTGCCTCTCTCCTCGAATCTCCCTTTACATACTCACCGTCACAAGGGGGCGCTAGTATCGGCTGGACTGGGTCCCTGCTAGTCGGAGCACATGCCTGCAGCCTTCGTAAAGTTGCCGCCTCTCCGCGAATATTCTTCACAAAAAAGATGGCATAAAAGAAAGCGAGTAGGTACGAGATCATCATGAAGAAGAAAGCATATCCATGCCCAGTAATCTCAAGCATAGATCCAGACACAAACGGTCCGATAGTCCCTCCAAGGAACGTCATAGCCTCAAGCCTTGAAATCCTCACGGTACGATTTTCTTCGCTACTCACAGCAGCAACGTAAGTCATGCACGACATAATACAGCTAACAAAGCCTCCACAAAGCCCGCTTAGGGAAGAAGCAAGAAGGATGAAGGCTACGGATGAGTCCTTCCAGAAACTAATTGCAATGTAAACCCCGCAACTGAGGGCGCCACCAAAAGGAGGAATAACCACTGGCCACTTTCTCCCAAACTTGTCGCTCCAGCTCCCCAAATACATGGCGATTAAGAGTGACGGAATGACCATGCTTATAGTAGACATTAGAATCCAATGTGAACTCTCTGTCTGCACTTGAGTAAGCTCGGATTTAAATTCGTCGGAATGAAGACTGGAGCACACAGTGACATTGTATTGGGAATTGCAAACTTTGGAATACACGAGGTCCTGGAAGAGAGCATATTGTGAAAATGTTGAGACCATGTACAGGAAAAGCACAGGCTCCACTGTGATTTCACTCAGGAAGCTCCAACAGGGAGCGTTGGGTACAGGAATAGACATTTCGTTCACTTTCTTCTTCATCATTTTCTTTCTTTGATTCAATTAATTCATTAATTCAGTTCAGTACTCACTCAATCAAACACTAGCACCAGCTGTTAATCACGAACAGGAAAAACAAAAACAAATCAATCTCCTAATCAACGGTTGTATATACAGACTAACACTGTGCATAACTGGGACACTTGGTAAGCACAGCTGTGATGGATCACTCTCTGGAGAAGAAACAAGTTTATCTACTTTCACTCCCTCTCTCCTCTTGTCCGCACTTGTCAAATTAGCGAAGCAGAGAGACAGAGACGACGAATAGAGAATTGGAAAATTCGCGAATATTGTAAATTGCAATATTGCGTCTTCTACCCCGGTTCTCACGCATCCAGCTATCTTAAATCAGCAAATTCTTCCGTCTTCACTTGTAATCCTCCAAGAATTCACACTGCAATCACCGACTGAACCGGATTCTTCCCCCAACACCCAACACGCCACCCTCTGCAATTTCTCTTAATCAAGCTTTCAAGCACGTTTTGCCCAAGTAAGCAATAATAGTGGAGGTGGACTCTCTCAGTAGACTCATTCATGCGTCATCCCAATTTTCTTGAGCACTCAATAATAACCCAGTCTCGCGCTCTTTTTCATTATTCTTCTTTTTCCAAGCCGTCTATTCCGCTAATTCCATCATGTTCACGTATTCGTCTGCCTCTAAACAGGCCTTGTCATTAATTCCACCAACAAGATTCACTTTCACCCACTACCACCACGCCACTCTTCATCACTCCTTCCCACACTTCCCACACGTCAAAAACAGCTTCTCACGATGAGCCTTCGCCAATTTTCAATCTTCTTCTTCTCTTCTTATCATCTCCTCCTTCTTGATCCTCTAATCTTCTTCCCTCTTATTCCATTCCCTGTGGTTCTTACAATCCTTAAGTTCCTCCAGCAGCACTTATATCACTTCCCCCCCCGCCTTTTCCCAGTTGTCAAAAACTTTTCAGTCTGAAATTAACTTTGGTAATTATTTCCTTTTTGTCAAATCACTTAATTCCTCCGGGATGTGAAACTACCTGACGATAAAACTTCTGCGAACAAGTTTTATACCATAATCTTTATAATGTCATCATCATTTCATGATCAAATTCAAACTGTCAATCCTAGTGCTTCCAGGTCTAGGCTATAAAGCTACAAATTCTAGACTGTACATAGTCTGCCTCGTTCCCCCATCCATATGTTGTCACCCTCAAACAATTCTCGTTTCTCAACAATAAGCTTTATGAAGCTTCATCAAACCTTCACCTCTTCTCCTCCGTCGTACTTCCCATTAACCCATAATTGCGGAGGTGGAGCTAGAGTATCTGTAAAAAAGAGGCAAGTATTTTATTAGTATCAGTATTATTCCATATTTTCTATAACCTATATACACAATGGAGTATAATACATTGTAAAACTTCAGCATTCGTGCGCCTACTCACTTGGAAAGCCACCGCTCTACACTTCAGCCGTCAATGCTTATACGGAACATATATATAACTAATTCTAACTTAAAACTACGTTAATCGCTGCTTACTATATGGGCTCAGCTAATGGCTTTTCTGTCTTTAAATAAAACAAACTGAGATAACTTTAAACTGTGTCATTGAGGTGCATGCACTTTCAAATGAGGCGTGTTCATTTTAACATTTCCCAACATTATTATCTGATGTCTCTTATATTGTTAGGTCTTCTCTTTGATTATGATAATTTGTAATTTGTTGAATTATAATTCTTTCCTCCGAAGCCGTTAGCGATTGCTGCTAGCAACCACGAGCAAATACTACATTAGTATTTATGAAATCCATCAAAACAACAAGGATGCCGCCGCGTCCTGATACATTGACATTAGAATTGCAATCAGTATATTGTCAAGAATAGGATTCCCTTGCCTTACTTTTGCTATGGAGGAGTTCATACTCTCTTTCAATTCAAAAACCAGGAATACGGTAATTTAAATACCGTTTTAATCCCACATCCTACCTTATCCTTTCATCCTCCTCTCACTTCAGGCTTGACTATGCAACAGTATATCTTGCCCACATCACAGAATTGACAGAATGCTTTTGATCCCATATGTGCTTCTGAAGAATGAAGAAGACAGTGACATGATACATGGCAGTGAGGGAACATCGTCGCATTTGCACCGATAGCCCTCGCAAATGCGAAAACGCATTTGCACCGATAGCCATCTCATCTGTACCGACATATCGGTGCATGTGCACAGATAACCATCGCATATGCTAAAAAATAACGTGTAAACTGCAAAATTGACCGTAAATTTGACCTGACGGTCAGGGATTTGACCTGACGGTCAGGGATTTGACCTGACGATCTTAGAAATAGTTTCTTTCGATGAAGGAGAAAGAAATATACGATATGGCCGTGGGGGTTAGAAATCGTTCGTGGGGAACAAAATCTAGTGGAAATACAAATAAGATTTTTCAATCGATCAGATGTGGCATGAATACAGTTGAAATCCAATAACCTTCACTTCTTGAGGTGACATTGGAGTTCATACAGCTCGAACTCAAAATAAAATTTCACACGATATAGGCCTGGCTGCTAATCATAGAGGTGTGATTAGACTAACCTAAGAAGTGGCATCACCTCTAAAGTAGTAAGAGGCTTGGATATATTTCGATATTAAAGAGTAGCATTATCCACTTATGGTTTACATCTCTGTGAGGTTTTTTCCTAGGAGATATGAAATTCATGATGAAATTTCTGGTGCTCCAGAAATCTCCTAGGAAAAGGGAAGAGATATGCGAAGAAGAGTTTAGAGGTGGTCCTGTAAAGCTCTTCCTCCTCACAATACAGTTATGCCAGATATGGTTTATTGGCCATACTGGTTATCCAGGAACTAGGGTAAGTAGGTGCGTAGTGTGAACCTTAACTTAAAATTAAGTGTGGTTAAAACTTAGAGTTAGTGGTTCCATGTTATTTATTTACTCAAGCAGAGTAACAGCTTAGATCAGCAAAATCAACAATAGAACAGACCTCGAATGACAATTGGATCGGAGCTTTTATACGTTTCTGGAAATCCAGAAACGCAATGTTAAACATAGGAAGCAAGCCTCCTCGAAGATGAAGCAATCCAGTTGTAATCAGTTACATTGAAAAACAACTGGTCAGCTTCAACTCCGATCCAGAATATACAAATATCAATTATTAGCATCATCTTAGCTTAGAGTTCTCGTAGCTCATCGAACCACTAAATTTGCAAATCACATCTCATATGTATATGTCACGTTGGCATATGAAACACTGCTGTTTCACATATGCCATAGCAAATGCGATGGCTATCTGTACACTTGCACCGATATGTCGGTACAGATGACAGGGCTATCGGTGCAAATGCGTTTTCGCATATGCGAGGGCTATCGGTGTGTGCAAATGCAACGACGTCCCCTCACTGCATGGAGGGAGTATCAAAAGATAGATAGACCAGTTTTGAGTTTGCTTACTTGAATCACCGCACCGGCTCATGTCCTCCTCTTAATACCCTAGAGGGGCTTTCTAGGAAATTTTAAATACATTTATGCCCAAGGCTATTATAGGCTTTCTTGAAGATAATCTTTTTAAGGATAGTACTCGAGCTTTAGGGTGTTAAAGCCGTGCCTTTTCACTGGAAAAGCTTACATGTCCATGCTTCATGGTTATTTTTAAGACCTGCCTTCAAGGGTTCTAGTTTCTGTCTATTATAATCCATACGTTTTTGAACTCAAACTTGTATTTTTTGCCCGTTTCACCACCCACAAAATTAAAAAAAATCCACATAGATAACATTTCTTTTACCTTGAATTCTGAAGAGAAGCCAAGGTCGAAATATCATCATACGAGGATTTTTATCAAAAGTATATCATTTTTTTCATCTATAATTCAGCATGCTTGTTCTCACATTCTACTGACACCAAGCTTATTACTTACTAAGTAATAAGCTTGGTTTTTGTATGAATTCTTTGAATTTCACTTGGAATAATTATTTTATTCTATTTGATCCTATTTTAACATTTCGAATTCCTGCTGCAAAAAAGTCTTTGAGTAGTTCCATTACTCGTAGCAGCTCTCTACTATATTCTTCTATGCTGTCATTACGAATAATGTTAATGTAAGGTCACATAATCCACACCGAGAATACGCTCTGCATTCTGCAAGCGTTTACCTGATTTTCTCTCCTCACCCAAGAGCAGGCATGTTACGACTCCGGAGTCGGCGACTCCACGACTCCTGCGGACGAGCATTTTTAAGTTGCTCCAAGCGGAGGTTGTCCGTACTAATCCCTGAGTCGAGTCGTTGTTTTCGTCCGACTCGACACTCGACTCAGCTCAAGTCTGCTCCAGGTGGATACAACTATGCTCACTGATGATATGTTGCCTATACTGATTAATTTAAAATTAAAAGCTGCAATTAAATTATTTTTTTGGACACAATTAAAAACTAACAATTAAAATTAAATCTCTTCCTGTGACAATTAAAATTTAGTAGGATTCATCAGTGATCATATGTTGGCTATAATGATTAATTAAATTACCATTTTTCATGTGATCTATATGTCTACCTTAGCCTAAAGCTACAGTTATTTCTTACGTCTTGAGTAAAACTAGGCTTAACCTGACCTACAATCGTCATTAAAATTGATTAACACGTCATGGATAATTTAATTACCATTTTTCATCATGTTGACCGTCTACGTGTCTAAAGCTGCCGTTATTTCTCGCTGCCGTTATGTCTCGCTGCTTCAATAAAACTAATCTTGCTCTTACTAACACTCCTAATTAAAATTAATTTAAATATAATGGTATTGAAATTAAAATCTTCAGTTAAATTATTTTCTTGGACACAATTAAAAACTAACATTTAAAATTAAATCTCTTCCTGTGGCAATTAAAATTTAGTAGGATTCATCACTGATGATTCATCAGTGATCATATGTTGGCTATAATGATTAATTTAATTACCATTTTTCATGTGATCTATTCTATATGTCAACCTCGGCCTAAAGCTATAGTTATTTCTTGCTGCTTCAATATAACCAGACTTGCTCTTACCAACAATCTTCATTATAATTAATTTAAATATAATGTTTATTTCAATTAGCATTTTTCATGCGATCCATGTCCACCCCAGCCTAAAGCTACAGTAATTTCTTGCTCCTTCAACAAAACTAGACTTGCTCTTACCAACAATCCTGAGTAACAGTTATTTGAATGTGATGGTTACTTAAATTACCATTTTTCATGTGATCCATGTCCACTTCAGCCTAAAGCTTCAGTTATTTCTTGCTCCTTCAACAAATCTAGACTTGCTCTTATCAACAATCCTGAGTAACAGTTATTTGAATGTGATGGGTATTTAAATTACCATTTTTCATGTGATCCATGTCCACCTCAGCCTAAAGCTTCAGTTATTTCTTGCTGCTTCAACAATGTGCACTCTCTACTACTTGCTTCCCTAAGATTTTAGTTTTGTATTGAATTTTTTTTAATTGAAATAATTGTTGATTAAAGTTTTGAAATGGCTGCGGGTGAAAGTAGCGATGAAGAGTACGTACCGCCGACGAAAGTGCATCGTAAAGACATCAAGACAAATCGTAAGTTAATCCTCAGTGACAACACTCCCCACAGAAAGTTGTTGAATAAAAAACCAAGACAATTGTGCCCTTCGACTTCGACTGATAAGGTGATAAGTTTGCCAGGAGAGCCTGACTCCTTTGATATAACAGAATATGCACAGACTTTGTCGCCAAATGGTGAAGTTGCAAGTGCTAACAACCTCCCTCATTTAAACGTTATTAAACTTTTGCCTGCATCCCATGTAAAACTTATTATGATAGGGGTTGATAGTAGTTCCCAAGTGAGCAGCGTAATACCTTTCGAAAATAAGGAAGAAGAAGAAGTTGTGCTTGCAGACATTAATACACGAGCGATATCAGCCTGTTTAAGTGTGCCCTTGGTGGGACCGCGCAGGCATTCAGTTGTTCAATGGGAAGACCCCGTAAAAATTATAATTGCTGACAATCTTACAAGCGCTATGGCCAATTATATTACAAATAGAAGCGATGGGGTTAATTGGGTACACGTCTTAGGTTTCGAGCATGGCCGCAAGTTTGTTCGAGAAAATGCCACATACGTTGGGCATTTACCCATGAAAGATTTGGACGTCGATTTACTATATTTATGCTACGTATGTAATACTTGCCTCACTGACACTAGATACGGATTTAGCAAAGTAACTATAAGAAAGGACTCTTCTAGTAATATGTACCGCCATTTCCGAAAGGTAAGAAATGTATTATAAGATTGAATTACTTTGGTCTACAGAGGTTAGAGATTTCAAATATAATTTTTGCCGACAGTATCATCATGATGCATGTATTCAGATGGTTCCAAGTGTGGATGCCAAATCCATAACCCCCCGTATACCTGATGGTTACCGATCAATTACTAGAAATGATAGTTTAGAAATTGTAGCTGATATCGTCGTTTCCAAGCTATTGTCTTTCAACGTTGTGGATTGCGAAATATTTCGGGATCGACTCCGTCGGCTAAACCCGACATACTCCACGGTGTGCAGACAAGAATTAGCAACTTATGTTGCGAAGGAAGCAGCATTATATGTGAGTCAACTCACCTCATTTCTTGCATTTAATTCTTACCTTCTTATTTATCGTTGTAATGTATTTTTTCCGGAAAAGTCTGCACTACTGAAGAAGAAAATGTTGTCTGAAGTATCGAGCTGCGCAGTTATCAGTGACCTGTGAACTAGTAGAGCGGGCCATGGAATTCTAGCTGTAGCTATTGCATTTGTAGATTCCAATATGGATATGCAATACGTGTTTCTTGAACTTCGGCAAGTTAAGGGAAAACACACCGGATCTTTAATCGCCAAACATGTTAAGCAAGTGCTCACTGATTATGGGGTTGAGAAAAAGGTAAACAGTTAGATTTGTTTGAATAACCTGTTCCCGAAAGCTCCTTGTATTATGCTTACCGTTCCTGTAATATTCATTATTTCCAGAGGGTTTTCAGTGTGACTGACGCAGGTGGGAACATGCTCTTGGCTATGCGCCTTCTGCAGCAACAACAACGCCTTGAATGTTACGAGGATGTGAGCAGCAGTGCTAACCTGACTGACGCTTCCTTGGAAGCAGAACTTCAGATCAGTGATTCTGAAACGTCTGATGTGGAGGACAGTGGTACAACTGAAGGTGATGACAGGGAGGGGGGAGTAGACGATGGGGTAGTTAAAGAAGCTTTGAATCTACCGGATGTGGGACATCGCCATGAGGTTACCATACAAACCCAATACCGATGTGTGGTGCACGGACTACAGCTGTGCATGTCAAAAACTGTTTCCCTTCCCGAAAACAGCATGATATTACAGACTCTTAATTATGCAAAGGATATTATCACATGCATTCGCGGCAGCACGTCTAGTCGAGACGAGTTATTTCACCTAACTAAGAAACAGCTTGTACTTCCCGGCACCACACGGTGGAACAGTTGGTTGGATGCACTAGTGCGCCTTACTGAGGTAAGAATATTTATTTTTATAACTTGGATATGGTTTTTCAGTGGTTTTGGATATTTTCGTTGCATGCAGCACATCATGTTATCCTTTTAGGTGAAGACATTTAAAGCTGCATATGCAATACTATCAGTGAAGCATCGTGAGGTTACACCGGCCGCTAAGAAGAGGCTCTGCCGGATTCCTGACGTCGATGATTTTCAGCTATTTCAAAAGATTGTACGTATTTTTGCACCGTTTGGCATTGCTAGCGACTTACTTCAGGGTGACGGTATCCGTGTTCATGAAGTTCTCCCTCAATTAGCGAGTGTTTATTACCGTGAGTTCCTAAAAGTCTCCAAACACTAATTCTATGTGAATTTTCATAGTCTTGAGTTTATGACGATTTCAATCCTCTATAGGCTTGAAAACCATACCTGAAATTGAAGGGAGCGTTGTCAGTGACTTCAGAGACTCACTGATCAAGGAACTCATACGAAGGTTCAAGACATGTTTCACATCCGAGGTATACGTATCTGCAGTACTATTCGCCCCGAAGTACCGAGATTTCTTTACATTACTTCATAAACGTAAGCCATCCTCGAAGCTGCGTATATTTTGCGAAATACTTGAAGGAGCAGGGTATTTACGTATTTTATTAATGTATTTGATTTGTAAATTAACAGAATTTCCTGAAAATCCATTTGATGCTCCAAATGAGGACCAGGCTATTTCTATTCTGCGAAGGCTACTCCCTTCACATGTCACGTCATCGTCTGAAAATTCTAGTTCCTCTTCGCAGGATACACTGTTTTTCGACGTGGAAGAAGACTCAATTCTAGACATGTATCTGAAAATACCGGCATGGAAAAGAGGTGATGTCGGGTTATTTTGGCGGGAGCACGCTGAACGTTTTCATCTTCTGATTCCATACGTGCGCTTTGTACTTTCCTTACCAGCGTCAACAGCAAGGGTAAGTTGTTGTTGTTATTCATCTACGTATATCAGTAATTCATGCAATAATTCTTCATGAAATTAACCCATTACTCCGCAGGTCGAACGATACTTCTCAACTGCTGGCCTAATTTGTTCAAACCTACGAACCCGTCTTCTTCCTACGACAATGAATGCTATCATGCGGTACAGAATGGATAAACTGGGTGCCTCATACAGCGTACGACAAATTGTTCACAAGCCCGTCGTTCCCCCACTATTCTTACCAGTAAAGGAAAGAGGGGTGGCTAGGTATAAGGCATTACAATCGCTGGAAGAGCAAGAACTCAAGGAATACTACAAACAGTAAGTCACTGATGAGACATTGTGTATATTGACAATTGTTTCAATATTTATGGGTATATGTCACAAAGATGTTGAATGTTTAACAGGTACACGGAAGGCGAAAAAGCTTGACCAACGTCAGTGACATGGGCTAACACAATAATTATATACGGGTTTTATTTATTACTTATTTACCGGAATATAATTCCGATTACACGTAATTATCTTATTGTTACTATCATTCGTCAGTGATGGTGCCGTAGTACCAATACTTACTATTGAGGTGTTTTCGTAGCTTTTAATTTGAAATATATTTGTGGGGACAATTTGCATGTTGATCAGTGATACGGATACGCAGTAACTTAGTTTAGATACGGTAGACGTCTACAGCATTTGATGAATGCTAGATTGAAAAATTGTTATTTTATACTTTTATTCTTACGAAATGCCTTATGTTTCAAATCCTACACCTTGTTGCTCACTGATCATGAATTTACTTTACGCAGTAGTAATGATTTTGAATTGACAGAATAAGATGTTTGGACTATGATAATAATCTTTTACGAAGCGCCCTACGCACTCCTCTGATACCAATTGATATTATGCACACCCATTCCAGAACTAGAGTGGTGACACGTAACTCATTTGCATTCCAGTAGCCGCCATTTGTTCAAATCCATCACATTCACTCAGTTTCTTTCCTCATCTGTCAGAAGAAAATAACTAACAGAGCCGACTCTGTTTCTGAATCCCATGAACCTTTGGCCTTGAATAACGATAGCTTAGTTGAAGCCAAACCTGTTACGAAACAGGAAACGGGTGGATTAACTAAGAAGACACGTAAGCCGATGGAAATCCCTGCTCATGTTAGTGTGTTCGAATCAAGTGGTAATCATTTGTACTCACTGATCCCAAACTAGATTCCAAATCCAATAAAACACATATCACTGACCTTCATCGCTTTCCTTTTCATCGCCATCTTGACGTTTTTGAGTCCTCCCTGCCGAATACTTCTCCCTGATCCTAAGTAACGAAGATTTCTTCGGCCCAATCTTTTTTTTCTCCATCGAAACCGAAGCAACAACGATACCACTCACTCCTGGAATCAAAAATTTGTTACAATTTCACCTTGCAAATGAAAAGATACGTGGTCATATGAAAAAGGAAACTCCAAAAACATTGTACTCACCCGCATCCGATTTCCTTCCTGATACTCCTTTGCATATGGACTCCGGCTGAGTGGTCAAAACTTCTGGGCTTGCCTTAGGCACGTCCTCTGCGGTTGCTGTACTTTCTGGAGCAGTAGGCAGGATAGTAGTAGTATAAGCTGCAGGGGCTGGTTTCAAAGTTGGAAAATGATCCAGCGCTACCCTTACAACTTTGGGTGCTACATGAATTCAAAATTACAATGACCACACCAATATAATAAACTTCATAACGTACACAACGTACCGCATAGATGACTGTTGCGATTCAAAAACTTACCTTCACCGGCCAACTCTTTCATTTGTTCAAAAAGCGTAGACAAATTTCGTTGCAACTGGATGTTGTTGTCTCGCACCTCACTGAGCACCATACCCGTTATGATTACTCGCTCGTGTCGAAGGGCAGTCTCCAAATCCAGTCTTGTGAGATAAGGGACAGGCTCTGGCGGAGCAACTGTGGACTTGACCATAAGTTCGTCGAGTTGCTTGGTCATCGGATCAATCAGTGCTGTAACACCCTTTAAGCAATCAAAGTAATTGTCCGTACAAACGTCCTCGATACGTTTCTCCAGGTTACGGAAATCCGCTTTAGTGACGCTACCCTCGCCTTCAGAGGCTGGAAAAATATAAAAGAACAGATGATTAGTTTCAGAACACTCCTCAGTGACGTTTCATGCCTCATGCGTTGCGTCATCAGTGATGTTCTCAAAGAATCAGAACAATTGCAAAGCTTTGCTTACCATCTGGTGTTTCAGCCCGGACATCTTCTCCCTCATCCACGGAAAGAACCCTGGGCGCATCATGGCCTGTAAATTCATGGCCAGTAACAACTGATGTTGATTTCATTAAGTAGCGCGCACTACTGCCAGAAGAAAACGAGTTACCCGCGCTGTTGCCACCAGTATCTCCGCCACCGTCCCCTGACCAGTCATCTATAAACAGGTAAGATAATATTTAACATTAACTATGGCAATAATTTCAGCTCACGATTCACTGGTTGGATTTTTGGAGGATGTGTTCACTGTCTGGTTTTTACGTGAAACCCAATGATTTCGGACTGCACAACATTACACATAAACTAACCCGAGCTTAATTTTTTTGATGACACAATTAAACCTAAAGACTTTAAAACAATTATAATTTTAGTACTTACCCATTTTTTACTGTAAACTTGATGATTTTCAAACACTAGAATGATTTTCAAGGGCACAATGTATTCAACACAACCTCTCGTGTCAGTGTTCCAGAAACTACTAGAAGCGTACCCCTTTGTTCATCCAGTGGATTTGCCGGGCGGAGAAGAGGAAACTGTCCTCGTCATCGACGTCTCCGCGAACATCGTGGAGACCTGGTTCTCCCTCTCCACTCTGCGAACGTCGTGGAGACGTCGTTCTCCCTCCCCGCTCTGCGAACGTCGTGGAAAGAGAACATCACACCACACCACTCTTCGACGTCACAAGCAGAGGAATGCAGACAACCACACGAAACCACTTTCCATGGATAGATGTCAGTTGCATATAAAACCTGTCAAATGTACCAGTACACATTTCTGTTATAACAAATTTCCATAAGCAACCCGGATCAGTGATGAGGGGTCTGAGTCGACTCAATGCCAGAGTCGACTGAGTCGAAATCTTGGGTGAGTCGTGGTGAGTCGAGAGTCGCTACGAATCGGCTTGAGTCGCTGAGTCGCAGGCCTCGCCAGAATCGTGGAGTCGCCGACTCCGGAGTCGTAACAAGCCTGCCCAAGAGTTTGTGTCATTGAAGATCACGTTGTAAACCTTAACGCGTCCTCGACTACCTTTAGGCATATCAACTTTAGCTTGTGCATACAAAAAACTCAACGCCACGAATAGTACATTCAAGACGTGGAATCTTAAATTTCCTTCTTTATCATGATACCATCTACTCGGATCCCATGCCTACACATGACATTTTGTCTTGTCTCTCTACTGAAAAAAGCTGCTGGATGTCCTGGGAACCTTAGTTACTTTTGTCGTAAAAATCCTTGAATCCTGAATCGTCAATTCTATTCTACTTGCTCCAGGAAACGAATTAGCAACCCTGATGATACCCTTCATATTTTGCTTGCAATCGTGTCCATGAAATATGTGCTGAAAAGGCAACACGTCTCTTGCTTTCAGAACGTGACAGGGAAAAATCTTGTTAAGATTTCTTAAGCCGAGAGCAGATTTTCTTGCAAACTGTATTTTTAACCTTGCTGGAACTTTCCGTCATTAGGATTGCTATTCCAGTAGCTTAGAATGTAAAGAAAAATCCTGAATTCGTGGGAGATGCGAAAGAAATTTGTGCCACTATGTAAGAGTCACCAAAAAGTCAAATGTACTTCATGACACGAACAACATTTAATTGGTCTGGCTCCAGGAGCTACAGAACCTACTCTATCTAAACTTTTAATAGCTCTATATCAACCGAAATCAAAATGTCAGTTCCTCGTATTTAGTGGATTTCGAGAATTCCCATAGCCAACAGAATTCGAAATGTAAGTGTTGTTGCTTAAGCCTTATTTCCATAGCTCAAAAAACGCATGATGTGTGAACAGCTTGCGGTAAATATAGTGGAGAGGATAGAGTGAAATCATAGCAACGCAAGGCTTTTCCCGCAATATTCAACAACCGCATTCTATGAAAGTACGCCTTAAAACTTCAAGAAACATAATACAAGATGTATAATCGTGCAATATGTACATGGCGAACTGTAAAGAAGCGGGAATGATGTTGGCTTTGAAGGGACTAATGGATAAACAACTGAGGATTTCAGTTGGTTAAATTATCAACTTGAAAACTAAGACAATTAGTTTTTGCCAATCAATGTCGAAGTCAGTCTCAAGGTTCCTTGGCCATTGCGCTCTTAAATGTGCTGTACTCCACCATTACAGGGAAGGGGAGACGGTGACACGGCGTTATGAAACTTTTCACCTTTGTGTGTGTCGGTCTTTTGCACATATTTTTCATCTCTTATTAATTTTCGGTAGGTAGCAGCTAAAAAGTAAACTTGAGTGACTCATAATTGTCAGCTGGGAATCCAAAATTTGGTCTAGATGTGTGTTTTCTCTGAGGTCGGCCGAAACGGCTAAAACTGCTGTCAATTCCATTAACCTGTTAATTATCATACAGGTAATACAATGTGACAGCCATGCCTGCAATAAATAATGTAGTTCTGGGAACATAGTCACTCTTGCCGCCACTTGTAGGATTTTATGATGAAAACCAAAATCTTTCAAAGGAAAGATTGAGAAATGACGGACTGATTCATTTACGGGTGAAAAGATGTGATTTGTGTCACATTTGATAACGGCTATTTTCATACACAACAGTATACGTACTTATGCTTTCTGACTTGACATAAAATAATAGATTTTATGAAATCAAATCATAATAATTTAAGTCCATGTTTTTAGAAAACTCTCTCAAAACATGTGAATTTAGTAAAGGAAAATATCGAAAGCTGGCTTGCAAAAATATTAATACAAACGCTTTAATAGGATCCACTAGAATGATTGATATAATTCACATATCTTGTTTTCCATAACCTAAAATAACAAATTGTATTTAGTGGACAATGTTAAATGTATGCTTATGGTATTTAACCTCTCATAATATATGTATATACACGTGGACCTGGAGGACAAGCTTCTACTCAACATTTCGCATTGAGTTGGACTGGACGAATAAAATTGCGGCTGCAATTCATACATCATCAGTCATTCAAATCTTCAGAGAGAATGAAAACACTTGCGAATTTGCCAAATTGCGTAGCGAATTATGCTCATTTACTCAAAATCCTCACTAAACGAGCTGGTTTTTCCTCTAAACATTCACTTTTGCTAAAGTTTATCTCAGTGAACTTGAAATATATCATCATGCACAATTTTAGGAGTAAGCGCAACCAGCTATTTTCCTGGCATTTTATTTGCTCCTCTGATCTAGTGACACTCTGACATAAATAATAAGCTTAGAATGCAGTAATTCAATGCACAATGCTACTAGGTCAACCGGTCATGAATAATCATGGAAGCACTTGAATAAAGTGCATTAGCTCTTTTATAACAGACATCGATGCTTGCTTATATCATCAACGACTACAAACTAGGAGAACATGACTGAGCTGAATTACAGACATAATCAGGGATTATCAGAACAATGTGATTCCTTCTAGGAACGAGCTCTAAAGGACATGCCTTTACTGTAAGTACTGTACTTGGGCGCTCGGAGCAGGAAAACGTTTACAACGCGTCTTGTTGTTGCTGATAATTTGCAACTTGAAACTTTGTACCGACAGTGCATAATTTTATCTGGAACATGTACCAACGGATGTATTATAAATACATCTAATATTTCACTGAGACGCAATTGATTCAATATGATCATTAGTTGAGCAATTCCCTATAATTATTTTTTCCCGGGTTTAACAGTCTTGAAGTGTTGAAGTGTATTGATTAAAATGATAATAAAGCTTACTGCTGTCACCTCCTAACCCAACTATCTTTCTACGCTGAGCACATCGTTCCTGCTTACGAATCCCTCTTTATATGGATTTATGAATTTCAAAATCCCCTGAGTTGCACGCTAATTGCCCTTGAATTAATTTCCTAGCCATCTACCGAGGGTAAAAGTAACTCGTGTGAATTTCCGCGTTTTGTTCCAAATGGTTGTGACCATATCGTGCCAATAGCCAAGATAACTTAAGAGCAAATAAAATATGCAGCATGTGTGTTGACCCCAAGGGTATGGAAGCAAAGGTTAATATGAAACCCGTGTAGGGAGCGATTGGAAAAATTGGCAAAATTGCAACATATTTTACCTGACTGACATGTCCCCAATCCCAGCAGCTCATGTTGTATTCATTTTCCAGAAATGTAGGCCACTCGCACAGGAATGACTCCTACCCGGGTATTCTCTTCCTCAGCCTACTCGCTCACATCACATACAATAACATATTGCCTTATCCCCCTTCCCCGTCTCTAAAGTCTGTCCGATCCTTTGATACCGCTTCATCTACTCAAGATTCTCCGACTCCACGTGTGCATCCCCTGCCCTTTAGACCGTAATAAAAGGCTTATTTTAGATTCACTCTCCACAATGTCAACTTCACCGTCACAACTAATCTTTAAAACAAAAGAAGATATAGGGTTGTGAACAATCCTAAATTGTTTTCTTTCGGCTTACCAGCTTCGGCTGCAGGAGAATAGTTGCTGACTTCCTTATTTTCTACTGTCCTGGAATTTGGAATCCCTTCTCTTGTTGTACTCTGCAAAATCCTCTTTGCTTGCTTTGCAACACGGCCACTGTCATATCGAAAATTCCTTCACAATACATTAAACCTCACATTCCGGTTTCTGATAAAGTAAGCTTATTGTCCTCTGCGTGGAATTCAATTTCTGTTGCTCCAACTTTCTCCAGCTTGTATCGGCCGGTACTGTTGCTTATCTCCAACCATTTTATAGCTATTTAGTCTTTGCATTTGTCAAACATTCCAACTTCCCTTGGTTTTATAAATGTTTCTGCTGAAAAGTTAATTTTAACGCGTTTGACGGACGTTGTACGTAAGTTTCAAGTGGAAGATAGCCAAGTCAGTTTACAAACATGAATTTAGTCCTAGACTAGCCAGGAGAAACGATGACAGATGACACAATTTGCAATACTGTGACTGTATCCAGTATTTTCTGGCACTGGCTCTAAACCGAAGAACTCGCAATTTCTCAGCAGGAGAGACTGTTAAATAACTATATATGATCACCACGTCAGCATCACTTGGCCACCTACCTTGTTTGGTATATCACGTGACTTTGCGATTCCCAAAACAGGAAACAATACGAAACTAGAATTATTTTGATACACAAGGAGAATGCTATGGAATTCCTTGTTATGAATCACTGGGAAGATTTGCAATTGTCTCTGGAGAATTCTGTCTCTATTTTCAACGGTATTCTCATTCCGCCTAGGTTTCAACCTCTCAAGCACGCGGATGGAATCTTTCATATATTCCAGTCCTCTTTTAGTTTATGAATCCATGTTAAATCAAATCAGAAGTATGAGAACACGTATTACAAGTTCGGTTAGACGAGACTCTCAGAGGATGAGGGTGAAGAAGATATGTGTTGGGAGTGAAAAAGGTTCAATAAGAATGCATCCACCCATGTAATATCCACTGGCCGTCGTCATTTCGTTATTCCATCATCATCCGAATCTTATATACCTTCTCGGGATGTATATTTTTGCCATTTACGAGTTTATGAGCTAGTTAGTTGCTGAAGGAAGCAAGCAAGTCTTCTGGATGCTCATATATCCAGCAGTAATAAGCAAAAGAGTCAAACCAAACCAGCCATCCGTGTAGCAGGGAAACGCAATCTTGAATCTCCTCCCCTCCTCCTGCCCATAATTTCCATCTGGCCTTCGGTGATATGGACGGACATGGATACCGACCGTGGACATAACACTCCTGCTTCACCGTCCGAAGATATTTTCCATTGCCCTTGTGTAACTTTTGCTGTCTGCCTCCAGCCTCCAGTATTGGTGTTGTACACGGTGATAGCTAGATCTTACAACATGTAATGTTGCAATTCTTTCTAGGATAGGCGCACGATCTGTCGGAATATTATACAGAACTCATCTTCTCCTATCTCACCTCTTTACGAACCTGATAATCCTGGGGAGTGTCATACAGTGCAGGAATTAAGGCTTCTCCTTTAAAGTGTTTTCGTGTTCTAAAACACAGCGCCAGGGATGAGAGAATCGAGAAGCTTATAGTGTTCACAGAAAGAGATTAACAGTATTTTCCTACATGTTCCATGCTATTACAAGCTTGAACGTTTATTTTCTCGGCTGTATTTGGTATTTATCATTAAGAAAAACACAGGATGGAATTACAATCCCACCCACTCAACTGACCATTCATTCTGTATCTCCCATCCAAATTTACGTTGACATGATTACATATGCCTTAAAGCCGGGATCGTGCAGTGCTTAGATTGCGTGATTTTCATCTATAATCTATACGGACACTTTGCACTTAATAGACTGAATAGTAACAACAGCTGTCTTGTTAGTTGAATGTGAGTTGTTTAAGATGTTACAGCAGTTGTGCTGTTTGCAACAGCCTGCTTCTTGCAGGGATGAGGTGATTATGTCATGCAAGATTTTGCCATCACTCGAATTCTATAAAGCTCGATTCCAGGAATTTGGGGCAATGAGAGTTGTTGGAATGGCATCAATTGCGACTTTTTGATTGCGTGCCTCGTGGCTGGTACACGCAAATTGTGTGGGATTCAGAGCGGGACGGAACGACGTAAGGGAATTGGAGAGAAATGGCTTGAGAATGTTTTCATTTTCTGGCAGAGGATACTAAAGTAAGGATGAGGATGAGAGGGACTGGAGAAAACGATTATACAATTTCCATGAACACGACTGCGGATTGCGTTGATGCACACAGAGTTGGGCATGACCCAAGGCCATAAATCCTCCAACGTTCGTTATTTTATTCCTCTGTAAAATGCTAATCTTTTGGGATTCGGATGTGTTCACAAGTCAGTTGCGGGTACAGTTAGTATCTGGAGCTGTAATATTTTCAATTCTCTTGAGACGAGGCTCTTGATAAATGCAACGGGAGGAGGATTATGTCTGGAATCTGAATGACTTTGGGACAGTGACACTACTGGCTGAATGTTTCAATGTTTCAGGGGTAATCTTGATGACAACGAAAATTAATTGTGTTCAAGCGGATCTGTAAGAGCTTTTCTATGTGAGATTCTAGGGGTTTATATATGCATGTGTGAATTCACTTGAGAAGGCACACATAAATACTCCCTTTCAGTGTGTTTGCTAATTTCTGCAAAACAAGCTGGTTTAGAGTTTATATCGACAATCCTTCTGCTAGGAAATAAGCTCGTGCATTGGGTCGAAGGATTGATTTTGCTGTTGCTGTATTGCAAATGCTTGCGAAAATGGCTTTGCACAACATTTTGTATCCCGGCCCGGTAATATGCAGCTCGATTATATACATTAAAACTTTTCATCTTGGTTTTTTTGAATGATTATTGGGGATCCATAAGTTTCCTCACTGCGGATCCCTTTTAGAATTTGCAAATAAAATTTTTCCGACCTTCGGTAAATTTTTTAAAATGTTGGATTTTTATTTGTCAATATTTTCTATTTTCTAAATTTGCCCTTTTTGCAAGAACAAGGTTGTTTGAAATCTCATAATTTGCATGCATTTAGACTTACACAAACGCTTTGCTAACTTTGAGGCAATCCATATTTCCTTCGGTAATTTATACGCGAATGTAATTCACTACAACTTTTTTATACAAGTAAACAGAGTATAGACAGCGGGACAACTGCAAGTACTAATTACACGAGAGAGGTCCGAATCTTTTCAGTATTTCATAAAATTGAGCTCACCACCGCCGCGCCGTGACCCACATGTTTGGCTCAAAAGTAAAATTTTTATGCCGTTTTTATTTACTTGCCAGCTTTTATTCATCTGCCCGCCTTACTACTTACAACTTACCAATTTCTAAAAATTGCCTTATGATTGCAATTATTACCACTGTGGATATTGACAAAAACGCTAAAACTGTTAAACATTGAAGGATTCTGTATGTACATGAGCTGTAGATGTACATGAGCTTGAGCTGCATCTAGGATAGGATTTGTCTCATTTGCGGGAGAGGTGGTGGGTAGGTGGATTCAAAAGATCAAAAGATTTAAGATGCGTTAAAATTAGGATATGAAGAATCGCGAATCGCCTCTTCAGAATTGTGCATCATTAAAATTCGAGAATAAATTAATTAAAAGGGAGCTAAAAACGTGGCAACCCTGAATCAACGGGATTTGCACTTGAGTTGTTGGAAAGAATCCTTTTACGAATGTTAGGATAAGCTATAAATAAGAAAACGGGATTTTTTTCTATATTGATGAAGCGGGATTTTTTCTGTAATAATGAAATGGGAATTTGCCTATGCCGTTCCAAAGCCTTAAAGATATGTTTAATGTATTGTGAACACTTCAGAACGATTTTGGAGCATACAAGAAGTATAAAAAAAGGAAAAAGCGTAGACAAGTCCGATTGTAATTGGGATGTTGACCGGATACTATTGGAAATAAAATAGTAATCAGCTTAGATTATTTATAAAGAATTTGCTAAATCTGTGTCTGGTTGTGTCAATGATGAATGCCTTGCAAAAAAATCTTTTTCTAGTACTCTACCTACTTCAGACACTGTGATGCAACATTGATTTATTAGCGTTTTCATTTCCATCCTTAACAATCACCAACGGACTAAATTGCATTTAGTAAGCGCTTATTCCATCTATTAATTACATATATGTACGCGTTTCCACAGATCTCGGAACTATCGGGAAAATCCAGCATGAGCGTCCCAACACTCTAACCTAGCACTACCGTGTAATGTTACAAACGAAGAGAAACTCTAAACTCCAGAGCTTGAGCGCACGTTTACCATATTTGTGTTAGGCGGGATTCTGTGGCTAAATGGGCTTTTTGTTTGGCAGTTTACAAAATGGTAATCATTTCATAATTTGAAAGATCATGACATCCGTGTCTCGCCGGCAGTTTAAATGATACATTGCATATACTAATCAACCTCATCGACATCTTCTTCTTCACTCGGCTGACTTAATCCCTGGCTAAGGTGATGACGCATTTTGGAAAGTATATACAAAGCATGTTCAATGAGCAAAACTACCGAGCTGAAGGTAATCATTTGGAGCCAAAGCCAAAAGCTGAAAAGCTGACAACATTATGGACTGTTTGAGGGACAAGGGTCTGTCGGACCCTTTGCTTGAGGAGCTCATGAAATCATTGATAGAATTGCTTTCAGTATCACGCGAAGTAATTTTGATAAGCTGATGATGGATTCCTCCTTCAACCAGCTGCACAATGGACGCCCAAGCCAAGCCGTGACGTTGTATCAAATTCACCCAATTTGCCATCGTCCCTCCCAGTTTTTCCTTGCTGTACACAAACGGTTCGGTATGGATGGACGGGATTCGACGCTCCGGCACTTTCACATTCTTGCCCAGTTCATGTGTAAAGTGGAGAATGGCGTTTGGTTTATCACAAATACTTTGTTTTATGGGAGAAACCCATGATTAAACTGAGAATTTAAAATATTCCGAATTGTCTCGATATAGTAATATTCTGAGATCATTTGAGACTTATTTAATGCAGTTGTGGCTGGAAAATACCAATTGCTTATTCTCAAGGATAAGGAGTAAGTTACGGCAAACTTGAGCATGGATTGAGATTGGCCCACATTTGATCTTACTTCACGAAACGAAAACCCTTTTCTAGATTTGACAGGTTCCGCGAATTTGGCAGAAATAGCCATGAGGCTCAAATTAGGCCTGTACGAGACTTTCCCGTAAAGTGCTCCTGGAGGTCCAAGTAAATCTTGAAAGGTTTCAGGCCCTTGTATTGTGGATAGTGCTGTGAGATCGGAAGTGAGGAAGCAGGTGTAAATATTGCTAACGATGATTCCTGCAAGGCCCATCAGAAACGTCGGTGATGCAACATGAATACTGGTGTATTTAACGTGCCTCTGAATATTATAAAAGTTTCCCAAGATGATTCTCCAAGGCAGTTGAATCCAGTTGAGCCACATTATCCAGCTCCTGCTCTGTTTAGCAGTAATGCACAGGAAAGCAGACAAGACGGCGGTGGTGCTCCATAGACAGAGCCAGGTGAAGGAGTCGAAGGGTTTGGTGAAAAGTCCGGTGGGCCTTGTAACTGAGACATTGAAGCAAGCGAGGAATGAGTGACACTTCTTGAACCATTAGAACTCGGTGAGACGTAAAAGTCATATACCTGTAAAAACTAATGCAAGGACCATTTATGAGGTCAAAATAAATTCGTGGGGGCTCTATAGATTGTTCCTGGTTCTTAAACAAAGCTGAAAAGGTCATATTCGGCCATTTTTCATAAACGTGCATCATGATTGTCACTTTAGGGGGCAACTGATTCATGATAGGCCATCTTGAGTTCGCCCTCTTGGATTTTAGTATTGATTCAAAGATTTTCGTATAAAATGATCGAGATGTAGGGTCTATGTTCAGATTACTGGATAAATATGTAATAACATTTAGCGCACATATGTGAAGGGGTTTGAATAGTTTTGTGAGGGCTGGGGTGGTTCCGAAGAGCTGGACCATCTTGCTTAACCTGCCCAGCTCTGAGCTGGGGCTGGTTGTTGTCGAAGGGATGAAGAATGAAGATGACGCTGTTCTTTAACGCAGGCGTAACACCAGCCCTCAAACTGAATCACCGTGAAATTTAGCAAGGGCTTTCTCAAACCAATTGATGCCACTACTAAGGGCCGTATATGTTGAATAAGTATGAAAATTAGGTGAGATAAGTCTCTCATGAAGTTGCCCTCAAAGTTGAGTTGTCGTATTCTTGGTCCAAATATATCTTTAACACTTGGCTCCCCCCATTTGAATATTCTTTTCGGAATCATTTGAGGGTCAGTCCGGGTTACTATTATACTGTACACGAATGCAGACTCTTCTTTCCTATAGAAAAAGTAATGCACGAGCCGGTTTGAAGGGTTCGCAAAGTGTGTGTTTTGGAAAATAAAGTGAATTTGTGCCACACAGTTCTGTCATCTAGCCCGCAGAGAAAGATGTCTACTTTCCTTAGCTAAAGGTGCTCGTGGAAAAATAGGATTGTCTAGATTATCCTTATAGTACATCATTGGGTCTCTGTATAAATAAATTGGGTGGTGGACCAAATGTAAATTGTCCAGAGGGTGCTTATCCGTGTACACGAAAGAATCATAGTCCTTGAACAATCCAACCAAAGAACTCAATTCCGCCAAGACAAAAGCGTGGCAATGTAATCCTACTCCTACTTGCATCGAGAAGCAGCATGCTGCGAGGATTAAACTCGTAGTTATGCAAGTGATCGACTTCATTTGCAAGGAATGCATATATATTGGCCCCCCTGGCCCTAATGTGATAAATTTGGTTTTTAATTGCGTCTGCTGTGACTTAGTGTCGTTTTTACTGTAGTGCCCCTGGTTTTCGCCAATAAATAGCACGACTACTAAACGCTCACAAGTCCACGGAGCTTATGATGTATGATATGGTAGACTAGTCATCAAATTAAGGTAGCAAGCAAGCGAACAAGACAGCAGCACCTGTTATGAACTGCCTGGTGACACGTCCCTGTAAAAAATGTTGCGTGTCCCACAAGTAGTATGCAATAAAAACTTTTAATAATCTGAAGTAAGTTTCGCCTTTTCCTCCAGAATAGGATTAATATTCACGAGTAAAAGTAGGATTGTTTGAATAACTACTATTTCAGAATAATTAGATTTGATCGTGTCAAGATGATACTCACGAATGGATTTGTGTTTTTCTTTTTAGTTCTGGACGTCTTTCTCAACACAACGTTCACAGACAAAAAACGAAGCAGGTTTGAGAATAGAGTGTGTCAGTGATAGGCAGTTAAGAAATAAAGAACTACGAATATTAATATTTACACAAACGGTAGGAATGATGAATTGTTATGGCACTACAGAATTGCTATAGCTTTTTATTTCCTCTTGGCACGGTGCTCTGATTAATTTATGTGAACCGATTTACTTTCCCGGTACTAGAGATTGCATGAAATTCTGTGCATGTGGAACATACAATGTTTTATGCTTATTTAACCGTTTATACAATCAGCAAAAGTTCATATTTAATATTTAAGCACGGGAATTACGACAAAACAGTTTTATATAAATGGATCAATTCATCGTAATGAATTTTGGAGTGCACACGAAATAAGCAGTAGGGACTGCACACCATCTACCGGACGATCTACTAAAATCTACGGGAATCCTTTTGGCCGGTCCTTCGGCAGCCGTTTGGTAATGGTGGCACCATAGGGGCAACAGCTGTGGGCTTCCGCAACCCTTTTTGCCAGTGTTTGAGGGTTGTGCTTTAATTCGCCACAATTCAATTCGACACACTTCCAAATCGCCACTTTTTAAATGGCCACATTTGGAAACTTAGAAAAGCAAGCGAAGGAAATTCTTCAAAATCTTATAAGTGGTAATATTAATAAGTAAAAAATTAATTCAGAGACTCTGTAGCGTCAGAATCATAATTCGTCTTTGGGTCTTGTCTGTTCTTGGTCTGATAGTTTTTATTTAATTGTGACATTTGATTGAAAATATTTGTGTGCCCCTTTAGTCTACGTATTTATTTCACACACAGCTTTAGCAAAATTTACTTAAATCTCTTTGTCTAGTTCCAATTGATTGACGTATAACAGTCATATTCAAAGATAATTGCTCCTCCGAGTTCTGGAGATATAGGCAACAATTTAAATGGTGATCTGGTGTTTTCTGCCAGGTTAAATAGAAATCTGTTGTTTTAGGCCAGACACAATGAAAATCTTGCATTTTGGGCCAGGCAAAATGGAAACCTAGTGTTTCAGGTTAAATATAAATCTGTTCTTTCAGGTCAGACAAAAGGGAAACCAGGTGATTCAGGCCAGTTAAAATATAAACCTGTTGTTTTAGCCCATATTGTTTTATTCCAGATGAAATAGAAACCTATTGTTTTCGGCCAGGTAAAATGGAATCCTGAATTTTTACGCATGGTAAATACTCAACAGTATAGTCGACTTTGTCGCCCTTCGGTATCGCCTAACTAGGACCCGATATGTCGGCTATCTAGTAGCAGATGATGTCGGCTATCTAGGTCTCCTCTCAGAGGAGCGCCAGTTTCAAATCTAGTGAGCTGATTTTTTCCTGTGATTGTGAACACTTTACATGAATCGTAATTTGCTTATGATTGTAATTACTTAAACAAAATCTTTTAACTGCTGTTAATAGAGTTTAAAATTGAACTCTGAACCTTGTTCGAATCCTCAACAATGGCTGGAAATGTAATCGTCAGGGGATCTCTGAAGGTTCTGAAGGGAATGTACATTCCACAGTAAGCTATTTTCTTGAAGCTATTCAGCTGATCTGTAAAGTAGATTAGAGAAAATTCTAGCCTATCTTTGCACGTCATTACAGCCGCCTATAAGTTACTACGATGGTAGTTTTATGTGGTAAATTTATTGCTGTTACGGATGACAGTAAAATGGATTTTATTGACCTTGTGTAATTTACTAATTTCAGACGAGCACTATCTTGTTCATCTGTTACGTTCGGACCTGCGGATACTGCAAAAACGGAGTTTGATAAAAAAGTATCAGTGAAAGAAAATAAGCAAAAATCAACTAAGGAGTTTTTTTCTACCAAAGAAGAATTGGAGCAAAAGAAAAATTTACAGAAGTTTATAACAATTGATACGAAGGTACTCCATTAGAGTTTTAGCGGACAGTATTATTTCTCATCATTGTAATTGTGTACGTTCGGCTTCTGATATTTAATTATAAAATACCGATTGTAGCCGGATATAGCTCCCATCTCGGGTGTGCCAGAAGAGCATACTTACACCCGCCGAGTCAGGATTTTCAAGCCTGCTAAAAATGCTATGCAGTCTGGTACGGCTAATTTGAAGAGATGGAAGATGGAGTTCGAGACTCGTGAGCGTTGGGAAAATCCTTTAATGGGATGGACATCTAGGTGAGCTAATTTGGTAGTATAGAATGCTTATCCTGACCTTTTCCAGTTGCAGCAAAATTGTCTGCACTCAATTTATTAACGGCGAAGGTCAATCCTCCGATAAATTTTGTAATCAACTGATATTGATTTGCTGGTGCTATATTTGTACATGCAATAAGCTATCTATATATTGTCTCTTCTTGAGTAACAAGCAATCCATGGTTACAAACAACATCAACTAGCTTCACTACCTTCAATAATTAATCATTTACCCTGTGTTTCCTTCCAGTGGTGATCCATTATCCAACATGAACTTGGATTTCACATCGAAGGAGGATGCAGTAGCTTTTTGCGAGAAGAACGGCTGGCCTTGGTTTGTAGAAGAGCCTGTTGACAAGAAGCCTAAGACGAAAAGCTATGGTGCTAACTTTTCATGGAATAGACATACTCGAGTATCGACAAAGTAAAACATTTAGTTTGGTAGTCAATCCCGTTGTGTAAATCCCGTAAATATCCAGGCAGGCTTGCGTAAACATGTCTGTTACGTATAACGGTAGAAGTTACAAATTACTAATATTTAAATATAAATGATAATAGTGAGAAACTTTATTCGGCAGGGCTCACAACTTGCGTGCCATTAAAATGTGTAAACGTAATTAATCATTGGTCATTTAATGAATTGTCTTCTGCAGGTTCATGTTTCTTGTAAAGCAGAGTATACATCCTTTTCATACGATCCGGAGAGATTTGATGAGTGCTAATTACGTGTGGGCTGCAACATTCCCGCCCCTGCGAACATAGTTAAGCAATGATTACAGAGCTGGGAAGGCCAACCTGCATCTTTAATTTATTTTAGAAACTAATAATTCAATACAGACCAGCTTCAACGGATTCCATGCTTGTCTCCAAAGCCAGTGGTAAATAGGGACTTTACCCTCCCACAACGTATCGATCGGAAGAGGAAGGAATCTTTCCCTGCCCTCGGAATCCAAAGAACTTACATCGCCAACTCCAGCGTCTTTTAAGCATTGACCTAGATGGAACCCATCGATGACAGCATATAATAGAAATTGTACAAGTTATTTAGTGTTTTTATGCATCAAAAAGCTTTTGTATGCATTATCTTATCCTAACTGCCATTTCCTCTTAACACTCCTACCCACCCAACTTGTCAATTTAAAAGAACCTGCCTACGCAGTGGTCGTTGGAACCGATCATTACCATACTGACCCTATCTCAATACTTTTTCAAACGAAGCACTTTAGAAAGTTGATGAAAATTCGTAATTATAAACTTTCTATTACCCAATTCAAGGTCTTCGATGCCACGAATGCTTCCAGTTTTGCAAGTTTGATTGAAAGCTCTCTCTCCATCCTGTATTCTTCTAAACAGTCTTGTGACATTTTCCAACGCGGAACGACTGAAGACATATCCCGCCCCTCCTGACATGTAGCCCTGTGAATAATTAAGAATTTTGTCAAGAAATTCTATTATATCCACCGGGTATATGTCATATAATATGTAAACCAAACATATAGGCTTCGAGAAAAAGAATTTACCGTCGGGAGCCTCGGATGTTTAAGCTTATACCCAGACCAAATAGCCTCATCTGGATCATATTGTCGCAAGAAGTCGCGCAAATTTTCTACCACAGCAAAAGTGTCATCATCAGCTTTAAAGAACCAGTCGTAATCCTGCAATTCACAGTTGCTCATCAACCCATATATTTATATTTCATTCGGCACTGCCCACATCGTAAGTGCAATGTCATAACAACTCAAAAATTTACATTTGCTCACCTTGAAGTTTTCCTCTAGGTAGATCAAAGCTTTTTGAGTTTTTCCCCATAGATATGCGTATCCTTCACTCGCATCAAGAAAGGTGATGGGTAAGTCCGAGTCAATAAATCTCCCAAAGAAAACCAGCTTATCACACTTCTTTCCCCAACTTTCTTTGATCTGCTTAGCAGGTCCGACCTTCCTGGAGCTTAGGAGAACATAGCAAAGTAACTTATGAGTTCTGGAATATTTTTCCTGGAGGGCTTGCAAATCAGTAGGCTTGATGTCAACTGTTTTCTTTGTACTTTGTCCTCCGCTATCCTCCAACGTACAAATAATGAGCAAGAAAAACGCAAGAATAACTATCCCGAGGAAAGTCACTAAATGTTTTAATCTCAGGATGATTCTGTACGGTGTGGAAATCATTTTCCAGCCTGATATGTATTAGAGCGGGCACAAAACTCATTGAATTTTCCTACCATCCTGTCACTTTATCGCGAATACTGATATTGATTCAAACAAGGCTCCAAGAATCCCGACTAACGGGCTAACGGGAATTGAGGATTGCGATTTTTCGCGAAGCGCCATGAAAAATTAACCCTTCCTTGGTTACATTTTTACAGTAGTGTGCTTTATTTGTTTCTCGTATGTCCTTAAACCCGGTGAAGAGTTTGGTTTAGAGACAGGTGTGAAATCTTTGTGCTATCAACAACCACGGACAACAGCTTGTGCAGACTCAAGCCGTCTTCCTGCCATGTAACTGCACTTCTTGAGCTTCTTGAAGCGTAAAACCCTTGGATCCTTTGTCTAGGACTAGCGGAAACTTCTTTACGCGAATCTTCCAAGCTCTTGAACTTCCTATCACAGAGTCTGCTCGTTCTCAGCTCCTGTTCTTTTTTATCTGCTTTATTTCTCACGCTTCGGTGGTTTATTGCAAGTTTGCCTTGTCCTGTCTTTAATTTTAACATTGAAAGCAGAAGCGAGTAATTCCTTTAGCTATGTAATTTCTATACGCCCTCCACAGATCTCTCAAGCATCGATGTCGTATCCCTTAATGTTCATATGGTTTATAAAGTGACAGTAATCACCTTTCTCCAGGTTACCTGCAGATTTTTACCTGCAGTGAAGTTATTACTGTAAGGTAAGTTTCTAGGAGACTTGAAATTCATGATCAAATCTTGGTGCTCCAGAAATGGTCTAGGAAATAGAGAAAAACGTAGTAGAGTTTAAGATGGTCATGTAACTCCCTTGCTTCCTTTTCACGTCCACATTAAAGTTCTGCCAGATGGGTCATTGGCTGTACCTCTAACCTTGACGCCATCTTCACGTTTTGAGAAAGTACAACTACAAAAGCTAAAAAACGCGTAAAAGGACCGCATTCAACAACGGAAATTGTTAACTGATGGTAACTGGACAGGAAGCAGTTGTGTTTCTTGTCCAGTATCATATCCTGGCCGTCATAGGGCAGCCACTTACCTGTAAATGTTATTCCTGGACCTAGAGGTAGCTCCAATTAGGCTCAAAATTCTGGTTGGCAAATTACGAAGATCATTAGAAATTGTCACTCGTCCAAGCAGTTTCAGGGATATGTCATGCTCGATATAACTTTGTTTGCTCTAACTAGGCTATCGAGCCTACCTGTTAGCGCGGATGTGAAGCGGGGTGCTGAGAGCTAGCCTCTCCCTACGCTAGGTATGATGATGAACGTAGGGGTGTAACTAAAGGCACGAATTAGTTGTAAGTTAATTGCAGCTTTAATTACGGTAGGAATGTAGACCAGCGGAGAAGTTAACAGAGTAACAGTCTACAATGGAGTGCTCTCAGAATGGACTGAGAGCCGGGTTTATATAGCCGAGACAATCGTATGGTTTAACTAGAGGTAAGTTATACATTGATTCCTGGAACTTGAAGGAAGATCGGGAAGTCGCAATTGAAGTAAATAAGTAATTTACATAGGATTACGACATTCACTCTCAATCATAACACAACGGTAAATGATAGTGCGGTACAAGGATTAGGATGCTTGATAGGCTAATTAGTATATGTAAAACAGTGATAAGCTTGACTTGAACAACAACTGGATTACTGGACAAATGCTGGACAAAAGCTATTCGTAGCTAACAATTCTTGGAAAGGGAGGTTAATGATCAATGTTAACAATCCTAGTTCGGTTAGGAGGAAGAAACGCATACTTAGCATAATATTCTAACACTGTTTCAAACCTGTCATACTGATAATTATGTAAAATACAAAGGACCTAAAGTAGGCGCAAACACTACCAATTGAATGCAAGGAAACCAAACTCCTCACCATGTGCTAACTAATATTTCCAGTTATTTCAGAGAGGATGTTTTATAGAATCAAGTTAAATGCACGCTTGGGGACAATAGCAGCACTTCATGTACAGACAGTCAACATTCATTCGGCTGCACACCTTACCTGATAATCGCCTAAGCGAAAGTTACATGCATTACCCATGCTTTGTTTATCCAGAGTCAACCTTCTTCAAGTTGTGACTTTCACCTCAAGACGTCATGCGTTGCTTTTGGCTCTCCCCAAAATGACATAAGCGCTAGTTTCATTGAATAAGTGCGCTTCTCCAGCCATTCTTGTTCTCTTCTTCAGGAAGTTGACTAAGTAACCAAACATTCCGCTACCTCATTAATGTGTTTCCAGTTAACTTTCTACGTACTTTGCACCCTAATTTGTTGCACACCTTGTGCCACAATAAAAGATTCTGCTCTACGAGACTTGGATTTCCACCCCGGGTCTTCTACAGTTTCTAGTCTCATTTCTGAAATAATATCTTCCGTATGCAAGCCATGCTCAATAATCCTCGTTAGCGATAGAAAGCCGCTACAGTTTTTGGTTACAGTCAAAAATTGCCGCCACTTTATCGTTACTAGACCAGAATATATTTGTCCGTAAATTAGGGAACCAGTGTTATGTAAACATATTTCTTGTTGAATCAGCAGACATCATAACGCTTGCGAAAATGTCAACGCTCACAAACCATAAATATGGTGTTACGACTTGGAAAGAAGCTGATCGTTACATTGTAGTGACACGTGACCCGAACTCTGCAATGGATCTTCTTCCAACTCGCTTTCTTTTGAAAATTAAATTTAAAATTGTAACTTATCCTGTGAGTGTTCTTACCTCCACTGGCGTTGGTTTACGGACAAGCTGCCTATATTGCAATCATGGCAGGGCTGGAATTAAGACGTTAGGCCATGTCTCCAACGCGCCGACAGGTGCCAGTGTCTTACCCGCCGCCGAATTGTTCGTTGACTACGAGACAAACTTTCATGGCTATCATATCAGAGCGGCAGGGTCAAGTAAGATCCATTACCGGATAGAAATGTACCGGGTGGGAGAAAAATGGGCAGAAAAGCCCGGTCCGCGAACAAACATAATTAAGTTATGTCAGAGGAAATTGAATTTCACATACGAGCTATTTCCGTCTAAATTGGCGGGGGTGGAAGTGGAGTGTTGTGGAAGAACGGAAGCTGGACTGGCTCAATGGTAGATGTGTTGTACGGAAATGCTGAATTTGACATGGTTACTGCTCAAACACTACAGCGTGATGAGCTTGTGTCATTTTCATTTCCGTTAACTTATGACTGGTTGACGTTTGCAACTGGGATTCCGCGACCTCGACCATCATGGAAGGATCTTTTCCACCCTTTTCGGACCAGCCTTTGGATTAGTATTTGTGCAACTATTTGCTGTCTTGCAGCTGTATTTTACATCCTTGGCAGGTCTTCCGCTATGCCAGACAAGCTGTCTGTGAGCCAAAGTTTGTGGTACATATTCGGTTCGGTGACGAAACAAGATTTCATCCGTCCGTCTTCTGGCATTATTCTTAGTCTCATGTGCATTTTTTGGCTTATCTTTTTCCTCGTTATCAGCACACTATTTCGGTCAAAACTTACGGCAAGTTTGGCATTTCCAATGGTTGAAAACCCGCCGCATACGTTTGAGCAACTGATAAATTCCGACTATGGATGGGGTCTTTATTATTTGGCGGGAGCTGCATTCAAAAGCTCAGAGAATCCAAACCTACCAGAGGATATTCCAAGGTATGGAAATCGAGCACAGCAACGTTAACTGCATGCTCAGGGCCGCGAAATCAAATTTTGGGTGTATTATCTACGAAGCTAGTGCTCTTGAGTCAACGTTGACGTCGGCTATCGGAACCTCAGTGACCAGTGACAAGTATGAAAGAAGCCCAACGGTTGTGGCTCCAGCAACCACATTTTTTATAACATCGTGTTGGGTCATCATAGAAATCCGGGCTGTATTTCGGCCCAATCTTCATAAAATCATCCACAATAGCATGGACATATGGGACTGAATAATAAAAGTGGGTGGAGATGAACTATCAACGATTAAGGTCTGAGCGGTCGCTAGATGAGAGGAACAAGGAATATGATTCTTTCGATAGTAACGGTCCTCAACCGTTGGAGTTTAGAAACGTAATAGCTCCCCTGTGGATTTTAGCGATAGGCATAGCACTGTCGCTGGCAGCGTCTGGCGTGGTAAGTTGTGTTGTGAGGCTCGGGGCCAGCTTGCAGGAAAATTTCCCAAGTATGTCAAGTCGTGTAAACGGTTTAACCCCTCTCGCATCAAATACATAAACCAGAAGCGGATTACGAGAAAGTAAAGAAGATTCTCCGAAGCGGCAGGGATATCGATATTATCATTTCAGCGCCATCTAGGGAAGATACCACACATGACGAAGGGAAGAGAATATCAGGCTTAAACAGAGCGTTAGCCTTTCGATTCGTTGCTGGAAAAGTACGGGAATTTTACAAAACCAACGTTTAAGTGCAACGATAAGATATTATTGATCAGTGGAAATGATATGGTGTCCACACCTTATTAGTCCGCGATTTTGAGATATTAAGTTCAATTCAACCGAGAGAACTTTGTCTGTATCGCAGGTACTGTAATGCACAAGTTACTTTTTATGCAGTAAATTATGATAGCGCAGTTAATAAACAAACAAAAATGTAGACTTTAAATCAGAGGGGTTTTATTACGTCAACAGGGAAGTACTAACCAAGTTGAATGAAATACTTAACAATTAACTCTTACATATTCAGCAGTGTGTCTACATTCGAATGCGCCTCACAGATCTCTTCCTGAAGAGACCTCTTACTAGCATTTCGCACTCGCCATTTACATTCTACACTTACATTAAATAGTATTATAATGTCTGAGAAAATTTACTTTGCCCTAATCGTTTGCAAAATACCCTCATCTGAACTCGCTCTGAACGTACAATGTAATGTACATCCACCTTTAAATTTCAATGTTTCATCAATCAATCTGGCTTCTCACAGCGATCGCTAATAGCGAAACCTTATGGTAAGAGCCATAGCTTTACATAAGTTACTGTAGTAGTTTAATTAGTATACCGAAACATTTCCATGGTTATTTCACCTTCACGCAGAACCTTCATCTTCAATTTCCAATATGGTTATAGTTTTGTAGTCAAGGTAGTTAATTATAGCAATCTGTCCACGCTTGCCACCTTATTTACCATTTGCGTAACATTTTTTCACAGATTGAGCACCATTCGTTCCCGTTTGTAATAATTTACTCGTACATTTCTTTGATTAAAGATTATTGTAGCTTAGAACATGTGGCCTAACCTAAATTAAAATATTAAAATGATCAGGGATTTCTAGTTTCTGACTTCCACTAACTAATGTACTGCCAGTATCGAATTTGAAAAACTACTGAATTGCTTATTAGATTAATGACTAAATAAATGAATTTATATATATACTTATATCCAAAACTATCATCACTGTTCATTGTGTATCGCACTTGTTGTGTATATAGCCTATGCGTATTCAGGTTCATAAATATTTGCTTAACGTATCTATAATTATATACAGTACTACAATTACTTTAGATGAAAACTAGTACTGGTGGTGGGCATACAACAATACTCTCGTACGTACTAATCAGGTTTGTTATCATTTGAATTCGTACTACTAACTAATCGCTATGATAATTTCAATTATTGGGCATATTGTAGTAGACATTTCTTGTATCACATACACTCACTGAATACTATTTTCGCACGTGTACGCAAAACTTTTTAATTTTAACATACACATTCCACTTCTCTTTCCCCACGACAATTGCTCGATTATTAATTATTATCTCATCATTCATACTCCGTTGGTTAGAAAGGTACGCTTACAATAAACTTTGTTGCGAAACTCTTAAAATTAGCAATAATATTACTCCCCTACATTAAATATTTGTGCTTTGGTTGAGGAGGTAAAAAAGAACATCTAAGGACACCAAGTAAATATTTATACAAATAGCAATTAATTAATGCAGAATGAATAAAAAATGTTTACTCAAAAAATTATTATAGTTGTGAATTAATTACTTAAACTGTGCATTACTTTCATACTTTGCACTTAAATTTGTCGATGCGTCAAATCATTACACTTCGGTAGGAGCCATACCCTAACCCTTAACCCATTTAGAAATATAGCTACTGGTCCGTGTGTGTTCTTGTGTGAATATCAGCTTGATGATAGTTAGGAGTATGTATAAGGATGATGGAGGACATGATAAGGAAATAACTAAATGGAGAAGACTATAGGCGTTAAAAGTTGAAAGAATGTACGAAAAAAAGTTAGAAAACCTTAAGGAGCTAGTGTTGACGTGACACCACCTAACGAGCATTTTAGGGACTAGCAATGTAGGTAGATAGCAAAGCTTCTACCTTACGTTATACAGCAATACAGACATTTACGCTTTTATACAATGTTAATCACAGGTGATAATGACGATGTGTTTCTCTTCTGTTTTCCCTTAATTATCTAATTAATTTTTATTAATTAATTCAGTAATGTGATCAATTATTCTTAACAATTATGTTAACCCCTTTGTAATTTACACTTCAAAACTGCTAGATCGTCGATGTGATGAACCGCTACTTTATTCTTCTTGCTGTGATACTCCTCTCCCTCCCCGTTTGTTACGAGTATTTATTTTGTATTGCTTCTGAATAGATTGGAGAATCAGATGCGTTAGCGATGATCTGGCGTTAATAGCGATACAACCCACAGTTTGACTCTCAATACATTCTGATGAGTTACTTTCAAATTCAACTGCACCCATTAACTCAAGTTTAGGTTTGGAGTTACTATTTCTGGACTAATCAGGATATTTCTTCAATACTGGGAAGTTTTCAAATTGCTATCTTGCAACTAGTTTTTCGTATTGAGTGATTTATAACTGATTGCCAATTCACGAAGCTAATTTCTGATTGATTTTAGGAACTAGGTTACCTCCACCTGGTAGGAATTTAAACCAGGTAAAATACTGACTACAAATTTTCTGACTAGCACCAGGATCGATCGTATCGATAAAGAGCATATAGCCTACACATATTGTGCCTGCACATGGTATGGTAGGATTTTTAAAATAAGGATAAATACCTACCGATTCTATGAATAAATGCGTCTAAGAATGAGCACAATCTATTAATACTTGATTTAGTTTCGTAGCAGCTGCTAGAGTTCATGGTGGATCACTTTAGTAATTTCAATAGGACTCCTTTGTAGCTAATACTGAAGCGAACGAATTGAAGTCAGTCATCCAACTGCTCTAATGTAAGAGTTAACAACATCTTTCCACGTTAATCCTAGTGATAAGATCTGTTTAGGCATTCGTTTAGGGAATTACTGTATAAATAGGGTACTAAAGTTTATATTTACGTCTATTAACAGAATATATTAAATTTTGCTCCAGTATTTCGGCTGGCATTTAGTCCTGTTTAACAACATGCAGCATTACACAAGCGTATGTACATTTAAATTGATTCTACAAGTATGAAGTATATTGTTTTTTACATATTTACGTAATTATATTAATTGCTACCTTATCATAATTAAATATTAATTACGCTCATACGTATTGTAAAAGTGAGCTTGTATAATGTAATTAGGGTTGTTATACTATGGCATTTTGTAGTTAACGTTAATCATAAAATTTTCAAACGGTTAACAGTCCTCAAAAATCTGGCTTTCTATTGCTTAAGGAAAGGCTTTTTCTTCTTGTCAGTAAGGTTTACTACTGCTCTAAATACATGGTTACTATCATTTTTCTTTACTCGCCGCTAAAATATTATAGCTTTTTGATTCAGTTTAAGGAATAAGGAGCTTGTCTGGGAGTTTTTAAGGTGAGTTCAGTGATAGGATTTCCTCTTCACAATAACTAATAGAACTTTGATACTTTGAAAAACTTAACATTGCCAAATATGCCTAGTAATGCAGCTGGAAGATTTTAGAGGCAATTGCAATACTGTAATTACGAGAACACTGTAAAACAAGAAAATGAATCCTGAAATTTAAGAAAGTTGCAAAGATGATCTGAGAATAAAAGAACGAAATACTTAATAACCAAAACACTTTAACTCCTTTGAAAGCCATCCAAGTTTTAAACAGAGTTAATGAAATTAATGTTTCTTCGGTGACGGTTGTTTCTCAGCTCTTGAATAATAAGGATTTGATGTCGTTGAGGATGTAGCTGCTGACGAAGAAGGATTTGTTGTAGAATGAGTTTCTTGGACGTTGCCTGATTTACTAGGGGCACTACTGGTAATAGGTTTCGATGATTCTATGAGAGAGGGCGTGGCAGTAACAACGGTTATAACAGGATTAATAATAGTTTTATTCGCAGAGGGCGCCGTAGTAACAGGCGGTTTAGAACAACTTTCACTCGATGCTTTATTTGTAGCGGAGGATGAGCTTTTAGTGTTGATATTTGTGCCTGCAGGAGGAACATTCGTAGATGTCGCTGGAGTGGAGGAGAAAGTGGAAGATTGGTAAGTAGTAGTGGGAAGAGGGGGAAAGAAGGGTTTGCCATCTGGTGAGGGTTTGGATGTAGTAATAACAACGGAAGGCGTGTTGGTAGCTGAGATGAGTGGCTGTTTCATAGACCCACCAGTATTGGATAAATAAGCATGTGAAAGCGGAGCAGAGGATAAGCTTAGTTCAGTGGGTTTGTTTGTGATTTGAGTAGCGCCCCCTGGCGTTCTACCCATACTAAAGGGTGGCATTGCGGAGAAGCTACTCGTCGCCATTCCCGGTTTACTATACGCTGAAGAGCCAGGCACGGATGGAGGAACACTACTGCCAGAAAGTGTACTAGGCGGGTTTGGTTTACTTGAAACTGAGGCAGAGGGCGCTGGGACAGTATATATTTGGGATTTAGAAGGCGGTGAAGGCTGCTTGCAGCTACTGCTAGCTGTAGTACTGGGAATGAGTGGATTGTTCTGTGATGATTGATTTTGTGAGGATGAAGGAGATGATGATGTAAATGATTTAGTTTTACTAAAAACGTTCATTAGCGGAGAGGTAGAACTAGTCTGGGGTTTAGTAGTAGTCGCGGCGGGTGGTTTAAGTATAGGAGATGTTGTTGAAGGTGGTGGGGGATGATGATGAATGATTTGTTGCAATTCTTGAGTATTCCCCCCTCCATCCTCGCGCTGTTGAAGTTGATCCTTTTGATGTTGATTCAATGCTTCGAGGGAAGCGAGAAAACAGTTTTCAGACTTGGGTCGCGGTAAATTTACTTTGGCAAGAGCTTTGGTCAGTTCTCTCATGTCACACTTGTCCTTGTCTTTATCTTTCCCCTTGCCCGAGGGGGGGAGGTCGTCCTCCAGGTCTACTTCGTCATCCTCGTGATCAGCCTGCTCTGAAAGTGCTGTTACTATTGCTGATACAGATTGATCCTCCCTAGGAGCCACTAAATTTGGATTCTTCCCAATTTTGTTCAGTCTGCAAAGGGAAAAAGGAAAAAATTAAATTTAGCCCCATTCCATTACAATTCTCAAATTGATCTTCCCCCGTCATTCAGCCCGCCTCTTCTCTTCTTCTCTCTTTTCTCTTCCAGCACACTGAGATCGTTGAAGAGCTCTATTGAGGAACAAGTGAAAGCTAAAGCTCATGTCGATTGACTTGAGGGATTCAGCTAGCTCTGAGAAAGACATGCAAGTGCCTACGCAAAGTGTCCGCATACACGCGTCTTGTACTACCCAGGAATTTTGTGGAGAAAGTCGGAGAAAGTCAAATGGAAATCGAGTCAACTTAGTAGGAATGCCGTTAGGAAGAACGGTAGCCAAGAAGATACTTTCCCTGGATATCTTTTCTGTCTCTCCCGCGCATTACTGTTTCTCTAAGCGAATTCTAGGAAAAGGCTGACTGGACAACTTTGGAGACAAATCCACATCCAACAAAACCCGCTCATTCCATCCGCGCACCTAAATGTCTTCCTGTCTGCCAGGGAATTTTCTTAAATTCTTACATAGTTTCAAGTACACCAGCCTTTATCTTTTACTCTTATTTTCTCAGCCGGTGAAATCCAACTGACATACTTCAGTTTAAAAACCCCAAAATTTAAAGCAAGCTTTCAGACCCGCCTTTAGGAATTTCCTTATTTCAGCGTATGTTTTTGGGCAGTTTTGGCTAAAGCTCCTCATCGAGACGTTGCATATCCAAACAAATGCCACTGATTAACGCTACACAAAACTAATATAATTCAAGTTCCTAAAATTTAAAATCCGTTTTAAATTAGACGAACAGAAGTTATTTCATCCTAAATTAAATTCAACTTGCTGAATATCAAATAATTTTACTACTTTCAAAAACTGCTTTTTTATTCTAAAAATGGAATTATCTAGCTTGGCCAAGCTTTCGGAATAATTGTGAACTGAATTTCATTCAGAATACAGACATTATGCAATCAGCCAATCAATTTCCCATAATGCATCAGATGCAACTCTGGCATTTATTGCCCAATTCCACCAATACATTCCCCAGAGTTCAATCAATTCTTCGAAATACATTCGCTTTCAGTTTTAGTACTACCACCTGGGTAATTTCCATCTCCACATTTGTTCAGGACTTTATTTTGCGGAAAGTTTCAAAGAGAGAGAAAGAGAGGTGGAGCAAGCGGGGAGTATAATAATAATCATGGCTGACCTCTCAGCGGCAACAGACTCCATGGTCCGCCTCATGAGTGGATATTGGTCGAGGACCGAGTTGAAATGCTCCACACTCAAAGAGAAGAGGTTACAGTAAGTTTCCGCTCTCACGCTTGCCACTCGTCTAGAAAACAAATAAACAACCATTAAAAATAAGATTTATCTTCATGCTATAAACTATCATAAAAAGACTCATAAATTTAACACTCCTCTCTTGGCATAACCCGGGAAAGCTCACACGGAAGATCCCCACTTCCCGCGCGCACACACACATCCTCCCTCCCTCCTTTTACCACCATTTTGGCTGGCATCTAATTTCGTCTTCAGCATAGCAGGTCATCTGCCGTGTCGGACTAGCGTGAGAAAACGTGGAAGACGAAACTCTAACCACGTGGCAGTTACATAATAAACTCTTTTGCCAATTTCAGTCGAGACCAATCACCTGGAACTCTGCTCCCTCCCCATTCCCACTGGTACACAACTGCACTGTCCTACTTTTGTATCAGCAGGAATAACAACAAAAGTCTGCTTGTTTCCGCAGATACTTCATCAATATTGCATTGCCCAAAAATACAAATTACTCCTGTACGTAGCTCAGGTAAGTTGTCCGCAGACAACAATCTTTGTTTTAGTAATAACCATATTGTTTTGCAAATACTACAAGCTCTGCTTTCTCCACGCAATCAGTCCGCAGGGATCGCTTTCTCCGCAATCATACTGTTTAGCTGTACTTGCTTTGCTTGCCAGTAGCACTTCACTGGCGTCCGGAAGAACTGAACTTAAGTCTATTTTGCTTACCCTCACTTTATACAGGAGAATGCTTACAAGTAAACTGGAGAAAGTTCATTCACGGCTTACCTTGCGTTAGTTAAAAGGCAGATTTCACCAAAATAGGATCCGTCAGACAAGGATGTGGCAACTTCTCCGGACGCCATCACAATATCCACAATCCCTTCTTGAATAAAATACATCTTCGTCCCAATTGTCCCTTCCTTAATTATTATGTCACCTGCAACAAAAATTATAGCCATTCAATACCGCTAAAATCTCATTAAACACCCAACTTTCTCCAAATCCCGTTGGATTCTCTCTCCCATTCTTTTGCAATCGTGGGCCAAGAATAATATTGATTTTCCTCCATCTAACAGCAGATCCATGTCTTCTTTGAACCCTCAAGAATTTGCCAATCTTGCCTAAATTGTTACAGTCAGCTAAAGCTACGACTCCTTACTCTACTACTCCTCCATGTATCTGAGCAAGTCATAGTTGGGCTTATACTGAAACTAAAGGGGAAGAGAAGACGTATACGGTTACGTCTTGAAAATGCATTAAACCTATCTATAGCACCGTGCCAAAACATCTCCACAATCCACCCGTAGTAGCCAATTGCAACACTATAAACTTTCACCTTGTATAATTCACTTTTATTTCCTCTTCTTCCTCCGCCCTTCTCTCCTCTCAGCCCATTAACATCCTATATTTTTCTATTATAGTCTTATCCGGGCGTCTAATTTTTTCACGTATAAACTACACATTCCCTTGAACAAAGGAAAAGAAACGCCCCGAGTAATTGAAAAGAACTAAAGAAAATTAAACGATTTCTGTGTAGCAAGAAAAATAACCATTCCTCTTTCCAAGCAAAGCACAAAGCAGTCAAAGATTTTCTATTCTTAACCTTGACTTTCACCCCTTCCTTTCTTTCTCCTTCCGTTTCCCTTTAATTCCCTCATTCCTTTGCATAGCATTTCACCAGAGTCGAGAACGAGACATACCCTATCGGATGAATTCAAAGAAGGTTTGCGAACACATTTCACATCAAGTTCTACTACTACTAAACTCTCATCTCCTGTCTCTCTCGCCCCAGTTTTCCTCCGATTCTGACTTTTCTTTTCTACTTATCTCCTCACTTTAACTGTGTAACTCGATAGCTTTCTGAACTATTTACTTAACGTAAACCAGCTGTCTAACTCTCGATCCCTGACAGCAATCATTCGTCCAACATTTCATCAACCTCCTCTTAGTTACATCTTACAGCTTCTTTCTACGTCTTGTTCCATATTTCCACCCTTTAAGTAAACAATAAGTCCTATTCGGAGCGTCAATTATCTAGGATATGTTTAAGTAATTGAATAATAGGGTTAATTCACGAAAGCTGGAATGTCAAAAGCCCTGTTGATTTTGGCATCGCATCAATTGAGATGATTTGACCGCAATCTATTTGTATAAGGTTGCAAAATATTTTATAACGCCCGAAAATATTAAATTAGGACAAGCTAAAAAGCGTAAGATTCCAGTAAAAAAAGTCCCTTCACTAGCAATTCCCCTCCATTGATCTCCATAAAATCTATTGAAATGCGGGAAAAGTGAAAAGTATACTTCAGATACTTTGGCAACTTTGCCAACTAGCAAAGATTGATGGGGCAATATCCCTCCGAGTATTTCTATTCATCCATCAAGTACTTTCTCCATTCCGAGTATTATAAGGAGGCGAGAAGTGAGCACAGAGTCTAGAGTGAAAGTAAGCCAATAATTCCATGCCTCGGCCTGTTCTTTCTCATAGCTTTCTCCTCTCTTAGAGCTTTTACTCTTGTACATGGCTTTCGGTAAAAGTCACTTGAAATAATCCATTCTCAGGCATAGAAAGCCCCTGATAATAATGAATTAGATGCGAGTTTCTTACCTGGTTGGAAGACCTCGTACTGGAGTTTAGTAACGACCTCTGAAACGAAATCGGGGTCGGCATGGGCAAAGAATGGTACGGAAGCGACGAGCGATCGGCAATTATAGTTTATTACATCCTGAAATCAATAGGCCAACATGCTGATTACAGAAGTATTCCATTACTTTCTCTTGGTACAAACATATAAATATTCTTGCAAAACCATCTGGCTATCGCTCTTAGTGTCATAGCCATAGCCTTCCCCAATTTAATCCTTAGAGAACTATATATTTCTCTGCTGAATCCTCCAACTCTGCCTTTTTTATCTATCCTGCTTTCTTCTAAACAAATCGCTAGAGATTTCACCATAGTCTAGGACGTCACTTTCTCCTCGTATTCTCCCTCCATTGTCTTCGTCCTTCGGTATTGCTTGAGTAAACTCGCGGGCAAGGAAAATACAAGTATATTTCTACTCCTGCAATGCGAACATGAGCAAGGGTAAAGTTGAACGGATGATACTTATGGGATAGCGGATTCTTTGAAGAGACTTAATTTATCATCCTACTCCCAGTCTTTTGCATGTGAATCCGCCCTTTGTCACTGTATTTACATTGTTCCTGCGGACATGGATGAAAATAGGGTTCCCTCAGACTTTTTCACACAAGCCCGCAATGTATCAGTCTAACTGCCATCTGTATACTCTATACTTTCTTTGGCTTTTAGCGCATTCTTTTATTCCTCTGCAAAATCATATTGCTGGTGCAAGTACCCAAGGAAAAAGCACCCAGTCCTTTAGATCTTCATTGTTCCCGGGGACTTATTCAACTTCGCCAGTCAGCGTCATTGACACCTTCAGCTCTTTAATCACAGTCACCAGATGTAGCCATGCTGCGCACTATTGATTTGCTTTCACTATGTACAATCCCAACCGGGTACTCACTACTATAAGCTCAACTTACTCGTTCGTATACATTACAAGAGCTTTCTCCGGCTTTCTCTTTCTTCTCCATCTTTTTGCGTCCTATTCTTCTTACCTACAGCCTTTCTTCTCAAGACCGTCTCCGCTTTCTCTTTTTCAAATCCATACTTGTAGTCCTAAGAGAGATGTATTAGAAGAATTTCTCTCAAATTCCAGAGCCTGGCTAGCCTTGAGTTTATATATACAAGAAATAAATAAACCTTGTGGAGAAACCAAAGAATTAGTCTTACCTCGCGTAGTTTTTCAGATAATTCTCCAAGAATGGCATCTTCATCAAAGAATTTCCCTTGATATCGATGCTCAAAATACTCTGTTATTCGAGCTCTCATAACCCGTGGAAGCTTGCGATATGCCATGTACTCTTCAACTTGCTTTAGCTGTAATCAAAATGCAAAAAAACGTTAGATACACAAGAAACTATATGTTCTACCGATACACATTGGACATTTAAGTTACAGTACGTCGTCAAAATTCAGTTTTAGTTGAATCAAGTTTTAGTATTTTATTAAAAAACCGCCGAATAATCTTGGAGTAACTCTTACATTAACCGATTTTGCTATAATTCAAACGAGTGCATATAACCGCAAGACAATTCTATAAACTTCATGATACTTCAGTCAGACTGTTACAAAGTAACGCTACCGCTAAGACCCAGTCCGAGCATCCGCCGACGGCGGAATTCCCGGAGACAGAATGCTGTCCTTGTTTGAAAAAGTAATTGCTTTCTCTTGCTTTCTCCAACCGCATGCGGTTGACAAGTGTCTGAAGGTTGTTGAAAAACTTATCTTTTCCTACCGCCCATTTCTTCCTTTTTCCTGCTCTCTTCTCCCTCCCTAAGCTTTCCTTCCACATCCTTCCCGCTTTTTCTTCTTCCGCTTTTGGTCACCCTTAAAAATTGAGTTTTAACCATTACACTTGATTACACTTTTCTCTCTTTTTCTTCTCTGCTTTTCCCCTCCATTTCTCTTTCTAAGCTACTGTCAAGTGAGGCTGTGCTCAAATCCTGTAAACCGTGTTGTTCCTCAACATGCTCTTCCCCCTCCCACGCTTTATTTACAAGACAGTCAGAGAGAAAGTAATAAAAGAAAATTAATTGTCTCATACAATAAACTTGCACACGCATTGACACTCACTCTATCAATTCCGTCTTCAACTCCGCCCATCCAGGACACAGAAGAAAAACTCCCTATATCCTCCTTCCAGCCTACCTACCCTCATGGCAGAATAGCATCACCGACATAACGGACCACGGCCACTAACTTTCTCCGCTTTCACCCTACTGAATTTCATTCTCATGTAAAAGTAAAAAATTGCCCTACTTTCAATACTCGTCGCAAATATACGAAACAGAAAACATAAACTTTCCCACAGGACAGCCATGAAATTGGCTCATAACTTTTAATGATATACTCCACCTCGAATATACAGACAATCTGTCTGCATATAACATTTGTAGTAACCTTTCTCCCACTTTCTCCAACTGTCTCATAGCTGTAAGCCTGTTATTCTTCCCCTTTCTTGCTCACTCTGGTACATTATACGTTACATCTGTTAAGTCCTACTTTCTCTGGCAGAAAAGATACACATGGACTCAGTTTCTATGAAACTGATTTTAACAAGGACTTTGCTGGAGAAAGCTAAACTTCATTTCCCCTTAGCCCATACAAAGGATTTATATTAAACCCTTCTAAGATTATTATTATTGCACCGTCACACTATACTTGTAGAAGATTCCTCATTTCCATATTGAATAGATAAGAGAAAGCGAGAGGAATAATACGATCCAAAGAGTAATAGAGACGAACAAGAAGAAAAGGAGGAAGAGTGGAACAAGAGGAATCAAGCATTTACGCCTCTTCCAAATGCAATATCATTTCCTATTTTCTTATTCCAATCTCTTCTTTTCATCAGTAACTTCCTTATGTTCCAGCTCTGCTTCTTCGTCTTCTTCTTCTTCTTCTTCTTCTTCTTCTGCTCGCCTTCCTCCTTATTCCCTCTGATTCCTACGGATTCAACCAACTAGGACCAACTAACCAGATGGAAGGAACATGCTTCCTTACTTTCGCTTTGCTTCCCTCATTTCCTCATAATGTATTCTCCCAAACATCTCCCTCTTGTCTCGTATCATCAACTTCAAATTAAGGAAACCTCCCATCATTCAACACTTTTTCTCCAAATTATATTCGTCATTAGTTTTATGACACATTTCTCCTCTCCTTCTTCCCATTAAACCTTAAACAGCAGCTACCTCCAGCCAGCCAAAGGAAGAGTCATTTCCTCCAACACTGACTGATACTACTCTAGCTATGTGGCTCCATCTTTACAAAGCTTCCTTTAATGCTTCTCCACCTGGATGAAGAAGATGGGACGTGAGTGAAGAACGCTACTTTTTCTTCTATGCAAAGTAGGAGTAGCAATTTCATAAAATTCCGCGAACTCTTCAAGCAAACCATTTGTCATGCTTCTTGTAGGGGTTCTTGAGGGTACAGAATACAGAAGTAGAAAGTGGCGGTGACGTAAACGTTTCCGGGAAAAATTTAAAATTCTCGCGTCATATCCTAATTTCATGCCTTTGAAATATTAACTTTCTCCAAAAGTTTCCGCTCCTGGTCTGCCGAATCCTGGAATCATAGACAAAAGAAACGAAGGATAGAGAGCAATAGAATTATGATTACCTTTTCCCGGTACTGTCTCCTGGAAGAGTCAAGACTTTGAATGAGATTCGTGGCATGCCCTAGGAAAAGAGCATAACACGTTGCTCCAGAGATCATGGACAGCATGGTCAACCACATGTCCGTGAGAGATTGGGGCGGGAAGCGTCCGTAACCGATACAAAGCATGTGTGACATGGCTTTGAAGAGCGCCCATGAGTATTGCTCCAACCAAAAGGCATCCTAAAAAATAAAACCAAGATTTAAAAATCTGCATCTTCTCCTTGCACTCCCTGCGTTTAGCGCCATCTGTCTTCCCACCTATTTATAATCACTCGACGTAGAACCGCAAGTGCAACTACAAAGCTCAACTTTAAACTTTTGCTTTCATAATATTCTGCTACGGCATTAAAGTGTGAGTAGTGTATTATTCTCTCTTCACCACGGAATATACTAGCGTCCTCTACAACGTAGAGTCGCATCATGTGACCCGATAGTCTATTTTAAATGCAAAAATCAAGGTTTCCCCTTGGCAAAGTTTCCTAAGCAACACCCAGATAATTAATCAAAAGGCTTATCCGTTCTCGAATTCAAAGAATAAGCCGATAAATCCAATTATTTTTGCATTCCAGGAAGCAACATAATAGAAATCGAGCGCATCTCTCATTCGATATTGGATCTCGTAGCAATCTAATTACATTCGGTAACAACAATCCAACGAAATCAAAGGCTTTTCCAAAACTTAATTAACACTTCTCTCTATTCTGTCCTCCAAAGCTGCTCCTCCTATGGTAATTCCAAACCAAAATGTCATCAATTTGGACGATTTCCTTTGATCCATTATTTCCAATCTACTTTCTCCATATCTTGAAAAACTGAGTTCTTCTAAGTATAGCTGAAATCCTTGTATGTTTTCAGTGTTTCAACTGCACTCGCTCTGGTGTCTGTGAGTCGTTCATATTGGCCTACTGTTAATATATAGCTTCAGGAAGAAATCTATTTATTTACAAAACGAATTATATCTAACTCTCTAGGACCACTCTTTCTTCTTGTTCGCTCTTAGTTTTCCATCCATTAACCAAACAGAGGCTGTTGCACGGATGCAAAAATCTGCTTAACTGAGTACCCTGCATTTGTATATTTGTATACCGGATTTGCATATCAAAAAATCTTTATTCAACATCCGAATCCTTTCTCTTTGTACTTTCACCCACTTCATTTTTAATACCGCTACAGGGCGTTTTACATCAGAATCTGGTTTCGAGACGAGGGATACAAATTTTCCCCACGCACTTATTCCTATATTCTAGTACACCATTCCATCATCCTTGACGTTCTCCGAATGCTATCTGCATAAGGTACATGCAACCCCTGGAAAAATGACATGTAGGCAAAAGAGAAAATAATTGGGCCGAACCACAGATCGATACTCAAAGAGGAGAAGAAAGCAAGTAGCTTTCACCACCAAATCTCGTGTGCTTCAGGAGACTTTCCCTCTTCCTGAAAAATTACTCGCTCATTATGACCATATGCCATCCATACGCCCACAGCTATAACATCTTTTGCTCCAACATATGTCTAATCCATCCTCGTGCTTTCACTCTCCAAGATCCACCTCCTACTTTCTCCCAACCTTAAAAGAAAATCCTGCCTTCCCAAGAATTTGTACATGCAAAGAACCTCCTACCCTCTTATAGCGTTTAGTCCTTTACTCTCTACAGCTTCTTCTACTTTCTTTGCTTTCTCCTACTGTATTATACTGAAGTATATATACATGGACGACAGAGACAGAACTACGTTAGCTTTCTTTCCTTACTCATGCCTTTTCAGGGCCATACCATCAAATGTATAGTCACTTCAGAGCCCTGAGCAGACTGTAGTGTAGACAAGTACTCTTGAGGAATTTCATTCTATTTTCTCAAACAAGGGTAAAACGCTGTACAAATTCAACTACAAGGCTTTCTCCCACGTCTAACAGCATTTCTCAAGGAGGAAAAAACAGACTACAAGATTACTAGTACAGTCTTTGGACTTTTCTCGACTAGACCAGAAAATTGTCAACGTTTATTTCAAGTGTACACTATTCCTGAGAGAAATGTCACCACGCTAAAGCTGGCTTCTTTGTTTGCAAAAGCTGCAGTGAATTCAAATATACTGCTTTCTTCAATGGATGCTGTCTCTTTCGTTCCCTTCAAACAGTTCTACAATTTTCTCTAAATTTTACCCTGTCTTGTGTAACAACCAGCTCATTTCCGCTGGTTTCAAACACTTGACTAGCAAGCACATACGCTTTACTCATACAATATAAAATTTGGCCAGTATTTTACGATGTCGACTGCTACTTAGTAGTATATAATTTCATACTTGCGTAATAATTTCTCTTGAATTCTTCGAGGAATGCTTTGGGACACTTTTGCCATTCAAGCTTCAGCTCCGGCAATAGAATTCTAAATGCTTTCCCGCATGTAATACAAGCTAGACGAAATCCAATTATCCACTTTCCCGCGTACCTAATGACGTATAATTCCCGTTTCAATAGCATGTAATGCCCAATTGGCTAACCAAGCATGTGCGTTGTCAAGTTTCATGTAACTTTCTCCCTGAGTTTCTTAGAGAAAGTTCTCACAGTCCTTCGTATCTCTCGCCTAATGAAAAGCTACGTTACTGGAACTTTGGAACTGGGGGGTACTGTGCCGGTTCTTAGGTTCCTGTTTGAAACTTTCTGGGGCAGATGTCAGTTAAATCTATCACTGAACCGTTTCTTCATTATCCTTTAACGTTAGCAGTCATGTAATTGGAATTATTGAGTAAATCCGAGCATTTCTATCTAAGAGGCCGTTCTATCCTGTGTGAAATGGAAAGTATCATTATTTTCCCCACAACCGTAGCGCAGAGCAAAGCCAGAAGAGCTTGCTTTCTCATTGGCGTTCTATATCCAATTTTGACTTACCCATGAGAATGTAGAACAATAAATTGGTCTCAAGAAATAAGAGCCCGGCTTTCACCAAATTGACTTGCTTCTATCCAAACCCTTGGTAAATATTTGTAATTTCTGAAGGAAATTCAAGGGGATACCAATTCCCAACAACTAATCCTTCAAGATTTATGTGGATAAATCCTCTCTTGGTATTCCCCAATACGTTGTTACCCGTCGCTCAGTTCCATAAAACAATTTAATTCAGTCCTAAAACCAACCAGTCACAAATACAATACCGTAATGCAATTTCAGATATTGCTTTCTCCATCTTCGGGAGTTGTATCAAATAAGAGTTTTAATGCCTTTCAGCCAAATACATTCTTTTCATGTTAACTGTCACTAGTCTTTCCCAGTTGCAGCGTATGTGACACGAACTTTGCAATTGTAACTTGTATTTTGGCTCTATTTGGTTGAGTCATCAAGCTTTCATAGTCTTGGGCGTTTAGGCAGGCATACTGAAAGTAGAATCGTGTACATTATTCAGCTTCACTACTAAATAAACTCCGCTAGCTAGCAGCGCGATCCTCTAACTTCTTCAAAAGTTTAAGTCTGTCCTGTCAAAAAGTTTTTTTTGAAAAAAATTTCTTACCCTTCATAATTTCAAATACATTAAAAATCAATCCTTGCCATTCAGTTTACTATATTCCTCGCTTTTCAAAAGCGACCGTAGACACTATAGTGCCCCCTACTCGATTTCCAAAATGCTCCATCTTTTTGACTAAGAATGACATTACACAGTCAAGCGTATCCTCCAAGGATACTGTGTCCCTAACGAATCCCCTTCCAGCTTCACATCCCACGTTATTTATGCTGGTTCACATTGTCTTTTGTAGGTTGTATCCAACGTAAAAAGTCGTAAATCGGTGTGACCAACGTAAACATAGCGAATATCATTGTACCGCCTTCACATCCGGGTCTCAACAGCGGATGGATATATTGCTCTCTGGGTGCTAATTATTGTCCAATGAAGCAAGATTAATCCTCACCTTCCTGACATTAATGAATGAGAATAAAATAACAAATTATCTCAAGAGACTCATTTCTATGACCATTCTGTACTGTATTAAGTTATACACACCAGCCAATACAGAGATGGGAGGGAAATTCTCATTCCATCCTCGTTAAGCAACTTTAGAATTTACAATTGACTTAGCTCACACAGTTTACTTGCAGTATACTAAACTTTCTGCTTTTCGTAATTTATCTCCGAGTTACACCTGCATGAAATATGAAACCGCGCATATACATAATTTTACTCAATGATATCCACTTACCTGGAGCTCGTTGATGGCAACCCAAGAGTTGGATGGGAATCCCTGGAGCATAGGCACAAGAAATTGGAGGCAACCAGACCAATGTCCAATTAATAGCATCATGCAGATTAAATTAAAAATCCGCATGAACACCGACGCCATGTTCAGAAACTGTAAACATAAGGCCACGTTAACCGTCAATTTAATTTTCAATTAGCCTATATCAACGTAGTTTTCCATGAAAATTTGAATTTTCACTGTTTTCTTTAGCAAGAATTCGCCACCATTTGTTCACTAACGGGAAGCGCTATAAGTGAAAGTACTTATACCTTAGCCAATCCTATCTACATCCACCGTATGTACACTTCAGGCTTTACATATACTTTTTATACTTAACGGACTTTCACCACAGGCATCTCACTCATGGTTCTTTGGTTAGCTCGTGCTTTCCCAATACTTTCACCTTGGGTGAGTAACAGTAACAAAGCCTCCTCTTCAAATAGAAAGCAAAGTGAAAGTACTCGAGAAAGAGTTCCCCATATCTCGCTTTACTAAAGTGGTGTATTCAAACTAACTAACTACCAGTTACCAGATGCTAATTGTGCAGAAATCTCATTTCACAGTACGATATCTATACAATTATTCCCGGTATTCGTATGTACTGTACACGCCCCGTATCTAATTGACCACGTCAAACCTTTGAAATGGTTGAACAAATAGCAAATACATGAGTGACGTACTATGAATCCAAACATTGCATTTATATTTACAGCTTAGTATATAATTAGTAGCCTTTCAATTTAAAGTCCACGAGTACATAAATTTTTTTCAATAGGATCGCTATAATGGTCTATTTGAATTTATGCATCGGCAAACATCCAAATCAAGTTATTCGACCGAAATGAAAATAGGAATAGGTTGGATAACTTTTTTCAACAACTTTTCCTACTTAAAATCTCTTAATGGTGGTCTCGATGAAAACTTTCTTTTAATTGTGTACAATGTTTAGGAAGATACCAAAATTATGGAAAACTTGCAAAATTACCGCTATTCAGAGCCGGAAAACATTGTAACCAGGAAATATTTTTATCATAAATGTATAGAAAAACAAAACTAGGTCAACTCAAGCAAAAATACGAAAATTGCTTGTATGCTAAAAATCTTTGCTATAGCTGTACCAAGGAGAAAAAGATGAAATTATCAATCGTGCTGCTCAAAAATCCTCCTCTTGTTCTTACGCGGCTAGAAGTAGTAAATAATAAATAGTGCAAATAAATACTATAATGTGAACTTATAAATTTGTGTTGAACCAGCCAAAAGTTGCAAACTTTCATTCAAACTTGCTCAAGATACCAAATAGCATAATCAAAATCCAGCTGCGGAAAAAAACTCTTCAAACGTTTTACATTACCTTTAGCATTGGTACAAGCCTTACTTCGCAAATTTAAAATTACGGCTCACAAACTGTAGTAGCGTGAAATTTAAAAAGCCTATAGGATTTCAATCCAAGCTGAAAGCACGTCCTACAGATAGAAACCAGCCGAAAATAACTGGTCTGTGTATAAGTAACTTAATTGTCTAAATAGAAATAATTCAAGCTTAGTACTAAATTTCATCCAATGGGCGTAAAATCTGTAAAGAATTCAAAGCATTACAAAATAATAGTGACAATAATATCATAAGCGGAAAATCAAATTCATTTTTAGCCAATATTACTTACAAATCCAACAAATTCAATTCGCCAAATCCCGCACCACACCACCACCAACCAATGTCACTCATCATTAAAAAGATGTAATTTCTCAACAACTTCTTTAACTCTTCAGACTGAGCACTCTTCCATGCAAAATACGGACAGATTATACGCTTAATAGATTTCCAAATTAATCCCTATCCAAACACCAGACTTCCACCCATACAGCGGAGTTTACTTCGCCCTCACCTCCCTCCATGGAAAACGTTAAGGAAAATTAAAGTAAAAAAACTAAAATCAAAGTGCGTAAGCAAATCAAACGAGGAGGAGGGGATAACGTCAAAAATATTTACTAGTATTAAATAACCAATTAAAATCAACTGCAACAGGAATAACGAACACTAGTCAACAAAGGCTATGAACAGAGGGGTGAAGCTAAAAAAGCTCTGCTTGCAAATAGTGTCCAAAACGTCATCCCTTCCTTGTAAACTCTTTGATTGATGCATTTAGGTAGGATTTTTTCATAGATAGATGCCAAAATTAAAAATTAAAATCCATTTGTTATCTATATGGGCCATCTGGAATACATAATAACAGTTGATTCACTGCCAATTTCCCTTCGACTAGTAGTCGTACCAAGAATATGGTACGATTTCCTACATCTTTATGCAGCAACTCCAGGGCTTGTATTGAAAAATTTATATTGTCCATAATTATTCCCAAATTAGGTACCTAAAGTGCTACGAAATTTCCAATGAAGTAAAGCTTTCTAAACCCTTTCCTTTTCACCTTGTTAGTTAGAGCTTGTGAACTAGTAACCTGTTTTACTTTCTTCTAGCTTTCGCAAATATAGTATTCGCATTCAAGTAGTTTATATGTTAATTTGATAGTTCAATCACTACATACTGTATAGCCTTAAACCTCCGAGTACAACTGAGCACAATGGTATAATAGGTCACAGAAATGTCAAAGCAGCTATACGCTTCACAAGAAAGCCAAGAATTTATACTTCGAAACGTGGTAAAATTAAGAATTGCAATGATTAACTCAGTTTTGAGAAAACAATTGCAGCAGGATGAAAACATAATGCAAGAGCTGTGGTATATTAATTCCACAGAATAAACACCTGTTACCATGGTTACGACATGGATCTGTGACCTATGATATTACCTTGTCCAAGTATACTCAGGGCTTATTTGAAATATTTTCGTTATTCCGACTTCTTCAGGCTAGAAACCATGAGGATGAGAAAAAAATCAAATTACTACTACCCGATTAAAAATGTTAAAGCTCAACTTATGCACATTCAACATTGGATAGTAGCTTATTTTTCCATGCAAAACTCTGCAAATCATTTGATTGTGCCATTCCCAAGCTTTGTCCATGCATTTGCAGTAACATACAAGTTGTAAGTTCCTAATAATTACAGCTCTTATTATGATTGTTCTACGGTAGGTTAGCTGCATTCCTTATTTTGCTAATTAATGCTCAAGGTTTGGTATATACAGTCGTTATAAGACGTGCTTGCACCATAGAAAATCGGTTCATGCAAAAGTTATTTCATACACTACGGCGATAGTATGGCCCCCTGTAGGGTCACTACGTGCAAAATTAATAACCACGAAACTGCCAGATGAGGATCGTCGAATCATTTCGAATCGTTTCAACATCCAACTAAATGTACAAGTAGCAACTGTACGAGTTTGAATATGTAACAACTAAAGCTTAGAACAATCAGTAACAACCAATTTTAGTTAATAATAATAAATATATTTTTATTAAGGAAAGAAGCGGAAGAATTAAATATTGTGTGGAACATAAAGGAATTCAAGAAAAAGATATTTAGATACGTAAAAGAAAAGGAACCAAGGATGATAAGATATAAAAACTGTATCGAGAAATTAAAAAGGTGTGATTGAAGGGAGGCGAGGCGAGTAAACCTACCTTTAAAATCAGATTTTTGCCGGAGAACGGCTCCTTTTTCGCAACACCGGACGAGTCTCGTCGTTGACGTGTACGCTTTTGGTGCATACTTTGACGTAGCTGTGAAGAAAATAGCGAACAATGCACAGGGGATGGTTTAAACAAGAACCAATTAGACAATCAACCATTTATACAATTTCTATCTAAATCCAATCAATTAATATTACACACACCAGCACAACGTAATGCGTGCTGGACGAGCGTACGATACGACAACGTTAGATGATTCTTGAGTGCTGTTCAAAACTTCCAGTTTAACCTACTTAGGATTCTATACTAATTCTAAGGATGGGTAACCGATAATACAGCTGTAATAATATGTATAATGTATATGTATATATAAAATAATGCAAACCAACGCAGGAACCAGATAGGATTTCTTATCTCTCACTGTCCAAGACAATTACTCACTTAACTAACAACACTTAAGGACCTTTTTCAATGCATTAAGACTGCCTATCCCTGACATACTCAGTTGAATGTTGAATATTTACACTTTCAGTAGGAAATAATAGATGCAATCAAATCAACCAGGGTTCTAGCATGGAATACGCCATCTACATTTTCCATAATAATTACATCCCAGGCTCAACAACCATCAAATCGCATTCACAATTATTTACCCCCCTTTGACTTGCATCCCGTTTCACACGGAATTATAATCCTCGTGCTTACTTTCTCTGTTTGGATGGATTATTTCCTGAGTAGCAGGTTTCTAATAGTTTGATATAAGGATATTAGCACGATACCGTATGGCCTGCTGGTTAAACCTTCTTTGTGCATTCATCCCCTTCAATCATTAATGTCATCCTCTGTATATAGATGAAAACAACATATCTTCTAACGCCGCTAATTCCGTGCTTTACTTTTCAATCCCGATCCCGATGCTTCCTTTGATTCTTTTTAGATTTACCTTCATTTGCTTGAAGTCACGTTCGTTTGCATTTACTACAGCACAATTTTGATGTTCTCCGTACATTGATCTCACTTTCCCTACTTTCTCGTTTCCCCATGGTAACAGCGTATATCTTGCCTTTTATCCTTGATTACTAAAGCTGGTAACTGGAAGTAGCTTTGCTACTTTCCGCTACTTTCCTTTTAAATTTTGTCTGTGCTTCCCTCTTTCTTTACGACACTCCATCCATTTCACACAACGTATGTTGCTATAACCAGGTACATATTAGAAATGTTCATAAACCAAGACCACTTTCTCCATGCTTTCTCTTATTTCCACTGCCTTTCTACTATATAGTTTCCTGATTTTCTCTCACTCTTGTCATGTAGTACATATTCACAAAAAACAAACGAACATGCCGCATACAGGTCATGTGTCATATGAACCTGTCAAAAACATATAGTCCCTACTATGCCCTCGGGTCTGTATGTATCTGTATGCATATTCCTCACCTACATTAGATCTTTAAATATTTCTGTCAGGATCAATCAAAACTCCAAGGTAACTTCTAACAACCGTGGTTTGATTATTTTACGGCATTCAATTTTTTTTCTAAATTTATTCTCAACCACTGTTGTTTCAAAACAACTCCCTTCCCCCGATTCAACATTCAACTCTCGGTAACACAATGCAATCTTAAAGGGGAAATACCACGAATTGAAAATAAGAAATCCAGTTCTAAAATATAAGCTTCCAAATCAATACATTCAAAGCACATTGAAAGCTACGCATGTACTTAAAAAGAGCAAATGTCATTCACAGGTTCAAATTCAGTTGGGGCTGAAAGCTTAAATACTTTACAGGGAACTCTGTGAAAGGCATATGATTTTCAAAGCCGGATAAGTTCTCAAATTTCGCATACTTTTATACTCTTTGACACCAGGAATACACGTAATCCGATCCTGGACATGAATTCCAATTTCTCTTTTGTATTTCCCTTCATGATTTCACCTTCATACTTTCTCCAAAACAACTGTATACGTTCATCTGCTCTTCCTTTTCAACAGCTCATGTTTCTCTCAGTTCAATTTCATCTGCTTTCTCCTGCATGAGGTCACGATATGTGAGGCGTCTCTCGAGAATCTCAATACGGATCCTTTGCACATTAATCTCGTTGTTGAGAAATAAAAGACACGAGTGAGGAGGAGAAGTACAGGAGTGAGATACAATTTGAGTGTACGCGAGTCCTGCTTCGCTTGTCACCTAATAAAATTCAGCATAAATCATGTGAAAATACATAAGATAGTGATGTTAAACTTTTCTACGGATATTCATTCATTAACCGTGGAGAAAGCTCAGTCAACTTTCACCGACTGCCAAAATTCTATTGTCAAGCAAAAATCTAGCTCTGGAGTATTTCCGTGCTCTCTGTCCTCAGAAACACCATGTTCCCTTTCTCCTTCGAACTGAAAATGGCTACCAAATCCTGCAACTCCCAACTTTCTCCACTTTCTTTCTTATCTTATTCCTTAGTAGAATTCAAACATGCATTCATTGAGTTTATAATAGCCTTTTGGAACATTCCCTTCCACAAATACCCAAACGCAGAGAATGCCAACGTGACGCTGCTTTCTGTTAGAAACCCGATTGCGGCCTAGTTCTAGCTACGTGTCTTCCTCCTTAATTCACTGCGTATAAATAACCAACCGAGTGTGACATTTCTGTAAAAATTCAATAGCTACACGTCTTTGTGTCATTAATTATCTTAGAGACCACATTAATTCCCTCCATGAATGTAATAAAGATACTGAATGTAAGTATAAGCTTGCTCGCGTCCTATACCTTCCCCCTTTCACCCAATGCTTTCACCATACAATCAATCCTTGGTATGGAACCATTCCTCTCTGTACTGTAGTCACAATTCTTCACTTCTACACCCTGTCTCATCCCTCACCCTCATCACCTTAATCTCTTCTTTCACTCTATTCTCTCCGACTTTCTCCAACCATACTTGCCTGTCTACGTTATATTATACATCTAGCCCAAAAGGCAGCAGACAAAGCAAAGTGACACATTCATCCAGCTATCAACGCTGTCCTGAAAATCCCTGAGAATATTTCCAGCATACATTCAGTATATCTCTCTTGCCAACATACTTTCGCCAATCTCTGCATTACTCTCATTTCCCATATCCATCTGCTTACTCCACCTTACATCACTGTGCTTTCTCAATGAAGCTTCTCATCTTTTCCTGTCATAATTACGCTTCGTAAATTATGTAGGATAAATGGGGCAAAAGGCATGCTTTTACATAGTAACACGAAAGTTTCTGAAAATAATAGTAGTTGCGGTTTCCTCTCGTATATCAGCTTAAGCACCTTAGCAACCTTTCACCACGGATACAGGTTAGTGTGGGAGAAAGCTCCATACCTGACTGAATGAACCTTTCCTTCTTACTCTTCTCCGTCGCTTCGTTTATTTTATAATCTTCTATAGTATCTATAGCACATATATCCACATGAGTTCTTATAGTTAAGATGGGTGACGTCGGAAAAATCAAAGAAAGTAGCATGAGAAGAAAGTTCTGAGAAATTAAGCAGCTCCAACTTGAGGCTGGGAAAATTATATGGAGTGAAAGCTACTAGAGGAACGAATATATTTACCGCATACACCAGGAGGACTGTGGAACGGAAAAAAATATATGAAAGTTAAAATGATTGATGTTCATTGAGTAGGAGAAAACTTGTGTAAAAACGAGGGTTTTTTTTGAGAAAACGGTAGGGATGCATGGTGAAAGAAATTGCTTCCAGCTCTTCTCTCGTCCTTTTCATTCATATTCTCCCGCGTCATCCTCTGATCAACAATCTAGAATCCCTCGACCTAGTATTTTCCCTCCCTTAATCCACAGGCTTCATGAAACCCTATCCAAAAATAGGTAGCTTGCTATATTTGATATAAAGGACGTTATGCAGCATTCGTGTAAGTAAAAGAACACGAGCGTCTTTTCTCCTCTCTCGCGCGTCTCTTCCACAAAGCGCAAAAGATTCTCAAAAAGACGTTCTCGTCAAGTCCAATTGCAGGGCTTAAGAAAGCTCTAGTTAAGAATACCAGAGAATATTTTCTCTCAAAACGCGTCCGTTTTCCCATTCAATGGGTTCATAATACAATGAAAGGAAACAACCTTCCACATCATTAACTTCAAACCAAATCAAAGAACCGGAGGAAAAACTTTATGGGGAATTACACTCATAAAGAAATAAAAATATCCAATAACATCCCTTGCTTTTTTTAAAATTGTACTTTTATGAAACATTTTCTATGCAAATCCAACCCTCACTGTATTGTATTAACGGTTGGCTTGCACGGATTATGTAAGAGCTAATGGTGCTACTGCATTTGCGAGAAAATATGCTGCAGCCTATAATGATACCCAAAACTGGCACAATAAATCTTGGACCCAGTTCAAATTTAAATCCAAACGAAACATGATGGGCATGTGTTGTGTTTTTGAGAAACTGTGTAAACTTGAAAACCATTCACCTAACTTCAATCATGAGTTTCTAAGACATGTATGAATGTATCACACAAATCGTTTCCTCTTCATAGCTACTTAGTATGTGTTCCGCTAAACGTAAAACCAAGTTACATTACAACCAGCCCAAGAAACCAAAAGATGTTCCAATGATTGCTCTTGGGAACCGAAAACTTTCGCTTGTCTATTGAGAAAAAAAATAGTTTTCACTTGCTAGCCTTGTTAGAAGCAGAACACATCGAAGAGTCCAAGAATTTCATTGCACTTCAAAAATTAGCTTTGCTTTTGTTTTGCAGCTTTCTCTTCTAGCCCTTGCTAAACTTTCTCTAGCTTATTATTGCTGCACCAAACTGGGATTCGTATGCACTTCACATCATGTTTCTTTATAATTCTTTCCCTTTGCCCAATTAGTTTTTGAGTTCTTCTAGGATTTCCGTGTATGTATTAATGTTAGGAACACAATTAATATTCTAGGTACTCAATATGGATATTTAATTGCCATTTAATTTGTAAGAATCGTTACAGCTGTTGATCCGCTATAATGGCTCTAAGAGCACGTATCGCTTTGATTCCTTCGCCTTGCTTGAAAGAGCTATCGGTAAACAGAAAATGGCAAATAAATGCTGCATCTTATCTTCTAACAGTATCAAAAAATTCTGAATCTTCCTTAAACAATTCTATCCGTAAAGACGCTAAACCGAGTCTGAAACTTCTCCGAAAATTGATTATGATAGAGTCAGGATAAGTAAGCCGGAAAAAACCATAAAGTGATCGAGCTCTACCGTAAAATTGTTAATTTACACGCTACGGGGAAAAGGACTTTTGATCTCATACGAGCATGTATTAAACCGGCCAAGATTATTAATTCAAGATTCTTGGAAACATTATTTCATAATAAATTGAGGATCACTAAAAACCTTTGAGAAAAAGTAGATCACATTCTCAAACTTGCACATCACGATAATAATTTCGCCAATTTTGAGCCTTTCTTTTTAAAACTTTTCCTCTTCACTACATCCTATCCTTAGCTAAGGTTTCAGGTGTTACGATAGGCTGAAGTTACTAATGGTTGTATCATACACATTAAAATTCTCGCTGAGTATTAGAGGCAGTTTCAAGGTGAGACGGGGAAAGTAGAGAAGCCATAAGGTGAGAGAAAGCAAGTATAATCCTATTCACCGTTGTGCTTAATGCCTACCGTAAGTAAAAGAGGAGGTCAGAGCCAGAGAGAAAGCTGGTGTGCATTTTATTTTTACTTTCTCCTAAACCGATTACCTCACTTTTAATCCCTCTTGCTAAATAATAGATGCAAACAGGATTCGCCATTAATTTCACATTACACCCCTCTAACGAGCTTAATATTCCTTTGCATCGCACTTTCTATACCAGCCCTTACTCGAAGAACCAGTTTCCAAGTCTCAAATATTTAAACCCTCAATGTCAGCCACATTCCTGCGGAATATGTGCCGAGTTGATGAGGCTCAAGTCTAACGGCTGGCACGACGTTGCAATGTTGCAAACTCCTCAGAGGATTTTCCACCGTAAAAACGTCTCAGCTCACCCTCCCTTGACAAGATTAAAAGCCGCACAGTGGATACTACTAAACTCTTTTACGTTTTCTCTCTCATGCTAATAGTTTTCAAGAGCCTAATATATTTCACCATCGACTCCTAGTGCCCTATTCCTTGTTCAAGGATACAGCTACCGGTGTTTAGATCCTGCCCTTTCTCTTCCTCACCTCGCTTTCTCCCTACAACTTTCTCCAACTTTCTCCCACTTACTCCCCCGCTTATCCACCCATCCGTGGCGACATCCCCCAAGCTCAAGCTACTTGTTCACAGACAATCCATATCGTTGTCACCTACTTTCACCTACATTCTCCCCAGTCGTTTCCACAATGTACCTCCATGTTAGCAACCCTTCAGACTGCTTTGCAAATAAAAGAATCGCAGACATGTATAAAACCTGTGCGCTATTCCATTCCATCCAGATTCAAAATTCCCAAAAAACTTTCACCCTCCCTATACTTTCTCTCTTTCCCCCTATGCGGGTCATTTACTATTCCTTTTGCATTATTCCCTTCGTTGAAAGTGGAAATAAATTGCTAGGGTGTGCCTTGACTCTTAAATCCTCGCTCCCCCAAGCAGCTTTGCTGCTCCTACACCTGCATTTCCCTGCGTTCTCACCATGTCGAATTTCCCATTATCTACAACTTTCTCCCGGAAACTTAATCACTTTCATCGATTACTAACCGTCCCCAAATCAGCTCGTTCTACTCTTAACTCACAAGTCGTATCCTCCTACCCACGAACTTCCTTTCCCGTTTCCGCATTGAGATTGGAAAAGCAAATTTTCCAATCCAAAATTCTATGTTCCCCCCAGTGTTCCATGAAACATGCATGTTATATGTTTCAACCAACACTTCCTGCCTCCATATGAAATCCAGTGAAATTTTTAAACTACACAATTCCTCTTGCAAATCTATCCAGTGTATACACTAACTGTATTACAGTTTATGCTTCAGACTGCTTACTGCTTATAGTGGATCTTTCCAAATTAAGTTACTTTACAAAGTTAATCCATGAAATCGTCTCCCCTTTTACACAGTATGCAGCGGTCGATTATGTTTGTTGCTACTATCAACGTGCTATAATTTCTTAGATGTTCATCCTGGTTTCGTTGCGGTCCAGTCCACCTCCTTACACGTGATTCCTTCAATTTTTGCCTAACACAACGTACCATACATACTCGTATACATCAACTATTAATTTTAACGATCATTTACATGCATAGCAAATCTCCAAAATAAGCCAAAACATTGCACATCTTTACCAAAGGAGAAAGCACTTTGGAGCACTGCCAGCGCCGCAAAATTAACTCAAGCGTTACGTCTCCATTATACACTTTCATGCTAATTACATCCTTCTTCAGAGCAGCTGCATAGCATTTTACCTGTTTGACCCCTTAACCCACTTTCAAGCCGCTACCTTGACTATTACTTGAAATTACAACAATAATATTGCTGGAACGATCTTCTTACATATCTAGCACAACGCAGCTGATTGGAATATTTCACAAATTCTGATGAATACTTGATGCTTCTATGCAACCTTCAAAGTTGATTTCCTTCATTTTAAATTCGTTTTCAGGACGTAATACAATCATTAAGTTAAATTAATAACAAAAACCCAGGTATAAGATATAATAGAATCATATAAATTGGAAATGCATAATATCCTTCTTACACAGCTGCTTTCTTCCTGTTTTGTTGCAGCACCCTGTGTATAACCTGCGTACTTTCTTTCTCATACAATCCCATAGCATTTAGCCTCCAGCAGTCAACATTTACATGCATAATTGATTTGGCTTGTACACACAAAAATAAAAGAATACATATCGAAATTTAAACAAAACCACGTGCAAGGAAAAATTCTAGGTCAGAACATCAATGCGCGAACTTTCTCTATGTTTTCGCTTAAATACTAGCTCATTCCTTCCAACCTGGCCTACTGTACAGTTAACCCAAGCCTCTCGCTAAATTTTCTCTTGTATTTTTTATTTTTCACTCAATTATTTTTAGTGTAAAAACTTTCACGCCTCTCTTAATGAACCTTTGCAACTGACCTAGTTAATTGTAGTATACATTGCTTTCATTTCAAGAACAGAGTTTCCCTCAACCCCTTCGCTTCTCCACCACGCCAAACAAGCCTAAGGCAGTGCAATACGTCTAGTCCGCAGGCTTCGCAAGTTCCCTCAGCTGCTACCATTGAATTCGTAACCGATTAGAATTTTTGCAGCATGTAAATGTCGTACTACGCAAACTTTAACCAAGTCATTAAAAAGTTGTTCAACACCCCTCTCGTCCTTGACAGCATTGATCGGAGAACATTTTTTCTTCTGGATTTCTTTATTATACACGGAGCGGATAGACGCCTAGTACAACAGCTGGAAGAAGGCGATTGATGCTGATGTAGGTTTTATAGTAAAAGTTTATCAATAAAAGCATGGCATTTTTAACTCGCATGTTCTTGCAGCAGTACTTTGTAAAAATTGAGCGAGAGAATTTTAAACTACAAATTAAGCTGGAACGAGGCTGGACTGTGCTAAAAGCAATAAGCAAGCGAAGTAGGAGTTGCAATATATGTTCCGGTGTACTTTTCTTTTCGTTTTAAGGTACAATTTTCCGAATATTGCAATTAAACCAGAAGTTCACGTACTGACCTACACAAGAAAATGAACTCGGAGAAGCCAGAGCCGTAAGTGAAAGCAGAGAAAGTAACTGGACGAATGTGGTGGGATAAGCCAGTAAAATCATTCGATTCTCATTAATTTATATTAGCAAAGACGAGAATTCAGCTCCAAGAATAACTGAGTAGGATATAACAGGTCAGCAGTCAGCACGCAGGCAAATATGGAAACGACATTTATATTGGGCCAGCCATAACTATTCTCAATCAATAACACAATTAGGACACGCCCTTCTGAAGACTCTTTAACTAGGTTGAGATCTTTATTGAAATACATAAATGGCCAAGCTTGTAGTATAGCATGGTATAATAGCAAGGGTCTGTTTGTATGGGAACATATCAAGAGACGAGGTGAGATAATTAAAAGCCAATTATTAGGGTGTGTACCCAATATATAATATTGCGTTAAAAACACACCATAACGTAAGGTCGAATGACATGAGACCTATCATTCCTTCTCATCATAAGCATCAAATTATATGAAGTCTTTTTTCCCGTGGGATAATGGGAGAAATTCTGGTGTAACCCTTTGTTTGTGCCTATAATAAAAGCTCACTAATTCTCAATCCTTAAGCTCCAACTCCAATATCCATCAAAACCGACACTACACCGAATTTTGAGCGATAAATTTGTATCTGTAAACTACTTCTCTATAAGTTTTAAGCGATAACAATTCTGCTACTGCATGCCGGCTGCAAAATTGTTGCATGCATAAAAAAGTAACGCAAGAGTTAAAAACTCATTTAGAAAAAAAAATCACAAGTTACAGTAGCTCAAAAATAAAATGCTGAAGGAAATTAATGACACATTAGCTCAAACTAAAGATATAAGAGAATCTATACCTTACAATGTTAGCCATAATCTCCTAAAAAATCGCATCATTCACGCATATACCCAACGGTTAGGGAAAATTATTTAAATTATTTAATAAAAAAGACCTAGTTATTCCCGAAAATTACATCCTGCTCCACTCAGCAACCAGCAATTAATCATGTTTGCATTCAAATTGATTCATTCACACCTTCCAAACTAAAAATAACTGCCAACTTATTTTAGCGTTCTGCATTAGCAGGTCTAGTATTGTTGCTGGACCTCGAACTGCGTAAGTCGACTAAGACTTAAGAAACCGTTGAGAGTGATTGGTTACGATTAAAGTGTATCATTAAATCGTAATAGAAATAGAAATTAACTATAGATCTGTTGATTCAACTACCATCTTAAATGTCCTAAGTCATGGGTTGATTAAAATAATTGGCAAGAACCTATGTATAAGTAACAAGTAAACTATCAAGGAGATCAAGCTTTGACTTACGTAAACTTCTTCCCATTGTGATACGTAGCGGACAAGTCGAGATAAACGAAGAAGACGAACCAAACTCAAGAGTTTCACCATCCTTAAGATTTTTAGTGCACGTCCGGCGTGAATAAATTGGAAACTGTGAACGTTGTCGCTGAAATCCTGGCAATCAAAATACATAGTTTAGCTTGCATCTTTATGTTCAAACTTTGATTCATGTACGACAAGTATCAAATCCCCGAATATCGAGACGAATCTAACCAAACTGATCGTTATTCTATATATAAGCTACTACTATATAAGCTGACCTATTTTGTAACTCCTTCAAGTACATGACCATCGCAGATTTGCTGCTTTTATTTAGGTGAACATATGAAAAGGTTACACTTACGCAGTACTCCAGGTAGCAGACAATCAGAACAATATAATCCAATGGAATAGATGATATCAAGTCCAACCAAAACCAAGATTTAAAATAGTGTTTTGCTATCAATACAGGATCCAGTATAACTTGCTCCGCGTTATCCTTCAACATTATACCTGGAAAGAGAAAACAAAGTAGAAGCATTAATTCCAAATCTTTATGCATCGAGAATGCTCTGAAATTAATTATCATTTGTAGGTTATTGCACTCTCTTTCTCTTTAGCGCTAATTTTTAAATTATAAGCTTTTATTCAGTGTTAGCGCCAGAGCCTGTAGCTTGTACATTAGGGTAATATTTGACTATGACTCATTAATATGCCATAAGCATCCTGAGATTAATGAAAATAAAATTCAAATTGTCTTTTATGGTTCAAATTATTTGTAGATTTTTGAACGCACCACTGTTACAAAAATTAATTTCAGAGTTGACTCAATTCAAGAAACTCCGACGAAAAAGCCGTTGAGTTTAAATATTATTGCAAGAAGCCACACTTTTTCCGTAAATATATCATTCATATAATAAAATTTCACACCCATCCCCCAACACCCCTACACATACAATGGACAGGGTATAGTTAACTATATTCGAAAGAAAATTTTTGAATCGTAATTCATTCAAGTCCCATTGTCCGCGCAGAATACAAAACAGTTTCGCGTACAATGATGCAGACAGCTAAATTGTGTGTGGCATGCACATCCATATCTATTCCATATCCTCCCTCTGGCCATCATGTGCTTTCTCCTCCTGCTCCTTCTCTCAGTTATCCACTACTTACTACTCAACCAGTATCCACCATCCTACCTTTTCACTGGTGTTTCCAAAATTTAGGAGACTATTGTATTCCTCATCCTGCTTGCAAATTCTTTTCACCTAGGATTCACCTCACCGTTGAAAATTACACTTTCCATACCAAGCTCAAGATGCCAGCATGCGCCTTCAAGAATTCTTCTCGTCTCTCCTATTTTAAAGCCCGTTACCACTACTTTCTCCACACTGTCCTCACGTTAGTAGAATTGTTATTGAGGGATTCCCTCCACTATTCCTCCTTGAAATATCTTCTCTCAGAAAACGATGCTTGGCTCAAATGTGCATTTCATCTCTCCCATAATCTCTTTTATATTTCACTTTCTCCAACATCCTCTCTCAACCAACCACCCAACATTTCCACGTTTTACCAATATGCAACTTCAATGCCAAAATAACTGCCACTATCGACCGACCAGCAGCTACCTCTTTTTCGTTTTCTCCCTGAAACTTACGTCAACTTTTGAAATACAAAGTCGGTGCCGGAGGGAGGTTGCTTCTATTCCTTTACACAGATTCTTCCTCCAGCCGCCTCGCTTCACCTCTCTCCATTATTCTTTTCAAGTTTAGGTAAAAACGGAACCAAGTACGTGTATGGCTTTAGCAATTCCAACAAAAACCTTCTCGTCCTCAATTCCCCGGACCCATCCTCCTTTCCGTAGTATCTTTTTCTCAAAATGAGATTTCAAACGATCAATGAGTTAACCTATACTAAATCTTCCTTCTTTCCCGGCACGTAAAAGAGAGACCGGTCGTAGAAACTGGCGCCCTCTGGCGATTCTTACGTTTCAATCATCCAGCCAATTCCTATCGTAGCTTTATAACCTTTAAAGCAATTGAGCTCAAGTGATACCCTAGTTCCTGTTAGTAGAGCCACTATAACGACTTTCTCTGTAGTATTAATAGGCTTCTTCCCTGTGTTCTCCTCTAGCTTTGGATTTATGCAATCCATGTATACCTGAATGGATAGGATTATTGTAAATCGCGCTGCCACAGCTTGTGTTAGTGGACACATGAACAATCCTTTCACCAACGACTCATATACACCTTTCTCACTAGTAGGACCAACATGAAGTAACCATGGTATTTTGTCGAGATCATGTCTGTCTACCATCGTACCATCAAACGATATCCGGTGAATACATGCAGGGGGTAAAAACAATTCTTAAGTCAGCCTGGTGGGTATGCATTAAACCGGCTTGAAGAAAAATACCACCCGTCATTACAAGTGTATACCGAGCTGTCATTCCTAATAAAGTGTGACATCTCATAAAAATTTCGTCTACGCTAATTCATCCTTTTTTGCATCCTTCCTTCGTTTCTCAACTCCCTTGAGTAGGGAATTAACTACCCAGAGTGGGGCTAAGCTGTAGGAAACCGGAAAACAGGAAACATGAATGATCCATAGCAAAAAGCATCAAGGTGAAACTACTTTCGTCTGACCCTCGGTTACAAGTTATGTTTTCATTACACTTTCGTAACCAACCTTCAGCAACTTTCAGCTACTCCAATGCTTTTCCTTTCAAAGAAATGTTGGAGTAGGATTTCCACGGTATACTATCCGACTTTTGAAACCCAGTTCGCATCCGCAGCCACCCTTGTCGGGTCACGTCTCTAAAATTATGTGTGTAAAATCGCCATAACGATATAATTTTTCGGGGACAAACTGAATTACTCTTAAGACTTATAAATAGAAGAATGTATTTGCTTTCCTGGTTTCATATGTTTTTCTTGAGGAATTTGCGTTTGAAATGCTATAATTATTTTCATGTTTTGCACCAGCAAACTAGAGACAAACCTCCTGACCCCAACCTTTAAGTCACATGTACAAAGAACAAACCAATGCGTTCATCTGAACAGTACCATATTGATTATGTAAATCGGTATGCAATTACATGTAGAACCTTAGGAACTGAAGTAAGAAATATAAGACCAACAGTTTCTAGTAGGTAGACAGTTTTCGCGTAGGTAGACAATTGTTTTCACATTTACTCCGGTAATCTCTAAAGTACCCAAACGTTTATCGTGTTACGCTCGTCATACATCTCCTTTTAATATATCTTTGCATGATTACATTGCTGACATCCTTTACAATGACAAAAATTAACCATGCACCAAAATCAAAAGAATTGCATCGTACTTTCTGATACTTTTTTTTACAAATTAACTTTACTTTCATCAAGACCCGGCGAAATCATCACGACAGTGCATATATGTCGAGCATGGAGCATGCATCATCTGCTGTATCTATGTCTACATTTTTTCGAATGTAGCTGCTATTACGTACGCAACAAGAACACTTATAGCAACGGCATTGCCCGGAAAATATATTTTCAACGGCATCATAAAGCATTTGCACGCCGCTGTGACGCATTTTCATTTCACTTCACTGTCGAGTTTTAGGTTCAAACGTATGTTTCCTGCATACAATACAGTCATTTTCCTTTTACAAGCTTTCACAGTATCTGCTACCTTGGGCGAAATATCTGGCATTGGCATTTTCAATTATCTCTTCGTTTTCACCCATTGAAAACATTGTATGAGTAAAAGAATAGCACAATTAACACCAGAAGCACAATCTCTCATGTCCGTTATTTCATGTCCCAAAAACAAAATACCTTTAGGGAAAGCCACCTTTCTTTGCTCTCTCCGACAGAGAAAGAACTATTAGAAGCTCCGTGCTTAATGCTCAAAACGATTGTATTCTCTCAATTTTTCTTTCTAATATTTTTCCCATGTAGGCAGGTAGTCAGAAAACTATAGCGTATATACTTTCTTTATATGAATGAAGACAGGAGAGAAGAAAAAGCAAAAGCCATAGATAAACTTTCCTTTGCCCTTAGACCAATGCTAAGAAGTTCCGTCTCACATTTGAACTTTCTCCATTACTTGTAAAAACGACCAAGAATGAAAGAGGTCAGAGAAAGTCACGTTTCTTTTATCTATACCACCAACTCAACTACGACCGTAGCCTCTGCTCTAACCACTAGCGCCTTCCGGTTTTCCTACGTGTTTACTCTCAAACTACATCCTGAAATTCTTTCCTTCGCCAAAGAGCAAACTATTAATTCAGTCATCTCAAAGAGAGAAAACATTCATTTCCAATATTGGATGCGCATCGCCCCTTATTTTCCTTTCTAGCTAGCTTTTACCACTTTCTCCAACAAGGGAAAATATCCATTTGCAGCAAAATATCTAAATAACGTAACTTTTCTCATTCCTATTTACCGCTACGAGGTAAATAGGAATGAGAAAAGCACTGTACTCGATACTGCTTAGGCTTCGTATATAAAAACATTTTCAATAATCTGTAACACTTGAATGTCGTCCACATACAGTGTCTCATCCCGGCAATCAAACCAAATCGTCTTTTACACAGCAGAATTTCGCAACTTGCACATTCTTTAAATTTTCTGCAATATATTGGCGTTCGTAAGCAAATATTTATGCCTTCCATGCGTATTAAACTATTTTCAAAGAAGCTGACTAAAGCTTTTTTGAAAAACTTGGTAAAAGTATACTTTTTCTCAGTATGGACAAGTTGGATAAATGTCAGAGATTCATTCCTAAGGCTATAGTTCTACTCCCATTTCCCATGCTCTAATCAAGTATACATATAAGAGGATTCCATTTTTGTTCTCTCCAGTGGAAAGGTGGAAGAGAAAGTTGGGAATGAAGACTGCGGGCATGAGCTAAAGCTAGCTCTTCTCTTGTCACAGAGTAGCTATCTCATTTCATGTGTTCGGTCTGTGCTGTGCATCCCACATTCTAAGAAGGCTGAGTTGCTTATATTGTGCTTGCTTAAGCTCACGTGAAAGCACCACAGGTAGACCTAGATACTGATACACACTGGATACGGACTGCCTCGAATCTGCAGCACAAGCGGCTGCTGTTTCATTATTTTCTCTCCCCCAAACCAAGAAGTCTCCGTAGCTTGAAGATTCGTACGAGCAGGAAGTGAAAACACCTTTTAATTGCTACTCTACCCGAGCTTTAATCTTTAAGCAGGCACACAAATGACGTCACATACGGGTTGAAGAAAGAAACTCAGCAGACGTACACTCTAGACTAATAGTTGGATTACCTTGTGACTTACAAGTAAAACGTTTTCTTCACTACTTCTACCAAAATTACTTACACTGCAATGCTCTTTATTTCCCAAAGGTTTATTAATGCAACAATTTTCCGAGTCTCTTCTTTTCTTACTCGCCCAGCCCATCGCCTTCCGACTCACGTACCACATTCATTCACATTTTTTACATTTGCTTTCTCCCTAGGTTTGCTTTTTATATCTTTCTTTTCATTCTTCCTGCTCAGTATCATTTTTTCCGGTTTTGGAAATCTGGCTCAGTAACCCAGTGCACTTGAGTGTAGTTGCATATTTTCCTAGTACACCGTGAGAATTTACACGTAAAGAAATTATTCATGACTCTCTTGGTTGCAGAGCCATTGGCCTTGTGAGAAGTGTGAAGTCGCTCTTTCAACTTTGCTGGGTTATTTTGGAACATGAATATTCAATCCAAGAGCTTTAGTAGATGTGAGCAGTATGAGACATGAGATACCTGTCTTCATATCACCTGTCCTAACGGCCGACATTGGAGGTTTCTACGTACCTCTTACCTGATTACATTGCTCCTTGAGCTTACTTTAGAATATCTGTGTCACTCTTTACACAAAAGTAATTTACACAAAAGTTGTTGATATTTTACGAAGGACCAGTTTTTCCGAATCCTAAATTGTTCTCTTCGGCGTTTTGCTCTTGGAATATTTTCCCTACACAACCCATAAGGAATGCAAAATATGTACAACGAATAAGTATTCACAAACTTCGAAATATATTTACTAATCCCGCGCATTTTTCGTTGGTATTGAATTTAGCCTCCACTTCTAAATTTATCAAGCATACATAAGTAACTGTTTCTAACCGTTCTTTATAAAACACGGGCTACTATTCCTGACTGAAAGCTGAAGCTTCCGCAAACTTAGAAGCTAGTTTTTACGAGGACTTTTGTCGACATACTGTACGTCATCTGTCGTCCCTCTGTCCTCTGTTACTTCTCCTCGGAACATGAACATTATGTAAAATTGTGTCATTTAGATCCTTAATCCTTCCTCCCTGGAACGAATTCTTGCGACTTTCACTTCCGGTTCAATTATCGTATGTACACAAGAAACCCGACCCGCTGGCGGCAGATTAGTAGATATACAGTTGGTAGAAATAAGTCCACATGCGATTGGTCCACATTCTTTCTGCATTATCTGAAACCGCATGATTAGGTTCGTACCTAGTTTAATGGACATTTACTGGTACAAAGTTAATTGAATTCGTGTGTCCGTAAATGCATTTCTGAGAGTAATATGTTGTAAATCCGGATAAAATGGCTCAATATTTTACCAAAATGGTTTTAGATAATCCTAATGCAGTCTAACAATATAATTTAGTCTTCAATGATCATTAGCGTTCCCACAAAGGTCACATTGGTCAGGAACGTAGGCTAAATATGTACCTCAAATGCGGTTTTAGAAACGTGACCTGTGTCCTACCTAATTAGCTATGTAGTTAGGTGAGTATAGTACAGGGTGTTCCAAAACTTATGTTCCCTTTTCCGGGGCATCTAGCGGCTGTTCCCTGTACTCCATGGTCATAGAGCAAGCTTCATCTTGTAGATGAAGGTTCAAAGTTTTGTTTCATGTCAATGACCCCCATATCAAAGGTCATTTTCATGCTATGGCGTGAAATTCATAAATGGAAAATTTTCCGCAATAGCAAAAAACAAACCAGAGAAATCTTTGTGTTTACGGTGGTTTTTGGAAACAAATTCGATATTAGCGGTTCAACGTAACTTAAGAAGACACTTTTAACGACCTCCTCCATGTAAGGCATCGATTCGTCGTTGGTATCGAACTTTGACGGAAGAGAGAGGTGTTCGCTCCAAAATTCGTGGGCTACCACCTCTTCCCCCTTGTTCACTTTCTTCCGTAAAAGTTCGATACCAACGACGAATCGATGCCTTACATGGAGGAAGTCGTTAAAAGTGTCTTCTAAATTTACGTTGAACCACTAGTATCGAATTTGTTTCCAAAAACCACCGTAAACACAAAGATTTCTCTGGTTTGTTTTCCGCTATTGCGGAAAATTTTTCATTTATGAATTTCACGCCATAGCGTATGGTGGTATACCAGGGTCAGGGTATCTTTAAAATACCAGATTGGGTAGTTATGTACTCCATGCAGCTAATACATTTTAAAAAGGTTTCAGTGTATGTGAACTTATTTCTCTAATCTTTTCGATGGTGGAGAAGAACAAGGGGGGGTGGTAGCTAGAGAACCGGCCAAAGAACAGTTCTAAGAGTAATATTGATCGACTCTCAATAAAATTTTGCACCACAAAATTTCCATTCAACTATGTCCGAAGCTAAGAATGCGGTTTCAGAGAATGCAGATTGAAGTTTGACCAATCGCATGTGGACTTATTTCTAGCAGCTGTATTGCATATTTTTGCCCCTTACTATACTTACCTATTGTAAAATAGTGGTGCATATGCTTTCTCCACGCCCTAGATTATTTGCTTGTTTTAAGAAGTGCCAAGCACGAGGGTAAAATATCCGGATACCTTACACTCAGCTCTGCTCATCACTCAGTGATCGTTACCGTTAATTAAACCACCTAGGACACGCATTTTATCATTTTGTATCCCCTTACTTTCACTCACATGCTCAACAAACATTAATGTAGTATAATTAGATCTCGGTAATTTGTTATTACTTAACCCCTTTACCCTATCAAACTTTCTACACATTCCCAATATTTTCTCCATCATTTCCTCGCCTTCATTCTGTACTTTTCTCACTGTCAATATTGGCATCGATAAAATCCGTGAAAACATACCACCCACTGCGCTCAATTTTCTACTTGACGCTTAAACTTTCACCGCCATAACCATTAGATTTAGTATTGATCGTTTCAATAAATTCCAGGGAAATTTCCTCGTGGCAATTTCCTGACAGCTGCCAATAGCAAGATTTTCCCTTGAAGTCGTGTTTTATTTACGCGTCTTAAACTAAGAGCCGCCCTGCCAGCTTATCCTTACGGCTTGAAGCTGAACCTGTTTGTAAATTCATATTCAGCGCGGATTTTCCGTAAATAACGACACATGTTTTATTTAATCGACCGGCTTAGTACTCACTGGAGGTGGGTATAAGCTTTTGGGACAGTAGCCCTTTTCCCAAGGAAGGAGAGGGTTTTTCAGTTGTGAACTTAAAGAAAAAGTTAATACCGTCGCTTCTAGGTTAGTACTTTAACATTCAAAGGAGAATATACTAATCCACGTGAATCTCTTTAATATTATTAGAATCGATTTTTAGTTTTTGAAAAACTTTCCGATAACTTTAATATTTCTGCCTGGAAAAGTATGCAAACGATGAAAGTTAGTAGCAAATTCATTCTTGCTCCGGCATCCATCTGTCATACTCATACCCGTTCGAATGTATAATTCTGCAGGGCTATAAGGCGTCTCATCGAACAAACTTGGAAAAACTTATTTGTTACAGAACACAACGGCGGGTACGAAGGGAAAGTGTAATTAAAGTCAGGAAAGGAGGAATAATTACATCATACGTTTCAAACGTGGAAAGAAAAAGTTTCAAGTCAAGTGAATCTTAAGTAGCGTAACAAAGTTCTGCAACGTTCCTCTGTTCTCACTTCTCTGTAAAAGATTCGGTGCGACTTTCACCGGCTTTCTCTTTCCTTAACTTTTATCTAAAGCCGGAGACAAAGGTTGATATCACTCATGGGATTCGAGACACGGGGAGGATCAAGATTGACTGCAAGGATTACAGGGAGACAACGTGCTTAATTTGATGAATGGAAGAGTGAAATTCGAGTGGGAGACAACTGGGAGTTAAATAGGTCAAAACGCTTGTACACTCTACTTTGAAATCCCTAGCGCAGTCGTATTTCTATCCCGCTGGACTCGAACAAACAACCCTTATAAATTGTGATTTTATGCATTAGCCTCATCCCTCACCAATCCTGTCCATTTCCCTGTACATTGCGAAAGAATAGGGAACAGCTTCTTTCCCTTTGTATGCATACCTTTCTTTTTTCTCCTCTTACTATTTACCTCCTACTCTTCCATCTTTCTCTCAGCTTTTACGAGTACAATTTAACCGCATCCCGGAAACTGGACTAAATTACGCTGCCTCCGAAGGGTTGAAGTTCCACCCACTTCTCCTCGAGAGAGATAAATGCGAGTTGGGTAAAAAACAAGAAATCCAAAATGAAGCCCGGATGCGGAGCGATTTTTTTTAAAAACCCTTCACACGGAATATCTATTTATGTCACACCTAGCTTTTAGTCATCTATCATCAAAATACCCCTTTTAATACAAATACTAGCACTTATCTCTGTATGCACAAATATACTAGCCCTTCTTTACAAAACATTATACTTGCCTCTGGCTTTAATTCTTTCTCAACCTCAAAGGTAACCCGCAGTGTCATTACTTGAAAACCGGCTGAATCTTTTAAATCTGTACACGAATTTAAACGCATAGCCTTATGCTTCGTTTATTTTTCTTTAGAAACCAGCCTCTATCCAGAAACAGCCCGTTTCTGCTTAGTAACGACTTTTACCCTTTTTGGGAAGATGTATATGTATCCAATGATGTAGTTCTGTCGAAGGTGTACTACATACAGATGAAACTTTTTTGTATTTATATAAAAAAAATACGCGGCCTCCAATGAGGAACTACTTGGCAGAGGCCCCCAGAATTTTCTTCGTTTGTTCTTTTTGATATTCCCATTCCTAACCTCTATACAAGTTTTTCTAACGGCTCCCAACTCCAACCAATCGCAAATAACAGTATAAAGATGTAAAGATAAAAATGTAAACACATTTCAAATTGTGTAGGTGCCATAACTCCTTACCACATATGCACCGAATTTTTTTTCCAAATCCTGGTACCAAAAATGCTCAACGACAGATATGTTTTTACTCGATTAACTTCAGGAACAGTATTAAATGGGCAATAATTTCCATTTTTTTCTTCCTCATTGCCTAATTTGTTTCTTGATCGTGTCTAGTCACTGTAGAAAAATAAATAATAAACTTCTTTCTCTCCGTCTCTCGCTCGCTCTGTCAAAAATTTTCAGCACTTGAATTTTTCTTTCATCCACGCCTCAGGATCTTAATGAAGTTTAAAGTTCACGGAGCATTTGTAGCTCTCCCTAAATGGAGTGTCACATCCAAGAGTCATGTGATGTACACGCGCGGCTCACCCGTCCCGGATGTAAGTGAAAGCGACCTTTCTCTCAGTCTTGAGGCACATTCCCTGTCACATCAGGTGTACATTCCCAAGCTAGCGGCCAAGTCATCAAGAGAAAGCGTGTACTCGATGTGACAGATACATTTCTCAATCTTTTACCTCCTTATTTATTTTTCCCGACTTATACTTTTTAGCTATTTCGCTATATATCCCCCGCCCTTCCCTATTCCCTGGTATCTTCCGCATAAGAGTAACTTATTTTATATTTTTTTCTGCAATAATTTTAATCTCTTTCAACCACCCCACCAACTTAAACCATACACCCGCATTTATATATCTCTCCCTTGTTTGCTCCAACGTTTTTTAAATTTTTGTTAATATCGGCCACGCATCGATTTCATAATTAGTTTATGGTTTCTGCCCGTTTTGTTTTAGCCAAACTTTTCTCCTCATACTGTATATTTTTTCGGCTTTTTCTTTTTAAACTCGTTACCCTATACTTTGGGGCTTGCGTTCTTCGATCTTTGTTTTAAATTTGAGTAGCTGCCCAAAAACTTACGTGGGAAGACATAGAATTCACAGACATGTGACTATGATCGCGCTTGTTTCATCTTCTTCCTTTCTTAATAAATTTGAGGCGTGTCTCCCGTGACAAGTTTACGTATCATATTTCATAAGCAGGAGCGTGATGGAAATGGTAGAGAGGATTTTGGTGTGGTGAAGTCCCGAGATGCGGCGACGCCAAGGAGAAAACATGATGAAACAAACACCAAAGCCCTTGCCTTTCTCAATGTCTGGACTGGAACAGTGGAGGAAACAGTGATGGGCTCTTGAGAGCAGAAAGACAAGTCATTTCATACTTTCTCTGTCTCCGTTCCTATACTTTCTCCAGTATTTCTCATAATCCAAGCTTATTGTTTCATACATATTATATTATATATTGTATTATATATTATATTATTCCCCAATATATAAGCAAAATTGTGAACGATTCCCTTGTTTTTAGAATAAAAGAATCGATAATTCCTTTTCCATCACCGAAAACTTCCTCCCAAAACTTATGAGACATGTTCCCTTTTTTGGCCACATCAAAAGCCAAGCTGCCAAAATAACTAAGTGTGGAGCTCCTCCGAGAAGAGAAAGAAAAGCGTAAGAATTTAACCAAAATCCCCTTCCTGCACGAGCACAGTTCCAAGGGAAAAGTATATGAAAAGTTATTGATAGTCATCCCCCACGCTTCCTTCCAATTTCCCGCATTTCTTTCTCCCCAACAATATCATCAAAGTTTTCTAATTCCAACCGCACTAAATTCTTCCTCAACTCCTCCTCCCCGACTTCTTTCTTAGTAGCTTCTACATACGTTTTCACGCTATTCAGCTCAGTTTTTCCGGTGTCGGGACTATTGACTAACTAATGATCATGGCGATTCTCAACAAAATCTATAACTGTAATGGAGATTCATGTCTGAAGACACCCGTTAGAAAATTTTAACCCTCCTACTCTTATGAACGTGCCGAAAATTTCCGCCATCAATTTAGTCCTTGGCCTTTCGTAGCTTTCACTTGCTTTCACCCGGCTGATAAAATATTTGAAATTCGAGCAAAAGACGGGGTCACAGGAAACTATACGAAAAGAACTTCCGAATCTCGACGGCACTTTGGCTATCTTTTGAAATTTAAAGTAGGGCACTCTATTAAAAAAAATCGTTAGTCCCCAATATATATATTGTGAGCTGGTTAGAGGAAGCTAAAACGAAAGTCAGAAACTTTTACCCACATTTGTTTTTCTTACGTAAACCAAAAACCGGAGAGTAAAGTAAAAGATAAAGCAAGAGACAGCAGAGATCCAATTCGGAGGAGAATCAATAAAGATATCCCATGATGACGCTAACGTTATCGATTCAGGAGCTCAAACTCATCTAAGAAGGTTTTGCCTTCTCTGCCAGGGATCCAATATATATAAACTCGATTACTTTCTCTCCGTCCAGCCCAATTTCAAGCCAATCCCTGAAATTCGACCCTTGACCTCCATGAATAATAGATGGAGGGAAAACGTCTTAATGGAACCTGGCAGACAGAGAGCAACCCAACAAACCAAGCCACTGGATTCACTAAAGTGTGCAGAGAACGCGAAGAAACGTATTCCGCAGGTTTTTTTTGGGTAATGACGAAATTTGTATTTTATTCTTCTTTTTCACTTCCACCATAGTTTTTGTTTTCACTGCGTTATATAGATGCCATGGATGTACATGTACACGCGTATGCCAAGAAAATCTGAATTCATGCAGGAACTTACCAGTGCGAAAATTGACGGCAATATCGACAAGGAAGATAGTATCTGAAAGGCAATTGAACGCAATCCATCGGATGCTGAGATCATCTCTGAAGAACGAGATGGCTACTGGAAGTATAATCAAATTTGCCACTAACAGTAGCAACATACATAGATCCCAGTAGAACCTGAAATTTCAAAATCATTTATCAATCAATAATTTCCTTCAACTTCAATAGAAACTGCTTTTTTTGAAGTTTTGTCCCAGTTCTCTTGTCCCCCCTTCACTACCAATACATGTCAGTCCGTTACTCAGTTAAGAGTCAAGTAATAATGGCACCAGTTCCATAGTGTTGCAGACTTTCTCCACTTTCCCCGTCACGATGTAGTGAAGAGAGTTGGTTTTGTCTGAAAATTGTGCAAAAGCTGCTTATCCCGCACAAAATCCTACCTCCCCTAGTATGAAACCCTTTACTTTGACTTGCACAAACAGAATCAGTCTCTCTAAGCCCATAATCTGTAACCGTAGCTATTACGAGCGCCACGTAAACAAGAGGATTTTAAATCAAAATCATCTACTTCACTTTCTACACACAGCAATCTTCAATCCTCCATTGTCATCCCCTTCCACATCTGGTTGGCATAATACTCGGAAAGAGAAAGCTAGACAACAGACTGAAACCCTAAGCAGTCTTACTTTCTCTCCCCCACTTAATGCACTTCAATCCCCCGTAGACTCCTTTGATCTTCTTCAACCCTATGCTAATGTAAATTGACTACAAAAGCACCACACATACAACTTCCATCCCGGGTAACCCATCAACCATCCTGGAACAACTTTAACAGCCACTAATCCCACCATTTCACTCACTCCTTCCCTAAATTCATCCGCTTTCTCTGGAGGGAGAAAGTTTTGAGTTTAAATTCAGCTCATTTCGTGTCACATTATGACACATTTGACTTACGTCGTTCAGGCGATGTAGTGCCGCTCATTTATCTATTCAAAATGCTTTGTGTGCTTTTGTAACCTTGAGGTCGCCTTGCCCACAACACTCTGCATAGCAGACTGAAGGTGAAGGACCTAAGGAGAAAGCGTAGTACGTTCTCCTTTCTCCACTCTGGAATTCTTGATGATACGAATCCAGCTAAAGGGATAACTTGCTGTATCCCTTTGATAGTTTCGCCATTTTTATGAGCTGCTTGAATTAATGCATAAGCTAAACGTTTCACGAAATCACACATCAAGCTTTGTATCTTGGGCAATTGTCCAACCACAAGACTATCCTTGTAATAATATGCTAGTTGCACCGAGCGGTTATGTACGTAACATATTATCGACTTTATTTAAGGTAGCTGAGTTAGTACAAGAGTCCAACCAGAATGAGACTACTTTAACATTCTCTCAGGTGAGAATATATATTGCGACTACTGCGCAATAACCTGACCTTCAATAGCACGCTACCACAACTTGTATACCCCACCACATACAACTATGCATGTAATCCTATCATCAAGGTCAATTGTTTCGTCGAGGGTAGCCGGTAAAATTTCGTAATACTTTTATTGTTGTCTGGCGCCCATACCAACGAATTAAAACATATGTTCAGAATGTAACAGTAGATATTATCTTTATAATTGCATTCGGCAGCATGGTCGTTTATTCGCATTCCCACGTAAAGTTTGATGATTCTGATGGGGGATTTCGCAAAATATTTTTCGGGTGGTTTATAAGCTAAGGCATCGATGAATATTGAAGTGGATCCAGTAACGAGGCATTTCTTCACGGAAGAAAAGCGTCATTTACTAAAATAACTTGTAAATTTGAAACATGATTTCCGGTTATAAACTGTTAGGAAAAATAAGAAATGGGCGCATAGAGATTGTCTGACGAAAACTTTCTCCTAGATTGACCGGAAATTAAATTGAAATTTCGTTCATAAGCATCTTTAAAATTTCCGGCATAAGTTTTAACTCTTAAAGTTTTAAAAAGTGCAGAACATTTTTTTCGACTGAAACAAGCTAAAAATTGTAGACTTATTCTTCTTGGACTTCCACTTTTAGCTCTAAAATAAAAAGACTGCATGCAGTGTAGGACGTTTTTTTTCAAATTCAATTTACGATTTTAGCTGCTTGGGAGGTCACAAGGTCAAAGTTTGGCACGGTAATAAATATAATTTAGTTGTGCAACCGCTGCAAGGGAAACCGTTTCCGTTACCGTTTTTCACCATTTCCTGAATTCCTTCGTAGCCTTTCAATATGCAACAATATGCATCTTTGAAACTTGCAAAATTAAACTTGTTTCCTACGAAAGGGTAAGCCCTCTTTCTCTAAATCAAGAATTACGATCCCGCCCATGGTGTTGTATGCAGATAAACTTGTCTCTTTCTATTTTCAAAATGCATAACTCTTGGAAAATATTGTCCTTCCTTTCGCCTCCTTTCTACCAAGAACAAGGATCTACCCAGTCGGAAAAGAAAGTCTCTTCCTCAGAAGAATTCGTTAGAGGTTTGGTAACGAAAAGAAGACGTTTGTAAAAAAGTAGATTTCAATTACTTTTTCGGCTTTGCGTGTAGCTTACTTGTTAGACGTCTAGGTTTGATTCAGCCTAGGCTTGAGTGTAAGTGTGTGTGGGCTCCTTGCTCCTGTCTCCATCTCAACTCAATACAGAATTGTGAAGGGATGAATGAGAGAAAGTTTTCGAGTATCATGCTTTTAGTGTAATGAACCATGAGATTTACGATCCAAATAAACTATACATGATATTTCATACTTCTCCAAGAATATTCCACACCAATGTGATCCATGAAGACCAAGCCCAAGCGGAATGAATTCCCTCTTCCGTTCCTACTTCTCTACTTTCTCCTTCCCTCTCTTATTTTCATGAGTCTTCCCGGCTTCTTCTACTTTCTCCAGGAAGAAGGGAACGCCTCTTCCCAAATTCACATTCATAGCTTTCTCAGTTTCGAGCTTAGCACTCGTCTCCTCAACCTTCAAACTTTCTTCTATATCCGATCCATCTTCTTCTATTATATTCTATTTCTGAGTCGACCACACTACTATTTCTCTTCCCGACTTTCTCTCAATCGCTATCTATGTCCTATGCAACTCTGGTGTACAGGAAAAACCAGTATGCCCCATCATCATCTATCCGACCGATGCGATACAAAAACTTTATCAATATACCCGCATCTAGTTTTTGCTTTATCCAAGATGGATTCTTACTGCCGCAACTTACGATAAACTTTCTCCAAGAGCTATGACCCTTGATGTGAAGAAAGCTAGCCACGTTTGTGTATATACCTCATAATATATATCATCATAATATATATATCATATGCGGCAGCGTGCAATTAGAGAGTGGATAAAGGAACGGAAGGTCTCATTGCATGGTATGTTAGTAGTGTAGTTATTTCTTGAGATACACAATATGTGTCAAGTCCGGCTTTCTCTTATATGAGTAGCTCCTATACCAATTGTTTCACTCAACGTCAAATGACAATTATAGCGGTAATCCATTCAACCTGTCTTCCTTTGCTTTCTTCGAGTTATTCTTCTTATACGCTTCTACTCCATTTTCCTGCAGCTATGAATGCAGTTCTCTATGCTTTCACTTATACAAAATAAAACATGCATACATAGACTTGCACTACCACTCTCACGCTTGACCTAGGTCCAAGGACACTGAATCTTTTGTTTTCTACTAGATTAGCTTATGAGTGGAAAAGAATGGGGAAACCAAGGACTATAGAACATGTTCAAGGTAATTCAGTGTCGTGACAAGCGTAAAGGTATGAAATCAGAAAAATTAAAAGTCCTAAAAATGACAGACTTTAAATGATTTCCTAGATTGTCCATTAGTTAATTGGTTTTGTGCCTTCTGTCGCCCACACCTGCCTTTAAATTTCAGAATTCAAAATCAGAAGGTGATAATTCAGTCTAGATGACTTTCATTCAAGGGACCATCTCTTCTCTTCCCCGTATCTTTCTTACATCAGTCACGGGAAAACAAAAGCTCTATAAACTTTCACCTTTTCCATCTGAATTATGCTACATCTAACTTTCACCAAAGTCTTTAACAAGTCCTTTCACCCGTTCTCTTCCAGTCAGCAAGACTCTTCCATGACTTTTGACCTTATCCTGCTCCTATCCTTGCTTTCACCAACTGTCTACTCTAAAAAGAGTCTATAGTTGCAGTATCGATGCCCAAGTAAAGTAGATCATAGAGCAGCGTGCAGCGTTGAGAAAGAAAGATGCAAAGATATTCCACAAGCTGGGCGTCATGTTCTCTCTTTTTCCAATCTATGCGTCGTTCCGTTCCCCTTAGCATAGTTATCCAGTAAAAGGTCAGCTCGAGTAGGTTATGATTTGCCTCTCACTCAAAAACTTTTAAATCGTAATCATAAACACAAATAATACGGCTGGTAGGGGAATCTGCCCGATTTAGTCAAAAACTGATTGGAATTACCACCGGCTAAAATTATGCTACTCATACTACCCCTTTAACTGCTTGCATAAGTTTCCAGCAAAGTAGCCTTAAAGATCAGCATTAGCTTCTTCACTATCCATTCCTCATCCACGATTCTTGGTTTAAACGTATCTGCAGTACATAGCGAGAAAAGAAAAGCAAAAAGCCTGAGGGTCAAAAATCGAGTACTATCAGCAAAAGTTTCTACCACCCTTACAATCACATACTACAACATACGCTATCGAAGAAAGGATGCAGAGTGAAAGTGCGGTGAAAGCGGGAGGTTCTTTTGTAATATAATCGACAAGCTGGGATGAATGATGTGGGAATAAAGGACGAGGATGATGAAATTTTTTAGTGAACATCACCGCCCAAACCAGCATATGGTATAATGGTGTATGGCGGCAGGACAGAGGGATGAAGCTTTAAGCTTTTTATACCCCTTTTCCAATCCATCCAACTGCATCGCTTCCTTGTATTCTAAAGAGGCTTTAACAGGTTTGTGGAAAGCAGTGAAAGGCCAGTGGGCTGTAGTGCTGTAGACAGCGGGCGAGTAGCACGGAAACTTTCTCTGTCGATATGCATTCATCCGAGCCTGTCTCCTTCCAATGATATGGAATTTGTCACAAGTTTAGCCTACCGTCCTGGCTCAAAGATGGAAGAGGAAAGGATGAGGAGATCGACGGGGGTAAGACAGGCTAACCGGGGATTAGCACGGGTTGACGAGAAAATAAAAAATGCTCACTGACGTCAACAAAGTGAAATCAATACCTGTCTCCATCCCTCTCTCACGGCTCTTTCTCCCACAACTTTTCTCCTTCCTTCGAGGAAGAGGACGACGACGAAAATCACCGCTTCTTGTAAGAATAACTTATGGAAAATTATTTTACCACCAACCATCCGCCTCTATACCCTGGAAGTACAGGTATATACCTTTTCCCGCCGCAGGAAATTGTTTCTTATATACTTTCTCCTACGTCTACCCATTTTCCCTCTGGTTTTTCTATGAGCTTACAGCTTTTCCACAGATGGAGAATATACATAAAAGTTTCAATATGTTTCCTTTCACCTGGATTTTTGGAAATTTTCCCAGAATCTACTTTCTCCTAAGATGATAAGACAGCTTTTGAAGCTTCTAATCTTTCTCCGGCGTCATTCTAATCCTCCTACAATATGTCTCCCTTTATTTTTTTCTTAATCAATAAATGCAAAATACTTTTTCTTCTTTCACTTTTCATTTACTTATCCTTCCTGTCTCCTCACAAGCTTCACACGAAATCTCGTCCTGTCTCTATAACCGAGAGGTATTTTGTATTCCATTAAAATCCTTCTTGGCAAAAAACTCCTAGCTCTCCTCCGATTTAACTAGACTTTCACCAACATTTTAGATAACCAAATTCCTAGAAGCCCGCCAGCCATTTTTCCTATCTTAAAGATATGCCACGCCCACATAGCAGCTAGTTGTCCTAAATAGAATCTTCCGGTTACTTACACCTTCGTCTCTAAGGAAAAATTATATTAGAGGGAAATACTTTCTCCTTTTAAGTCTCCATATTAATAATCACTTTCCTTGCAACATTTTTACTACATTAATTGATTCAAATAAAATTAACTTCCATGTCTAACTTTCTCCTGCATTCTCTTTAAAACGTATTTGACACAATGCTTCACGTACTCCTATTGTTTCTAATTCAGCTTCTGTTTGAAGATGATAATTGAGACCGTTAAGAACGCAAGTGATTTAACACAAAAGAAGAGTAGGTTTAATTCGTAGTCAAACTGAGAAGGTAAGTAAGACACGGGAGATGTGTTCTGGTCCAAAGCTAGGTGCTGACTGAATAGATCGGTTACAGAAAAGACTAATCCCTAAGATACATGATAGATAGAAGAGATACCTAGCTGATAGTTACTAGCATGTTAGTAGATATTAGCACATCCTCCCTTTTAGGAATTGAACATAGTTATTTCTTCTTAGATTTAACATTAGGAGTTTTCTTCGAAGAACTGGGAATGGGATCGGACTGGAAGAACGATGGCTTTTTCAGAGTCCTAGTAGTTCGACGAACAGTAGATCCAACGGATGTCGTTGACCATGATTCCATTTCAGGTCGTACTTCTGAAGAGTCCGATTTCAGTTGATCCTGAGGGTCTGTCTCGAACTGGTTGATATCGAAGTCCCCAGGGTCTGTAAAGTCAGCTGGCTCGGGTTTGACGTAAGTGTCTGGCTGAAGCTGAGCATCTGGTTGTTGATCACGTAGATCGTCATGTACAGTATTGAAGCCCTCGGTTGTAGGAACAGAAAGTTGCAAGGAGTCTAATTGAGGTCCCAATTTTGAAAGCTGGATCCGGTTACGGTGAAATATACCTTGAACCGAATCTACGAGATAAGAATGACAAGCGGTTAATTTACTTTGAACAATACCCCACACTCGGAGGTCAAGAATCCACACATTGTCACCCGCAACAAGATCCTCTTGTTCGAATGAGTTGTGACGCTTATCGAAATTCCGTTTGTCACTATCGATACGCAATTTTTCATTCCGGAACAACTCCTCCTTCGGCACTAGTTTTGGTAGAAGACTGTCTGGGTGTACGGGAAGAAAATACTTGATACGTCTTCCAATTAGTAATTCACTGGGAGTAATCCCACACTGGAGATCAGTAGCACTATGCTCTAGTAGCCAAGGGAACGGATCTGAAGTGATATTCACAGAAAATGAAGGTTTGATAAACTCGGGATATCGGCTGTAGTAATACGAGACGAAAAGATCCCAAAAGTTGTTGAGATTAATTAAATCCATCCCGACCGTCTCCCACGGACGAGTTGGAATAGCTGACGGAATCAAGGGGTCAGGTCGCACGGGAAGTTGTTCAACACACACACGGCAAGCGTCGATCCTCGTGACAATGTCACTGGAAATACGAGGCCACCACACTTTTGCTGAAGCACGAGCCCTGCACTGTGAAATGCCTTGATGTCCCGCATGTACAGAACGTAAAGTTTCTAGTCGTAAGCTAGAAGGCACAAAAACACGAACACCAAACATAATTAACCCTTCATTAATAGAAAGATTAGCACGATACGGAAAAAATGGTTTGATGTCGGAAGGGAGAGTAGATTTGTTCGGCCACCCGTTGATGATGAACGAAGCAAGTTTGACACACAATGGGTCGGTTTGTTGTAATTGAAGGATACGGGTAAGCACGGAACCGGAAACAGGACAAGAATGAGAGATATGACCCACATGAGCTGAGACTTCATCGGTCAATCCTCGGTCGTAAGAAGACGTAGCTGTCTTTGCCGTAGTTGGTGCAGCCGCCACTTGGCCGCAGCGTGCGATTTGCTTAAGAGAAATGCACTCAGGTCGTCCTAAAAGGCACTTAGTCAAACCACGGACGACGTAAATCGGAGCGGTAACGCTCTGTTCACCGATTTGTAGAGTAGCACGAAAAAATCCAAGAGATTCTAGACGCTCAGAAATTGGTCCACGTAAATCTCTGTCAGGAGGATCAAGAAAGTTAATGTTATTTTTAATTTTAGCATTGTAAATAGTTTCCGAGATTAATGAAACGTCAGCACCGATATCCATTTGAAAATTAATCTCGATACCGGAAACTTGAACTGTGGTCAACCAAGGCTCGAAACCAGGAGCTTGGCTACCGTTAACAGTATAGACGAAATACGGCTCCTCACTAGTTGAGTCCGTAGTGTATTGTACTTTGGCTTCTGATTTTGATCCAGAATTAGAAGCACTTTTGCAGACTGGAGCCCAATGTCCAGTTTTGGAACACCTGTTGCACTGGGAATCACGAGCTGGACAACTTTCTTTTGAATGTTTCTTCTCGCTCCCGCAATTGAAGCACTTCCAAGGGTCTTGCGAATTGTTGGATTCTTTTCGCGGGCTCTTGGAATTTGAACTGGATTTGCCGTGATGAACCTTGTTGATGATGATCGGATCTGCTGCACTCCCGGTCTGGACTACTTGCCTATTCTGTTGCACATGCTCAAAGCCACGTGCAATTTCCTGAGCTTTCTTGTAGTCTAGTCCCTCATGCATCTGTAGCTTTTCCGACAGGCGGTGATCCCTCACCCCCACGACTATACGATCCCGAATCATCTCCTCCCGCAGTGTAAGGTACTTGCATGTATCGGAAAGAGTATGTAGGTCCGTGATAAAGTCGTCAATAGATTCACCCACAGCTTGCACTCGTGCATTGAACTTCGCACGTTCGTAGATTATATTGGTCCGCCCCGTAAAATGATCCTTAAACGCCGTAGCAACTGAAGTGTACTTTTTTGCATCAGCCGCTGTAACTGGTAAGGAATTAAGCAATTCCTCCGCCTTGGCCCCCATGAACAAGATTAGTAAGTTAACCTTCCTCCCATCCGTATCAGACGAAATGTTCATGACCGAACAGTACCTTTCAAACCGCTTTTCGTAGTTAGTCCACTCAGTAGGACGTTCAAAGGGAAACGGTTCGAGGGGAGGTATACCCGACAGCGACACCTGCGGCACGGGTGGAGGATTAGACATGGCGAAAAGATCTGGAGACGGCGTGTAAAGTATGTATGTGCGTAGAAATGATACTAAAACCGCATGGGTTTTTCACCGGATCGCAAAATTTCGCACAATTTTGCAAAACAAAAGTTCTAGAAGGTTGTCACAGGTAACCGATAAATCTAGGAACTGAAAATGAGTCACACTGATGAGTTCGTACTAGCTGCCACCATGTTTGAAGATGATAATTGAGACCGTTAAGAACGCAAGTGATTTAACACAAAAAGCTTCTATAAACTTCATCTCTCACATTTCAAGTATCGTAAGAAAACAGTTCGAGTGACATCAAGAAGTACCAAATCCTAGTACGGTGAAAGCTAAATAGACGTCTCCACTCCACATGGTTCCCAACCAAAGCAAATAGCTTTATTCAAACTTGGCGTATTTCTTCCGTGTTCTCTCTCTGTCTCCATTCTCCATCTTACAGTATCGACCACACTATTTATCTTGATCACAAAAGCTTTTTGTAAAAGAGCTGACTAAAACTTGAGCACGCACACTTCCTTCAATTTTCTCCTACTTGTATCATTACAAGAGGGCGAAAAAAATCCTCAGCCCTGCCCATCCTCTCGTCCTCCTTCACTTCCTCTTCCAACCCCAAGCTTTTACTCTACATCAAATCATCTTCCGCAAGGTCACGCAATTTTTCAAAAGATGCTCTGCGCCCGACCATCCAGGTAAAATAGCGCAAACCTCCGGAACGACTCTAAATTATGTAACATGTTCTTCCCATTCCCTCACCTCCCCAGTATTCATACAGATGTATACAAAAACATGATAGCGAGCGGTTAACTTTTAAGGGCTGCCCTACTTTTGCTTACATTTATCTATTGCAATCCTACTTTCTCCGTGCTTTCCTTTTGGTTTCTTCCTCTTCTCGCCAGGTGGACAACACTCGGCAAAAAAGATGAAACTACTTGAGTAGGCTACATTTGTGAGAGAATTCTTAGTCCCTTGAGAACCCTCTTGTTTAAGGGTTCAGGTAAAATATTTTCTTGCACGCAAGCTCCACAGATTTTTTTCCCGGTTTACTTTTACTGCAGAGAACCCAGCTGTCTCTTTGAGAATATCTTTATGAGACTCGTTTGTCAATGTCTCAGTTTATTAGATTTTACGATTTTATTTCAGAACCGTACATGACCCATTTATTGGCCATGCTGCAGTCGGAAACACCCAGACAAAGCCAGCCTAGGCCAACATCAAAAGTGTTTCCGATGCTGACCAGAAGCTGTGACTAATACTGTATTGCTCATTTGCAAAGGAAATGAGTATGTTCCTTCAGGGTTGAAAAAAATCAAAACGATTTGATTGGAAACAAATCAATGCAATCAGCATAATTTTGTTGTCAAATGATGTTCGATACATGTCAGTCAAAACATCTACATGCAGTATCATTGCAGCAAAGAACTGGATTCTTTCGTCGGAAGAAAAAAAAATCATATGAATGGCTTACCGGAAATTGGAGCAAGGATGAATAATCCAATGGCCTGCATTTTTTTGTCGAATCCTTTCTTTCATAAGTGCTTTCTTGGAACCAAACAGTTTCATAGCCAGCTTGTTATCAGTCGGTTGAAAGAGGGCTTGCAATTGATTGCGAAGGAAAGAGGGTTTGGGCTCGGCGGTGGTCGAAGAGTGACCACCGGATCTATCCAAATTCGTCATGCTTGGAGTTAATGGTTCGTCCTTGGGCGTACCGTATAAACTCACATCGTCCCCTGAAAAATGTACTTTTGAACCACTAAATCCTGGTCCACCAGAACTGTGAATAAACAACAACAAAAACAATTCATTAGATTCATTATCAAAGCATTGCCCCATTTACCTTTCTAAGACACTCGCATTGCATATGTAATGCTTTCACCAGCTTTTACTCAACCGTATGGGGGCCACAATCAAAGTCACATAGTCACATGTTAGAGGCAACATTGTTGCATCCATTCCTGCACATCTCTCCTATGCTCTCATAATTTGATGTACGCTTTACGCCGCTAAAATTTGGGGCGACTAAATTCTGTGGAAAATCCTGGATAGATTGCTATGCAGGACTATGCCAACCCGACCTGGGTTTTGAAAACAACCTTGGTAAAGCCAAAAGCAAACTTGGGGCAAATATCATCTAAAGGAGAGGAAATCCATCTTTATGTATGAAGAGCAAGAGTGGCATGTTATTGGAAACTGACTGAAGGGGCGGGGTGGCGGATAGAAAATATCGTTTCTTCTACACGTCACTAAGCAATATTTTAAAGCTCCGAACTATATTGGAAACCATCAATAAAATGGGTCATGACCACAAGCCAAGACCAAGAATCCTCCGCATCATCGTGTAGGTCGACAACTGCACATTCATCAAACCCAATTGCTTTCACCAACTTTCACCACTCCCAGCCAGACAAAGGTTTAGTGCAAGCAGTTAGTAGTACTCCAGCTTAAAAACCCAACGTATAAAAAACGGAAATGATAAATTATTTCACATCAAACATATCCTCCAACGGCTTAACCAGTACGTGATATGTTCCCTGTCTGTTTTTTCTCGTTGAGTAAGTAACCTGGGAGAGAACCTTTTTGAGCACAAATAAATTCCAGAAGAGAAAGCTTGTTGCAAGTCACCGCTTTAAAAGTAGAATTTTACAGCAACATTATTTTTTTCCAGGCCAAGACCTGATGCAGCCACATGCATAATATCACCCTGCAGAGCACAAACCTTATTATAGGACTACTAAGGCATTGCAATTTCGCACTTTACAAAACGTTCGTTAAAACAGATACTAGTTTTGGCAGAATCCCGGATTGCGAATCGAAATAACCTCTTTGTTATATTTATTGCATTGAAATCAAATGCATTTATAGTCACATTACATTAAGATTGTTTTCCCATTCTCTAGATCTGTACTAAAGGTAAAGGAATAAGCGCCGGATGCGTAATAAAAGCCATCAAGCCGTTGTATTTATATTAGCAATAATGCTAATGTTGCAATTTTCTGTAGCGATGCTATTAAATTTATTCGCAATTTCTTCAATTTTAGAACTACCTAGAGAAGTCTAGCAGCGGCTTCTAGAAACGTACTTTCTCCAAGGACATTATCTGCTTTCATTTGTTTGTAAAAAAGCTAAGAAACTACTTGGTACTTGCTTTGTACTATGAAATGTTTTTATTCCTACTATTTATAAGAGTAAACGTTTAGGCGAAAACTTTCTCAACAGGAAAATATTCAAGAATCTGCAGCTACAATAAATTTTTTTAGTTTTTTATCTAGACTTGCCTTACACATGTGCTTTTACTGCAACCATAGCTTTCTCCTCCGGATATCCTGTACTTTTAGACGTGAGTAGCTTCTGCTAAGATATGCTTATCAAGTGAAAGGTAGCACACTTAAGCATAATTCTTGTTCGGCAGGCATTATAAAAGCCGGAAACGGTGTCCCCCTTAGCTTTTATAAGAAAAATGCTAACAAAAAACTGCATCCATATGTTAGAGCCGTTGAGCATAAGATAGCCATACACAGTTCATCCAAATATTTCTCTATAGTTCAGTAGTCCAGTATCTTTACATTTCCAGTTCTCGCTTATTATATATTTGAGCGATATGTCGTATAGGTCGTAGCTACACAGATATCCAGAAATAACTAAAACCATGTGCCATTTTTATAGAATTTCTTGAATACACAAAGTGTAAATACGTAAATACGTCTTCTACTAGCAAAATGATGACTCCTTCTTTAACCATGTGATATTCTGTTGTGTTAGCTTTCACCATGAAGAAACATTATTACATTAGTCTTATTCTTGTACAATGGTTAGAAAACAGTACTTTCACTCCTACTTTCTCTTCTTCGTACATTTCCCTTTGCTTTCTCCACCCTTTCAGAGCGCTATTTCATCAGAATATGACATTGTAAATCGGATACATAATGTGCTTCTGCCATGGAAACAAGACATTATTACGGGTATATTGCCACCATTACCATTTTCGTTCCCACCTTCTTTCTCCATTCCCTGCAGGTCTTCAGATTGGCCTGAATTTTGTGCACACTATTCTGAATTTAATTCAATCTAGGCCGATCCTTTCCCCTTTTACCATTACATTCATTCTTCTTTTTCTCCTCGGCATCCCTATGAAAACCATATCCCCTTCATTGTTGAGTTAAAGCCTTTACTCGTCTTAGACGTCCTTCTCAACCCTATTGTATACGTGGTATAGCCTGATATTAACGACCCTAAAACTCACAGTAAAGTTGCAATTTGAAGATGCATCAAATACTTGTTTCTCTTATCTTTGTCTTGCAACGTATCTACGGTTCCCTAACCCCTAATTTAAGCTTTTCAGTGTCTGCAGTTCTTTTTACAACGAGGCAATTTCACCCACATGCCTCCAATTTCCTTTTTTACACCCAGAATATTTTCCTACAAGCTTAAACCCGCCATTTAAGAAGCCTATACACCGGATTTTGAAGGCAATGCTGGCCATGTCCGACTATTGAGAATTGTCATTTTGTTCCAGTACTGTCAGGTTTGCAGTTTGAACTACAAACTTTGTAGTCGCATTCATCGTTTCTTCGCTGAGAACGCTTGGAGATAGGTTTGATGAGTTTTCTCTCTGTCACTTCTCTCTCTCCCCCTCTCTCTCTCTGACGTCTTCTTAAGTCGATTTTGTTTGTTTTGGCGGTAGAAAATCTTTGTGAGGATATGCGGAATAGTATTGGAGAATATTGCTGGAAGGGTGGGAATAAAAGAATACCTTGTTTTAGCTAAGACCTTTATTTTTCCTCTCTCTCGAGAGAGCATTCAGCTTTTGGCTTTCTCCAAACCATAGTTGCTGGAAAGTTTTGTTACACGAGGGAGGGAAAGCCTCTTGGAGCCTCCAAGTTTCCCCTTGCTGACGGTTTGCTTTCGTATACAAACAGAAGCTCGTATTTCCTTCTTCGTGACGCCTTATGCATGCTGGTTTCCGATTCCTTCAGCTATCACTGTAACCAGAAGGGATGGCGTGGATAGCTATAACTGACACATGATAGGAAAATAGGGAACGAGGACTGACTGGAGAAGGCGTGATGGAACTTTCTTTGCTTACTTTCTTCTCTTTCTCTATTCTCTTTTCTACAAGTAACCTCTCCCGAAGAAAACTTAAGGATTATTACTCTCAGTCCCAACCAACATTTGAGCTATCAATATCGATCCATCTAACACTCACTCCTACACACCCACCCGCCTTCTCTCCCTCTGACCTAACCTTCTTCTTGGAGAAAGTTTAACCGAGCAAGTAATAAGCGCTTGGAAGCTTCGTGTACAAGTCAGTTACTTCTGTCTATTTTTTGTATACATGATTCTTGAAATAACTGAGGAACTTCATCGTCAGCCTCGTGCTCATCTATACATGTATGCATGAGAGTTTTTAGTAGCATGTTGAAGGAGGAGGCGGATTTCAAAAGAATCCCTTATCCTTGTCTTCACTGCAATTCTAGAGCAATTGAAAAGCTTTCAATTAAAGATTATCCCGTGATGTACCGATTTTTATTTCTTCTTCACAATCCTCCTCGACTGCATCAATCAAGCAGAAACGGACTGCGTTCTCCAAGATTTTTCTTTTTTCATCCACGAGCTTTATTTCCTAGAGAATAATATTTCATTACACGATAAAAGGATAATTCAGTTGGATTTTTTAAGAAATACGCGGCATTTCCTTTAGCTTTGTTTATCCGAATTTCTCCTATTTTCACCGCTTTATTTTTTTTCCTACATTTTGCCTCGTACTGATTCTACTGCGTGAGAGCTTGTTATCACAAGTAATCACTTGGTAGAAATCTCGTAATCACAAGGATTGTAAGCACTTTCACTTACTTTTATCTCCTTTCATTAAGTTTTTTTTCACTTATTCTCATACAATTTTCTTCATTGGCCAGATTGATGCCAATCTTTAGAACGTAGATTGCTCTGTACAGATTTTTAACCTATTGCTGCAATAATCAGGGTAACTGTTACGTTCTCTGCCATTTTTCACTCACTGCGTAATAATTTTACTATTGGGGTCTCCTTGGAACTCTATGGAATCACTGCTTCAAGCCCCTAACCATGCAAAGGCCTTCCCCCCTTGCAAAATTTAAAGTAAGAATAGTTCCGGCCTTCTTATGTTCTTATATAAGAAGACAGAATCTCCGTAAACGTGTAACGGGTTATTAATTTAAAATTAAAGTCTAGGTTAATAACTTTTTTATGTTTCATTCACATTGACTAACAGATGACGTACATTGGTGCACCAAGCTTGCTGACATGACACTAGATATTATGTACTTTGATAGGAACATCATACTCAGTGCTCAAAGCTCAGTGCCAGCCAGCTGGAATTTCAATAGGACTCTCATGCTACGTAAAGAGTAACAAGGGTTATTTGAAGTGTAAGTCTCTAGAGAGAGGGGATAGAGAACGATTGTCTCGTTTTATCAGTGCAATTGATTTTCAAATCCCTGCCTTTCATTAAAAATGTAAAAGTATTTCTTCAGAAAATGACGTCAATGTGTGATGTGGGGGAGGACAGTCAAGAAAGGTGTGGTGAAGCGTCTCTACGTCATTATCAAGCTACGCTATTGCAAAAGCTCCACAAGACCGGAAACTTTCAAGGGAAAATACGAACCAGGTTAGTTTTAAGGCCAGGAGAAAGCATTGATTTCGTTTCCAACTTCTCCTTACTTGATTTCTGGCTTACTGCGGTTGAATGCTTAAAGAGTCAAGTATTCATGACCAATAACCACGCTCATCAATAATTCCGTATCAAAAAATAGAATCTGGGGAATACATTTCCGAACTTCTCACAAGCCAGTTCTACTTTTAGATCATATAAGCCAAACATTGATTTTCTTGAACCACTTTGCTCTATCACGCAACTTAACTCCACATTGCTCCTCCTAGTGAATTTGGAATAAGTATATGCTTTCTCTTGAATAATTCCAGAATTTAGGTAACTAGTTTTCAGGGATTTCAGTACAACAACGTCACATCGAACAAGATACTATACGATCAGTACCGTGTTGAAGCTATAGACATCAGCTGAAAACAGGTCAGTGAAAGTCGGTGAAAGCATTGGTTGAAATCTGTCAGCATAGTATGTTTGGGGACATATGACAAGAAAACGATAATCTCTTGTGGAAATTACGGTATGTGTAACAGTAAAAATCAATTATCATCCCCTTACCCAGAAGCTTCACCACGGTAATTCATGTCGGGTGAAATGTAGTCGTCTACGAGGAGGGAATCGTCATCCACCGTAAGAAGCGAGTCGGAAGGATGATGTGCTCTATCAATGACGACAGAATGGGATCCATGTGAGCAGGGCCTGTGATGTCCAAATCCAAACCCGCAGCCACCAACATGTCGATGATCAGTGGACGTAGGAGAGGTTGGATGCGAGTAGGGAGCCGCAACAGAGCCCGGCACAGATGCATAGGGGCCCCGGAGTCTTCCATTGGCAAGTCGGAGTGACGGAAGCCGCTGCCATCTCCTCCCTTCGGTATTTGATCTTTCCCGCTCCTCCCTGTAACATTAAAAGAGTCAAAACATGGTTTACAACAACGCACCCACATTTCAGGATTTGACCTCATCCTTCTGCACGAATGCATACGAATTCTACACCTCACCACCACCGTCGAATGGTGGACCCCATAACCAGACTCAAAACTGGGGCAAAATACTCTTAAAACCACAAGAATTTCTTTGATCTTCTTCATTTCCTTTTCACACCTTCCTAACCGGAAGAGGGCCCAACCCGATTTCGCCCCATTCAATTTTATCCATACTTGCATCCTCCTCATGCTCACATCCGCCTTCCTTTCCTTCAACTCTGCTATGTTCTTCACACTTCCTCAGTCAACGTCTTGAGAATTAGTTTATCTTCCACACTTTTACATCCTCTCTGTGTTTTCCTTCCCGAAAAATATTTACATTCCCCCTCCTTCTATATAGCCAACATAGTAAAACCAGATGAACCAAAACATGAGATGTGTGTTCGCCAATTAAACTACGTAAAACCAGAACATCCGCCAACTTTGTGGCCACATTTCCTCACCCACATCCACATCCAACTCATTCTCGTCCACCAAAGCCTTTGCCTTTAGTTCTTTATATTAGTTTCCTCAGTTTCTCTGAATTTTACAACACCTAGCCTCCGCTTTCCAAGCCTGAACGAGAGTTTCCCACTTGGCTCAGCCTCAATGTTTTTTCAAATGCCTTCTTCAATTACACTTGACCATCCTTCAAGTAGCGTTTCTATAATCTCATCCAAATGTAAACCAGGGAAGAGGAGATTCACTTACATCCTCTCTTTTCTCCGCTCCTTGCGAAACAACTTTCTCCGATGGAAGCCGCGTCTACTTTTGCAACTCTATACTTTTACTCACCAACATCAAAGCCATCCATCTCAAGTTCGTTGAAGCGAATGAAGCTGTACAAGCTTCCAGACGCTCCCGCTTCTTCTTACCTCAACCTAAATTCAAGGTGAAGAGGAGAAAGGAGAGAAAGAGAGACGGAACCAGTCATCATGGTAAATTCATTTCCTCACAGGTAAACTTACACCGACTTCCTTGAATTTTCACTTCTCCACCAACTCCAGCGAACTTTCTCCGCTCAAATCTTTAACAAAACTCTACCTTTCTTCTTCACTGCCAGCCCTTCCTCCCATGCTCCGTAATTCCTTTTGTTTTCACAATGTATAACCCTAAGAGATAGAGGCGTGAATTACGAATGAAATCCTCTTGGTTCTTGACTTTCGAGAAGGCAACAATTCTTCCTTAGCGTTTCCATCATTCGCACACCTGAGAAATTTAGCTTTTGCTTCCTGGCGTTACAAATACATCTAACCTAATAAGCTTTCCAAAGTCTTACTCTATAAAAGAGAGAAATACAGGGTCAAAAAATGCTCTGATATATTTTATACATTTAGTTTAGAGAAAATACAGGAGAAAGTGCCAAGAAAAAGCTAGAGAGAGAAAGTGGCGGAATGAAAGTTTATTTTTTATCTTTCTCCTCTCCTTCTTTCTTCCTTCCCTTCCTACCCTGCTTTCATCGCCTTCAGGGATGTTGAGAATAACATAGAGCGACATTCTAATCCACATTTCGTCTTTCATTCCTTTTCGCTTCAATGTTACTAGGGAATTGTTGAAATTGCAATCCGCGTATTTTTATTCTACTTACCTTTTTCAATTCAATTTCAACTTTTATCATTTCTACTACCGTACCTAAAACTGCGAATTTCATGTACTTATAAACCGAGTAAACAACGTTCCAAGACACACTACACTGGGCAACAATCCCATCAGTTTCTCATATTCTTGGAATATGTTTGGTGAAAGCTGCTTTTCCAAGGCTCCCAACCTACGACTAAGAGCTTTATACCATTGTAATAACGGTATGGCTGTGACTGAAGACAATTTCTTTTGACATTCAATCAAAACAATATTCCCACCGTTATTACATATACGAAGCTAAGGCTTTGGAGCCTGGAAAGCAAGTAATAGACCAATGCAAACTCCTACACACATTCTCTCAAATATTTATTACTTCCAAATCACGTGTTCTTCCATTCAAAAAATCTCTTATTTCCACCATCCTCTCCTCTTCTCACATGCACCGAGAACTCGTTATTGTCATCATAAATATATACACTCTCTCCTCTCTGAGTACAATAAAACACCTTGAAACACACAACTTTCTGCCATTTCGTCTCCTAAGAGGGAGCAAGACAAGAAAATAAAATGAACCGCTGACACGAAATGACATCCAGAATATATTTTCAACGCCGATTCTTTTCCACTACTCTTACAATTTTGTATGCTTTTCCCGGATTGTGGAAATGAAGGTTTTCTATTCCGCGTATAAATATTTCGAGTATTCTAGAAGATTTGTCACATGATTCGCCACAAATATGCCTACAAATGGCCTCACGTTGATCATCGCACTCGGATATTCTCTTACTACCCACTCTAAATGTTACCCTCACTCTCAAGATTTGTTATAAATACATACGTACCAACTCCGAAGATTTCTCATGGAATGTCATTCAATTCAGTACATAAACGAGTCGTCTTGCACACGTGTCACACAAGAATATCTATGAACATGTCTTTCGATACATTCTTTGTCTACTCTATGTTTTTTGGTTTCAAGAGGACTACAGCATGGATTTCTCTTGGAATTTCTTACATTTCTGCACATGCAAAACCAGGCAGATCTTTCCGTAATACTTTTCAATGCTCGTATCTTTTTCCCTCCGTCGTATCAAGATACCGGCAAACTTGCATCGTTTTACCTTTAGATTTCATTTTCCGTACCCGTCCACAATCTTTACGGAGAACCAGCTGAAATCCTTCTTTTAAGAATGGTTACACATGAGTAGCAAAGCCAGTGGTGAGTTTTCCATTACTTTCAACTACCAGATCCCCGAATACAATTTAGAATAGATTTTTTATACCTCTTTCTTTTTCCATTTTCTTGAACTTGATTCGTTTCTTTTGATGCGTTCAGGCCAAGAGATCTTACCCAAGATTCTCGGATACTTTTCTCGATATTCTATCTCCTACAACTTTCTCTTGTTTCTTGATTCGTTGGCGTAGAACATAGAGAAGGTAATGTGATTTCTATACGTCTCTCCTAACGAGTTTTTGGCAGTCTTTGCTCAAATAGCAACATCATTGATCCTAACACTCCCATAAACCCATCTCCCACAAACTACAATCTTGAAACACTCCATGAGCTTCTCTCCAACAGCGTCCCAGGAGTAGTGAACTGGGAGAAAGCTTGAGAAAGTTGACAAACTCAGTATTCCTATCAAGACTACGCTAGACAATGTGGTTCAACCTGCATCGCTACTATTAACCTTGTTTAAAAAATCTAGCTTTAAAAATACTTGATTAACTTTATGAATTTCTTAAATCCACTCTTTTCTGGATCCCAGTCTCAGCCCTCAGCTGCCCTTCGTCAGTTACAACCTTTCATCTTTAACAAGTCATTGCCCAACCACCTTTCTCCTAACCAGACCCAGACGTTAAGCCGTAGTTAGGTGTCTCAAAAACGTAAGCTTCGTTTCTCCAGGAGAAAGCTAGAAAAAAATCAAACCAATTCCATTCCCAACTTTCTCTTCTCATAAGAGCTAAAGCCAGACTTGGCTTACTCCATCCTATTTCTTCGCTTGCTAGTTCCCTGCAGAAATCATTCCGAGAGTCACTAACGTAATCAGAAACTTGCTATAAATAATTTAGTTTACACTTACCCTTAGCCTTCTAGTCTCATTCCAACTTAATCTATGCCCATATCCTTTCACTCCCTCCCTACCCACACCTCTCATTCCCCACTTTCACGTCTTCTTAACTTGATATTATATGCATCCTTCAAGGACTTTCTTAACTTTACTGCCTCTCCACTCAACCTTAGCTTCTTGCATTGCAGCCAAGTAAAGTTTCGGGGAAAGCACGGAAAGCTCCACACCTGGCCGCCTTTAGTACATTTATCACCCTATGCACGTCCTATGTCAAGACACCAGCCGGCAACAGAGGTACAAGGAGGGAAGGAAGGAATCCATACCCGCTTCAGTTTCTCCTCTCTGTCTCTAACCCCCAACTTTCTCCAAAGCCACGAAAACCTTTAGCGAGGCGACATGCATCCAGTCATCAGCCGGATAAAACTTAGGACTAACAATCTTCAACTTAAGTTGATCTACACAGGTCGATGAGAGCCATGTAGTCTTCTTCTCATTGTTCTTGAGCACTTACGTACAACAGCCTTACAGCCAGCCAGCCTGCCCTTTCTCTCTCTTAAAAAGGTCTAAAAGTAGTTTGGTCGTCATCCTATTCTCTAAAAATTTATGTAAATGCTTCAGAGTAAGTTCATCGAAAATTGACGACTCTTTGTCTCTCTTCTAGTACATCTTTTCTTCATTCTCGTAATTGGATCCCGTCGACTCAAACAAAACTAGAATCCAACGAGAATCTCAACATTATTCCCAAACTCTTCTTCAAAAAACCACTCATTCTCTTTCCCTGTCCCTTATGCTTTCTCCTTGAGCAAGAAAACGAAGCCCAAACAAATATCTCAACAACAACACTCATTATTTCCCAGCATTCTCTTTTCTATCTCACTCTTTTTCTTTCTCTCCTCTCTGTCTCATATTAAATATTCAATAACCTCACTCAACTAATTATTTACCAACTTGCCATCCATACCTCTGTCTGTTCTGTATGCCTCGTAGTCCAGGAACTCTCTTTTGCTTTCACTCTTTCACCTCGGTTCTTTTCGTTGAGTCTGTCTTAACACTGGCATTTTTTTCTTTATCCACATTCCTCCGTATCCCTTATACACATTTCCTCGTAAACTTTTCCTTGAGCCTCCTCTCTCTTAAAAAAGGTTTATCTTTCACTAACAATTCCCTTCTTGAAATTAACCACGTGGTCAATATTTCCTTTAGTCCAAATCTCCAAATTCTGGCACAGCTCCAAATCCTCACCTCATGGCCATTTCTTTAAAGCTTCCTCCTGTTTTTGACATCTTATCCTTCTACAGTCCTCTATTCTCGCTCTCCCGCTTTTACTGTCTTTTTTAATAGAAATGCCGGATGCTCGTCTCGTACCCAACCCATATTCATGTGATCTTGACCTTAAAATTTAAAAGCTTTCCCTCCTTTTGTATGGATTTCATTGAATCTTTCTTGGGATTTTTCTCGTTTCTAAGGAGGAAAGTGTTGCGAAATTGTTTTTGCATCAGAATCTAAAAACTTCCTTCAGAACATGGCTGTATAACGCTGACTTATTTTAGTTGTTTATGTACGCGTTTTATAGTTTGATGCAAAGAGCCTTTCATGACCGAGAATAGAATGTCAACTTATTTCGTTTGGTTTGAAATTAAAAAGTAAAATATACTGTCTGCATTACTTTTTTAATTATAAATGCGTATTTTATTTTGTTAAAGTCACAAAATACTGTTCTATTACTTATCTGGTTGAAATATCCTTTTTATTCTTGAAATTATTGCTTACGTTGCGTTGAAGACATAAAATACGTTATTTACGTCAATCAAACTTATAGAACCACCTAGCATACTTCAAGACTTTGAGATGAGGTTTTAGAAAAATAAACTCTGAAAGCTTTATCTTCCTTTAAGCATGATTGCCGTGTCAAAATCAAACCGCTGAGAGAAAGTAGCAAGCAAAATGTTCGCATCTAGCTCATTTCCAGTTGTGTAGCACACATTAGAATCTGAGGATAAATCCGTAAAAGTAATAACAACTTGAGAAAACTGAGTATAAGAAGGTCTATAAACTCCTCACTTTACTTTAACTTGAGAAACCTCCTGTCATGCCTTGATGAGACAATAAGATATAGAGGAACAAATACTTAAGTATTTGCTGGCTTCCAGGCTTCTAATCTTCTTTGAAAATCTCGTTCTTTAAGCGGCTCATCAAGAGAACATTGAGGATGTATAAAAGCTTTATTCACTTTCCAGTCAACCCGGAGGCGTCCCCTACTCCTACTTTCTCTTTGCACTCTACATGCCTGCTTTAACTACTCTTCCGTATCAGTCCCGGCCTACCATGACCTACATATTCTCTTGACTTTTCCATATCCTTAAAGTCTCAGTCAAAACGATCGACAGCTTACATAGTTTCGTTTCCGTTGCGGCAAATCAGAAACGGTATTTTCTTTTCAAAGAGTTTCTCCAACTTTTCCACCGGCTAACTTTATTAGCTTCAAGCTTATATAACGCACACTCAACCTCTTACGAAATTTAAAGCTTAGTAAGGAAAAGGGGTTTCTACTCCATTCACACCAAGACAATATTTTCTTTACATCTCCCACTTACTAGCAAAGTCTTAATCTTAAGCGCCGTAATAAGACAGCAGTCAAACCATAACTTTCTCCTCTGGGACAGTGGAGAAAGCTGAGATATTATGGGATTACAGTGCAGAAATTGATAATTTATAACTCCTTCGTTTACTTCCTCCGCCTGCCGGTTTTCTTGGCAACGAATATATTAATATGATATCGATGAAGGATAATAATTCATTTTGTTTATTCCGTTTTATGCCACTCATGTAATTTATGCATAAAATATCCTATTTTTCCCCATAGAAACCGGTCGTCATTGTATAGGCTTTTCAGTTCCCAACCTCAACTTCCTCCTGTTGTATATTTATAATGAAGGATTGGACAGAAAGAAATTCCTCCTGATTTAAAGGTTATTAATTTCAATCGGATTGTCTATATATTCTAAATGCAAACACTATATAGTATCATATCCGTTTCACAACGGTCCGCCTATGTTTAATGAATATAAATTGATTTGAAATAGTTTGCTGAGTTCCATGTCAAATCGATTGATGTATGTATGTCTGAGCCAAATTTTTCGAAATAATAAAGGTTCACGTAAAGTTTACAAACATTATTTGCCCTCTAACCCTCACATGTCTACTCTTGCCTGAATGCATATAAGGACTTGCTAGAGAAGCTTATGGGAATGCATATCTTCCTTATATGCTTTCTCCTGCATTTGTCTAACAATCGATTGATTTAGCCGGATGGAGGTAAGTAAAATTGTTTTACTGAAAATAACCACTTTTGTTTGTCAATTTTCCGTATTTGTCCAGGTATTGTCATCATATAATTTAGTTGGATAAACAGAGAAGCTTGTACATAGTTTTCGCATACACTTATTTTTAAATGTGTTTTATAGAGTTAGAATTCCACTATGACCATCCTAGAGCTTTCATTATGTTCAATCCTCCGAAGCAATAGTATTAAATTAGAGGGGATGAATTATTTATTGGCTTGGCATAAAGGTAAATTGGATTTAACTTATTAACGAAATATTTATTTGATTTTGCAGTACTTGAGGGAAATTGAGATTTTGAAAATGCTTGTTTTGGAATCGGGAAATACTTTACTGAGAAGAACATCATATGGATCCATCCCAATAATTCAGAAACCTACTCCTCCTCCCAACCTATTTATTTATTATGGCAGACGGGAGAAAGGTCCTGGTAGAGTGAAAGAGTGGCAAGGTTTGTCAAAATACTGCAGACATTCTATGCCAATTACCAAGCCCAAGAGAATAACCCCTTGCTAAAGGTAGCCCAACCCAGACCCCTCCCAAACTTTGCCCCGAAATCAATAATGCTGAGAGAGAGAGAGAGCAACGGGAGTTTACTGTACTCTTTCCACCGTTACATAAACCATAAGCCATAACATATAACTATGTACAGGATTTGAAAATTTCTACTTTACCGTTTCTACTCCTTCCGCCGGTCTTTTTGAGGATACGAGAAACAAAGTATAGAAACGTTGTTACAAACTCGGAAAAGAATAATGTATTATATATTCACTCCTTTTACACCACAAAACCACACTGCTGTGCTCCACAAAAGCCAAAAAACGTTTCACAAATATAATTCAAGTCAAATAAGCGACCAATCACTCAATAAATATAAATTAAGATATGACTCTTCAGCTCGTTCACCACCACCAGGTCAATGGGTGAAAACCAAGAGAGAAAGCAAAGAGAAAGTTTGCATGTTTTGGATACAAATAATTAAGCTAGTCGCACCGACTTGCACAAACACAGATAACTCGTAACTGAATCCTTTTCACCGAATCCCCATAACCGAAAACCAATGAGTCAACTTAATCCTCCCCAACTTTCATAAAATTTCACAAACTTGCAATAGTAGCTTGATATCATTAACTTTCACAAGCCGAAATCTTCCGGCTACCCCTTTGCATCCTAATTTCAAAAACTGTCTCTTCAGCATGTCACGCAAAAGAAGGGCGCCACCCGAAACGATTCTTGTGCTGCCACCATTTCTTGCTCACGCGAATGAATGCTCTCATCTGTATCCTCCTCTTACTTTCTCCTCCACATCACACCGGAATGTGCTTTCACTTCCCTTGAGTCACAAAGCTACTACCACTTGAGTTTTTTAAGAATTTAGAATTCTTTCCACGAGAGTGTTTTCTGCCCTACCTTGTCGCTTGGGAAACGTTTTATGCACCGCACCTCTTCCGTCCAATACTCGCTCGGGTGGTGGACGAAAGTCCAATCATGACTGGACTTTACCTTGAGCGAAACACAGGGTTTTACTTTTCCGCCTCACCTCTTCTTCCTATCCCACCCTCTTAAACTACTCTCTTCTCAAACTATGCCCTATCCCTCCCTACCCTATCAACGCTCGACTCCTCTCATCCCGGCCCCAAATACTCAAACTGCAACTTTGCACTACATTTCTCTCCAACTTATAACCCGGGTGTCTCGACTCAACCCATGAATCCGCTCCCACTCCTCACTCTTTTTCTCTTAGCTACAGCCCTTCACAGCCCTTCACTCCTCTTTATCTGTGCTATCCTGCTCTCGTAGCACTTTCTCTACGTTGCAGCTGCCTCAGAGCAGCGTTTCTTGCCATATTAGCTGACTCCCTCACTCTTCTGCCACAGTACACAAGTATCTGAATTTTCCTCGAGTAACCTACATTTGCATATCCGGTGTTATGCATACTGTACTTCGTTTTTTGCGCTTAGCTAAGTCCGTTGTAAGCATTGCTGGCGCATACTTATGTATACGTTAGGGATGGAGAAAGGTCTGGGACGACGACGACGGTAAGGACGTAAATGAATACAAAAATCCCTGGAGTACACCGTGTATTATTATTACAATTACGCATGGAGCGGTGTAGCTCGTTCATCACTGGAAACGTATGGTGAATGTCAAACGTTTAGCTCGAAACTTTGGATCAAGGTTTTGTAAAACCCGCTTATGGTTCAAATTCCAAAAATTGCCAGACCGTCCCTTACAATTTTGCACGCAAATATTGACATTCAGATGATTGTTCTGAAGTGGAATCAATGAATTGTTTAAGCACACGGCCCGCTTCCAGTGTAGGAGATAGAAAAATACGGGGTAAAATTATTTTTGACTCAGAATACAAGAGTCGAAAACAGTTCGAAAATAGGATTCGCAGCTAATTCCGATTCATATTTCCTGTCCTCTGGCTACAATCTGGAAAAGTTCCATAACTCCATGGAAGCAGAAGGGCTTGTGTATATTCCGCTGACTGAACGAGTAAGATTCTGGGTAAATGATTTGACTAAAATGAACGCACATTATCTCAAACATTACTCAAGCTGATTAATTTTTCGAGTAACGCATCAGCTAACACCATCCCAAGCGGGAGAGAAAGCCAAGCATAGGTAAATGTGCTGTTTGCTCGTTGCTAAATTTCAGTTTTAACCCGGTGCCCATCTCATACTGCTACGATGGAGAATTATACTTACTCTCTCCAATGGAATCCCAGAGAAAGCGTAAGCTTAACTTCTCAATACAACAGTGAAGCCGACCTTTCCGTTGACATTTCCAAATTGCCTCCCTTGATTACTTTTTTATTCAACCGTCAACAAACAAGCCTTATATTCTCCAGTTTGTTCTTTCACTGTACTCTCTCCGCACCCAAAATTCCCAGCTCCCACGCATATGTACCTTCCATATTGGCCAACATGGATAGCTAGCCTGTATTCTTCCAGTCTTAACTTGAGTATGGAGTTTCTCATATTCATTTTCTCATATTTTGCGTACAAGCAGCATAATAGGAGAACAGATGCTTTGAACTTGTAAGCTTTCACTTCGCCGAAACAAATTTTGAAGCTTTTCGCTCTGAAAACAGTAAAGCTACAACAGTACAATTATTCGGAAAAATTAATTCGTCGTGATCTTTCAGAAATTTCATTGTAAAATTGTTACTCATACGCAACCGAACACATACAGTAAATACAAAATAATGACTTTCACCACCGCTTTTGCCCTTATCCAAGGCTATTTTTTAGATTTCTATAGAAATTTTCCAACTTTCCTAAAATATTATGATTTGATATTTCTCTCCCTGACTGTGTAAAAAATATCTGGACGTTGTGAAAAATAATACCACTAGGTGAAATCAAAAGCTAGGCAGTACCGCAGATACTTTCTCCTGCAAATACGTCAGCACCAAATTTCAGCAGTCCGGTGAATCCATATTTAGATCACAGCTGTCGACCAACTCTTTTACGTATCTCACATTTATTTCTGAGTCTTCCTGAGTAATGAAGTGTCTCTTCCTGGAGCAGTACAAACAGCTGTATCGCGTGACCAAATCCTGTAGGTCTTGCTTCAACAACTAGTAACGTTTCTTCAAAATATTCCTTCCGTTAAAAATGTAGCTCGGAAAGTATCAGAATTGTCTCCAGCTTATTTGAGCTAGCTCGAGAAACTCGCATTTTTACAGCTCTGCGAAGTTTTTACAACCAGTGATGCGAAATAGATTGAGTTTCTTATCTTTCAGAAAAAAAACTCACACTCCAGATTCACCTCCTCCTCAACCCAACATGACTTCGCGCCTCTTACATGCGTTTTCGGGAGGTTTTCATTTTTACAGGCAGTTTCAAAAACTCCCACACTACCCATCCTACTTTTTAGTTATTTAAAAACCAGCAGCTTCCGCAGTATCCTCCATGAGTATCCCAATTTTTGACAAGCCGGATGAATTATGATGGGGTCATGTCAAACACAGAGGCAATCCTCTACACTCAGTATCCACCCGTCAATACTTTCTCCTCTTCCCATCCTGAATAATGGATGCCCAAAAGAGTATCAAGCTTCAGATGAGCACATACAAGCAAGCCGGGGTTTGGACTCCCACCAAATATGTACTCCGCAGCCTACAACAACCTAGTTTAGATTCAACGCCAGTCAAGTGACTAGCGTTGAGAACATTGTTGGTAAAATCTATGGGCTTTGCGGACGTACCATTGAAATATCTCTGGCAATAAGCATTAGAAGCTGTGACGTCATTGCACAAAAATGTGCATTTGAGGAAACTTTGTTCCTAACTAACAACAACCCGTCCTCCGCCTACCTCATGCGCGACTGCATGTTACCCATTCGAGATGTTTCAAAATGAGGAGACATCGCAAGGTCTTTTTATAAGCATTCGGCACTCGTAGACTCCTTATTCGAAGGTTGCGGTTACGTCGTCTCTAGCCATATATAATCCAGTCTTTCAATAACAGTGTCATAAAACTATGCTGAAAACCATCATCGTTTTACAATGATATCCTTTAAACCCGGGTTTTATACCATTCCAAAAGATTTTTACCACCTCAGATTCAGTCATGACAGTTTAGGCTCGCTCTTTCTGGTATTTACAGCTTTATATGCTTTCTCTCTCGGTGAAAGCACAATCATACACTGTGCGCAAAGTTCCCTTTTCATATACTTCCATGTCTGTCTGTTATACCTATAGAGTATAACCCTATAACACATCACCTACCGGCTAAATATAGCAAAGTATCACAGTTGCAGTGCAATTACATTCTATCCAATTTCCTCACATTTATAACTCGGCATAGCACACCAACTTTCTTTCCCTCAAGTACACATGCACTGAGAGGCCCAATTCCGGCATTATATTTTCAGGAGGAACCCTATTTTCTCTACTCTACTCTACACCTGGTATGCGGCTCATTTAGCCTGCACTACCTCAGGTAAGAATAAACGCGTCATAGAAAGACGTATTGCAAATGCACACCTGAGCTCATCAAAACCGGATATCGATTTGTAGCTAATCGTAATGTCTAACTGACTCCGCTTTAAGTAAGGCCTGCTCATATGCTATTCTTCATACATGGAGCAAAGAGAGAAAGCTGCAGAGCCGAAATTACTCTACAGTTTCCTTTCTTCCTCTCCTGTAACTAGCTTTATCCTCGTTCCTTTTCCTTTCAGAAAGTCAAATATTGGGACTGGGACAAACCTTTTGACTAACCTCTCTGCCTCACATGACTTTTCTCATTTCCTTATACACTAAATCAGTCTATAGTATGCTCTCCTAGTCCTGACCACTGTCCACCCTATAGCTTTCCTCTGCATTCTGTATCTGACATTTAGTTTGAAGCCAAAGTGAATTATACATATACGACTCCTAAAACGTTCACCTCTTTCCCGAGGTCCAGCTTACAGTGTAGCGCATTCATGTCGAATCATAAGTATCCAAACTGTAAAGTGCCTCCACCTACCTTTAAATTCAATAATATACTTAGCTACAGACCTACAATACATTCAAATACCGAATAACATTTGATTTCTCTCACCTTTAAGCCACATTATTTCCACCCAAAGTAAAAAGGCGGTACAGGAAATAATGTTTCAATTTTCCCCCCATACTTTCTCCTACTTTCACTACAGCAATCTAGTTAACGGAATTGACACAGTCAATGCAAGAATGTATGCAACCCCTTTTACGTAACCTTTCTACGATTCAATCATTTTTTCATCCAAAAAACTTTCTCCTCCAATGCTTTTTGACAACAAGCCTTCAAAACATGCTTTTTTTACTTTATCCCTTATCTACCATCTATCCATCTCAAATCGAATTAGTTTCTCTACACTGGTTTTCACCAATGGGCCAGGTAAAAAGTAGTGCTTTCTCCCCTTGCCACTACTCCTAAACTACAAAATAGTCAAAAGCCTTTGCTCAATCACTTCGGAAACTACACATTGTACTGAAACGGAGGTTGCATGTATACAGCAATGTTGACGCGTCTCCCAACTTGAATTACCTTCCAAAGAATTGCCCTCTAAATTTGCTGGGTTACAACATCAAATTGTCTGGTATAAAGGAGGTTAAAAGTAGGTAAAATCTTTCAATTCAGATTCAGACTATATTCTATATTCGCGATGCTTAATGGCAGCCCATCCCGATCTTTTCCCGTTCCTGCTGTATATGGTGCAAATATTGTATGGAAAACCGTCCGATCAAAGCAAGCTTAACCAATTTACTGACTCCTTGCTATGATTTCCCACACGTTTAGCACTTTCCTCGACCAATCAATTTCCTAAAGCCTGTGGCTCTACTTTTACAACCATTTTTATTCCTTTTTAGATTGCTAAATCGGAGCAGTAGTGCATATAGTTTCATGCCCCTTGTAGCTTTCAGTTGGTCGTTCGGTTGCACTTTAGGTTTGTCGTACAAATCTTCCACCTATTCCAATGGCCTACACTGCTAATTTTGCACTATTTTTATCTTTATTCAGCGAATATTCAAAAATCCATGATAATAAGCAACTCGGACGCCGTTAATCCTCCAACAATTCAGACTTTCTCCCTGCATCCAAAACAATTCAAAGATAAAACCATTAAGCACAAGCACACGCAGTTACCACGTGCAGTTCCCTCGCGGTAGCAGTGCAAACGCTTACAAGCCTTGGAAGCCTACAAGGACCATCTCTATTCCAAGCTTCATTGTCATAAAAGCCAGGGAGGATTTCATTTTATAGTGCCGACTCGAGGGCATAAAAATCACCCAAAATGAACTCATCCCTGTTTAGATAGCACAAACAAATGAAAAATAAATTTAGTGGAAGAAATCATTACGCTCTTTCTCAACTCAAGCATCACAAGAATTCCACCATGTCCTTGCTCGCTCTCGCTCTCTCTCTCTGTCTCTCTCAAACTCATCTTTCCCAGTATTGCAGAAACAAAACCCTTGCGAATTTCAAATCCCGCATTTTCCAGCCTCTCCTCCTCTTTCCTCTTTTCCCTCCTTGGCTGTTGTGTCTTCTAAATCATACGAAGCAGTGCTTGAGCTTGGTAGGCCTATGATTCAAGCTAAAACTTTCTGAGTCGAAAGTTCCAACTTCCATCTCGATTCAGTCACATTCTTCAACTTTTACTCCATCAGCTTTGGAAACACGACACATTTGCCCCTGAGTTTTCAGCCACTACTTTCTACAGAAGAATGTCTTTCAAGGAATCTTCAAAAGACTGACGGAGTCAGCAAAAGAACGCATAATCCCGTAAGCTTGAAAATCATTCTACTTTCCCCACACTCGCTGCGCTACAACAGCAACCAAAGCAAGTCCAATGATAGCGTAAAACCATTTTCGTAACAATTTGCTACGTCTCTTACTTTCTCACTCATCCTCCCCATTCCTCGGGCTGCTTAAATAGTTTATATAACTCACAAACTAAAATAAACAGATGCAAGAAAATCTAGAGAGACGAAGGAACATTAATCCAGGAATGCCACAACCTACACCCGCTCCGCTTCTCTTCATCACTCCCACCATTCTGCTAACCACCACCTCACACTCACAGCTCCATTTACAAAACCTTAGAATCATATAACCCTTTGAATCAACACAACACTAAATCCGGAGTAGCCAACCGAGTTTTATTGCCATAAAAATCTCAAAAAGGAATGCATTCCATAGGTGTTGGCTGTAAACTGTAGTCTCTGAAAAGTTCAAAACCTTCCCGTCAGAATCCCGATTTGTTTTTTCAGGCTACAGAATTGCATTAGATATGGTCTTATTATTTTCGAAATTTTAAAGCTTTTCTGAAAATTTTAATAACTTTTAGTCCAAGTTCCACGACTCTTTGGAGTTTTCCATTTCCCTAAGCATATTTCAGTTTCACTATTTTGTAATCACGTAGCCCAGCCATGGAGAAAGTGCATACCCAACTGATGATAATTATATAGTTTATACATTACAATACAGAGGCCGCTCAAGCATTTATCCTTGTGCCTTATTGTGGTTTATTCTGCTTAGATTTCAGCGTATCATCCTACGCAACTGTAATCAAGATGATTTCTCCTTTCACCAAACTGCTACAAGTATTTGAATAAAACAAAACTTTCACCCGCACAGATATTCAAAGAATTTCCAAACTTCTATGTATAACCAAACTAACCAGCTCATAAGCACTCAAAAGCCAGAAACCAAGCCCCATACAGCCGCCGAAACGCCCACGTCGACCAACAACAACAACACCAAAACGATTCATCCATAGTTTCGCTCTCACAAGTCTTTCCGAATTCCGTTTGTACAGTCTCCCACATTCCCTTCTCATGTGAATGGTTTCATAATTTTATAATGAAGTTATTACTGGTTGATGCATAGCAGCGGCTCCGACTTAATCAAGTCTTTAATCGAGCTTATGCAACTAATTACTAACATGCTGATAATAATCTCACCACCCTTCCTTAAGTTTATATTGGAGATCATCACTAAATGGAATTAGCCAAATTTGTTGTCTAAGTTTTTATTGCAAGAAATATGAGCTGATATTATATAAAATAGTTTCTATAACAAAATTAATAGCAGTAGCACTTCAAACGTGAAATTGCCTGCCAAAAGTGCTACCTATTGGATATTCTTCTTCTATCTTGCGTAACGCAAGAAACAAGACTTTCCCATCCGGTTAATCAGCAACCGGGAAGAATGAGTTTTAAGAAAGAATTTCCTCTTACTTGATTCATCAGAATCCATTTCCAACTGTAGATGCTGAGGGTAATCCCACGCCTCGCCTACACATATCCCACTTATAACAGTTCCGGAAAATCCATTTGAACGTTTAGAAATTCCCAGGAATTTCTCCACTTTCTCTCTGCTTACTCATCTATCCTTCCTGATACTACCGCTCATACCCAGTACCACCAGCAGTTGCGTTCAACATCCTGTTTACATAGTTGAACCGTGATTCCGGTTCTAATCCCTCAGTTAAGTACAGCATGACACTGTATCTGTATATCATCATTAATGGAAATGTCGCGAGGAAACTCTTTGGCTTTCTCTCCGTAGCCAAGCATCCAGCTAGAGTTCTACGGTAGTTGTGATAGAGAGAAAGGATGAGACCAGGAAATAGTGGTCGCAACAAATCTCTCCTGTCATCGAGAACAGTTAGTAATTAATCTTGGAGAATAAAAGAGATGACAGGATGATGACGCCATGAGCTCTAAACGGCTCTAATCGGAGGATGAGCAGTTGCGAAATCAAATTTGAATATGAGATGTAATTCTCTATATTTTAAACGCACAACCAAATGGCCGTCATACTTATTCAACAACTGTCTCTCCCTTCTAAAATCTGATACTTTCATTCTTATATTTCCATTTCCTTGCTGCATGTATTTCAAACTCACATGGTTTTGCACAGCATCTCATCCTACATGTTTCAAGCTTTCTCCTCCTCTTATGCGAGTTTCAGCTAGAGTTTTCTATCACAGCCACTCTAATTCAGGAGAGGCTGTATTCTCAAATTTGAGATTAGAAGTAAACTTGCCTCTAAAACGCACACACTCATTCCCTGGCAAATACTGGCGTTTTCCCATCCAATAAGGAAGAGAGGAGCGTTTGGAGACTTTCTCGCGAATATTTCTGGCTTTCACTCTCTCATCCACTAATCACAGAACAGCACAGACACCTAATTCGAATCATACGACCAAAACGCAACCTAAATCCTTTCGGAAGAGAAAGCAGAATGGAGAAAGCAATAGAAGTAGAAGTACTAACACACTCGTAATACATTTTATGCACACTCCATACCAAAACTTTCACTCACTCACTCTGCTATCTCTTATACAATTCCGCGTGTCTCTTGTGTTTATCAAAACATCTCTTGGGAATCCTATATTCATTCCCAGTCATTTTCCCTCATATTACTTTTGAATAAATGTGTGTGTATTTGTATCTGCTCTAGATTTTCATATCGTGAAATCTCTTTCTCTCTCTTATATTAAATTCAAATCATTTCCTACTTTAATTCCCACTAACAGTCATATTCTCGCCTATTATCCAAATTCTCTTCTGCTATTTCATCCATTTAATATATTCCCCTGCTCTTCTTTCTCCTCTTTCCTTCTATCCTCTATTCTAAGCCTGGTCTATGCCTGCCAGTCCATCCAAACAATGGAAAACAAACAGATTTGAAATATTTCCAACCTCGTCTCCTCCTAATTTCGTATTCCGTCAACGTACCTCAAATACGCAGATATTCATTGATCCGCCTACACACACACACATCCATACGTTTTCAGTTTCTCTCTATTCGATATCATTTGTCTAGCCGCTCAGCTCCTGTTGTCAGGCATTGACTAACGCCATTTGGAGCTTATCTTCAATGTTGTTTCAACACAGAAAAGTTTCATTTGCTACAGTCAAAGCAAACTTGTCCGGTAAATGATAGGCTTGTAAATAATATGCCAATCTCGTGAAGAGTTTTTTCGAGTCGCAATACGACCGCAACTGCCAAAGTGCCAATTTAAGAACCACAAAACAAACAACAAACCCCACATGTGGTTATCCTTGAAGCGCTTTTTTACGGAAAACAGTTGGATGCAATTGCATTCCACAATTTAATTACAGCGATATGCAGTAAGGCGGAGGAGTCATGTCCACTTGCAACTATCAGTGCATGCTAAGGCCTGTAGTTCATGGCCAAAATGCATTAAAATTCCAGAGTTTACGAACTCGTAAAAATCTAGAGGATATTAAACTCTTTCGGCTGTGGTATTTTGCAAAAAAAGTAGACTATGAAAATGTGCATGCCTAATTTTATTTTCTAGTAAACTGAACACTTAATTTACTACATTTTTTTAAAATTCCAAGCGAGTGAAACCATACTCTTCGTACAAGCTCTTCGCATTAAATATCCTCCTTGCAGCTAGTAAAGTATGAACGAATCCTTCAAATTAAATCCTGGATTGGTTCTGTTATTATAGAAGCACTAAGATAGAACTCTTAGCAGAGCTATTAGGCGCATACTAACCCAGATACTGCAAAAACATTTACAGGAGTGCCCGAGGTCAGGGAAATAGTATAAGAGGGTATTATCCTCGAAGATAGTAATTGGTTTAGTGTGGTGCTAAAATTCGCAAATAGGAATTCGCAAACTATTAATTGCATTAATAGTTTTCAAAGAGGTTAACTCCGTAATAAGCCATTTAGGAAAGGCGGATAATATTTTCTCGTATTTAAATTCATTATAATTTGTCATGATTTCCTTGGAAAAGTTTGCCAGTTCAAATGTCATATTTTGTAACCCCACACTTCCATACTACTCAACTTCGATAGCATCCACCCTAACCTATATAAAATTGTAAGAGTTCCATTTATCGATTTTCTCCAAATTTCTCTTTTCAGGCCTAGCATTAGCATGGAGCAATGAAGAGGAACTTAAATATTCCTGCTGATGTACTTTAAATCCTCTTTTAGCTTTCAGGCCACAGTCGGTTCAGTAAATAAGATTCGACATGAAATTGCAAAAATATGGCTTTCAATCAATATGACGAGACCATTAAGAAAGTCAGGGCCTAGTCAACACAATTCCAGGACTTCACTGCATCCAAAAACCTGTTTCATAAGGCTTGCTGGTTTGACGGGTTTTTCCCCTCCCCCTCACCTCCCCGCTACTCTGCCTCAATGGCAAAACATGGAGACAGAAGAGCATACTTTAAGAATTGAAGACGACACAACTGGAGTAATAAATTACCCGGCGGCCGGCATTACCGTGAGCTGTGCCTATTTACTTTTTACGTAAAACTCGGGTCTCTAGAACGAAAGGAAAATAGCCTAGCAAATCATTGTGTCTTCTTCTTCTTCTTTCCTCTCTCGGAAACGTATATAAACTTGGGGGAGAGGCATGGATAGATTACATGAGGAGGTTTCTTTGAGCATTCTCCCGGAAGAAGAAAACTAAAATTTGATTCCCATCTGTTATCCCGTAAGACATTTGTCCATACATAGGAATCCCTGAATTTACAAGGAAGGGGCAGAAGGAGCACATGGTAAAATTTCACAACTTTTCCCATGCAGATTCACAAATAAAGTAGGAAACTTTAAATGTTTCCTTCTTCCATAACCGCATTCGCCAACCGCCAATGACAAATTTCACTTCCCTTCCCACGTAATTCACCTACAAACCGTCCCTCCCGTCGCATTTCACTTCTACTTCCCTGTCAAAGTCCAAGTCCTCCGGCTTCATATATCAACATCTTGGTCTTCATCCCCCATTATTCTGCATGTATCCACAGAGAGTTTACTGGTTGCCCTGGGACATTTATGACCCCATCCCTTCTTCCTACGCTGCCACTCTCAAGTAGCGATTCTGAGCCTAGACCAACCCTCCAGTACCAAATTACCTTAACTTTTCCCAAAACTACTTGTATTTCATCCTGTCCAATAGAATCAGAGAGCTTGGGAGGATCAATTTTCCAATTCCCATCTTCCCGCGAAGTAACCTCAAAAAACATTTGAACAAGAACAGAACTCTAGTCCAACTTATGGATTTTCTAAAATAGCTTTCTCTCTAGACTTTCTTCATTGTAAATCCATGCAATTTTCTACCAGTGCTGCAAACCCTGGTAGTCACAAATACTTAAGAAAATGAAAATATAATTGCAAATTCATCCATGTTTCTGAGTTACTCAGCCAGGAGTTGTAGCCTAATCCTAAGACACTGTACATGCTGCAAGAATTCACTTAAACGAGGGCCATCCAGGCCTGAGGAGAAGTAATAGGAAAGGAAACTGCAGGAGTTAGGCTATGGGTGAAATCTGGATGCAGGGGAACTTTCCGACCCAGTCACGACTTCTAGCATCAACTCTAGAAGCTAGAGGAAACTCTTCACTTCCTAACTTAGCCAACCAGCACATGGTACGTCCTGAGTGAGGTTGGGGGAGCTATGCGCAGTTTACAGAGAAAGCGGTGTGGGTGAGAATTCTAGCTTAGCCTTTCTCCACGTTTGGAATGCTTTCACTTGGTTTATTTTTTCTGTTCCTAACTTGGAGTTTGCAACCCCTCAGAAAGTTCAATTTCAGTATTGGAATACTTGTATTGCTTGATGTTCTTCTCGTAGAACTTTATGTTTCTATGAGGAACACCACATTGTTAGCAACATTTGATAATATGTAATTAGCATTAACATTTTTTACAGGTTTCAAAATGTAGAGAAATATTTTGAAATATTTGTTCCTCATATTACTGTGTCCGCTGGTGAATTACTTTACTTTAACTCTCTTTCCCAACCCGCTATTCCTATTCCAAACTACATTCAACATTGAGCTAATGTTCCCTGATTCCGTAATTTCCTATTTGTGAAAGCAATCTTTCACGCTCCTGCGTATCCTGAAAGGGATGTTTTCATTAGAAGACACATGGATAACATCATGTCTAGTCCGGAGAATTTTAGTTTCCCGGTCAATTTCCCATCCAGCATTCCCCATCTTCTATCCCTCCTCTCTCTGCACTTCATCAATGGCAGTGAAAATTGAGGACGGTGGGTGAGCAAGGATTTTGTGGAGACTCTCTGTCTGCGTACTTATCCGTCTACGCGCCTTGTCATGTCAAACTTAGCCCATTCAGCCTACTTTCTTATCATTATTCACCCCCAACTCTGTAACCTGGGTATTCATCCTCATCTCTCCAGCTTTCTCCCCTCCTTCCAGCTAGCACTCATATTCCCCCAGTTCGTGAAACACAAATTCATCCCTTGAACTTACTTTCTCTTGCTACTTTCCCTCCTTTCTTTTCATTCCGCTCTCCCTTTACACTTCTTAGCAATCTTTTTTCGGATTTGTATATCCTTATCCATGCAGCTCATCCGTTCAGCCCTCCTCCCGTTCGACTCATCTTCTTTACTAAGCTCATCTTTTTCACGGTGAAGGAGTATAAATCAGCAAGATTTCATGCACATTAACGTCGGCATAGACTTCATACTTTCATCCACCTTCCATGCATAAAAGTGCTCGGGATATGCGTCATCTACATGTAAAATCTAAGGCTGACAGCTTCACGGTTCTCACCGTACTTTCTTCTACAACTGTTCTGAATCCTCATCCGTGGCTTCACTATCTTCCCAGCCAAAGGTAACAGGGGATCTTCAAGACTATTCCTGAGGCTGCAGTCTCTTTGCCTCTAATCTTGGCCTCTTTTCTCCTCTTGCACAACCATCCTTTGTTTGTCCCTTAAACGGAGACATTGCAGGTAGTACGAGGATGATCTTTTTGTGGCCGAACTGAAGAAATGCTATCCTCTGAATCTATTCAGTTCACTATTCTTTTCAGGCCTTAATTCCGACCTAAAGGTAAAGTGGAAAAATATGTTCACTGGCTGTCTACCCTTTCTACAGCTATTATTTACTCTGTGCTTTTTCGCATTACTATACCATACTGCTCTTCCTGCATGGATTCTTTTTTACTTGTTCTATTCTTGGCTTTTTCGGTACGTCAAGCGTACTTCAAAAATGTAGAGAGTATGGGTTTTCTCTACTACATCTTTTCTCCAAAAATGTAACGAAAAATTCGGAGGGAAATTCCACCTCAGTCTGAACATCGGAGGTATCGTATTTCCTTCTGTAATATATCTGGAAAGTCTCTTGTGTGTAACGTCCAAGAACAAGATCGTTATCCTCTTCAGATTGCAAATCGAGTATATGTACATGACACTGAAGATGTATTGTAATCCTCCCTACCTCTAAACGTTTCCTGAAATTATCCCTACATACGGATTTTTTTAAAAAATTACTTATACGTAAGCTGCACACAATCTAAAATTGTCTCCTTGCATTTCTTGACAACCTAGAAAATAAGACATTGTGCAAAGAACTTCACGTGCTAGAAAACAAACTTGCAAAAACTTCTCAGCTCCCACCTATTTTTTTCTTCTCTCCCCCTCCACGCTTCTTCATTCTTCTATTTTTCTCAATCGATTGTTTTCCGGGGAGGAAAGTAGAAAGCATGTCGCAATTTTTTCAACGTCTTTCTTACACCAAACTAAAATGTATATTGATACTTAGGCTCCACTATCCATCATGACCAACTGTAAGAGCTAGCACTTGCTTTTTCTCAACTTTCTTCATGGAGAAAGCAACTTTCTCCTTCCTCAAGTACGCACTCCCCCCACCCCCAGCCCTCATTTCACCCCCTTTTATGACCACCTCCATCTATACGGAATCATTTTACCTATTTTTACAAACCTCTACACCAGGCCATTACTTAATACTTTCTCTGTTTTTCTCTTTAGCCTCCTTCTAGTCGCGCCGTACTTCCTTCAACATCCAAACTTTTTCTTTTCTTCATACTTTGTCTTCTCCTACCTTCATAAATGAACTTCTGACCTCTCTTTCTCTTTCCGGCATGAGACAGAAGGGACTCATTTCTCATCTACAGAAGCCAAGCCAAAAAACTATTCATCAAAACATGCATGTCTTTAGAAACCCTTTCTCATCAACTTCCCAAAATCACTCTTTGAAACTGTACTATTGTCCCCTGAATTTTACCATTGCTAATTTCTGAGCAGCAATTTGTGGGGTGGCTGATTAGTTTCTTTGCTCTCTTTACAACGTTTAGTAAATTATCGAGTGTTTTAAAAGAATTCTAAAGTCTGGATCCTTAAAATTTTCCTTCATTTCAACATCATTTTCACTTTTGTTTTCTCGGAAAATTCACGAGATTTGAACTAGCTGTTCCTGCAGTTCCCTGCGCTAGTAGCAGTAGTAGAGAGAGAATTATTATCTTGGGGTAAAAAAAAAGTGCTGCGCAGGTGAGAAACGAACTATATGCTCTATTTTAACATTTGAAAAATTGGGGTAGTAAATGTTCACCACTTTTTACAACAGCTTACGCCACCTTTAGCATCCAAATGTTTTCCAAAACTTTTCAAATCATCATAAAATGCACTCTTCATCCCTACCTCTATTCCGAAAACTACGGATACGTTACGGCGGGTGTCCCAGTTCCAAGGTTACGTTAGTTCCACTATTATCGGCTTCCTTCGGTATTAAGAAGCGGCAAGGTGCCTGCCTGCTAACCCAAAACCTAAGCTTAGGTTAGTAATGATAGCAACCAAACTCATTCAGTTTTTACTATCCATTATATGTCCCTGTATAACATCAACGCGCATAGCTCTCAAATTGCACAGCCACGATAGCACTATAGCACTCGGGTAAGCTGCAGTACTACTCAAGTCTGGACGGTTATCTTTACCTTTCAGCTATAATGCGAAAATGTGTTTTTTCCAAGGTTCCTATATATGATCTAGAAATTTTTTTCCGCCCTCTAAAGTCGTTACATTAGCGAACTCCATTTCAGCATCCCATGATGACCGTATCCATACTGTAATTTATCATCATCATCATTATCGTATACACGCTTTCTTTTGACAAAGAACAATGGCAAAAGCATCAAGTCTTAAAACTCTCTCACCACAGCATCATATACATGTTTATCCGGCCATCCGGACAGGTTTCTAACTTCATTTTCATAGGCTGTCCCTCCCGATCGTACAATTCCTTCTAAGTAGCTTGTCTTGGCCGTTGAAAACCATTCACCTGTGTTTCCATTTTGTACCTGCCGGCATTTTCAAGTGACCTTTGTTATTGAAAATAGCTTGTAGCACACAGTGCCCGATAGAGGTTAAAAGTGATTTGAAAGCGTATTACTTTCTCTACTTTCATTAAAGCTTTTCCCTCGGACGCAGAATGCGCAGCTCTTATTTTAGTGACGTCTAGACGCTTTTGTGAAGTGTCGCTTTCATGGCTCACATCACTTATCGCTTGTAGAGTTTGCAGCATAAGAGCAGCGTTAAAGGCAGTGTTGAATGATCATGTGTAGGAAAGGATCGGGTTTCTCTTTGGATTCACTTTACATACACCGTAAAGGTTCATCATTTGTTTCACAGCTTTCACGAGGATGACACATACCACAGAAAGATTGTCAAGAAAATTCGATTAGCATCTTGTCATCCCAAAGCTTACAGTTACTTGCTTTCTCCGTTCATACTTTCTCCATATATAAAGTCCTATGTGCACTGTAGTAAGTGTGTGTGAAACTTTTCCACCTTTCAAAATAATGAAGAAAGACAATTTTTCATGGTCCGCAGTTTACTTTTCCCGTTTTCCAATCTTATTCTCCTCCTTAGTCCCCCTGCTACCTTACTATTCCTTCTCCCATCACTTCCTAATGGATAACCTCTTGTTTCGGCATCTAAATCATGAAAATAGGTAATAAATTACACGTGATGAGCTTTTTCTCTTTCTTTAGCAGACAAACAGTGAGGTGTGCTTTCACATTTACGCATAACACCTCCTTTATTCCATTCCACTTCAACTTCTTACTCTGCTTACTGACGCTTTGCTTTCTACGCTGTCTTCCATATTTCATACGAACAAGAGATTCTTTAAAGAAACGATTCTTGAAATGAAATTATATCTCATCGTCCTCCACCCCGTCATCCTCAAAATCCTTTTCTCACCACTGAATGCTGAGCTACTTGTTATGTCATCATGGATCCTGGAGAATGGCTAGGCAGGTTGTACTAAAAGCCCTCCGGTTTCATACCATAGACAATAGCATTTTAATGCATAGTTGCCAACATACAATTTTCCTTCCGTAAATTAATTGTCAAATCATTCACATCCGTTACGTATCATGATTTTACTCGAAAATTCTGCTAAAAACCAGTCTCTGCTTCAAATATTCATGACCTGTAATCTCTCTTCTTCATCTTTCTATTTTCTGATTCGTGCCAAACGCTTCTGTATTAAAACATAATTTTGTCCCCACTTGAAATTCCCACTTCACTTACCACGGCTTTATTCCTTGTATCTCTGAAAATTTCAATCTGCCAATTGCAACTTACGTCTCCTGGAACGTTGCATTACTTGCAAAAGTTTGTCACGTATATTTGCAAGTTTGAAAACTAACTATTAATTCAAAAATGATTCACGAACTTTCATTTAGGTTATTGGACGGGAACAGATTTTAGGGAGTTGCATTCTACTTACCGCTGCAATTTTTACTCGATTGGCGTTTCCTTAGATGCTTCCAATCTACAGTCACATACGAAGCGTAACTATTCGCATACATCCTCGACTATACGCCTAGTTTTTTCATCATTGCGAAAATCTGATTCAGCATCTGTTATACTCAACCAACTCTAATCCTGGCCGGACGTCTCAAAGAATCGCCTCAAACTTATTACCCTTTTTGACATGAACCACGGTGCCGGCGAAAGAGCTTCCAGTCTTTGAAGTTTCACAACACCAAACCCACAAGGCGGATTCCGACGTGTAATAAATTCTCATTTCAAGATCCTCAACCTTTCCCCTTAAATTGAACAAGATGATAATTTATACGTCAACGAAACAGTAAGAATGTAGACTGAAGACGACCCTTAAATGCGATTTTAGTAACGTGACCTATATTCTACCTAACTAGTTGTGTGGTCCGCTGGGGATAGTAAGGCATTCTACTAGGGTCACGGTATCCATAAAATACTAGATTGGATGGTTATTTACAAAATGCAGTTCAAAAACTTAAAAAAGTATGTAACGTACGTGGACTCATTTCCCTAGCCTTTCTGGGGGAGGGTATGTACTGGGGCGGTAGCTAAAGAACGTGTCAACATACAGACCTAAGAGTAGCATCAATCGACTCCCTATAAAAATCTGCACCTGTGGATGTCCACTCCTCTAGGTCAGAAGCTAAGAGTACGCTTACAGCAAATGCAGAAGAAAGTTGGACTAATCGCACGCGGACTTATTTCTAGTAACTGTAGGTCCCAAATCCATACGTGCCTTTAACCCTAGAATTCCTACCCCTCGTTGGACCAAAACTTCTAGTTGTATTGCCTTCATGGCGGAAGTCTCATAGTATCTTCTAAATATTTTCTTAAATAAAAACAAATATTTGCGTGTAGTTTTCATATTGAAATGCCTGTGTTAGACGCAACGTGAAATAAAAGACTGCGTTTCAGAATAGAGAGTTGGTATGTGGACTTGTGGAGAGAAAGCAAAGACCTACAGATGCGGAAATTCTCAAGAATGTTTTTCATTGCTTAAAGTTTCCGGATTGATGAATGAATTGTATAGGTTACAGTCAAATAGTTATTTATAGTTTAGTGAATCAAAAGTAAGCAGTTAATGATATTTTGATTAGGAAAAGAACTAACTTCGTTAATTTATTGCAGGAAATGGAGTTTCAAGGAAAGAGCGAAGTTAACTAGTAAATAATAGTGCGCAGGCAGGACCAAGTCTGGAGATTAGTCTCCCCGAGATCTTGGTTACGGTTCCGGAGAAGATGCTCTTAAAGTAATGAGATGCGTAGCTTGGATTTAAAGGGGTATGATTGGTTAAAGGCCCTTCGAAACAGAGTTTAGGACTTTTCATTTTCTTGGGAGGAATAAGGACACGAGATGCGGGCTGATAAGAGCTGCATAAGCTCGTCTCCTTCTTAGGCTTTATGGATATAGATATGTTGTTGCCTGTCTCTCCCTCTCAGGTTTAAACAACCAGTGTAAGCAGGGACTAAGTTATGGAGAAATTACGCAGCCTCCATTCCATTTCTTAAACATAGGCGCAAAAACTACTTTATGTCAATGATGCACTCTGTGGCAGAAATTGCGATGTCCTCCTCACACTAGCATACTTGGTATTATGGTGATACAGTATGGTGGTACAGTATGGTGGTACAGTATTTGGTTACTAAAGATAAACAGTCATAAACTACGCTCTAGCGACGTAGATGAAAGATAGCTAAATTTTATAGTACAAAGTTATGTATACTCTAACTTAACTTAGGCTAACTTAACCAGGCTATGCTACTATGACTAATCTAAGCTAGGGGACATTCATTTAGAATACTAACAATAAGTAAACAGTTTTAAAAATAGTGAGGTAATTTAATGGTTCTGTGGCGTTAGGTAGAACAGTTAGGTGAGGTATATAACGGCTACAATTTAACTGCGACCAGTGAATAAGGTACGCCCAATTGAGCTGAGTTGAGTGAGACGACACAGATTTGCCAGAAGAATATAGCTGAGCTGAGAGATGTGTATACCGCTGGTTTTGCGCTTGGCGTATTTGAATGTGGGATATCGGATGTTATGAGTTGAAGCTTGAGGAAGGTATTAAGGTATCGGATTGGTTGTTATGATGAACGTTGACGAACGCATCTGGTTCGCGTGTGTTGGCGTCAGCTTAACGTGGGATGGTTGATGCATTCTTAACTTTCAGGTTGCTTCGTACAGACCTGCTCTGATGTGACCGTATGGCCTGGTGAGGAAAATTCAGAGGCATCTTTTATTTGATTAAGGGTACTGTCGAAGGTGCGTCTTTAGCCACGGTGGAAGCACAGCTTGCAAATGATTTTGCGAGGCTCTGTTTGCTTAAGTGTAGCAATTTGAGCGTATGCCGGGTTCAGTTTTGCCTTCTAGGTTGTGGCCTCGTCCAAAAATTGCGTTATAGTCTGCATAAAACCTAGTATTTGAGACAACACTTCCTCTTTAAAAAGTTTAAGGTCATGGGAATCAACAAGCGCAAGAAGCAACTTCTCACGGGTGTCGCTTGGTTCCAAATCGGCTTTGTTGAATAAGCGACCTTCCCTAGCGGCCTTCCCTAGCGGCCTTCCCTTGCGGCCTGTTGTTGGGCCTTCAGACCCTCGATTTTCTCTTCATAACCCTGAATGATCTTCTCCTTGCTCAGGACCAGTTCAAAGTTAAAATCATAATTAAGGAAATGCAAGTAATTTTAAGGAATAATGATAATGCACGTCAAACACATGCGCTTATTTTGCTGCAATGCGTTCCCTGTGGGACGACCAAGCATCGAGGGAGAAGAAGAGATCGCGCAAAGGTACTATGCAGCTACCCTTCATAAGCATACAAAAGGAAGGAATGTCAAGGGAGGATATTGCAGCTCCTCTTGCTCCTCTATCCTGCATGGTGAATACGCTGTAGCATGCGCTGTTCCTCCATTCCACACACGGCAGCAGGCGCTGCTATTTCATACTCTTGGTATAATAAGTACCTCTATGCCCTGCCTCTTGCACACGTAAATGATGGATGGTTCAGAAAGAAACGTTTAAGAAACTTATGCCTACAATATGGATTTACTGTTAATATCATCTACGCAGTAGGAAATCCCCACGGAAGTAATGGAACCAAGGGATTGGTATTCTTATGCCGACTTTCACGTGTCCTTAGCAAGTTCCAGGAAGGGCGAGCTAAGGACGTGATTACTCTTTGTCAAAGTTAAGGTTTGCCTTTGGTTAGTTAAGTTTCTCACTATTACTGCAAAGACCAATGTTAATTGGTCTGTTGCGAGCCTGTTGTCTTAGACTGTTGCTCTGCATTTCAAATATCAACTAATAACGAATACAATTCGGTGATTGGGAGAAATTCATAATCTTTTTTGTTGCTGTGTTTTTATTACTCGCATCCTCTAGCTTCGAGCCAGACTGCCTGCTTCGGCGTTACGCGGGTAGGCAGTCCTCTCCAGGCCTTCATCCGCCAGGACCACGACAACTGACCACTTTTCTGTGGTAATATGACATAACAAAAATTCACCATTTCGTGTTAACCTATAAAATCACATCGTGCTCAATATTTCTGCGTGTTTATTACAATATGATACTGTTCAATGTGTTAAGACGCTGATTTATCAACTTTCAGTTATACTTTCAAATATTTTCTGAAAATAACTGAAAACCTTGCTGACAGAAGATTTTTTCTCTAGGAGTTATTAGTGGTTTGAATTTTGGAAATTCTGAATGATTATCTTTTGAGACTGGGCGTATAGTTAATCTAAACTACAGATTAAGAGATCTTACACCCTACGTAGTACCTGTATAGTATATTATCAAATGAATGTCTACCAATAAACTTGAGACTATTGAACGAAGTCACATGCTCGTTAGATGTATATAGTTTCGTCCATTTTGTTCATTAACCTCTTGCGTACTGCCTTTTCGGAAATTCCTGTTACCGGTCATGGTTTCTATGGCTGGTTCTTCGCTACTAGTCCCCTTCCGCACAGGCAATATCTATACACCTCCTTTTTCCTTTAAACGGATTTTTAATTGTTGCTTTATTAATTAAGGGTGCCAAAACAATTCCACCTGCATAAATGCAATGCAGTTAGAAGATTTGAAACTTGCTAAAAAGCATCAATGTGCTAGAGATGCGTAACCAATATGTTTTGTGACGAGCTCTATGGCAGAAGGTACGGAAATCATTTGTTCACTAGGGAGCTGATAGCCATTGGGACCGGATACAATTTGTACCCCACAACATCAATGCCGGATATTTGAACTGCTCCCAACGAAGCTAATGGGAAGTAAGATGTTAATATCAACTCTGTACAATAGGCCAAGTGCACACCGCTGTGGCCCTAGTGTCGTTTTTTAAATTTTACTGCAATTGTTGCATGCTAGCGACATTTTAACATAGAAGCGGAGAATTTTTGCAACAAGACGGACGTAAGTAAATTGGAGTTTTCATAACCCGTTGGGATGGCTGCCATTTAACAATACCGGGGTGGGAAATTCGAACCGGCAATGTTACAAGGTTTCAATGCTAGAATTGTGCGCCTCTGTATTCTTAAATTACAGCACTTACAATACCGATTCTGAAAACTCCACAACGTAACCAAGTAACTTTGTGATTTCATATGCAAAATTCAAATTTTGCCATGACCCCCCTTCCTCGTTATTGCATTATTTACTCGGTAATACTTTCATAAGTCTCCCCAACGTGCTTCTTTCATAAGTCACCAACTAGAAGTCGGGTGACACCACGTTCTCGCGTCAGCAGTTAGTATTCCAAGTGTTTTGAACCTAACCCCCGCCCAAAACGTTAAGGTTGTCTATTGTAACCTAACCTTCACTCGCTCAATGAGGCCCTCGCCCTTAGGTCAGAAGGTTCCGCGAAATGCCTGGCCAATGGAAATACAAAATTAGAAACACAGCGGCCGGAGCCTACGCTTTGCTCGGCCCGGTGGCGATGTGTTCCCAATTCTGTATTTCCATTGACCAGGCTTTTCGCGGAACCTTCTGACCTAAGTCCTCTGCCCTCATTTCGCTTCGCTCAGGTCAGGTTGCGAAAGCCAACCTTAACGTTTTTGGCTCACCACCCCGAATAGACTAAGGAGTAGAAATTCAGTAGTGTCACCCGACTAGCCATTGAATGCATGCAATCACGCGTTTCCAAGGCAACTATACCATCTACAATATACGCTGGGGAGACTTATGAAAGTATTTCCATTTACTCGCTAGAGGCGCTAGCCGCGTGAAGTTTCACCTCTGTACTAGGCCTATGGACGAATAAAACAAAAAAGACTGACAAAATACCAGCCATAAACGTGCTAGCTCCTCGCCGTGGACTAACTCCGTGGACTCCATCTACAGATACTGTTCATGAGTATACAATTTAGAGAATTATGGCAACTTGTTTATACTTAATGTTTTACTGAATGATAGCTAATACATATTTTTGCAAAGGACGACCAGCCACCAACCATCTTTATACTTTCCAAATTAAAAAGCAGTATTCTAAGTTCGGCTTCATACAAGAAATGCATGTATATTACTTTCACATGCGGAGACTTGGTTCCTATTTTGCCAAATTGGAAAATACAAAGTTAAGGTAATGCAAAGATCGATAACCGCGGATGCTTACATCCGATGCTGAACCGTTAATGGAGTTTAGAGTGATGACATTAGAGAGCATATAAAGAGTAATTTCCTGCTTAGCTTGTATTTTAGATGCTTTTCCGTTATGAAATTGAAAGCTTTTCCTCCGTCCTCATTTTCTTTCCCTATATCTGGAAGCTTATTGAGGATGTAAATGTATTTATAAACTAGCACTTTACTAATACCCCTCTTTTAGGACAGTGTCATCTAGGATTATATAGCTTGATAGGTGACAGGTGTAAAGAGATAATGCGAGGAAGAATCTTATCTCGAATCCAAGATCGGGAAGTTAGGATGAGAGGATTGGGTCATCTCTTATGGTTACATCCGTTGTCTCTTTAACTTGTGTAGTAAAAATGAAAGGAGAAAGTAACATATAAAGTGCTATTAGTGTTTCTCCAGCTATGATGCTCTTCATTTTGATACTTTCTCCCGGATATTATGCACCCTTCCCCTCTTCAAATTCGTCATCATCATAGCTAATAATTGGGTAAGGAGCGTGAGAGAGACCACGAGCTTGATCCACAAAATTCAGGGATGCAGCCATCTTCAAAGTGAAAGCTTTCCATTCCTCCCGGTGTTACTCATTAACTGACTTAGGCAGCGTTCATGCTAAGCTCCTCCAACCATTCCTTTCCTCCACAGATAGATCGAATAAAAGCAGTGGAGTCAGAGAGTAATAAAGTAATCATCATTTCCTTCCTTTCTTAAGACTAGCCTCTGGGGTATTTGAAACTGAATAATTACAAGAGCGGATATGAAATCCCAATGAACTTTACAAGATCAACTTATAGAACGATTTCTACCTCTTCCAGTAACCTTCCCGTTGCTACATATAACGAATACAGATATGTCTAAACGATTTCTCTCTTTCCTGCTTTCTTCCTCGATATCTTCTTTCTAACCTCCCTTCTCAATCTCTTGTCTCCCCGAAATTGTCATAATCAATATGATTTTAATTATTTCCAAAACTCTATTCCTTCCCTCTGCTTTCTGCTATAATCAGTGACCCTTTCCCAGGATCAGACCAACTCCATAGTAAGCGTAAACCTTTTCTCCTTCGCGGCATCTCGTATTTCTAGTGAAGTAACAATGCAGGAGGAGGAGGGGAAACTTCTCCAAGCAAAATATCTATGCACAATAACTGCCTATTTTCTCCAGACCACAGAATTCATCTGTCAAAGTTTGCGCGCAAATCCTGCGGCTCTCTTCCCTCGTTTCTCTCCTAATTTACGAACATCTTTACGAGGCAAGCAAGACGAGCGGTTGGAGACTGGGAGAGAGCTAGATTGATTTGAATTCATATTGTAACAGAAAAGAGGACACGATTCAGATGAGGACCAGAAGATGATGAAAACGAGTCTTCAGCACCAAGATAAAGACTACACAACTTCAGCGCCTCAACTTCCAACCCTTCTGACAACAGTTGTATACATAATTCCTTCAGCTTTCCTTCATCCTCTTTTACAAAAGAAGAGGAGACGGGTTGAGGGAACATTATAAAATGCGTGCACTCCTGGTCCTCCTCCATCATATTCCATTAATCCTATGATCCTCACATCGAGTCTAATGTCCTCAGGTTCACTGCGAGCGAGATTGAATGATACTCTTGCAGAAGCTCATCCTGAATGCACACTTTCTTCTTTTCTGGTAAAACGATGCTTTCTCTTCATATCAGATTCTTTTAGCTTTTCTTGCTTTATCCAACTTTCTCCAACAATATCCATTTCTCTCCCCTCCTACTTGGAATTCATGCACTCCATGGGAGCGGATAGCCATGAAATATAATTCTTACGCTAGATTAACGTTTCAACCCAACGTATTTATCCTTAGAATGCACAGATCGTAGCGTCGGAATTGTGAATTTCATGAGAGATAGGATTGAAAAGGGGGCGTAGGTAGAGGAAGAGAAGAATAGAATTTTCACATCACTTCAACGTTTACCAATTTCTCCCACTTCTCGGAATCAATCTCTATCCCTCCCAAAAATTTCCTGTCCATCGTCCATCATTCTTCTTTCAAAACATATCCAGTAGTCCCAATAAGCAAAGTCCTAGAACCCCTCCCCCTCCTGAGTCTATTTTTCCTTCTGAAGCCTACACATGCATGTGCTTCCTCCACTGCCCAGTTCTCTTAAACCGATCAAAGTATTCCCCGAATTACTGCTTTAACATTTCCGCCTTTTCAATTTTCAGAACCACCTTTGCTCTTTAAAGCTTCATTTATCTTATGGTATTCGCTTTCGAATAATTCTAGAATTACGGAATAGATCAGCTTTAAATCCCTGCTAAAAGAGTTTGGAAAACGTACAGTTACAAATAAATAACTGCGAGCAAGGGTGGTTTCGATATACATCTTCTTGCTTAAATTCCTTCATTTAGAGTCAAGAACGTCACAGTATTTTGTGGAAAGAAGAAGCCTAAGGGTAAACTGTATGGGACCAAGTAGAAGCGAAGAAAGGAAAGCGCGTTAAGTGAGAAGAGATACCAATTTACGACCCAAATTTTACCTCAAACTCTACCGGATGCTCATGCGCCAAGAGGCAAAAGTAACTTTCTCTAAGCGTTAATAAGGCTGGTTGGCGCGAGGCTTGTTATAAACGACTTTCTCTTGGCATAAATACTCGCCTCGCGAAGGATTAAACCTGAAAGTAGTCCTAGTTTGAACAGAGTTTCAACTTATCCCAACCCAGAAGGCAAGTAAGAAGGAGGCTCAAAGATAGAGAGATAGAAAACAAGTCTGTGGTCAAACAGTTTCTAACTTCCACAACTGTCGTCCTAGAATAAAATTCTAATAAATTCAGATTAAATCCTCGAACAAACTTTATTCTCCCACCATCCTCATTGATTCGTCCATCTTCCTTCCGACGCACACATTATCCCTTGATACCCACCTTTAGCCTTTTACTTAACTCTATCATTCCAAAGCTTCAGTGCCGATCAAACCCAGGAATTAAGTCCGGGAATTTTCGTTGAATCGAACTGAAATCCCGTAGTAGTATTGACAAAGTATGGTTTGCGTGCTTCTATCCTCTACTACTTTCACCCTCAACACATCATACTTTCTCACTGCAGCAGATTGTATTGAGCTGAAATTTCTCAGATGAAAAATATTTTTATCATAATTCAGTGGTTGCAAAGTTAATACTTGCGGTAGCTTTCAGCGCCCCAGGCCAGCAGCATTCTGGAAAATGGGTTTGTGTCTGATACAACTACAACCAATAATCAAGAAAAAAACTCAGCTTGGTTATATGAAAAGAAATACCGGAATTCCCAAATACTTTTTTTCTAGAGAAAGTCGCTAATACTTTCAGCATGCGAGTCTACTGCACCCGAACTCGACGCAACTGAGATATCAATTTCTCCATCGGTTCTTCTCTGGGAGATTCACTCGACGGGATGCGTACCTCTCAGCTTCTCCTTTCCTTGCACTTTGTAGACTAAAGCTTCAGAGCTGTAAACTTTCCCGATGGGGGAAAGTAGGGCGCAGTTTTCCTTAAGCTTAACAATATCTTCAAGATTCAATACAAGCACACCCATCTTTTACATCAAGAAGGAGAGCTTGCAGAAGGCAAAGTGGAAAGTAAACTGGATTCAACTTTGACCTGGAACTTTCCCTTGACTTTCTCTTTACATGATATTTGTTTCTGCACCCTAATTCTTCGTTTTGTGCGGCTTTTATCGATGGGTACTCAATGGTGTATTGACAGAAGGATTTCTTCTCTTCACTCGTTCCCTCTTGTCTTTACCCCCTTTTCATTTCCAGTCACCGGGGTTGGGTTTAAGAAGCTGCCTGTATCTGTATCACTCTTTCACGAGTCTTTTTTCCCCATTTTATCCCAACACAAAAATAGGTGTATCACTTTAGCACTGACTGATAGTAAGACGTTTCCAGCTTGTTCGTACAAAATCTCTTTTGTGTATGAAATCCTCGTTTGTGAAAACTTTTCAGGGACTAGCTTTATGTTACACGAGAAAAGGAAAGATACCAAAGAGATAGAGAGATCTTTAAAATGGGTAGCAGGCAAGGAGGCTTCAAATCTATATTCAACATCGCTTACCCAACATATCCTTTTACCCGGACCGATTTTCTTTTGTATGAAACTTTCTGTTCAACGTTTTCTTTCTTTTTCCCATTATTTTCCTACTTTTCTTCACTCCCTCTCGAAAAAATCTTATCCACCCTTCATGCTTTATTTTATTATTTCTTTTTCCACGACATAGAAAAACTGGATTCTCATATCAGATAGGAAGAAAATTTATGTTTATCTCTTTTGAAGATAAAACACCAAATTTTTCTACTTTCTCTTCCCTTAACCAATGCTCACAAACTCGATATGCCAAGTTTTCTTGTACCTCGTAAAACCATGTATAAATTTTTAATTTAATTCCATCTTGTCGTAAGCTTTTTCCAGTTCATGAGAAGAAATCCTTTCCCAAATTCACACGTAACGAGATACGATTTAGGGGTCAGTTTGAGCGAACAGCTTAGGCAGATGACTATTGGATAGTAAATTAAGTTCAAGTCCTTGGGGATGAATGCAGTTTTTCAATATCTTGAGTGAACACAAAACTTGTACAACTTTCTCCGAAATTATCTCTTTTAAGCTTTCTCCATTGCTAAATCATTAGGAACACAGATATAACACGCTATATGTATAATAGTATTTTGTACATATAATGGAGGCTTCGAAACCTTTCCTGACACTTTCACTTTTACCGACGCCACCGATGGACCAAGAGGAACCTTTTGCAGTACTAAGCTGCGATGACTCAAGCTGCTTTTTCCGTGTAAATAAAATGTGCTGTCAGACAGAAAGGACCATTAACCTTGTTCAGAATGAGGAAGCGTCAAGATGTCATAAGGGCATCATCTGATTCTGGTGCTGTCAATCCCAGTAAACTCCCCTTTTCTTCAACCCAACCAGCATGTATTCGTTCTCCTCCATAGAGTTTCGTATCATCCCGCATTTACTTTCCACCCTTTTCAGTACCACCTCCTCCAGCACGGGAAAGAGGAACACAACTTTTTCATAGTTTCGTCAGTTTCACACGTTTAGATGAAAAAACCACTATCTTCTCTTCCGCCACCAGCCCGCTTATGCACAACTTTCTCCAGCCCGCTTCTTTTACCAACTTTTTAGAGGAGTGTCAGGAACGCTCAAGCTGTGGGTTGACACGATAGCTGACTGAGGATGGAGCTTTCTCTTTCCAAACTTGAAATCTTTCTGGGTGTGGGAGTTAGCGTTGTAGATCATCCCATTTCCCTGTTTTTTACACATTCCATAACAGATTGTATTTTCTCCCTTCCTTTTTCACTGTCGACCAGTCACTCCTCTTCCCTCCATCTCTTTCATGGTACTTCCTTAGTCCTGCCACGGAAATTCTGTTGTCCATGTTTGCTGCTTGTCTTTCACTCTACATTGTCTTTGGATTTTTGCCGTAGCCCGCGTCTCACTCTCACCCAATACCTTTACGCTATAATCTATGAATGTATTCAGGATGTAGGGTGTAACATCTATTTTTAATTGAATAGCATGTGTGAGTGAAAAGCTGTACGGGGGAGAAGACAACAGTCGTTTCAAACATTGTAAAACAAAACTTTCTCTTGAATGTCTCTCCCAATCTTTTTTCCATGAATTCTTGCCCTATCCATGAGTTGCCTCCAACCTCTTCAGAATTCATAGGAGAGAAGCAGATTTCTCTCCCTTCCAATACAATAACTTTGCAAATTTATTAAATTCAAATTTCAAGCACCTGCTCTTTCTCCCTCTCCAGCTTGCTTAGATTGAGAGAAAGCAGACTCTTTTGGGGGACAACCTTTTGTAATCTCGTCCGGGCTTTCTCCATTCCCCTCTGCCCTCACTTTCTCCCACCAGCCTCCGTAGTACTTGTTCAAGCAAATTTCAAATCTCCAAACCTAAACCTCTCCCTAGTCGATCTTCCTTTCCATCTTCTTTGTAAAATATTTATTTCCTATTTTGCATGCTCACCAAAGCCGTCCTTTGGTTTTCATTCTCGTCCAGAATCCCGATCCAGAAACACAGGCCAGCAGTGTTAGTGTTCGGTTTCATTCTCTTGTATTCTGTTGTGCATCACATGAAATTCGTGAATAAAAATTCCACCAACGTTTCTAGATTTCATGCACGCTTTCACCTATCCACCGAGTTTTTCATTTCCACCTGTCACACTCTCAGGAAACCCTTCAATCTTTCACTCACTAGAGTTAGTAAATATTCACAACCAAAGAGAAAGTAAGCAGCTACCAAACCCTGGTCTGCGTAGTCTCTCTTCTTGTTCGCTCTTCTGCCCTACCAATCAACAACATAAACAGTGAAACCGATAGGGAAAGTTTCACTGATCCTGAATACTTAAGAAGCCGGGTAGGAGCAAGCTTTATAATTTTTCAGAGTGTTATAATATTCACAATTCTACGAATTCCTACCCTCAATTTTTACGAAATCCTCACGTTTCCTTTATCAGTAACAATTCATACAAACATCCTTGTATCATTTAATACATCATACACATACTCCCAGGTGTTTCGTATTGTGCTAGAGCAAGCTTTTGCTAGAAACTTTTTCACTATCAAAAACCTTTTAAACAAGAAGGTAAATCATGCTCAGTCTCTTTATGCAAGGTGACATGTTGTGTTAGACTTTGTGTAATTTGGAATAAATTACTAACATGTTTCTTGACTTTAACTTTCTCTGGCAGCTTGCAGTTTCTCTTCGACAATTTTTATTTCCCTTTGCAATTCTTAACGCTTCCCAGTCAGTCGTGTGAGCATAACTACATGCTATCACTTGTAAAATACAAAATCCTTTTTTCAGACGTCGTTCTCGTTGGTTCTCTTGAATTTCTATAACCTAGAGTTCTGACCTTCGAACTTTTCTCTTGAGCCTGTAGCCGCAGCCTTGAGCCCCAAGGACTTTCACCCTAAATCGAAATCTTAATACAGCCCCAATAAAAAAACATATGCTTACAATTTCAGCCTGGTTTTACTTTCATTACTGGATCTTTAACAGCAACAATGGAATAATTTATATTTGCCCTAATGATATAGTGAATCCAGTCCAGCCCGCTTTGATACATAACAATTATGCAAACAGCAGATGGTAATTCTGGAGAAAGTAGCCTATGTCTGACCCTAGTACTGACCAGTGTTTCAAAAACACCCATTATCCAGCAACCTGCTTCTGCTTTGAACAGACAAACACGTTTGATGCTCTTGCTCTTCTGGCCACGGCTCCAGGAGTCTAACCATTTCATTCTGTTTTGGTCATAATGAATAGTGTTCCGGGCTTGAACCATGAAACATATGTATAGTGTGCCTCCTGCTTGGCTACAATCAATCCTTGGAGTCAGAAACAGTAGGATGACACTTGATAAATAATGAAGGCATCGACTGGAGTTGACACGATCAAGAGCAAAATGAAAGAGCAAAAACCTGACTAAAACTTTCACAAGGCCTTCTCCTCTTTTTTACTCCCCACTTCCACTTGTCCATTCCTCCAGCTGTCAAACTCACAACTTACTTTCTCTTCTGTCTCAATTCGATATTACCAATCGTCCTGGAGTGATAGTAACATAACATGCAAGTGAACCAACCCACGACCACGACTCTGCACCATGTACTACGATACGCTACGATGAAATGCAAGCACATTATTATTGCACACCTTTCTCCATCCTCTCGCTCGCTCCCGTGTGTTCCAAATACCCGAAATACCGAAAAGGCCTTTACGAGAGCTCCATAGCTTTCTCAGAAATGCATTGACAACTGCTAGCATCAGTGTGTCTCATAGGAATCCAAAAGAAGGATTTAACCAGACCCACGACAGATACCCTGACTATGAATATCCCTGAAACTTGATCTAGATTTGCCTTGACGGCAATTGTCGTATGAAAACCTGGAACTTTTGATTCTTTTACCATTTTTATGGATAGAGATAGAGTAACAAGGATTTCTAGCAGCAGAATAATTATCGAGAACTGTTAGAATCACGCGGCTTCTGTTTTTGTATTTATCCATCCATCGAAGGACCTACTCCTTCGTCCTTTACTTGACAGTGTTACTGATGACGTTAATAGATTCTTTCACATACATATAACGCTACGACTCAATTAGTGAACAAGAGACTTAAGGTTCAAGTGGTTTCCCTAGCGGAGAAAGCATCATTCACTGGATTCAATTTACCTTGAATTTTCTCTACTCCTAGAAATTTTCAAATCACAGTCCCTAACTTTCACCAACATTACCGCTAGTCAGCCACCCACTACACCAAACTTTCAAGAGCTTTCACTCTACATAAGCATATGCAGTTTCTTCCTCTTCTTTCTCTCTTCATTTATGTACTCGCTCCTGCCACAAGAATTTCACTCAACCATCCAACCAATCTCGTTACCAAAGCCACCACCAGCTCTGAGGAGCATGTGGCACCACCCTCTTCTGCCTTTCCAAGCGTAGGTGGAACACTTCCGTTGAATAACATCCTGCTGAATCACTCGTAATGACTCACAGGATTACGTAGAATCCCTAAAATCTTTCAACCGTAACATTACCTTATTTCCGCGACTCAAAAAAACAGTTTCCTTCCACAACTCGCAACTGTTTCTCTGATTAGAATAATAAAGTATCGGAAGAAAAGCCAAGAATTTAAATTCTCTAACCTATCACAGTATCCGGGAAACCAATTTGAATAGTCTCGGGAAAAACTAAATGCCTCTGCATCCTACATTTAAAATTCAATTCACCCACTTTCCCTAAATCTCATGTTGTGTTTGAAAACTTTAAGAAAAACTTTCTCTCCGACCGAGGAGACAATTTACTTTTTCTAGCTAACTTGTCTCAAATAAGAGGCTATTTTAAGACATGGCAGATATTCTAATGCACACCATCCAACCAACCAGACTGATAGGTAGGCAGGCAGGAGGGAAGAAAGAAAGGAGGCAGACAAAGTTTTTGTCTTACAAAATTACCCAATTTTCATACTCGACTCATTTTCAGTACATGTTATACTTGAATACAACTTCTCGAGTTTAAGGTCCTACAGCAAGGAATTTAAAGATATATGCTGGTCACTATCATAGCTCGTATCATCCAGATTTGACTAGTAATAGTAACAAATACCAAACACTACGTTAGCATTCCATTTAACTCCAGGAACTCGCCGTTATGCAATAGGTTCCATTCCAAGCGAGCTAGAGAATCCCTCACGCTTTCACTTACTTTCTCCACCAAAGTTTTCTGTCTTCTATTTCCGTTCTTTCAGAAGAGCAGATGAGGAACATAAGAACCGATACATTTGCAAAACGGACTGCTGCCTGCAAATATATATTCTATACAAACATTTCCGCAACACAACGGGCCACTCGTCAGATGATGCACATAATTTACTTTCTCCTCCAACCACTTTTCTGTATCGTTATCGTTGCGCAAGCGCAGCCCGGTTAACACAGTGAAGATTGCGTTTATGCCCTTGACACATCATTTTCTCCAATTCAAACAACCACAGTTGTTTTTCATGTTTCTTTACGGGTTACGTAAGCATGCTTATTAGCTGCCTTTGGTTGTGATGCTTATCTCATTTGAAAATACTGCAATTTTGTACACCAGCCTTTTTTCATACATCAAACTATTGAAAATATCTCTTAACTTCATTTGGAATTTTAAATTTAAAATCATCTTTTGAAAAGTATGTCTACATCAATTACGGCTTTATTACTGAAGAATTTGTGGGAAATTCTGTTTTTCTTTCAAATTCGAGTATGCAAAATTTTGGGTACTGCAACTTTTACTCAATTCTTTTTAGTACGCCATAAAATTGCCTTGAGTAACTCTCCTTCATCATTCATTAGGAAATCCTTATCGGTTGTACCCTGTTCACCAATGGGAGGAAGAACAATACAGCCATCAAATTTATTGCCTCATTCATAAAGTCCTTTAGCTTTGTATCCTTTTATAAACAGTCAAACAGCGCATCTATTTCCTATCAGTTATCTCTTTTATTATTCTTAGATCTAAATTTCCCAGAGTGCCAAAAATAATCCATAAACGACAATTGTAATTGTATCCGTCACGATATAAATCCTCCCGGGTAATTCCACTCCCTTCGATCCAGTCACCTTCACCGTTGAAACAAGTTGCACGAATATGGTGAATATGGGAGTGAGAAGAGAGTGCATTGCTCTATTCCTCTTCCTGAACTTCTCCGTCACCTTTTACTTATTATCGAATAGAACTCAATTTATTATTCACCGGATGCTCTGGATAAATTATCCTTCTTGAAATTTTGCTCCTACAAACTATATTTCCAACTTTATAATTTATGAAAACCGCAAGAAGCCATGTGTTAAATTTCCAATTCGTTGGAATTAACGTTATACGTTATGCTTTTACTATGCGTGGGAATAAATGCATTGCTTTGTACGATAATAATAAAAACCAGAATAACTCACGCAGATGCCCATCGTTGTAAAGTTTGTCTTCTAACCGCCAATTTAGGCATTTCGTGTGCCATCTTTTTTTGAGCGGCAGCTGATGTATTTTCAAACATGAATTCCCAGCTTCACTTTCACCGGCCGAGGATTTTCTCATTTTTTGCTTTCACCTTATCCTCATTCATACTCAAACACCTTATTTTTCTTGACCCGGATTCACTCGTGACCAAAAATAGCACTTTCACGTAAACAAGAGGATATTGGATGAGCTTGGGAGAGATAATACTGTATTTCGACGGGGCTGAGAAGAAAACCAGAAGCTCATAAGGATAGAATACAAAGTGAAGTTGATCCAGGAGGAAGAGGGATTTTGTTTGGGGAGAACAAAGTATACATAAAAGAGTATAAAAATCCCTCTGGACTTTCTCACAGATCAAATCATGTCTGTCCCAAGCTAGTATTCAAAAGAATGTGACGCAAAAGAAGGGCAGAGAGAACGTGGATGAGGCTTTTTAAAACTTGCTGCTACATTCTGCAACGACTTTCTCCACTTTCTCCAGCAAAACCTTCTTCAAGCCAGGCCGCAGCCAGCCAGCTAGCTGGGACCCTCCAGCAAACGCCGCCACGAAGGAAATACACTTTACTTCCCGAAAAGCTTAAGGCGGATTTCAAATAAGAGAAGCGAGAAAATTATTGTGAAAATAACAAGTATACATTTTATCTTCTTTCAAACACGTACACTGAAACTATTGCCCAGAACAGAGGAGCCGGAACTATCACCAACCACTGCTGCCGCCACCACTCCCTTCCAACATTTGCTTACTTTTCTTAAGGCGGAAGAGAGAATTTGAAAACGTACATTTTTTAACAGAACCAACCAAACAACTGTCCTCTCTCTTTCACTGCTAGCTTTCTCTTCACAGCCAAAGCAAAGCCAGCAAGCCGAGCACTAACACAAGCACTAACAACAGTCTCTCCCACTTTCTTCTTCTTATTTCTTCTAAAAAACTGACACAAGAGAGCGAGGACAGCCGTAAGAGTCGTGTAGACAAACCACGGCTTTACCAGTAATGAGAAAGATGGAATGAATTTATTCACATCCCTCCACACACTGACACATGGCACGCAATAAGAGTGAGAAAATCCCAACCAAATTCAAACCTTCCATTCTCTCCTACCCCAATCTTCAAACTAGACCCTCCGCCTTGCATGCCTTCCGTAAGAGCAGCTCACCAGGCAAAACCCCGAGAAAACTCGTCGGCTATCACACGAACTAGTTTGACTTTCCTGGTCCTCTTATATCCGGCTGGAGCCCTTTCCGTATTAACGTGTAGCGTAACTCACCGATTCTATAACTCCAGTAAGGAACCACCTCCGCTACCGCTGTACTTTCTCTCTGTCACATTCCCTCTCTTGCAGACTTTCCACGCTCCCTTGGCCAGCTTTCTCCTCCATGCTCAATGCCTATAGATGCCGGGCTCCAACCATCCCTCTTCTCGTGTCTTTCATGACGTTTTATATTTCTATTCAACAAGGAACAAGGAAGGAGACAGTACAGGAGAATGTTGCTTTACTGAGGAGTAGACCTGGTCAGACCGTCGCCAGCCCGCTCTGACTCAACATCAATTCCAATACAACAAACGCTCACATCATAACAATCCTAGTCAACAAATAATAACTATCTTTTCATACACTATTAAACAATTCTATCACATCCAAACTATCAAAACCTTTCTCAAGCCCCCAAAGCTCAGCTTTCCCTTCCATGTTCTACTTCCCCGTAGTTCCTTTATAATACTTCCTTTTAGCTACTCTCACCCCTCCTTTCACAACCTTATCCTATGTATCAATAGTATCAAGGGTTTTCACCTTCATTTATATTCAATGGCTACATCGTTTCCCTTGCATGCTTTCACTTGCATTTGGATTTTTCTGAAAGCAATACCTGGCATTATCAAATTTTTAAATTTCCACCCTCTTGATATTGTGCAATGGAAAGCTGAAATAATTTTCGGCCACTTTTGCGTATCTCAAAGTTGTCACCGATTTTGAAGTTAAGTTGATTAAAAACTTGTAACAAGATAATATCCTAGAAAAACCGCTACTGTATTCAACTTTTATAGATGTGTTCTTATTCTCAAGCAATTTAATGCGAACTAAATCAAGGTATATGCATTAAAATTTTATGGCTGTTAAGCTGCTTAGAGGGGAGTGAGACCGTGCTACTGCTAAAACTGTAACAAGTGACATCTGATTTCTTTATGTTCAAAACAGACAATGACAATGGGTAATAGGAGGAGAAAGTAAGAAAACGCTGCGTCTTCTTGTCGTTAAAGCTTTTTATTAAGACTTTCTTTACTCATAAGTCATAAGAGATAATGCATTCTCTCATTCCAGTTCTTGCCTTGCATTTTCTCTTTTCCCATCTAACTTCTCGCAATAAGGAGCAGATGCTTCCCACATTCTCATTCGTGACTTTCCACAAAAAGGGAAATTCATCTACTCCTCCAGCTAGTTTTATACTACTTTCCCCTCCTTCGTCTTCCCGCTTGCATTCACTTACACAGGTACTTGTGTTCTTTGCCTTCATGTTCTATCCACCTAACTTTCTCCAGCTTTCTTCAGCTTCTTCTCGTTCTCAGTAGTTCATACAACAGCGAGTGTAAACCTCTTCACCATGTGCTCAAGGATTCTTCAAAACGTGCTTCCTTCACTTTCACCTACAAAATCACAGTCTCTTTCCTTGATTTGTACAAGTGAACATTTATACCAAACAGGAGAAAGCCACCTTCTCTAATGTCCTGATATGCATCTTCCGTGCTTCTCTTACCTTCGACTAGGTTCTACTCTCTGTTAATACATCACGAAGGACCTAAAAGGAGTATAGAAATGGAGTGAAAGTAAAGACTTTCTACTATCTCCTCAAATATGCTACTCCAGAAGCGCAAGAACCAAAGCCATATACTTGGGGCCCAAAGCTCTTCGCCTAGCAAATATATTCAGCCTCAATCCACAAGACTACAGTTGCATCTTTCTCCACCCCACAATCATTTTCAATCTCAACCACCCAGACTTTCTCCAAATTTTCTACCCTTTCTCTCAGAACCGAAAATAATATAGGAGAAGGCTAGGAAGCAGCCGGAATTCCCATAAAATACAATTTCTTCCATCTTCAAAATACCACATACGGGAATCTCATTTCAATAGTCGTTTAACTCAAAAACCTGAGTCAGAGCGGAGCTACACACACTTTCTAAATTCAGCCGTCTTAAATCTTTTCATTTCTTCCACGAGCACCTTACTTTTCACTCAGCCTTAGAATATCCTTCCTTTCCGTCTGCTCAATCGCATTCCTCTACAAACTGCCAAATTTTACTGCAAGTATTTTACACCTCAATTACATGTAGGTATAACTATGTACTCACCAACATGGGTGCTAATACATATAAGCGTTTAGAGCCTATATTCCTTGAATCAGCCTTTAATTCGTTCTCAGATTTGCTTTAATATTTGTTTTCAAATCTTTCGCTCGTTAACTTCAAATAAAGACTCGGCAGTAAAAACATGGAAGACACTACAGTGTAAATTGAACTCAACGAGACAGCCAAGGCTTTTTAATTGCCAATTCTGTCTTATTATTCTTAAAAAGGTTAATTAAAGTGCATTACCTTTGCATGATTCAATTCCAGTATGCAGGTAAAATTGAAAACTAGCTTGGAGGTAAGACTTCTCTCAATTAATTTGCAAGCTATGACTTCACTTTGTTCATGTTTACCCAATGCTTGTAAAGTAATGTTCAGAAGTAACTAAAGCTTCTGTTATACGGTAAATGATTGATCACCCCCTGTACATGTGTTATTTGAAAAGTAAATACAAAATTTGTGGTCAGTCTACACTCGCAGTTTCTTTGCAAATATGTACATACTAAATTGACACATTGATTGACCGAAAGAGTGAGAATGATGAAAAACCATGGTATTTTATTGAAAACACTGAAGCGATAGAAATAAAGTCTACTTTTCCTATTTCCATAAGCTGAATACAGACTTTTCTGAATATGTTAAATATTCATCACACTTGTGATGTTGCCCATGGCAACGGCCTTTTATACTTCAAAATATTCCCAACACTTCGGGAACATATTGAGGCAGCATATGAATTGAACGCTTTTTGTGAAGTATAAAAGCGTTTACATATTCATAAATGTAGTTGTTATGGCAAATATTGGGAACATTTATGATGAAGCCCATTTCAGCGAAGTATAAAATCAGCTATACTTTGGAAACCGCTACAGGGAGTCCATGGGAAAATGCGAGTGCGACTTCAGCATTCCTCTAATGCAAGTACTGCTAGCTTTCTCCTGCTTTCCCTCGCTCCAAGACGCCGTCACTTCCCTCACGCTCAGTCCATCCCACGCTTATATCTTTGCTTTCACTTCCACCTATCACAAGCTAGAGACTCCAACCGCCCGTTCGGTAAACCACGCCAACAGCTCATTCTGTCTCGTTGTATTTTATCTTAAAGCCCACATGATGGCGCCACTGAATATTTTGCAAGCGAATTTGAATCAAACCAGGGTGTGTCGGTGTTCTCCGCCGTGAGAGCTTACTCTTCATAAATAGCATTGTAAAGGAGGTGTCCGTTGGTTAACAACAGGCGCCGACGTAGCCACAGATAGGCTAATCGCGGATCATAAATGGTATACATTCACGTTCAACGTTTTTCGTCTAATTTTTATTTACAGCTTACGGCTTGAAAACGTTTATATTTATTTAAAAACGCCCTATTGTAAATCGACAATACAGCTTTTAGCAGGTGCATTTTTTAAGATTTTTCACGTTCTTTTATAAATAAAGTCGAAAGACAAAGTTATCGCCTCAGCATCCATCATCAAAATCCATACTAGAATTCGTCGAAATGATGTGCAGTTAGTAGTTATGGCACTTCTGTCCTTGATAATGAGGATTTATGGAAGATTACAACAAGGTACTTGCTGCTAACGATAATCCGGGAGCATAATGGTTTCCCGGAAATATGCAAAATGCTGATTATAATACATTGTTTAAAATATGCCCCTGCTAAAGAAATTATCAGGGACATGTGTACTTCTGAGATTATGTGGTTATATCAATTAACCAATTCAGCTATAATCAAATCACCGAGTAATTAAAGTTCGGTATATCACACCTTCAAAGGCAGAGTCAGTAAGTTCGAGGAAAAACAGAAGTGTACTCTTCAGGAGAAATTTATCGCTTATTCTTTAATCATGAAATTATTAATTGTACTGTATTATTGCCCGTATTAATAAACGATGATCCAATATACTTTAATTGCAGCTAGTTCCACTTTTTGCAAAAAAGCTCGCTCGTATAAAATCCGATTGCTGCATCCACTCCCTACCACATACGTAATTGACAATGCAGGTCTTGTAGATATTTTGGCAGCAAATTATTTTGATCTTTGTCACAGAATCAGTCATGCTTCTCTACGTTTTCATTTTCGTACCTGCTATAGTTACAGGTATATATTTGCTTTTGAAAATCGAATTCTGACACCTTTAAACATTATAATCTATTGTTTTTGTGGGGACATTTTCAGGTGTCGAATTTTGTTACACCAACTCGCTTTGTGGCCCAGATTCGGACGCTTGGAAAGGAAAATGTCGGACAGGAGCTGCTCAATCCCCAATAAACATACCAAGTATGGAGAACCACTACATTCTTTCAAGAAGTGCAGTTTTTAGCAAGAGTTACGGAATGGCAACGTGGTTTAATTTAGAAAACAATGGTCATACGGGTAAGTATAAAGGGTTTTACAAGGCCGAGTGCTCCGATTTTATCAGTTAACCTATTACATAACCCATAGTTCAGAACAAATTACTTCCACTCGTTTTCAGTCACTGTAACGCCCCCTAGATGCTCTGCGCCATTAACCGTTACCGGCCCACTACTTAACGGACGGACGTACGTTTTTGCGGGCTTACACTTTCATTGGGGTGGCAACGACAGTTACGGCTCAGAACATAAAATTAACGGCGTTTCGTAAGTTCATTTCAGTTTATTTGTTCCGATTTTATTTTATACAGCGTGTACATAAACCTATGCACCCATTTAAAGTTTAAGTTACGCGGCTTTTTTCGGCCGATTTTATTCAAAACTACGTTAAATTAAAGCTAACAGTTCAAAGTTTTGAGTGGACCCAATTCTGGTTACCCAATTTCCACATTAGCACCACCGTTAGCGCGGAGAGCTTTCAGTCGGAATTCCAACACTCGCCAGTTTCCCCCTAATTGAGCGCATTCACGAAGCGTTTGGCTTGGTTACTAGGGAAATGCTGAACAACACCTGGCGAGAGTTGGAATTTCAACTGCAAACTCTCTGCGCTGACGGTGGTGCTCATGTGGAAATTTTGTAACCAGAACTTGGCCAACTAAAATATTTGGACTGCTAGCTCTAATTTAACCTAGTTTTGAATAAAATCGGCCGAAAATTAGCCGCGTAACTGAAACTTTAAATGGATGCAAACGTTTGTGTACACGGTGTAGATCGTAATTTGTAGTACAATTCTATTAACGCGATTGACTGCTCTTAGTTATCCCATGGAGGCCCATTTTGTTCACTACAGTAGTGAATATGCTGGTCTAAGTGAGGCGTTAGCTACTAACGACGAGACTTCCTTGGCGGTATTCGGTGTTCTTTTTCAGGTAAAAAGCAGCAATGCTCGAAGCTTTTGCTCTTCTCAACAACGTTGCATTTCAATAAATTGCATTTACCTCCGCTTCACTTAGGTTTCTGGTTACGGTAATGCTGAGTTGAATCCGTTAACGCTTGAGCTATATCACGCCAAAAACGCTGGAGCTTCAGCACAAGTTCATTTGAACATGCATAACCTTTTGACGGCTGGCAGAGGCATGCAGAGTGTGGTGCAATATAAAGGATCATTAACGACACCGGATTGTAACGAAAATGTCTTGTGGAACGTGCTAATAAGCCCCAGTCACGTTTCTGCGCTGCAGGTTCGTTAATAGTGTAGCAAACTGGTTGAAAGCTATTGAATGCAACGTGAACACCAACGCGAAGCATCGAACCGGAAATCTAACTTTTGTTCTGATACAGTTGAAAGATTTCCGAATCCTTTCCGATTCCCATGGACAACCTTTGATCAACAACTTCCGACCTATTCCACCACGTTATTCAACGGTAAATCTTATGTATATTCAACTTCCGTTTTCTCTCTACGTCACTACGTCTTCTATTCACCAAATTACATAACTATTAAATAATTATGTTATGTGGTAGATCTGTAATGTAAATATTAATTTATAATCATGTGTAACGAAAATTACATATGATTCAACTAACTCTTATGCCTTTTGTCGCAGGCGGTTACTTTCAATTGGGCCTCCCTATCGTTAGCTTAACGTAAGTGACACAATTGCGGAAAGGAAGTGACAAGAATATGTTTCTGAACGCAGTTTGATAAGGATTTTTAAAGCCAAGCACGTGACCTCGTGAAATGAAAACGTTTATATCAATATTTAACATCATTTATATAAAAATGATAGTTGTATGGTTACTTTACTTACCAGATATTTTCTAGCCATGAAGCTCTAGACAAGCCTTCGATATTATATTATTCATCACAAGATTAAGCATTATATGGAGTTGAGCTGATATTCCTGTAAGAGACTAATTTGGGAGCCACACTCCCTATGTTCGCAATGTTAAATCATCCCTTCATAAGAGATTTCTTGCTAAAAGAGACTTTTTTCCGGATTAATACGAGTCTCTTATAGCGGGAGTCGACTGTATATGGTGCGAGGCAAGTTAGCACCCGGCTGTGCGAACTTCCCGCACAGGACAAGCATGTTGGAGTATATGGAGGCGCTCAATGGCTTTTCTTTATGACAGGCGGATGCTAACTCGCCTGACACGGTATCTCTTTCATGGCAAGTAAAGAATCCGCATACTTTGCATATTTAACTATTTCCATAATCTTTCATTTTCCATTTTACACATAAATTATTTCAAACACACTACGCCAATTTTATCGGGTTTATGATTTAGTTTCTTCACTTTCCAGGAAATTTCATTAATGCACTGCTGCTATTTAGATTGCTTCATTATGCATTTGTCAACAGTGCAGGCATTGATAACTAAATAATGTGCGCAGATGAAATTATTCAGCAGCATAACTTGAAGGTTTAGGAAACCGATAATTCCCAGAGCTGATAATGACAACCGCCGTAAGATTAGCATGCTCATAAAGTCTTAAATCAGAGCAGAAAAACGGGACTTGAGCACTTGCTCAGGAAATTATGCTGTTGAAAAATAATTCCTGCATCCTGCACTATAAATAAAAACTTGTCGGGATTGGCAAGATTATAATGTCCGATCAGAAATCAGGAACAACAACGCAGTTAAAAACGTCCACAGCTGATCTGACCTGAACATAGATTTAGCAATTATTTACTCAGAACAGGTACCATTGTTAGCCAGACTGTAGCATGCACGTTTTAATTATCCCAACCTAGCACAACACCTGAATTAATAAATAATGCAAAGTCCGAGGATTTCTTATCTACCATTAGTTATGTAACTAGCTAAACCGTAAATTTTGCAGAAACCCACGACCATATAAAACTCGTGTACTGCATCAACTTTGGCTCATATTTATGGGAACCTACTATTAATTCGATTGTATTAAGGATTTTTGTGCAAGAATTCAGCACTAAGTTTTAATTTGTTACGTCGATTATGCTGTTGTTCTCTCTATTTATTTTTGTACCTGCATTAGTCGCAGGTAATTTTAAACTACTTCATTACTAGAAACTGAATAATTGTCAAGTAAAGTCTTTCAAATGTGACGTATAACAGTTTCTTGCCGCCAATTTCAGGTAACAAATTTTGTTATACCGAGTCACATTGTTGCCTGACTTCTGACGCTTGGGGAGGGATACCGAGCATCAAAAACCAGAATATTCTTTTCCGTACTGCTGTTTTTAATAGCGATTACGGCAAACCAACGACATTTAACTTGGAAAACAACAGTCATACAGGTATGCGTCAAAAGTATTATGTAATACAAGTGGCCTGTTCTGACTGAGGACTTCTTGAGGATTGGATTATTTTTGAGAATTACGTTTTCATGCTCATGCTCTCTTCAGTCTTCAGTCGCTGTTACACCCCCTGGTTCCTCCCCACCGTTAACTGTCTCTGGTCCATTAACGAACGAACGTATGTTTTTGCTGCCTCACGTTTTAACTGGGGTTGAAATGATAGTTGCGGCTCAGAACACAGACTCAATGACGACTCGTACGATTTATTTTTTTATTTACTTGCGCTGCCCATTATTTGTAAATATTAAAACTTAATCGGCACTACATTCTTGCAGCTATCCATTAGAAGCGCATTTCGTTCACTACAGTAGCGACTATTCTAGTCTGACAGAGGATTTAGCTAGCGATGATGACACTTCCGTCGCCGTGTTTGGCCTTCTTTTTAAGGTAAATACGGAAGCGACAGAATATGGAATATGTAATTACGATATCAGTGGGAGAAGCTTTGGAACAAAAACGAGCTTACTATTGATTACCTTAGATTACTGGAAATGGCAATGCCAATACGCCTACTTAAATTCCTTATAGCGCTAGAGTTGGCCAATGTTAGAAACGCTGAAGGTTCTACGCAAGTCAGTTTAAACATGTACAATCTTTTGACGGCTGATAGTGGACCTCAAACGATTGTGCAATACAAAGGCTCTTTAACGACACCTTGTTGCAATGAAAACGTACTGTAGAACGTGCTGACCAACCCTAGTGGTATACATAAACTACAGGTTGGAAAACTAGATGCAATTAAAAATTTGAATTTCTACAGAGTAACACAACTATTTATTCTAGCAAAAAACGCTCTCTTCTTTAATCATGCTTCCAGTTGAAGCAGTTCCGATCTTTGTCAGATTCCCGTGAACAACCCTTGATCAACAACTTCCGACCTTTGCCGCAACTTTATTAAACGGTAACGAAAACTGACTTTAGCTCATACTATTATTACCTATTACCTGGTATGAATGTCTGTATGATAACTGGAATACAAATACTCATTTTTTTCTCGTGAATTTCCAGGCCACTACCAGTGACGTGAAGTTGGCGTATTTTTTGGTCAGCGTGTGAAGTTAGCGTACTAAACCAGCGTACTTTTTCTCATAAAAAATTAAACAGTTTGTCGACTAGAAAATGAAGCAAAACGTAGAGATACATGGTCTAATCCCTGAAAAACAGCTTTAAATTTGGTTTGTGATGCTAAGAGGCCAACTTGTAACTACAAGATCTCAAAAGCCTATGGTCTCCTTCAATGTGCACCACCCTCAAAAATGATAAAATAGGAATGCATACGACAAATTACAAATTCAGAAAAATTGGCAAACCTAACGTTTGGCACAAAAATACTTGCCGGTAAGTAACGTGAGCTGTTACATAACGAATTAGGCTCGTCCCGAGCTGATACAGAAAAATAGTTTTGCGTAGAGCACAGTACAGGATGATTCATCTACCTTGCATCACTTCTTTCTAAGCCCGTAAATAGTAAAGTAGTCATCGGAATTGAAAGCAAAAATGCCCATCGGAAAGCCTGTTTAGTTCTGCATAGAGAACTTAAAAGCACAAATCCCTAAGCTGAGTGCATAAATCGTAATATGAGGTAACGTTTCCAAACCTGTAGCAACGGTTCCAAACATTTCACGTTACCTATGCTAATTCTTAGCCGTGTTTGTTGTTTTGCCCAAATTTTTCGTACCTATGAGTAAAAGACATAGGCTATCTGATAAGCATAAATCCGAGGTGTTTGGTCTTGTGAACCCTAATATAGGAGAGGTCAAAGTGGTAACCTCGGCAAAAATTTTTTATACAATTAATTTTGGTAAATAGTTCATAAAATTAATAATTTTCAAGTGAGGTACTAATTCGTAGGTTTTAATTTAAGTCCGTACTCTAAGAAGTACAAAAAATAGGATTTGTGGGCAATTCTAGAGTTATTCGTAATATTACAGGCTATCAAGCGTAAGGTCTATGTGTGTTGTCAAATTACTTGCGCAGGCACGGTTTCTGTCATATTTGAAAACTGTGTGAGTCCTAATCTACCATGCCAAAAAAATTTCAAATATCATACACCGGTATATGTATTTAGCCGTCTTGCATCCTTTGCCGACATAGAAGTAATGAAGTAGAAAATGGTAGGATTAGTCAAATTTTGAAAAGTTTATTATAAATTTAACCTGTTGTAAAACACCCTAGCAACTGAGTCGCTATACTATCTGTAACTGTGAGGGACGAGCCAATGAAGGAGACAAGCATTATGCATCCGTTACTTCAATATTTCAATATAGATAGTAGAAAATGGAACCCCCTCAGGTTTCTTTACCCTTGAAAAAGTACATGGCATACCATCATAGATCCACTATTGACCCTGAAGATAAAACCCTGTAATGAAGTGGGACTGTGCTTGAAGGTAAATCAACAGAGCAAAGAGCTGAAAATGAGAGTCGCCTACTTAAACTTGCTTTTCCACTGCATCTACAGGAATCCCTCCTTGCACACGATTCAGGCTTATAAAAAGAAAAGGGTTGGAGGAGCATGGGTTCTTTACAAGTTCCAGCATTAAAGGGGTTTTGCAAACACCTTTACTGCCAGCACACTCTCGCCCGCAGAATTTGGGACAACGTAGTTGCTGCATCTTTTCTTTCCACTCAACCGAATGACGGCAGCTCGTAACATCTAAACTGCTAACTGGATGCCTATCAAATACACCATGAACTTTACAGGTAGCAACTATTTCTAGGTTCTTAAAAACAATGGACAACGGCTCGGCCAAGTAATCATGAAGGTCACCTTTTAAATCGTTGACATGCGGAAGCGAAAAACTCGTTTTTGCAGCAGCAGCTGTAAGAAAAGAATACAGGCCGCTTCAAAATTAGTAGACTTACATTCAGCTATTGCGTCTCTCAGGATTTCAAATTCTAATGTTGAATTTACGCGAGAATCGTTGGAATCAAAAAACCAAGCTACTGACGGGAAGTACGTTACTAAAAACAGTTGTAAAACCCTATCTAACGGGCAAGTATTCGTAAAGGAAAAGGAGCTACATGAATTAATCGGAGTTCCCCACTGAATCAAATGAAAATCAAGTTGCCTGTGAGAATTATTTGCTGCTGGAACCTTAAACTTTATTACCTTTTTCCAAACTTCTAGATATTCATCATTCCTCGTCTCTACATACTTTGATGATTGATCTGCTAACTGGTTTCCTTTTGGAAGACTCGAAGTATGTCCAACGTTGGCAGTATCGCCTTCTGTAATTAACAGTTTATCATCTATGACAGTTTTTGGCTGGACCAGCTGCGGTGAAGTAACTCGGCTTTTCATGTTATGTTTCGCTTTTGGTTTATATTTGAAATGTTTGTCGGAACCAAAATCTAATTCATTGCAACGACCTGTCATGAACCAACATGATTAAATTATGTAAGAGATTTTCTAACCGTATTTTATTCACCCGATAGCATTTTGGGTCCCCATAGTAAATAGTTCCAGTTACAGTACGCACTACATCAAAGCTACATTTCTGGTGCACATGGTATCTGGAACTTTAGGGCGATCTTTGTAAACGTCTGGGTTTTCACATACCTTTAAGCACTTCTGCCTCTAGATCTGGTAGACGGGATGCCCTTACTGGAAGTTCAAGTAGATGCTTATTCTTAAAGAGATTCAAAAGAAATTCCGAATCCTTGTTACTATCTTCCTCCCGGATATTAGCGGCAACATTAAACATAATGTGTGTAGTGAATGGAGGGAATGGTACGACAGATCGGAGCAAGTAACTTGTGAATGATTTGGGGTAAAATGGGTTGCAAAGGTTTCGCTTGGGCAACTCGTGTGGTTACAATTTGGTTCAAAAGATAGTACCCGAAAACTATCAACGCTGAATGCTTATGAATTGTCTTTCCTTGAATACTGGTGTCGAAATTGAGCCAAATAGACGAATGCCCTACAAAGGCAACAAAATAGAAGAAAATACGCGAAATTACAACTACGAACTAAGTAATGAGGATAGCAAACGCGAGCATTAATATTTTAATGGTCAGTGTCAAAAATTATCCTCTCATATTGAAAGTAGAGGAATCAATTCTAAGAAATTTTAAGCTTATGTTCAGTAAAGTCCTTTGGAGTCCTTACGACCAAGGAATTCTCAGACTGCTTGACTTCGGCGGTCAAGTATTTTGATGACGTCAATGTAAGCAAAGCCTGGAGTCGATTGACAATGGATGCCATTGTAGGACTCCTCAAATACGCTGTCAAAGTATGTATTTAACGGCGTTTGGAGAAAGCTTGACTTGTGACAGTTTGACACAAACTGTTATAGCGGAAGCGGAGGAAATATGCCGGCTTTGTTTCGCATAACTAGAGCATAGAGGTATAAAGGTCCGCGTTCCCAGAGTTTTCCCAATTTTCTAACAATATTGCCAGTTGCATCCACATGCAGCACTATTTGGCGAGTAAACTTTCTGAGAAGCATCAATGAATACATTTGATCATCAATTGCAAAAGCAAGATAAAAGGGGGAAGGCTCGAACCCACGAATATTACGTGTTCCGAAATTCACGGTGAACTTGCTTCCGAATGTCGTCCATGACATCATGGGTATGGTCTGTCTTGCATTGAATCTATTGTAAAGAAATACCACAAAAACAAAGTAAGTGTTATTTCTAGTAATTAAAGGCCGGTCACCAGTTATATACGAGACTTTTTGAATTTACAGATCGAAAAATTTCGTAGTGTTAAAGATCGCTTTAATCATTCAATTTCCAGAAACTTCCACGATGTTCACGTTTCTAATGTGAGTAAGAAGTTTTACATTTAGTTTAACATTTTCGCGAAAGAATGCTTACTGTCTGTCGGTACTCGGTAGTCCGCAGAAGCTGAAATAAAAATTATACTTAGTTAACTTGTATCTCCCTAGATCAAAACGGAATACGTCCAACTTTATTATGGTGGCCGGAACGAAGCAAACTATTTAGCGCATTACAATTTATTTTTGTTGTTTTGTTGCCATGTCGCTATTTTTAAATGATTGGCTCCACCAAGTTACTTAAATGTAAATGAAGTAATGGTTATTTTCGGAAATAGACCTAATACTTTATTACAGCCCTTGCATAAGTCAGTCTTGATATCAAGCTGGGTTCAAATGATAAAGGTTTGTAGGATTTAAGCGTTTTGGAAGGTGGAGTTCTCTATAAGCCAGGTTATTAGATATTCACTGCATGTTTCAATCATTTGCCACAATCGTGTTCTCTTCCCTTACAATGTTTTATTACAAACCCAATAGTCAAATTCCTTACCTCTACGTAGTAATTCAAGTTCACCGGAAAGTCAACCTCTTTCACATATGGTTTACACTGCTGTTGGCTTAAAAATAAGTTCTCACGATTAACCGAAGCCACGGAAGAACATAGGGAAGCACAACGTTTGGATTTACCTTGACCATGATTAGCATGCCTCGATCTGAAAAAAATTAAGCTTTAATTGATGCGTAGCTTTACGTTTTGCAATGTAGTGGTATTACAAATGTCATTTTCGCATTAGTTTATACTGCCTCTGAACAAGGTACGAGGCTAATGGTTATGGCCGTGCGATTCGCGATGCGCCTAGGGAAAGGGATTTTTCCTTTTAATTACTAGGCACAACAAGGATGGAAAACTAGACGGCTTTGATTATGTGCTAATCATATTTGGAAATTTGCTTCAATTCAGACTCACAATTTAGATCGAGCAAGCATGCTGAGTACAAGAAACGTTTTAAGAGTGTCAAATCTAAACGCATTACTTAATTTCAGCCCAGATAAACATAATACCCAACAACAATTAAGTTGGGCTCAAACATACGCTAAAATACCAGAGGTCTGTGCTGGATTACAGTTTGAAGATTACTTTTCAGGCTTTCACCGTCAATTTCGGTACAAATGAATCATATTACCCGGGTATCACAACTCTGTACCCGGGTATTTAGAGGTCAAGCGAGACAGAGACAATAATGTTTGGATTCTACGCATTCTTTTGGTGCTGATCAGAAGTTTCTCAGTGAGGGGTCACAGGTACATTTGTACCGATAGCCCTCACAGATGCTAATTCGCACTTGCACTAATAGCCTGCACATGTGTACCAATGTATTGGTGCAATCGCTCCATTAGCCCTCGCATGTGTTGTTTGAGTTCAAACAAAAAATCGTAGGTAAGGGAATGTGTTGTATACATAATAGACCAAAACCAAGGGTGGACGATACTAATCCCCAAAATAGCATTAACAGCGATACTTCATTATACTTCATTGGGATTGTATGCTATGCTCAGGAGCTACAACCAGCTCCTTAGGACAACTACACCGTATGAAACGTTCATCACCTACACACTTTTACGGAAATAATAAAACATTTTAGATTTTACTACTTATAGGTTTTATAGAACAGATGAATTAGCAAAAGGCTCGGCTCAACAGCTACATAATGCTCTTTCTTCCAGTTCATGGGTAGGATATTCTACCGCGAAATCCAAATGCGAGCAATTTAATATATATTTAAAGAACAAAATAATTTAAAAAGAATAATTCGTTAGCTAGATAATAATGCTTCTGAGTGTAGATTTTTTCAGCGTACCGTTGAAATACAGGATACATACACGGTTCACTAAAGTACTGTCGGATGGCTGGAATTGGTGTACTGTTGCCACTTGTGGTATACTAGCGTTTCATTTTTGCAAGATGAAAAGCTACTTGGCACTAACTACGATTTTCGTTTACCAACTACGTTTTGTGTCATTTTTTTTCCTCCATCCTACAAACCCATTCCTAAGGGTGTCCGGTCAAAGTTCTGCTGGACCACTCATAAATTGCAAATTGCTTGGGTTCTAGTGGATTTTTTAACATATGCGAGGGCTAATGGAGTATATGCACCGATACAATGCTACAAATGAGCGGGCTATCGGTGCAAGTGTGAATTAGCATTTTCCAGGGTTATCGGTACAAATGCACCTATCTCCCTTCACCGTTTTTGTCAAATTCAGGCTCTAAATCTAATTTGAGAGCAAATTAACCGATACGAAAACTTCTTCGTTTCCGATATTAGAAAAGGTCTAGTGCAAAGCGAAAAATTCATCTCTACCGAGTAAATATCGTAACAACGCGGAAGTTGGGAACTTTAGTGTTTGAAATTTGCAATGCAATCAACGACTCAACATCCGAAGACTAGCAGTCCCATAGTTACAATGTAATGCTGCAAACAGCTTTCAAAATCGCTGCAACTGTTTCAAATTTCATAATGCAGGGCGTCCAATTCAAACGGGTTGGACTTTTAACATTACCTATTCGAATTTCCCGCCCCTTCATTGCGAAATGGAAGCCAGCATAACAGGTTATGAAAGCTTCCATTCAATTAACAACTTGAATGTATTGCACCCGCCAATCCGTCTTGTTGCATATTTTCTCCGCTTTTAGATGCAACAATTGTAAAATTTAAAAAAAATACACTAGCGCCACCGTGGTGTGCACTAGGCCTAACCCCAAAAAATAAAAATAAGCCCATGGAAAATGCCCTTGTTTCTCGCAAACCAATTTTTGCCGGGCCGGTGACTATTGCACGTTTCTAAGTTACTACAAGTGCCTTGCTTTGCCATATCGCCAAGATCAATCTTCAGTTGGGTGGGTTTCAAACCTAAATGAAACCAAGGTCGGGCTTCGGGTTCTTTTCCGTTGGCCCGGCAGCATCCAACACGCCAATATTCCGCAAACGATGGCTGTCGGAGGGCAAAGGGTCTCTCGGGTCACTTACCACGATCTACAAATGCGAGCTGCACGCTATTACTGAGGCGGCTGACAGTACCGTACATGACCGGCCCCACTAACTGAAATTTGAAACATAGTCAAAGTTAATCCTAAGGGTCCTAGCAATTCCCTCTGTAAAAAGAAAATCCAACTTTCTGCTTTTCGCAGAGATACAGGACCTCAAACTTTCGATTTTCACGTATCAATTAATACAGGGACAACGTACATATTATGTTAACTAAAACAGGGGACAATGTGTTGCAATCTAATTATTTATTGGTTCTGCGTACACGGATTGTTTGAAACGAATTAGTGTCGAAGACCAGGCACTGAAATTTAGAAAAACAAATACAACTTTTAGAAATACGACACACAATATACAATTATAATGCACGTCATATATAGATCGACTCTTACCATGAAATTACTTATAAAACTATATCCTTTGGGGTATCCGGTTTTCTTGCTTTGCGATAAATACCTGCAGCAACCGAATAACAATATTTTAATAACATATTACGAAACCAACTACCTTGTACATCCTATATATTGAAATACTACCGACACTAACCGATTAATTTAGTCGAAATCAGTCAAATATTTTGGCCTTTTCCGAATCCGGTTTGGAAATCGCACAGATGAATCAGGAATACTGTTTTCAGTTTCAGTAGATATCGATGTAGTAGCATCCAAATCTTCCGTCGAAACAATCATGTCGGAATCACACACTGTCGGGACTACATCGATTTGGCGTTCTTCATCCATAGGGCTCACAAGAGAATCTTCTTCGGGATTGTCGTCCAAATGAGCATGAATACTATCATGACTTATAAAATGAATAGCACAGAAGTTTAAAAGTTTGTCATCCTTGGCACAAATAGAGCATCTGATGAAGTTCATATTCGTGCATTCTTCGACGGAACAAAAATCAGCGATATTGTTAAAACATTTCTGCTTCAACGTTATCATCGGACCAACATCAGATGTGCAATAACCAGCTTTGCTCCAAGCCTTTCTAAACAAACTCTCAAAACCCCCATGCTGGAACTGACGGTAAATCACAGACTGTATTTTTAAAATATTCTGTCTGCATCGGACATCAAAATTGTTGTGCTGGAGTTTTAATCGGCGCGTAAGCTCCACGACAAAATATTTGTTGTAAAGAAAATATCCCACATCTAACGGCTGAATGTCGGCTGGAGAATTAGCAGGAAGTATTTTTCTTTTGAGTCGGGGATCAACATTTTCAAAATTGGATTCATTCTTGTGGCATCCGTAAGAGTCAAGCAGTAATATTGGATTTTCAATATTCTTCAATGCTGGGTTTAAACATTTTTGTACCCAGAATTTCACCAATTTGTTATCCAGTTTACCAGATCTAGAACACACAACCACCAAGTTATTTGGAAGATAAGTTTTCATTTCACGTGAAACAAGGGGCCCGAATACTCCATTAGTTTCTTGCAGACAAACATACAACTTTCCATGCAGTCCGTTCATACTCATCAAAGGCTGAATGGTGTAAGAATGAGTTATAGCATTTTTATCACAAATTAACGTAACGTCCTTTGCACCTATAAAATCGCTAGTTCTGTCTCGTACATGTTCCTTATTGAATCCACTTTGATCACTGTTGAGTAGCGTTACAGAAATCTCACTTTGTTGAGCTTCTTCGACAATTTCCTGCACAAAACACATCATCTCGATCTGCAATTCTTCATGACGATTAGTTTGAAGCTGGGAACGGTATCTTGTAATTTTGCGAGTTGTGATGTGATTTGCTCGTCGAAAATTCACCAACCATCCGTAACTAGCTTTGAAATTTAATCTGCCGTTATTAGCTTGAACAGCCCACTGACAAATATCCGTACCACTAACCGCTTTACCTGAAGCTCTAGCTACGCGAAGGTTTTCAAGAGTATTTGCGTTGATTTCTTCTAGAATGTGCTTCCGGGATCCCCCTTTGTTAACATATTTTGCAAACCGTGTCAAAGTTTTTCTTTCGCCATTTAACCACGGATACTGTCGAAAAACTGCTTTGAAACCCTTTTTCTCCTTAGTTTCCAGAACTTTTTGCATCGTTTTCAACGATCTGGCTTTCCCTGCTATGATTGCTTCTTCCCACAAATGCTGGGATGATGGCTGCTGCTGCGAGTTCGGCTGCGAAGGGGTTCGGATCGAATCTTGAGACGATTGACTTAAAACGTATTCTTCTTCAGGACTTAGCTCAAACGTTTCTTCGATTACGAGTTCCTTTTTACAAAACGCTTCTAAAAAGTCTGCCGCTTCAAGCGCACCAATTATTTCCTCCTTACCGGGAACTCCTTCGGGTATACCATAGCGATGTTTTAGAATTTCTAATAACTTAATACCTACCAAGACTGGATGCGCTGTAAATTCAGACATTTCGAATTATATATATAATCACGCGGAATAATTTGTGGATACGGAATAAAAATTTTGTCTACGTTTTGCACACAACAGGTGAAATCCTACAGCACTAGATGCTAATCATGTACATACTTTGGGTTTGTTTACATTTTGCTGAAAATCCCCTGTCGACAGCATCCCCGGGAAGATGCCGATCGAGCGCGATAGAGAACCATATGTTGCCATCCACATATTATGTGACACAAATAGCTAATTTTCGTGGTCAGGAGGCTACATTTCGCAACCTAGTTTGTGGATAGACCCTATAGTATTTTTCAATTTTTGAAGCAAATACGTCACAGTTGGATTTTCTTTTTACAGAGTGAATTGCTAGGACCCTTAGGATTAACTTTGACTGTGTTTCAAATTTCTATCGGTGGGGCCGGTCATGTACGGTACTGTGAGGCCCTGGTGAAACTTCCCATCACAAATACGCGTATAAGTATATTTAGTGATAGTCTAAGCAGCGTAATTGCTCTGGGCAATTCGCACTCCACATCCAAAACACTTACTAGGTGCCATGACGCTCTACATACCTAGGGGTTATCCAATGAGGTTGAGCTTCAATGGATACCTGCTCACAAAGGGTTTTGGGGCAGTGAACGGGCGGACAAGCTCGCTATTGCTGGTGCTGCCAAACCCTTGTTTGGTCCAGAACCAATTTTACCTAACCCAATTGCGGTTATACACCCCAAGATCAAGGATTGGGGATACTCTTCGCACTGTAGGAGGTTGGGTAAGCTCACCACCTGTAGACAAACTAAGACCTGCGTTGAAAGACCAAGCAGGTCTGGCAAAAACCTGATTAAGATGACTGCGGCGGGAATCAAAACTGCAGTAGGATTAATCACAGGTCACTGTGGTCTCAACAGTCACATGTTTAAGCTGAAATTAAGCAACTTCGCGGGATGTGCCCATGGAGAAGCTGTAGAAACGGCATTTCACTTTGTGGCGCGTTGCCCTTTGTACTTCCAAACAAGGCTTCTATACTTAGGATCGGTATGTTTGGAGGAATCTCACCTACGGACAATTAAGCTAGATCGTCTGGTATGCTTCGCCATAGCTACTGGTCACCTGGTCAGGTCCGATAGTAATTAACGATAGTTTAATTTTAATACGAGGACAGGCTGAAATTAGCCTATACTGGCTACGTCAGCGTTGGTGCAGTTAACATAACGGCCAACACCTCATCTCAATACAATACAAGTTACCACGAGTACTACGGGAGTGCAAAAGCTCATCGTTTTCTGAGATTTACAAATGGACGGCATGCCTTATAGTTATTGTTGAAAGCTGTTACATCCCATGACAACTCTAACCGCAACGAGAGTCACCATATACAAAACCTAAACATTATGCTATTGTTTTACGCTGCTGAAAGATTTCCGAATCCTTTCCAATTTCAATGGACAATTTTTGGTCAATAACTTCCGATCAATTCCACCACGTTGGACAAGTCATGCAACACACATATGATGTATATAAATATGATAATCGTTTACTTCATTAGCTTATCAGATACGCCAGCAATGTAACCTTCACAGTATTCATCACAGTAGAAAGCACAGTGTAGATTATCATATTGTGCTGAGTTGCGTAAATGAAAAACATTTAATATGCAAATTTTACGTCAGAGTTTAGAGCAGAAAACGATGCTTATTCAAACTTTTTGAGTTAGGGGCTGAGCACGCGCAGTGATTCAAACATTTTGCTACCCAACAGCCAAATTCCATGTACTTTGCATGTACTTTAGTTCCAAAAAGCACTACAGTTGGTTCGTGTTGACTGCCGCTTGTGTCTGTGTTAGCACCGCAGCATGCTTAAGCAAATTACAAAAACAGATTTCACTAGAACTGATTCAGATAGCGACTAGTACGGTAACGCTAAAGAATTCGCAATGAAGTGAGGTCCTTAATTAAATAATTATTAATGAGGGTCCTCAACAAGAATTACTTTTGGTCATCGGTTTCCAAGCTGTCGGGGCATAATCTGTAATTATTTTGCGTCGGAGCCTTTACGTTGATGATTAAAATATGCTTATTACAGCGCATAACAGCTGGGCATAACAACAGCTAGGAACGGCAACTTGAGCAAGTATCTCGTTTATGCTGCATAAACGACTCGAGGCGCGAGTTACTTGTTTAATCAAAAGTCTTAGGGAGAAAGATTCTCTCTTTTAGTTAAAATAATTGCGTCAAATTCATCAGCTGTTGCCTCAGATGCGCATTGGCTATGCGTTCATTGAAATAATGTGAGGTAGGGACGAGTCATTCTTTGCGAAATGTTAGTCATCGCCACCTGGTGCAATCGTTGCATGAGCCTGAAAACGCAGTCATCTAAAGAATGATACATGGAGGATGATTCCGAAATTAAACATGTTCCATGTGTCATAATTCTAAGCTTCTCCTGTCGAGCCTTTTCGAAGGCATAAGTTTCGGAGACAGAATAATTTAAAGGGCTCGGAGTACCCTAAGCATGCGTCGTTTCAGATGACTCTCCGATGATGTGAGCTATGCTTCATGACTCATTCTTTCATTCGCTACCTTACCGCTCTTTTTGAAAGAGTTTGACTTTTACGATTAAGAATATAGAGGGCGCACTTTCACTGAATATTGCCTTATGAACAAGAATTCATTATACTCGTGTATACAAGAATACTCGTGTAAATAATACACCTCTTACCCAAGCTAGCAGTACGCCTCATATTATCAGCGCATGAGTATGAGCACCGTACATTTCCAATTTCTTTGACGGATCGACCGATGTCGTTCGGAGAACAAGTGAGGGAAAACTTGACTTTTAAATGCATTTAGATGAAGGTGGGGCTCTCTTTTCTAGTCGTGTCACCGAATTATGTAGATTTCGTGAACAGTATGTAAGAAAACTTGGAATACTCTTTCAATCTAAATCTCAGTAGTTCTTTTATTGACTCTGTCTTTTGCTTCCTTCTCCTTCGACTCTCAAGTCCTCACTATCTCTCCAGTCTCCTTGTCCAGCACACACTGGTACATCGTTAGTATTATCTCTTGTACTCAAACGTTCTCTGGACGTTTACTTAAAAGTATAATTCACCTAACAACAAGCTTCTAAAAAATAGCCTCTCATAACGTGTTCAATTCGTTCCTCTCACTTCTCCTGCAATAAGTTCCTCCTTAGCGTCAAGTCAGCCGATTCCCTTTATTCCTAGACTAAATGGGAAGAGTAGGCACAGGCTAGGGATGGGAAGAGTAGGCACAGGCTAGATATGGGAAGAGTAGGCACAGGCTAGGGATATGGGAAGAGTAGGCACAGACTAGATATGGGAAGAGTAGGCACTTTCTATTCTTTCCTTAACACTAGTTCTTACAACTATATTCCTATACCCAAACACATGTACATCGAGGCATGTGTTTAGATTAGACGTGTGCACTCTTACGGCAGATACGAGACCGTAAGCACATAGCTACGCTATCTCCTAACAAAATATAAGGTAAAACCCGAGCCATAAAATTTATTGCCGCCGTGTAATTAGCGCGTATGTTTAGCGCACACAACGTATGTTTATTCATATTAAAAGATGAACCAGACGCTTGTTACAACGAATCAGTATTTGTTGACTTGCAATAATGCTGGCATGCCGAAGTTATTAATACTTGAACGCGGATGAAGCATTTCATGGGATTTCGTGGATGCTTATACCTGCTTCAAAGCTTGTAGGCTTAATTTTTTGTCATTTAGGGACATACAAGTTTGTATGCTAAATGATATGCCTGCGTAGAAGTCGAGGCCTTTAACCTTTTCAATACCCCACAGATTTGAGCTCGCCGTCGCCAAGGCCCGGGTGTTTGCTCAAAACTTCAAAAGGTTTTGGCAGTTATTTGTTGCTAGCAGCCCGAGTTTAAAAATTCCCTGATGGCAATTCTCACCATTGTGAAGCTTGGTAAAAACGCTAGCTATGGCAACGAATTTTGATTTGTCTCATGGTTGAGACGAATGCTAAACTAAATATTGCATAATATACCAACTGTGAAAACCAGACACAACACTTGGATTTATACACAATACGCCTTCAAAAGCAGGAACAGTTAGTGAGTGGAAAATCAGAATAATGCTACGGTTGGGACTCTACCATTGCGACTGAAGATACCAAGATGAAGTTACCGGTTGTGCTTTGATGCTGAAATTAATTAATGTACTGCAGGTAAATTACCCGGATTGAAAAATACTAGTATTATCTCCAATAATTTGCAACCTGACACCAAATTTTTGCAGCCAGCCTTGTTTTATGTAGTACATAGCTCATATGTAACTCATTTACCGCATTCACACACTTCTATAACGCAAACACACACGTAATTGACATGGCATAAGTTATCATGTAAGAATATGGTTGATGTGTTTAAACATAAGGCTTCGTTTAATGGTGCACCACGTAAGTATTTGCATAAGCTGCACAGGGTGTTTAATACTTCAGTTATTCCTAAAATGTAAGCTAGCTCATTATAGAGTTTTGATTATTCTGTGTTAGCATAACGAAACCTTGCCATCAAAGCTTCGCTTAACTTTTATTAAATCTTAATTGCACAAGTCTAACGTTTTATACAATAAATGTAAACACTTTGTCGGGTATATAAGCGCAAAGCAAGCATTGAATAAATTAGTTGGATCTAGAATCGGCCAGTAGAAGGGCTTTCAGAGAAACAAACTCTTATATTTGAACTTCAAGACAGAATTCGCTATGCTTCTGTACATTTCTATTTTCTTGCCAGCCTTAGTGACAGGTATACGTTGGCTTTCAAAAGCTGAATTTTCGCGCCCTGTAACAGAATAATCTGAATTTTTATGCAAAAATTATCAGGTGTCCCGTATTGTTACACCGATCCTCTTTGCGGCCCGGATTCGGAAGCATGGGGAGGCAAATGTCGTACAGGTTCCGCACAATCCCCAATAAATGTACCCAGCACAAAAGACCAATGCATTGCTTCCAGTGGTGCGATTTTTAGCAAGAGTTACGGAATGGCAACATGGTTTAATTTGCGCAATGATGGTGATACAGGTAAGCAAAAATATATTTAAAGGGATCCAGTGCTTTAATGTTTATCCCATTGTCCTTCCTTTACTTTATTCAAATACCCAACTCTAATGCATCGTTTTCAGTCAGTGTAACAACCTCTACATGCTCTCCGCCTTTAACGGTTACTGGCCCACTGCTCAACGGACGAACATATATCTTCGCGGAGTTACACTTTCATTGGGGCAGCAACGACAGTCAAGGCTCGGAGCACAAACTTGACGGTGTTTCGTAAGCAACTATGAAATGAAAGCTAGTAAAGTAATTTTTTGTTTATTTCTATATATGTGGTTGACTGATTCCAGTTATCCCTTGGAAGCACATTTTGTTCATTATAGCAGCGAATACGCAGGTCTAAGCGAAGCGTTAGCCACGGCCGATGAGACTTCCTTGGCTGTATTCGGAGTTCTTTTTCAGGTAAGAAGGTGCATATTGGAAATCATTATTCTTCTCTGTTAGGTAACATAATATCTAATTATGCTTGAATTAGGTTTCAAGCGTTGATAACGCTGATCTCAAACCAATAACGCTTGAGTTGTTTAGCACTAAAAACGTCGGAGCATCAGCACAAGTTCATTTGAACATGTACAATCTTTTGACGACCGGTAGTGACATGCAAGATGTGGCGCAGTATAGAGGATCTTTAACGATACCGGGTTGTAACGAAAATGTGCTGTGGAATGTGTTGACAAATCCGAGTCATGTTTCTCCTCTACAGGTTCGTCAACAGTTAGTTTACTCAATATTGACTTGTTGAAGCCTTTGTACACTATACAATGAGAATTGCTGTAAGAATCGTCACACATTAAGCATAAAGAATTCTGTTATTTTTATGTAGTTGAAAGTCTTTGGAATTCTATCGGACTCCAGTGGGTTACCTTTGGTCGACAACTTCAGACCCATACCACCACGTTATACGACCGTATATATTTCACTCTTTCGCTTTCATTGCACTTTTCTCTGTTTTGAATCTAGCAATATAATGGAACTAATATATGCACTTTATTTCACAGGATGTCACCTTCAACCGAGCTTCCCTCGAACGACGATTTTAAAAAACGGTAATTATCAGTAAACTTGTGTCAATTGTGAAAGGCATTGTACTCGTTGTGGTAGCTAATGGAGACGGATCATTGTACAGCTCGTAAAGTAAACTTTCTAGCTGTATTCTGGCTTGTTCACCTTATTTATCGCAGCTATTACTGCCTCAAGCGCTAAATAATTTAATGGCGTTGTTCAAAATTTGTCTCTGAAGCTAATTAGAAATTAAAGTTGTTATGTGCAAGATGAAATTGGAAAAGTGCGTTTTCCATTGTTGTACTAGCTCCTTTCTCCGTGAATTCATTGGCTAATATCCGCAGGATGCAGCCTCCTGAGTAGTATGAACTTAAACAACGGTGATGAAGACATTATTCCAACAACTATTCGCATATTTATGAATTGCTTATGGTTTCAAAAGCTTAGAATCAAAGCTAATATTTCATATAATTATGCGTATACTTCAGTAGCATGCCCGCTGACGAAAGCACATTTGAATATGATTCAGGAAAGGTCTTGAGAACAGCAAATGCTTTTGTCAAAAATAATGCAATATTTGATATTGCTTACTTTACTGTACAAGCTACAATACCTGTGTTATAAGTTTACGGGGTTGTCCAGTTTATAATGTCGCATGTCGTATTAGGAAAATCAGGAAAGACTGAGAGCCATTCGAACCTTCCATAGCTCATCTAAACGTTATCTAAAACTACGGAATTTACTCACGCAGAATAGGGACCATTAATCCGCACTATCACATGAACGTTTTAATCACCCTATTGCAGCCCATGAATTAATAAACAATTAGAAGTTCAAGGTTTTCCTATCTAACAGTAGTTATTCAACCCACAGCAACAATATGCACTTTGTAGAAACAGATCGCCACATTAGAAATTATTTGAAGCATTTAGAAATCAGGCTGATATTCCGTGGAACCACCTTAATTTTAATTATGATTCAATAAATCGCAGCACGCGATTTATAGCGCCCCATAGCGAAAGCTCAAGGGGTTTGGTATCTCAAATAACAAAATATTCCGTGGAACCCAATGTTACATATTAACGCGAATGTAGCTAAGATATTTGAAAGGTCATAGTGTTTATAAAAATGTAAATATTTGGGCACCCTCTGTATGTGGTACTAACTGATAGTTGGGAATAAAACTTCCAGCAATAAAAGCATCAGATTTTCAACACGGCTCAAAACTAGGCAGATAAATTTTTGCGCGTACGTTGGTTTGTGTCTTGTCAACTGCAGGATTAAATTTGGGTCCTGTCGTTTATACTGAGGTCAATGGGATGTTTCGCTTTAGTGGATTCCAGATACCTTTGTTTGCATCATGTGCCGGCCATGCGAGAGAGTTTTTCGCATCAAAACTCTCCGAGCCAATGGAAACGAATACGTTAATCTTGGTAAGGATAACTCCAACTAAGCTAATGCAGTTCAAATCTTAATAGGAAGACACGGCTGTTTACCGACGCCTACAGACCTGAGTTTTTGTTTCAATGTAGAGCATCCCAGGGAAACAACGAATCCAAAATTTCAGCCGCATATGGGTAGAAATGGCAGAGATATAAATTATTTACTCCGTCAAAAACACATCGCTTCTGGGATTGTAACATGGTGACAGTGCAACGGCCGATGCAAGAACTCCTCCGCTTCCACTCCGAAGCATACGTTTTTCGACGGACTAAAAAATTAAATAATCTCCGCCATTTCTACCCATATGGGCCTGAAATTTTGGATTCGTGGTTTCCCTGGGATGTTCTAAATTGGAAAAAAACCTCAGGTCTGTAGGCGTCGGTAAACACCCTTGTCTTATTTGATATGATATCCCTATGTCCCTATTTAATAGCAGGTTGAGGGAACTTCCTGTTGACCTTTGACCTTTCAATTTTTTAAGTTATAGGTCTTTCTTAGAAACTCGCAAATCCAATATTTTAACCACGTACAAGAACTCACGGAGGTAGAAATTATTGAAGTCTCAGACAATGCGATTTGGCCCGCACGCTTAGGGGAATTAACATGGAGATTTGGGGGAAAAAAGGACAGTTTTGCATACTTTGGAGGAGCGTATGCTACACAAAAAGAGCGCTCCGGGAAATAATTTCTGTCTCCGTCAATTCTTATCGTACGGGGCTAAAATTTTGGATTTGCGTGGTTTCTAAGGAAGACCTATATCCTAAAAAAATTGCAAGGTCAAAGGTCAACAGTAAGTTTCATTACCCTGCTATTTAGACTTAGCTATAAATTGACAGTTTTTTTATAAAATCGGCCATCAATTTGTGACCAAAAATAGAATCTTTAACATTAGATCTTAACATGGAGATTAGATGAGACTTACCAAACTTTATTGCGGTAGCCGAAACGAAGCAAACTATTTCGGGCATTGCATTTTATTTTTATTGTTTTATTGCCATGTCGCTATTTTTAGCGTTTTGAATAGATTGAATCAACCAACTTACTTATCAGCGTGGCAGTATATCACGCTGGGTTCAAATGATAATGGTGTGTAGGATGACGTTTTATAAAGGTGGAGTTCTCTATAAGCCCGGTTATCAGTTATTCACTGCATGTTTCAATCATTTGCCAGTATCGTGACCCTTTTCATGGCAATGTTTTATTGCATGCCCAATAAAGTCAAATTCCTGACCTCCAGACGTAGGAATTCAAGTTCTGCGGGAATTCAACCTCTGGATCAACGAAGCTGCGAATGTATGGAATTCGCATTCCGCCTGCTCTTCTTTGAACTTGAACGCGATTTAAATCACTGAAGATGAAAGAGAATCGGAGATTAACTGATTACGGGACACGTAAATATCCGAGGTTTTTTTTTCATTTCATATCTTTGGTTTACGCTTCTGTTGGCTTTAAAAATAAGCTCCTACGATTAACCGAAGCCATGGAAGATCGTAGGGAAGCACAATGCTTGAATTTACCTTGATCCTGATTAGGAAGCCCCGATCTGAAAAAAAGGATGCATTTGATGCATGGCTTTACGTTTTGCAATGTAGCGGTATTAGTTGTGTGATCTTCGCATTATAGTTTACAATGCTTCTGAACAATGTTCAAGGATAATGGTTATGACCGTGCGATCAGCCTAGGCACAAGGGGTCTTCCCCTCTAAATTATTGTTAGGCAAAGGATGGAAAACTAGGCGACTCTGATCATGTGCGGATCACATTTGGACAGTATAGAACTTGAAATGCGGAAAAGAATAGGCGGAATCCAAAAGTATTATAAATATATGCTATCTGCTACCGGATCTTGCGTGAACTAATCCATCTTAATCTTGCATTTAATTAATGGCTTACTGCTATACAATATAGAAGTACAATAACTTTGCGAAATGTTTCCTCTCTAATTAAATCCCCTATCAATCAACACTCTGTACAATATACACATGACCAACTTCAGCTCCAACCTGGAAACCGTTTAACATAACCTCCAGTCAAAGCTACTTCGCTGACAGATTCTGAGAGTCTTCCCGGAAATTTACCTTTACGCTTTACCCATTAATAGTCTTTGGTCTTGGTCTTTGAAGTTAGAATGGCGAATCTAGTGTCTTTAGTTTTATTAGTATTTTTTAGCTGCTCACGGTCAAGTACTTCCGGGAAAAGTTATAGAGCAACAGGTAAAAAGAACTGATTTCAAGTTTTTCTCAAGCTAGATGTCGCTCCTGCAGAAATATTCGAAACGTTTCATTCCACTTTAACAGATTTCTGTTACGATGAGCCTGAATGCGAGCCTGCAAAATGGGAAGAGGCTTGCAAGGACGGGAAGAATCAATCTCCTATAGATTTGAAATTTAACCGTAGCGCCTCCGATGAAAACTCGATTCTGGAGGTTAAACCTTTGGTGATGAATAATTTGTTTCAGGAAGGGCTGCGTAAATTTGAGTTAAAGAACAATGGACATAGTGGTAAGTGACCTGGTGAAGAAATTTGCTTTAATTCAGGCCCATAATTTTGATCGAGCAAGCTGAGTACAACAGACTTTCTAAGAAGTATCAAATGTTATCGCATCACTTATTTCAGCCCAAATTAACATAATACCAAACAACAACGCTGCTTACAACATCAGCCGTGGTCGTCCAACAGTCTTCCTCGAAGATATTCTATCACAAGAGCATTACTTGCAACAAATTCACTTTCATTGGGGGCCGAACAATCAAGTCGGATCGGAACATACGCTAAATAATGAGAGGTCTGTGCTGGATTACAGTTTGAAGATTCCTTTTAAGGCTTTCACCGGCAAAATGTTTGAGCTTCCCTCGACGTATACTCAACGCTGAAAATGGCTAATGTTTGCTAAATTAAACTTGATAGCTTTCCCATGGAAATTCACATGGTACATTACAATGGACGATACGACAACTTCTCTCAAGCAGTAGCGTCAGGTCACTCGGATGCGTTAGCTGTTTTGGGAATTTTCGTTTCTGTAAGTTTCTAAATGTTTCAAGAGGCCTTGAGAATCAGCAACAATTTCTCTGATGTCTAGTCTAGCCAGTAAAAATGTATTACATACGGTCAGTACTTAAAGTTTACACTTGTCAAAATAGGTTGGAGGGTCAGATAATCCAATTTTTGAGCCCATTATCGATGATTTGGAAGATATTGAAAGATATGACGCGTCTCATTTAGTGGACGAAGAGTTAAAAATATCAGATTTTCTCCCTTTCTCTGTCAGCGTCAACTCAACTTTTGTTGCCAATTTCTTCACCTATCGAGGATCGTTAACGACTCCACCATGTCTTGAAATCGTTAACTGGATCGTATTTCAAGATCCTGTGTATCTGTCAGCTGAGCAGGTTATGCGGTTTATACTTTCATGTTTTTAAAAGTTGATTAAGCCGTTAACCGCAATTTTTTACGCTATTTCACAATAAAATAATATTTTTCATATAATTTCAGATTCAGAAATTCCGAACAATTAATGAGCCAGATGGAGGTGATATGTGGATAAACTACCGCCCAGTTCAAAGAAAAGATGATAGCGTAAGTTTTGCGAATTTTATTTTCACCTGCCAAGATTGTTTGCAGCTAGCAGCTGTGGTTATTTCATACTTAACTTTACCTGATACATACAGGTATCTGTTGCACGAAGATTCAGAATGACAAACGGAAGTACTTTACCTCAACTTGGTTCTTTGATGCTTTTCGGATCAGTATTATTGATAGCTTTGAGCAAAATATAGTTCAATGAATGCTGACTTTATCTACAGCTTTCATTCCAAGATATTTAGTTGTAAACATGACTAATTACCTACGTTGCTGTAGTAGTTCCGTTACATGTATATATTTGATATATTTAAACTGAACATGGATTCACCCTTTTTAAACATTGTATTTTTCAGCATTTAATGCCTTCCATGTACCACAATTTCTGTTTACATATGCAATAGCTGGCAGCATATGCATACTACATCGCGTCACAGTTCGGGGAAGTGTCTGCATAGCGTCGCGTCACGAAATTAGCATCACTTCCATGGCTTTGCATCTCGAGATTTCCTGTAGCGCATAGCGCATACATTTATTCGCAGGTGCTATTTAAAACATCAACCCGGATGCTAAACAAGCCTGCTTATCGCCAACGTATTTGCAGACGTACAATACCAAATGTCTCCGGGTTCAGGTGTATGAATCAGGATGAATTAATATTTCACTGTGAATAATATGATGAAAACTGTTCTTTTCAATTACAAAAGTTCAACAAAACTATAAAATCCCAACAGATCCGTCGCTTTCAGGTTGATCAGCCTCAATTAATCTTTGTTTACAGTCATGGTTGTAGCGATTCTAAATAATTTCTCAATGAAGATTATATTGTTTGCCCTGGGATTCGTACCTACTAGAATTTTAGCCCACGACGACGGTAAGAAAGGATTAAAACCCTGAATCTCTTTGCTAACTTCATGGGTTTTCTTTTATACAATCCAAATTAAATTTTACAACAGAACTGGAATTTTGCTACGACGATCCACATTGCGGCCCAGGGAGCTCTGCCTGGGGTAACGTTTGCAGTGCTAAAAAGTCTGAATACCAGTCGCCAATTAACTTCGATACAGCTACAATAACCTATACTCGATCTCAACAAGCGCTACAGTTAAACGGTGCTTATGCAAGTAATGCTTCGTTTTTGCTCCACAACACGGGACACACAGGTATGGAGAGGAAAAATCATTGTTCTTCCCTTGTTCTGCGTAAGTAAAGTTGGCTTGTTATAAAATGCGAAACTTTTTGAAATTATTTTTAAAATGTCCTTTTCATTTTACAATGGTTAGTGACCATAACCCCAGTTGATACGAGCCATCGATACGGCTATGGGGATCTTTTACGCGGCAACTGCTATACCTTTGCACATGTCCATTTTCATTGGGGATCCGATGATAGTAAGGGCTCAGAGCATTGGATTGATGGAAGGCAGTAAGCACAGTTCACAGATTTCGCGAGTCACATGACACGATTTTCGTGCAAAATTCTGATTTTAAGCATATTATATTAAATCCGCTGAATAACTTCATGATTCCGCTACTTCCTCTCCTTTCCTCAGGTTTCCAATGGAGGCTCATTTTGTTCACTACAAATCTGATTATGTATCTTTTAAGGACGCGCTAGAAAATTCCAGCGATCCGACTGCGTTGGCTGTTTTCGGTGTACTGTACGAGGTAGTTAACAGCAACCGTTATCTACATAGTAGGGAATACTGGAACATTACATACGTGATTCCGTGAAAATTCCTTTCAAGGTTCAAAGTGAACGAGAAAATATTCCTTTAAAACTGTTAACGGATAGACTGGACCACATTAAGGAACACAACAGTCAAACAACTATACATGACCTAAACATGGGGAATTTGTACCCGAAACGATATTTTCGCCGACATCGTATTCGCTCCTTGCAATATCTAGGATCTCTGACCACGCCTTTCTGCAATGAAAGCGTCCTCTGGAACGTTTTTCTCACACCTCTTCCCATTTCATCTGCACAGGCATATAAAGTCTTAAACATCTACCTTTACGTCAAGTCGGCTTTGCATGTCGGGCATCATGCATAGTGCTTCTGAATGCTTTCACGAAACAACTTGATATACCTGTAGTCCCACTCCTTGTATACCTTTGTGAATCGTGAACTCTGAATTTCTTAGATGGAGCGGTTCCGAAAATTGACGAGACGTAACTCCAGGAACGAAACTGTGCCACTGCTTGACAATTTCAGACCACCTTTGCAGCAGAACAATAGGGTAAGAAACATAAGCTTTTATCCTATTCATTTCCACCATTCTAATCGATTCACGCAATTTTGAAACCCCCGCAATAACGAATTTCATTTAAACCATCTATTTTCTCGTTTGTTTACAGGTAGTTGAGTGTTTACCTGCTTTTGTAGCTGCTGCTGATGCTGTAATATATTGATTTAAGAAGAACTATGGATGCTCCGTCTTGTATAACGATTTGTAAAATAACTCAAATTCTCGCCAAGTATCTTTGCACTATGAGCATTAAATACTGTTGTTTCAAAAGACTATAGTCTCCATTCTACATCGTTCGTTTACTGCTGCTACTAATTTACTATTCTGCAACTTTTAATGCGCTAATGCTTTGTTAAAAGCCAACAATTTCGGTGACGCTTGACGTACATGTTCTTACGTATATGCGTATGCATATGAATTCACCAGGTCAAAATGAGAGCAACGTATCTTTTTAAATGAACGAACGCTGAAAATTGACACGCGCATTGTTACATTAGCAAAATATTAATAGAGGTGGAAACAACAATTTGTGATATCGTGAGGATAACGGCAACATCGATACATATAATGATCATTCAGCTTGATACGAATAGGTCGCAAGGTACGCAAATATCGTCTCTTCAAGGGATCTGTGTTGATATGTCTACGCCATTTTTCCAAGAGATTGTTCTAGGATTTATCATATTCTCCCAACACGCGGAATACAGCGACCAGAATGAAATACCATATTATGCCGATACCAGCGATTGTCAAACGAGGAGTACCTTCAAGACTTACTGCAGCATACACGCCATAAATACTTATGAGCATCAGTAGTGCTTGGTTCAAGGGGATAACTATTTTGCCATATACTCGGTTAAATGTTGCAACGATCAATACCATACCATATGAACGTACCATTTGTGACGACACTTCCAGCTATCGCTGGAAACTTCAGCGTGCCTACGAAACAATTGATTTTTATTAAGTTTCACTCAGAAAATATTTAATGCAAGTTGTCCTTCCTCCCTTGTTTCCAAATTACCTTATATGTCTTATGGTAGGGAGGATAGCGAAGGTCATGGTGCATGCTGTATTGAGGTACATGACAGCAGACATTGCATTACTGTACATCATGTAAAGCGTCAACATTGCGGATAGTGCCCTTAAGGGGATAGCGGGCGTCATCCAAGGATCATTGCTTAGCGAAGAAAAGAATACCGGCAAATCAGGGGCAACGAATGCGTAAATGAGTATCAGAAGTGATGCTGCTTTTAAGGAATACTTAACAGTTCCAACCAGTATTTCGCAAATCCATGTTTCCACTAACTTTCCCCTCTCCTCCTGAGGATAGTGTTGTATGGCGTAAGGAGAGAACTCTGAAATTGGAATTCCAACTAGGTTCACGATTTAGCTTATAATATATCTAGTCCCCTTAGAACTATTACATTTGCAATCAATTTGTATTTGTGACCTTGGAAGAAACGAATTATGTTGTTCGCTAATGTGCTGAGCTCGTCACCTCCAAAGAGGAGTCCCAGCTGAAAAACTACAGGGAAGCTGCACAAAACCAGGAAGAATTGCATTCCCACCATTGATTCCACATCCGAGTTCCCGTTTATCCATGCTTGCGTTAGTCTTCCAAGAACAAATAGGTAGTGCAGGAATATAAACGTCACATTCAGATACCATACCCAAAGCTTTTGTTTCTTCACGTTCCTGAAGCGTCTACTAGGGAAATGATATTCGTACGGATGAATGACACACCTGGCGCCAGCCGTGAACCCCAAAATTAAGTACTGCTCCATCTTTCGTGAAAGGTACGGTTCTAGTCCCGAGGGTTGCGAAGCCATATCCATTTACTTATTCTTTCCTATTCAAGGTTCTGCGTTAAGGTGGCAGATGAACCTACCGCTGAACAGGTCAGCATCAACTGCGCGTTAAGGGTGCTACCTTCTCGATTCAATGCTGATAAGTCGTTACATTATGTTGGAGTGGAGGTATTTCACTAAAGCAAGTCATTTTGGAGATACCATGTCCAGAATAATAGCTGGTTTATAAAAATTAGACGATAAACATAGAGTATTGCTGTTTAAACGGTACAGCTGTCCGTATTATAATTGAAATTAAATATGTTCATCAGCTTTAAATATAAACCTGCTACTTTTTTCAATATCGGACATAATTGTAAATATTTTCTGCTGTTGGCTTCAAAAACCCTGTACAAAATCCGATTTGTATATGCTTGCATGATTGGGCTTGGGCATTTGAAGCATTATGCCAGAAAGTGTCGCCAACCTTCCCAACATTAACACACCAGTGCTTACATATTTATTAAAACATTTTTTAGCCATTCGATCATTTGAGATTAGGTTCTTGGTATACTTTTGTTGTGCTGTACGCTTGGCCAGTTACACAAAGCAATTTCAACCGGGTGAATTTATTAAAGCTACATGTGGAAATCCCATAAGTTTGTTGTTGAAGCAATCAAAATGAACCAAATAATTAGCACAACATCAAAAATTCCAAAATATAAGTCATGGCACGAATGCAAGACTTATTTTGTTCTAAGAGAATGGGGTTTAATTATTTTTGAGCCATTATGAATTCAAGGAATGCCGCTGTATTAACAATTTAATAAACTCATTATTTCAGAAAATTACTTTTTGAGGCAAACAAATTAAACCTACCTCTCGCATGTTTTGTAAAATCTGTTTCGATGTGAAGCTTTAATGGACAATCCACTGGTTTGAAATGCTTGTAATGCACGAACTACTGATGGATTTAAGCCATCGTTAGAGTTAACTTCTCTATGAGAAAAATGAAGTTTGCCTAGCGCCAGCAACCATTCATAGGGTTTGGTAGGCGGCGACTATCAGCCTCTACCCGGCAAAATGTTGAACACTCCAGCTAGTCTACCCGCATTTACCTTTTAACCCCCACCCCAGTTGAATTATCAGCATAAAGGCTTTTAATTTGTACAAAAAGTCTCAAGTATTGTGGCTGCTTCCTGATCCTGAGAGTGCGATCTTCTCTTCACAGTTGAGAATTGCGAGAAAAATAACTCCCCTTCAAAGTTGAGGTTTCAGGTATACAGTTAGATATAATTGGAGCAGAGCTTATTTTTATAAGAAAATAAATATAAAGGGAGAGTGGTTACATGCGGACTGAGTATTGCACTGGTCTACTTGAAAGTTTTTGCTGTGCAAGGAAGTCTCAATTTACTTAAACGTTCTGATATACTATTTAAACTTTATTTTTATTACAACTAACGCGAGGTACATAGAACTTGGAATCCTACGTTGTCAAATGCACTTCAAGAAAATGCGTTCTACAATAATTTCGTTGCTCATTTTTTTCTTAATTTTGATAATGAATCGCTACTTTATAAATCAACTACTTTTTGTATTGTAGTGTAGAAAATATAATAATACAGCTATGCATAATTAATTTCAAGTCATAAAATTTCTTTTGTTCTCATGCGATTTCCTCAGCATGCGATGGCATTTTTATAAATATTACTGATGTTGGGTACAAATGTTTCTCGCAAAATTTGTCCTAGCAGCTTTCACTTTTTTTTACCAGAGTCGCTTTTGAAGACGTCACTATATTTCTGCACCCACTAGATTTACGCTAAGGAACAAGGACGGAAAACTTAACCACTTTTTAGTCATTGACTTGCGATCAATTGATATTACCCATTGATTTATGCGTTCATAGTAATGACTCAATGCCACTGCTATAGTTAGTTACAAAATTGCACACGGTCCGTTTCGAAGTGAACAACGTCAACCCTCACAGCATTCACTACATGCTAACATTCTAGGACAGCGTAATGGCTTGTATGATATAGATGACCTTAACCACCACCGCCGTAACCGCACCACATTCTCTTCTCAGCACCTGTTTAATGCAATTAATAAGCCCCGGGTTTTCACCATTTGGCTTTTTTTCCTATTTTTTCCATTATCCTACTCCTTTAGAATTGAGAATACAGATCCATTAGTTTAAAAATTTTGCCCTCCTGTTTTCAAGCAACACGTATATTTATATTCACATTAACTAAATTTTAATTGAGTGCCTTCCTCACCTTCACAACGTTTTTGCGCAACCCTACCTATCAAACACAAGTCTTATCGCATTACATGTTAGTCAAGTGTCTCACACTCGAAACTGATTGATGGATGTTATATTTGCAAAGGAGCTTTAATTTCCTGTATTAATGTTTGTAAATTAATTGGTGAATAATTGTGCATTATCAAAGTATGCTTGATCACATTGACCAGTCTATCCGGGCTTTATGCATGTACTCCCGCACTTTCCATGGCTTCCCGTGGTATACTCCAATCAAACTGAAACTCCTCTTTTTCTTACCGTATAACCCGGATGTGTGATGATAATTCCATTTTTTCTTAAAACTGACAGAATAATGCTAATATACAGCTGCTTTAAACTTATATTAAACTCTTTGTTTCATGCTTTCTACGCCTGTTGTTGATGCAGCTAACATAATATTTAAACTACTTGTTTTATGGGCTGATTTTCTTCTCGCATGTGTTATCTTCTACCCACAGCACTTAATCATCTCATTACTGCTAGTAAACATTTGTATGCGCAATATTTTTTTCTATGTGGTATTCAAATTACCTCATTGATTCGCAATGGTATAAAAATGGTGGTGTCTTTGAACAATTCGCAACATATTCTCCGAAGGATTTTGGGCTCCGTTTGGCCATAGCTCTAAAGCTTTACGTTCCTGTCCTAAAAATAACCTTGCATCGTAGGATTTACCTTTTAGAATGAAGTTATTCGCCTTGCTTCTAATCCCGGCGGTAGTTTTAGGTAAATTTCTATGTATGTTTTGCTACTTCTTGCAAAAGTTTTAATGACGGTCTTGGTGTTAATTTGCTAAATTTTAATTGCTTTCAGCGGGAGATTTCTGCTACAAGGATGCATCTTGCGGACCGGACAGTGAAGCTTGGAACGGGCAATGCCATTCAGGAAAGACCCAATCTCCTATTAACATTGAATTAACCGCAGAAACTCCCGTTGGCGAAAAACGAGGCATTGTTCCCGATAGCAACTACAAAGCTACTCGTACATTTACCATCCAGAACAATGGACACACAGGTAGCCGTGTTATATTTAGTTATTGCATATTTAAAATTTATTATTATTAGCTAGTATTTTTAGTACATTAGTTTCTGGTCATTACATTTTTGAGACCATCCACTAACAATCTTCTAATTTGCTTCTGCAGTGAAAGCTACGCTCGCTAACGCTAATGATCAGCCAGGTTTTATTTCGGGCGACCTTGTACGAGGAAAGCGCTACATTTTCGCTGAACTTCATTTCCATTGGGGCTCTGAAGATAACAAAGGATCAGAACATACCATCAACGGAAAGAGGTGAATCTGCATTTTTTGACTTTTCCCATTCAGTTTTTAAATTTGTCGTCTAAAATTCAGAAAGCGCTAAATCTTGGATTACTTATGTATTTGTCATTCGTCTTTAATATACCTTGTTTTTTTTCTTTTACCTTTTCAAGCTACGCAATGGAAGGACATTTTGTCCACTACAATTCCGATTATGCTTCATTCGCTGACGCTGTAGCATCTAGCGATCCATCCGCCTTGGCCGTTATCGGTGTCATGTTTGAAGTAAATTTCAAATTATCCACGATTAATTTGTACAAAAATCTAGCCAACTAAGCCGCTTCTAAACGATGATTTTTGAATCCTTTGTAGGTTAGAGACAAGGACAATGCCGCACTGGAACCCTTTACATCTAAGTTGTATCAAGTTACGCATAGTGGAAGCACCTGTACCGCTAACTTGAACCTTTACGACATTTTCCCCAGCCAATACACAAAGATTGCTGGTGGAGACACTGTTGTCCAATACTCGGGCTCCTTGACTACCCCAAAATGCAAAGAGATTGTCCTCTGGACCGTTCTCCCAGCCGCCAATTACGTTTCTCACGCTCAGGTATAAACCGATCATCTCTTCTCGGAAGGGTGGAGTTCGCTTGAAACTGATTACCTGTTCCGACTATGATTACTAATAATTCGGATTATACCACAGATTAATCATTTCCGAAGCCTCGAAGCCGGACACGGAGAACCCATGGTGAATAACTTTAGGCCCGTCCTTCCCATTAATGGAAGGGTAAGTTGCGCTGCATTAAATTCCTTGAAAGACGAAATGGGTTGAGTGAAGCTGGAGCAGCAGTTTATATTAACTTTTCCTCTTTTCTCAGACATTGGAGCCTGCGACCGCAACTTTTGGATAAAAGTATCTGATTATTTCACTCCGAAATAATCTCATGAATTCCTTCCATGCATGATGTATTTAAGCATTCTAGTTTTGATCAGATGATCAGTTCTACCTTTGGCTTTCGTTATTGGTGATAATAGTCTAAAAAACCGTATTCAGAATTAAAATCTTAACGAAACGATATTATGATTGATGCTTTAATAACTCTCAATATAATTTTGCGAAATAAAAATTACAGTGCGACATAACTGAATTGCGAATTCCCAACAGATAACCTAAAGCGTTTAAACTTACATCCCGACAGTAAAAGTACTGCTTTCCAAAATACAAATGATCACAGATAATACATGCGAAATGATAAAAGGGATTAAATCGTTTGCAGACTAATTAATTAGTCTAGAAACGGACAAGCACAGATGCGAAATGCGGTTTCTGAAAACCAGTCAAGGAACAATTTGATCTCATAAAGTGCATAGTGCATACATATAGTGTTATCGCCGTCACCCACCCAATCCAATATTTTTGAGGAGGTGACTGCATACCTGGGCTAGTGCTGATTGGGCCTACCTTCATCATTCGGGAAACCGTCACCATTTTTCATTATTATCCCCAGAATAGAAAAGATAGCATTGTTTCAGCAGGATGGTGCATTGTTTCAGTTCAAGGATTTTCTCTTGTACTTTTTGGGCAAATAATTCCCAAGGATGTTTTACTCCCAAGAAAAGGGATTAGCGGGTATTTAAGCACTGGCTCCCACTTTACCCTGGCTGGCTCTTCTCTCCGCAGTTCTTCAGAAATGATCCAAAACTAAAACTGCTCCCTCCCTCAGTCAAAAGTAAACTTGCTTCTGGATATTTTAGCATTCAGTTTTGAGACATTAGATAAACGTTACTTTTTCAGTTTTAGTGTGCTTCTGGTACCTGCTAATATGTTATCTTACATTTTTCTTCTCCTACCCACATTGGTAGCTGGTAAAAAGAAGTTTTATGTATCATTTATAAATCTTTAGGGCTAATTTCTTGCTGAAGGTTAAGATTTAACTATATATTTTAAATTTTGCAGCCGGAACTGATTACTGCTACAACAATGCAAAATGTGGACCCAAAGCCTGGAATGGCCTTTGTAATTCAGACGAAGCTCGAGCTCAGTCGCCAATTAATATTCGTCTGGATACTATCTACGCTAATTCAAACACGCTTGAAGATGTACACCTTGGCCGTGACTATGACATACCACAGGACTTTGTACTGACCAACAATGGTAACACAGGTAAATATTTTCGCGTTCTTTCTATTATTTTTCTACCGTCACTTCTCGCGAAAAAATTCTGATAATAGAGCTTCTGTGAAGGCGATTAACAGTATTGCTTCGTTAGAAAGTGGGAAGTTTAATGTTTGTTTGATTTTTTACTTCTTGTTTGCGCGCAGTCCAGCTTGTCGCTAAGACATCACCTGAACAAGAGGTCAGGGGTACATTTATCGGGGACGAGAGCTACATTTTTGCACAGCTACATTTTCATTGGGGAGCCACTGACGACCAAGGGTCCGAGCATAAAATAAATGGGAAAAGGTTATAATTTAAATTCTCTTCTATCAACCTATAGGCACTAAGCTGGATTGTTCTCTTTTGTTGTAAAGCTTGTAACTTAATGAACGTGTTGCTCTTGTTCGTTGCAGTTACGCTTTGGAAGCCCATTTTGTCCACTACAACAGCCGCTATTCCAGCTTAGAAGATGCAGTTGATTCAAACGAATCCACTGCGCTTGCTGTCCTTGGTGTTTTGTTTGAGGTAAAGTATTCTAGTGAAATCTTGGCCAATGCGGGAAGTAACCATCTTTTCCCAACGCTAGATCTTCTTGATTACCTGAAATAATCATTTATTATTCATCTTTATTTTTTCAGGCAGCAGACATAGACAATCCGGCATTCGATCCAATTACGGAAACGTTGTCGAGCATTCGTTTCCCGCCAGCCAAAACATTTTTGGAAAACGTGAAGCTCTTAAGCTTCCTTCCTGCGCATTATCAAGGAAGCGAGAATGGAGAACTTTATCCTGCTGTTCAGTACGAGGGCTCTCTGACGACTCCAACGTGCCAGGAAATTGTCTATTGGACTGTCTTGACCAATCCTAATTACATTTCTACGAGTCAAGTAAGCCATTTTCATACTTTTTCTCGCTATCCCTGCAGTATGATGGTTTCCAAACTAGCATTTTATATATTATACAAACGTCATTGTGTTATGACATACTAAAATGGCGCTAATTTCAGTTATATTTTGAATTTACAGCTCAATCAATTCAGAAATCTATTTGATACCCATGACAGGCCACTAGTCAACAACTACCGGCCAACTCTTCCAGTCTACTCTAGGGTAAGTACACAAACTAACTTTGTTCGAAAAAGATTGAGAATGCAATGAACAACTGTGAAACGCTGCGTCCTCCTGCTGTCCTGCTCCTAGTTTAGTAGTATTTTTAATTTTCTGGGACCGGTAACTTAAATAATTTAAATCAGAGTGAAATTTAAACTATTTATATTATTCCGCAGAAAATCCGCAGTATTCCTGCTTCTTATCGGACGAACTAACTACCTTGCTTGGCGAGCAGGCTTGGCAAGCTGTTCGCATCGTATATACTGTAATGGGTGTTATTATTTTTATTTTACCGGAACCTTGGAACCGTTTCAATAATTTGTCATTTTACTTTTACAATTAATCAAGTCCTTGAAATAGGTTGAGAAACAAAATTGTGATACATAATTATATAAATATTGATTTAGAAATCATTATACTTGAAGATTATTAGTGTTGTTGCAATACTGTATGGTAGCAATAAAATTATTTTTTCGGTTAAAATTGTCAAGATTTCAGCATTTGCAATTCGCATATGTTATAAGCTTTCATTCATTTAGGTCAATTAATGTGTAGGATATGGTTGAGGAAATGGCGGTTTTCATCTGCCATATTCAGACCGGATTTATTCACTTACTCGTCCGCAGTCCACTTAATGTGTGTCCCTATTGTGAACGAAACTTTAATTAAAGTAAAGACGGAGACATTCATATTTACTAGTTGAGTACGAGTAATTGACTTGTTCCTTAACCACGTCCTTTTCTCAGCAGAATACAGGAAACCACAAAAACAGGATTGGGAACAGGAACTAATGACTGAAGACTACTTAATGGTTCACGCCTTATCTTTTACCTTTGATAAACTCGTATGCTTTGATTTGACACACGCAAGCTTGATATAATCTTTAGTTTTGTATGTGTCACACGTCTAAAAGTACGTGTGTTGGAATTTTTATGACTTGAGAAATTACACAATCTTCGTAGTATCTTCTCGAAATCAAAGTCATTTGAGCGTAAAACTGTTTTTCAGCTTATAGTTTACATAATCACACTTGATTCTTGAATTTCAACGTTTAACCACTAACAAGCTATCCCAGTTTTTCTCTTCTCCCCGACACCGGCTAATATAGAAGTATCGCTTTAATCGGTCAAGAAAATGCAAACCTCTGCGGTGTCACTAATATTTTTAGCAGGGTTGTTTATTGCAGTTCAAGGTAAGTTTGATTCCCGTGTATAACCGTTCAGAAATTCCGCAACCGAAGAGGAAGCATATTAGGACCAGGAGTTCGTTTGCATGTTCATAATTACGCATGTATTACAGGATCAGGGACTCCATTCTGCTATGACCGTTCTAGCTGCGGTCCTTCCAGCTCGGCATGGGGAGGTCAGTGCCAAAACGGTAAGTCGCAATCGCCCTTGGACGTTCCTTTTCCAACGCCGAGATCGGGTGGGATCGTTCAAAGGAATCTTGTTGCAAACGGTTTTGGTTCTCAGCGCCTCATGCTTGAAAATAACGGGCATACTGGTTCGTCAAACGTCAATTTTTGGTTTTTAACATCTTAATGTACGTTAATTCAAGGACACCTAGTTGATTCAGGCTATAATTTGTTTTCATCCAGTTAAACTTGTAATTCGTGCTGAATCCAAGCCTGGATTTATATACGGTAGTTTGCTCAGTGGTTTGCGATACATTTTACAAGAGATACATTTCCATTGGGGTTCAACTGATGTCCAAGGGTCCGAGCACACCCTATCGGGAAAAAGGTAAACCAGCGAACTCAAACTACATTGGATCCATGTGTGGTAACATAGTAACATCTTTTTCGCAGATTTCCTATCGAAGCACACCTAGTTCATTACAATTCCGATTTTAAGGATTTCACTGAGGCGTTGAGTTCAAATCAACGAAACGCTTTAGCGGTTATAGGAGTCATGTTTGAGGTAGGTAAACCTTGATGGAAGGGCTGTTTTCGCTCCTTTAAAATATAAGTGAGAAAGTATATTAATACTTCATAGGTCGCTCCGTATGACAACCCCGCATTAGCTCCAATCGTTAAGGCTTTACCGGATGTGCGAGACAAGGGATCGTCAAAAGAAATTCAGAAGATGGACCTGCTCAACGTTTTCCCGAAAGCTTATATAAATCAACGGAATTTTGCAACTGTTATGCAATATAATGGATCGTTAACGACACCTAAGTGCAATGAAATAGTCCTTTGGAACGTTTTGTACACACCTAGCTTTATATCGAAGAAACAGGTTTGTTCGCCGATTCTTCAATTCGATAATAGCTGCTGAATGTGTTTAACGGTAAGAAACTGAAGTCCAACTTCATTCTTCCGTATTTGCAGCTTGAAAAGTTTCGATTGGTCCGAGACTCAAGTGGAGAGCCGCTAGTGAATAATTTTCGGCCTCTACAAAAAGTAAACGATCGGGTAGGTCTATCCTTCTAGTTTTTATATCTTGTACATAATAATAGTGATACAATTCTACTTTATGATACGCTCTTGGTTACAGCAATTCTTTCCGGCAACTGTCGTTATCGAACCTGACAAGAGCCAAAAAGCATCCCAGGACTTGTTATCGCAGGAAACTTCTTCCTACTTAACTCCGGAAGCTCCTTCCTACTTAACGCAGGAAGCTCCCGTTTACTTTCCCTTGTTTGGCAGGCAACGCTATCGGCCATATCGACTGTATAACCAACTGCCCATGGAATACATGCGATACAAATAATAAACGCATATGTAAACGATATATTCACCCTTTGTAATGATACAAATGCTAGAGATGCTCGCATCGTTGAACTCAAAGTTGATTTCAAAATCAGAGCCAGTGTCTGCGATTTCATTCAATAAAGATAGTCAAATTTCACATTTAAAATAAAATATGAATAATAAATAAAAAAAGATCCCATTGTGCATACTTAACTAGTCTTCTTTCAATACAAAACTAAGGGCATCCAGAAATGAACGGAGATACCTATTGTATTTCACTATTTTTCCAAACAAGTACATGACTGACTAGTTTCTTCGTCTGACTACTAGTTATTTTTCACCTGCCGCAAATCTTCAAGCTCCTATCCATCATAATAATTTTAATTTCTGATTGTGACAAGCTGGCTACCTCAAGGAAAACACATTAGTAGTTAATTTTAATTGACGTATTTATTATTACAGACACTGTTTTTCCCAGCCACTTTTTTCTTTTTCACCTGTAGATGGCACTAGGAATTTCCAAGCCAATCATAGCAAGGAGATCGTAACATATTAGAAACATGGTTAAATCTTCGCTAGCGACGGCGCTGCTTCAATGCTCAAGCTAATATGATGTCACAAATTAGCTGGCTGTATTGAAAGACAGAAAATGTGTGCTTGCAAAGATGTTGAAGCAGGATCCAGCGTTAGTAATAGTAATAAGCGTTATTGTGCGTTACCAGGCCAGAACAATAATGGAGCTAGGGCCTAATCCTGTTTTAATTTCTGATCCCACTTGTAGTTTGCATCGTTTCTGCACACATGACTTAAAAAATTCATGTCTTTAAATCGCCATATGTTGAGTCTATGTAACTTAATGAATTTGCAAGCATTCTAAGACGTGCTTAAGAAAGCCTGGAGATGGTGATCCATGCAGAGCACAGCCGTAGAATTATTCCGTTCTGGTTAATCTGGTGACAACTTTTTACGCCGTCATATATCTCCACTGCAAACCGGTTTTGTCTTTAGCATTAGTGATCAGTTTATTACTTAACTTGACCAAGTAAATCGACAAATGAATATATACATGTACCTCTCATCCAGTCAATTTCATCGAAACAGGATTAAGCAAAGGTCTCGTGATTTCTTAGCAAGTTTTTCGAGTGCCCTCATCTCGTAGCTTCTGCTCGCATTTGCTGTAAACTTTATATCATTCATGGAATACTTGTACAAGCTGGAGCCAAAATATTTTATCTTTAAACAGCACTGGTAGAATCTTGTGTGAATTCCTATTTCTATTCCCAGTAACGTTGAGTTTTTAGTTTCTCCCGGGAATATATTTTAAGCAATTTCAAAGTTGGAATCTAATTCTCTAGCAACCAATAAAAATTATCTGCAGAGATGGGATTCTACGTGACGGCGCTCCTTACCTTAATATTTCTACCCTTTCCTCTTCTGATAACAGTTTCCCATTATTTGAATTTCTATTGTGATGTGGTACAATCCCGGCTACAACCAGAGTTGCCTTCAGAGTATGACTTCATACTGGGTAAGTCTGGATGCGAAATTCAAAGCAACGCAGTAATTACCGCCATTTACACTTTCCTTTACTTATCAGTGCAATATAATCTCGACCAGTTGGCTAAAATCTGTCTTTCTGACCAAAGTTGGTGCAGGCTCCGCCGGCTCAGTTTTAGCTAACCGTTTGTCCAAGCATAACACGATTCTAGTAATAGAAGCTGGTGGGGATCCGATTTGGCTTCAGCGTATCCCATTTTTTTCCTCAAAGCTTCTGCACCGCCCTGAAAACGATTGGCAATACAAAACGGTTCCGCAAAGATTCTCCTCGTTTGCATTTGAAAATAACGTCAGTTTTTCCGAATAATTAATGCAAGGTTATAGTCCGTCCGTGCCAATTACTCCGTCAGTTGCCTTCATCTAGTGTTATTTCTCTAGGTATCCCTCTGGCCAAGAGGTAAATCGTTAGGCGGAACTAGTAATTTAAATGGTCTTCAGTACGCTCGTGGCCACCCCTTGGATTATGACAACTGGGCTAACCTGACAGGTGACCCTTCTTGGAAATACGAAAATGTCTTACCCTTATTTAAGAGGTCAATCATTTACGAAGGAAGACACCAAAATAATGGCAAGTATCCTTTAGAAATAAGTATCCTTGAATTTGTTTTTGCATCAAATCTTGTTAATCCAAGCTGTTTACTTTGGAATTACAGAGGAGCATTATGGCAAGAACCCCTATGGCATGCTTTATATTTCCAAGTCAGGTTTCCTAAGATTGGACAATGAAATTGCACAGGGTGTAGAAGAACTCGGAATGGAGTTTAGGGACGTGAATGGTCCGCAAGTCCGAGGTACAACATCCGTGGTTTTTCTATTCTAAAAATAAGCTCCAATGCGAGTCTATCATTTCACTGGAATAACCGACTATTAATATTATGAATTTGTGTTCTTTTTGAAAACTAATGTAATTTATGCTTTGGAAGGCATGGATCGCTTCGAGTTCTTCCAAAAAAATGGGAAACGGTGGGACTCTTACACCGGTTTCATAAAGCCTATCTTGGATAGAAAAAATCTGTACATATCTCGATACTCCCATGCTACGAAGGTGTACCGATGTGTGTTTCAATACGGTTAATATGTCTTAGGTTCTAAAAGTGACAAATGAATATTATTCTTTTGCAGATAAAATTTGATTACAATAATAGAGCTGTAGGCGTTTGGTTTCTCAAAAATGGAGTTAGCAAATTCGTGAGAGCCCGAAAAGAAGTTATTGTGAGCGCAGGCGCAGTTGATTCTCCAAAGCTTTTAATGCTGTCTGGAATCGGTCCGAAAAACGATCTTGTTAAGAAGCAGGTTGCAGTTTAAAAATACCGCTAGTGAAATCTATATGCCATTACATAAATCAACTGTAGTCAATTATAGCTCAGACTTTCATCTAATTTCTAGATCAAACCTCGACTGGATCTTCCTGTCGGACAAAACTTAATAGATCATTTACTTGTTCCTTTACCAAACATTGTTCTTGAGAAGCCGATTAGTTACAACAAGGAGAGAGATTTCGGGATGCATGAAATCTATAATTTCGTTGTGCACGGAACAGGTAAAACGCACGCCTGCCATTGATTCATCCTGCGAGTGCACCCATGTCTGACTCCGACCACATCAGTAGCAATAACCGCGCTTTAATGTTTCAAAATTCTAGGAGTTTTTTCATCCCCGGCGTATGTAACGCACAACGGATTTTTGTCTTCATCAATTGCACCTGCCGACTGGCCAGATATTCAACTGTATGCTTCCGCACTTTCACACAGCCCTGCAATGGCTAAGGATTTCAGCGCAATTTGGGGTTTAAAATACAAAGAGTTTCAAAAGTTTATGGAGTCTGTTGAAGGAAAAGATACATTTTTGATGCGCTCCGGCCTCGTCCGTCCCAAAAGCACAGGTTACCTAACTTTACGAGACAAAAATCCGGCAAGTCCGCCAATCATTGATCCTAAATATTTGGAACACCCAGATGACGTCAAGGTTCTTCGAGAAGGTATATATATGCTTGTCCGACGAAATTGTATCCTTTGAAGCATTATGTTTTACTTTTTTTAAAATTCATGACGAAAATCCTTGATGTAATCACTTAGAATATTACCGGTGATTTTATTTCATAGGAATCGAATTCATACTGAAGCTCCTTTATAACACAACCGCCTTTCAAAATCTTGGAGCACACATTCCTGAGACACCACTACCCGGTTGTGAACATCGCGTTTTTGGGAGCGCCCCCTATTGGGATTGTTATGTTCGGTACATGGCAGCGACCATTTACCACCCCGTTGGTACCTGTAAAATGGGCCGCATAGGTGATCCTAGTGCCGTCGTGGATTCGAACCTTCGGTAGGCTATGCTTGCTTCCACAACTTATAGAATGCCTTCTTATGATAGTTTAAGAAAGTTTCAAATTCTTTTTCACAACAGCGTGTCTGTGCTTCATAAAGTCAGTTTTAATCCTTTTTCAGCGTTATCGGAGCGACAAGACTTCGGGTAGCGGATGCCTCTATAATGCCAGTGATTGTAAATGGAAACACGCACGCACCAGCAACCATGATTGGCGAAAAAGCGGCTGATATTATCCGAGAGTACTGGTCAAATCAATACGAAGTTTGTCGTAGGGCAGATAACTACGCGCCACACATTTTGAGCGATCACTATTCTATTTGCCAATATTCAAGACTTGTTTAGCCGCCAATACTGATTAATAAAACTACAAACGGTACTCTTGAGCTCCCTTGAAAAAGTGCATCAATTCCGAGACAATGAAAAGTTCTGATATAAATTTTAAATTTTCAATGAGTTGGGGTACTTACGGGCGAAGTTACTTATTTTCGCTCCTGGTAAAGTTATATTCAAATATATATTCAAACTGAAACATACAAATTCAAATATCCAATTTAAAACTGATACATGCAAATTCAAATATCCAATTTCAATCTCCATTCAAACGTCAAAGCTAAATTTTGGCCGGGAATTCTGACAGGCAGTTTCAAAATGCCTGAAAATTTTAATCTTCTGTATATTTTTAAGGATGCACTTTTTCATAGCCTCGGCCACAGCCGTGGTCGCTCCATGTAAACATCCCCCCGGGAATCCCATGACCGTCACCTTTTGGCGATGACCGCCGCCTTAAGTCCTTTGACCACGAATACTTCCATACTGATCCATGGCTGCTGTCTTAAGACCCATGGCCACCAACGGTTGACCATGAATATCTCCTTTCAGTCCCATGGCCGTGGACTGTTGACCATAGCCAACGCTGTAAGACACAAGGCCGTAAACGTTTGACAATATGCGCTGCATTGAGGCTTATAACCATCAACTTTTAGCCGCCGGTAAACATATCCCTGGCCATCAACTTGAACGGAGTGCTAAGCAACGGAAATTGGAGATAAGATGAGACTTACCTGCAAAGCCTAACTCCGGGGCAATGAGTTAATTAATCCGGCTGGTGTAGGTTCCAAAAGATTAAGTCAAGAGTAATCCATTGTCGATCACACACTCCGTACATACTGCATGTGTTTATCCTACTATGTGTAGGCTACGCAGGCCGTAACTCAATGGGTCGTTATGGTACGTGGTATGCAACAGGTTCGATTCCTGGCTGCCGTTATTGCGGTTCTTGCTATTGCAAAGCGGTCAGAGCTGACAAGCAGTTAATATATTGCATGCAAGTTTTATGTGACATATTCGAACTCAATCTTCCTAACTCAATCTAGTCGTTAACTTTATCCCTCAATCAATATGTACATCAATGGAGTCCTGGCGGCGATGAACAAAGAATTTGCAACACAAAATTGTACCGGTTTCATATTGGTTGAGATTCAGATTCAGTGACGTTAAAGAAAGTTTTTAGAAAGTTGAACAAGACACAAATACACTGACGCAGTACGTAGTAATCTATGAATTACACCAGAAATAGTCAGGGCGACTAGGATACTGTTGACTACCAAGCAGAAATATTTCAAGGTTCATGATGAAGGCAGATACTGCAATTCCAAAACCCTACAGACAGCTACCACTATACATGGTAGCACAATTGTCTTCAAGAAACTGAAGTTTGAACTTTCGAGTTCAGTTTTGATCTTGACAATATCGGTGCCAACCCCTACATAACCATTTTGGCTTGACATTTTTGATTGGAGCGAAACGGCAATAAACTGACAGCCTTTTCATCCCAACGGTTAATGGGAATTTCACGCCAACTTTACCTCATTGTGGTAAGAAGCTTTTGTTTGACTGGCTAAGAAGTGAAATATTTGCTCACAGGAAATGTGTCAAAGGACATCCAATCGTGTACTAAGATAATATAGTTTATGGAATGGCATCATGTATTACAAACTACCTGCATGTATATGACATAAAATGCTTCCATAAGGGTCCACCGTAGCTTCAATCAAGCAGCTATTCCAGAGCATCGGTGCTAAACCATCATATCTTTGTTCTACTAATCGCGCCGAGAACCCCCACAACGAAATTAATAATAGTTAGTTAGCCTTCACAGTGTGCATAAAACTGCCCTTAAGAATCTCAAAATTTCTCGTAAAAAATCTTAATAGATTGTACCCACTGCCTGTCGGTCTATGAAAACAAGTTGAAAACCAAAACTTCCATAGATGTTCTCAATTAGGAACTGCAAAAGTCGAAATCGGTATAATGTTTTGGAAAGTGGTTACATTGATGTCAAAATTTAAAAAAATTCTAATAGATCAGGACAACCATTTTCAATTGGGACAATACAAGGGGTGGACTCAAAAATAGTTTTGGGATCCCCAATTCTCTTTCCATTTCGATACTAAGGTTGTGCAACCTCTTCTGCACTTATTCCTACACATTTCCAATGTATGCTTAAAACGCCCAGATCAATATTCACAAGGATGAAGATTTTCATAATATTATAAACATCACCACTCCAGTTTCATTCGGATCCCAGAAGTTTGAAATTTAAAATAAGGCTTACCAGATTACAATCTCGTCTTTTGCCGGATGTTTTTTTTATTTTCACTGGTATTGGAATATTACAAAATTTGACCCACTTCCTGATCCATTATGGTTGTTCATGATTAAGTTGAATGTTAATCAAAACTAATGTAAGACTTTTTAAAACGCGGTAATTTTTGTCTCTATGTGAATGATGTTGACAGGGGATACTCTAGAGAAATGTATGTGTCTGAATGTTTAGCACTGTTTTTGTTGGTCTGTTTGTCAATGTTTAGCTGGGTGGGCTTAAAAGGATTTCCGTGATAGAGCAGCAGTAGCAGTCTATCCTTGTGAATGATGGGCATGTAGGATACGATGAGCCGAAGTTCGGATACTAAGGGAGTATTTGAGGGGTGATAAAGATGAAAGAATCGGTGGAGAGTAGAAAATGAAAATGATTTCATGCAGGGATGTTAGTCAGGAATTCAAAGAGAGAGGAATGCGGCATGGGTGAGTACCGGGAGGAACGGAGAGAATGATAGTACTTGAGAAAGATTGATGAAGATTGAAAATAAATTGAGTGCTAAAAATTGCATGCAATTTCTAGAACTAGTTCCTGTGTTGAAAATCGTATCTCTCGATCGTAGTGGTCGTACTGGTCGGCCGGGGTCGTACGACCCCGTCCGACCCGGTGTTAGCCATTGCTGACTAGTACCGCGTTCAACCATTTCGTTTTATTAGTGGACACGATTAATAGGTGATCTGATTCAATTTATCCCAACTGCGGCCAACTTATTTACCTTAACCTGACTTAACGACATCCTTACAGTGAGAAATGACATATAGCAAAAAATAATATCGGTTACTGTTGATGTATGCATCCAGAGTTCTCGTAAGATTTTTGGAGACTACAACGAAGTCATTTTACTTAACATGTGTATTTCAAGTGTGACGGCTTGTTGCTGTAAAACTACAGATATGTATTTCGTCATGTGATGCCCACATTTTTGCACATCACTCGAACTGAAGCAGGTTGATCAAAAACCATTACGATGAATAATGACAGTATTCTCGAAACTAAACGCAACTAATTGAGAATATGAGCCCGTAGAATCCCACTAGTCTCTGCCGAGCACTACTTCTCAAACTCGCGACTTAATTAGCTCAGCCTATCTTTTATGCTGAATGCGTTATTTCGTGCGACCGTAGTATGTAGCATAGGCTAGCTGCAAATGCAGCTAGCCTAGACATGTTGTCGTGACTACATATACAATTACGTTTCTATTTTTAACTGTACTGCAAATATCTCTTTGTACAACAGATAAACAACCGGCGTGGACACAAGGAAATTCTTAATAGTTAAGTTTTGTGCTTGAAGGACAAATGTGATAAAGCCCCAAGGTGTAGTAAATATCCAAGCACGGTTCTACAGAGTTTATTATAAAATCAGATGTAATGCCTGCGTTTTCAGATAAACAGCGATAGTCAAGCCCCCATTCAACAGAAATCAGACATGCTGATATCTGAAACTAGCATACATAATGCCCAATATGCATACGGAGACATACCCAAATTACTAATACTTTAACGCGGATGAAGTAATTTATGGATGCTGGGGTATAACTGTGTATACAGAATCACGGAGTTCTATGGCAGGTATCGCAAACGTAATGCTTATTAAATCCGTTTGTATACCCAAAGCCAGGATCCGCACAGGGGATCTTTCAGTATCTATATTTTAGGTTGCCTCAGTAACCAAAAGTTTGCTATCAGCTTCGTATCTGTTCCTTATGGTTACTGTGGCAACCTAAAATACAGATACTGAAAGATCCCCTGTGCGGATCCTGGCTTTGGGTATACAAACGGATTTAATAAGCATTACGTTTGTGATACCTGCCATAGAACTCCGTGATTCTGTATACACAGTTATACCCCAGCATCCATAAATTACTTCATCCGCGTTAAAGTATCACTAATTTGGGTATGCCTCCGTATGCATATTGGGTATTATGTATGCTGGTTTTAAGCATGCAGCAAGTCTCCTTTTTGCTTGTTATGGGAGTTATATGGTAGATTTAATACAAATTCAGATTGACAGCTATACATGCCATATACTAAAGCCTCGTACATTCAACTTCTGGACGTTGATGATCAAATGTTTGATTGTCGATCCCATATTTTTCCAAACATCCTAATTGGTGACAAGAGTAAAGCTTTTGTTTCTCCTCGAGTCCTCTTCTAGAATGCTGTGCTCCCATGTAAATCGTGTGAAGTTTCTTCCTCGTCGATCGTAGACTGGCTAAGCTAGGAAAAATACATTAAAAATTAATTTTGACTACATATTTGTCTCTTCACCCACATGTTTATTGTTCAGCAACACGTTCTCTTACCGCTTAAACGTTTTAGACATGACGCTATCATCAAATTGGTAGACTCTAAACGATAGAGTTTTGTTTAATTTTCTTACTTCATTCATGGCAGTTTTTCGATGAGGGTTCAACAATAAAGCCGCGACATGCTCAAGATTCTACATGAAATTAAACAAGTACGGATCAACTACAGAAGTTGGCGTCACAATCATATCACATATCAAAATGCCTCTTCCTACATAATTCATGACTTTAAAATCAATTGAAATAAACTTACACTAAAGCGTTGAAGGCGAATCATAACTTGAACGACATTCCCAGGTATCATCTCCCATTGTTTAAAATAGCTCATCGATGACAATATAAGAACGGGAACAGTAAACGGCCCAGGTTTCCTAGGATCCTCAAAATCATTCCATCCTAGCGGTGTTGCTAATTCCGAGTGGAACGCAAGGGTCAGTGCCTCAAAATCAGGTTCTTGAGATTTAGATTTTTTCAGCGTATTTCCAATAACACCACTGCTCAAGCTGATATCCCGAAGGAGATGCTGCTCCTCGTTGCTAAAGTTAATAACGTCCGCTTGAATCGGGAACCCCTTTTCTTTATTCCAAGACGCTAGCGATAAGATCATCTCTGCCCACTGCCATCCCTTTTTGGTCGCCGCGACCAACGGAACATATGCGGGCACGTTGGGGTCATTCATTATCCGACTTACAGCGACCGCACTTTTGAGCGCCATTGACCTTAGAATCTTTTCTTCTGCATCCTGCTCCAAAAAGAACGAGTTGATATGGCTAACTGCATGCAATTGTTCCAAATATCGTTTCGCTTTGAAGCTAAGTCGACCGATTCCAGAAGTTCTAAGCTGCCACAGCCATTGCAGCAGCCTGTGTGTCGCAGCTACTTCCGGTTCTTCCATGGCAAATTGAATTTCCCCCACAGGATCCAGGATATCCTCTTCCCCATCGGTATTAGACCCTTGTTGCCCGGGTGTCAAATGTCCCGTACAGATTACAGAATGGCGACGCTTGAAGCTAAACGGTTGGCAAGAGCTCCGCTCTACCTGTGCAGCTGTCCGTTCCTGGTCATTTGACGTGCTCATTAACATATTCTTGAGTGACTTTAAGCTTAGTTTCTTAACAGCCAACTTATCCTGTTTCAATCTGAGAGCCTCGTGTACAGCCGGTTCAGAGCGGAGTTGATGTAGCACTACCCGGAGTAAATCCCCACTAATTTCCCACGCTGTTACCTTTGAATTTGCGGCTTCCACACTACCTGACATTATCATGGCACTAGGAAGACACTTGGAAGTTGACTGAATTACTTTCGCAATATACTGGATTTGTCTCGGGTTAAATGAATGCGGGCAGATGGTTTTCGGATTCGGAAAATCCGACATAGTGTTTAACCACTCTTTGACTAATTCTTCCTGAGTTTTTAAATTCTTAAGACTTTTCCCCAGTTCCTGCGTAACTTCAGAATCACAAAGATAATCCGACGGCGGGATGTCTGATAAAATAGCCAACATATTTGAATAAATCGTCTCAGTTTTCTTTCGCCATGCAATTGAATTGGAAGCCAACGAACCGAGATCCTCTTCCTGAGCCAGGTTTGCTTTCCGCTTCTTGTGCTTGTCCTGCTCTTTTGGCGCTACTGGAACAGACAGGCTGCGCCCTCTGTATTTCCCAACAGAGCTTTCTCCAGAATGGGGTGGTCTATGCCCCGCTGGAAATTCAGTATCAACACCTCGTTCATTATACCTTGGGGTGGTAAAGCAAGTTTCAATTTGACTTCCCGAACTGATTGAATCCATTTGACATTGTTCTCTTCGACTTTGTGACAGATTTTCCACGAAATCCGAAGTTATATCCGCCAAGGATTTTTGTTTCCCAACCTTCCTTAAATTGCTTCCACTAGCGCCTCCATTCGGATTCTGCGAATAGGCATGAACGTCGCTTTGACTTCTCCCAATAGCTGTGAATTTTTTCATAAGATTTGACCCGAACATTTTTGATAGGGTTTTAGCCTTCTTTTTTCCGTTCCCAGCTCGATCCTCTTCATACTCAAGTTCGTATTTGCGGGCGCTCTTCCTTCCTCCTACTCGCTTCGAGTTACCGGGTACGTCGTCAGTTGATGAAAAGGGATTAACAGATTTGTACACGAGGTCCGAGGTCAAAGATCGGCCTCTTTGGCTTTGGCTATGCTGCGGAAATACATCCAGACCATCGTCATCAATATCCAGATTATCAAAATGCAGTCCGAAATCGTCGTCCTCATCATCTTGGATGTCAAGGTAGTCTGTGCTGCGCTCTGCCGTCACTGTTGTAGCAGCATCATCCTCCTCTTCCTCAATCCCATCTAGTTCTTGTAACGCATACTTTTCCTCCCGGTCGAAATAATCCACAGAATGCTTCCACAATCCATGTAAAATGTTCAGCCCTGTGAAATACTGGGCGTGAAACCCCTTATCGAACGAGTCAACACTGGCAGCCACGAGGCTAAGCAACCGCTTATAGAACGAGCTTGGAGCCCAGTCTTGAATCTGTGCAAAGTTTTCCAGCTCGTACAGGAACGTGCTAAGACAGAATTCTACGCTGAAATGATCCTTTTGAATTTTTCTCATCCTCGCGCTATCATCTGATCCGTCTTGTAAATCGTCCATCCCGATGAGAAAACAATTATTCAGAGTTTCCCAAAAATGTGATGGATTCAAACAAAATGCAGTGTATAATTTGAATATTCGCGTAACCACACTGCTAGAATGGTAAGTTGAAATCATATGGGATTCGCACGGCCACATTTGCAGATTCCAAAGACTTTCAAAGCTGGTGGGGAAGAGGAGACATCCTTTGGATAATCCTTCGCAAATTGCAATTATGCTTGGATGAAACAAAGGGAACCTGTCCAAAATTACCGAGTTGACACGATTATATCCCTTGCTGTAGAAAACACAGGGGCGTACACTCACTTCCGTATCGTCCAGAGAAACAGTTATAACGGATTTCAAGTAATTTATGCTAATTTTGCAATCTGCGTAGCGTGGTCGGCGTTGCTTTGAAACGTGATATTCTGCATCTGCGAAAGCAAGGGAGGTTAATGTAAATATCTTCCCAATTTCCCTGCTCCCAATCATATCTTGAAGTAGGTGAGGCCCCAGCAGCTGCACTTTTTCTTTTTTTAAATGGTCTAAAAAATTAGCGGGTGATTTTGCCTTCAATTTCTCAGTTTCATTAGCCTCCGCAGTTTCCTCTTCTTCAGTGTCCAAAGTGGAAGCGCGGACAAAAGCGGATGCGAATTTCTTGAATATTTCATGGCTGTAACAACGTTAAATAGAATTAACTCACTGAAGCTCATTATATACAAAGTAGTAGCTTAACTGTAGTGACAATTTTTCGTCATAAATTTTTGCAATCCAATTTGTGTTTGAGTTTTGAATACGCACTACCAAGCAACCAACTACATGCTCTTGCTCCCCCCACCAGATAGTCACAATGAACTTGAAAATCTGCAATTCCTGCATTCTTTGTAAGCTTATTGATTAGCTAGGTTTACAGTTTTGCAAAGCATGCATAGTAAATATATAGTTTTACCGCTATTTAACTGCAGTTAAGGGATTCTAACTTCCTTGACTACCTCAACATCGCTACTATTGTTTTAAAAATCAACAAACTATCAAATACATACACTTAAACTCTTAATATACCCCACTTCCAGCTCAATTAGCTCCCAACTATTTAGCTCTAGCAATTAAATAACAATTATATCCTATGCTACTCTTCCTAACTCAACTTCGTAATTTACTTCCGATGACGAAGCCAGTAAATGACTTCAGGCTATGCGTGTTAATTGCTGAGAACATTACCTCCGAAACGCTCCGTCTTCATTTACAATATCTTCAGCGCCAAGACCTCCACCATTTTCCGCAGCGCCCTCTACCTTATTTCCAATCTGCCCTTTAATATTCTTCCTCTTTGGTCTTCTAAATATTTCAACTTGTCCAATGGGTGGTTTGTCTAAGGAATCTACCGTTGAGCTTCGTCGTGGCGTGAGGAGAGTGAAATCGATATTCCTCAAAACAACAGCATATTCGTTCTTATTGCTCAAGGATGCCTGAAATTTTAAAACGGCGTTAACTTAAATTAAAATTGTAAATGTACGGAGTTGGATGAAACATACACCTCTGTTTGGTATCAAACTGCAATCAACCAATATTAGCTATGTTGGCGCTCGTTCGTTGGATAACCATCGAAAACCTCTGTTACAATTTGGTGCCAAATATTACATCAACGTTTTCTTTAACGCAGTAGAACATATTTTCAAAAGTAAACCTGGATTACTTACCGTGTAAATCGGAAGTCTTCTCACAATAAAGTTTGCCGCCAAATCGTTATGGTTTTTTCCAATAATTTCCACTATTTTAACCAAAAATTGTTCAATCACATTTAAATTATCCACCCATTTTTGACCAGTTCCCTCAAAGGCTTTTTCAAGAATCAACAAGGATTCAATATTTTTATCCCTGTTTTTCTCCTTGCCATTAAAATCTAACGAATCACCCGAATCCTTTGGCGTAATCTTTGAATCCATTTCAACTTGTTCAAAATTTACTTCAACTGTTTGCGCAATTTACAGCAGTCTTGCCGATTTCACAAACAAGCTCAATAATACAGCACATAATTTTCACTTAATCTATGCCGTTTAACCCCCAAAATTCCAAGGTAAGACGCTCAAGCCATAAAATCAGTAACACTCTGATTTTCCAGTCTCTCGCAGACAATAAGCAAACAACAAATGAGGGAGAGCTTCTGTAAACTCATCGTTCGTGAGCAATGCAAAGCGGAAGTTGACTATTCGGAGAGGCATTTAGAAACCAGAGGTTAACGTTATTGTTTTGTTATATTCCCAAAATGAGGGACTCATCTAGCCAAGTCAGCACAGTCAGTCATGTGTCTCACCCTCACCCCTAGTTTTTCCATAGGTATATAAATGGCTGTATCTAAAGTATTCTTCTATTACGGTAACAGCAGCATAACATTGCTGCGAGTATCATCAGCATCACACACTCATCATTGTTCATTGAAATCAACAAGGAAAGAGCAGTAATGAATAAGAGCGTCAGAGTAAATTGCTAAACGTCAGCCTGCCAGTCTGTCTCCCTCCTGTACAAAAATACTCACTCAGATTCATATCCGCCCGAACAAATGTTCCTCGTCCTTCCTTTAAATCCCTTCATCATTCTATACCAATACCAATGCATGGCCCAATACATGACGTGAATTTGAGTTACCTGACACGCCGTCCGTCGTACTCGTTTTGGAGGGAGGTTTAATAATTTTTCCATCCGTCTTTCCGTACTACACTGCAACTAAGAAACATGGTCTCCCTAATTCTTCTTCCTCAACCAAAAAATTCCACCAGCCCATGCAAAACCCAATAACATGGACCAGATTTACAGGGAATTTGATACCTTTGTGGAATACGAAACCAGAGCTCAAAGGTAGAGGGAAATGGCCACAAAGCCAGAGTCAGGAACGATGATGGAACGAGAGATGGATGCGGCTCAGAGGGCAATATTTTACACAATTCACCGTCAATCAAATATCATTAGAATAATCTAGATCATGTACATGAGGCTAAAACGTATTGTTCCGATTAAAAAACATGGAGTTGACCGACGGAAGCTACAATTTCCAAAGGTCTCTGAGCTGTAATACTTTAGTTGTATTTTGGTTACGGCAAAACGCATTAATCCAACCACTATTCATCATCGTTTCAAAGGGGAAGTCAGCAATTAACCGGCCGTGTCATCTGTCCAAAGCTAAAATGAAGCAAATTCAATCCTACCCATCTGTCAACAGATTGCAACAGTTAATCATTCTAGAACTTAGAGTTAATTAACCTTCAGTTTTACAGTAAAGCCTTCATTTGTACAAAGATATGCATAGGAAATAACGTTATCCTTGCTCTAAATTAGCTACATAGTTATACGTTTTCTTTCATAAAATTCTTTTGCAAACTGAATCATCAATGTCATCAGCGCTATATCTCTTCATTGAATTAATTTTGCTCCAAGGGATTTTTTCTCCTTGGATGATGAATCCCCCAAAACCAAAAGAACATGGAGTGGATACTTGCTCAGATAACCGTTGTCAGATTTTTTGAGCCAATAGGGCAGGAATAAAGAAGGAAAGAAGGATACAAAATATTATATTCGAATAATCAGTCATGCGGCAGATGATGAATCATTTTAATGGACTTTGGGCTCATGCTAGCGAATATGTTAAACTGCTGAAAGGAAATTTTTCCGCGTGCTCTAAATTTCAGACTAGTGAGCAATATTATATTGATAATGACAGCATTATTGCCAATATAGGAAGCACAGAGATAAGTCCAGGTTAAAAGGTCTGCCAAATTTCAAATACAATCCGACTTCTGGTTAGTATTTGCAAACCTGTCTAGCGGGTAGAGCTTAAGTATCCTTTTACACACAATTAGCATAGCATTTTCGCAGCAAACATATTCGATTTTCAGGAGAGGAAGAAGCATAATAGCTCTAGACATACAATCATGTAGAATCTAGACAAGAAGGGTCAAAGGAGGATATATGACAAGGGTTCTGTTCCAGCCGCAGCTCTAATAATGGTCTGATGAAGGTGCTGCAGTATGAGAGGTACGGGAAGAGAGCAGAGCGAGGAGCGGAAGTAATCCCGAGCGGATCCTAGACCGGAAGTCTCTTCCGGTCCACGTAAAGGGCGGTTCTTTTTTATAAAATCCCAAACAATTTACCAAAACTTACTCATGCCCTCTTTCCACGGTCCAGCAGTTGACACACACAACAAATCAGGTCTAGAATTAATTCAATCATGCATTCCTGGAGGTACAAAAAATTGCATGACAGCAGTGCACGACTGCATTCGGCAGTACTCAGGGTATCATTAGAGCTAGAGCTAGCTTATTTTATGGTGGATTTTTAATATGCCACAGAATGTTGCCATTTTCTATTTACATAGCATGTCACTTGCCGGATGATAGTCTTTGATGCTCGGTACTGGCAATTCCCTCAAGTTTTACCTGCTTATCAATTTATGCACTTATAAGCATCTTCTTTATTTGAACGCTAATTTTCTGTACTACAAGGCCACCGTAATGATTAGAAAATATTGTATTGCAAATATTGTATAATTAAATAGAGATTACTCCATATGCCATTCCCTCATTCTCTGGATTTTCTACATCATTATGTTCTATACGATCTTTGCATTCAGTAAGTTTGCACTGGCACAGCCTTTACGATGGAACTACGAGAAAATCACCTGAGGTATGAATCATTGCGTTTTACAGCAGAGACAGGTGCGCGTCCCACTGCATCCCACTCAATATATTGATGCAGTCTGCCGCACCGGTAATACAGTAGCATTAGTCAGGACAAAGTTTGAATACCGGACAATTAATCACAGTCACTATCCTTCTGTACTGAGTCCTGTGTGTTCTGCGCTGTCCCACTTCTTATTATTAGCTATCTTATTATAAAAACACTCAAAAATCACTTTAGACTTTAGCCCCACGGATGTATATAGCTTATAGCTTAAGCATGTACGCTTGATTCCCTTTTTGTAGACTCAGCCTTGAGTTAAGAAGCTTGCCGCATGATTCGGTATAACTTGTATATCACTATACATGTACAATTATCTTCACGGGATTGAATTATGCTTCATCTCATGACCAACCAGGAGAATTGTTAGATAAGCCTGCCTGCAGCTTTTATGAGATTCGCACTTCATTCTCAGACTTTCCAGGGAGCGTTCGATTCAGATCTTGGAGCAGCTAACTAACTTTCTTCAAAATGGTTCACCAATATAAACTAACTTACTTCAACTTAAGGGCGATGGGAGAGCCTATTCGTCTTATCTTTAAGTACGCCCAAGTTCCCTTTGAAGACAACAGGGTCGAGCGTGCGGACTGGCCGGCTCAGAAGGAGAAATATTTGGGTAAGTCAGAATAATATTATTGCAAACCACATTTTTGACCGCAACTACGCAAACACTGGCAAATTCGCAATAAATTCATATTATTTTCTCCTATCCAACAGAGGTGGCTTTGGGCCAGATGCCAATTCTGGAGGTAGATGGCACCATGATGACCCAGTCCTTGGCCATTGCTCGTTTCATGTGCAATCAGCTCGGCCTTGTGTCTGATAAGCCCGTGTTAAACTACAAGTCCGACGAGGTTGTTCATATCTTGGAGGATTTGAGAATGCGTAGGAGAACAATTTCAATAACATTTACAGTAAAAATTGTTTATTGACATCTAATGAGTGATGCATAAAAGTTTCTTTTAATCTTTCCAGAATGCCGTCCAATCATCGTACAACTCTTTGTGAGCCCAAGACCCGCAGGCCTTGATGCTGAAATCAAGACTTTGGCGGAAACTGTTCTTCCCCGTTTTCTGAAATTTGTGGACAAGATCATCGGGGAGACAAAAGGCCCTTACATTGCTGGGGACAAGCCAACCGTTGGGGACTTTGTTGCTTGCAATTGGATGGATATTTTCCTTGATATTGGGGTACTGACACAATCCGTGCTGGACAAGTATAACAACTTGAAGGGACTTAAGGATGCTCTGATGTCAACTCCCCAAATCAAGGAATGGGTCGAGTCAAGACCAAAGACGCCTCTTTAAATGATTGCGCTCCAAAGTCTCCATGCAGTTAGAGAAGCATAACGTGTAACCTATTAAAATTTCTATGCAAGCGCAATTAATAAATCAGTAAAGCAGTATCTGCAAATTATTTGTTATCTACAGACGGCGATTTAAGTTTACACAAAACATGCAGTGCTACCTGCCGGCTGTCTGTCCTTCGGCATTATCAACTAGTCTATGTTAGCCCTACTCTCAATGCTCCTCATTGTCCTCATGACCATATAAGGTTATAAATACGTTTGATTGTTTTATCTGACTCATGACAGATTAATCCTGAATAGGGAGCATCTCCTATACTTTGTACAGGTGAGCTAGCATTACATTGTATTCAGGACAAGCTTATAGTTTTATTTATACAGCACGCGCTTAAGGCCGCGATATCCGTTCGTAGCAACGAGATCCAATGCTCCTGTAACAGACATAACAACCTTTAGTTCATCCCGAGAGATTGTGTCATTGTGTTCCTCAGCTTACAATTCGTCAGAAACTTGTACAAGCTAACCTATTTTAATTTTACTGCAGTAGCCGAGCCTATTCGCTGGATTTTTAAATATGCCCAAGTTCCCTTTGAGGACGTAAGGATCGGCGCAGCTGAATGGCAAGCCAAGAAAAAATGGTTACAAGGTTGAAAACATTTTTAAAAGAAACTCATTTGTATTAGGCTTCAAAAACTGAGACATATTGTTGTAGCATACGACCTCCGAAGGGGACAAAAATCTACTACTTATTTTTATGTTTCACAGAGGTCGCTCTCGGACAGATGCCAATTCTGGACAGGGACGGTAAAATGATGACACAGTCCTTAGCGATTGCTCGTTTCTTGTGCAACAAATTCGGCCTTGTGTCCGACAAGGCTTTGCTGAACTACAAATCGGACGAAGTTGTTCAAATAGTTGAAGATTTGAAACTTCGTGAGTGAAACAAAATAAAAGGGGATGCATTTAGCTTGATGTGATGATGTGCATTAGCTCTAGGTTTCCTGATAGCTGTTCTTGTAATTCATTTTAATGTACACTATACTGCGAATTTCAGAATGCCGCCCCTGCGTAGTCAAGCTCTTCCAGAATCCCCGCCCTGCAGAACTGGGCATCGAGCTCAAAAACCTAGAGGTCACGGTTTTCCCCCGGTTCTTAAAGCTTCTTGAGAGGATAGTTGGCGAAACTAAAGGTCCTTATATTGCAGGAGAGGAGGTGACTGTAGGTGATTTCGTTTTAGCCAATTGGTTGGATATTTACACCACTAAGGGATTCTTGAAACGAGCTGCATTGGATAAATATCCTAAGCTGAAAGCATTGAAAAATGCTCTCATGTCAATTCCTCAGATCAAGGAATGGATTGACGTTAGACCCGAAACAATTATTTAAAGTTTAAGAACAATTTGAAAATTCATACGAGGTATATATAGTGGTTTAGTAACTAAAAATTTCAATATTTTCGCGAAACATCGCATATGTGTATTTATCTAAGCTAAGGGTAGTCAGCTAAATTAAAAAAAAATCTTTGATTTTTCCCACACGTGTATGCGAACGATAAGCCGGATTAGCATTGAATTATGCACCTCTGTTGTGCCCCCGATTGTATATGCTTCTCTGATACCACTGCTGCCACCGGCCCATCACATACACATAGTACATCTCATGCATCCAAGAGATTCTCTCCCATCTTATTCTGCTCTTTTGGAAATATGGCCTTGAGATAACACACGGTTTCAAACCCGTATTTGCTGCGCTCTATAGAATGTTATGCAACTTCCTTTTGCTTTTCCCTTGCACATACAGCAAGTACAGAATTATTCAGGGATTACCACTGCTGTTGTTCAGTTCCTAGCACTCGTATCCAGTGTTCATATAAAGGCTGCCGTGAATTAAAAAAATTTTGTATTATTATTTCTCTAAGCTCGTAAAAATTGTCATTTAAAATGCCACACAGCTACAAATTAACGTACTTCAATTTAGGCGCGATAGCAGAACCCATCCGCTGGATTTTCAAGTATGCTAACGTCCCTTTTGAGGATGTAAGGCTTGAATCTGCAGATTGGGCCGTTGAGAAGCAACGCTTGTCAGGTACGAATATTTCTGATTTCCTGCCCCATTACTATTATCTATGGATTTCTCAATGAGTCTGAACGAATAGCATTTAAATCATAGTGGTTTTATGTTAATAAAATTAACTATTCTCCACAGAGATCGCCCTGGGTCAAATGCCAATACTTGAAGTAGATGGCGCAGTAATGACTCAATCACTACCAATTGCTCGTTTCATTTGCAGTCAACTGAAACTGGTTGCAGAGAAACCCATACTTAATTACAGGTCTGACGAAGTGATTCATATCGTTGAAGATTGCAGACTACGTGAGTTAGTTTACTTTTTTCAATATAAACTGTGCAGCTTGAGGAATTTTAAATTGTTCTTTACGGGTTTTACAAACTAAATATTTGGAATTTATGTGTCTAATTGTAGAATGTCGCCCGGTCATCGGTAAAATGTTCCAAAATCCCAAACCAGCTGAATTAGAGGCTGAGATCCAGGATTTAGCCAAGAATGTCATTCCCAAGTACATGAAGTTCTTGGACAAGATCGTTGGGGCCACTACAGGACCCTACATTGCCGGAGAACAGGTCACCGTTGGTGATTTTGTATTGTGCAGTTGGTTGGATATTTTCACTCGCAAGGGCTTTTTGGAGGAATCCGAGCTGGATAAGTACTCAAATCTCAAAGCATTGAAGACTGCTCTCATGTCCAATCCGGCAATCAAGGAATGGGTTGAAACTCGGCCCAAGACAACTCTTTAAATAACAACACTGCTAATAACCTACGTTATTCCTTCTCCTATTTCTTCATTTATCCAATAATAAAAACAACCTGGATGATTTGGAAATAAACTGGATTCTGAATATGGAATTGCAAAAGATGTTTTGATGATTTGCAAGACATCTAGTCAATTATTTATAGGAATTTTATTTCATGCATACTACAGTTTTCGAGCATAATTTATCATGTAATTTAGTATTTTACGCGCTTGGAAGGGCTTTATTATAATTTCAAATGAAGTTGAAAATTGTTTTGTAGAAGGCGGAAGGATTGGCATCACTATCTGATTTTTCGCAGCTTGGAACCTTCAAGGAGTCAATCGGTTACTTCTATGTGTTTCCTCTCCTCCGCAAAATGACCTTGGGTGGGTTTGGGTTGGGATCTCAAGCATTGCTGACTCTGTTCTGTCTGAGAGCGAGCTTGCTGATCCATCTCATGTAAAAGCTATTCAGCTTGTGGAAACTTCTGCCATGCAAAGACTCTACTATAGCAGCATTCAGTGAGTTGACAGCTTTTGCTTCAACAGCAGCTGATTTTTGCAAATCTTCCTTGCTCTTCTTACGCATGTGCCGCAGCGGTGCCTTTTAACTGCTTATTCTAGTTATTGGTGCTTCCTCAGCAACTTATTTCAAGTTTTCCTATTGCTTCGCAATTTTTGAGCAATTGCAAAAATGTTTACTATTCACAAAGTACCGCCACACGGTTTTACCTTAACCTATTTAAACTTGAAAGCTATGGGAGAGCCTATCCGCTGGATTTTCAAGTACGCTCAAGTTCCGTTTGATGATATCAGGATCGAATTGTCGGATTGGCCTGCAGAGAAACCACGATTTGAGGGTCAGTCAGTTAATTTTTTACCACTAAAACCAAAACATCAGTATTCCAAAACAAAATTCTGAATTCTAAGAAAGTATACCAATACCGGAGGAATTCGCAAAAAAATCTAACGATGTTTTTGGCCCATATTAACAGAAATCGGAGTCGGCCAAGTTCCAACTCTACAAGTCGGAAGTAAACTGATGACACAGTCATTGCCCATAGCCCGGTTTGTCTGCAACCAATTTAAGCTTGTTGCTGACAAGCCCTTCCTGAATTACAGGTCCGACGAGGTCATTCATGTCGTTGAAGATTTGAGATACCGTGAGTAGAAGATTTTGAAAAATTATCATATGCCTCTTTTTTTATATAAATGCTACGACATAACTTATCTTCTGAATTATTAATATTAGCCATGATTGAGGGTAGCTAGCTAATTGGGTAAAAGAGCTAATTCAAACACTGCTTATTTTTTACAGAATGCCGCCCTACCTTCATGAAATTATTCAAAGCTCCTAGACCGGAAGAATTAGACGATGAACTGAAAAATTTGCGGGAAAACGTTGCACCTAAATATTTCAGGTTTCTGGACAAGCTTGTCGGTGGAACAGAGGGTCCCTTCATCGCTGGAGACAAGGCCACAGTCGGAGATTTTGTCTTAGGCAGTTGGCTAGATATTCATGGAGACGTTGGGATTTTGCCTGCATCTGAATTAGAAAAGTATCCAAATTTAAAAGCTTTAAAAGACAATCTCCTGTCGAATCCACAAATTAAGGAATGGATTGAAACTCGACCCAAGACATTGTTGTAAATTCTATAAAAGCGAAATAGTTTTTCTGCTACTTTGTATTGGAATTTGTATTACACACCGAACATTTCCCTCAGAGCAACATCCTGTTGTCGTTGTCGTTGCTCGAAGACATACATGTAAAACCTTTAATCAACCATGTGTTTAGTTCAACCATGATTTGCTTCCCTTGTGCATAGCTGCAGCAAATAGTCCACATTCCTTGTTCTTCAAAAGTCTAAATTTTACACGGCTTCATCAAATAATTATGAAAGAGCAATTAAAATTTATACACTCTTTCACTATAGTCATAAAGCCTTCATCCTGTCAAACCATGACAAGTATACACCTTCGCCTTGACGAATAATTATTGACAGCATATTTGGACTTCCAGCAGAGGCATTTAAAATAATAAGGTAGCTTGAGGGCAATTGCATGTTGACCATACAACAGTAAAAGTTTAGAAATATACACTTATACATATGCCGTTTATTAAAAGCCTTCCATATGAAGGATTATCACAAACTCCGAGTCCATATAAACATCCACAGAAAGAAATTACAGTCCTCCATCCATGTAATAAAAACGGCATTTTATAAATGTTTTATCACAGGAGAGTCCCAGAAAGACATTACGTAAATTCGTTCCAGAGTTTGACCCCAAGCAAGGGCCCCACGCAGTACTCACAGCTATTATTCGTAAAGCTAAATGCATATGGATCATTTGAATCTAGAAAAACCAGAAGATGTTTGGGAATTTCCAACCTTTATGACGTGGTTATAAATTCTTTAACATTAGTTACTACGGTTACAATTTGTAGTTGCTTATTTATTGATCTCCTCCAGCAAACCTAGTACAGTCTACAAAACTCTCGTACCGTACCTTTCAGTTCTCATTTATAACTAATCAGTAGTATCGCACGGGCAGAAAGTCGAACTAAGCCTCCCGCCCATTCACCATTATCAGAAGGAAACGTTGCAATTTTAGTAGCTCTTCATTGTTTGCTAAAATGTGTTTGGGATTTTAATAATTTAACAAAATGTTCGCAAATTACGTTATAATTTTTGCTGCATTTATGACATGTGCTCCCTTTAAGTGCTTTGGAAAATCCAGTCATAAAGCGATATTGTATTCGGGACTGTGGTCAACTGGAAAAGAGAGGACGCTGACTCCGGCTGATTATAAAGACTTTGATGCAGATGGAGAGAGTTTCAAGCCTCTTTCCGGCTGTATTTCTGGAACGTAAGTAACCTTTTTTGACGCTCTTTTCATTGAGACACGACGAGTTTTTGACAGATTTTCTAAAACTGAACTGATAATTGGTTTTATCAGATGGATCTTTTACGAATGGCCAAATTTCAACGCGAGAGATAAAGGCCGCGTAGAAGTGAAATATTTCACATTTGGTGACTATAACTGCTTTAATTTCAAAACACTTGCGGGCGGAAAAGTTCTATCCGGCAGGCCCGTCGCCGAGCAGACGAGGCCTGAAGTTATAAACAACATTACATTCTATGAGAAAGAAAATTTAGCTGGTGGTGAGCAAGTGGCCACAGAGAATTTATCGTACATTAGCAATTTTGAAGGAGGTGCCAGATCGCTGATTGTCAGTGGAACAGTCCCTTGGACTGTTTTCATCCACCCTAATCAGAAAGGCCAATCCGCATGTGTTTACCCCGCAAAGCAAAAGTCCACCCCTGGAATCTATGAACACCTGTCCAAGATTAGGTTGACTGAAAGCATTCTGTCTGTACGAAAAGGATGCCCTCGCCCTTTCCGGACCTCACCGCCAAAAAGGCGGTCAAGAACAACACGACGACCGCAAAGACCGCGATCTTCAAATAATTGCTTCCAGGTTCGCTTAGGCATTCTTTCTTGGGAGATTTGTCATTTGTAATAATTAAGTAATCCATATTTGTATTCCAGTTCCTCTCTTTTACTCTGTTTTTAACTGCTATACATCCTTCCATTTGAATTTCAGCGTCAGGAACGCTTTTTGGGAGATAATAAATCTGGCAGAGCATACGCAAAATTTTATTGCTGAAAACGCCTTAAACCAATATTGTAATTCTAAATTTACAGTTTTGCAAAAGTAAAAATAATTTTTAAATAAATTCATAACTAAGGTAATCGAAGCAGCCATTATTCCGTATCTTATGTAATACATTCGTAAGTATGCGTCGCTCTATCGCTCCAACACCAGGGTCCCCGTTGACTTAGATACTCGACTAGATCGTTCTGAAAGTGGTCCCTTAGAGCAGCAAGGTGTACCATTTCTTTTCCGTCCGTCCAAGATGCGCTTTTCGGGCATAAAACTTGCGTAAAAATATGCATATCAACAGATGAGTTAAAATTTTCAAAATCAATTGCCAATTGAAATATAGGATTACTGCTAAAAGTACTTACCTTCGGATCGTAACACATCATCCATCAATTGACCCTCAAAGCTCAGGAGTAGAATGTATTTTTGGAAAGTATTAGTAGAGCGACAAGGTCGCTTAGTACAACAATATTCCATTATTACCGGTAGGTTACTTTTCATGGTAATATTTTCAAGAAGCACTGATGGATGTGGATCTTCAGTACACAGAATGACGGTAGTCGTTTCCAGCCTCTCTTCTGTCACCGTTATTTCGTGTTCGGTACTCGTAGTTGTTTCATTTTCAGTAACTGGCTCTGCCGAAGCTTCAAACTCCGGCGTAGTGGTAGAAATCCCTTCCGTAGAAGTTTTAGTAGCAGCAGAATCTTCTGATTCAGAAGAAGTTTTAGTAGTGTCTGTCTGTTCCCATGACTTGGTCGACGTATCGGTCGTGCCATCTGACGGATAACTTTCGGTGGAAATAGTGCCATTATCCGATGCACCTGCTGTTGTTACAAGAGTATGACCAGAATTGTAAGCTTGAAGCAGGATGAATGCATGATTTCTGTATGGATAAGCGCTTTCTGCAATGACAAATTTCTACAGAAATAAAATCGGTAAGATTGGCTTTTATATTCTTGTGTTACCTGTAACATCGTGGTCGTCCGATGAGGGCGGGATTGCCGAAAAGATAAGCAGGATCGTTCCAGAAATTATTAAACAGGCGACAAGAGATACTGTGAAGCGATTTAGGAATCGTGGATTCTTGAGAATCTCTTGACAAGATCGTTGTTTGAGAAAAGGGGGAGCTGGTATAGTTGTTGGTAATCCCTGATCAGGAGCTCCAGCATTTTCTCCCGCAAGCTGAATAACATTTAAGTCGAAAGTTTCAAACTTGCCGTACTGTCAACCAGTTCGTTCCTAGTTGCAATCAGAGAACAGTAGCTCATTATATAAATTTTACGAAGTATCTTACCTTTGGTACGGTGAACTTCATTCTTGATTAAACAGCAATGTTACTCTAGCGATTTCACGTTTTTCTTATGGACATATTTTACCGTGAACATGCAAGAAATATTTTCACCTGCACGAGGTAAGCCTGGACTACTGGAGGAAAACAACTGAGACTGTATAACAGAATATCAGTTTAATGCGGCACTGACCTTTCAATCCCAGCCATAACCTTCTTTGTTAATCCACGCCACAGATATGGTTTCGTAAGATTCTCATACCCAGGGTCTTGGGAACCAATCACTCGTCCTGTCAAACCCACACCTGATGTGAATCAAGTCAGCTATCAGCTAATTGGAGGTGCCCTTGGCCTCGAGGCTCTTGCGATTTGTCATCCCTACCTGTGCTTGAAGCCCAGCACCGCCATGAAAATTTCCAATAAAGCTTTCTCCCCAACTTTATCGGTTTTTACTTGACCTAAATCCCAAATTATCAACAGATATACCTTACGAATACTCTAAAATCGCTCTAAACATACCAATCCGTTCCACGCACGAATGCATTGATCCTTGATAAGGATGGTTTCCATTTAAATACTATTTTTACGCCCAGTCTTTTCTGTTTTTTCGCAAGGGATTTACCAACGTATTCCAGATACATGTGACGATTTGTAATGTAGTCGGCTTTAGCGTTTCCACATAATGCTGGAATTAGCTTAATAATTCAAGCATGCATACCGCAAAGCTTTGTTGCGTCGCAAAAATATTAATACTTGCAAACCACTGTTACAGCTATAATCTTTTCTTCTAGCAAAGTCCATCAACAATTCCGTTTTGAAGGATTTGCACCTCCAAAAGGTAATTCAAATGTACACAGATGAATATTGTAATTTTTGCCGGTTTGAAAAATAGGCTAATGCGATCGGTGAAAGCCGTTAACAATTTGATATACTAGTAGATATACATTAAATTAATAGAGAATATCTATTACTATCTATATAAATCTACTATATATCTGAAAAATGAACATAGTATATACTATTGACTATGGGGCGAAATCGCTATTGCGATCGGTGAAAGCCGTTAACAATTGGATATACTAGTTAAATACTAGTAGACTTGAATGAAAACTATAGAGAATATCTTTTAGAATTAATATATATCTACTATATAGCTGAAAATACAATATAGTATATACTATGGGGCAAAATCGCTATTGCGATCGGTGAAAGCCGTTAACAATTTGATATACTAGTTAAATACTAGTAGACTTGAATGAAAACTATAGAGAATATCTTTTAGAATTAATACATATCTACTATATAGCTGAAAAAACAATATAGTATATACTATGGGACAAAATCGCTATTGCGATCGGTGAAAGCCGTTAACAATTTGATATACTAGTTAAATACTAGTAGATTTGAATGAAAACTATAGAGAATATCTTATAGAATTAATATATATCTAATATATAACTGAAAAAACAATATAGTATATACTATGGGGCAAAATCGCTATTGCGATCGGTGAAAGCCGTTAACAATTTGATATACTAGTTAAATACTAGTAGATTTGAATGAAAACTATAGAGAACATCTTTTAGAATCAATATATATCTACTATATAGCTGAAAAAACAATATAGTATATAGTATGGGGCGAAATCACTATTGCGATCGGTGAAAGCCGTTAACAATTAGGTATACTAGTTATATACTCGCATATATACATGATATTTGTAGAATATATTGGTTGCAATCTATTTAAAATCTACTGTATAGAAACAATAGGGATTTAGTAGGAGCTATTGCTATCGTTGATTGGCCTTCCACAGCACGGTTTCTGTTGTAACTAAACTCAGAAAACATTCGTTAATAGATGTAGGATAAGGATATGCTTGACGCAAACTATTTGCAAAGTAGTGACTTACATTATCGCTGAAAACCTAAATCAAATATTTTTATATACTGCGCCGGCTCTCCTGTAGCGTCGTTTAGTTCCAGTAGTTACCGCAGGAAACACTGCGAAGGTAACGGGAAAATCAGACCAAAAGATAAATTAACATTTTTACAGCATACAATTTTACAGTTCCATTACCTTTGCAAACCATTATGCATTACCGCTCACCAGATTTACTGTTGTAGTGTCTTCATTACGTCGTTTCGCACTACGGTGGTATTACAAGAAAGTACGCGAGAATGATGAGTTTTCAGCAGCAAATCTGCCCGCCATTTCAGCGCATAGCAGTAAAGAACGAGGAACCATGGCGATATGAAAGAATTTATTCGTTTTCTGATTTTTGTGCTTTTTTCTTGAATAATTTCTTTAAAATGTATACCACCAGGTGTTAAACTGTATTTCAAACCGGCACAAAAGGATAGCTTCTATCCTGCTCCAATTTTTATACATTAGGATCATATTTTCTGTAGTTTCATGCAAAACCCAGATTTATCTGCTCATCTTTTCGTCCCTGTCCTTCTAATCCGCAACTTTAACAATAGAAGATTCAGGTTAATACTTTTTCTGTCCGATCACATTTTTTGAGAAGGTATGGAAAATAGAATGCAAAAATGAAAATGTTCGTATGAGTAACAGTGTTTCTGAGAAATGTGTCAGAAGGATGAATTGAAATTCAAATCCCAGTAGGATACTTCAAGACAATCATTCAAAGAGCCTTTCAAATACCCATAATCATATGTATAGCCCCTGAATATCCCTCCATGATTGAAATTGAAGGGGCAGAAACAGAAATATAATATTCTGGCTTGCCTCTCTCTTGTCTTTTCATGTGTCTGTTCTTCAAACACTTTTCTTTGCCAGTATCCAGTAGTATCCTTCACATTTCATATTCGTCTCATATGCCATGTGCCATGTCTGCTTTCATGTGCACTTATTTCTACATAATCTCTATCTCTATTCTTTTGGCTTCTTTTTTAAATCTTTGAATCTCCGACACATCTTCTTTATATTCTATCAGGCAAGATATAATCTATAATAGCTCCTCGTCAGCTTCCAACTCGAAATCGATTTTCGAATTTGATTATTTTCAATCTTTCATCAACTCTTCTGCTTCATTGAAATATACTCTGAAGCAAGGCCTGAAAGTCAAATTTCTACAGCTCGCTTTGAAATAATGAAATTTTAATCTTGATTACTTCTAGAACTTTAAATATTATTTTCAGCACATTTCCTTTTTCTTACTGAATGTTTAAGTTATTCGGTAAGCACTTACAGATTATCAGCATATCGCCAAGTCACTTAGCTCATCTTTCTTTACCATCTTCGGATATTCCTTAACCCCAAATCGCATCCCCTCATCCCTCTCAAGCTTATCATCCCAGAGCATCATTTAGCTTCTTCAGTCTCCCTGCTCTATCTTCTTCTAAACTTTCTCACATGGAACTTTTTGACGCTGTATTTGAAAGAGTAACGAGTTCAAACTGTTGGGTTTTCATCCCGATGTTCTCACTCTGCCCACCTAAAGTCAGAGAGCTATAGCGCCCTCTGCACACTTTTGCGTATTACTAAATCTGAAGTTTCATGAAATGGAAGTTATATTCATTCAGCTGAAACAATTAAAAGTATCTCTTAACCAAGAAGATTCAACTTGCAAATCCCACGAGTGCTGACATGTGTATTAAAATGATACGCTCTATTTTAAACCTAATGCTACGGTATTCTCGTAGCTTTTAGCTACCCCCATTTCCTTCTCCATCGTAAATTCAGGAACGCTTTGAAAGCCAAAGCGAAGCTTCACTTCAGCCCTATCCTTGTCACAAAAGGTTAAACAAGGACTCTTCAACTAGAGGACACAAGAAAAGCCCCACGATTTAGCATGAGTACAAGCTGTCATTCACACAAGATGCGCTCTGACTTTCTCCATTGTATTTTCCCTATAGCCAACCACATCTCCCGGCTTTCTAACCCTCGACACTGCATACATACTTCTTGCTTTTCATCCCGTTCTGCCCATCTTTTTCCTCCTCCACTTCAGCTTACATCATCCGAAATCCGATACTAAATTACCCAGTGACCACAAATTCCTCAACATCTTCCCAGCCTTCTCACTCTTTCCCTTCATACCTAAGTAGTTCACATCTTGTTGCGAGCAATCCAGCGGATGTGGTAGAAACTCCCTTTTGAATTGCACCACAACGTGTGGATGGTATTGCCAAATTGCCACAGGTACGTCTGCCTGATTCAAGGCTATGCGTCATTCAATCATGACAAGTTAGTTTCAGCTTGTCTCCTCCGGTTCTCTTTGCGCTCTGCTTCCCAACTAAAGCAATACTGAATTTACCCTTCGCCACAAATATTATGAAATACGCAATCATCCTACCCGCAATCCTCCCATTTGCCATTTAAGCTAATGAAACCATTGCATGAATCCCTTCTCGTGTTGCGCCATCTGAGTGATATCTTTCTTCATCCCTGTGATGGGTTTATCCGGTCTCCAGTAAAAGCATTGTCATATGCAACTAATTCTTGGTTTATTTCCTACCTCCCTCCCCCTCCGCCAAATTGTCCCATCGCTCTCCAAGCCTCCTTTCCCTAGCGTCTTCATTACTACAGCATCATAGAAAAGATGGGCCTCTTCCTCTGAAATCTGGAACTTATTGCTAAAGTATATCTTAGCCCGAATATTGCAATAATGCATTTTTATGTACCGCATCATCATACATCTTGTCCCCAATTGAAATCTCTCAGAATCGATTCTTTCACCGGGGATGAAGGCTACATAACTAGCTTCATGTCGCACACTCACCCTTCAGTCAGTAGTGTACCACATTTAGTCCTTGTAACACTACCACATAAGCTTTCACTACGTAAGCTTTCACTTGACTACGACTTTCTCTTCTATTCATTGCGGATTATACCTAGTAGAGAGAACAATGCTCAGTTAGCAGAGAAGGCGAGGCTTACTGCATCATCGCTTCACCCCACACCCTATCCCAAAGGCCTGAGTTACTAGAACTGGCTGGGAAGGAAAACAGGCTGGAAAAAGCGATAGCGACAGCAATGTCACTGTCATTTCCACATAGTCATTCCCACAAATCCTCAAGAGCTCTACACTTGACCTATTCTGTAACTCAAATGAATTAAGCTGTCACACGACGATACTGAATACTATTGAGAGTGAGTTACCTTGGACTGAATTGAAATCGAAGCTGAATATGCGAATAAAAGATTGCGGACGGAAATTTTTGCTCTGCTTTCTCCGACTTTCCCCATCACTTTTTCTCTTCTCTACGCTCTACTGTACTACATCGCCTTTCGCGGCGAAAGGCGATGTAGTACGAAAGTTTCGCCTAGCTGAGAGTAGCATCTGAAAGTGGATCCTTACGAAAAGATAAAAGCTAGAGACAATGGAGGAGGAAAGAAACTCTCTCCTCCGCACGTTAACTTACATTACGGGCGGAGGCTAAAAGATGCAACTGTGGGTTTTAAAATGGTAACCCTTTACCTTATTCGAAATTATGAAAGTCTAACATGAAAGTTTGATTGGTGTAGGCTGAGAGAAAATGAGGAACAAATGTCAGGTTTTGATTATTGCAAATCAGTTATAATTTCAGAAGACGTGGAAGAAAGGCATTTAAAAAAGCAACTCGAACGTGTTGAACCCTCCCTGGTGTGCAATAGAACCTAATATTGACATTTATTACCCATCCTTCAAGACGTTTGCTTGCTGCTATGATTTTTTGCACATGTAACTTTGATATCCGCGATTCTCGTTACTGCTAATGGTGACAACTACTGTTGTACTTTCTGGTCAGCAACAAGCTTTGACGGAAATTGCTACTAAATCTGACTACCTGAGGAACAAAGGGAAGATTTTTAGCACTTTCCCCTATTTTTCATTATCCTCGCAGAGATGTCGGAGACGTGCAAGAAGAATGATAGCGGAGAGGGCAAGGAAGAGAGAGACACCAAATCGCTTTCTACAGACTCCTAAAATGTAGTACTTAGTCCACTATTTCTTATAGCCGAGAACAAACATGTCACACGTCCTTGTACAAGTCTCAACTATCGTCATCTAAAAGCTTGTAAGCATCATTTTCAGGGTCAAAAAGAACTGAAATATGACTTTTCCACTTTTCCCGAAGCTGCTGCATTCTCTTTTTGTTCTAATGTACACGCTGTTGCTGTTAGTCATAGACCATCTTGTCCAGCTTCGCTAGAAGCGAGCGTCAACTGCAGCTCCAACTTGAACTTATAAATACATGCCCCGTTGCGAAACTTTCTCTTCAGTTTTAGCTTGCTGTCACTATAGGCTTTTCCAATAAAAAATCATAACAGAGAACAGAGCTGGAACTGGATTCTGGACCCGTGAGAGTAACGACATGCTCATTTATTTTCTTCAACCAACACATCGCATTAAAGCGGACATGTTCCTCCCTCCTGGTAGCTATACAAATAAGATTGTAAAACATACATTTTAGAGGCATTTCGTCCCTCAATTGCGTCATCTTCATAGTCGCTTGAAAGCCTCTAGAGTGCCTCTTTTGTATGTGTGCTAACATCACGCTCACAAGCATGATATTTCTCTGACTCTTAACTTGATGGAGGTTCGTTAATATCTGACGACCGACATTTAGACATGCTCCAGCATATTCCTCTGCTTTCACCCAACATTCTTGGAACTCTCTCCCCAATATTGTTTTAAAGACTTAACTTCCTTGCGTATAAGTGCGGCTTTCTCTTTCTTGTTCTGTTTTTCAAGCATGAACTTTTCTTCGCAAATATTATTATTTCACACAAATAAGTTCTACGTCTTCTTACTGCCCATGCTTTAACTAATGCCAAGCACTTATCACCGTCAGTTACGTAGCTGAGGTTAGCAGCAAGTATGATAGTGTATGTGTAGTTTATGGAAAAATGCAATAAAAAACGTCACTGCTTTTTTCAAACTGTTTGAGTATTTGAGTTACGCAAATTGGAAACAAGAAATCCGTTTATAAATCTCTGCTTGATCACGTTACTACTAGAAGGTAGAGTGCATGGTGGCGGTGGCATAGCAAACTTACTTGTAGAGGAAAATCAGAATATTATTTCATCTGTTGTTTACGAAATATAGAAAAGATATTTACATTAACATGAGATCCTCCGACATTCTTGGTAAGAGTTAGGGCATGGTATATGGAAACAGCTACAAAAATAAAATCTGTAGGAAAATAAGATTGTCCGGTTCGTGGTGTGAGCATGGAAAATAGCAAATAGATTTCTAGTATTCAGTAACAGTTTTGTACCACCAAGTTTAAACGACCTTTTGTAATCGTAATCCGTAGCGAAAGCACTCCCACGTGAACTTACGGAACTCAAATTATATGGATTAACAACATCTTTACGAGTAATCCATGTTACATTTTGCTCCTTCTTTTTTTTATTACCATTGCATAGATAAGCAAGTTCTGATGGTCCCTTACCAATTCATACTTACCATACGACTCACTAAATGGATTTTATGATAAACCAAAACTCGTGCAACATCCTTACATGAAGGCTACAGCTTACGATTTTGCGAATTATAATACCATAAATGATAATCCGGAGAAAGTGAAATTGTATGGGTTAGTTTAAGCAAACGATTTGAAAAGTTTCCCATCCCGAAAGTGGCGGTAGTCGGCTGTTTACTTAAACAGGACCAAAGACGGAAAATACAGCCCAAGAGTTTGATTTGACTACCTCAGTTTTCTCCTTCTTAAATCCACATTCTCATCTTTGCTTTCCTCTTTTCTTTGTGTAATCCAATAACTTTGCTCATCTCCTTCAACTTTTCCCCATATACCTAAATCTCCTTGCATTTTAAGCAAGTTTTACCTAAGTTTCAACCATGTGCTAAATTTCAGCATAGTTTAGTCCGAGTTGGCAGCTCGGCAAATTTCTACTTTTAATCCTTCAGACATTGTAAAACGTGACAAGGGAACTTGTATTACTCGATTAACCCTTCACAAAAGCTTTCTCTACATTTTAAACTTGTTTCCTCATCTTTTCCTTGTAAATGTACATGTTCAATATTTTCACTTAACACTTCCTCTCTCATCTTCTTCCGCTCATCTTCGCGTCCTAGAGCTTTCTACTGCTTTCTCCAACTCATTTTATCAGTTTACCTATCTCCTCGCTCATATATCTCTTGTGTTTGCTCAAGCGTTTTCATCTCATCTAGCCAAGTTCCGTACAGCAATTGCCATCATAACTGTCGACAACACTTTGTAAACATCTCGCACCGGATTTTAATTTAAAATATTTCCTTCTCCTTACTTCTCTCCTCCGTTCGGCTTCCGTGCATAAATATGCGTATCCCCCAACAAATTAGTTCAAGCCAAAGAGCATTACTTTAATCCATAAATAATGTGTGCTCATCCATAAACTTGCCACCTGCTTCAAACAAGTTTCAGGATTCTTATACTTTCTCTCCATTTCTTCGTGCTTTCTCCAGGCTGTGGGAGTAAAGGATTAGCTTGTATTCCCACAGGCCTGTATAGAAGAATATATTAGGAGTTGCAAAGTTTCATAGAACGAACAGATTTCTGCGGTTTATTTCAAAAAACAGTGCTCCCTGACTTTTGAAATCCGTTACACTATTTGCCTTGTACTTTCACCTTCTATGTATTTTTCAACTTTCCATGGACAAAGTTTTGGACTAGGCCAAGCACATGGTTTTGCAATCTATCCTAGATCAACGAAAACAAGACTAGCGAATCTAAAATTCAGTCTGACATCTCATTAGCCCAATTCTTCCGAAACAATTTTAGTTCTACTCCCCCATTTCAACATTTCTCAGTTTAACATTTCAAACTTTATTAAGTCTGAAAGTGTTAATGAAAAAGAGAAACTCATATGGTTACAACCACTGCCTCACTATTACACTCTTTTGGTTTCAAGTTTGTTTTCTTCACTGCTTAAACTTTTCCTAGTCGTGCGTGGATTCGCACATTCTTTTAATGAAATCAATTGTTCATTCAGTGTATACGGTACCGTTTTTTCAATAACCTTGCTTGGTTGCTTAGTTCCCAACCCGATTTTTTATCCTATCCCTCTTTAAGACAATATTACGTGATTCAAATTACAAAACTATCGGGCCGCCCTAAGCTTTCGCACACTAGTTCCAGGCTCTTGCCCTGCATCAAAACCATGGCAGCACCGGCATAACGAGTTGCTTTATCAATGGCTATAATCGCAAGCTATTCAATTTCCTTTAGCACTTTCTTTTTCAGTTACCTTACAACACACAAGTGACTGTGATTGGCATCATCTATTGTTCAGTTCTCATCAATTCATTGAGTCTCCTGCCCTGGAACTTTGAAACCTTTATTTGTGCCGTCGACAACTTTCTTTAAGCATCGTTTTAGTTTCTTCTGGAACTGGATTTCGGTACCCAGTACGGGTTACGTTAACTGCTCACATACGTGTGCAATCAGAAAGGTTTGTATCGTATTTGAATTCCTTCTTTCGCCCGTTACAATTTGCAATCTTCACCTTTACGGATTCGAGAGCAATTTCTATTTAAATGTAAATATCCGCCACGCCACAACTTCATTCAACCTTTGCTTTGTAAGCATTTTAGTTCCTTTCACTTCTCTTTATACGTAACGTACTCGTTTCCTAGTATTCCTGTACAAATTTTTGCACCTCATCCAGTGCGCGGAATTTTAGTATTCAAGTTTCCATCTGTAGGCAGAATCAATACGGTTTTAGCTGTAAGGAATTCCCAAACTCTAGGGATTTCAACTACGGAGATCCATTCCCGAAATCCTATAACATTCCTATTTTAGACCAATTCCCGTGCAATAAATCCTATTTTCGAGTTAAATAACTTTTTTTCAAGCTCACCATTTTATATTGTACACATGGAGTGTAAAATACTACATGGAGGACATGAGGTATAGCAAAGAACTGACGCAAATCAATATCAATCTTTTCACTTTCACCTTACATTTCAGTATTTCACCTTATTACAGACGGAAACAGATAATAAAGTAAGATTTTACAATTCTATCCAATATGTTTTTATACTTTTACCGGATAGGTGCCCCTTACAAACTTTCCCTTTATAACATGTAAACACTTTTCCTTTATACGTAAAATCCCACGACTTTCAATCTCACGATTTTTATGGTATGTGACTCCAATAATCAAAAGCTATTTCGTAGCTTTCACTAGACACTAGACAGTTTCCTTGTCATGCTTTCTCCAAAGCAAAACAGCTACGTATGTGAAACTTATACTGATCCATGCTATATGCTATTCACTCGGTATTAAACTATTAGTATCAGACCAATTTGCTACAGTCAAGCTTTTAGTGCTATAAATACAATTTCATTTGATTTACGATCTGATTTTCTTTTTGGATTCCCATCCGCACAGTATGCATGCACAGGTAACTGTACAAAATAGCTCATCCAAAAATTAGACATTTAAGTCATATCATCTCATTTTCACATTTATATACATGCAGTGTATTGTGGGCTCCAGCCACGTTTTAATTACCCCCACCAAATTAGTGGACTTTCTCCTGTTATAGTAAAACAAAACACATCTCGCTAATTGTCGGGCGGCTACCAAATAATTCCTACTCGTAGATTGATTGCGCTGCAACTTTCACTCATCTATTTGTCACACGCTGTCAGCTGGCTCTGCCCCCTGTACGGCAACAAAGAGTCTTCCGCTTCCAATAATTAATGACAGCATACAAAATTAATGCCTATCTTGTCACGATGTAAGTATACTGGATAACCGTAGACATTCAGCGCACACACCGTATCGACTTGCCGTCGGTCGACAGTCGACACCCTAGGCTAGGGTCCCTAGCTAAGCTGCGCTACGACTTTCTCCGTTTGTGTCTAAGGGTAATTTTTGGTAAACCCTGTGGTCACTTAAATACAAGTATCAATTTTATACGAGCAGGAAGAAGAGGACACGTCTGCAGTTTATCGATGCTCATGTTACTATATGTGATATTTCTGTAACAAAATGCACAATGGTTGGCCCCAATGCTCCTAATAAATTGAGAGAAAGTCTGAAACAAAGCCCGGGAAGCAAATATGCATTGAGCGTGCCGTTATGAAAAATCTATACCCCTGTCTCCTGTAATAATCGTAATTAAAGGAAGATAAGAATCGATATATAAGTGACTACCGGGAGAGAAAATAATACGCCCCACGGTGTTCGGCAGGATGTGAAGGTAATTCAATAATATCTCAACTGAAACAGCCGTCAGATCGCAGCTTGCATGACCCCGATTTCGGGTTTTAGTTCTTGTAGTTTTTCAGTAGCTGACATGAAAGACCTCTGTTGTTTTCATCCCTTGTTCTCTTATCATTTGCCTAGCTTTCTCTTCTCGTCCCCAGCTCCAAAGTTTCAGAACTCTCATTCTCCAATCCGTCCCAGTTAGTTAATATTATAATGACATGAAGAGCATCTCCGACTCCGAAGGACAGGTTGTCTGAATCTGTCGTTAGTCATTAGACTGAAGGATTAAGCGTAGGAGGCGGAGATGAGGGCTGATGAAGTTTCGCGAGAAAATGTGATAGATTTTGCTTACCTCCGAACATACAAGGAGCACGTTCTCTGATGGCTGACAGGCTCTAGGGGGAATTCGCTTTGATGCCACCGGACAGAGGCTGATCTTGGAGGTTTCAAACTCATTTTCCCCGGATGATTTAAAATGAGGTAATCTCTTCTATGCATACACAAGCACGGAACCTCTATTAGAAGCTAAAATGAACGACTCACGTTCACAATATGACAGCTTCCCGCTCTAGAGATATCCTTTTTCACGATTCACGAAGCTAATGCGGAGGAACTAATACGGAACGTTTTGTAAACAATTCTGGGCTTGAATTACACAGTCAATTGATTCAATCAACAATTCTCAATTCTGAAGCACGCATATACGCCTTCTACAGTTGCAGCATGTTTTCAGTGTCTTTCCTACACGCAAGCTTTTCTACTTTACTCTTACAACACATCCTTACATGTTCTTAACTTTCTCCAACTAGTGCATCTCTATGATTCGTTTGGCTCATTCTACTTTCTCTCCACTTGCTCCTTCCTCCCACTGTAACTTAATCCTTCTTCGTTTACTGCACAAAAACACAAATACATGCCCAGTCTAATAATCAGTAATCAATTACTTTTTAGTTTTCTTCTCTCATCAACTGCGCACCAGGTGCCTAAGTGTATAGAACTGTCTGTTGCTAGGCAGGCAGAGGCAGAAGGTTGGAGTTTGTTCGGTGAAAGTCTTCAGGTAATTTGATGAAATATAAGATTAATATAACTACTTTTTCTCTACTTCCTCCAAGTCAGTGCGAAACATAGGCAATTTTCACTTTTCATCCACTTAAGCAGATATTATCCACAAGCCTTTACGTTCATTGCTCCAACCTAGAAATTCTCACGTGTCAGTATCTATGAAAGTTTCCGACACGCTTTCACTAAACCACACTGTCATCATGAGTGAAAACTTCGTACACAAAGTAGCACCGTCAATTTCCCCTTTCTCTAAACGCTCCAATTTCTTTAAAAAAATTTTGTTCCACAATTTAAATCTTGCATGGGTTGAGGAAGATTCAAGTTTCAAAACTTTGAAATCTGTTAGCCTTTCTTATATTCTCTATCCGTTTGGATTTCCTTTAAATTGTTTAAAGGTTTGCAAAAGAATACTTGCAAAACTTATCGTATGAACACAAAGAATAGATCTTTGTAAATAAATGTCAGCCAGAATATAATAAAGACGATATGACGACGTTTCACTTCATGTCTGCTACAGCAGTATCCATTTCACATAACTTAACTTCTTACAATAAAATCACGTGCATGACTTATAATTTTGCACACAAGTTTGAGAAGGTATACGCCGGAAATACACGGTAAATCCTTTATACAATCCGTCCTCCTTGAACAGTTCACAGATAGTATGCTCTATGATTCTTGCTTGCCTTTACTGACTATCTTTTTTTCCGGGTAAAAGGTGACTTGACACATAATAATATAAGCACTGAGGATTCCACATCATCAGCAATTTTTACGCTACAATCCATCCATCACAACAGTCGCTCAGGTACTTTCACTCACTCTTACTTACTGTAGAGCTCTTCAGGAAGCACATTTATTACTATCGTATCTTTCTTATCAGTACAGCACTAGGTGATCTTCATGTAGTTTCACCAGGAGGAAGTGGGTTAATCTACCAAGAGACGGTTCCGGGAAATCTCCCTCTCTCTCTCTCTCTTCTAATATGCTAGAAATTTGATAAGTTGTGATATATCCAAACCATCCGTGGTTTGAGATCGGCAACCAGATTCTTCCACACTCAAACCCCTAATGCCCTCCCGGTATCTGTTTTACCCGCTTCCCTACCTAACTTACCTGCAGCTCGACTTATTCTTCCGAAATTCTCCCCGCTCCCTCTCTCAAATTCCTGTGCTTGCTGCACACGCCCGCGTAAAATCTTGAGCGGAAAACAGCACTGAGGAGAACTGAGACTTTCAGCAGAATTCAATGGAACTTTCTGCTCGAATCCTATTATGGCATACATCTCACTCTTTTCTCTTCAATACTTTCCCTTCTTGCCAAAGCTGCTTCCAGCTTTCTTTTCGCTTTCAAGCTTTAACTCCTGCTTCAACTGCATAGCCTAAATACAAGGAAAGGAATGAATCGAATCCATATCTTCACAACGTAGGAGAAAGTCTTCGCAATGACTTTCTCCAGCATCATACCTCACGTGTGTCGTGCAACCTGGAAAATCTTTCATTCGCTCATCATGACGACACTTTTTAATCTTCCCAATCCTGAATTTGACTTATGGATGCATATCTGATAATTTCAAACCAAGATAAATACTCATATTCAAATTGATTAGGAAGCATATATAAATTACGGACAGTACATATTTTATTTTCACTGAACGGTCTAATTACTTCAAGTTGACTGGCTCAAAATTATTGTAACTTTTAGCTTTGTAATTCTAGCATAATTTTCTCCGCATAATTCCGCTAGGCCCTGCTTCGGACCCTGCTCGGGTGTCTGCTTCACTGTTGTCAATCGAACGTTCTTGACTTGTCTGAGTCACGTAGCCCTGATCAGAAGAAAATTCTGGCTGAGACTCATTCTGGATTTCATCATCCGGTATTGAGTCTATGATATAAACGCTGTTTCTTGAAGGTTTTGTACAAAATATTTCGTCAAATTCTTCATAAAGTTTGAAAACCTTCGTATCCTCCGCTATAGCTTCTACAGTGAATAGTTTCCAATCCTAATTCAGTAACTTATTGCAATATAAAATTTCTCTCTACAAGTAAACTGATGTAAATTACATCATGTAATAAGCCCATTAATGGAGTGTACCTGACTTAAGCCGGTTTTTGACCTTTGTGTACAAAGACTTCAAATTTTTGAACTTGTTTTGCACCTGAGCCTTATTCCGTTTTGGCCACTGATGTACGCCATTTTCGTTCACTCCAGCTTCGAAGAGCTTTCCAGCTATGTCTTCCCAAATTTTAGAATGGCTTCTCATGTTCTTCTTCATATTTTCGTACTCTGGGTCCTTGTATATGTTCCGTTTTAAGTGTCCAACTCTTGCAGTTGGAAGAAGCAATTGTTTAAGGATGTGACTTTTTGCCGGTTTGTTAAAACAGGCTATTGCGATCGGCGTTTTGGCTGTCAAAAATTGGATATATAGTGTAGTTACACGTAAATATAGTATAGCTATGCGTAATTACCCGTTTGAAATCACATATCTACACTATATTTCAATAATTACATTCTAAATGTATAAAGGGACGGAAATGCTATTGCGATCGGCGTTTTGGCTGTCAACAATTGGATATACAATACAATGCCTTCTCCACCCACTGTGCATTCTAAGTCAGGCCGATTGTCGACACTGATACTCTTTCAAGCAGCGTTGGAGTGGGCCGGTTGTCAGCACCTCTCCTTTTAGCTGCCCTTTTCTCGCGTTTGGGGAACAATCGCAGGTTTGTTCTCAGTTTGCAGGTGACAGTTGTAACTGCACCAGATTTCACCATGCTTTGGAGTTCATATATAGCGCCTACAGACAGCTCTTGCTCCTCAGCGTTGTACGCAGGGTTATTGGCTTGGATTGCATCCAACGTCCACATTACTTTCTCCGCTAGTTCAAGGGCTTCAACATTGATATGCTTGTCATCGCTATACCCAGTACCGGAAGTAGTGTCTAGGTTGAAATCTTCTTTATCATTTTCCATTTGTAATATGGAAAAGGGCGGATAATTAGTCACTTTCCAGCAGATGTACATGGTCATGTAGCACTTGCTAACAATTAGAACAACGCCATTTATGCCCGATGCCGATGTCCGTGCAGGATCTATGGCGTCGGTTATCTGGTATATGCAATTAGCCAGATGCCCATATACGTAATCTGGATGGGTGCACCCGCCCTATACAAATATCCATTGAATTCCTAGCACTAATTTGTGCTTGGACCATTCTTCTGTACTTTGGAGCGGATTGCCTTAATCCGAAGTACAGACCTTGTATACAGGTCGAGATCTTGGTTAAGGTTCCAGGAGGAAGCTCTTTAATTGATTGAGATGCGTAACTTGGGTTTAAAGGGCTAAGATTGGTTAAAGGCCCCCGGTCGGTAACAGAGCTTGAGACTTTTCATCCTCCTGGGAGGAAGAAGGCTGGAGATGATAGTTCATTATGATTGCGTAATTTTGTCTTCCTCTTAGGGTTTGGGACTGTAGCAGTACTGGGACATGGCTCTCCCTCTCAGGTTAGCAATGATAGAGTATACGGGGAAATGACTCATGAATGGATTATGCAGCTTTCGTTCTAGCTCATGTACGCGTTAATAGAGGCGCTAAAATTACTATATATGTCAGTAGTAATGGCAAAAAGGGAATCGAGATTAACACGAGCGATTTTTCATCCTTAAAATCCTGTCCAAGTTCCGTGTTCATCATCTTTGCACAACTGACAAGCGCATCGAATGTTTGATTTTACCGTAGCCTCTTCTATTCCTGCATTGGAGCAGATGATATGATTAGTTGGAATACATTTAGAATAGCATGTAGAAGCTTGTCCTCTTCCGAAATCTTAAAGGTATAGCATGACCACCTAGCGAATTGGTTCACTTTAGCAGATCGGGAAGTTCCACTACGAGTTACAGTTTTTCAAAAAAAGGAGAAAGCCGTGAGCTTTTACCAGATTTTGTTTTGCTGTTCTGAGCCCAAAGAGAATTAATTGCGGAATTCCTGTGTACGCGACTGCTATGTACGCGATTGCGTGCTGCTCCCTGCTCCTGGTCCTGGTACATAATAATGTCATATCATATGTATGTAAAGCCCCATGTATCGTTAATAACTTCACATGAATGTTACTGAAAAATACCTACGTTTTTTTATTTTGACACATCTGACATTGTTACGCATGCGGGTATTAACTCTGTACACAACTTCCTATGCTACAAAAATTCAAACATTATCCTCATCTTCATAACTGCACAGGCAAAGAATACGTTGGATTATATTGAATGAAATACTGGTTTTAAGTTCGTAAATAACTCAGGATGTTAGATACCTACATTATCGATTTTTTATCGCAGCAGGTTGATTAGTAAGTAGTCAGTGGCCTTGTTGAATGTTATCGCTACGAAATGCCGATGGATATATATTCTACAGCCTTAATGAATAGGTTCGTAATGAGTTTCGTTTCGGAAGAATTGGAGTGAAGAAAACTTTACAATTAACCGGGTACCTCCTGCCCACCCCAACACTTCATTTATAGCGTAAGTGTTATATAAATGTATTAAACAAATGATCATTCGTCCATACTGGCTTTCACTGGTCCTTTCTCTTTCTACAGCTCTCGAATACTGTTGCAGCATCTAAACAGCGTTTGGCAACTTATCTGTATGTTTTGGCGCAGCTCTATTGCATTCTCTCCAAGCCTAGAATCTAACTACTCATTAAACCGTAATTTACACGATAAAAGTAATCACTGAATTACGAATGCGAAATCAACTAATCCTTAAGTGTTGATCCTAGTCACTCACATAAAATATAGTCCGATTCTTTTAGTTTACTGTTAAACAAAATTGCTGCTAATAGTTTAGTCATTGGCAAATGCCCTTACAGTAAGAGTACTTCCACGCCACAACCACAACTTAACGGTATACTAATAACCCAAGCACTTTCATGCTGCACCCCAATATGGACGACAAGAAAATGCATTTACCGGAAGAATCACAGCACCGTCACCACTATATCCTGTCCGTTTCACTCTTTAAAGAAATACACGCAACATGTATTCCGCACGTCTAGCACTAACACCAACCATTAAGTCGGTCCGCAAGTGTAGAACAACACGGACGTATGGATTTTGCTCTGACAAAACTGGAACATTAATCGTGAAAAATGTAGTGAACTGGTGTGAATATTATTGCTGGGTGTTCCCGGTAGCCATAGCTACTCGATGGAGTGATTGTGATAATCTTCGGATCATGGGAAGTAGTTTAAATTTGTAATTAAAATTTACACTACCTCTCTCATGAGCCCCAGTTCACGATAGAGGTAACACAGGATATACATATAGCTGCAAATTTTCTGCCAAACTGCACTTTGGTGGATTTTACAGTCGATCCTGATGTGGCCTAACACGCACCAATATCCAAGGATAGCATGTGCAAACTGACCTTGCCGATGCGTCTCAGATGGCGCTAGAATGCAGTAATTGCGACTCTGATCTAGTTCAGTAGAAGCATTACTGTAGAGGAAAAACTCATGTAGTAAAGTACATGCGAGAGATGGATCGTATTCCTAACTCCTCTTTGCTGCGAAGAATAGGTCAAGGTATATTGCGGGGGGAGGAAGCGATACATTCCCTAATTGCCGGCTATCGCAAATGATAAGTCGGGTGTAGTTCTCTTGGGGAATGGGATGCTATACTCCCTAGTTTGGGTATTTCAGGATCCCCACTACTGCCATAGACCAGTGACGGATATTGCGGAGGGAAGCAGGCGACACTCACTCCCAATTACCGGCTATTGCAAATTATAAGTCGGGTTCACATCTCTTGAGGAGTGGGGCTGCCAGGCTTTCCAGTTGGGGATTGATACATTCTCACTACTGCAATAACTTGCAGCAGAGTATGTGATGGGATATGAGAAAAGGATCATTCCGATTCTCTACCCTGCTTGCGAAAGAATCCGCCGTCCGGGCGGTAGTTGTGGATGGGAGGCGGCAGCATCCCGCTTTTCAATTGCCGACTATAGCAAAGTATAAGTTGGTTAAGGGACTCTTGGAAGGTAGGGCTTGCTGTGCTTCGCTAACGCAATAGGATTCACCAGAGTTTTTGCGAGTAATATACTACTCGTACTATACTCTGCTTGCACAGAATTATTCTCAAGACGACTAGTTCTGAAAATACTGAAGATCTTGAGAAGTGGGGTCTTCAATATGGGCTGCTGCACTTAGGTGTAAGTAGCCACATATGTGACGGCTGATTAAATTCCTCCGTTTCACACCACGTCAATGGCTACTACGGTAGTAGCTATTGTACTTCTGCACTTTTGACACGAGTGTATCAGCATGTTATCCAGCTTATGGAAGCAGGCTTACACTTCTCGTCATAAAATAAAGTGCAGCAGGCACGGAGTTGTAGGAGGGGGATAGTTCGAAATAAGCCTCAGGCTTCCTCGACTCCAACTGTTCCTTCATGGGCAGGTGGTACCCCAATACAATACAATACAATACAAACACCAACCATTTCAAGAACGATAAATGCAAAGCAGTACGCTCACCAACGGCTCTCAAGCCGTTTCGCATTATACAATTATTATATTTAATGTACATGATTCATAATATGCTACAGGGCCTGCGAGAACTTGACGCAGTATCAAAGAGCAGCCTGGGGTCGCAAGGACATCTTTGGGATAGCGGTCGCGGTGGAGACAGATGCAAGTCATCTTCTTCCCCGGATAAACTCATGTTATCAATACTCATATTATCGTTAAGCGTTCCCCGCTTACTACTGGAATGCGGAAAAAACGTAAGCTCCTCTTCTTCACTGCAACATGTAAAACAGAGTGAAAAATTATCATTTTGTTACTGAATGAAAGAGGGGATTACACCACCCTTTCTTCTGAAGTAAAGCACCGTTTCCTTCGTTCGTATGCAGTCTTTGGATGCCTCAAAATTACTTTCTCGGAGTATCTTACTTCCCTTCATTATTTGCATGTCAATGATGCTTGGAGTTGTCATAAAAACCTTTTGAATTTTGTTTTCGGTAAATCAAGCCTTCTTAGGTTATTATAAACCAAAAATGCCAGACCTCAAGACTTTCTCCAAAGAATGAGTTTCGGCGAGCTGTAATAACTACTCATGTTATAAATAGTTAAGTATTAATACTGTTGTAATAAAAACAAATGCATTCCATGATGCCACTTATACTCGCACTGCTTGAGTCAGAACCCTTTTTAAATTCCCTGAATCTTTCAAGCTATGAGCGAAGCTCAGCGGAGAAAGTCTACATTCATTGTCAGTATTATTTAATTCGCCAACGTTAAACGAAGAAAATCAAGAAAATCCTAGCACTTTAGCCCGTGCTTGAGGCGAGGGGTGCTTATAAATCATAAATAGAATTTAAAACAAGATTGCTCAACCTGAACATGAGGGGAAACTTCTGGAGCCTGTGGACGGAAGGGAATCCCCGAAACAAGAGAGAATTAAACTTTTTCCTAAAAGTACGGACGAGTGCAACGTAGCGTAAAAGCGAAAAGCTTTGTTTACTTAGGAATGTATGCAAATAAATTCTACTAATTTTACGCTTCAAGCGTCCATCCATACTTTTTCCAGTACTTTTTCCTCTCTCATCTACTTGAAATCCTTATGCTGAGATCATATACAGCTCCAAGATAAAGTGGAAATCGGAAACGGGAAACATGAATCCGTGAAACAAAGTATTCTTTGTTTTTTGTAATCCTATTTGCTATTATGCCTCCACGTAGAGCATAATGTAGATGCGTATTTCATTTTAACGTGTTGTTTAATATGTCTTCTTAAACTCCGGTTCGACAAATGGCTGGGGCTTTTTGCAGGTTAGCTTGCATTAATTTTTTTCGAATCCTCCAAATTCACGAACATAAATGTACATATATTCGGCTTAGGTTTTGCAATGCGATTTCCGAAACCTCTCAGCCTACAACCTTTCAGATTGATCTTTACTTCTCTATCTCGCATCTAGCCTTCATAAAATTCCCTGCAAACTTGGGTCGAGATGGGAAATTTCCATTGGAAAGCAGGAGAGCTTGGTACATGTACACTACCGTCTTATTCATCCTAATCCGCTGTGGGAACGGTAAAATATGCTGTCAAAAAGATACCCTCTGTTTAGGACTGGAACTAGTAGAAAAGCTTGGGAAACAAAACATTTTTGAAAATTAATTAAAAGACTCATCTGTTTTTGATGTTCAGATTTCAAGTTTAAACACATCTCTCTTCTAGAGCCAAACAAAAATCTACCATACATATTCATTTTGCTTTCATAGCTATTGTTTTAATTCAATATACTTGGCGCTATCCCACAGAAGATTTTCTGAACGTAATTAAAATTGCTTTGTGAATTATTAGAGCGGAAAAAGGATTCGAATCATTAATAAAACTTTAAAAATTAATTATGCATTGAAAAACTGGAAACCTCGTTTACCACTAGAATGAAAATACTCTCGGTTCACCAAATGTGAAAAAACATGTCCGCTCAATGCCCTAACATTGCAAATCGTAACTGATTGTTTGTGAGAGCCTCAAAAATCATAACAACGAATCTAACAACACGCAGGAATCAGATTCGCTCTCCTTTCTGTATCTTGCTAAAAATCTCAAGAACTACATTTTTCTTGAGCGAAATTGATATTAATTCAGTTACTATCAGGTGATCCCTGATAAAAGGGATTTTTGTGCTACAGCACTCTAAAATCTCCATCCCTAATTGGGGCATTCATATTCATCTATCAATATTATCTAGCCATCTCCTCCACATAACATACATGGAAAATGTATCATATTTCAACATACCTTTCATCAGAATCCCACTGGACCAAGGGTTTATTTTCACTATGGCTGCCCTCTAGGGACTTTGCGGTTCCAGTTATATTAGAATTCGCATGTTGCGAAGATTTATTCGGTATAGCCAGTCTTTGCGGTGGAATAAGCTGAGCAGTTTTCCTCCCATCTTGAAACCCTCCGGAAGACGAAGATCCAATGTCTGCATTACTACTGCTACTTTCCCTTGATTTTGGCATGCCCGGGCTAGAAGAATTCATCCCCCCTCCCACAGCAGAAGTTTTGGCAAATTTAGAATTTTTGTAACTGTCATCTCCTTCCTTCCCCACATCAACCAGATGGTGCTTATTTCCTGTCCCTCCACCCCTTTTCGAAGCGTACGAAGATGAATTTGGAGACTTGAGTATGGAAATAGATTCTGGAGGATTTCGTACCCCGTTTTCACTTACACTACCAGAACTACTATTTGCTCTGGCAATACGCTTCTCCAGTCTTCTTTGTAAATCCGTTGTGGGATTAGAGTTGCTAAGAAAAGTGACTCCTTTTCCGCTTTTACGGGAATTGCTTTCCGACTTGGCTTCAAGCTTTGGTGAGTATTCGATAAGAGATTTTCCTTCGCCGACATCAATTGCGACGTCTGGGAACGGTCCAAATTCTTCTGACATATTTACAGATATGCAACCAGAGTCTTGCCCCAGTCCTAGGCTGATTCTTTCTTTGGCGAAAGATAATATAGTTTTGTCTTCCTCATCTCCTCCTCCGCCACCCCCGGTCACCGCATTCGTTGAAATCCCAGATGACGTAGAAAACCGTGTATCAAAGCGTGAGCGATCAGGGCTGAAGGATATTATCGGTTCAAGCTGGAATTTCAGTTCAATATTCTTGTTATAACATTCTAGTCGAACAGCATACCCTACATATCCACGAATCTCACTTTTTCAATTTATCAAATCAAAAGGATCAAGGATTTTTTTCAGTAGATATGAAATATATTGCAATTTGCTTCTTTATTATCCGGAAATCTGTACTACTAAATCAGAGAAAGTCGACATGACTTGTACGAATAAAAGATTGTCTACCAATACCCAAACCATTGTGTAACGTTGCTGTATATGACTGGCCTACCGCATGAATACTCTTTCCTACCCATTTTTTTCAATAAAAGTACACATTTTGACACCTTGCCAAAGTCTTTGGGGTTTGCCGCAAATGTCAGCTTTGGCCTCATACTGAATAAAAAATTGAAATTTGTTTACTCCCTTAAATAAGATTTCAGGCAAGTCATTTGATTAAAAAAATCACAAATTGGTGTTGCACGGTTGATATAGCCAAATATACAAGAGAAAACAAATCTTTATAGTGTAATTTTCAGTTGTACAACAGCAATTAGGAACGAAACCAGATTTTTTTGTCTGCTCCACTTATCACAGTAATTAACACCGTCAACGAACGACAGAACATCCAGATTTTATGTATAAAATATCTCACCCGACTTTCTCCGCCAATAAAGTCCGAATTGTTGTCGATCCGCTGATCGCTATCAATTCCACTATCTTCAAAGTCCATTTTCTACCTGCATACCGGTAGCGGTAACTCGTTAAACCACCAAGTATTTCCTTACTCCACAACTAATAATTAAATTTCTATGCAGTAAACTACAACAAAAGATGACAGCCCATAAAACTCTGAATCTTTTTCTCTTCTTCAAAAGATCTGCAATTCTCAGTATGTTACCCAGCTGTCAAAGAAATATTCCGGCTTTCTCCAGCTTCCCCCCTTGACACTAAAATACATACATTTATTTCATCCGCATCTCCTCTCTTTCTCTCCAGAACTTCTTTACTTTCTCCAATGCTACAACATTCACAGATACTGGGTATGCCACTCAACGCACAGTATAACACTAAAGTAGAGAGAAATCGGATCCTGCCGGGCACCATCGGTATCCCATGAGTTGTCATAGCTACCCGAATTCGCATCCTTTAGCCCGCGAGTAGCAAAGTCTACTATCTTCTCTCCCGCGCGTATCACTTTCCCCTAACCCGAACCTCGCATAGTTGCAATTCGCTATGCACACGAAGCCCTATTATTAGCTTTCTCTTACTTTCACCTATTTTTTCTTGACAGTCCCAAGAAAACTTTCATTGTTAAATCGATAAGACTGTAGCCGTGAAACAAACAATTTTATGCCATTGTAAACAGCGCTATTTGTAGTTATCTTTAGGGTTGTGGCTGATTTTTTATTTATCTCCTCCAAGAACTTTACACCTCCGCTCTTTTATTCCAACGCGCAGACCGAGCTGCATTCAATTATATAAAAAAGCTCTAGACAAACGAAGGCTAACCTGTATTCCTTTTATTGCTGTTTTGAACTCTCAGCTGGGTTCAAGCATAAAAAAATGCCGTCCGTCCAAGGCTATTCTTTAAATTATTTTAGAAGGATTCCTCGTGACCCCTGCGTCTTCTTAAGTACTCTATGACCTAAAAATAGTTTAGGCTTTAATTAACTTCTTCAGGTTGCTACGATTTTCGAAGGGAAATTTCAATCTTCAAAAGAAGTAAAATTTCAAATACATGGCTTCGACAAATAAAAAAAGCACAGGCACAAATAGCGGCGGGGCCGGAAGCGGGAGTACAAACAGACCAGGCAAAAAGCGGGGCCGTGGACGCGAAGATGATTATTTCAAGACCAACAAAGACTTACTAAGGCCATCAGACCAGGAGAAATTATCGGATCAGGTACATATGTTTTTGACAAAATTAAGCCCTATTTTCTTATTTGCAATCAAAGTTTGCAAGAGTTACTCTTAAAACCCTACAAGACCATTAATTAATTACAGCAACTGAAAGAAGAAATAATTCGAAGTTTAACAGCCATTGATCCTTGTAGACCAAAAAATATTGTCGTTTGGGATTACAATGAAAAGTAAACAAGTTAATATTAAATTCTGAAACCGTTAAGTCATCAATCTTCTCTGCTGCCATGAACACTGCGTTCCACTCTTAACTTTGATCTGCTTATTTTTGATAATTACAGGACCTTTATACCTTCTCTGGACACAGACCAGATGGTCACTTTGTTTAGTCTAAATTCTGAGCTCTTGTTCAAGGATTCAGAAGAGATTAGGCAATATAAAGGTAAACTTTTGAAAGAGCCGGTTGCTATCGTATATCTAAAATGGTTTATGACCGTAGACTACCCAATCTGCATTAACATAAGCTGTAGAATTAAACGCTATAGACAGTGCTTTACTTGAGTTTCATTGCTAATCTCATACATTTGAATGTTAATTTCAATCTCAGATTTTATGGATAGGAGAGTTATTAGACGAATTTGAAGATTGCGAGCCCGACGAAGAAGCGCTTGCAGCATCAGAGGCGGATTCTAAAACCCCTAGTTTTAAGAAGAAGCTCAGCAGCGAAAAGAAGAAAGACGATAGCGATAAATCACACGAAGAATCTCCGCCTCCGCAGCCACAACGAGAACGAGGATCCAAAGATGAAACTAAAGCGGAAGAAGGAGAAGAAGCTGGTCAAAATATTTAAAATACTTTTGCCTGGTGGCGTGGGATGTTATGATTACAACCGTGTTTGCGTTATCGTGAACAAACTATAACCATGCCTACTTGTTCCATTACAGAAGGTCAAGAGGAAGGTGGAGAGAATTTGGGTAAACCAGGAGATAAACCGAAGAAACTGCTCAATCAATTCAATTACTGCGAACGTGCAACGCAAACATTAAATAATCCTCTCAGGGTGAATTTAAATTTGGTTATTCAAGTCCAAACAGACCATTAAATTTTTCAATTCATACATGACATAACTAACGTTTCCTGTAGCAAGCGATGTAGGCCATGTATATTGTAATTGCTATAGAAAACGGCATTTTCTTTCAGGAAAAAGTTTGCCAGACCGTCCCACCCCCTAGGTCAACATACAAGGATTATTGTAACCAATGGATAATCTACGATAGTTACGCCAAGGATAAAGAACATCAGCCAAAAGTGCAGAGCAAATCTGAGCCTGGTGACCCAGATGAGCCAGGTCAGTCTGCGGAGGCTGCGCAAGCAGAAGAAGAAAGGGAAAAGGAGAAAAAGAAAGCCGTTAAAAAAGACAAGGAAGGCGGAAAGTACGTTAGCGTTAACAGGCATATGTGCTGCGTAAATAGTATTTAATTTTTTAGATAACTCTATTGTTACCCAACTGAGCTAAAATATTTTCAAGGAATAGTCCCCAATTCTCCAGGAATTAATTGTGAGAAGCGATAATTTTTTACAGATTGCTCGAAAAAGAGAAAGTAAAGATGCGGAAGCCATCTATAGTGGAAGGGCAAGCTGCAACAGATGTGGCATTGCTCAAATCAGCCTTTGGCCTCATGATGATCGAGAGGATGGTTACTCAAAATATACACGAGGAAGTCCTTGACGGTAAAGTGTTATTTTATTGCATTTTTTTGCAAATACTACGGGCTCGTTACTGCCATCATCTAGAAGAGGAGCACTTGTCAGGATGTCAGGAATAGGACCGGGTTTTCTCTAGACTCTTCCTGTAAAGTCAATCTGCAAGCAGCTGGCTTGAAAGAAGAAGATGAGCTCCGAAATTAGGTGTAAAAGTGGTAGCACAAGGTCGAGGAATTGATTTACACGTAGTTTGGTCATGAGGTTAATGGATCTCTGAGTGACAAGGCTTGCTTAACTGGGAAGTCCATCGTGTTCAAGTGTAGGAGGGTTTCGGATCGTAAATCTTGGGATGTATATTTTTACGGGTAGTGCTTGCCGTCGAAATTATTAAGCTGTTGGTGAGAATAAACGGGAAAGGGAAGTATGGCCATTGGAAAAATACGGAGGAAAGGGAAAAGCTTTGGCTTTATTTGAGCGTTACGAAACGAAACGGTACTGGAAGATTCCTAGGAGGCACATGAGGTGTAATGTAATCTTTAGATCAATAAAATCTTGTGGGAACACATGTTCATGACATCCAGAGTAAATAATTAGCAGAGAAATTCTTTAGTTTGTCTCTGTCCAAGTGAGGAGAGACGAGGGAGGAATCAAGAAAGAGGGAAAGAAATGAGGATAATTACGATACCAGACGAGCCTTGAGGTTTGCTTTATGCAAACATTAGCAGTTCCACCCGATGCGTTAGTTTAGTGAGGCGTGTCCAATCTCGGGCAGGTGCTTCCCGACAGGTTTATCGCTCCAAATCTTCCTTAATAACTTTCCAGAGGGTCATCATCTCACATTGGGGAAACATTAACGTTATGTAAACTTGTAAACTCTTTGTTCATCCTATCAGATTTCATGTATTTCGAAGACGGCTCTGATGAATTCCGTGAGACTGGTGAAGGAACTCTTCTGCCCTTGTGGAAATTCTCTTATGAGAAAGCAAAACGGATGCATGTTACGGGCATCAGCTGGTCTATGTCCCAGCCTGACATGTTTGCTGTTAGCTATGGATCTTGTAAGTTGCTTTGGATGGCGGTAACTGCTACACGGCACTTACATATACTTATTGACAGATTCATCAGAACCTTCTACAATCCATTTCATAATTTCCCTTTAAGTTTCCTTTGTACATCCCGTCCTTGATGGAATGGTTGTTATCTACTCGTTGCGAAATCCTTCGTACCCAGAACAAGCCTGGTTGGCTCCGAAAGGCGCAATGTCTGTTGATATTCATCCGCGGTAGGCATTCCCCCCTTTGATACTTTTCAGATCTGATCACAAGCTAAACGAAAAATAGATATTTTTATTCATTGATTGACATAACATGAGACGTGAATTCTAATTTCCGCAAGCTTACATTTCAAAATTTGACGATTTACAGAAGAAATAGTATGATCGCTGTCGGTCTCTATGATGGAAACGTTGCAATTTTGAATTTAAAAAAGATGGTGCTGAATGAACCCAAGACCATCATTCTTCGAAACATTCCCACTGATATCAAGCACAGGGCTCCTGTATGGAGTGTCAGATGGGGTGCAGATGACTTTGATGGAAATCCAAACTTTTATTCGGGAGGTATGGATGGCCGAATCATACACTGGATGGTAGGTGTCCAAGATTTGCAAGGATTAGGTGGGTTAAATGGAACTGAAATTTCAACGTTGCATCTTCCTCTTCCTCCTGTAACGGGCCCCGATGGGACTTCGTACAAGTTATTCGGTAAGTATTATTGTCCCTAATCGACTCTTCCGTTGCATTGGTAGTTTTGTACTCAATTTCGTTACTAAACATTGAATCAGGTTGCGCTCGATGTCTGTCCTTCCATCCGAAAGAGGAGACAACTTTCTTGGTTGGAACAGCTGAGGGAAACATCTTCAGGTGCTCTTCACTGTACGGGTCTAGATTTCCCCAGGTAAGATTTCCGGATGCTTGAATCACGTCTTGAATTAAAGTCGCGGAATTCATTCAGTAAATTCAGTTATACGTTGTCCTGAACTATCTAAATAGATTTACGGGGCCCATTTTCTCCCAGTCGCATCAATCCAGTGGAATCACTTTCATCCAGAAGTTTTCATCAGCTGCTCTGAAGGTATGTAAAACACAATCTGTAACATTCATAATTCACAGAAACATTAATTTATTCTGATCGTTCTAGAGTGATATCACTATAATTATGATATGCTGGACTTACATATTTGCAGATTGGACTATCAAAATTTGGGACCGTCGTGACCCGTACGGATTTAGCTCTGCTTTAATTACGCATTTTCTTGAAATGTATTTTTAGCTTTCACGTAACATTTCCACTCGATGATTCTTTATAGCGAGCCGATGTATGTTTTCGAAATTGGATTGCCGATCCTTGATGTAGCTTGGGCACCATATTCTTCAACAGTTTTTGCTGGAATTACGGATGAGGGCAAGGTAAGCTTTTCGCTTTCCCCCAGAAAGTGGCAAACGTCATTTGTCTGAAAAAAATTAACACCTATCATTATAAACTGATTTTTGATTATTAATATAGGTGCTTGTATACGATCTAAATGTGAACAAAGACAAACCAATTTGTATTCAGCAAGTTGTGACCAAGAAGAAGGTCCATCCCCACAAGATTTCATTCAATCCTCATTATCCAATTATAATTGTTGGTGACGATCGGTACGACAACTGGTTACTTTTCCATTTTTCCTAACAAATTCTGCTAACGCATTTGATGAATGTATATTCTTGCATGCATTTTCAGTGGCCATCTTACAACGTTGAAGTTATCACCTAATTTACGCATCCTCCCACGCGATACACGAAATATTCTTCTGGAAGGAGATCAGAAGACCCAATTTGAAATAAACAAGATGACAAAGCTTCTCTCGCTTGTACGTGACCCGGAAACGATAACAAATCCAAAAGGATTAGCCGGGCCTGGAGGTGATACAATAGCTAACAGGAATTAACGTTACCATGTGACACTTGTATAAATTCACGAGTTACTAGTCTTCAAGTTTACTTGTAATCAGATTTTGCTTGACGAAACATCTCACAAAAAGTGTACATGGGTCGATGGGTCTGATGCCTGCGTAATTTTTTCTTGCCTCTTGCACGTCCCAAAAATTTCGTCAATTAACAATTCACGAATAAGGTGTTAATTGATTTTATTACATTTGAAGTAAGAAAATGTTTCTAGAATGAAAAACGTAAATATTTTAAAAGCTGTTAAGAATCTCCACATACCGGAATCACAGATTCATTAACATATTCCTTCATAGTATTAGCATAAGTTAGATGTGAGTTTCCCTTATCCTGATTCCCTACATTTGTTAAGGATCTACATAGAATTATGGCTTTTGCAGGTCCATATTATTACTGATACAAGAAATCACAGAAATCACAAGCATTAATTTTCTAAAGCTTATGTTAGCAAGCCATCCTTTGAGTTCAAGATGAGATACTCACTAAGAAAATCGACCTCCCAAAATGTCACTTGCTGAACGAGCCAACAAATATGATCTAACTGCACAATTGCTCTCAACCGTTTTTCTAATCAACTACACATACCAACAAATTGCTAATTAAAGGTAACAGCAAATACTAAACAAATGTTATCAGGCTTACGCGGTGAATTGCAGGTAATGATTTTGTGCAATCCTAATGACACGTATTTCCCATTCGGAATCGCTCAAGTCTCAAGCTTGGTTGCTTGGTTACACATCATTTTATTAGACACTTTATTTTTCAATCAGGCACTAATTTTCGGTATACGTTGTCGGCAAATGAGCTTCAGCTTCCTTTAACACAGTTACAGCAGCCTTGTATTCTTCAGTTTTGCCTAATGTACTTTCTTCAGCACTACACAAACTGTTCAATTCGTCGTAGGCCCCCTTAAAATACACAGAAATGTAAATTCAAAACTACTACCGACACTTGATCCGATGCAGAAATATATTTAAATTCGACGCATCTAGATGAGTCGAACATAATAACATTTATAAGCTCACCAGCAACCTCCGCTGAACCTCTGGCACCATTAACTCAGATTCTTTCAGACACTCTGTCTGCTGCCTCAAAAAGAGTTCATCTTTCCCTTCCGCTTGAAATTTTTCAATTTTCTTTTGCTGGTCAGCAGCTTCCTTTTCGTAGCTTTGTTTCTCTTTCGTGTACCGTTTGACTACACCGGTCTTGATTTTAAAACTCCTCAACTTCTGTGCATCTGCCATGGCTGCTTTGATTAACTTCCCAAATGTTGAATGTCAAGGTAACTGCTAAAAACATTAAACAATGCGGTAATAAATTTAAGTGTGCATTTTATTTTGAAGAAATACATTAAAAAATACAACAGCAAGTTCTAACGCCCACGCGTATGAATGAGTATGTCAATGAATGATAACTTGTTACCGTATACAGGCCGTAAAAACAGATGCAAAATAATTTACACTTACCAATTCCGATAAGTATTTTACCAAGGAAATTCTAAGAGATTCGGTAATCACAAGAGATGAACGGAAGCAATCGTTAACAAATAACGGTTAATTAAACGACTAATTCTTCCAAACAATTAAATTTACCGGATGACGAGCGAGATATGGGTACTTGCCTAATTGACATCTTGTACTGAACTAGACATCATTGCCGACGATATCGACCACCGGCGATAACTCGACGCGTCATTTTGAAAACGTTCTAAAATTAACTATAGATTATACCACTTAGTTAAATATTCTTTGTACTTTTTTGTACATTTACATTGAAATGCAAGTTTAAAAGTTAATCTGATTAAATAAAAAAAAATCCAAAATGTACCGTATTCACCACTGCCATCTTATTCTCATTCGCCCAATTGCATTTTCAAGCAATCCGGCAAATGCTCAAGCTGCCTTGACAACAATAAATGTATAAATATCCCTAACAACAACAAAATGTCAATCTTTTCCCGTTATTTTCCATGAGGACGAAGAAAACTAAAGAAGTTAAACAATCTCTACAGAATGCAACCCATGCATGTAAAATACTACAACACTGCATATTATATATATGCGAAAATCACAACCATAATTGTAGACCTGGGTACGATAGGATTTTAAGTTGTACAAGTAGAATGTAGGAAGCAGGGAAAACGGATTGGCAAAAACTAATTCCCGTAATCTTCCAATCATTCTTGCTCATTTCTCGAACACAAAGCCCCAATGAAGCACAGGAATGAGCCAATACCGGTTCTTCATTTCTCTCCACCTCATCCTGCTTCAGTTTTGCCAGTACATTATGCATGTGTGTTTGTAGACAGTATAATAAATGTATAACAATATCTAGGATTTGTTTCAGTTATTATTAAATATGCTCATGATTATAGTGCCATCTAGAAAACTAAGGATTTTTGTTCTCTTAAGAGAGAATTGTCTCTGGACGCTACTCCTCCGCCTTCAGTTTTAGGATGGTCTCGCAAATTTTCTTCCCGTCGAGCATTACATTGCTGCAACTAAAGTTAGAGCTCCATCGTCCTTTGAGTTGTAATGCCACGATAATTTTCTCGTTGCTTCACTCTTCTCTAGAACAATTTTCTCTTCAGTGTGAGGTAAATTTTCTTGGTCCCAACGGCTTTAAATTCTTCTTCTGCTCAACCCTTCGCCTTACATTTCTTTTTTTTATTAGGTTAAAACGATTCAAAGAGATCAAAGGGCTAATATTCTCTCTAATTGTCCTTGTCTAACCTTGCGTCGCTCATTTGTTACCGATATCTGCTTGGCACTCTGTGTTTATTTGCTTCTTCGTGTCGGGGGGCTTGGAAAATCGAGGAGGTAATTTTCATCACTTACTATTTTTTATTTATTATTTTTCCCTTAAGACTCAACGGGAAGTATATTAATTGTTGGCTGCATAGACTAATGAAGGTTTAAAGGAAAATAATCCTTAAGGAACGCTAGGAATTTGGTCTGGTTCTAGGGATTTATTTGTTTTCCTAAACAAACTAATTATCCTGTAATTACTCAATTATTTCAGGCTACGGGATTAAACAATGGAGGACAAATTACCATCCGAGCCGATCCACGGAGGGTTTCGTCCAATTTTACCGATCCCTGATTCTCGTCCCGGATTTACTTACCATTTGTACCGCTCACCGGGTCAATTTCCTAAGCCGGTCGGCAATAAAAGTAAGAGAGAAAATTTACTCTGCTATTTTTAATTTTCTTAAACAGTTGAACGCTCAAAGCATGACAGTAACCAGTAATTAAGTTTTCCATAATGCTCGCATTCCCTGAAAGAGTTTTCCATAAGAATATTAGACATTCCTGCCTGTAACTCAACGTACTGTGAGTTCTCTTGCCAACTTAAAACTACAAAATGGCGTCGGTAGAAAACATGTTAGTTGCATCCGAGAGGATTACTCTCAAGTGGTAATCACTACGCGTATGAGCTGCAGGGGGTGGTAAAATAAGTGGTCGCTTATAAGTAAATGAGTGTGGGTAAGCGTGGATTCTAGCTCCGTGATGAAAACGAAGCATGCATCATACATGTCCATTCCGAGTTGCTAAATGGTTGATCCGAGGGAGAATATCTCCTAACTCCTAAGAGAAAAACTGTTCTACTTGGATGGAGTTTAAGCCTTTGAAAACGTGTGTGCGTCGCATGCATGAAAGTGTTCACTTACGTTCGAGTGTGAATTCTGGACGGTTGCATTTGCAGTGTTTGTAGCATCAGTTGCTGCCTCTTGTTCTCAAAGTAAACTTAAGCCCTTGGAAAAGTACTTTTCGTCTTCATGAGATTTTTGAAATAAGTTTAAACAGTAGTTTTAATTGTAGCTTTTGATTTTTGGTAGAAATCTTACCAGATTTTATTTCAAGTTCTTCCAAGATTTTACATACGATAAATCTATTTGCGGATATGTAATTTACAGTATTTTTTGGTTTATTACATAGTGTTGAGACTTCGTCGACAAATTCCACCTTTGTTTCAAGATTTGATATCGGATGGAGCTATAGTGATGGGGTCTTCAGATGTAGAATTTATCTGCAAGGGAGGAGAAATCGCCAAGGCACATCGAGTCGTCCTGTCCTTGATGTCACCATTCTTCTGCAATTTGTTTCGGAAGCAGGTATGTAAATAAATTTACGAATCTGGTAATCAGTAGTTGTTGAGGGATTTCTGACTATTGTTGCATGAAAGCGCAACTGAATTTTGTGCTCGACGAGAAATCTAAATGATGGTTAAGCGAAGAAGTTCAGAATACTTTTGTTCTTTCTTTTGTGGCGTTTTGAATATTCTCGTATGCGATTCTTAACAAGGGGACTTCGGGAGAAATAGTGAAATAACCACTATCTGAAAGAGAATAATTGATGCGAAGAGGCCGATTTAAGGTTGGGCTTCTGCTGGGTTATTTGGTTACGTAGGTAATAGGGTTGAAGATTTGAAGCTATTTTCTCCTGGAAGTTTGTCAAGGTTTTACCTTAGGGAATCGGATGTGCGAAATGTGGATTTAAGCGTACACTTTTTGCCGCAAGCTTGTATCGCTTCGAGGACCATACATGCTCGTCAATCTAGAATTGAATTAACTTTGCTATCATTTAACAGCAGGATATAACGGAAGATTTGCACTAATTTTTGCAAATTATATTGACTGTTTTCAGAAACCTAATAAGACAAGCTTTGTAAGCGTACCGGATATCGAATGCGAAACGATGCGAAGCATTCTACTCCTCTGCTATAAGAGGGATGTATCTCTGTCTAGTGAACATGACGTTTTGAGTGTGATGACTTGGGTTGAAGAGTTTGGAATAAACCGTTCCTCATTGCGCTGCGGGCTGATAAATGCACTACCTCCATCAACGATTCAACGTTCTGACATGACCAACGACCCCAATAACCGGCAGCCCCCACCTATGACTGGAAAGCCTTTACCAGCTCTCGTAAGCGCCCCATTGATTGCATCAGGTTCAGCTGTTACTCCGGGTAGATCACAGCAATCAGACCAGGATCGCCAGCAGTCAGACTCAACTTCAAAACAGAACGCGGATATCGAAAATAACGATCAGACAATTGCCACAACTCCGAAAACTCCAAAAACACCAAAAACTCCTAACCGGCAACAAGGTACTGCATTGCTTCGCTACGGGCTTGGAAAAAAATTGTTAGATAAGTTTTCTACTCCAGATGGAGACAGAACCAAGGATTTTTCCCAACCCCGGGTTTTGGTACGAGTTGAGGGACTCAATAACTACCAATCTATACCTGCCTTGACCTACTGGATGGACTCTGATGAGCGTAAGGCTGAGCGTTCGACTGATTCCAACGCCGTGTACCTAAGTCCAGCTCCTATGAATCTTTCTCAGTTTTCTCCTGTGAACGCAGTCTTGAATATTCAGCAACGAAGCAATCCTGTTTCAACAACTTCTACACCTCCTCCCAGACGGTACAGCCCAGACATTACAAGAGCTCATCGAGATGGTCGAAACAGTCAATATCAAAGTCCAAAGTTTAACACGCCAGTCCGGAACGCTGATTCCTCCTTGTTGACATGTCCCTTCTGCAAAATACTTATGATGAATGCAACAATTTGGAGAAGTCATGTCTATAACTGCGGTCTTTCTGAATCGGAAAACACGCCGGACTCGAAGAAACGGACCCGACCCAAGGAGGAGAAGGAGTTTCAAATAAAACGTCGGATGAGTGGAAGGCAAACTTCTCTGCCGATACCATTGAGGGACCACTATGTCAAGGAATCCAGATCTCCTCCGCCATTAATCGATTCCAAGACGTGTCTTCAACGACAACTTGCTGCCCTTGCACCAGCAAAAAAATATCTTCGCCTCAAGAAACAGCAGGCAATTAAGACAAAGGCTCGTCGCACAATCAAAGGAGTGTTATCAGCGCAAAAGCTCAAATCCTATCGTGCTGCTGCAACTCGACTTTATAGAACCGCCCCAAGAGTTCCAGCTGAATGTCTGAAAAGCGCCGAGAGAGCAGACGAGCAGGAACGGATTCGTTGGCTATACGTTTGTCTTCAGTGTGAATTATCTTTGGACTCATCGATCAAAGCTCACGCTCACTATTTGAAATGTAGCCCCGAGAAGAAATACGAAGATTCCGTCATTAAATACCGTCAAGGATACTACGGCGGGTACGAGTGCCCCCTTTGCCCTCGCAAGTACACCACAATCTACGGCTTCGTTGTTCACTGCATCCATAATCACAGTGAATACAAGAAATTACTCAGTCATGTCATTTCAGAAGACAAGTTGATGTGCATTAATTGCGGAGACAAGTTTTCGGGTCCGACGGATTTCCACGAACATCTTCAAAATGAAAACGTTTGCAGTAAGCCGCCAAAAGAGGAATTGTCAAAAAGGAAGTACAAAAAGATGCTTAACCGAAGGGGTTTGGAATCTCCAATCAAGCGCTTAAAGACGGCAGCAGTTACTCCGGTCAAATATCAACGGTTGGCTCACAGGCAGTACGAGGGTCATGACCAAATCGGTCAACATCCTGATAGAAGCCCTTACGGACTGCAAATTTTTGATTTCACTGATGCCAGCGCAAGTATGGATGAAGATAATTCTCCCAGAATTATAACAAAATCTGACGTTAGTAACATCTTCCGGTCACAGAAGAAATTAGATTTGACCTGGGCGGATTTCGAAGCTGATTCGGGCTATCCAAAAACTTCTGCTCCTGATCCACTTTCGGCAAGGAATCATTGTCCGATTTGTGGAGTTGTGACGAATCGTATGATGGATCATTTCGCTACCGATCATCGGGATATGGGTATCGACATCAGGGTTATCAACAAGGAGATTATCCAATGCCAAAAGTGTTCCCTATCCTTCGCTAATTGTGACCTCTTGGGGCATATCAAAGTTTGTGCGGAGTCTACCGAGATGGATGAATCCAATCCATCGGCCCTGGATCTGACGCAGGCCACCGGACCAAAAACGCCGAAGAAGCCTAAAGCTGAGCTGGTTTATCCTGTCGGGTTGGGAAATTCACCGCTTGACTCATTTGACCTCAATCATATTACCGGACCAGGTCTTCTTCAAGCCTTCAGATGTCCCGTTTGCCACAAAGCAGCTAAAAAGCTAGCTCTCGTAGCCGATTGTCTAAAGAAACATGGTGTTCATCGTTGTCCCATCTGCTTCAACACGTACTTTACTAAAGAAAGGTGTAACCAGCACTACCACAAGTGTCACTATGACTCACAAGGACGAGCCTTTTGCCCCATCTGCTTATCTACGAGGTCTAATATTGGTCAGCTCGCTAATCACATGTACCAAGTTCATTGGCCCAGCGTCTGCGTACCAGGCAGTCCGGAATCTTTCGCTCAACGACAAGCACCCTTCAACCGAACAGAAACTTTTACTTCAGTGACAGCTGAAAATGTTCGTACTGCTGATGACCGTGAAGAAATTGCGGAAGTAGCTACAGATATTGACCAAGGAACTTCTCAATCCGACAGCTCCTCCGTAAGCACGGTTGCTTTACTTTCACCCCCGAATAAAGTCGGATCTAGTCCTGAAGCTGGTCAGCTTGTCGAATACCCTCCTAGCCCATCACCACCAACTCATAAACTAGAAACCGATGTCATCAATGCTAGGAAATGGTTAGCTGCGGCTCCCCCGATGATGGAATCTGATTCGGCCCCTTCTATAGTAGATGCTGTTACACCGGACGAGACTCAAACTCATAAAGACGATTCTTGCTCTCCGAATCAGGGTGAGTGTTTTAATGTGTGACGGAATTGTATTTTCAATGCACAAAGTCTATAATTGCATTTATAAATTTTATATTTTCAGATGTGGATTAACTGCCCAAATGAAACGTTCCTACTTGAGCGTTTTCCTGTTTCCTTTAATGAATTTCAGGGTCATCCATAATCCACATGGAGGCACCCGGCTGCAAAATAAATTTTTTGTTCAGCGTAATAACTGTGAACATGCCCGGTCACAGTTGCTGTATCTAAGTTTAGTCATTGCTGATTATGAGTTCCTATTCACATGCTAGTTATCTACATCTGCGAGTGCGTTGTCCAGGAAGTACAAATTATTGCAGCTTGTATTATTTTCTAAAGCTCTCTAGTTAAGCAAATTGTTAGTTACAAGTCGTTTTAGAAGTTGAATTGACGCACTCAAGGCTTAGTTCCTGTATGAATTGCAGTTATAGTTAGTTTATTAGAACAGATTTTAAATCTTCAGAAATGTATTTTACGTTTTATACGTCTGTTAAGCACGCTGATGCAAGTATCCTACTATTAGCTTGAACTAATGGTTAAAGTTAATGAATTGTAATATTTCTTAGATTATATGGAGAATAGATGTAGACTGTACTGAATCTTAGATAATTAACGAAACATGTTATGTATTAGGAATGAAGTCTTACTACACACGTAGACTAGGGCACTATGAGATAGAATACGTAACGTAAGTATGTATATGCATGCATAACAAAGAACGTTTGTTCACATGATAAAGGAAGTTGTTTAATATATCTAGAGACAAGTAATATTGATCCCTTTAGGAGCATTTTATATTGCATGCATTATCAATGTTTCAAGAAAGTTAAGATGCGAAAATATGTTCGTATTGATTTAGTGGACATTTCTTCAAAAAATGTTGCAACCAAAAATTACCGGTACTATTAAATAATATGAATTTGTTACTCTTGCTACACCAAAATCGCGTTTTCATTTCTCTGAGTTGAATTGAAACAAATCCTGAATCGCCGTCGTCACACGGCTCTCTGCACTGCATTGTCTTGCTATTGAAGCTCAGGAACCGGCTCATACCGGCGACAAATCTGATTATGAGCAAAAAGGGAATAAGTTTCTCTTCTTATTTAATGTATTAGCCGTCAGTCTAATAGACTTTCTCTATATTGATTTTGACTTACATGGTAGTACAGGTTTTGCATGCACCTGAAAAACGGAACGGATTTTCTGCAGTCTCTTCCAGGAGATACGATTATAGGTGGATGAGCTTGGAAACAGTATTCAAGTCCCTGTTCCATTTCTTTCTTGTACGTAGGATAAATTTCGCCAAAGAATTCTCCGATCTTGTTATCATTCAAGAAGCCTGCGCTGTCAAAGAATTCCATCTTCTTCCATTCACATCTTCTTCGGCACTAGAATAGACGCGTGTCATCATTTGACGTCGTCGATAGATTTATCGGAAAGCGTTACTGCACATACTTACACTAGGTGTATTCTCTTTATCCGCACAACTCGCGACCGTTTTTCTAAACTCATCCGGATAGAACACAGTGTAGGAATCACAAACGCTGTCAATTGCTAAATAGTCGAAACTGTCGGGACTAATCATCCACAGGAGGTCGTCAACAATTATTCCGCAAATCTGTCAGGATCATTGTCCGTAAATTAATGGTTGTATTTACTTTACTACATCGGTTGACAGTACAATGGTAAGTTTGTGAATGGTCTAACGCATTGACTTCTTACGTAATAATACACCCTTGAGAGGCATGAAACAAGCGGCACGACATCCAGGCAATTCATTCTTTCCGTCCTCTCAATAGCTGCTTTCCATTTAGCTTCTGGAATATGTAACAGCCAAACAAAAGAAAGAGAAAATTAATGTAATATCAACACCCATATTAATCCCAGATGTCCAAAGGTGCTAGCAACAAACCCCGCATTTTCCTCGCTGTATCCGCACATGTCATTCCATTTTGAAGGAATCCTTCTTCCAATTCATTAGGAATAAGCGATCCGATGGTGGCAACTAGTTTTTCAACGTCAACTTGCCCATCTTCCCCTATCCAACCCAAGTTTGTCATGATGCATTTTATACTACACTGGGAAAAGACGAGAAGAAATATAAACGATAGATCAAGCAGCGCTTTTAGGTCAAGCTGACAAAGAGGAGCTGATAAGTGTCGCATTTACCACTAGCGCCATTTTAACAAAATCAAATGTACGGTAGCCGTTGACACATTTCACTTACAAAGAAAGGTTGTCCGCTTTTAGCGACCGCGTTACACGTTTGCTTGGCTACTAAAAATTGTGGAAGAACCCGGATAGGTTCTCCATCGCAGGTTAGTTCTGCCGGAGGAGATAATTTCCCTCTTGAGCGCTTCGTTCCGGCCAATATCGAACTTAAATTTGCTAGTAACGTTGGCTGTGCCATTGTTAACGTATTATTTTTTAGTGAAGTTCTAGCATTTGATACTACACCTACACCTCCGGACTGTACATTTAGACTGTTCTTTGGCCTCGTAATCTTAACTTTATTTATCCCAAGGACTGATCCAAAAATCCCTCCTAGACCTAAAATCCCATTGTTGGCCTGAAATGAACAAAATAAAGTTGCAAGGTAGCAAAGCATCATCAGAATTCAACTATATACAAAACTCAGCGCCGTAATGCTTTAAATGCAGTAGTAGCGATTTTATGGATTTGAGCGTAATGACTGCTTCTTCAATATTGTATAATGAATATTCAGCAACCGGGAAAACTATATGACTTAAAAGTACGTTACTTACACTGTTGGCCAAGTGAATGGAGGCGAGAATAAATATTTTAAAGTTGAACCAGTTCATTCTGAAATTGTAAATCGGCTCATGAACAGGAAATATGGAAAACTTCTAAAAGTATGGGGCACAGAATTGAAATTTCCAAAAACTTCTGTACATAAAGATGAGCGACTAATTGCAGTTTCAGCTTCACGTTCCTTTTGACTCCTGTAGTGAAGCACTTGGTTGTTTCTCATTCTGTTCGACGACTAAAACTATGTATACTAACCATGTAAAAGGTAAACTGTATAACTGACATTGTGAGCATTGATAATGGCGTGCTGTAAAACTTAGGATTGAATGAGCTTTTAAACCATATAGTTTGTTTACAATCATTTAATGAACAATTACACCACATGATTAATTCCACCGGGTTACTTGTAATGACTTACTAAAACCGTTTGACATTCTGGTCCTTAGGTTACACAGTAACGGCTTAACTGTGTAGTTAAGTCTCAACGTGTATACAGCACGGCTGGTCAAAGGAACACACTGACATAAAGTTCAATTTTTTACATAGCATACCAGAGCTACTTCGATCCGTGTCATTATTGACCAATTTTGACATGTGAAGAGTTTTCGTGTAAATTGCTCAAAATGCATTCAACATTGCGTTACATGATGGGGGTTACGACCTTAGATCAGCTTCAACTCCATTTAATGCTTAATTCGTGTAGTCGTCTTCAGCATTACTAATGTAAATAATGTAACTTTCAGGGCAAAAGATAGTAGGAATTTTGAATACAAGAGTCGAAAATTGATGAATTTACAACGTGAACAAAATTTACATTGTACATACTCATTTTCCAAGAGTTTCAACCAAAATTTACACATTGAGAATCATATTTATGTACATTGTTGCTTCCGGTGACGCAGATTTAACCGTACTCAAATAACAGATTTAACCATTCGAAAAAATTAGTGGTGCATAGCTGGAGATTTGCACTAATGTAAAAATGTCTTAATCCTAAGTAAATATGACTATACACGTGATGACAGGTACGAGTTCGGACGAGGCTAACATTCCATCATAATAATATCACTTGATCAGCACCTTATGTAACTGTGCCTATACGTACTTTGGTCTGCCTTACAATAAACTGGCTAAGTTTTCATTGTAAAATATAAAATAAAGATCTCCAAAAGGTACAGTCTAAATGTAATTGTCTATCAGACTCATTTAGTCAAGTGCAAGGAAATTGTACGGAGATGGTGGAGAGTCTTCAATCGAGAAGCTAGGCTTATCGACGCTAGTTCCAACGTGAGCGACTTCATTCAGCACTCCAAGCGAAATGAGACTGCTGCAATGAAGCGACAAAATAAAATTTTAGTATTTTTGTATATACGATTAATAAAGAGTAGAATGAGAAAAGTTTCTAATTACTTCAGTTCTACCACTTCTAACCTGCTAGCCTCTTCTTCCTCCTCCTGTTCGGCGGCCTTGAATTTTTCTCTTTCTTCGTCAATTTCCTTCAAAGTTTTGCTCAATGTTGTGATAACTCGATGTGCGTTTTCACAGGTGAAACACATAGGAGGGACCATCATAAGAACATTCCTGTGCGTTCCGTCATTCGCAACAACAATGTGCTTCTCCTTCATCCTGTATTAATGTGCAAATGTTAAGCAGCATTCGCAAAGAATTCAAGTTCATTCTTGGTCAGTTTCAACTTACTTGTAGCAAATCTGCTCAGCCAAAGCTCGATACGGTTTCCGACAATCCCGGCTATGAACAATTTCAACCCCACAGATGAGACCCACTCCACGAACGTGTCCTGAATGAATAGCAAAGTTACACTTCAGTGAAGTCCTTATTTCTGGTTATTCTTCACTGCCGTTCGGTTCCTTAGCTTACCAATATTCGGATGGTCCGCTGCCAAAGACTTCAGACCCTCTCTGAGAAAGCAACCGACATCTCTTGCATTTTTTAATAGGTTCTCAGATCGCAGAGTATTAATAACAGCAAGTCCAATCGCAGCAGCAACAGGGTCACAAGTATACTTTCGTAGCTCTGCCGGACCCAATAGATTTGCAATGCTGCTCCTCGTCACGACAAGGGCCATGGGATAACCATTTCCTATGGGCTTACCTATGTAAGCAAAGGATGAAAGGTGATTACAACACTTATCGAAATATCAGTGATAACGTCTTAAACTCATAGAATATTTGGCAAAACTTTACCTATGGTCACAACGTCGGGCACAACATCATGATACTGGAAGCACCACCAAGCACTTCCGTTTCGACCCATACCGGTCTGGGTTTCGTCTGCAATCGCAATCCCTCCCAGTTCTCGGATTTCCCTGCAACAATATAACATAAATGTTATTTGCATTCCTTCCCTCCTTTTAAATCAAAACGCTCTACTTTCACTTGTACAAAAGTTCCTTAAAATCTACCGCATCACATACTTGTACATTGCAGCAAGCCAACCAGGTGGAGGAACTATGACCCCAGCTGCCGAAATAATTGGCTCAGAAATAAAACATGCCAGCTGCAAAAAAAAGAGATAACAAACATTGGATTTAGGATTCTATAGTTTTGCGTTATTTTTGAATATATGCAAACATTTATTGCTAAATTACCTTTTTTCCCTGCATAGTGGCATTTCTGATTATTTTTTTTGCATCTTCGACGTATTTTCGCGTAGCATCTACATCAGTTTCTTTGTAGACACCATGATATAAGTCAGGACACGGTATCATATGCACCCAGTCAGCAAACTCCGGCTTAACTGTAAGAAAAAATGCAGAAGCTAATTAATTTGTGTGCATATGTTACACTCAGGAACAAAGTGTAAGGCGACTGTTTAATTCAAAAGCAAAATAAACTAGTACCTGCTACTTAACTCCCTCAATACAAATTTTCTGTTCACAAGTCTAATTAGGCTAATTAATTTTTAAATTTAGTGAGCCTTGTCCCTTGAGGGAACTTTAAAATCTCATACAGACGAAATCCTTGCTGAACCGCGGCTTTTAAATTTCAGAGGCAAATTTTCGCACGCTTTTAAAACAAAATTAACATATTTATTTTGAGGAAAAAGAACATTATATCTTCTTCATATAAAACCAGAAATTCTCGCGTATGGAAAATTAGTCAATGGGTGATTGATCATAACTTAGAGGTAAAATTACAGCATCGAGTTAATCACGTACTTTTAAAACTTAACGTACTAATTTCGAGCAGCCACAATGGATCAATTTTGGAGCTATTCTTACAACTATATCATTAGTGCACTGACACTAGTGGTCTTAAGTACAATTTGGTACCTGAAATACTTTCAGCTGCTACCTCAATTCAGACCTCGTGGACATCAAAACGCAACCTCACTAACTGTTCTTTCCTCAGCTGTTGCCAATAAGGGTAGCTTTGCTGATCGGTGCAACACAGTACTCTATTTTGGTCCGGGGCTTAAAAACGAAGAATCGCAAGACGAATTCTTTAATTACTTCCGATCAGCAGAACTTTCGATCCAGCTTTGCCTATTCCGCTTTTCCTGTCATAAACTAAGGCAGATAATACAAGAGAAACATGATGCTGGATTGATTGTTAACATAATAATAGATGAGGATGTCTACCAAGACACCAAGTCTCGTGGAACTGTAATTCCCGAGTTAACCAAGCAAAGTAAGATCAACTTTTTAGACGATGATTTCCTTACTTAGTTCTGTTTAAACTCAACTTCATTCCTATTTTATTTTTTAGAGATAAAAGTACGCACGCTTGCCGCTCCAAAAGGTATGATGCATCATAAATTCGCCATCGTTGATGGAGAAGTTATAATGACGGGATCTTTAAACTGGACAAATCAGGTATGCCTGTATTTAACGATCGCAAAAACATTTTCTGTCATACAACTTGTATGATACAAGGGTAGGACAAAATTCATGCTAATGACGCTTAAATCTCTTCGATGATCTTGAAGGCATTCTATGATAACTTCGAAGATGTTCTTGTATCAACCAACCCGGCACACGTTTCGAAATACCAAACTCGATTTCATCAGCTCTGGGTCGAATCCGAACAACGATGCTGAAGCACATGTCCTCCTCGTTCTACCGTAATATTCGCATCACATGGCTGAAGCTTGTTTGTATTTTTTACCTACGCTACATCGCATTGTAAATATCTTATTGCACCCCCTACTGCTTGCACCTATATCTCTTGAATCTCTCCTCAACCTGTAGTAGTAGACTCTTGAGTAGAACAAAAAGAAGAACAGAAACTTACCAGGTGCTTCCATGAAATAATATCGTGAGCTGATATCATCTGTAACGGATAAACTCCCATGGAACGATCCTCTCACAGCAATCACATCGTTAGCCTTGGTAAGTTTTCTAGCTAGTTGAAGAGCCAAATCGTTAGCTTCTGACCTGTGTTGTCCAAATAGAAATATAATGCTTTATTGTGGCGATGGCTACAAACCTGATTGTAATCAAAATTCTTAATAAGCGCGTCCCTTACCCAGATGTTACAAAGAGTAATGTATCTAGCTCCGGTGGAAGTGTAGTTTTAAGTTTCGATATGTATTCCTCGGCGTTTTCGCAAACCATGTCAGACATGCATCCGAAATTAGACATAGTAGCCTTTCCTGCACTAACCACTGCTGGATTGCAGTGCCCCACTGTAAATTAGTAAATAATTTAATTACTACGGAGTTGTAAAAGCGAGTACTTCGTCATTAACTGTCTCTTTATAGTTTTTTAATTTTTAATAGTTGTTGGAAGCTAGAAACAAACCATGAGCAACACAGTTGACACAGTCAAGATATTCGGCGCCAGTATCATCATACATGTATTGTCCAAAAGCTCTTGTAACTTTTAGAGGTGATCGCTCAAAATGTATTGAACAGGTCTTTCTGCAAGTTTGTAAAAAATTGTCATAAAAATAAGCCAGTCATCTGTAATGAAAATATTTACGCAATGGAAGTAAGATACGATCTTACGGAATTAGTTTTTGTCGAAGATTCCACGTTTCCTCCTTGCTTAAAGGGGTAGTTGTAGGGACACCACTAATAGCGCTTGCGAACATCATAGTAGTTCCTGAAGGTGTGGGAATTGCTTTCGTTTTCTAAATTATTTCGTAGCACTTAAATGTAATTTATAATATGTTTCAAAACATTGGAATACCGTTACATTTGGTAATAGTCAACATTTACTGTTCGCAAATATACTTCTACACCACCTTCTGTACACATTTCATCATAAGGCATTCTTCAAACCACTTTCTTGAAGATATCACGCTGCTATTATTCTCTGCTCTAAGCGTCCTTCAAAAAAAGTAATCAATTTTCTCCCGAATACCCACTTTAGATTAGAAACTCTTTTATAAATCTTGACCCAATAAGAAACGGGGCAGGTCATGCACATAAATCTCACGAATTAAAAAGCAATGCACCTGGACACCGTTTAGTACAGAAGATATGAATGAACTACAACTACTCCGATTCCCAGCTTACAATCCAAGTTGCTTCTTCTCTGATTGTCAAGGCCTTGTCAAACATTATATAACTTGGATTCCTCTGACATAACACAGCTTTTATCACATGGTAGGTAACCAAAATCGAAAACAACAGTGAGAGGATCCAATTATATAACACACTGAATCCCTTGACAATTCAAACAATAACAGGTTCCTCTCGTACTGTACACTATTTTCATTTGTCACTTAGATGTCCAAGGAAGCTACTTATATCTTTCGATCTTGTACAATTCTTCTCCTTCACGTGAAAGATGCAAGCTCATTTTCTACTTGAGGCCGCAAAAAGAACTGCCCAACTGTCGCTCTGCAAGCAAAACAACCCAAAATTTCAATATTAAGCTCAAGCGTAGGCTACAGGTGCATCGATATTTCAATGGCACGCACACACACCCTTAGATTGCACAATCTTATGTACATTTACAAAATGACATCCCATTTCCAATTCCTTACATAACTAGCTCTATCTGTAACTAACTATTCTCGACTCTTCACCATCTACCCTCCTCTCACTTTAATGCTTTACCATCCTTCTCGTCCCATAAGTGCAGACTTTCTAAACTAGTTTTATGTAGCACAATGTGTTCCATCACTTGCAGCTCATACCGCTCTCGCATTATTAAATTACATTTAGAAACTAAATATAACAATACAATAAATCTAGTATCAGTAGAGAATACAACTTGTCTCATAGCCTCACATTACTCTGTTCCCCTAACTCTACTGGACAGATGAAGCAGCCTAAAATTCCCACTAACTCAAGTGAAATGCACTGGCCTATTCATCTCTTCTCTTATGTAAAACATGAAAATTAATTCCGTGAGCTCATGTATCGCATGCATCTTCAATCTAATAGCAATTAGCTCCCTCATCAACTTGGTTACGTCACTAAGCCAACTACGTCCAAGTTCCTTCAACAATCTCAACGCTAGACTTCATATCAGTATCTATTTGTTACAAAAGTCACTTTTGAAAAGTGTCCACGTGGAATTCCAAGAACAGTAGAAGTTAGCTTCCAAAAACGTTCTATTTGATTAAATTTTGCTAGATTCCTATACAAATATATATTGAGTAACAAAAATACAAATCTTGATCATCCAAAAGCAAACAATTCAGTTAAATATTCCGTGTCAATCCTGGTTATTCACCCGAAGATAACAGCCCTCTCTCCTGTCATGAAATTACGAGCCTAAACTCACGTAAGCATCGTTAGCTTTTTCAAAATTTGTTACAAAGATTGCATAAGGAGTGTATAAAGCACCTACTTATTCTCAAGACTGTCTCCAGACGCTTTCAAAGATAATAAAAGTTTAACATTATTTACACAGTTGTAGCTTACAACTTTCGCATCCACTTCACTACCTGACTGAGATAACTTCACATATAACATCACAGCTATCCTATTTACACATCACCAGGATATAACATTCGAATATGATTGATCTTACAAGAATCGTCAGTCATCACCACCACCCTGCTAAATTGAACACCAAAATCTTGATTGTCAATATTTCCCCTGCTGAGATTTCAACAAAATTATCCTAACACCCTCTCAGTTTCGAGGATTTTGCCGGCTTTTCTTTCCCATCTTTCAGAGTTAACCACCTTCTCCTTAAAAATCCCTAGAATTAGAATCCATCAGCTTAAACTTTCAATTATTTTTCACAGTCAAATCAAACATACACTAGCAATAATATCAAATATTGAGTTACCGTACTGGCTCTACTATTTTAATTTTTCAACTTGTACCTCATCCTGCGTCGATCACCAACAGCAATCTTCGGGATAATCACCCACTACATTCTGCTAGATATCAATCCTTTCCTCTTTCACCATTCAAATATCTATATCATTTCTATAATTATAAACTGACATCCCGCACACAAAAATCCACAAGTCATTAAACAATTCAAAAACCAATATCATTTGTGTATCGAATCTATCTGTCACTTATTCTTTTGATTAAAACTGCAATATTACCAAATTTCCAACAGCTCATTCATCCTCTTCCTTTTTCACAATCAACTGGCTGAAACCGTAAACAAGTAACCAGGATTAATTCTTTGATGCTTTGTTTCTTCCTCCATGGGAACTTTGTAAATCTTTTGTTTGCAAGAATCCTCTCTAGCGTGATAACCTTTCATAAATGCAATTCATCCCTTCCAATCTATTCGCTCCAATCCTTAATTACTTAGTCACGTAATCTCCATCTCATATTCTCATTAAATAAATACTATACCGTAAACGGAACTATAAATAAAGCGCAAAAATACATACCTTGTAACAAACAAATGAGTAACAAATCATAACAGTGAATGAGAACAATAACAAATTCTAGAAAATTAGAGCACCCACCCTTACGTAACACAAACTGCTCAACCACCTCAACTCTCACACACTTGTACCGCGCTCTTTGGCGTCCACGTCCACTATGTTTGACATTGAGAGAATATATATTAGGCATATATTAGGCCACACAGACTGCACGCAACCATGCGAAAATACCTTACCGTCCACCATATAATAAATGTAACAATAGCATTGCCGGATAGTAGAAAATAGAAACTAGAATCCTATAGCGCTCTATGTGCTTCTAGCAGAGCCATCCTCACTAAAGTTTTAGCATATGTTTGACAGGCAGTGCGGACCTCTTCTCGTGACTTTGACCTTGAAATTCGTACAAATCCTCTCTGGCTATTAATAATTACGGACTTATATGCCATGCTATTAGAGAATACTCGAAGTCTTGTCTTGCTGTCCAACGAGCTTCTAAAGCTTTTCTAACTGTCTTTCACTCTAAAATTGCCAAACAAAACCTTTTACTCTGTTCATATCGGAATCTCTACACATTTCGTCTTGCATCTTGTCTATCTAATGGCTACACGCCTGCAGAAATATACAAGCCAAAGGAACCTATGAAGGGGTGCTGAAACAACTACATAACTTTTTCTATCTTATAATTTAGGGAATCATCCGAAGGTAAAAAAATAAAAACAAAGTATAGATACACACAGTAATAAGCCCCCACTAAACTTTGGAAGACATCATATAGCGGTTCTATCTTGAAATATGGCGGAAAATAATATATATCCCATTTCATTGCCAATGTTGATAAAATAAACGGAGTTCTCGGGAAAAACTATGTAAAATGTGCGCTACGTATGACAGAACTTATTCACTTGGCTTACCTCACAGATAGCTTCCAAGAGATACAGATACTCGCTGAAGACAATATAAAATTCTCTAGCTACATGTAACGTTCTTTATCTGATTATTATTCAAGTGTGCTTACCTGATAGCTACATTTTAGAGGTCAAAACCAGTTGGAGGTTCAACTTAATTTACTTTCAAAACGTTATACTCAACATTGCTGTTTGTGAAAACCCTATAGTATATAGTTTTAGAATTTTTTTTAAAAGAGATATAATAGCATTCAAACTACAAACCTTAATTTGTTCTTGATTCGATAAATACTCACAGATTTCGAAACGGTAAATGGCACGGTGGTGCGTTTACAGAGTTTCTGAAGAGTGAGTTGAAAAATGAACAACGACATTTTTAATTTTGGAAACAAGATAAGATTTTGAATAATGATACTATGAGCCCTTTGAAGCTTCCATAAATTGTTTATCTTTTGTAAGGGATGAAAGAAGAAAGAATTGGTGCGGAAGGGAAATAAGAGTAATTACTAGTATGTAGTAGTTGTAGGTTGACTACTTTATTAGTTGTTGACTAGTAGAAACCTAAACCTAGAACAACTTCTTCTTCTTTCCTTCCTATTCTCCTTGGATGGAATCGTCTTAGCTGGAGCATCGCTCTCCAGCCTGACTCTCCTCCTTTAACCTCTACATATTCTCCGCCCCGAAAAGGGAGATTTTAACTCGAAACGCAATTACAGAATCAATCATTAATCCTTAACTTAGTTTCAAAACCTTTTACATCATGGCACATACACAAACATTCAGTGACACATTGATTGACTGAACCATGACCTAATCATAAGCATAGCATACTTTCCATCATTACATAATTATTACCATCATTGCATAATTATCATCATCACAATATCATCACCTCATAATTACAATATCATAATCACAATACCATCACATCATAATTACATTGATTAAGATATACAAGACAATCACCATCACATGACACAATAATCCGTAAAGTAGAAATCATACACCATAATCATGATCAAATCTGTATCAAAATGCTTGACATAATTCTTTGATTAATTGATTTTGAAAATTATTATTTGTCTTTCTTCTTTGTTCTTGTTACTTCTGTATTCTTCTTGGCAACGTGGATAAGTGGATACCTTCTCCCCCCTGGACAGGACGAAGCTGTAGTTGTCTTGAGTTCGTGCAACATTTTACATATAATCACATTATGCAGTATACACAAAACCTCACATAATACATACATATTTTGAAATATCAATTCACTCATCATCATTACATTCAACATTTACATTTGCATCAATATATATATACTTGTCCAAAACTTTTATATGTTAGTAGCCATCACTTCCAGAACCCTTAAACTCAATCATGACAATCCTTGTTTAATATCCATTGACTTGTGAGAAGACATTCTATAAACCATCATACCAAACCTTTGATTTTCAATTATCTGACCTGTAGGAAGCCATTCCATACACACACAGCACAATCATAAACACAATAGCATTTTACTAAACATGAATACAATTCTCTTAAACTTCCTTCCTTCCACACAGTTCCATTTCAATAATTACTTAAATCCTCACTCCTCTCTTTCCTTGAATTATATCATCAGTCGGTCTAGTACGTAGAAGAATCAAAGTTTCATTAGCATCAGCATCAGAAACTTTGCATGATTTACAAATTTAAATTCCTTCTCTCTTCTTGTAATTTATAGCTGTACGTAGCCTACAATCAGTTCATCATATTTAAATACTCAAGAACTTACGAATTGAAACGACTATCACGCCACCGCGAGAGAAAATAAAGTTACGAATAGGCGAGGTAACTACCATGCCTTCACAATTGTTATGTACGCGCATGTAATCAAACGACAGTTAGGTAATTTTAAGTAATTTAAAATTTCCTCTAAACACAATTCAATAGTTATAGGTTTCATAATTCTGTAGGAGAATATTACCATATTTCTAATCTCTTTCCAAATCCGAAGACCAAGTTGTAAAACTTGGGAGTCTAGGCCTAGTTTCTAAAACTTCCAATAATGTTTCCCTTTCCTTTCAAACCTCAATTGTAGCACCAAAATCAATCCCTTATTTTTTCATAATTTCAATTCCTAATAACAATCCAAACAATAATTATTTAATAATTTACCAGAATGAAGAGGTATAACTCAAGCTGCTTCTCCACCGCTCGTAAACCGTGCGGTATAATATAAGCTTGCTGATAGACATCTGCAACGCTTAATTGTAGTTATAATATTAAAATAGCACTGTTTAGGTAGTTAATAATTTCTAATTGCTAGAATTATTATTTAATTTATAATTTTAAACTTTTGCAGTAGTTCTGTCCTAAGGTCGCCATGTGTAAGGGATGAAAGAAGAAAGAATTGGTGCGGAAGGGAAATAAGAGTAATTACTAGTATGTAGTAGTTGTAGGTTGACTAGTTTATTAGTTGTTGACTAGTAGAAACCTAAACCTAGACTAACTTCTTCTTCTTTCCTTCCTATTCTCCTTGGATGGATTCGTCTTAGCTGGAGCATCGCTCTCCAGCCTGACTCTCCTCCTTTAACCTCTACACTTTCAGATTTTGAACAATCCTAGAAAATGGGTGGATCGCCTCTTATATGGCTCCCACACGTACCCAGCGCTCCTCCTACAAATTATGTGAACGCATTTAATTTCCTCTCACCCCCTCTTCCTCTTTGTTCACATCGGAAGCGATCAATTCAGGTAATCATACCCAGGCCTGCTCAACTCATTTAACAGTGTCCGAAGCTTTCCTCATTTCAAGATATCGGCTTACGTGCGAGCTTTAACGTCCACAGTCACGTATTCTGCTTTCACCTCGTCTGCTACATTACATTTAACACTCTGGAATGCAATGTCAATCCTAGTTAAATGCAATGTCAACAATCCGAAATCACGTAGCCCAAAAGTAGATTTCGTTATCAATGAAAGTAGATGAGTGCATTAACTATATTGAAAAATTCACGCTTAGTTTTGCTGTAAAGAGGCTCACAGACTGTTCGAGTACCTTCTACGGAAAGGAAAGAAAGCTTTCTCTCCCTCCTTAGGAATTTCCTCGTTAATTTCGCAATTTTGAACTTGCAGATTTTCCTTTTCCTCAAAACACATTGCACCTTCAAGTATCTCGTAGCTCCTGCTCGTTCTATTGCACCTGATGCTTTCTAATACTTGGCTTTTTTCCATTTACTTTTTATGAAGAACCAACAAAGTCAAGCATGTAAAATGTACAGCTAGACATCCATCATAGCGCTCACTTACCTGAGTAAAAGTCGCTGAGTCACAACCTTTCCCAACATTATGTGCAAAATTTAGAGTGAGAGGAAATTATTCCTTGAAAATTAAACTTTGAAAATCTTGACGGATTCTGATCCGAAGAAAATTTCTAGCAGTTTTTCATGTCCATTGAGCTTGTATCCTCTCAAATTAGATTTTGCGAGGGCACTTTTGTCCTGTCGCCGGCAAGTCAGAAACCCGGATGTGTTTTGTCTCTGTCAAGACATTATACTAAACATTTTGAGTCTCAAACTCCATGCCAATTGTCCATGAAGCAAAATGATTATTATCACTAGATATCTTTAATCACCTACCGCACTTGCTGCATGACGGTAACGATTTCAAGCTTGTATCCTAGCCTCCAACTATGAACAAGGCCAAACAATAGATAAGATTAAAATTACAAAATTTTCAAAGTTTACAAAACAGTCGCTCAAACATTATCAAACCCCAAGTGTAGTGATAATGCTGCATCTTCCGTATACTTCTACTGTATTCTGGAATGGCACACTTATCCTTATTGATAACCATGTCACTTGATGATACACAATGCTTCCAGAAAGTACCATACATAACAAGATTCTTCGTCACTTGACATCGGTTCAGATAGGATATTTACAGTCATTCCAAGATCCACAGCAGTTTCAATGCTGATAAGTTGTTTTCGGTTGCGCTCCAGTAGTATTGCAGGCAAAGCACATGTCATTGTCCCGCGCATTCCATAATTTTGGGATTATATAGAAAATTTGGAAATAAGTTTGCTTTAGAGGTTATATAGCTTTTGAGCATTGAACTGAATGATTCGATAAGATGTAAGCCTTTATACAAGCTTCTATGGAACAGCCTCTCTCTTTTTGCATGTGAAAGTTACAGGTACCGAATTTCCATACAGTGATCTGCTCTTGCATAAAAGTGTAATGAGCAGCATTGTCGGATCAGTCTCAAGTCAATGCACTTTTAGGACCTATATTTATATTTCAGTTTACTTATGCACTTGCGGAATTCTGTGTAAGCCAGGTCAGAAACGGTTAAAACTTGGATGTAAAGCTGTCCATTCTGATCTTTCAACACGCCAAGCAATACCCGGGTATTCGCTGGAAAATGGAACCGAGCCGCGTTTCCCGCCGTTTACGTTTTATCCATCCATTTGAATTCTCTGTGCGCTGATTCTGTTTATCTGGGATAACAGGAAACAGAAGTGGGGCGTCTACAGAACGTTAAAACGAATATTGACACAGCAGCTGAAGGTTGTATATTTTAGCTTAAACTTAGACGGATTATTACTGATTAAGCATACCTCCATGTCTTCCACGCGCTTCCTAATTCCTAATCAATTCAGGATCGCGCATTTGCTCTTCAGTAGAGTATTTACAGGTGAGATTCTAATGTTGCACATTATAGCTTATGCAGCTTGCCAGGCAGAATAAGGAGGCCTTAGAAGAATGCCAGAAATCTATTGTGCAGAGGCGAAAAATAGCATATTAGGAGAGAAAATATATCGCTATATATTTTTAACCTCACCTAACTTGTACTAACTTGCCAGTCCATCTGTCTTATTCATTTATTTATCCTTTCAGCTTTCAAGTCCACGGTCAATTGCCTTTTTAACGGGGTATCCACCCGAATAAAAATTACAAGAACGGATAATACCAAGAAACCTAACAAATCTAAAGTCCCACATTTACTGCAGTCGGAACTTGATGAATTCATGCCTGACTGCTTGGAACAACAACAAGAATTCTCGGCCTGAATTACACACTTATGTCCTTGAAATGTGTCACAGGTTATCTGGAACCCCGAGATTTCCTTCACATAGGCTGTAGGCCGGCGAGCATTTCACTTGTCTTGGACACTTGCGCTACTGATGTTACAACACTGCCCTTCGCGCATAGTAGCTGTCTTTTTACAGGAAGAAGATTTACCCTGGATGCTCTCTATCTGTAACATTCGCTTTGATCCGCTAGTTGGCGCTCAGGACCGGTAAGCTAAGGAAAAAACTAGTGCAAAAAGATCCATTTTCTTAGCATTTTGGAGCTCATGATATGATGAAATTTCATTTACTTCATTTATTTCATTAATTCATTTCATGAATGTAGTTAAAAATTCTTTTCTGGTCTGACCATGACCTAGTGGTAGCTTTTGTTGGGATTTTGATTACGATCTGCATATATTTACGTGATTTGAATAGAATGCAAGCTAAATCATGTACTAATTTTTTTTAAATTTTCAGCAAGAGTAGTACCTAATTTATTGCATTCCTATCTGTCTTGTTTGTAGCTTTATATTTATCGATTTGACCTAAAATACTGCCATCCCACAAGCAGTACTGCACAGTAAATTCATTGCAAATTTTCTGCTTTCCTTGAACCTATTTTTTGCAGTGGAAGTAACATGGAAAATCTGTATCGAGTCCTCTAAATCCTCCAGATCACGTTGCTCCTACAATTTCTCTTCCGTTTGTCTCAAGAGCTTTGAATTCCCTTGTACTCTTTTCTCCTACTGAATGCATTGCAAGATGAAGAGAAAAAACCTTGAAACAAAACCCAAAAATCCCTAGTTCTTGTTCCGATTTCCCTCGAATCCCTTGAGTATTCCCAAAGAATTTAGCCCTGTAAGGAAGTAACCTCCTGCCAGCGTCATTCCACGTCAGCTCATTACCAAACCAGTTATTCACCTCAATCCCCAAGCCCCAATCTGGATCACATGATACAAGGAAAACAAGTTTTATCTTCCCGTCTTATTTTCAACGCCCGCCCACGTGACATTTTGACCCCGGAGGGAGGAGCTGACTTGAGAAAGACGAATGAAGAAACATTAAGGTGTTGTCTTTGAAATATTATCCCAACTCAATATTTATTCTTGCTTTGCTATCCCAATCCTTTGAGTTTAAGAGTTTTAGCAAAGCTGCGAGCGAGTTTTCGAAAGCATGGCCCTCCAAACTTTCTCTTCCTCAGGCTTATGCCTAAACAGGAGGAGGACGCCTAAAGGACCTTGAATTTGAAATTGCTGTTTTTTGTGATAAATTAAAACCCGGCTTTGAACAAGAACAAGAGTAATTTTATTTTCAAAATATTGTAGCACCACTTTAAACTTGTATATATATACATTATCAGCACGTATTGTACAAGCAACGAGAATAGTTACTTGAATATTTCTTATTTTTAGCAGCATACTTTTATCGCCACAGTGTACTATTTTCTTCTCGTAAAGCTAAACTTTCTCCCCCTAATTCGGTGACTTGTGGTGAAAGTAGAAGATCCAAGTGACGAATACTTCCAGCTCTTTTACTGTCTTATCTAATAAATTGGTTAAACTCTGAGAAAGAGTAACTTTCCCCATTCATTCTTCCTGCCCTTGTTTTCACCCGCTTTCACTCTTTCTTCTTACATGTATGTATGTGTTCAACCCCTCATGTACTACTGTACTACACGCTTGCTCCTGGCTACTTGATGCATACAATTTCTTTGGTACAGGAGCCCAACTTTTGACAAAAAATATATTGGCTTCAATTCCACCCCGTCCTCAATTTAGTTACACCTATCTATTACATATACCTGTGTTTTAAAACTAATATTAATTCCACACGTTCATCTTGCTTTCTTTCCAGCATTTTCAGCTTTTTCATACACGAAGCCCTCCAAAGTTCCATTTCAAGCTTCCCTTCACAAGCAGCTTTACTAGCATTCTAACTTCTAAACACTACGTTACATTTCAGCCATATGCGTATGCTTTCTCTCGTGTCAGATTTAGCTATCATTCTACATCTCTTCTCTCACGGTTTTTACCCACACTCTATATGTACGCTATGGTTGCCTTTCTATACATTTGCATACAGTAACAAAAGCTACTGGCTTTGTCCTTGTATAGCGCCTGCATAATCATAGCAATATGTAGAGGATAGCAATATATAGGAACTGATAAACAGGGAGAAAGCGGGAGAGAAAGTCCGGAACAGGACAGAGAGAAATAGATACAAACTTTGGAAATGTTTATATGTTAAAACAAGTGATTGCAGCTAAACTTTCCTATTACTCTTGTCCCTTAATAAGAGACATGAGGAAAAACTCCGCCTACAATTTTCCCATTTTTTTAGCTATTTATCCGCTCTGCTCTACCCCATTGCCTAAATTGCAATTGCTTTACATTTGTTTCTTCAGTAACCCCGCATTTTAGTGCTTTCTCCATACATGGAAGTTGAATTTGCAGAAGCTTTAGAGAAAGTAAACTTGAGAATACTCTCACTTGTAAAGCGTAAAACCGCCTAGATTTACCGAGTCATTCCCTCTTGGCTAGCTCTCACATTCTGATCCTCAGGCTCAGGCACACACAGAAGAGACGTACGCACGCAAACCACTCTATCACAACTATCCCACACACTAGCCCACACAGGGACACTCTATCAGTTTTGGCCATTTGGCAAACTGAATTGGGACACTGCTGCATATACTCAAACTATTACCTAGAGTTGACACATGGAATCTCAGCAAACCTTATAAGATAAACAAACACTCATATACGTTACATAATAATATCAGTTGATTCGTTAGTTTGTTACTTTTGTAGGACAAAACCGGCTTTATCAATTCGAGTATGCACATCTATCCCTGAAGTATTCAATGTAATAAGAGCTTTAACAAGTTACAATGTTCAAGTGTTTCTTTGAGTAAAAACTTCATGGGATTGTTTGACCTTCTGCTTAAACTTTTGAACTTTTCCCTTCATTTGACAATCAAGCGCTCACTCACACACCAGAACTTAAGCACACAATTAAAGCTTTTATAAGCTTAATGCCCAAAGGAGTTCATTTATATACAAAATATATTTCTACCATATCTCAGGTTGATTCAGTTGAAAACCAAGTAGCACGTGCCGTTCATAAAATTTCCATATTTAATTTTAGTTTTTACAAATATTAATATTTGTTTAATTGGTTGCAACGGTTTCCTTTCTTGGCACGCTCTTACATCCTACTCTTCTAGCGGTCTTATTTGTACGCTTATGAAAATCAACGCCTATAATTATATATATATATATGCATGTGTGTAGTCGTAATTGGCTCCACAACAAATTTTACCCAAAGTTTAAGTTAGTTAAGCTTCTCTTAGCAGTCAAAGCTGTTAGTTAAACAATTACTAAATAGGTTGTATGATTTATTTAATGGTACACTTTGAAGTAATTAGCACTAACGCATGTACTCTATTCTTAACGTTGCTCACCGGCTTCTCCAACTCAAATAATAATTAGTTACGTAGATTCATGTCCCAACTAAGTTCCACGACGAAGATGAACACAGCTTTACGCGGAGTTTCCTTAAGTTTATCCTGAAAATTACTGTATTTGCTCCAGCTCCAGCCATGAAGTGCAACATGCAGCACGAGCTAGCCGGAATCCCTGCCGTAGCAAAATGTTTCTCTTCTTCAATGGATTAAAAAAGATTCATATTATATAATTCTGCTTTACAAGCGTCACAAATGGGCAAAAATTTCAACTAGTTTTAAGATTACTAATGCAATTGTTTTAACGGTCAGTACAGTTAAGGGTTGAGTACAACATCAGCTAACTCCTGCAAGCCATCGTCATTTAGCTCTTTCTTGAATAAATATTAGCAGCGAGTAGACACAAGCACATTTTTAGTAAATTACAGCGCGTCTGAAGTCTGAGCATCTACATTGTGAAAATAAAAAGTTTATATTTCGACTATTGCATTTAGTATTAGGTTTTTAGTAATTTTTAATTATTTCAAACATAAGCAACAGTTAATTCTCTGAGAGGTTAGTGTCGTACGTTGCGGAAAAAATTATAGTAAGCAATCGCAGCAGTGGTATTAATTGATCTATACGGAATCTTTAATTAGCCAAATATTTTGTCTCAAAATAGCGTATCGTTTTCAATATTGTATGGTTAGCTTGTTAAACTACTACTCCTTGCTAGCCATGTAGCACATTATACGAATTTCAGCTTGAAAGATGCAAAATGTAACCAATAATGCTCACCAGACCAGAGATTTCAGATTAAAAGTAAACCTTGTAGCATGGAATCGTTTCTTGCAGATTAGTAACAGATATAGCAGAGTAAAATAAAAGGTTATTAATTATTTAAATGAAAAGAAAAATCGTTGTTATTAGAGGCGACAACAGCTGTTAGAAAGGTTAGTAGTTGCTGACAGACATCAAGAGCGTTTTTAGCGCCGTGTCAACAGTCAACTCTCGTCAACTCCACTTGTCAACCAAGCGTCAGGCCAGGCTCATGCACCGTAGTGACCGGGGACACATTGAGTTGAGTTGAATGCGGGGTTACAATTTCAAGCTTAAGACGTGGTGAATGGATCCATATATCTGTGAAAAAAGAGATTGGCATGATTCGGATGTGCATGAAATTGGATTCTCTTAAAATATTCCATTAACTTCACGATTGGAATGGCACGCACGGTACAAGACTCCGATTTAAACGGATATCTTTTGGACGACTAAGCCGGAGGTTTTTACCGGTCATCACAGATTGTAGACGAAAATAGAAACATGTAGACAAGAGTATAATACACCGACAAGGGATAGCGTAATAGCGTATCCTACACAAAGTGTTGCTACTCAAGCGGAGAAAGTGCTGGGGAAAGTGATAGAAAGTAAAATAGGGAAGAGGATTCGACACATACTATTTTAAATAAAGCTGGAATGGTATTCGAGCAGGTGTTGCAAAACAGAGGCCTGAGGTGAGAGTTTGTGGTGCGGCGGGGTAACGGGAGAAACTTATGGCTTGTGTGCAGGAAAATTATGGTGGCACAGACAATGGGTACGATACAAAGGCTACAAGATTAGAAAAGAGGAATATATAAGAGGAATTTGAGTATGAAAGAGAAATTGGTTATATCTGCATGGTTGGAAGAAGCTTTTAGGAGAAATCAAAGGAAGGTCCGTACGGAGAAGAGAAGAGGATGACTGTGGATGAAATACAAGTACAGATGAGGAATGCCCAGAAGAGAAAGCGATCCAGGACCAAGGATACTTTTTTCCATTCCAGTTGGTTCGCATCCAATTTCATTTGATTTGCCGTTCGTAATTCACATTTCTCGATTGTTTCACAAATTCGCGTCGCAATCCGAATCACTTTCATTTCCATTTCATCCGCTTTTGGATCATAACGAGGTGAGCGTTGAATCACGTCCGTGTAGTCGTATTTTCTAGAAGCAGATCGTGAATCCAAATGATGTCCCATCGCCGGATGCAAACCCTGCAACCAAAGAAACAGATACTGTTGCAATATCAGACCCAATCTCCTTCCTGCTTACATAATATTCATGGGTAGCACTTTCTCTTCCCGCTTTCTCCACTCCAAAATAATCACCACCCAAAACTCGTGCGAATTTCTCCTCTTACAAATCTTCCCGTATTGATTCTCGCACTTTATCTCTGCAATATTTAGCACCACCTTCTTCCCTTTGGTTTGTCGTGTCCCCAACTCATATAACAACACAACCCACGCTTCACATTAAAAAATTTCTCGTACCACACAAGGCTTGGGATTCTCAAATCATACTTCCCTTCTCGCTTCCACATACTCACTCAACAGGATGTCATTTTGGCCATCTTTCTATTCAGTAAATTCTAAACCTAGATTTTGCAGTCGCCTTAGATTCCTAGTGTCGACATTTTCAAACTTATCTGTGTAAAAACCGTATTTTCTCATTCTGTACACTAACGTATATCGTAAATTCATACACTACCCACGTATTTTGACCAATTCTTTCTTCGATCTGAAGCTCTTCGTCTCAGCATGAGCCGGCGACTGCATGTGCAATACTGTGTTGTACCATCATATCTTTCTTAAAAAATTTCTTTAACATATGACCTACAAGCCACAGCTTTGCTCTTGCAATCCAGGACCTAGGACTTACTGTGTCCAGTCCTTGTTGCTACAATGTCATATTTTGGTCTCATACTGTTGCAAGCGTTTCTAATATTCAACACAGTATGCCAGCAAACTCATAACTGTCCTTGTTACCATGACAAAAGAAAATTCATGAAAAGCTTATAGCTTTTATCCATTATCCAAATTCGAATTCTTCTACGAAATATCTTTATATTTTTCTTTTAATATGTAATCTCTTTGAATAAACCCAAAAGCTAGCTCAGCTATTATTAATATCTGCAAGGCTTGCAAATTTTCATCAATATAAAATCTTTCACGAATCTCAGTCAAGACCAAAATTTTGTATCATTCATATTAAAATTGTTTCCAGGACACAAAGCAAGCTACAAAAAATCGAACTGTGTTTTTCGTAAAATATTCATGAGAATTCATTCTAGTGCTACTTTGAATGAGCGATTCGGATTTCAATTATCTTAGGAATTCTTTTCATATGGCTGAAAAAGGTTGATAAAATCAAACCTATTCTTTAGACGCCTGGATTCAAAACCATGCCTTAATCTTCTACTAGTCTTCAGATAACTTTAAAATCCTTTATCATTATAATTTCTCCTGAAGGACAACTTTTTGCTCTGTATTTCTTGCAAACCCTAAGTTACAATCACTCTTAAGCTCTTGAGTTTAAAGCAAATAACACAATAAATCCTACATTATATTTTACCTAACGTAAAGGATATCAGACCTTTATCCACAGAGATAACAATAAATACCATAAAGAAACTCATTTCAGTATTCAGTACAATCTCAAATGTATATATACTGCCCATGTCCGAGTTGTATAATACAACCACAAAACTAAATCAGACAAATATGCATAACAAAAATTAACATAAAAATGGTTTTAGTTTTACCAAGAGGTTCTCAACAAATGATTTATAAGTGTGAGATTAAATAAATAACCACCGAACGTGCGAAAAACAATAAACACCGAAAATCTCATGAAACGTATAATTAGGGCACTGATTTATGAGGTTTCTACGCATTTGGCATATCTTTCAGTCTATTTTTGTGCAAACATGACCATAAGTGATCAGAATAGAAGAAAAACAGTATAAATTTCCCACCTTGACCTAAACAAGGTAGCATAATTATCGTGAATCGGAAATAATATTTCTGGAATCTGGGCAAATAAACGTAAGTTAAAAATTATAAGACTTGCATGCATCTATTTTAACATCCCCGTAAACTCTACACTGTACATATGATCTACCGTAACCGAGAGAAAACTGAGCCCACGTTTAAAAAAGCATTCAGTTATGTATGAATGTTTGTTTTCATCCACAAAAGGATTTTTAATGCCATCTTTTGAACCTTGAATCCCTTAAAAACTGGGCCATTATTGGTTCAAGTATCCCAATAATATCAATGAACAGCTGCATGTACATTGCCTGCATCTCATTCTGTTAAAATTGTCGCTTCGACACGTCCTAATAATACCTAAAATCATGTGCAAGTTTTTGCAAAAAGAGACCTCTTAGCAACTCAATAACCGCTTGAGATTCCGCTATAAAAGCCTTCTGTATCCTCGCAAGCCCTGGAGATAGCAGAGATTTCCAGATATAGTCTGTTCAAATTCAAAGCCTGCAAGGCATACTTGCCCTCCTCCAAAGTACCTCATTTTCAGTTACAATATTGGTCTTAAACGGTAATTAAATAAAACATTAAAGGAAAGAGGAAAGTTTCTCAATATTATTTTTAAGCTTTAGCATCTCTTTCGTAGTTGCTCCGAGTGGCCTACTCATCCAAATCAGAATGTACTTTAAAATTTGTGGAATTACATATGTTAAGGATTTTCTAAAGCGGGATTATGCCAGTGCCCGTGTGGAATGATGCCTGAGAACAGAGCTTTCTGTGTTGATTGAAGCATTAAATCCTAATTTCTTATACGTGTGCTGGGAGGATTGCAGAGAAACATAAACGTGTTCCGCATTTAATCCTCTTCATTAGCAAATGATTGTACTAGCTGAGAAATTGGCCACGTGTCTAATGATACGACGTTTAACTTTAACCCGCTGGAAGCTGGATACACCGTAACCGTAGCTTACCATGGCTATACCTATACCCAGTTCCACTTCCACTTGCTTTCACAGTCGGTTGCATGTTGCATAACGACAGCCCAGATAACTGTATTTTAGTTAATTGCATCCTCAGAAAACTGTAAAAAATCAAGCTCAAGAAGCTTCAGGTAATAAAAGAAGCTATTTTAAATCTATATCTATGGCAGGCAATCAGTTTAATAGCTTTCACCTTTCTCCTTTTCCCAAGCTTTCACACTCGAGTAATTATTTTTCATGTTTCTTACATCTTGTATTTGTTATACAAGAAATGTAAGTATCTTAATATACGTTTTACGCGACACAAGATTCTTATGCTGCAAATCTCTTGGAATACATTGGCTTAAATTTAAAATTCACAGGTTACACAAATCCCCTACGAATAAATTTCACATGCCATACCCTAATTCTCTATTTGAACAGGTCACAAGTTGCATACGGTGCTCTGAGTTCAAACATTCCGCTTTTACAACCGCTATATAACTCATGCCAGCTTCTTGTTTCGTAATATTCTTAATTGCCACCATCATTTGTCTTCAGCTGTCTTTTCCAGAGAAAATAATCAAAAAAACTGTTCCACATCTGCATGTCGACTTGACAATTTCTTGTTCATTCGTTAATACAGTACTACAAGCTTCCAAGTAGAGTTACGCAATTCAATTTTCAAAATAGTCTTTAATCATAAATGAACTCCTTTGGGGCAGAAATTTTGATGAAGAGTCCCGGAGTCCCTCGAAACTAATTCAATAGAAAGCTCACATTTGGCACCAAAACTTTCTAACGTCAAAGTAGCGCTTATTCCTCCGCATGTGTGGCAGAGAAAGGTAATATTTTAGAGTCAAAGCCTTCCTCAGGGTCATTTTGTTGCACAACCCTGGTCAAGCTACTAATAACTTTCCTTCAGGATGCATTAAGAGAAAGTCGCAAGTCACTCCTTGACTCTGTTCGTGTACAACTCGAAAGTAGTCTTTTATAATTTGTGACCTCTGTTCTATTCTTCTCTGGCCAGTCCTCAGCCCTCTGGTCTCTTCCAGATCATAAGTTCCAGCTGGGAAGTATACTAAATCGTTTCAACGAGAACTTAAATTTCTATGGAACCCAGAAATTTATGTATACGAGTTATTGCCCAACTCCAACTTTTTCTCCTGGGTTGGTTGGTGCTTTTTTCATTGCATCCCGGCTTAACATACACAAAGCCAATTGTTCCGGTTTTGTTGGAACACACCCCCGCTGTGCTAGCTGTCATATGTACACACTGTCATCGTTGCTCTTAGCTTCGTACATTACGGTATATAGCTGTTTTTTGTACACCAAAATCAAATCCCTTTTTTTCAAAACATAGGTCAGGTGATGGTCGAGGGTGCATCTGCAAGTTTTAAGGGGTACTCGTTTATGCGTTATTATTCTCAGGCTTCCGAAACATCCCTAATACAATTTTACTGAAAATTTGCAGATACGAAGACTTAAGACATGTGCCTGTATAAAAAGACACATCTCTGCAGAATAACCGGTGAACGGCAAGCAAATAATGTTGAACCTGTATTGACTAACTATCTTCAAACTTATAACTCTACCCGAAGTAAGGAAGCCAACTTTCTCTTCCAAAGAGAAAACAAGCAGTTCGCTCTTGCGATTTCCTATAGATCATCTGTTCGTAGGATTTTTCCAATTTTTATAATAATTAATTCTTACGAAAAGGTAGCGAATTACTTTTGCTTTCACTTCTGTTACTTTCTCCCCAAGAAACACTGCAACAATCACTGGGCATATGGTAGCTATCAATTCCAACGTCCTTTGCAAAATTCTACTGTAATTGAAAGGATCAAAGCGGAATTTATACAATTCGACCTGCTATTACATAAAACCATGTCTGCTTTTTCAAATACTGCAAGAGATTCCGAGAAAGCAAATTGAACACTGAATCATCTTAATAAATGCGTTGACATTTTACAGATTTAAGACACCCGGGCTCTGGTGTAAAGAATTTTGACAGATTTAAAATCAAGTCTGTTCAAGTCCATGTCTATATACTAAATTATTACCATCAACTGGTGCGGATGTAAAAGCTATATTGCTACATGTCTCTCCCATTTAACCCTGTCCTTTGCCTTGAGAAAAACCCATCCGAACTACCTAACCTACTGGAAAAGGTTATAACCATTTTGCAATCTCCAGTTCACTTAACTTTACTTTCTCCGTAACTAACAGAGCCTTCATGTGCAATTGAGAACAAATTATTTTCTACAATTCTCAGAATTTCTTCCTTTTCACTCTGCCATACATGCGAAATCAATTGATACATATCGGGATGTCCGTGATCAGAGGTAGAAATTTCTCCAGACGGTTTGAGATCTTTGGTAACCTGGTTTTAGGGGTAACTTAAACGGATTTAACAAGACGAAAGATTTCTTCAAGGTATTCTGCAAGGATCTAGTTCAGGCTTTGGCTTAGCTTCAAACTATCACACAAGTTTGTAAAGCTTTTACTGCTGCTGTGTCTGATGATATCAAGATAGAAATCAATGGAGATGCTTCTAAAATGACATCGTCAGCAGAGCATACACAAAAGGCCCCCACTTGACACACGACCACAAGTAGGTTGAAAGGTATCTTGTCTTTTCCTCTTCTACTCCTCCAAAGATGCATCTTCTCCCTCATCGTCTTCCCTCAACCTCCTGACTCTACTAGTTTTCCCTCTTTCTCCCTATACATTCCTTCCTTTCTCCATCAGCCCCTTCTCTTGCTGCGATGATCCAGATAAGGGAAGGCGTGCAGTTCACTTTCTCTGCTTTCACCACGAAAACTGTCTCGGGGTAAGCCTCCCACCCTCCCATCGTTTCTTACACCACCAAATTTGTAAGTGGATTTTCCAAATTTCCACTTTCCCTACTTTCTCCGTTTTCTCTAGGTACGCGCACCCACCTCTGCTTATTCAGTTTATATCCCATCCGCACATCACAAGGTAGTTTCCCTCTTCTGATCATTTTAAGGCACTTTCCCTAATGTCACTAAGAGTAATCTGCAGGGATGGTTTTTTGTAATCAGTCAGTAGACGATTCCAAGAAGCAGTCAATAATAGGATGAATACGAGAAGATATAGTACGTCATGTGTACCGGATCGCATTCACATCCCCCTTTATCTCTTTTATCTTCCTCATCTAGTCTAGTAATTTTGTCGTTTTCTAGTCCTACCATGGTTCTTCTAGTCTTCTTGTCCGGTTTGTATATATAATATTCATTATAGAATTTCCTTCCTTTGGCCTTGTTTTGCTTTTAGTCTACAATAGTATCTTGAAATATTGTAGCTCTATCTAAGCCTTGTTTGGAGGAAGTTCCGAGACGTGGAAAACGAGTATTAGATGAGGAAATGAAGAGGGTTGCGTTATATATTTTGTATTCTGTATTTGATATTGTCATTATTGCGTTAGTTTCCAAGAACCCTGAGCATCCGTCACCAAAACTGTCACGCCGGTATACTAAAAATAATGGAGTTAATTTATCCATGTCCATTTCAAGGAGCAGAATAATTTTGACGGACATGTAAAATGAATCGCTCTCCTTGTAGCAGCAGAGCACTTGAAAACAGAGGACTATGCTTTCCCCAAATAACGCACAAAGAGTTTCCCTCGCTCCAGCTTTTCAAATTCGATTATTGCCCGGGAGTTCCGTAACTAAATTCATACTCGTGGATCATCTTCCCTTCAAACCAACTTTCATCATCAACTTTCTCTATGACCCTGTGAACGTCTTTAACGGCTTAGCTGATGGGAATTTCGAGGGTAATTTAGACAGCAAGGAGGATAAATAAGCTCGCAGTATATATTACACGCACATCCACCGCATCATCTTCCAAATGCCCTTTCACTGAGTGATGGTACTGGTTAAAACAAGAATAACACTCACGTTGAGTTGAAGACGTATTTCTTTGAAGCTCTCAAGCTGATCCTTTGGATCCTCAACTGGCTCCGTGCTATTTTGAACGAGTAACAATTTTGCACAACATCGCAATATTAAGAATCGTATAATCCGTGGAACTTGAACTCCACGGAATCCACGATGATGAATGTTTAATGTGACGACGGCCATTGCAGAAGCAAACGTCACAATGCAAATACTTACACCGTAGTAAACCCCTGAAATAGCAAAACAAACATCCATTAGACCTTATAACAACGAGGCTTGAACAAAGCTTTTGAGCCATAAAAACGCCTTCAAAATTTTTGTTTTCTCCCTACATTTTGTGCGTGTTCTCTATACTTCACAACTCGCACTTCACTCACAACACTGCACCCTACCGGAAAATAGACATAATCCTAGTAAATCTGCCCCAAACCTATATCTATGTATCATACCCAATCACGTTCAAATCCTTTCAAATCCTCTCTTTGATAGAAAAATCGGAGATGAAATCCCAGAATTTTTGTTTTCTCGAAAAAAGCTGCTTTCTCCGACTTTCTCTTTCAGGAACAATTGAAGCGATTGATTAAAATGATGCGGAAAAAATCATCATCCCCAGAGACAAATAGATTAAAGAAGGAGTTGGCTCCGGATTTGTTTCCAAATTATCAATAGCAAGAGGTCTTTGTCCTCATCCTACTTATAGATAGATGATATAGATAAGATAGTCGAGAATCACGGATATGTAACGTATCCCTCCTACGCATTTGTTTTGGGACAGACAGTATAAAGTATAATGCTATAAATAAACATACGGATACCATCAGAAAAGGAAGAGGATATGAGTTTGAGATTATGAGCAGAATTCTTACCAATCAAAGGGGTCTTCTCCGTTGGCGGCAAACTTTCTCGTATAGTCATTAGAAAGACAGTCATGGATAAGAGGGCAGAAATCCCGAGGGTGACTTTCTCTCCGGAATCACTTGGTACAAAGAATACAAGAAGAGCTAAAATAGGGAAAACAAGAGAGAAAGTACAGTTTGGTTATTAGTTGCACCAGTGAGCCAATAGAAATCAGCACAGACATTCATGACAAGCATACTGAGTGATTTATGTCCCTTGTTTCCGGTATACTTTCTCTCAAAGTAAACTATTCAAGATCACATTATAAATGCTTCAACAGACTACAGACAGACACATGTTATGCGTAGGACGATGCTGGTATTGTTAACAAAGTACGTAGGCATAATGCACACATTTATTTACAACAGTTTTGTAACTTTAGCAATTTTAGGCAAATAATGTATTGTAATCACCAAAAAGTTGTAACTAATTTTGACATAATTTTGTAAGAGATTCCTATCCTACAGTTGCACACTCCTTGCATATGTGACCGTGAATTAAACTTTAACGCTGTACTTTAAATGTTTGATTTTTCAATTAAGAGCGTTACCGTTTAAGCTGTATGGAAAAAAATGGGCGACAAAGTCCTCTATCATTTTGAAAAAGTCTCCATACACACATTTCCAAACCCGTTATGGCCCCACTGAATTTGTCAATATTCGTGGTATTTTATGTAGCGTTATGACGTGAAGCAGACACTTTCATACACATCTCCGCTTTCTTTCTACAGCTACTTCAGTTCCAACTTCGTGTGCCGTTATTTTTTCACTTCCCTCCGTTGATCGGTTGAAGCGTCGCCTTTGGAAATCCGATTATGTTTACCCTTCCCCGTAAACTTTCTCCAAGCGTCTTTATCGACTTTCTCTATAAGTAATTCTCTTAGCATCTCCTTGGCCTTTGAATCTATCCTTTGTCCTTGTCCCATAAAACTGACTTACGCCACAACTAACGCAGTTTCTCATATTTCCCAAAGTGCTTTCTCTCATCATCTGTTTCTCAAACTCGGAACAACTTTCACTCACCCCAAAAAAAACATTTTTACAGACAAGCACCCTATTATTAAATTTTATCGTTCTAAAAAAATTCATCCCTCAAATTATTCAGAGCATACTCGGTAAATTAACACTCACTTAAAGAATCACCATCACCATGCAAATAAATGTTTGCTTTTGCTATGCTGCCTTGAATTTTGTAACGAAGCGTAATGTAACATACGCATGATTAATCATGTTTTAACTCTAAAATAAGCTGATAATACTCATAGCAAAGTTTAGACGCTGCTCAGCTCGCCAAGTTTCAAATTTTAGCACATTATACAGTGTTACAGTTTCCATTTCAACTTGAAATTCAGGCAGCAGTATGGCGCCTTCTTGTCTGCCAGTTACACGTTTTTTTCAAACTTTCCCCTAGCTGACAGTGTCACAGTCAATCACTGAACTGTAATCCGGTTAGTTAGTACGCTATTAAGCTCTGTGGAGTGTGGGTAGTAAAGTTTTTGAAGTTTCCGCAGAATATTTGTGTGTTTCCTAAGCTTTCTCCAAAACTTTTACTCCTACCACGTCGCATGTTCCCGCGGTTGAAATTTATAGTATTGGCCTTCTGACAGAGTGAAAGCAGTCACTACATGTATAAAAGATTCTGATTATTTTTCAGATCCAACTTTTTACCACTCTGCACTCGTTGTGACGCAGGAACTGCAGTCAAGTGTAGATTTTTGACGTGAGCTTTCAAGCACTAAACTTTTCTGAATAATATGATGTTCGATTCCTTGGTTTTTATTCTTATACCATAATGTTCATCTAAACCCAGTGGAGTAACTTTGTAAAACCAGGTAAACTATATTTTCAATAGTCGTCGATAACACATGATTTCGAAAATTCATAAAAAAATTAAATCTGTCACTAAAGACATTTGCGTGACTAACCCTGAACTGGTCAAACTTTTAGCAAGCCTTGGATTTCTTGAAAAAAAACGAATTCCAAGTAAATTGAAACGGTTCCTCCCACGCAAAGTCTTAGCTTCTAGGAGATGCAATTCTACATGGCAAGCTACATACGCAAACATCGTAATATAAAGTAAGTAACGTAAACCACTTGGAATTGGTGAAGTTTTTTGGGGTGATGTGCAGTTGTAATAAGTTGAACCATAAGACTTCATCGTAAATTGATGATTGTCCTACAAATCGTACCATTTTAATCAACGAACGTCAGTTCCTTCACCTTAATCGTACCAAGTTAAACCCGAAAAAATAATAAAATGATTTTCTCCTCTCCAGGTTCCCATAATGTAAAACGAATCCCCTTGGCACCGATTCAAAGTATTCGATAATAGGGAGAGCATAGAATACAAAACATTTTGTTTTCCCTGCTGCAGCCAAGCTGTTAAACTTTCTCCGGGCTATTATCACATCGTTTCTCATTGTATGCGCCAAAAACGAACCAGGCTTAGAATAAAATTAGTTTTTCTTCATTATTCGATACTCTTCTTTACTTCTTAAGAATTAAGCTCGTACCATAACAGGTCTGGCTTTAAGCCTAATAGGAAGCTTAAGTAAATTTGAGAAAATGCAGCCCGTATTTTGCATCCCTCCTCATAAATTTCCATGGAAACTTTCGCTGCTTTTGTATTATTTGCAAAACATTATTTCACCATATACCATGGATGGACCCATAGCTCCCAATCCAACTAAGCCAGAAACTTTCTCCTCCCGCTCCCACTTGCCATCAGCAGTAGAAAGCTTGCATTAATGTGGCAGCAACAAAGCAAATTCCACCATAGGGAAAACTTACACTGAATCCACTTAACTTTCACCGCTTTCACCGCAATTATGAACCCGCTCCTGCTGATCCTTTGAGAGAAAGTTGTACTCCATATTTCCTAGTACATGGCGTGTTCAACGAGCTTGAAATTTTCAATGAAAACTCTCCCCATGCTTTCATTCCAATTTTTATGCACTTTCTTTGCATTCTTCATTTTTGCATTTACATTGGCAAATGTAGACTTTCTTTGAACAGTATACATATATCGAAAATAATTACAATTTTTGATTTATTCTCAAAAACTACACTAAATTTTGCCAATTTCGTATTCCTTTCCTTCACTTTACACGACTATGTTAAAAAGTTAATCGGAGCTCAGGCGAGGGAAACGTGATAGATTTTGCGTACAGAAAATATCATCTTAAGAATTATTTATCCCTGAATGTTGTTACGGCATCAAAATACTTTTCTTAGAAGATGTAATGTATGGTATCCCTGGGACTCAATAAATAAAGTCGAGGATGAAGACAGTGCCTAGGCTCTTCCCTGAATCTATTTTAATATTAATGATTCTCGCGTCTCCGTCACCAACCAGACGATACCGATCATCGAAACAGGCGACAACGAAATCGGCAAAAGCCCTGCAATGAGATATTAACATTCACCCCGTCTCTGCACGCTTTCCAAGCTATAAGCACAACAGAGTAACATGACTGACTTTCAATCCTGCCCAAGCTTCCACAAAGGCGGCCAAACTTTTCCAGCTCCCATTAACTTTCTCCACCAGCACTGGTTCGCCTTCATCTTATTCAATGTCCTTTTACCCTTCTTCTATCGCTTTTCAAGCTTGCAGCTCTTTGATTAAAGTTTAATTCTTTATCAATAAGAAAGTATATATAGAGGTTCCTCGTTAGTAGTTCTCCTGTTTCATCTATACAGCTTCAACTAGATTCTATACTACCTTACAAAGTACCAAATTTTGCCGCAATTTTCAGTGCCAAAGATACTAGAAAATAGTTGGAACTCGAAACAATCGATTCTTTCTCCCGGAATTAATATCATCCTTCATCGATATACATGTGTAGATTGTCACGGAAGCCGAAAGTTTTCTTCGAAAAAAAGTAAAAAGCATTCAGGGTATTGTAAAATTTCTTTTTCGTAACAAAATCGATACCTTCCAATTCAACCCCAATGAACTTTGGAACTGATTCAAGACAAAGGAAGGCCTTTGGGTTGCAAACGAAAGCGGTTACTAGCTTTTTGAAACGGCTTTCACTTCCACCCATGCAACATCACAACTACCTTCTTTTACCGAGATCTGTTTCTAAATCTGAGCATAAACACTTTATTACCCGTTGATCTCAAGTTCTCACCCACTCCTGAGACAGCAAGAGCACTTGATTTCTACTAGTTTGTCAACATTTATTTTTTCTATTTACTGTTATATACCGGCGTATTTTAAAAGATTCTTAGAAATGTTTCGATAGATTTCAACACTGGGAACCGTGTGTTGCGTGATAAATAATAATACAGAATAATGTGTAAATCTGCTTATTTGATCATTCATGTACTTTTCCAAACCTCTCAAGTATTTAATTTCCCGGCTATTCTAGTTCATAAATATTAAATTCTTTCTCAATTTCCCAACGAAACTTGGTTTGAGTAAACAATAATTTGATTTCGGAACAATGAAAATCAATTAAAATTTGCAAAGGGTTTTAAAACTAATTTAAAACTTATACCGACAATGTAAATCAATTCTGCATTTCAATGATTGCAACACAAAAATTGCGACGACATACAATTTGAAGGGAGACCCAAGATTTAATTAATCCCGCATAAGAATCGGTAAATTCAAAGAATAATAATCCTCTAGCTGCTTTCACCAATACTTTTAGCGCCAGCCATTGAAATTTCTTTTTTCATCATCACACCACGACATCAAAGATCTACAACTACAAGAGAAAGTCGTTTAAGTATGCCTTTTAGGAAATACCTGCCGGAAGATTATGCATCGTATACTGAGCTAGAATCTTCCAAGAATCTTTCGTCACGTCCTCCTTCCAAATACTCATTTGACATTGTGAGGAAGTCACATCAAAGAATCGGTTATTCCCTCACGTCAATTCCACACATGTCTATATCGGGGAAAGCTCAGCAATTTTACAATACCATTTCATACCTATCTATTCTTACCGGCGTCTTCCGAAAATCCAACCCGTTTGGAACATACAGCGTCTACCCTCCTATTTTTTATCTACTTTCTCTGACTCCTACATTTCCAACTTTCACCACCGTTTCATCTTCCTGAACAATATATTTGAAAGGCTTCGATCCATCATCTACCCAAAAATCTGTTCGCACACATTTTCAGTCACTTGCCCGCGGGTTTTCTTCAAGATATTTTAGATCTGCCAAAAACTTTCCACACTCATCGCTCCTCCTCCTATTCTTCACTCGATGGCCATCAGCTCCAGCTGTATTCACTGTCTTTGGTACGTCTTAAAATACAAATAAATCAAAAATCCAGTACGAGGGAAGCGGCATGACTTGGATAGCTCCACGGCTTGATTTACTTGCATTACAAGCATAGATGCCCGGATGGATAACCTTCGCAGCTGATCCGGGTTATACCTTTCAGTTAACATCCGAAAGGCTGAACATGTGATGAGCCAGTCATCATTTTTCCGCTCACTTTATCTCCGTACTTTTGTGAGTGTATGCGTATATACATGGTAAAATTAATATACGCTTGTGACCTCATAATGGAATTCCTCACGGGATTTTGGAAAGATCGGGTAATTCCATAGGAATGTCATAAAAGAAAGCTTATAAGTCTTATGGTGTGCTAGAAGAACATTAAGTATATCCACCCAGTTTCCTTTCTTGAAACTTCTTCTTGTATTTTTACGTTTAAAAGTTATTCTTAGCCCTGTTAAGAGAGTAACTCTTATCTCTAGCTCATCCTTTTTTAAGAGAGAGAGAAAGCCGTTACGGAGAAAAGAATAGCAGTGTTCGTAGGAGGAGGCTCTTGTTGCGGCTACACTTGAGCCTCAAATCGAAAACCCTAGAATAGGTTTTGAATATCCTTACATATTATCATCATCATCCGGCTTCTTACTCTTCCTCCTACTCCTACTCCTTACCTCACTCAGAAAGAGTCTTCTCAAGAATCCCTTTTCATAAAAAGACATTTATAACATCAAAGTAACAGCTTGAACTATTTTTCTCCCATTCCTGACATCCGTAGAAGAATCCTTTCGGAAGAAGAGAGTCAAGAAGATGGAGCAACTCAATATACAAAATTGCCAAAATCATTCCACTAACCGTCCAACTTTCACTCCCAAGTATCTTAAAGGTTCTTCGTCACTCATTGCTATGGCATTTTAAAAATCTTCTTTTTACACTACTTGCTCCAACAACTTTCTTCCCCTTTGGTTTCTATACCCGTCCAATAACGCTTCCGCTCTGTCTTTCATCATTTATCAAATTCCAAACTATTTTCCCAACACTTTTTATCACTCCCAATCCTTTTTTCAATTTATGCAACTATCATCTCACCCCATTTCTTCACTTCACATGCATTCCTCCAGGCCAATCTAGCAAATATGCAAGATAAATCCTGGAAGGTAACTCATATGTAACTTAACTCCCTTTCCTCCTGTCCTCCCCCCCCTGCTTCATCCTGTCACCCTCTGGCGGATGCGCTTTTTCTCAAACCATGTTCACTCTCTTTTATCTCCCACGTCATACCACGACCTCAAGTTACCTAAGTTGCCTCTGAGGCCCCTATTTATGGCTTCTCCTTTGATAATAATTTAAAAAAATATTTACCCGTAATTGTTTAGTCTCTTCGAACCATTTCATGTTTTATTGCTGACTGACGATGATTTACGGAGTTTATTGCTCCAAACATTAGAACATCAAAGTAAAGCGGGAATTGCTCCCTATCAATAACTTTAAAAACAAATTATAAGTAAGTATAAATAAATTGCCAAATAAGCTGTCGTCAATGCAATATTTTAAGAATATCCTCACAGGAATTCCATCTCATGGCTATATGGACTCAATACGTCCCTGTCTTTAACACTGTTGTACATATTCGTGGATTTTTGTAAACTGTCTAGGTTTGGTACAAATAAGAATGAAAATGTTTTCCTGATATTCTCCATGACCAAAATACCTCAGTCACCTCAACCAACCTAAGCCCAGCATTTCAAGAAAATTCTAAAAATGTCTGTATCCTGACTAACGAGAAGTGATGGCAAATATTGAATGCTACGTCAAAGATGAGCAATTCAAGAGCACTTTCTACCATCCTGTCAGATTAGTATCTTTTCAAGGATCTTGGTCTCAATCAAACCTATATTTTTACGATTTCTATGGTAGGATCATTAAAATCATACAACTGAAGGGAATGGAGGACACAGAGCATGCCTGAAAAATATAAAACTCAAATCACGTACGAAAACTTTTACGAATCTACTCTCTTTTACCGCATCCGTTCATCAGACTTTTTTTATCCGCTTTCACCAACTTTCTCCGTTACATATCACCGATATCCAGAGTTGTCTTGTTCTATATTCAGCTCGTTAGAAACTGACATGACATTTCTTGGAACTTGAATTTCAATGATTTCGTAGCAATTTACGCCCCCCTCTTCATCATTTTCGTGTTTCCCCTATGGGTTAGAATGTTGCAAAACATGTCCAGCTCATAACTTTTAAGCAAGCATTATATCTCAAATACTCCAGATATATCGCACAGATTCTTTCGCCGGTTGCAAAAAAAACTCACTCATCTTTTTTCCAGCCATTTTATAGCTTTAGAATCCTCGCTATCTCATACACGACCCTAAAACTGATTTCATACAAGGGTTTAACCAGAAACAGCAGTATGAAATGGGAAATTCCTGATTACTGCTAGTGCAAGCATGTTTTGTGTATGTTTTTACAAGATGAAACTCTTGTATGGCGGGATGAACGTAAACAGTAATTGGAAACTTACAACTTTGAACTTGAAGCTTGTGTACAGTGGCTTAATCAATTTTTCTCTTCTTTCATCAAGTTTATCGTTACAAACTGGCGGAAAGTTCAAACGTTTCTCTTTTTCATTTTGTACAGAAATGTAAACGATAAGCGCATCGAATCAAGTATGGAGAAGTCAGTCAGTAGTCATTCATCCAGTAACCAGACAGCCATGCCAGCATATTCGAAGCTGGGTGGATAACAAAAGAGAGAACAAGGCCGGGCTTGAAGGCAGGGCAGAGTTAATAAAAAGGGAATCAAAAATAATGCAACCCGGGTTTTCCTTACCGATTCCGTTGATAAGAAAGCAGGGGATGATAAGATTGAAAACGTAGAACATAGGCCTCCGCTTCATAGCTATTGTGTACGTCACGTCCGGGTAGGGTTCGGGGCAACAGGAGTACACGTGCACGTTTCGTATGGCTTCAAGACTGAGTAGGTCGAATTCCCCATTCGCATGGTAATTTGTAATATCCCCTTCTCGTTTATCAATTTGGAGATCCAACTGAAAGAAGAGTAAAGCATCAGCATGCATTAGTTTCACAGTATTAGCATCTTGCAGCATGCAGCAATCAATTTTTGTATCCCAAGGAAATCTCCCGAGACAAAAACATCCCATAAAAATAAGCCCGTTCCGTTTTTATACAAAAGCGAGCCGGGAATTTGACAGAATGCTTGACAACCGGCTTTAAGTCTCAGTTAGTCGCAATTTTCGCTACGTTTCTTACATTTCTATTTAAATTTGATGCTTTCTTGAAATTTCTCCAAGAAATTTTACAAACTTGAACCTGAATATATTAATGCATGGGTTTGAAGAATACCCTCCTGGTATTTTTCCGCTGCAGTTTAAAAAATAATTAACTGTGCGAACAGGCTCTACGCACTAAAATGATAGAGGTCCCATGAAAAGGTCAACGTGAACGTACACAAAGGTTTCGCTTTTAAAAGAATTGTCAGTCAACTGTTAAATTACAAGGATAGGCTAATGAAATGGCGGGTGTTCAGCTGAAACTACATTAAAGAACTACACACGTAGTCGTTTCGTTTGACATCTTCTCTGCATATACTTGCTTCTATTCAATTTGTGTGGAATCCATCAGCCACATTTGTACCCTCGAGTATCATACATCCTATCCTACCTTTTTCTGCTGCTTTCTCCCGCTTTCACCAATGAAAAGAGCCAGCGAAAAGGAATACTCATACATGAAAGAAGCAACAGCGTCATTTACCTTGAAATCCTCTATCATTTCTAAAGTACACTTTCTCAGAAGCTTATTCCCTACAGGGAAATAATTAGACAGATGTGTGCAGCCTTAAATTCTTTTTGCTTTATAGCTTCAGACACACACTTCAAATTGCTGCATTGACCCCTAATGTTTGATTTATATGCCTTAATGCTTTCACTGGTAGCTCCATAAGTTATTTCAAGCTTGTAAAGAGGCTTAGTGCCTCCCGACTGCAAATCTTCCGTTGACGTAAATAGCTACTTTCACTCCAAGGCAGTGCCAGATTCCGTTTCCTTTCATAATTATTTCCTAAATACCGGTAGTCGGCAAGTACAAGTATGCTCAGTGCTTTCACCATATATCATTAAAAGCTCCTGCTGAGTCCGTAGACAATATAAAGCCATATGATGCTAGCTCCTCCTTTTTTCCATTGCTTTCTCCCGTAACTGAATCCAACTGAACCCGTATATTTTCAATAGAAGAATGAGTTACTGCTTTCACTCATAGGACTCTCATCCACATGCGAAGCCTGCATAGATTCAAGATTGGAATTAAATTTTCCCACAAAACTTGGCAATTTTGGAGGGGCTTCTTCTGCGTTAATCAGAACTTTGAGAAATTATTTCGTAGTATTTCACAGCTAACAAGTTAAGCATGCTTTGTTTACTTTCCTTCCTTTGGCTCGTCGACCTAGAAGCCTGATACTCGCGGGCATAATATGATGATAAGCATAATTTACACTTTCACTCTACGAAATTCCTAACGGCTGCCAAAAAAACTCTCAGCATGAAAGAGGAATAAACTTTAATCTCATTATGAAAGATTTATAAATTGCGCGTTTCATTTCGCAAAAGCAAGGACCGATAGAGGAAATAACGAAAGCATTTCCATTTAAACGAGGCACATAAATCTTGTTCAATTATGGCCTCAAAGTAATGCTTCACGCGGACAGAGGCTTAAATCAAGAAGTAAGAGAAAGCTAACATCCTTCGATACGCATCCTGATCTTCCTGCCAGGAGAAAGTTAGTTTATTTTGTATCACTTTTCCAAACATTCTTCCCATTCTTCTACGTCTAGAATTGTCCTTTTCCAACTCTCAAAAACAACAAACAAATGTTAGTTATTAAGTTACCAAAAGAGTAAAAGGAATATCTCTGAATTCCATTTAAAAAAACAAACTTATAACTTGTATGCTCGTACTTGCGTCTGACTGAACCTTTAATTGCTCAGATATCTTTTCAGAGATGTCATTAACAGATTTATTCTTGAAATACAAATATATATCGTAAATCAACCACATGGAGAACGGATCCGAATCTATCTTCATTAGTAATCCTACAGAAACTCGCGTTTCCAGCTCCACCTCCTGCCCTTCACCAGTCTCAGTCCTCTCAGTTGCCACTTTCTCCTACAGTGTCTTCTCTAGCAGCCGTGCCCATAGCTGATGCGTTTTCTTCCTCCAACTCTAGCAACACATACTTCCTTTCGATTCTATCTCCTGTACTATTCCTCTCATTTCTTTCTCTTGCTTTCTCCCATCTTTTCTAATATTCTTCGATATCTCTTTATCGATCCTTTCAAACAGAAAAACAATTCAGGTCTTCTTCCAGTCATTAGTTTCTGCCCTAAATTCAAAGCTTTTCTTCTAATCTTTTGTAAAACCTGCCTCTGTCAACCAGTCAGCCATTTCTTCTATTCAAATTAAGCATGCTTAGAGATATTTTGCTCCTCGCTCCTACCTTCAGTAAGCAAGGCCTGCTTTGTATTATTAACCCCTCCCCGTCGACAAACACTATCGCATAGTATATAATAATGCGAAAACTGAACTTTCACCTACTTTCACATGCATGTTGAAATAACAAGTTTTCCCTAGATCACGACTGAATGCACCGAAACATAACTAACAAGAGGTTGGAACACCCCTCAAGAGTTATTTCACTTTCTCGAAACTCCGAATTTCAAGGTAGTTGCAATGTCGGTTGATGGTTCTTCCAGAAAAAACGGTTCCCCATCCAGTATAAATACTGAAATCCAGCGCTGTTTATAGCGAAAATGAAATTCATCGGGAATATTCCGATGCCGTTAATCGTATTAACGATCGTCCTACTGAATAATGCATGAGTCTCATCCCTAGTAGCGATTCTCTACTCCTGATTCATTCGTAACATGCGGCCTTTTCTATGGATTTTATCGTTCCCTTTTCCCACATTCTACAGTGAGTAATCTAAACAAACTATTGCTAGAAAGGTGCTGTTTATTCATGACATTCAACTACCGGAATTCTACCACATTTCATCTGTTTCCCTTAACGGTTTGTAGGATCAACATTTTTCCAGTGTGTGTCGACTCCGTTTACGCAGCTAAAATATATGTAATAGTTATACAGAAGAGTTTCGTTAGGACTTTCCCGCAATGAAATTCAAATTCAAACTATTTCATTTTAGAATAGCATGTGTATTTTTGCGGGGAAATTGTGTCTTATATAACAGATATTAAGATCAAAATACGCGACGAATAAACAAGGAACATTTCATGCCGGTTTGTTAGTTTTTTGAAAAGATGATTCTTGTATATACAAGTTACGAAATAGAAAGTATGAACAAATGAGTGAAAGGCATCACCGCACCGCTTCGTCTGTGGAAGTTGGAAATGAAAGAAAACTTTCTCCAAGCTCGCTCCACGTATCTGCATACTCCTACCTTAAAGTGAAAGTCCAATTTAGGTTAACTTTAAATATTTATGAAACTACGCAGAATTCATGTACCTATGTTCTCCTACCTCTCTATGAAGCTGCTCAAAATTGATGTACCTATGTTCTCCTACCTTAATTTAATCCTAGGAAAGCGATGACCGGAAGATTTGGAAACATTTCGATTATTATTAGTTTCAATATTTAATGTTTGCAAAACTAATCAGGTTCGGTAATTGAACTTGTGCCACTAACTTCTCTTGGTCTTGGTCATTTATTTTAGCTTGAAGAGCCGGTACTCCTTTGGCGTCATTTATTTCCTCCTTCCTACGACTTCCAGAGGCTTGATCACCTTTTTCCTTCGGTAGCATGAGCTTTTTCCTTTGTTGATGCTGGCAGTAGACAGCTTTCTCTCGTCAGGAAATCAATTTACGCTTCATTACATTTTCTCATCTATTACTAAGTTAGCAGGAGGATACTCTACTCCGTCCTACCTCTTCCTTTCACGTTTATATTAGGATTATCATCAAGTTAATAGGAAGCGAAACTGGCAGATAACTATTTGTCTTCCCGTATTCCCGTTACCAGCTAGTCTACGGGAAAGCAACGAAAGTTTAGGCAAGCTCTTATGTCCCTGAATATAGATCAATTACTACGCGACTTGACATCAAACTGAATCAAGGATGTAGATCATACTTAAATTCCATTCATTATTTAAAATCCGCTTCTACGATCTATTCCAATGACACTGACACTGAAGGCTATTCAAGCCCAGTAGGTGAGCAAACAGCTTGACATTTCCAGATAAGTCAAATAACTCGTGTTACAGCTTTCACTTTTGCCATTATTCGCAGCGATGCGGTGAGTTTAAAATTCGTAGTCTCAAATCCACCACGCTTTAAGTTATCGCTGGAAATTTCGCAATCATAATATGATATGAAATAATTGGAGACAAACCTACCTGGTATCCATCATAAGTCCATGATGCCCATTTTAGCGTGCAGTTTTGTATATCAAATGGAAAGTATTCCACATTGATGTCACATGAGCTCTTGTAAATCCCATGGCTCAGCCATGTAACCTCTCCAGTGTGGGTTACGATCACGTTCGTGTTAATTACGGAGGAGGTGTATTGAGAATCCGCACTGTAAAATAGGCACAATTGGTTAGCATATGGGCATATAGGAGTTATAGCATTGAGCAAAGTTTACTGGAGCTGAAGAAGAGATTAACTCCGGAAACACTCATGTATCAGCTTTATAACCGGGAGTATATATTTCTTTTCAGCGCTTAATTCTTACTTATTGTACAATATAATATCAGGTCTCCAGACTCTGTGGTAGGGTATTCGAATGACGTGGATGCCGCCAAATTCTGTTTCATTCCATGTTAAATGGTTGTCAGTCCAGATTTGTGTGAGCCAGCAATTTGTCGTCAAGATCTGGTTCTTCTCATCCTGTAAAATACAACAAGTCATTTGGAAAATCAGTCCTTGTACTTTTTCATAAAGGGAACTGCGGTATGCATGGTTATCCGGTTATTCGTTCATCCGACCGATGCCACTTTCTCCAATACAAAGTAAACAATACTTCTTTTAGACAAACGGCAGCAAAACATGATGTTACTATCATACGTTTGTTGACTCAAAAGTGCTTTAACTTTTGTCCGCAATCAATCCACAATCAAAGAGCAATCCATTCTTTACCATCACTCTCTTCTGTCCGACTCAAGTAAACAATAAACAATAGCTCCAGAGACTCACTCAAGGAAAATTGTGTTGATAGCCCAGTTCTAGTTAGTTTGACCCAGCAATAAAGAGGGAGAAGGAAGAATATATTTTTTATCCATCTTTAGTAATTCCGGTCTCGCTTTCTCCGTCGCTGGAGAAAGCATGGATGGTGAGAAATTTCCCTTCTCGGAAGCACTTCCGCTACATCTTGATAAAACAACTTCCTTCCCAGTTTTCCCAGAGATAAATCCAGTGGACACAGCAAAGAAATGGCAGAGACGATATATATATATATATATATATATATATATATACTCAACTGCCCCTCAACTTTCACCGTCAACAACTGTAAGCTTGTCATGTTGGTGCTCGTCAACACCACGTTTCCTCCTAGAGAAAAAGCGTTGTCACTGAAGCTTAACTTTCCTCTTACTTCTTTTCTTACCCTTACCGACCACAGTGGGTTATTGGGCAAGTTATTTGGCGTAAAACAAAAAAAGTTTCATTTACTATCTAGCGGAAGGAAGGAAGATGAAAGCTGGATCAACGCTGTGACATGTTTAACAAGGCTCAAGTACAACTACATTTTTCACAAGTTTCCAATCTGATTCCTGTCCTGTCATGTCCACCGCTTTTTCTTGGTTAAAGTCATGGCTAGCATCCATATTTATATTGTTCCTAACTTCTTTCATTCCTTCCTACCATAAGAGCATACAAGTGATAGCCCCTTTCTTCACTTTTACTCTCCCTTGTCAATTCCCTGTGTAAACTTATTCAAGGGTAAATACAAGAAGATACCCACCAAGCTCTCAATCTCTAAATTACACATGACTGAGCTGTTTGATTCGACCACCACAATCTTCCCGTCGCAAACAGCCTCTCATGTCTACCGCCCTCTGGTTTTTCGCAGTAAATTCTCAATCACTTTCTCCGTCTTCTCCAGCCACAACAAAAGCTCCTTCTTTGGCATACAAATGTAATAGACGTGTATGCTTGAAAAACCTTCCTCCCAATTTCGTTCCTATAAGGTCCTCTCTAAGGTTAAGAATTCTCGGGATTGTCAGGACCAGGAGCCAAAAATCAAAAACCCGCTTTTTATGCAATACTTTCTTTTATATTAGCGATTTTCTCTTGCGGTTTTTTGTAATGTTGTCATGTGTAAACACAAAAATAAATGATGAATGCAAAAGCCTAAAGATGAATGTAACATGTTCTATTATTATTTTTCCAGGCCAAACCTGTTATTCAGCTTGTCCTAAACTTGTGCACGATGTCAAACGAGGGAACTGAGCAAATTCTTTTCTGCTAAACAATACTGTTTTCCATTTCAGCTCCCAATTTAGCAGATACCGGAGCTGTGTCTCCCGGGTGAGGAACTCGAGAGTGAGAGTCGAGAGTTCCTCCGGGTAAATTGAGAATAAAGCATATTGATCAACAACAATCCCACACCCATTGTTGTATTGATTTCATGGGGGCTCAGAATTTGAATTTGGGGGTCTCGTAACCCGAAAATAAAATATTTAACGTGAGAATCGTGAAGTGAAATACTGATTTAACAGTGAAAATAATATTGAGCAAGTCTCCCTCCACGCTGTTAAAGCGAGTAAAAGCGCAAATAGTATAGTATCAATGTAGATATTTAGAAGCGCTAGCCCGTGGATTTGCAAACCACAAGTGGGTAAACCGGTGTATTAAATGAAAAATAATCATGCAGGAGACTATAATAAAGAATTGAATATTGCATGGAATAATATTGTTGATAAAGGATCCAAGTGTTTGAAATATATATGGAAGCCAGCTTTTGTTTAAACTTAAAAATCTAAATATTTAAAAATCTAATACAATATTATGCGCATGATCGTGGCAAAGAGCACAGGTATTGCAGGTATGCTTAAAATTTAACCGCGGAACTAGCGTAACTCAATCAATAAATTAGATTGCAGCAATGCATTAGTAATTAAACCTTAACTTTCACCACAAAAAATGTATCTAATATAATCATTGGTAATTTTAGTTGCAAGATTGTTTTATCTTGACGAGTAAAAACTAATCTCAAGTTCTCTTTTAGTATCATTAACTTTTCACGATACTACATACAACGAACTAACAGAAGTAATAAAGAGTAACATATTGAGTTGTATAAATAAAATTTTCAACAACTTATAGAACTCATAAGTTTTTGAAGGTTATTCGCTGACGTCAACAGTCAGGGTAATGCAAATTATATGAGAATGCATTACTTGGCTACAACGCAAGTAGCTCAAAATAAATGCAAGGATGCACATCTGCATCGCCTTTTAAGGTTTCAAGAAAGTAAACAGGGCATCGTTAACGATGAGTACGATAAGGAAGCAGCCTTAGGCGCTGTAAATAGTGTTTCTTGAGTTTACTCCTAGATTTTATTTTAAGGACAAGGAAAAACGAAACGAAAATGTTTGAAACACTTTTAAGCCAAATGATTTAAAATAGTAATGAAAGCCATTTTGGCAAAGGATACAATATGATTCAGAGTGTTGATGAATAGTGTTTAGAAATAAGCTATTAAATTGTGGTTCATGGTCTATCCGATTCGTTTACAGTAACGTAGTCTTGCTCAAGTGAAACACAAAAGGATTTTCTCAGTATCTTACTGGCCGAAAGATGAGGTTCGTTTTCTTTTCTGTTATGCACAAGGACAAGAAGCAGTTGCTTAGAATACTTAAAAATCAAGTCTCTTTTAAATTCATTACTGTAAATTGTGCTTACTGAATTGAGTTATATAAATGTCAATACTGTTAAGCCTAATGCAAGAAGTTATAATTCAAGACGAATTGCAACCCTGGTACGCGATGGAATTATACCCGCCAAAGGAATGGATGAGATGACGCCACACATGGAATGGATTTCAACCCAAGGGAGTTAGTAATTTAATTAGTAATTCTTTCAAATTCTTAAGCAAAGCAAAATGAGAATGATTAATTTTAAGGGCAATTATTACCCTTTTCCTGAACAATACCTTTCTATGCTTCAATCTACGCTTCAAATAATTATGCCTTATACAGTTGCTCGTGGCTTATCTACGTCACTAAAACGTGAATTCGCAATTTAATGCGGTTCCAAAATTCTTTTGAACTACAAGCTTCGGTTAATGAGTTCAAAGTAGTTAACTCATTGAAAACGAGACCATTGGTGGTTTCTCTCTGAAATTTAAGCGCCACACTGGGAGCAATTGTCCAGACAGTTTATTAGCAAATACAAATCGCGTAATCAGCTATAAGGCTCAATTTCTTCATCAAGAACCCACTACAGATCACTACTAGTGAACTCGGAGCTTTCAAATTCTTATTTTCTCAATCCTTGATACAACCTTACCATATGCAACACTTTCTTATCCTTTACCATTTCCTGATTCCCTACCTATCTTCCAATATGCCCGATAAAATAAAATTAAGATTAGTCTTGATGTATCTATCAAACGATAAATGAAAAATTATTAATTATTGTTGAAATTGTATAAAATTTAACGTAAATATTATGATACACTTACTTCCTAAGAAATTCGCAATGAAATGTTTGCAAATCAGGAGTTTTGCTTTTTGTGGTAATGGGAAAACCTTTCATGTAATATTGCTGCAGGGCAAAACACAATTTGTTTAATTAAGGAAACTCGAAGGTTAAGCAGCAAATTTATTTAATTACAAATATTTACTTACGCAAATGTGTAACACGTTGATATGTTACAACTGAAGATGAGAAGAAAGGGAAGATGCTTTGCAAAAAAAAAAATAGAAGATTCTAGAAAATGCATCTGTATGTTCTGTTTTACTGTATGTATGTAAATCCTAAATATGCAATGTAGAAATGGAATGCCAGGAGTCATTCATTATAAAGAATGGGCGTAGCGTGTGAGTCTACATGAGTTTAATAATAGAAATAGAACCTTGAAGAGATAGTATATAAGATGAGTTTAAGATGCAAGAGAGGAAGGATTAGGGTAGAGTAGCAGATACCGGAGCTGTGTCTCCCGGGTGAGGAACTCGAGAGTGAGAGTCGAGAGTTCCTCCGGGTAACTTTCACCACAAAAAATGTATCCGAATTCCGGTTACTCTTACCTATAACTTGTGCTGTGCTTTTTATTTCATGACAATTGACTTGTCAATTGTGGCTAATATACCAAGCCTTAAAAAACGCCTACTACTGCATGCACGAATACCAAGGACATAATTCTATTGGATATTTAATTCCCTTAGATGCTACTTTCTCTTTCAAATACATATTACAATCCAGTTTCTCGTTTTTCTGAAAATAATTATTTGACCATTTCCAACAAATAAATCTTGCTATTAAGATGGCTTTCTTTTTAAGCACAAAAGTGTGACCATTAGTGCCCGCCTATTCCTTGTGTTGATTTGGCAGAAGCCTGTACAAGAACTTGTAATTTATGACCTGTGATTTTCGACTCTAAAAATGGGTGCCGCAAATAATTAGATTATTATTTGGCAGTAGCAGCTGCATCGCACTATGGTGTATCTACAGAGTAACGGGAGTATTTCGCCTTAACAACGTTTGCCTATAGCTAGAAAGCAAACTGAACCAACCCTGAAATCAGTACACTTTTGTTAACTTTGCTTTCATCGAAATTATTCCGTGAAACCATTACTCTTTCTGTCGTGACATGAACTCAGCGGAAACACTTTCAGAAAACCCATCGAAGGGTACTCTTTTCCGGTCAAACCTATACCAGAATGACCGTTTCATTTGGCTCTTGCTTTCCCATACTTTCTCCGGAAGGATTTACTTTCGAGAACCCAAACAATAGCTTTGTTTGCAGATATCGACTGTAATATAAATAAACATATTGTGCACAGCAGTTGAAAATGTTTCCCGTTGTTTCCAAGCACGCATCACACGTGTCTTTGTAGTTGGCCTTAAACCTTCAAAGTCGCCAACCGTAGTTTATTGCCTTTCGATTCTTAGGAAGAGCTCTTTTAAGTCTTTTCACCCCCATCGTCATGGCTTCGAGATTCCCATTCATGCCAAACTCCTTCAGAGGTTCAATACATTTCCTTGGAGAAAACAACTTTAAGTACTTTTTACCTACAAAACTTAAAACAATTCTCATCACTGTTCCTTGCCGTGACGTCCTTTGTTGGATACATTCAAATGCTACTCCATCAAAACACATTGGCACAACTTCACGCGTTCTTGTCTTGTTTACGATCGAATGTAACTGAATGCATGTGTGTATATACATGCTACATACATTTTATTTATTATCTCCTAAAACTGCAGTAACATTTGTGGTTTTAGCTAAAAACAAAATGTCATTTTGTTTCTCAGCACGGTCATCAATTATCTATAGCTAATGCTATACTTCAGACTGCTCATGGTAAGTATACATGAGTCCAATTATTTCCCAATCTGAAATTTGTAACTTTGACGCTATTTCGCAATTCTCTCATGTTATGTATGTACTCAGACTTCAAACGAGATGGTGATTCATTCTTCAGTTATGGCCCTGGCGCGGCTAGGTACAAAATTTTTTGCACTCGAGAATTATAACTGACATGCATTCAAGCACACTCGCGGAGAAAGTTCGCTTTCACCGACTAGCAATCCCCCCGTCAATAAAACTGTACTAGAAATTGTATGCAATACTTTGTAAAATTAGTGCAAGGGTGTAATTATAGTTCTTGAGTGATTGATAATAGGTCGCTCCAAAACTTCGATTGAATATAATTCCAATTCCAGGGACATACAAATGCAGAGACTACAATTAAATTCTGTCGTCGAACAACATGAGGTTTAACACTGTCAGCATCGCGCCCCTACATTGCACATATTCATCCGCGCAAGACGTGGAATTCAAGGTTATCCCCAGGATTGCATGCAATACATGCGATTTTGCAATAACTTTCTCCATGATCAACCCCTATATCACTATTTTTTCAGATGCCTCTAGGAGTAACCAAAAAGTATCGTCACCATCTGCTTGAAATTGGTTTCCAACAAGTGGAGAACAGTACAATTGTTGCTCCTTTGGTAGCTCTTTCATCCACATGAAATTTCGTTATTAGTTCTATAATGATTTTATTTTATAACTAAATATTTTTGTCATTCTTTTCCCTCCTCTACTTTCTCCACGCTTTCCTCCTATGTGTATAACCAGCGATGACATTCCTTCGCAGCCTGTGGCATGTAACTACTTTTTCCCCATTAAATCCTTATCTTGTACGTCTACTGGCAAATTATTAAACGAGCTGATAATTAACAATAACTTTGTCTACCATTACGCTTCCTTTCTTCCACCACCAGTTCCGCTTTAATCGTTTCGTATAATACTTCCCTTGCATTCCGAAATCCAGGCCAACTTTCCCCTTCATCCTCCTTAATCCAATGTCCCCAACATAGTTATATACAAACTCCAGTAAATCTTCCCAACACTTTATTATCTTTCACAGTCTCTCCAAATTGTAAGTGCTTCGACCGATAACGCATTCCACATCTGTGCTACCAGCTTAAGCATAATATTGGCACTCTTTCAAGCGGATATGTAAGTGCGTTCATGTATATGCACCACGACACATGTTTTTTCCGCGAATTTGCACACATGTTTCCGATTCGTAACCCATATTTTATCTTTATTCTACCTTGGAGCTCCCCAGCTATGAAAATTGCTAAAAGATGTATCAGAAAAATAAACCAGTGCAAAATCCTGCGTGAGCTGTACGTACGCATTAAATCCCTGGATGTGATCTAGAAAAACAGGCTTTTTATAAACTCAATAAAATGTGAGTGTAACTCTATGCTCTGCTACTATCAGTCCAAAACTGCAAGCTTAGAAAACATGTAGCTGTAGATAGTTTACCACAAGCAAAATATTCCATCCAACATGGACGGCACGGGAAGGAACTGCAAAAACAGGTTAACCTGATCTTCAAACTCTGACGGATAAATTACTTCACATGTCCTCGTCTCCTCGTACCGTTCAGTTTGTAGGAGAGAATTGTAGTGGCCTAAATCATCATGTGCATGTCCATATGAATACCTACCTGCTTTAAAATCCCCGGGAAATGAGGCCTAAAGTCTCTTGAGCGAATATCATGAATTCATGAATTAAATATTATCACATGACAAAACTGGCAAGCAAGGGATTTTGATCCGCTTATTTTGCCAGCGGAAGTTCCGGACTCTAATAGGTTGGTGTATTCAACAAAAGAAAATGTCTCGCCCATGTTGCCGTGCTATGAAATAAACAAGTCTATGAGAAATATGCTAGCGTCATTTGTCATTTTCTTGAAGGCTTCACAACCAGAGGGTCTCTTGGTTTTTAGAGATCCTAAAGAAAAAGTATGTAACATACCAGGAGATCAGAATTCATACATACATTTCGATACACATCATCTACATTGCACCAAGAGTTCTAACGTAAGTACAGTCAATTATCACATAATCCATGCGAAATGCGAGGTATTCTCAAAACTCTAGTGCTGAGCATTGGTAGGCTTGTGTGTAAATATTTGAAAGCAGAAAGCAATATTAACAGGATGCCGTCAAGGATTTGAAATTTAGAAGGGCAGATATTTTCAAAGCTAATTTAAATTTACATTCGTTTATGTGAATTTATTCGAACGAGACATACACGCTTGATATTAGATTAAATTGCATATATAAATCGACAAGACTATAATTTTTCTCGGAAAACTAAAACGCAGCATTAGGTTGCCAACGTGTGTGTGTATATAATACATCACTTCAAACCAACTTTCACGATTTACAACTTTTCCAATCTCTTGCTGCGAAAAGCTTCCGCGTAGAACTCCTTCTGCTGGGTCCCTCTATGCTGTTGTCCAGCAGTTGCCCGCGAACGCATAGTACGTAGCGTAAAAATAAAATTACAATTTTGCGCAGAAATAAATCTTCAGGCTAATGTACAATTTTTTCAAGTCATTAGAATTTTAATAAACTACAAAATTCTCAATCCTATTCCCCAGTCACAAATGTATCCGTGCAGAAATTGTTCGAACTTACTTGGAGTAACACGGTAAGTTCAAGTAAAAGTTTTAAATTATTTTCATTAGGTTGCTGGTGCGAGAAATGAAAGAGTTAATCTTGCCACAAACAAATCCTATTTTCACATCATCCGAACAATTTATTCCCGGAAAGGATAACACTTACAAGGAATTTAAATTTCATCCGCCCTCCGGAAGAGTATATGGACAGAGATATCTAGAGAAGTGCATCATTATGCTCCTTTCAAGCAACTGTCTTCAAGCGGAATAGTATTTATGAAACATGTAACGATTTTCAAATGTTCAAGTGATTTCTTGCAATTCTACTCTACTATATTCTTTTTCGTTTACTGAACTCTGACTTTCTCCAGTGTGTGTATACAAGATTGCATTGGATTATACTGGAAACTACTATTTATGTTCTTGACAATAAATTGCAATGAAACAAGCCGCTCTCCTAAAACAGCACAGGAGAAAGCACCCAGGAAGTTTAGGTGGACCCGGGAAATGCTTGGTGTTTATAGAATAGTCACAATAGTCTTTGCCATTGGATGGCGAAAACTTATTATGTTCCTGCATGTTATTATGCAAATTGATCATTTCCAGTTGAATATTTTAAAATAGTTTCAAAACAGATGTTTCCTACATTTAATCATGGAATTATTTAGCGCGATAAAGCTATGTAAGCTGTACATATTAATATGATCTAGTTCTGAAAATGACTTATAGACACTTTCTTCTTCGCGTGCAATTGTTTCATAGCGTTGTGCGTGCTGGCAAATGTAACTTGCAAAGGAATAATACAAGGTTGTTGAAGCAAAAAAAAACACACCGAAGATGAGAACCCGTAGTATATGCGCCCGCACTACTCATTCAAGTTGAATGGCCACAGAGGACTCTCACATTCATATGTGACCATACACGATGAAAAACTCCAAAAACCATTAACAACTTAATAATCACTGGGTCTTCAAATAAAACCGATATCACCTGTTGATTTCTAGTTCTCCGTTGCTGGTTACCGTTTACGAAACGGGCAATTCTAATGTGCGCGGAACTATCGTTTTTGCAATCGGTTTCAAAATTTCGAATGATGTAGTACACAAATAGGTGATCATGGTCGTTTGCTCCAATCAGACATCCGGTTAATTCCATTTCATATTTTCTCAAGTTTTTTCCGTATCTATCGGTGTAAAAGCGTCTTACATAAGTCTTCAGTCGAGGGATTCCTGCATTAAAGCTGCAGGTTGAATCAGTTTACTCTTCAAGCTATTTGCCACCCCGCACTACCCACCCAACCATCATCGGGCTCCGTTCTTCCAGCTCTATAATTTCAACTTGATACTGAATGTCCAAACAACGATCGTAATGGAACAACAAAATTCCTGTGAATTCATTTATATTTATTTGAATACTTAGTTAAGTTTTCGCATGGGTGGCTGTAAAAAGAAATTTAAAAAAACCCTCATGGCCTTATCCCAAAACTGCATCCGTCCGAATAATTCCCTGTCTTAAACTCCATACTGTTCTCTTCGGTTTCTTATTCTCCGCAGACGTATTCGACCCTCAAGCAAAACCATGTCTCCTTTTCTGAAGTCTGAGCTCAAAGTATACAACGCAGCATTTCTGTGGGGATTTTGGATGCGGTGTAGCATTACACAAAAAGTTATTTAAATTCCTAGAGAATCATTCAAATACCGCCCGCATTCCCTCACCCGCCTTGTATAATTGGCCAGCGGTCGTGTAACAGAACCAAGACCAGGGCATCATTCATAATCTCAGACCGCAGTGGCAGTGAATACTTAAAAAGCCTTTAATCCCAGCAAAAAGATCAAAGGAAACAAGCTCGGGGATTAAAAATTCGGGCGAATATCCCCGAGCTAAGAATATTAGAGAAAAGAGAAAAGAGAGGAAGAGAAAGGAGGAAGAAGAGCTGAAATGCAGGGAAATGTAAAATAAAGTCTCTTTGGACCACAGCTGATATGAATTATAGTTTTAAAAACGCATTTCTCATAAACATATGACACAAGTTCCGGAAGACTTGTTTTAAGTTCGGCACGTTAAAGAAAAAAACACAAAACCTTTTTCGCGTGTGCCCTTTTGCCTATATGGATTATGAATTAGGTCCTATGCCACTGGAGACAGACGAGAGATCCCCTTTGGCTGAATCGTAGTTTTTAAATTATAAGTTTTGGTTAGTATGAGACAGTCGAAAGAGCTATTTATTTTTTCTCAAGGGCTTCCTTTGCCTATCCAGGGTTAATTCAAATTTTTATAATCGTTTCTGGAACTTGCATTATCATTTCCAAATCTACGCAATGGTACGCAATGCTTATTACCCTTTCCAGCTTGTGGCGTGAGGTTTTGTGAACTGCGTGAATATTTTCCCAGTGGCTCCACTAACGCGCGTGTCTCTTGACCAAAAATAATGCATTTACATAGATGAAGTCCCGTTCTTTTTAATTTGTTTCCGCCTAATCTGGATAATTCAGATCCTGTAATAAAACATGGGGCGCTTAGTCCCAAAGTTTTCACTTGAAACAACCGTTTCATTTTAATTTTGTCTGCTTTTTTGTTATTTTTTTCGCCAAAAGCACCCGTAAATCAAGGTTTAGGCACACTAACTCATAGGAAACATCATTACTGTTCGCCTTTTGACCAAACTTTCCTATTCTTGGATGAAAACTTATCCGCGTGCTTTCTCCCATAAATCATCTCCCTTTCCTACCCGTTTATAAATCCAATGAGAAAGCACTCTACTGGAGTACTCTATGGTCTCAAATTTCAACCATAAAAATCCTCTTCGGACATTAACGACGAGTCAAAAGTCTCTAATTTGACAATTTTTTCATTTCCAAGAAGAACTAACCACTTTGCGGAATATACCGCGGGCTCTTATAGATTATCAACTTTCCGCTCTCCATGCAACTGAGCTCTCTAGCATTAAGTAAAAAAGTATTCTATCTTTCGACATTCTAATTATTGCAGTTCACGCTTCCAGCTTTGAATGCACAAATCTGTTACGTCGGAACGACGAAGAAAAAGTTAGATTTAGAAGATACAAAAATACCAGACTTACTACATCGATGATGTGATGCAAGGACAGACTGAAATTTACTGAGAGCGCTTCAGCAAAATGGTTGGCAGGTCTAACGGACGCATCATAATTGCTCATGAGGTATTTGAGTAATCTCAACTCTTGTTCATCGCAATCTATCAGCTCCGCTCCTGCAAATAAAACACAAAACCCCCGGATTATATTTTTGTTAAGATAATTACCAGCCAGTTAATTTTCCAAAAGACATAACTTCCACACATAAGTACTACCTCCTACCTCTTTTCTTCAAGATATTTCATTATAACCTTATCATACAGAACGCAGAATACTACGGAAGCCGACAGTGAATATGGATGTGGGAATGGAAATGCGTGACTGTGTTGAACTTTCTCCTACTTTCTCCGTTCAGTTCTCTCTGACGACAACGACACAACAACCTGGCGTGGCTACAGCAACTTCTAGCCTCTGGTGTTACTACATCTTCGCCATGAAAGTAATCAGTCATCTCCAAGATGCTCATTTACTCTACTTTGCTCAAGACGGAACAGTTAATCATTTAAGAATTATCCTTGAGCCAACGCCATCCTGCTACATGAGGAATTGTGGAAACAAAACATACCACGGACTCTCACCTCCGTAGTTTCCAAGGTAACCGAGATGGAAATGCTTCATCTTCTATAAAATCATCCTCGTGTAAAAGCTAAACAAGGTCAATTGATACGTAGAACGTACGACACTAGTTACCTCAGCCTTTGTTTCCCTTATCATCTGTTAATTGAACTCGCCCATTCAAGTAATTGCTTTTGTCTAGGTCTCTTCATGTCACAAATTAATTTGCTTCCTCAATTCCTCATCATCTTTTCTTCAAGCCAAAAGATAAATCATTACTAAGCGCCGACACCATCTTTCTCCGAGGTTCTTCCTCCTTAGTTGTTAGTGCAGTACCACTGTGCTGCTAACAAGCTTTTTCTCAATCTTCCTACAGTATCGTCGGCCCTCTACACTACTTCATTCATTCTCCGAGAAATTCTAGTTCTGCTCCTTCGATTTCATTAACATTGTTAGCGGCGAGGAGCAGGAAATACATGACATGATTCTATCCCTAGCATGACGTGACAGTGCCTGCTAGGCTTATACTAGTCAACTGCCTTTATGTCTTGATAAGTCCTACTTCCAACACCCATCCATAATCCACCCACGCACGTAAAAAATGACTTTCTCTCTTTCCACAAGTTTCCTGGGACACGAACATTAAGTTTGCGCTCCAAGCAGCAAGCAGAATACTGAGACGCATCTGTCACTGATTGAGAGTATAATTTAACTGTATACCAGATTCGTTGCATTTGTTATAAAAGAAAGTCGGTATTCCCCAAAAAACATTTCGTACGTCTCCGCCAATTTCTTGATCAAAGCCTAACCTTTTCCCATGTTACCCGCTCGGGGTTTTTCCAAATGTAAATCCTGTTGATGATCCTGTCACTCTCCCGTATTTGCACTGGCTTACAAACGGAATGAAAATAAGATGAAAAAATCCTGCCAACTTTCACCTCGTCTTGTCTTGAATAGCCCCCTCTCCTCACGTCACCCTTGGAAGGTCCTGCTAAAGTTCTCAACACCATTGCACTCGTACCGATTCTCCTGCTGTCTTGAATTCAGAGCTAAGAAGAAATTATACACACCAAATCCCTGCTTTAATCAAACCAGACGGGATGAGGCTCAAAATAGATTGATCGAGGCATGCACGTTCCGGGGAACCCAGCAACCCCCGGAGAAAGCTGCCACTTTCACTAACCAACTAACTACGGGATGGGATACCACACCACTAAACTCCAGCATCCACAATTCGGGAATCCCTGGCGTAAATATTAGTTCACCCCGTATTACAAACAACCACTCATCATCTACTCAACCCTCTGTCATCCAAGCTTTCACAACCACCATATCCTCATGCCTCCCTTTCCCGTGCATTCCTTCCTGCTTTCTTCTTCCAGATCAACTCATTATTTAATTTCAAGCTTCTTCACTTCTAAGCACAGCAGATACATTTGCCAAGAGCATGAGTGGGAGTGGGAGACTGAGGGCGGTGGGGTGGATGGGAGGGATGCTCAAAATATATCTCGGCTGCCTGCCAAATTAATCACTCGTTCAAACTTAATTTCATTCTAGGAGAAACGTTTCTACGCTTTATCAGTTCCACGCTTAGGATACAAGATGGCCTGTCTAACACCGCCTGCCTAGCCAGCTGCTAAAGTGGGAGATGTCAACTTCTATGCACATAGACTCCACAGTCACGTACCTACTTGAGTTTAGCACTAGAAACGCTGCTTCCGTTTAGCTCCCTCAAACACATAGGGCAGCCTCTTACTTAGCGTATATCCTCTGATTCCTTAGCAAAGCCTTCCTAAAAAGGTCCCCAATTATTAAAAGATTTAATCAGAGAGCTTTCCTGCTTTCTCCGCTTTCCCTACAACCATATAAGAAAACACCTTTGAAAATTCCGTGTCCTCAGCTTTTCCCTCAGTTTTATTTGAATTTTACAGTTTCTTCAACCTTGGAAACCGCTTGTGCATTTCCAGACGTTTCAACATTCAATTTTCAAAACACATCGAGACCAAGGCTTCGTTTGAAATAACAACTTTGCTGACACTTGCACTGCGATGAGTTGTAAGATGTTTGATGTTGCAAAGCATTAAATTTGGCTGGCAAATATTGATTCCATTTTTGCATTCGCAGGAAAATATATGTTTTTATTATGAACATTTTTCATAAGTTGTATGTAGAATACAATTATCCAATTCCGTCCAACTTTTACCACCATGTCTTTACTGTTAAACCACCCCACCCCATTCTTTCAAGGACTTCTAAAGCAATCCCAATTAGGTGTTTCATATTTTGCATTCTACATGCATTCAAACTGCTTTTTTTATTCATGCTCTCAGCACATTGTAAAGAAAGTGCAAGGTCGACAAGATTTTACCGATAGCGAAACAAGCTGTTCCATACAAATCCTAGTTGTACGGCCCGATCCGGCCCAGCCGTAGCCTAAGCTGTATACATAAGCGCTACAAAGTCTACCCAACGTCCTATAGAAACTTGTCTTGACCAGTATGCACAGCTGTTTCAATATTCCGGGCTGCTACTAATATAATATACCACAGCTTCTGTCCAAAAAACCGCTACGCAATTTAAATTCCTTATTAGTGCAAGTAGTTTCTATTATGTATTTGAAAGCGATTCTGAGTCTGGTTTCACTTTATTTCAAAATCCTAGACTTCCACTCTAAACTGAAATACTGAATGGCTGCAAAACAAATTCAAAACTTTTGGGGAATTGTCTTTTGTCATAATAAGTTACATTAAATCAATAACTGATAACTCCGACCCGAGTTCTTTTTTAAACATCTGTGGATCAAAAATGGGAGTTTGGCTGTGTATTTCCTGTGCATTGTCATTTTTAGTAAGTTTCTAGCTTCTGAAATTAAAGTTACTTCTTCGTAATCCACTTCATTCAATGTTAAAGTAAATATTTGAAAAGCTGAAAAATTTCACTCAACATTCAACCTATATTTTTTATCTTCGTAACACAAATTAATGTACCTTCAAAACCGAATTCCATAGTATGATATTGACATGCATGATTGACATGGAGGGCAATCACATCCTGGATTGATTCTACCACTCCGGCAATTTGCTCAAACTTTCACTAAGTATCTTGAGATAAGAAAAGTCAAGTTACTTAAGAATACTCAAAATGATATGCTTGAGTAATTTTCTTGGAAGACGCACTTTCTCCTCTGGCTAAATACCATGGAGTGAAAGCATCCTTTCTTCAGTGTACGATGGTTATCTCTATGAACATTTCAATCTTTACCTTACTTCCCGCCCCATGCCCTATATATACATGCAAGAGAAAGTAGCCCTATTCCAGGTAATAATCTTGTCGTTTTTTTGTATCTAGTTTCTATAGATTGGTTCCATGGGAGCGTAAAAAATTGTCTCGTTTCTTATATCCATTTCTTTTACGCAAACGATCTTCTTATTGATAAGAATCAGTACTGGAACTTTCTCCGGAGACATTTCAAAGAGAGAAAATCCTCCTGGGATGATATCATTCTGTATAGCGTAGTCGCAAGAGGACGTGAAGCTTTTGGTTTTCATCTATTTCCCTCATTCCACCTTTTTCTCCTCCAATCATTCAATCCAACCCTCTGCAAGTAACTATCAGGAGGCAATGTTGTGGTGAAGGAAGAATTCTCAATTGACACTACCAACGCAGATGAGCAACTATAAGGCTCCACTGTTAGGCCGTTAAGTCTAATAGGTAATATGGGTTCGATACAAGCCAAATCTGCAAGTAACATATGGCAATAAGGGAGGCATACGGATGACTACCCGTTAGTTTCCTCACACGGTTCCAGGATTCATTTCAAACCGATTTTCTCCATACATTTTCCTTCCTCTCTTCTCCATTCATCCTTTACTTTCTCCAGCGTATCGTGTGGTGATCACCATCCCCCGCAGCATCCTTCTTCTTCCATTGCCTTCTCTTCCTTTGGCCAATTCTTTCTTTTACAGTTTCTTTAACTGGTTTTTCTTCTCTAGCGGTTTTTCTTCATGCTTCTTCACGGCTTGCTACTTGGAATGCATTCTCTATCATTATGTCGCCCAATATCCTTGTTTTCACTGCTTTCTCCCTCCCAAATACCATCTTGAGTATTTCCCAAGCTTTCTCTTATTCCAGTTACAGTTTCAGGGCTGTCTATCTCTATCCCTGCATTTATACAGTTTGTTATTTTCCCAGTTCTAGTAATAAGGCGATGTATCCTGGCTTAAAATTCCCCTTGAATGCATTTTTGAATGAAACCAGTATTTTTAAAAACACTCACTCCAAGATGTACCATTAAGTCTAATGAATAATGAATATACGACGGGAGCTATTATGCTTTAAATCGTTCTTCAGGGTTTTTAAGAGCACACAAGCATATACTATTTAATTGCACGCATCATCAAAGTTAACGTTCCCACAGTGATGACGGCTCTTGTCTGTGACCTAGCACTGTTTGTGATAATGTCTGAGGATATATCTGTTCTAATGATTCCCCGGCGCGGGAAGCCATCTCTCTCTCTCTATGATTAGCCTTAACATTGTTCCTCCCATTAATTTAAATTAACGCATTTACCCCATATCTTAAAAACTGTTTGCCGCAATGGCATTGAGGTTGAATCATGTCTTGTTGGATAAAATTGTATATGTATATGCATTTAATTGCAAAGACTTGTAATTAAAATCCAGGGCGTTTCTCTTGAAACAATCTGAGAGAGTCCTCTTGGAACTATAAAAATATCTACAAAGCTAACTATCTCATATGGAAGTCCCTGATGGCCTAGACTCGTGTAAAACCGGGTTAGAGTTCAGGGAATTCCGAATATGCATATACCTTGATATTCATCACTGCCAAATCCGCGCTATACCAAGTAACACTCCACCGAGTCTTCCGGGCCTCTAGAAGCTGAATGAAACCCCATGGCTTCATTCCCGGTTTCGTGCAACATTTACTCTGATACAGATAACGTAAGAGGAGATACTGACGTAGAAAACACGGAATTTTATTAATGTCTCTGTGATAATTTACGTTGTTTCGGCATTCCTGAATAACTTTGACATTTACGTCCTCCTTAATGCACAATTCCTGTCACTCTAAATGGTAACATGTTATTCAAAGAAAGCTTTCATGGACCTATATATATTTCTCGAATCCGTTATCACTTTCACTCCAGTTATCCAATTGCTTCCGCTTCTTCTCGTCTTTTTTCCACGCCCCCTCATAAACAAATGCGTGGTATAGTAATTCTCGTAATGCTTGTAGCTTGGGGATTGTCTGAGTGGATTCTAAAGATTTGTCGCACGAGGTGAAAGTTCCAGACAGCCGAGTCGCTGTACTTTCACCAAGAGTTATGTAACTTTCACCTGGGAACAACCACTCCCTTTAATTGGTCTCACTGAAAGACACGTAAAGATAACCGCGATCAAATGGTTTTGTTTACGACCATCTAGCTCATCTACTCAACTCATCACCATAAACCTTACCCATTCTGCCCTTGTTCCTCCCTGTTATCCAATTATATTCTCCTATCTCTGCTTGACCATGACTTCCGCTTTGCTTCTGCTGGGCCTAATTTCAAGGTTTTCTCTTTCATTTCATCTTGTTATTGCTCAATTTCGTAGTTTCTGTCAAAGGTACATACCAATACTAGCTATGCCAGTTTCCTATTTTTTGTAAACTGTTAACAAGTTGAAGAAAGTGTATGCGCTTTCTCTGCGATTAAGTCTACAATTCCAAATTTAAAGTGCGCGTTAGGAACGAAGTTGATTTTTGCTTTCTCTGCGTTTTGGTGTCTTATCTTTAAAATAATTGTTAAAGGATATATGAAAACAAGTAACGCCACTACGTCAGTTGATTAGTGCACCAGTAAGGTAAATGCAGAGGTGCTCGATGGTTTCCCAACGAGCGGCGTCCTAGCCAATGTAGGCTAATTGCGCTCTATCCTCGAGTTAGCAGCCTATTCTTTCCCCGTGAACAGCCTGGCATCCCATTAGAGAAGCGGCACTCTAATGAGGAGTTTGCATACTGGATTCAGGGCCAACCCGCTCTTGGTCACTTTCCATGCTATGCAAACTACCCAGTGTTGTCTACCCCGTACCGGCTGCATATTACGTAGTCCCAGGTCTTTAGTACCCAAGCTGCAGCACCCACAGAGCCAAGTAGACATTGGAAGCTCCACTTCTCAGGAAAGAGGTAGATCAACTACTCATCTCACCCAAGAATGTAGAGACAGAAAGAGGTAGATCAACTACTCACTTCCTCCCACTTAGGATTAGGATTGACTTCCCGGTACGGGTCACCCATCCAAAGTCCCAGCAAGTCAGCATCGCTGAACTTAACTGTGAACCGAATCAGTAACTCACACACCACAGGGTCTCCCCGTAGTGCACCAGTAACAGAAGGATTGTATGCATTGTCGTATCCGTACACCGTATCCTCTTTACTTTCACTATCATACCCGATTTGTAGCGTTCTTTCTACAGTTTCACTTCTTTGGAAAACCTTTGTATATTTTTTTGTAGGAAAACGGAAATTATCTATAAAAGTTCCTAGTTTGTTCGACACTGACTGACTCATGAATTCGGTCTTTAGCAAGAACATCGGAAAGTCTTTCAAAATATATATATATCTTTACCAATTTCTTCTATTTAGCACCAAAATTGAGATTATTTGAATAGTGCCCTGTCCACAAGAATTCAATATAAAAGGTCTTCTCTCATCCACAGGTTTATTGACTTGAACATCCCTGCTGCAACTGAATGCTGGCAGCTTTCTCTCCAGATCAGTCCACTGTCCACTACTTGTTCGCCGCCCGATTATACTTTCCCTACTTTCTCCTTGCAGTGGGATTCGACAAAGGCAGTCTACCTGAACTTGTATATTTTTTGAACTAACGCATATATCAGATCCATGTGTCAGATACTGTGAAATAGCCCAGCGTTGTGTAGCTAGCTGAACGCAATGGAACGTAAACTACATGGAAGTACTGGCGGCGACATAGTTTTTAAATGTCTTGTTTCACCAAAGATAGGAGAAGGCAGGCTTACAGCAAAAAATTATCTGTGTACATAATCTTCTTACAAGGAAAGACCATCTGAACTGGAGAAACTGGAAGAGAAAGTCGGGGTCTTTAAATTTCATCTTCGGACATTTCTATAAAATTAGATCTACGCGCCGTAGTATTACATTCCCGCCCGGTATCTATTGTACCGAATGCTTTGCGCAATCAGGCGGGAACTGGCAACCAGGGACTCAAGTAAATGGCAAACGGGGGCAAGTAAAGACACGCGGAAAGATTTTACATCTTTATGCTGCGGCCCTGCAGTGAAAAATGCGGCGATGCGGATACATAGTTCTTTCCACCCTCTCTTGTAATATAAGTTCGGGTCAATGAGATGCCCACTGACGCAATGTGTATTATGACTTGCCTCTCCTATTTTTGCAAAAGTAGCAACACATAAATATGTGCAAGTAACAAATTTTGATAACAGAGCTTGAAAAAGCTGGTTTCATTTTACTAAAAACCAGTATCATTTTAGTTCGCCAAAACCTTGAATTATTTTTAAGGGTACTTGGAAACCCTTGTAAAAATATATTCAGCTTTACTTCGCACTATCAGTTGGTGGTAGTTGCATATAATTTTCGTCCTGCATTTTTATGATGTACTAGCAAGTATCCCCATTTTTTAAAAACACAATCTGGGTATACAATCCAGAATTATATTTCATGAAGGGAGCAACTTTTACGCCTAATTTAAGTTTGAAACAAGTCGAGGGAGCCATTCGTGCATGTAATGAAAAACCTGTTCCAGACTAGAGGTCATCTCATCCCATTTTTCATTTCCGAGAGCGTGTGACAATAATTCATGAAGCAAGGGAATAGAATGCAGCCGATAGATAAGAGTTGCAATGTTCTTTGAATTATACAATCTTATCATGAGAGAACAGAGTTTCCAGGATGTTGAATTTTTTATTATACTGTCCTCAAATTTGTTATCTCGTATTTATGAACTGCATATGCGTACCACTCGCACAATTCCATAAATATGGTAAGCCGGCCGGTTTTTTCGTAAAACCAAAATCTCAGCTTTATATTCCCAATGGATTTTCCCATTCAACAAGAAGTAACAACCTTGAAATAAAACCCTACTATTTTTTATCGAGTCGTATCCGTTTGTAAATGGTTTCAGCAGCAAAAATATACGATTAAAAGGAAAGGAATCCATTTACCAAACCTGTAGCAGGCAAACTATCAAGAGCTTTCTATTTGTACATGTGCTATTTTGAATTTAAAAAGCGCACAAAACTACCGCGAATTTCTCTTAACTTCCGCCATCCTGGAAATTCAGCTAATTTGCAAAAAAACAGGCTTACCGGAATATGTATTGCAAATCCTTCAGTCAGAGGGGAATTCTTGAGAGGTACTAAATTAGTTATGCATAAATTATTTATAGCTGAATTATTATTAAACTTACCTATAAGGAGAAAGATGACAATTGCATGTAGAATGTGCGAGAGTGACATGATGAACTACTTTTCACTTTCTCCCTTACACTTTTTCCCACAGTAGTTTTGTAACTTTCACATACTTTCACTCAAGACTTTGGACTATGAGTTTCCAGTTTCCAAAGTCAAGCCATCCCAGCCCGCAATATGTATGAAAAAAAGAAGCAGATGTAAAAGCAGGATAAAAATTCTTCAACTTCTGATCTAAAATCCAACTTTAGCCCAGGTTTTAGGGTGAAACGACACTCTGAAGTAGATCATCTTCGGATAACTTCCTTTTGCGTATTGCTGGGCGCAATCAAAGGCGCAAGTTTTGTCACACGGAGAATAAGAACATGCTTATGTCTTCTCGCAGATCAAGTTGTTAGAAACCAGGGTAGATGGGATGACTTTGGGAATCCGGCAGATAGGTATCCGGGATGATCACTTGGGTAAAGTTTTTGGGAGATTCATCCTGAGGCGAACTGTAGAAGAGATAGAAGCTTTTCAAAAAGCTACCAAGGTTCAGCCTGAGAGCGTGTGCAACTTTCTAGTTAGCAGCAACGTCACGCTTCAGTTTTAGATATATGATGCAAGTTTTGAAGGAAAATCCAAGGAAATAATCTAGTCCAAGAGAAGTTTGCAATATCCGCAGATTTAGGTTTTAGGGAGCGTATTATCGCCCATCGCCTCCTCAATGTTGACACGCTCAAAAATGAGACGGGGGTCTCTTGGACTACTTAGAGAGTATAAGTGGTGTGGGTGATTGTTGTAAAAGTTGATGTATTTGCATAATCCCGAGCACTTGAAGCTTGATGAAAATCTTGGAGTCTACATACGGACCTGTCTTCCTTCACTGATTCCTACTAACCGCACGTCACTTTTATTACTGCACCGTCCCTTATCCTCTCCTACCTTATCCTTCAACTTCTATTCCTTCTTTTCTTCCCACCCGACGCCAGCCACCTTCCTTCCTTCCTCCAGCAAAAGTCTGTCTGAAACCTATGGATGCGGATTACAAAATCCTCAACCTCCTCCTTCAAAACTTGAGAGCACATTGGAGCCACAATTCCATCTCGTCCTGGGCAAATGCAAAATCATCTTCCATTCCCTACTTTCTCCGCCAGTATCATCAACCAGCACATTGAGCTTCCCGGTCTTCTTCACTCCTCTTGTACTCTTCTTCCTCTAACCTATCCAGGATGTTCCCTGTGTTTCAGCCCCACAGCATTATACACAACCAGGGAAAATTACCACTCATTCATGATCTTATGGAAGAAGGGAAGCAACTTTCTCCACGCTATAGCTTTACCCTAACCCATCAACTTTCTCCAATTACCCTCAACAGGATTCTTGTGGAGCGCGCGTTCCACATTTCATAAAAGACACTCAGTCACTTCACTTCCATCATGTGGTTGTATTGTTTCGTAGTTTCTACTCTACTGAATGCTTTTTTCGGTACGTTGTAAGACAGCAGCTGCCGAATTTCTCTTGAAGTGCCCTAGCATGATGGTATTGCAATTAGATTCAAATTAAATAATGCGTTTAAAACCAACAGTATTTAAGGATACCATACATTCGTATATATATAATAGGGTACCCTAGGAAATCTGGGCGGATTTTGTTGTTTTGTATCAGCACCTATTCATTCCCTGAATATAATTCGGAGTTTGGAGCCCGGATGCTCAAGATTAAGATCAGTTAATCTTGGGAATCTTTCCGCAATTAGCCTAAATTTGCTAGGTCGGCGCTTGGTGGGAAACCACTGAGCACCTCTGTTATAATACAATCTTGGGAAAATATTTTTAAATTCTTGCTGCTATTTTATTTAAGGATATTGAAATTTGGCACGCTTGAAATTTCTGGGAATGGAGAATGGAGCACAGTAAAAAGTGTTTTGTCTTTTGCTGTAAAATCATTGCTTGTGCATTAGTTCAATGCAGTTTATCCCCAACCACCGGTCATTGCATCATGCATCTTGTATAGCATGACGCATGAGACAAGCAGCAGGAAAGAAGTTTTTGCATCGGAAATATGCGAACGTTTTTTACTCCACTTTATGAATCTATTGATCCATCTCAAGAAGTGAATGAAGTGATCATGCAGGAGATTAAGAGTATACGCGAATATACTCCAATATCTAAGTCAAAACTAAGTAATAATTCATAACTCTGCAACTATACAAAATTGACAAGTTACTAAGTACCGGATGCCGGATGTGTGCTCTAGATATAGCACGTACTCTCTCATTTCAGTTTCCGCACCGACATTAAAACTTACCATGCTTGTCTTCCATTTGATGAAACTTTTAAATCAGGCTCTTTCTCATTTCTGTTTCCGCAAAAAAACTCTGGAGTGAAACTTTACTAAGTACTACAATTCATATATAGTTGCAGAACTTGGGATTTTAGGATCTTCCATCAAAAACTTAAGTTTTCGCATACTTTTCTCTACATAATCATAGCGCATAATCCTGTTGGGATTGGATTGAATGAGACGACCTGCAATCAGTAGTGTTTTTACTTTTTATCGTTATTTTGACGAGCTGTTACAAATCATTTTGCAAGCTGTAAACTTGTCAAATGTGTCCCGGATAAACTGTACCGGGATGATATGTTTCTTTTAATGGGTAGCAATCCTCACATATGCCTGCCGGCAGTTTCCTCCAACTCCTACTTCGTCTAATGCATCAGGCATCAAGGGACGTAATCCCTTGAAAACGTCTAGCTAATGTGAGAAGCAGCGCTGCCACTTAAGTTGTTTCTGTCATTTCACCGAGTTTCTTCATTATATTGTCTAGACATGGATGAACTCCGTCTTCTCAATTTTACGCACTCAAAACATCTCGGTTTACAAGAGGAAATTCGCCTAGTAAAAACTAGTTCAGTCTTGTCAAAAAGAAAGCGAAATGAAGTAGCAACTGAAACATATCAGAAGCTTTCATTCCAATCATACTGACTCTTTCCTATCTTGAAGATCTTAGAATCGTAGATCTTAGAATCGTAGATCTTAGAAATCTTGTGGGAAAAATACATGTACGTATACGGATCGCTACGAGAAGCTTGGCCCTGTTATAGTGCAGCACAACAGGCTAGCAGCTAGATTGAAATAGGCCTCTACAGTTTTTACTAGGAGGCAAACCTAAAACAAAACTAGAGCATAACGTATCGCAATTTCTAAATAAATTGCACTTGTGTATATTATTTCCAAATGAAGGAAAATGTTCTAAACTGCCAGCAACGACTCTTCCTGTCATTTTAAATACAAGACAATCTCATCTCGAACTTCCTTCTGGCACTTCTTTCTTTGCTTGATCCACAACTTGGAGGCTGTAGCACGCATTTCCAGGAATGGGTTTTCGCATTTTCTCGTATGTTTAAAATTTTATATTTGAATTATGATCCAAGGGGGATAGGAGAAATAGCTCACTCAACCCGAGTTTTGTACGCAAAACGCGCGTTCGAGAAGAGCAAGGCCGTAGCATTGCCCTTCTACGAGCGTATGAGTGCGTTCAGTTTATAAATATAAATCCTCCAGGGTGAAACAAAGTACTTTTCAGGAAATACATTGTCTAGACAGCCGATGTAAACAGTAGCAGACTCGGCTCAGCACTCAATTATTTTAAGAAACTTATGTAGTACATGAGTTGAGCTACCCGACCGAATCCCAGAGGGTAATTTGCGTTATCCAGGGACCGCGTAAATTATTATCTGGGGTTTCCCTGTCACATTCAGAGTTAAATGGTCAATTCACAATTATAATTAGCTACGCAGTTACAGATGATGTGGTAACTTTGAAACAAAACTAGATCGTTGCCACAGCGTCTCCAGAAACGAAGTCAGGTCATTGAAATTATCGTTTCCACGTGGAAGATTTAACCTTCCATAAATTATCCCGTCTGTAAGAACACAATATGCAATTGAAATAGGATGAAATGATTTACGTGTTCGTAAACAAGTAAACAACTCTGGAACATGTGTACGTGTTGCAGAAGTGTAGTCTCGCGTAACGTAAAAACTGTTGACATGACAAAAGTCTTAGATGGAGTAATATTTTAAGTAATAAGTTTAAGTAACATAGTTTCACTTGCGGATTTTTAATGATCTCGTTTGAATGCGAGTTACGGGTTTCTCTGCTTTCACCATTCTGGCACGGATGCAAGCCCATTATTTAAATCTTCTGTCGTCCATGGGGTGATGAATGGCAGAATTTACAAGCATACAATAAACTGTGCTTCAAAATTCTATAAACGAAATGCTGCACACGAATTAGAATCATTAAAATATCACGTTAGTAGTTTCATATTCTAATTCTACCTTAAGCAAGCGTTATACATGCACAATTTAATCCAGAACTTTTTTCATTGCTACAGTTTCATTTGGTTACTGTATAATTTCGTTTCACGAAATTTTCATGATGCAGTTTTTAAAATTATGCCATAATTTCAAGCCCTTTAAGCTGTTCCTACAACTTGTGATGCAAGAAGCCTAAAATTCCGCTGCAAGTCCTGACTGATTTATTAGTCTAGTGCATTTATATAGTGCAACTAGCAAAATTACTGTTATGTATAACTTTATTGCAACAGGTAACGGCCTCTGGCGCCCGGAAACGTAGAGATTTGAAGGAACTTTCCTCTTTCCATAGATAAGCTTCAAGAAGCAAGAAAAAGGAAACTTTGTAGAGCCAAAATTTCCGGAAGTATTCGATGCCCATCTTCCGAGAGTTCCGGACCGGTGAAAACATCAAGTCAAGAGAAAGTAGAGAAAGTGTGCTCTTCAAACGTTTCCTTGGTTATATACCTTCTTGCTTGTGTTTCTTTGTACCAAACATAACTTGATAATCATTGAGCTGAAATGTTAAACTCGATGAGCATAAATGTTATTCTACACGCTTTAAGTAAGAGGCGGCAGGGTTTGAAAGATCGGTACTGTGGAACCTCGTGGTATGTACATACAATGGACTCAAATGCGCCATTCCTTCCCCAATGCTCTGACCGCACACTTTGTCCCGGTACAGTTTACCTTCCCTGTAGACTTCCCTCCTTTCAGAAATCATTACGCGTTGGAAGGAACAACATTCAAATGTGTTCCTGACGGCATTGAGTGTTACATTTCGATACTATGCATAGAGGAGGGTGAATATACGAGTAACCTTGGATTCTATTGATACTGTGGCTGGAGTGTGAGTGCTAGGGCATAGTCAATAGTAGACGACGAGGGAGACTCTGGAACCATATATTTGCCCGCTTTCCAGAACAGTTCCACTGCAATACACAACTTGTTTTTAGTGTTCATGTTAGCCTGCAGTGAAGAAGTTGATGAGCGACTATTAATACACATTTAAATAATTAATTATTTAAAGTTTGAGTAGTTGTGTCGTGTTAATTGCATAGTTAGTTTACTATAATTGTGTCATTGATCAGAATGTATAAATGCTATTGGATTCCAGAGTATTTTCACACACATCTCTAAAATTGTTTCACTTCATACTCTTATGTTAGTTTTTCTTGGTGGCGTAACAACACTCTTCTCAGGACAGAGTTATTATTTCGTTCGTTTAGCGTGTATTTACTGAGGAAGGGGAGATTGGTTGCTGGTGTATTGATTTACTATCGATAAGAAATCGATAACTGCAAAGTGTGGGATTCAAGTGTGTGTGTGAGTGGGGCTGGTCGCTGGTGTAGTAAGATTTTAATTTGGTGGTTTATTGCAAAACCGCCGAAAGAAAATTTTATTTGGACTTTCTCAAAGTATGGATGGTGAAGGGTGTGAAATAATTGGACAAGCAAACGTAATTGACCCCAAACAAACGAGCGTTTCAGAGGATGATGACGATTCGTATTCGAACGAAGATTCTGATATTCCAGAGCCCTCATCTAACGAGTACAAGACATTCGTTGTGTTAATCAACGATGATGGATCTCTTATTGTAGATCGTAGTGGTATGATAGATGCGGAGAGTAAGTTATTGTCATTGTTTTATTTTATGTCACAGTCGCTACGTAATTACAATCATCATCTCCTGGGCTTTGTGTAGAATCGAGATCATGACGAATCACTTTAGGAATTGCGTTGCTTGCAGTCAGCAAAGGAATTAAAACAGACGGGAGATTCTCGAGATGCTTGTGGTGGTTGCGCCCAGCTTTCATGTTATGTTGTGTTTAGCTGGAGCTAGCGGTTTCCTAAAGTCGGCATCAAGCAGAGTGTCATCTCAATTAATGTTTGGAATTACAGTCTGTTTGCTTCAAAGCACTTTCAGAGTAAATGACTTGATTGTAACATTTGTTATTGGCTGGGCTGTCTTTGAGATTGAGTGTTTTAACAAGTTTAACACGTGGGCAAGCTACTTACTTGCAAGCAAGCTCTTTCTTTGGTTGCGGTCGAATTGATGATTTGCTTGGCCCTGATTTTTTGCACTAGTTAAATTGAAAGGGCTGAAAGGAGATGGTTGAAGGGGGAAGGAAGAAAGTTTGTATAGCCTAGCTTTGAAAGTATAAATAAACCAAGTCTAGGTAGGCAAGATATTTCGCAGGTAAACGTATTTGAAAGCAGGGGACATTTGATTTCCGAACGGCGTCCAAATTGTACTTCTGCAACAAGATGTGGTTTACAAGAAGGTTTTACATTTAGTGGGATGATGAACACGAAAAATTGTATTGGAGTTGCTGATTTGGTTTGGTTTGATTTATTTCAGGTTCTGATCCGCAATGTGTAATTCCTGTTTCATTACCGGTAAACAAGCTAAGAAATCCAGATAATCCCTTTCCGGGAGCTACTACTATGTCAAATCAGGGCGGGAGGACTAGAAAATCCAAGCCTCAGCCGGTGTTATATACTGGGGACGACAGCGGTTATGACTACGATACTTCTGGAAATTATGTCCCCATTAGTGGTACGTTTGTATTATGACTCACAGTGATTGTTTACGCTCTCGTGTTGTCTGGCTTTTGTTTTGTGAAGGCTTGTGTCTGTTGTTTACTGAATTGTGTGCAAATGTAGGGACAGCTCCACAGATCGATATGAGTGAGTTGGGTCCTCAAGACATGGCAATTTTGGAGAATGTTCTTCTTCAACCTAATTCCGGGGAGTTGCTTGAAAGTTTTGATTTTCCTGCTGAAGAAGGTGGTAACGGCACACAAGGTAAGATAGCTTAGATTGAAAATAGGGGTGCTTGGGTTGCTACGACCTCTACTATAACTTTTACTGTTTGCTCTTTTGTCTTTCTGCTCATGTCAACTTTGTTTGTCCATCTCAGGTGGTGGTGTTCATTTATGGGACCACAGTTACTCTGCTTTATCAGCTACTCCAGTTCAGCAGCAAGTGGCAGCTTCCGATTCTTCTATATCGCAATCTCGGCCACAAGTTTCCAAACGAGTTGCCGAACCTTTAGGCATCCAAATCGAGGATTCTACAGTGTCTCCTAGACCTGGCAAATCTGTTATTAAGGCAAATGGTCCTGGGAGAAGGCCAAATGTTGCTAGTCCCGCTGTGTCCCCAGCATCGCAGCAACTGTCTACTTCATCATCTCCTACCGCGCACTCACCCAACATACGACGAGTCTCAGAAGGTAATCTCGGTGATAGTCTGGCGGAATTATTTCGTTTGGTAGTGGGAAAGACCTAATATACATAAACTAGACAAATTTATGCTTTCTAGTAAATATAGTTTGCTTTTTCCTATTTTCTCATTTCTTAATTTTATACAATTCGGCATGAGTGTTGATTATTCTGGCAAATATTATAATCTTAGTTGCTGTGATATTATGCCTCAGCATGCAGAGCAGAGCCAATCCTCTACATAATATTAAAGCTTTGTACGTTTGTAAATTTTCTGCCTTGTAACGGTGTCATAGTTCTATGTAGTTTTCTTGCCCGGAATATTAGAACTGTTTAAGTAACCTTCCAGGATCGGAGGTTACTTGGCTGGAAAGTGTAAACTTCGTATCTGACACTGATACTATTATAACCTAAATATAGGTGACAGCGCAAACATTCGGAGGTCACAGCGCCATCAGGACCGTGTTGAACGACAGGAAGCGGAAAGAATAAAAGCTGAAAATCAGCAAATGCTCCAGCGAGAAAAAGAAATGATGCAGGAAAATCATCAAAGCGTCATTAGACCAATGGAGGTTTCGCCGTCTCCTGTTCCAGTAGCTACACCGGTTATGGCTAGTCCTATTTTCGAAGAGGCTGTTTCTGTTACTGGAACTAGTACACCAAGCAGTGCATCATCGATGGATAGGAACGCTAGGTACAATGTCAGCCAGGATACTACGTTAGGACTGTTCGATTTTTATTTACTCAACATCAAAGTATGAATATTTTTCTTATAGACGACCAGCTCGAAGTCGGAAACTACCAGCTCATTTGGCAGATCCAAATTATATTCAGTTGGATGAGGAAGGAAAGCCTATTTCACAACCTGTATCTCCCAGCATCAACGCTGATGATTCTGATAGCTTCGTACACTTGTCCTCTGATACGAGAGATGAGGAAAGCATGGATGAAGAACCTGGTGAAAAGGGTGAAGAAGATGACCCTAACAAGTGAGTTTCAATTAGTATAAGTTGCCATCGAGGAGGGACTTTTTATAGCACATGACTAACTAAAATCTAATTTTGTGTCTATTCTAGATTATGGTGTATCTGCAGACAGCCTCATAACAACAGATTCATGATATGCTGCGATAAATGCGACGACTGGTTCCATGGAAAATGTGTTGGCGTAACTAAACAAGAAGCTAAGAAGATGGAAAGCAATAACAAACAGTGGCACTGTCCGAATTGTCGAAAGGAGTTAAAGAAGATGGCAGCAGCGGCCGGTCAAACTCCGCGAAGAGTAGGAAGACCTGTTGGAAGTGGTAGAAGAGTCAGTACAGCTTCCAGCCAAGAATCTGAGTCATCCGAAGTATTTTTACCTGAAAAGAAGAAGGAAATTTCAAGGAGTCAGTCTCTGATAGAACCTCCAAAAAAGCAAGAAGTCGAAAAACAAGAAACGACTACTGTATCGCGTAGGAAAAGTAGCAGCAATATCACGTTCCAGAATGTCGTGCCGGTAGCATCTCCTAAGAGTACGTCTGCGTGTATTAAGATCTCTTTGTGAGGCGTACGTTACTTTGCTTTGGAAATACTGCCAATGGCTGACGTTTCTATAATTTTGCCTTGGTTTGCTGTAGGTTGTATGGTCTGCGGTAACAAAGCGAGGGATGGGTCTGTCTACTGTAGCGATGCATGTGTTGGCCGGCACGCTACATCCACGTCGAAGAGCAAAGACGAAGCGCCTCATTCAACGCCAACTACACCTGCTTCTGAACTCGTAACACAAGCTCCTGATGCTACCATTGCTCAGCCAAAAAAGCTGAAGGTGGGAAATGAAACTTGCATGCAATCACTGTTTAATATTACTTTCATTTTTACTTGAAGTGAAAATGAAGATATCGGTATATACATGCTTATTCTTTTTATTTGCAGCGGTTTTTGTCGTTGAAGTCTGATCAGCAGAAAAAGGCACCTGATATTTTTGCGTTCCATGTGATACAAACTGGAGCAACTAAGTCCACTGAAATGGTTCCAGCGCGACCAAAAGAACCAGCAGCAGTTGTACTACCCACAGCTAGTAGAGCACCGCCAAATGTGGGGGTCACTCCAGACAAAAACGGAATTCCGAAGGGTAGTGCTTCTCCTACGAAATCCACCCCTCCTACGGGAATCCCGGCGAAGCAGTTTTACAGCAACGATGCAGCTGCAAAGACACCAACACCTTCAAAGACTGAGAAAGAAAGTTCTACCTCGAAAGCATCCACCTCGGATACAAATAAAAGCGGAAGTAGAACTAAGTCATCAAGCAGAAATTCCCAAGGTGGTAAGCACGCACCTGATAAGCGCAAGTCTAAAGAAGCTATTCGTGAAGCTGAAAAGGAAAGGGATGCAATCCACGGACGAGATACTGAAAGTCTCATAAAGCAAAACATGAGAAAAACCTTACAGGAAGCCTTAAAACATCGATTGAGCGAGTTGCAAGAGACTGATAAAGCTAGTATACCTTCGGAAAACACACCTGAAAAGATCGCCAAAGAAATTGAAGGGGAACTGACTTTGATTTTTTCGACTCCCAACAACCCAAAGTGTAAAACCAAGTATCGTAGCATCGTATTTAATCTCAAGTAAGTTGCGTTATACATCGATTAGATTTTTATGATTACTGTGAGAGTTTAATATAAACCTGTTTTACTCGTTTAAAATAGGGATGGCAAGAACTTGTTGTTTCGAGAAATATTACAAGGCAACGTTACACCTCAGCAACTAGTGAAAATGGAGCCAACAGAAATGGCTAGTGAAGAATTATCAGAATGGAGACAAAAGGAGCAAGAGAAAAATTTGGAAATGATCAAACGAGCCGAATTAGATAAATTAGTGGAGGCTAAAAAGCAAGAACTTCTGGATAAAGGGGCAGATGCTGAAGCAGTCGAACAGGAGCAGTCGAAGAAGCTTGATTTAGCTGACGTTTTGGAATTGAAAGATGCAAAACTCCTTTCGACAGATGCAGAAACGCAAGAAAAACCTAAGGATGATAAATCTGGTCACAGTAAAAGTCATTCGATTTCAAGGCATCATAAGTCTCACACCAAGGATAAGCATTCAGGCGACCGTGATCGGCATTCCTCCAGAGATAAGGGGAAACGTGATGACAGAGATCATAGATCTCGCCATCGAAGCCGGGAGCGTAGCACTAAGTCCAGTCACAGAGGCAAGGAATCCAGTAAAGATAAATCTGTAAAAGAGAAGAAAAGTGAAATAAAAAGTAGCGATCGCGAGCGTTCGCGTAGCACTAGCACCCGAGACCGCAGTGACGAAGATAAGCTAAAGGCTCAATCATCTAAGGATGAGGTAATCTGCGTACTTAATTCCGCTTTTACGTATCTCGTTGGGTGTCTTAGAATGTAAGCGTAACATTATTTACAATTGATATGACAGGGCCATTCAGCCTCAGAAATTCCTTCCACTGCTGATTCTTCGAATTCTGAAGAAACCGCTGCTGCTACACCAAAACCAATGGATGTTTCTGCGGATAATTCAAGTAATGAAGCGTCACTGCTCAAAAGTAAGTTGTGTGATCGTGAAGCTGCTCGATTAATCATTTTCAGCAATAGAATATTGAACTTTTAATGTTGCATTAGTTTCCCCGCCGATGCGTCAGTCAACGGAATCTGACCAAGAATTACCGTCATCCACGATCAAAACTCCAGATTTTACTGAAGAAAAGAAGGACAGTGCTCACGCACCCATTTTCAAAACAAAGCTGCTCATGCACGAGCTTGGACAATTCAGAGCTTCTGCCTACAATGTGTCTCATAATTCCTTAGACGGCGTCATTTTTCCGCCGGAGCCTGTTCCCATCGTGGGCCGAATCGCTCCTGAGACTGTTTGGGACTATATTGATAAGATGAAGAAAACAAAGGTATGGAAATTCCGTTGTCTTTCTCCTGAGAGTTACCTGATATTTCGCCATCCGTGTATGACTGTTTTTATTCCTATTCTAGGAAGTGATTATTCTACGCCTACATCCAGAAACAGATGCTGACTATGATGGATACATGGCATTTTTTAAATACCTATCCTCTCGGGGTAGGTTAGGTGTCATGGGGCATGTAAAGCCTCCCTTAAAAGATTGCTACTTAATACCTTTGGATAAGCATAGTCCAGTTAATCGAGTAAGTTTGTTTAAGGCACGTGTAAAAAAGTTTTATATGAGTGTATTAGAGGAACCTTAACTTTATGCTGTATCCCATATTGTAGGCTCTACTTCCCTTTCATGGTCCAGGTCTTCCAGAGGATAGAGATCATTGTCTTCTTGCAGCAGTCACTCGTCACTGTGAAGTGGCAATTGCCCCACAAATAAAACGAAAAATGTCCTCAGAAATGCCACAAAATTCTGTAAAGAAGAAAAAAGTTGGCAACGGTAAATCAGTGAGCGGAAAACAGCATAGGGATATGTTACCATCTACATCTGGAATTGATGCAAAAGCCCAGAAAGATTTTGAAAAAGGGATGCCGTCGCCCGACGATGATCAACCGTATACTCCGTGGGAAGAGGAAGATGAAAAAGGTAAACACAATCTTGTCCCTCATCATCATTGTTGTTACGTATCATCCGAGTTCAGTACTTCAGCAAACTAATTTCTATTTTCCAGATCCAGTTTCCAGCATTCCTGTTGTTGATGAAAAGACGAGTGCTCAGAAGCTCTTAGAGGAAATAAATCGGCAAATAGAACAAGAAAAGGAGCAAATAGCAAACATCGCCGTAGCCATAACACGCAATGAAAATATTTCGATCCCCGGTTTGGATGGGGATTTCCCAGCAGAGAATCCCAGTTCCGATTTTGGAGGTCAAAACTTGCCGTTTTTCCTCCGTACGGATACTCCACCTGGTGAAGTTCCGTCTTCATCATCCCTCATTGCCTCAAATACTACAATGTCATATCCTCCTCCTGCAGCTACTGTTTCCCCGGAGAAAATGGATGTAGATTTCCGCTCAGGAGTGAACAAGTTTTGTGATACTACGGATTCACATACGCCATTGGTAACATATAGTTCAAATACTCAGAATACTCCGACTACTTCCGCAGTGTCACCTGCAGTACCACCAGTGGTAGATCTAGACGAAGAGGCTTATTCGCCTTCCGATTATTCTGAGGATTGTAAAGTTGTTTCCGTGACTAAGGACGGTGTGACAGTTTCTGAAATCCGAGAAACTATAGTTGCTCCCAGTAGTGATATCAAATCATCTCCTGAAAAAGAGAAAACACCCGAACCGATTCCTGGTTTTGGTTTTACCCCTCACAATGAAGAGCCACCCGCGAAAGTTGTCAGCCTTCAAGCTCCATCTTTTGCAAGCTTCCGGTCAAGAGACGTTGAACTAGAGCCACCACCACCTGGTGAAATTGACGCAGTAACCGCCCCTATTCTTAAAGCTCCTAAAATTGCGTTGGACTCTGTTTTTACTCGCCCTTCAAGCACTGCAGCACTGAAACCAAAAATTCAGATTAACATCAAGAAGAAGTCGGAAGTGCAACAAGAGTCTATTCCCACAGTACCGAATGTTTCAACGTCTGCGGATGAAGCGAGTACAAGTATTGCCACTGCCCCTGTAAGCAATGATTCCATTTCTTTCATTCCATTAATGCAGCATGGTACGGATGCAGAGATGTCTGTAAAACCTGGCATGATCCCATCACATACAACCTACCCTGGAGGAGAAGCTCCGACGCCGGTGGGTCCTACGACGTCCAGTGTTCCGAGTTTGATGCCAGGAGTCCCCCCACTTCCTATAGTCAGCATACCTCCCCCAGGATTAGTTCCATACCCGCCACCGATGAGTTTAGGTCCGTTTCCTCCTGGAATGGCTCATATGCCAAGGCCACCAATGATCCCGATTCCACCTCCTACAGTTGGTGGCATTGGTATAAATACAAGTATACCTCCTCCCCCTATTGCAGGGATGGTTCCCACAACGTCCATACCCCCGCCTCCCATTCGTGGGGTCTCAGGCATAAACCAGTTGAGTCAGCCTACATTCGGACCAACTTCGGGGAATCTAGCTCCTAACTCGGTATCATCACCCTCAAGGTTTCGACCAGCTAGCCGTTTTTCTCAACAGCCTCCTGGAGGTTCCGGATCCTCATCTCAAGGACTACGCTTGGGAACTCCATCGTCTTTGACACCAAATAAAAACCCGGGCGGTTTCCAGAAAGTGTCTGATCGGTATAGGCCAAGTCGATTTAGTAGATATAATCGGTCGAGATCACGGAGTCCATCCCGTAATCGGTCACGATCCAGGAGTGCGGGTAGAAATAGATCAAGGTAAAATTTAGTTATCTTATCTTATCGCATAAGCTTCTTATAAGTTAATGTTAATACAGTTGAAGTTGACATTAATTAATGTCTTAGGTCAAGGTCGAGGGATAGAGACCGTAGAAGAAGAAGACACTCTTCAAACTCTAAGTCTAGAAGTCCGCAATCATCACGACGTCGGTCAAGGTCTCGTTCACGATCGCCACGGTTTTCTTCACGATCAAAAAGTCCATCGAGTAAAAAACGGTATTCAAGATCAAGGAGCCCGGGTAACCGATCTCGACGAAGGAAGTCCCGTTCTGTCTCTCCTGATGTTAGCACTCCAGTTGTAAAGAAATAGACCGTTGGAGAAAAGCACCTCAGCATCACTAGCGTTCCTCTCAAACCAGAGGCTAATGAACTTATGCTCCCATGGAATCGTGTGTTGTAAACGAAGAACGCAATAGGTTTTATAATTTACTGTTAAGTGTTTTTGGGGTAAGACTAAAGGTCTAGCTCGCCTTCTGGTAGAGTATGTTATTCAAAGCGTTTAACAACCTTATAGTTACAAACAGTGTCTTCGGATTTCGTTTTTTAGATGTAGTCTACTAATGCTTGGAATATGCAGAAACTAATCATATGCCTGTGGTAACGACATAGAACGGAGTTTCTTACACAAGGAACATCGCTAGTACGTTTATGTAGGAATATCTTCAACAGTATAATACACATGTATCAACTAGGTGAAATTTTTGTGCATTTCATGTATATTGATCCAATATTATAAAGAAACATACCCGCTTTTTTCGTGAGTTATGAGTATATACGAATGAAAATTTCGGATGAGCCTAATTGGCTAGCTTGAATTATCTCTTGGTCCGTAAATAAGCGATACACCTGTCGAAGTTAGTCGGTATAGTGGCATTCTTAACTTTCTACATTCGTTGGATAAGTACGGGCAGTAGTAAAATGGAAATCAGAATACAACAGCATCGCACTTAACGTTTTCATATTTACTATTACTATTCAACTTGTACATCTCAAATTCCAGAAAAGCTCTTCAGGTAGACACAAACCATGCGGCGATACGCCCAAGCTTTTGAACCACGCCCTGTTCAATATGAATATTTCTTTTAATAAAGGAGTAAGTACAACAATGTATGAGAAACTAATGTACAGAAGATGAAGAAAGTGATGTCTGTGGAGATCCAGCTGAAAAATCCCATGATCGTCTGGATTCTACGTCTATAATTCTCTGGCACTCCGAAAATTAGCAAGGCAGTTAGGATCATATTTGTCTTGGAAGTGTCGTAGAATGATGGGAAGGAGAAAGCGTTTAGAGCAAATATTAGCATTTCATACATAGCTAGATACGTTAAGAAGCACACTTCTGTAAAATATAACGTAAGGACTAAGCTAAGCGTGAACAATAAAATTTGATGGTGAATTAGCCTGAGTGTGTATACTCGTTTTCCTGTTGCTTCATTCTGTCCACCAGTGCGACGGCCTGTTGAATTCCCAGCTGGATCAGCGGGAGAGGATATTAAATCAGTTTTTGTCCCTTCCTCTTCTGTAAATCGGCAATCGCCAGCATTCGAAATACCTCCAAATAATTCAAATGATCCCGAAGCATTAACTTGATTGCTTCCAGTAATTCCCAATTGGTTAACGCTCCGAAAAGGTTCCTGCTTGTCTATCCCATCAACATAGTCTTGTGCGATTCTCTCCCTAGACGATGAGACATCTTCCGTGGCTTGACCTGAACAAGAGTAGGATGGAGTGTAAGTCATCATACATTTTCGAATCTAATTATAATTAATACAGCAAACTTTTCTTTAATTTACATTTACCTCCGAGTATTCTTTGCAATCGAGCATCACTATTATTCAAAATTCTTTTTCGACGTTCTTCTCGTCGTCTTTCCGCTTCTGACATCGACATTTTCTCAGAATTCCAACATAGGAAGCACAACAATGCTTATTAATCTCGTCTTTTCACAACTTGAAGAGTAGGTTTCACATTAAACCAGTTATATATATATAACAAACAATGAGATAGCACAAATTATAGTTAATTAAAGCGGGATCTGTACAACGCATGATCTTCTTCCCAAAAATTTTATGTTTTCGGTGACCGAAACTTCTTAAACTTCGCGCTTGACCTACGCAACTTTACTTTAACATCCAACTGTACAGTAGACGTCTTTCGTTTCTGACATCCTTGACGCAATGTTTTCATTTTATGAACTACAAAATCTCTGCCACATTTTTATGTTTTAACAGGACTGTGCAACATAAACTGAAGTTAATGTTATCAACAAGCAGTAAGCAGACGGGATAAAGTTCCATGTGATTTATATATATAATATATAAATTATCGACTCACTTTAGTTATTATTGCCGCTCTTAATTAGTGAGGGAGTGGTTGATAGATAGCTGCTCTAGTTTAATTTTTCTGAAATCAGTCGTCACAAGTTGCATTAAATAACTGATTCCTATTATTAATGTTAGGGGTTCGTGCTTGTGACCAAGTTTAAAAGATTTTTTGAATATGCTTGGTGATATCGTAAATTTTGCTACGTAGCTGTTGTTGGTTGTGATTAAAGGTCCCCCTGCATATTCGGTTTGTTTTTCATTTGTAGGGGACCCTTGCAACACCCTTGCAAGATAGCTAAAGTAAGCTGATGACCCTACTTTAATTAATACTTTGCTGCTACTGTATTTTGCCTGGAGAGCACTGAAGAAGGCAACTAAGAATGGATTTCGATAGCCCTGACGTAGCAAAAGAGTTTCCGGGACTGTACATGGGAGATGCAGGAAGGACTTTGAATGATCCAGCTGAATGTAAGAGGAAATAGTTTTTCACAATAAATCTCATTTTGCAGCGGCTGAATTGACACTTGTGAATTCTATTCAAAAGCTAAACTTTGTATATCGTATGTCAGACGAAGAAGACGAGAAGGCGAAAAGACGGAAAGAAAAAAAAGAAGGCAAGAAGGAAAAAGGCTACGCTGCATTAGCTGGAGAAAGTTCACCGGAAGAAGAAGAAGCTGATCCTAAGCAAGTGGCCTTGAGTATTATTGAAAAGCTATATATATAATATACGTATTGTAAAAAAAATGTTGCTTGATTGTAAAAGGAATTTGCACTACAGATTAACTAATTGATGTTGCTATTCTTTTACCAGAAGCCCTGGAAAAACAAAGAAAATCAAGGCATCTTTTAAACTATCATCTGCAAAGAAAAAAGACAAGAAATCTTTCGATAAAACCGAGAAGGAGAAGGTAGCTAAGAAAACTGAGAAAGAGAAGGAAGAGGAGAAAAAACCAGCGGAGAAAGACAAGAAAGCTTTGGAAAGGGACAAGCATAGCTTGGAAAAAGATAAAGATAAAAAGGTAGCGGAGAAGGAAAAGGAGAAAAGGTCTGCTGAAAAAGATAAGGATAAGAAACTGGAAAAAGACAAGGAGAAAAAGTTAGAAAAAGAAAAAAAGAAAGAAGAGAAGAAGAAAAAAACATCAGTGGGTGATTGTGCCAATACAAGTGTTAATAATGTAGCCACTACAGCATCTCCTAGTACTGTGGAAAAAGAGCGAGGACTGAATCTTAATCAAGCTTTAAATGCATTTCTTAATGCGCCGGCTCCGCGATTGATGAAGAAAGACAAAGATAAGGATAAGGACAAGGACTCGAAGAAACATAAAGAAGCAAGTACGAGCAGTAAAGTAAAATTGAAGCTGAAGCGTTCCAAAAATTCTTTTGACGAACAGTCATCGCAGTAAGTTTAAAGCTTTTTCCAAAAATTGATGGTGGCTAGGCTGTAGAATCCACTTTAGATTTACGAAACTTTCAATCATCAATTTCAGGTCTGACATCCCCTTCTCAGTTAGTCACCAGTTTCCTGAAGAACCTGAAGCTATAACTAAAGAAATCAAGAAATATGAAGCTCTGTTAGAGCAGACTCACTCTCATATGAAATCTAGTAAAAAGGTGAGCAAGAAGAGTGAAGAACAGCTTTGGGAACTTCAGAGAACTTTAACGCAGCTTAAGGTATTTGCTTTATCTTTATTTTGTTATGATTACGTGAATCATTTGACATTTCCGCCGGTACTCAGTACTCACTGAATCTATCGAATATTTTTAGAGGAAACTGAGATCCTTGAATGCTTTGTCTGTGACAACATCAGCAAACGTTGCGGCTAATACTACGCAGGCGAACAACGTTTCAGTACCTACAGCTCTTCTTCCTGAATCACAGCGAAAGTCTAGTGCTAGCATTCAAGAATCTCCACCTACAACAAAGGATTCCATTCTTCCAGCTCCCGATCGAGTTGATGGTGCAATTCCAGTACCTCCAGCTGCTATAGCACCTATCAAATACGACACAATTCCCGAAGTCACCAGCCCTTTCGATAAGAAATCACCTCCAGAGATGGACATGACTCTTGATTTCACCCGAATGGATGCTATTAGTTCGATCCCAATTGCGGTGATAAATCCTTTAGATGTAATTTTACCAACGAGTCCTCCAAGCGTACCTAACGGAAACCCTTCTGCTGTCCGGGAAGAGATAGATTTTAAACAACCAATACCTCCACCGGAAGCCTTTTTAGATCCTCATCAAATCACTGACTTTCGTTCCGACAGCTCTAATTTTGCCAGTATCAGCCCGGAGGCGGAAGTTGAAAAAGTTCAAGTGGAAGTACAAGTACACGCTATGAGTATTTCGCCAATTTTTCAAGATGCAGAGGGAGAGTTCTATCCAGATGGATCCGTTACGCCAGATTCACATATCGGATCACCGGCTGGACAACATCTATTTAAAGCTTTGACCTTCTCGGAGGAAGAGGATGATGATGTGGACGACGTAACAGATATTTCAACATTATCCTTGCGGAACAATTATCCTGACAGTGAGAATGTTTCGGTGCGTGACAAAACAATTGACAGTTTGTCGGAATTTCGAGTTAAAGCTTTTGACGACAAAAGTGTTGAAAACGTGAATCCTTTTGAAATGGCGATATTTGAAACTGACGAATATTTGTCCATTGAGAACGAGGCTTTAATCTTATTCAATGAAGAACTTCAGCTTGAGATTGCCAAGGAAGAAGCCGAAATTGAAGATCTGATGGACCAGTTGGAAGAAATGGGAAATGCAGGCGTAGACATCGATGCGTAAGTATTTCATCGCATTTGACATGTTCATGATGTTCCATTTTCTATTGAACTCTGGTAATGAACTGTATTGTTTTGTATTCTGTTTTCACATTCGTTTGCAGACCTGAAATAGAACTAGATTTGGATCAGTTTGACAGCGACGAGCTACTATCACTTTGGCAGATAACAAAACTAGAAAATGAGGCATTAAATGTAAGTCAAGTTTACGGTATGAAAATCAAATTTGTTCTAGGATAGAAGTAGAACATGTATTTTCACTTCATTTTCCTTTGGAACTTTCCGTAGGACCGAGTCCATCAACTCAGGCAGCTAGTTGCAACGAGCAAACTGGAAGAATTTAGACTCGAAACTCGCGTCAAGTATTTGGAGGACCTACACGTGAAATTCGGTACCCGTATTGCGTCGCCTTAAGCTATAAAATTTAGTTACCAAAGTAAAAAGGAGTCGAAAAACTCCAGTTTCTGAACTAAATTTCCTCAGTTGCATCGAGAATGGTAGCTGCTAATAAGTTATTTTCGTGTAAATTATTTAAATATTTAATTGTTGGCTGCCACGTCGTCTTGCATGCGTTAAACGATAACCTCGTGCATTTTTGCACTTTCTTAAGCGTCGATGAAATTCCGTTATTGCTTCAGCTAGACTTTCACGTTTAATAACCCGTAGCTCTGAAAAGAAAAGAGGTACATACTGTATAAGTGTTGTGAACATTGTAGTGATAATATTCTTAAATTCGGATGGTGTGGGGTATACAACCTCGACGAATTGCTTCTCTTAAGCTTTCCAGTGAGCTTATAGAACCATTATTTTCAATGCAGCTTTTTAGATAGGGCCACAAGAAATAATCAAGTGGTGACAGATCTTGAGATTTTGACGGCCAGATGTTTCTCGATTGTAGAGACATTAATTTATTACCAAACTGTTCTGTTAGACGCTGCATCACAGGTTTTGTGAGGTGAGGGGAAAATCCATCATGTTGGAACCATGTTGAATGTTTGGGGTACCCTATGAATGTAATTGTATTCTAATGTAATCAATCATTGTGTGCTAAAGATTATTTTTATTTCCGTGAGACTAAACGGGTTTGTTTTAAGCTAGCGATTTTGCAAGATGCTATTTTACCCTGAATTTGAGGGAGGAGAAAACTGTTAATCATTTCTAGGTATTTTTTTCCTGAAACAATATCGTAATAGCTTTAGAAAGTATTCTGACTTCCGAATTTTATGATATATATACTATTAAATTTAATTCAAAATAAATACCGTTTACGGATTCTTCGAAAAAGTATGGTCCTAAAACAGTCTTAGAATTCATGCCGCACCAGACTATGGTGGATAAAGTAGTCGGAATCATTTCATCCTTCGTTCTATTCTGCTTCACGTTGACGTAACCTTCGTCTGAGAAGATAATATTCGATAACATTGCCTTATCATATTTAATTTTTTCCAATACGTTTTTTGCGAAAAAGTATCTTTGCAGTCGATCGTCTTCGGTAAGAGTTTGCGTCCGTACAGCAGCAAACTGTTTCCCAGGCAGGAAGTATGGTTTCTTCGAATAAAACCGCCTTGCAGTTGTATGAATTCCACAACATGCAAAACGAAGAAATAACTTCATACTAATACAGGTTGAAGGATTTTACAGTTACATCAGCAATAGTAACACGTATTTATTAGCCTGATTGATCGCCAAAATTTAGGGCTAAATTAATTCAGCATTCCATAAAATAGGTACTTTTTTTAAATTTTGGATCTAGTGAGCCAATCGAAATCTTGTTGCTTCCGTTGAGCTCTGGGACTAATCATCACATTTATCACGGTAGGCTTGGTCGTTTCCTGGACAATTAAAAAAAAATGAATAAATTATAATGTGTTTCTACAAAATGTTACTACCTACAGAATGTTTAAATGTTTCTTGAAAACACCTAACCTGAACAGCCTTGGCCAAAGCTTCTTTGAGCTGATCAGCAGTTTCACAAAAAAATCCTTGTCCTCCACACATCTCTGCCATTTTCTCGTAACGGCAATTAGGAGTTAGGCAATTGGCTGGGGTCCTACAAAACAATAAATTCATTGGATCGTAAGAAACTGATGTGCAAGTCGGCTTCTGCTTGGGGTTAATAATAACTTACGCAATGCTCAAATCTGTGCCTCCTTCTTCACGGAGTTCTTTCCAGTCTGCAGCATCCATACCACCGTAGATGCCGTTGTTATTGATGATGATGCAAATAATGGGCAGGTTGTATCTAAACATGGTTTCAATTTCCATTCCTCCGAATCCAAACGCAGAATCTCCCTGAACGCAGACGACGCGTTGACCTTTACCCTCGGCTTGACAATGAACGGCAGCAGCGATAGCCGAACCGAATCCAACACCCATAGTTCCGTACGTACCAGCGTCTAAACGATGTCTCGGCTTTCTGTTCAAGAGCACAGTACGTCCTATATCCATTGTGTTTGCTCCTTCATTGACGATGATGCTATCGGCGGGAATAGATTTCTGGACAATCGTCAGCGTCGCGTAGTAGTTGAGGGGTACCGAGAGGTCAGTCACCATCGCCTAGTTATCATTGGAATCATACAGCATGGTTAGTCTGGGCAAGCATATCTTTCAAGTTGAGTATAAAATTGCAGATTTTGCACCTCGACAGTTTTTCTATTCAGGTTAATTTTCCCGTTTAGATCATTCCACCATTGTGACTGCCTAGAATAACTCCAGTTGGATTTAGTTGCAGCTGACAAGAGCTGAGAAGTAACACTGTCTATGCTTCCGCTAAGTGGAACATCGACTGGAATGCTTGAATGGAATTCTTCGGGTTGGATATCCACCTGAAATTTTATGGTATTTTTATCTAATCATCATTGCCCTTTCGTAAACGGTTTATTGCTTGTTATTCACCAGTTCATTCGAATTACCTGAATAATTTTCACATTCGGGTTGAACCTTGGGGGCTGACCAAAATGTAACATCCAGTTTAATCTAGCACCAAGTAACAGTATCACATCAGCCTTCTGAAGAGCAAGAGAGCGGGCGGGAGAGATACAGTTGGGGTGATCGTCAGGAACAACTCCTTTTCCCATAGGAGTAGGCTAAATACACAGTTACATAAAAAGAAATTTAAAAATATTTAACCAATGTTTTCCAAGCTGCAATAACACTATCTTACCAAAAAGGGTAAATCTGTTGTAGCAATGAATTTGTTCACATTATCCTCTGCTTTTCCGTAAGCAGCACCTTTGCCAACTACGACAATGGGTCTTTCAGCATTCTTCAACAAATCCAATGCTTTGGCTATGGATGCTGGACAAGCTAGACTTGGAGGTGGGGGAGGTACACTTTTTCTGTACTCTACCTCGGCAGTCTGGACCATCCCATTTAGCATGTCTCCCGGCAGGTCCAAATAAGTAGCACCTGTGTCCGATACCGTCACGCTGAGTTAATCAGTTATTTACAAAATGTCCAAATCAAAGTTTACATTAGATGTATACCTGGGCGTCCGTACAAAGCTAATCGGACAGCTTTTTCCACGTAGAAAGGGATTCTGTCAATTGACGGAGGCCTTGCAGAAAACTTCGTGTACGGTCTACAAGCTTCCACTTGCAAAGTTTCCTGGAAAGCGCCACGTTCCTCAAGCGGTCGGTCACAAGCTCCACCGACAACGATCATAGGCCTAATCACATCAATTAAGTGACAATCTCAATCAACTCCTGAATGTTAAAGCCTTATTAACTGGCTAATAATATAACCACTTGCATATCTTACCAAGCATTTGATTGTGCGTTTGCTAATCCTCCCAAGGTGTGAATAACACCTGGACCGGAAACGACCAGGCATACTCCAGGGGTTTGGGTGAGATACCCAACTGCTTGTGCAGCGTAGGCTGCAGCCTGCTCGTTTCGCATTCCAATGAACTTAATTCCAGCTTGTTGAAGAGCCATTGCAGTTTCGACTACGGGGATTCCAACGATACCGAATGCATACTTCACTCCCTGAAAATACGATAAATTACATATCAGATATATCAAAATACCGATTGATAGAGATAAGAGTTGTAGCTTCAAGAATTGGATTTACGTACTTGTTGGGCTAATGACTGGGCCAACAACGTAGCTCCATCAACTTCGTCAGACGACATTCTGTAAAAATGCAATGAAATACATTACTTATCATTTGCCAGTACAAGTTTCCTACAGCTCTAGTACACATTGTTTTGTTATTTAGTTATTATTACAGCATGCATTTGCAAAAATGTGTACTATTTAATTTTAATTTATTCAGCAAACTTTAAATATTACAAAAAACAATTAACCAGTAAACATTTTATCTCATAAAATCCAAAAATATCAATAACCATAACTATATCGTCCAATTGTAACAAACGTCAACCAATTTCGGTTTCCTACATGAGATTCAGTTAAGGCACTACCAATTCTTCATCCATCAGTTAACATTTCATGGTTTACAGATTCATAGCGGAAGCTTTATAAGGGCTGGTTTTATACTTCATCAAGTACATAGTTATAGCTAGGCCACTGAGATTAAAATACTTTTTATGATAAAACTGATCTACCACAAATCCTTTCCTTTCATAAAGCTTCTTGGCACTATCGTGGCATTCAGTGGTAACAAGTTCAATAGACGAATATCCTTTCATGCTTGCAAACTTAACAGCTCGATCTAATAACTGCGCTCCAACTCCTGCTTCACGCCATGAAGCCTGAACAGCCATTCTTCTCAGCCAGATTGTCAAAGCAAAATTAGTATCACGCACTAGTCCAATAGTTCCAATAATCTCATGATTTTCATACTGTTCTCTCGGATCACGCATATTTTTGAGTTCCACATCAGAGATGAACGATATTTGATCAGAAGCTCTTCTTACACCGTCATAGAACGCTTCAGCAACGAAGAAGCAAGTTTTATCTGAGCTCATATACGTTTTCTGAACATTCTTGAGATCTTTATGCAAATAACGAGCTTTATAAAAATGAGAGATCCAAATTCCAGCGTAAACGAGACCTGTAACGATGGGGAACGGTAACAGCAACTTGTATCCCTTAACTCCAACTGAATGAGAAAAATAAAATAGGTTAGATAAACAACTTATCAACCATAACATCCGAATGGAAAGTTAGATTCGCTTTGAGTTGATAAAATTTATCTGCTTACCAAGAACGAACATTATCGCACCAACGAACACAATTGCTTGGTAAAAAGTTTCCCGGGTGAAAGCTTTGAAGAAAAATCGATTGACAGGAGCCATTGTTCCTTCAAAAATAACCTTTTGAACTCCCTCGTCGTCTTCCGGACGATACGGCCGAATGACAACTACTGGGGTGGACATTCTTGACATTATTCAAGTTGATTCTCCGTTAAATGCTGGTTTTAAATCATTAGTAAATGTGCTGTCTGTATGTCCTGTCACTTTTTCCTCCGTTTCTTTCAAACTCAACACTTCACATTCCTGCGATTTCCAATAAATAAAACACACACAATTCACAATTTGTCTTCCACACCTTGATACTTAATTCACTTCATCTTAATCCAATAGATTCTCTCCCAATATTCAAATGATGCCAAGAATGAAAAGAATATGTGCTTATCTAATTGCATTATAGGAAGTGGAATTTCCTGCTCAGCAAATTCACACTTGCTTCAACAAAAATAGATGCGCTCATGTATAACGGGACACCCCCAAGAAGTGTCATCCGATATGTACTTACGTTTGTGACTGTTGCGGAATTGGTGATTTTGGTGCTCCTAGGGTAGAAGAAGATGATACGTAAAACTTTCGCTGAGATGATACAATCAAGTTTGATTTCTCGTTATTTTGCCACAAGAAACGACCAGAACTTCTCAACGCTAAGCTGGTTTGTTGAAAGAATTTTCCGAATATCATGTTTAATCCATGTAAACAGCTGCAAATATGTTGTCCTGGAATCTTTCCTCGTATTCCTCTTTGAATATTCCAAGCCCAGTTCCACTTTAGTAGATCCTTAAGTCTGCAAAAACAATATTCATCGTATTATCTATTAACGATAACCTTAGTGTTCATTTGAATTCATCACTATTTGCTTATACTCACTCGAAGAATCACGAGGCAATACACTAACTTATCTCATATCTGCTGAAGCCTACACTCGATAAAATCTTTGCACTCGCAGCAAAAGCTCAGAGTTCAGGTATTGTCATCCAAAGTCCAGATTAATTACTTACGCGAGTTCATTACATCTGCAAATTGACAACAACAGCCCAGCCATAGCTTTTTATAAATAACTTTACTACTTTACATGACATGACAAACTGCCTACTTTAGCTATCAATTTATTAAATTCAAGGCAAATGTAATCACATGCATGATTATCAGCTTCCAAGGATATAATCTGCCTTTCAATCTATCTTTAAAATTTGTATTCTGTTTCGATATTCCCTCGCAATACTTAATATCTGCAGCAAAATAATTGGGCTTTTTTATAATTTCACCCTCACACGTGTAATAAGAGCGAATGCTCCATGGACGTAAGATTAACAAATTCATTCATAAATGTCACCCAGTAAATATAATGATATCAATTTTATGCAGTGTGCTCATTGATAATATAAAAGTTGAAACTTATTTGGCGTTTAAATGAAAAAAAGAATTCATTTTAACGTACACACAAGACGATCTACATTTTAAAGGGTTCTAACCTACCCTTAATTAAAGGGAAAAGAGAATCATTATTTCCTTCCGATAACTAATATGTAAGCAATTAAAAACTGTATGTTACCTTAACGGCTCCGACGTCAGGTTTTTTGAAGATGGTTATTATACGGTGGTACGATACTCCATGAGAGCAAACAACGAATTCTCCTCTCTAGGTATGATGAATGTTAATCTTCTCTAGGTTGATGGCAACATTATTGGTCTTCTTCTTTACTCTCATCACCCGTCGAATTGGAAGGCTCTTCGTCTTATCTTGAAGTGAGGCTAACCGCTGTAGTCTACTGTGTAACCTAGAGTTAGAAATAAATTCAAATAATATATATAGGCCTGGAATCAGGATTGAGGATGGATGTATTGTACATTTGAATTCTTACTATAAACACCGATTATACATATCAAGGTCAACTACAGAGAATATCTTATACCGTCTCGCATCCCATCCTGTGTCGTATTGGGACGACTCCTATTCTATTTGATTTATGTAAATGTATATCGTGCCGTTCCAGTTGCAGCTTAAATGAATGCATTAAATATTATCTTTGATCGTCTTTTTCGGTTTTAGAATCCCTACGAATTAATGCACGAGACTGTCGAGAGTCGAGACCAGTCGAACCGCTTAACCTTTTTAAAAAGTTTTATTACCTACCAATGCTAGGTGCTCCTCCTGACTTGGAGAACCGTCTCAACAAATTCTCTCGCGCAATGCAACATGGACTAACTTTGAACATGGAAGTTGTTTCTTCCCAAAAAAAGACACGGAGCATCTACTCTCACGAGCGACTAGAATTCCTTGCGAGGAATCTAAATCGTTTACAGCAGGATCAATCTTATGAAACCTACTTCAGCCGACGTTTTACGTGAGTTAAGCATTTTAGTAGCCTGCTTATCTGCAAGTGTTATAGCGATAACGTTCCATGTAATATTTCTCTTTTCCGATATATATACTGTATTTGAAGTGACTTCAAAACCCCGATATGTTCTGTATGTTCCGCCGAAATGGTGGCACTGCGTTGTTCATGATGAAACGATCTCAATTGTATGGTACCTTAATTGTTCGTAAGGCGCAATCTAGTGAAATCATTGCATAAATTTTATTTGGCACCCACCGAGTGAAATTGTTTTAGCAGATGTAAAAGGATTGGCTGATATTGTAATGATGCTTGTGTCGTCTTCTTGCGCAATTATCGTTGTGGTGGATATTAAGTTTCTCTCTTCCCTTAATTTGCTTTTGTGCTTATACCACCGAGTGCTCGTTGAAAATAAAACGTGGCGTACGTACGCTTTGTTTACTAGCAGTAGTAGTGGTCTAGTCCGTGTGTGGCATAGATAAAACGTGCATGCACCTACATGCATTCCCAAAGTTTGTTGCCCACGGTGCAGTGCAGTGCATGAGGGGATGAATCATTTTAATTTAACAAGAACCGGCAGATTAAATCATTGCTAAGGCGGGCTTCCTCAGTTACTTTATAACAGTTACAGCCACAGCTAAATACAGAATCACGGACCGACGCGCGACGGAGAGGGAAATGTGAAGGGAGAATTACAATCGTATTGCATGGCATTCCAATTAACATTTAATAGCACGACTGTTTGAACGGCCAGCACGAACATGTAACGCAAACGCAACTGTAGTAGTCTTCCCGCAGCACTGCTTAATTTATGTCCAGTGAATCGTCAATCTGGAAGTGTAAAGTGGTAATTGTAATTGAATTGTTTAACAGTAATCACAAAACTATTTATTTTCCTCGACAAGTATGTGTGCATAAGTTTGATCGTGTCACTGACTAAACCTTGTTCAGTTTCGTTTCATATGTATAACTAAAAATAATTACCAAACTGTGCGTAATCTCTTAATTCATTTTTAATTCGCAATGGAAGCCACCCGAAAATTGAGTTCTGATCGCAATTATCTGAAGCGTGTGGATTGGCGCTTCAACAGTCGACCGGATATGTGTGTCCTCTGCACAGACGGCGAATTACGATCACATCGAATATTAATGTGCCATGTATCAACGTTGATCCGGGAAATTATTGCCGGTGACGCGGTAGGTTTTCATTTATATAATTATCTTAATAAGGTTGATTTTATTACAAGCCTGCTCCAAAGAATTGCCTTATTTGCGATTTACTATCTACGCTGAAGTAATTAATTGTAACAATCTGTCATTTGTAGTTCAACGGAACGGACATTGCGATAACTATTCCAGATCTGACCTGCGAAGAATTGAATAAGCTGCTAGACTTGGCTTACAAGGGAGAAGTTAAATTCCAAACTGCTGCTGAAATGAGGGAATTCAAGAAAAACATGAAGTTCTTAGGATGGCTACCTGGTGCAAAGTTGGAGGAGCTCATTCAGGGTCCTGTTTCCAAGTCCACCATTACTTTACCCAAGATATGCGTTAAAAGTAAGTGGGTATAATTTTCACCGGCTGCATTGAGAGGATTACCCAGTTTAATATGTAATTGTTTATTTGATTGTCTTGTTCATAGCTGAAAAATTGACTCCTCCAGAGAAATCGTCTAATGTATGTGAGAAGGTACAATGTAAGATGGAAAAGATGTCTCCCGTCCATGGACACTTAAGGCAAGAAGTTTACAATGATTACGACCGTGAGACCTTGCCTACTTCTTCACCACCGATAACTCCTGTTAAACGTAAGCTTTTTTACATTAATAATGGTACAACTACTTCTGGTAGGATTATTCATCGACTATAATTTGATACGAAACATTGCCGGTGGACGTATAAATGCAGGAACCTGGGATGACGATGACATGGATTCACCAGACGATGGTGCGAAGAAGAAAACGACACCTGTAAAAGTATCAGACTTTGTGGCCACGGGTAATTGTGCACCATCAGTAACGCTTTGTGCAAGTTCTTCCTTGAAGAAGCCCATTAAAAGAATCCAAGCATCCGTGGAGGAGAGACAGCAGGCTTTGAAAAGCTGGATGGAACTGAAAGATTCATCTTTTAATAGTGAAACTGGAGATGAGGACGACTATTCCACTGATGCTAGCGCCGACAGTTCCAAGATCAAAACAGGTATAAAGCCAAAATTCCATCAAGGAGGTAATAGCGTTATTACTAATGATTATGCATTGTAGTTATTTTTTATTATGCTTTTACCATTCGATTCTTCGTTATTAGGTACATCAGCATTGCCACCAATATCTGAAAACAGTCCATCTGTTGTGCGCTCCTTGTTTCAATCTCCATCAGCGTTTAAGACTCCAACTTCAGCCTCTCACAGTAAAGGTTCGTGATCCGAATTACTATTTTGATGAAAATTGTCTGTTTTCAATGCTTTCCAAAGGTACATAATGAGCATGATTTAATAATACGTTTTAACTATTGTAGCCGAAGTTTCTAAATCTATCCGACAGACCCTAGCGATAAGTATGAGCCAGCCCATTACTCCGTCAACTCGCCAAGTAAAAACCAATCTCTCTAGAAGATCTCCAGTGCCACGAACACAGCAGTCACAATCATTAGGTTTATCCACTCCAACTCCACCAAAGATATTTAGTTGTCCCGATGAAGCTTGTGTGTTTTCTTCTAACAATGTCAATTATCTTAAGAGGCATATCGAATTGCAGCATCCAAGCATAGGGGAAAATATCTGTTATCAGTGTTTTAAGGTATTCAAGACTAAAAGAACGCTAGACGAACATAGGTTAAACTTATTTTCAAGTCGTTGCAGAGTGTGCACAAAATGTTTTTGCGGTCTACGAGAACTCAAGAAACATTATAAGGTGTGTCAAAAGCTCATGTCCAGTAGCCCTGGCACTTCAGAACGTACGGCTGTCAGCCAAAGGTAGATTATAGGGCATTTGTTTTTTTTTCTGTAGCTGCGTGAACGAGAAATCTTCCATGTTCTAATTTTTTTTGTTTAATTTTCTCAAATTTATCCTGTTTTGATTGTGTAGAGTTACAACTATGTTTTTCTTTTTGTACAAAGTTTAGCAGTGACATAATACTTGATATATGTAGTTGTAGAAACTATTGGAAGAACGAACGAGTTACGTACGTCATTCATTATAGGTAAGTTTGAATGAAATTGTAGCTGAGAAACTGCATTGATGCGAAAACTACTTGAAGGTGTTGTTATTATTGCTTGTCTGTGGAGGTTTTTATTACTTTTTATGCAATGAATTACTTCCGATTCCAACAGAGATTTAAGCTGTTTCATTAGTTTCATACTATACTCCGTTTTTAAGATGTAAGAACTACGCTGGAAGCCTGTTGTAGTCATGAATTTGATGATTTATATTTAACATGAATGTTAAATACCAGTGTTTAATCTTGTCCACAATAATGGATACATAATAAAAGCTTGAATATAATTGAACTGCGGTTTGATATAATCGGCAATGTTGAAATCATAGTAAGTATGTATATATCGGAATTCAGTTTCGTTTTAAGACGAAAACGTTTTTTCGGGGACATAGAGAAGGAACTTGAGAGGTTGAATGAGCGGGACAACTAACCCGCGAAAGATTTCTCGATGGTCTTCGCTGTTGAGGAGAAAAATTCTTTAAGCGCGAATTGCGTTGCGGAGCATGTGCCTTCTATTATAGGTACTATTATTATAGCGCCCGGTCTAATACATTGCATTTCTTATTTCATACACATTGATCAACCTCCTGCAATTGCGGCGGTCAGATAGAATATCACTTGACTATGGTTAAAAATATCTAATATTAAATATATATACGTGCCGCAGAAAAACTGTGTTATTGCGAACTATCGATGCACAAAAAGTGATATTAGTCTATTTAATACTTCAACGAATTGGTTTTATCTGTGGGTTTTTTAAATACGCTGATCAATCTATCAACTCTGTGGATATCTTTGTCCAACACTGTGGACCATTGTTAACAGAGCAATAAGCGTTTTCATTTAGTATTTCTGTGATTTGTGATTTATTGAAACTGCAGCCATTTAATTGTACTTATTGCGAAAACTCCGGGTTTTAAGATTTATAACATTTTGTAGTGTGGGATCGATCACAAAAGATATTCTTAAGGCAGTAACAAGGATGGAAATGCCATTTCAGATCAGCGTAGACTACTCAATTCCACAATTTCTTAAAGATTGGCCTAATTCGACGGATTTTGACACTCGTATAATATGTGCGGATGGAGAATGTCACGCCCATCGATTGGTGCTTTGTCATGTGTCTCCGTATGTTGGAGAATCTTTGGATGATCAGGTACTGTTGACTGTAACTTAACTTTAAATGTTTAAAGTTCTTGCTGCATTTAGCTGAAGCAAAATTAACTTGTTGTATCCATTGCCTTGAGCAAATGAAGGCACGTAAGCTATTGCTTAAAATTTCTGGCTATACCGTGTGTGATGTGAAACCGTCTTTCTATTGTAGTTCCCAGGAGAAGAAACTGTCATCATTATTCCGGATACACCAGTGGCTGTAATGGAGAAGATGCTGGAATTGGCATACACGGGATCAATGATCGTATCACCTGCAGTTCTTGTTGTCATTGAAGAGTACATGAAATATTTGGGCTGGGTTTGTCTAACCACTTGTGAAAAGTCTGAATGCTCCCAGTCCCAACCCAGCATTCCCAGACCCTCCTGTCCAAGTAACTTGTCAAACAGTCATAATTGTGTTTTTACCATAATATGCTGTGCTTTACAGTAATGAACGTTTTTCGTTTTGTAGTAAGGTCACCTATGAATGCCGAGTCACAAACTGAGCTAGCACTGTCGGAGAATGCGACCGAAACGTTACCGCCACTACAGGATGAGTCACATAATCTGCAACCACCAAACGAAGATTCGCAATTAATAAATATACCACTAACTGAGGAGCCACAAAATATATTATGTCCACATAATACTAAACCCCGAAGCGTACCATTGGTGGAGGATGCGTCTCAAGCTTTGGATCCATTCTTTGGAGTGGGACTCTGTTCCGAGGAAGATCTTTACAAAAACTCTCCGTCCGCAACATTTTACCCGTCTAGCAACTATACGGAGAACTTCGCTCAAGGAATGGGGTTTAGTGAAAGTTACTCCCAAGTTTTATCTCCAGCAGCTAATCTATTGGAGAATCCCATCGCGAAACATCCGCAGTATGATGCTATTTTTGATGAGAATGGATTGAAGAGAAATCTTGTCGAAACTAATGATAACAACTCTGGTAATATGAGCGAGTATTCGGCCAATCCAGGGACGTATCCGACTTCCGAGAAGCAGGATAGTTTACCAGTTTTTGACACCGATAAAACTGTAGCTGTTCAATTGTCGTCCCAAAATACTCCCAATGAGCCTATGTCTACAGTAGCATCGGATCTTGCACCTGGTACGAAATTCTTGACAGTACTGAGTAAACATATTAGGTTTGAATTATATAAATCGAAGAGCATGAGGAACCGTCATATTTTTTTTTGCTTGTAACCTTGTAAGGACGATAGTGTAATCAGATGCTAAGATATTCTTTTTAACTTGCAGAGATGCTAGTGGCTCAGACTACCTGTAAGAAGGGTTCGTTGGGACTCAGTCGAGGAGTACCTCCGAAGGGATTCGATAGTTCACAAGAATTTTCTCCGGGACTTGGTAAATAGTTTATACTATTGCAATTCGCACAACAGTTAAAGAATTTAAAATTCTGTTTGATTAAAGCAACAGGGTTAACGCTATTGTCATTTACTTTGTAGTTATCCCAAGCCCCAACCCCTGTAACCCTTCGTCTCAGGATGATTTTAAGACTATACGTCGCACTCGAAGTTCAGTACTTAGCAAATTGACGGAAAACAGCCCTGCAAGACCAAGAGGTGTGTGCACCGTATGTGACAAAAAAATAACACTTTAGGTTGAACCATAGCTAAAACAGTTATTCTGTGTTTCTCAGAATCCAGTCCAGCCACAAAAAAGCGGCCCAAAATGGCAGCTGAGTCTGAAGTTTCTACATCACTCAAGAAAACTCCTAGTAAGGAAACGAGACAAACCAAACGAGAAACGTCTCCAGGTAAATCTTGAATGCTTATTAGTAATAACTGTCGTAATATTTCAAGTGCGTTTCAAATGTACAATAGTACGTATGATTACAGGTAATCGAGAAACTAGGACTTCCTCTAGGAACAAGTCGAAACGATCCGACAAGACAGAGCCTTATGACAAGCCGACAAAGAAAGTTGCCAAAGGCTAATAGAGGTCACACGGTGTTGTAACTTTGATGTTCCCTTACATCAACCGCATTGTTATTGAATTTTGGGTTGCCGAGCGACAGCCAATCATTATTTGTGTAGGAGTACGAAGTTCAACATGCAATATGCAATTTCTGCTCAACAAAGCTACCATGTGGTAAATTCTATGTGGTAAATTCTAATACTATGTAATATTAATACTTGAGCAGCGCATTTTTACATGATCTCAATCTACGAAAACTAAGCTACACCATCCTTGAAGGAGACGTTTGCAAAAGTAGGTGTAGTTTTAATAGTTAACAGTAGTCAGCATTTTTGTGTACACCGTGGCAGTTAAAATGGTTATGTTGTAACATTAGCATCTTAGTTATCTTATTTTCTCATAGACTGTATTCCTGACGTTTGAATCATTACTTGACCTGTTACTCCAATAATTTGATTACGCTGTTACAAAATATCGCGACTCCATTTTGATATTGCTGTTACTCGTAAAATTTGGCTGTGCCAAGTCATGCATAATAAAATAGAGCGTTTGTTTGGCGTTCTTTTTGGTGATTTATAGTCTGAAAAGGTATCTTTGGAATCGAACTGATGAGATCTAGTAATGATCGATCTATATAAAATGGAATGGAATAAGCATGCACCGAGTACCATTAGTGCGAATGTTTGCGCTTTACATTTGATCCAATAGAGGATTCTGCTGTTCATTGTTAACATTATCTAGGTTAGGTAATGTTTAGGAGTCTGCATTACAATCATTTCTTTTATATATATGTATATGCATGATAAAAAAAATCTCTTGTGGAATTCATTGCCTTTTACGTGAAGTATATAGCTCCTCGTTATCACCTTAATATTTTTGTATACAGCTAGGAAAGGTAACTTAATTTGTTTAACGCACACCATTTTCTCAGTTTACTCCCATTCTAAAGGGTGACTACTTTCAAAGTCACCCAGTACCGACAAAAGTTCTTTACTTTTGAAAGGATACGTTGGTACTTGGCGTTGCTTTGGTTCGGAACACGCACCCACTGAAAATTCAATTTGTCGTAGAGCAAGCTAAAAGCAAGCAGTGGTTGCAGAGGTTCAAGGAGGGGAGCACATCTGATTTCAAGTTTATCTACTGGTATGTACGTGCTGTGTTAATAGCAAAGAGAGAATAGCTGTAAATTCTTTTTAGGTAGGTGACGGTTGAGTTCTTTTCGCGGCAAATACTCATTCAGTCTCGTTGTATAGCCGCGGAGAATTCGTCTAAAATTAAACATCCACGAAATTCAAAGCGATTTAGAAATTAAAGTCGATTGAAAATTAAAATTCTTAATCTTTGTTTTCAAATTGTTGCTTCAAAGTTGGACTGTTGTAGTAGGAAGGCTATCGGGATTTTCCTTGTGGGTCTAACTTCTATATATCCGAAAAAAATTCCGCACTTAAATTAATCAAGGTAATTATCACTATGTTTAACTAAAGTATATTTTTATTGCTTGCACATAATTTAGCACGTTGTAATTACGGTTTATGGTCAACGCAATAAATAGTAATAATTTATTGGGTAATAATGATTTTTGTAAATGTAATTCAGTTCCGCCTCTGGGCTGGAACGCTTGCTTTTGTAATTACTATAGTTTCCTCACTATCGTGCACATAAAAGGGAGATTTGACAGCTGTTAATAAAACGAAATATCGATGATAAAGTAACATTATGTCAATTTTAGATGAGTTCCACATCCCAGAAGCATAGAAATTTTGTCCTTGAGCCCATGGGAGAGAAAGGGGTGAATGAGATTGCCGGTATTGGAGAAACTTACAGCAAGAGACTAGAGAAGAAAGGATTCGATAAGGTGAGTTAATCAAAGTATTTATTATTTAAAATGGTCTAGTCGTGTCTAGAAGCGTTCATACGCATGTTTAAGTACTGTTGCGCAAAAGTTAATTCTTTGAATTTCCCTCAGGCTTACGTTGTGTTGGGTCAATTTTTGGTATTGAAGAAGAATGAAGACCTGTTTTTGGAATGGTTGAAAGATACTGCAGGAATATCTACTAACCATGCTCGACAATGCTATCAATGCTTGGACGACTGGTGCTCAGCTTTCCTGTAAAATGTATAGTTTTCAGTTTCTGTACTAAGCCTAATGGAATGCTATTAGCCGTGTACTATACTATGCTCTACTTCCAAGTGTAATCTTTGTGTGTAAGTTTTAGTTCAAAACATTTGAGGAGGAGATTTTATATGGATTTGTATCGTATCAACTAGATTTTTCATTGTATATCACACCGGGAAAGAAATTAGTATTAAGTATTCAAGTTTCGTTTCCAGCGTAGTGAATTATTTTTTAACTATCCAGGATTTTCTAATACGAATAAGTTTTATTTACTTATTCCCACGAATATGTAGGTAACAACACTTGCATAAAAGTCATGATGACGATGATGAAGAAACTTGAGCCCCACACACACATTCGATATCTAAATGTAACTTGATTCATATTTAGGGTTGCTGATACAAATATTATTATGGTTCTTCGGATCGTGTTTCTTATCACAATTTTGTAAATACCAGTACTATTGTTTTAGCTGTTCAAGTGAGCTACCTCATGCTTTATGAGATCTTGAATGGTATTTACTTCTTTCATTTGGATTAAATGTAATATTTGCTAAACAGTGTCGTTGATTGTAGTGCTTGTAACTATACGAGTGAGGTGATTCCAGCTCTCGCTATGCAATTCGTGTTGTCATTGGAAGTTGTACTCCTATTCGTCAGTCAGAATTAGACTATAGATACAGTTACGAAGGATAGGATTGCTGTAGTTTAGATGCTCATAGAAAGTTGGACCAAAATATTTTAGTTTTAGCTAAAGCGTTTAGAAGGACGATTCAACGCATCGAGGAGCCTCACTGCTCAACATGTGCTGAAACGAAGACTGACCCTAGGTTAAATGCTCTAGCAGATGAACTTCTCGATTTAAGGCTTGATAAAGCTGAAGTTACAGTTGTCCCGATCTGGAAGAATCCGAAGACGTAGATGGTGCTGTCCTACCAGATAAAATATTCGTATTAGAAGTCGGAATCCTTGGATACGGTGATGAGTACAGAGACAAAGAAGTCCTCCTGGAATTTCTTCCACAAGTTGGAGCTAGCAGAGAAGATGTCGCCTGGCGAGTAATTTCGTTAACGCTTTTCCTTCTAGGATGTACGGGTGGTGCATCTAAATTGTTGAGAATTTGTCCCAATTCCGTTGAATTTATATTTCTCCCGAGAGAAACAATGTTGAAGCTATTCTGTGCTGGTGGTTCATTTGATGGATTCTGTGTTGTAAAAGTCGTCTGACTTCGCTGTAGATTTCCGTGAAGGCCTCCTGATCGTTGTTGTTTTGTAGCGTACCCAATGCTAACGTAAGTGCAACCATTTTTTAACTTGTTACTATTATTTGAATTGTATCTAAGTTCTGACACAAGTTTTGACATGGATGATTTTCTTTGGATTTCAATTATAGCATTTGCAAACGTTGATTTCAGCTCTTGTCTTTCCTTCTCGAGGAGAAGAGTTCGCTGGTAGAGGATCTCATTTTTGGATTCCAGCATTCTCCCGTATCTTTCCCGTCCATCCAACCTTTTCATCAAGTCGTCTATTGTTTTTTGGTTCGTCGTCCTCTTGGCAGAGTTTCTTCTCTCATTCTTCGTTGTAGTCGTAGTGAACTGATGAGAATCCTTCATTTCCCTCCGCTTGTCATCCACGTCCGTAAATAATTTATGTTGCCCTCCTTTCCTCTCCAGTTTCCCGGTTCCAAGTTGGTAGCTTGATGTTTTTCTCTCATTAATTTCCTTGGCATATTGTTGTTTTTGTGTTTGTTGTTGCTGCTTCAATCTTTTTATCTCCATTTTCAAACAGTTCTCATTAGACTTGGATTCCTCGAGATCATTTTGCAAAGCTGAGATGATGGCTAAATTGTTTGTTGTGATCCCGTTGTAGAATTCCTTCATTTCGCAGAGCTGCTTCTCATGTACTTCCAGCAAGTCCTCGGATTGCTCTGCTAACGGTATATTAAGATTCGCAAGGACATCATCACATCTAGTGTTCATTTGCTTTGCAAAAAGTTTCCGATTAAATTCCGACTCCGAGCTCCGTAATTGCACAGAGCAGTCATTCCGTATCCTGGTTATTTCCTCCATGTATTCCTCTCTGATCCTTCGTATTATTTCGTATATGCTAGATTTTGCTTTGGCTAATTCCATCTTTTTTCCATTCAAGGTCTCCACCATCGTACTTTGGATTGTCTGAGTCTCATCCTGGATTCGTTTCATTTTTTCCAAATGCTGGAGCCGAACCGTTGCTAATTTCTTGGATTGTTCCATCATAAGGAAACGGAGTTTTTGTTTATGTATCTTCATTTCCTCCTCTCGCTCCTTTTCTCCCTGTTTTCACAAGATGCAAATACTTTTTTACCGACCTTTATTAGCATACGAATTACAAATTACTTTTTATTCTTACAGATATTGTTCACTTTCCCAATTGCAACAACAGCAACACCAGCAACAAAATGAGCACACGAACTACGTAGCGTACAGTATAGAAAACAACCCAGAGCCTCAACCTAAGCAGGTCAACATTATATATGTTCCAGATACACCGCCAAAATATTCAACCCTCCTCTTTTCAACCCAAATTCGGAGAATGAATACACAAGCCCATACAACAATTCACAATAACTCCGCTCCTCCTCTAGAATAAATGTATCCGCGGAATTTAACTGTATTCCCCAAAGGATTACCATGATAATTGTACCGGATGAAATCCTAGAATCTAAGTCAGCCGAAATGGGATTAGAAAAAAACTCGTGAGTTCTGCAAAGCAAGTTGATGGAATTTTTTACAAGCCAAGCCATGCGGCCAACCATCCCAGCCTTGCTCTACATCCATCCCTTGAAAAATGCATAACCTCAATATGGAGAACATGAAAAAAGAAGTGGAATAAGCAAGTAAACAAGCAAAATAGCACACTACTTTCTACAATCAACCAACCACCACATCATGTCCGTCTTACATCAGCAAGTTGCACTTGGATCAAACGGGCACGATCCTTCTCCACAGCAATTTGTTCCAGTGTCATGTTCCAGAGGGAAAATAGCTTTTCTCGTTCCAGCATGAAAAAGTTCCTCTCTTCTCGCTCTCGTTCCAGTTCCATCTGCGTAAATCAACACACAAGATATCATCGTTATTCGGAAAAATATTCTTGCTCAAAATTATGCCTAAACATCATTGCCCTTTTCCACAATATCTGTATATTTTAGCCCACTTTCTCTTCCTGTACCTCTACCCGCTTTCTCCATTCCCACATCCTCCCTTCCGTAAGCCGCCTGGAAAAAATATGGATCCAGGCGCAATATGCTATGTGTGTTTTCTAATACCAGGAAAATGAAGCCTCCAGGAATTCTTTCCCAAAACTCCAGCCTCTCCGGTACATCATCTCATCCCCGTCAACTTTGCGAGCAGTTCGAAATTCTAGGGTTCCAGCCTGCCATGTCATGTCCCAGGTTTATTCTCCTTGTAAACGTCAACTGTTGAATTTTTTCCATGGCTTTCACTAGACTTAATCAAGAACGAACGCTTTCTTTTCCCCTTCAAGGATATCAGGTTATCAGCTATAGTATAAATTCGATTACGTTTTACTACTCTATTCGGGGGCGAGGAGACAACAACTTGTTAACGAAGCAAAGTATCCTCGTGCTACGTCCAGTCCGACGTATCCCTTTGGACTTTCATCAGAATTCCAGTTCGTAGACAACAATTTTATTGAGCATCAATCCGAAAATTCTTGATCAGAAAAATGCACTTGCTGAACTGGATTCAGGTTCTACCCGTTTACAAAAAAGCTTCATGTTTTTTCAGCTTTCAGCCATCTTGCTCCGTTTACAATGCCCGAATCCGAATCCCAATGGTACTCTTCCGAATTCCAAATCATTTCCTCGACTGTTCCTCCTCGCAATGAGCATCTTCATCCCCAAAGAACATACATATAATTTTGATATCTGGGGCCGAATGCTTTAAACTAGGAACTTTACCTGCATCCGTTTAACATGTCCCATGAGCTGTTCACGGGACATTTCGTTTGTGGCCAAGCCATCAATAATTTTAGCTCCCTTCTTTCCTCCTTTCTTCTTGGGCATTTTGATCAATTTTTCTTCTTCAACGACTCCAAATTTCACTCCTCCACACAAATCAACTAAACTTGTTTACACGTAATTGCCTCCTCAATTCAGCCCTCTCCAAATTCTAATGCACTTTTTCCACGGTCCGATGACTTTCTCCTAGGGTATTCTAGATGTTACTACACTACACTCGATCCACTCCTTCTCCCTTTCTCTTTTATTCAAGCGCTAGCTTATATTCTTCTTCCCAATATCAGCAAGATTTTTGGCCTTTCTGTCAAGGGAATTGAGAATTTCACGTGTAATTGAACCCACTAAACTTTTTCACATTTCCTACTAGCTCTCAATTATTCCCTCACTCACTTGATCCGTCCTTTTTTCTAACCGTATAACACCCTAAAAGAACTGGTTTCAAAGTAGTTGGTTATGAAATTGATTGCATTTCATTTACTGTTTTCTCAGTCCTTCTTCTTTTCCAGTTTTAGGATCTCACTAAGGGCCAGTTACGTAAAGTCTTGCAACAACTTAATCAATTTATTTAATCAATTTAGTCCCAAACATGGAGACTTTTCTCCAAAAGCTGGTCGATCACTAGATGTATCGACTAAGTGTTTTTCTAGGAACGGATTTAATTGCAGTTGTGGTAATCGAAACGACAGTTTTAGTCCCCACACAATTTGAAGCTCTTAAGAGGTCCATGCTGCGTATGGGAACTTTTGAAACTTTCTCTTCGCTTACTCCGATTTCCAGGAACCCGTTGCCGAGTAACAAAAATATTGACAAACAGGGGACGGAATTTCATCTTCATTTACATTAAGCATGCACGTAGATTTCCTGGCAGGGGTAACCACTGTGATTTTAGCTCTCGACGGAACCATCACAGAAGACTACCACTACACGGGGAGTTCTGCTTTCTCCTGCTGTTGGCATCACAGGAAGGAAACTTTCTACATAGGTTATCCAAGTTTGATCCATGACTTTCCCCAACTTTCTCTAGTAGCTTGGATCCCATTTCAAAGACATGTCGAGAAAGATGGCAAGGGGAAAATACAATTTTCTAATGGCACAGGCTGAGGTCATAAAATTTTTAACGGCTTTTGCGATACAGAGAAAATTTATGTTCTATTAAGACTTGTCTAGTTTTTTCCACGCTTCCGCTACAGTCTTACAGTTTCTCACTGTGATCTTGGCTGGAAATCATACAGCGGAACATGTCGCGGTGTTACTGTTAAAACTGTATAACCTATGCAAGAAGAAGCTCCAGACTGGAAAATATGGTGGGAGTAACATGAATTTTCTAAATTGAACACGTGTTTCATCCTTAAAGTTTCATATGTGCATCAAGTAAAACCGTGTAAATGCATACTATAAATTTCACTTTATAAAATTGCTTATGCAACCGTTTTCTGCATACTGCTAAAGTACTTGCACATTATTTATATTTTTATCAAATACTTTTTTATATTCCTCCGTTATTTAATATTCTCTGTGCTATCATCTCAAAATTGGGTCATAAAAAGGAAACACACTATGTGGGATCTGTTAGAAAAGGCCCGCCTGCTCAAAACTTACAAGGTTTCGCGATTTGGCACATATCGGCTCTTCTTGCCTACGCTTTTTGCCAGTTCCTATTCCGGTAGGGTATTGGAGTGTAAATAGTGGCCAAAAAGGCCCAAGTGAAAATAACTTGAATGCAATGCAGCTTTCAGATTATAGACTATGTATTTATTGTGCCATAGCCAGCAGGTCTTAATATTGCAAGATACTGACTCTTTAAAACGTTTTAGCATTTTACCAGTTACTTTCTATTACTTTGGAGTATGAATTTATTAGAGCAGAAGGTATTACTCTGATACCTGTAAGTAATTTATATTGAAACTATTTTCGTCTCTGCTACATTGAATCATTTGTTTGGGGTGATAGTTATGTAGAGTTTTGTTTTTAGGGTATCTTCAGCGAGGTAATGTTTCTACTACAAATCAATAACGAAGTAAAATGCATGCTCCAGAATCTCTCCAGAAACTTTCAAGTAGTTTTTCATGAGAAAGCTAGAAAATTAACGGGTCCCACAAAAATTGAGATTTCTCTGCTTTCTCTGGGACTAACTGAGGATTTTCTCGGTGGACGCTTTCTGTCTCCTCCATTCTTACAGACAGCTGCGTGCACGTTAACGTTTGCCTGTACGTTAGTTAAATTCACTTTTAGATTAGATTAATTGTGTTTCTCTAGAAAATACGCATCCAATTATGTAAGCCTAACAACCGGGAAGCCAGAAGCGGTATCTTTAAATTCAAACTACTGGTAGTTAGTAATTTAGTTGATGAATTCATAGAATAACGGCTAGGGTAAATAAATTTCAAGTATGTACTTTGAGTAATTGTTTTGAGAATTACGATGGATCCCTAAAATCCAGACAACCAAGAAGACATGCAGTATGATCCAGACGAAGCGATGGAAAACGATCTAGATGAGATTCAAGAAGGTCAACCAGATTACCCAAATCCTTATGAAGAGGCAGAGCAGGAAATCGACGAACAGGTCGAGGATGCTCCAGAGTTCCAAGCACAGCCACTCCCAGCGGCACCACCTCACTCCTACGATGGTACACCCAATGTGCCAAGCAGCAGCGATTTAGAAACAGTAGGAGGGATTGTAGCTTGCATAGAAACTGCCATCAAAGAATTCGTCGCTTCTGAATCACATCAGAGCCCAGAGCGGGGTCGATGGGTAGAATTTTGCTTGAGATGCATGCCAAGCCTGAATATGAGGTCTCATGACCCAGCTCGGGTTCGAGGAGGATCGTTAGGGAATCTAAAGAAGTTTGATGTAGCCACATGGACACTTTTCTATCTCCGCTACCCGTTCATGGCTTTACTCCAAGACCAAGACCGATTTATGAGCACTCGCAATTCTCCAGAGGGACGCCAGGTGATTAAGGAATTCAAGGCTCAAGTACGCAATCGTTTCAAATACGTGAGCAACCAACCGAATCTTCAAACGCAGGTAAATTATCTTTTAACTAATCCACGGAGATATAAACATAAGATCTGCTCTTCGGTAACAAGGATTTCCCCTTGTTCAGCTGTTATCCTAGAATGTAGATAATGCTTTGATCATTTAAATATATTAAACATCTTCAGCTTGAAGCAATCAAATTCAACGACAGTAGAGTCTTTCAAGGAACAATTCTTCTACCAATCTTAGATCCAGTAAGATATCTGTTTTCTTAGGCAGCAGCCGATGTTTTTTCCGATAAATCATAAGAATTTTCTAATTTCCCGGTTACATTATCTTTGCTTAGCGACAATCCGATCCGATGAATTGGGAACAGTTGCACTCTATGAAGAAATACGTAAGTCAAAACCTATTGTTTCCCGTAATCTTCAGCCTTATTTGAGTTATCTCTTCTGTGCTATTTTCTCAGTCAGATTACGTTTCACCGGAAGCTGGCATAACAAGTTATCGGAGTCTGTGTGCCGCAATACATCGCTGCGTAATCAACTTTTCGACTTACGCCGCACCTCCCGCCCTTCGAACCGAATCTGAACAAGTCAAGGAGTGGTATCGAATCTCAGCTCTGGACATACCTAGTATACACGCGGATGACTTTTACCCCTTCAATTCCCCCAAGCAAGAGGCAATAAGTTTTACGAATCAAGCAAAAAATGAAGTGGCAATATGGGCGAGATTTTTTTTAAACGGACCTCCTGAACTCTATCAACTGGCAAAGAAAAAAGCGATATTTAACAGGACCAAATTGAGCAGAAACTTTAGGGAAAGAATAGTGAGAATCGTAGAAACAGCAAGGAATCGATTCGGTAGAAATATTCCAGACATGATCCCGGTAATGATAATCACCATAAATTTTCAACACTTTTTCTAATTCAACGTTGTTAACGCTCAACTCACACCACAATTTTTGCATCATTGTATGCTTTGTTTCGCTTATAGATGCCAGGCCACTTGCTGTCAGAACCTGTAATACACATGATGGATGATCCCTCTGAAAACATTAGAGAAGTTAGTGTTCGCGTCATAAAACTCCAAAATTACTCAGGCGTGAATTCTAAAAGTTCATCGAAATGTTAATATTGTGGTAGGATTTCCAAACTTGGAAACGGGAGTTTCAAAGAACAACAGGAAAGCAGTTTTACTTCGTAAGTAGCTTTTAAGATCCGAGTTTCAAGCGAAATACCGGACAACGGTCTCTATTTTTCATTCCGCATGACTGTAAAAATGGCTCCTGCTTTGTAGGAAATCATGCTGGAGATAGATGTTCTGTCCGATAAATGGGGACCACAGGTACTTACGAAGAACTACATTTAAGCTAATGGGTTAAATCTATACTCTAAACTTTCCTGGTGTTAACGAAAAATCTGCAATCTCTTTGGACTTTCTCATGCCCAGCGGCAAATAACTTTCGCGGATGCACCGATTAACCTAAGACTCGAACCCTTACCAAAACCAATAGAATCCAGGATATCGAAATTGACTATGCGAGACGGTTCTCTTGCTGAAATTCTGGACCATTTGGAACAGTTGCTGGACCACGCAACTGAGGGACTTGACATTCAACTTAATGGCCAAGGCTATTACGATTTTTTTATTTACACAGCCCCGCATTTGAACTTGAAAGATCCAATTTCTCCAAAAGAATTCCGGGAAGGAGAACTGATAAAAAACTACGCCGTTAACTTGTGGGCAAGAATTATGCAGGACAAGCCTGCGATAGCACAGCTTATTTGGTTTGGTCATTTGTTTCCGTACAATCAAGTATTTGTTTCCCAAGTGCTCAAAAAATTTGACAAAAACACTCGTGGAGGTAATGCGGTAAGTTTTTTCCCTGATTGCATTTAACTATACAATAAAGTCTTAAAGACAGTTTGCGTGCTAGTTTTTGTGACAAACGATCCATTGGGATCGTATATTTGTATACTTTTTTAGACTCGACCATTGGACCTTGGCCTTCTCCCTCCGGACATTTTCTCTTTACACTACACTGCAGAATTTAAACATGCCATCAACGAGGTGCGTCATTTGTTTCGAAATTAATCCAAGTTCCCAGTGCAGCATTATAACCAGCACTAGTCTTATTAAAATTTATTCTGTCTGGTAATCGGTTATAATTCTCAACTCTTTCATTAGCGTTCAGGTCAAGGTCAGCCGATTACGAGGGAAGAGATGAAAGCAGCAAAATACTGGGTAATTTCTATGTCTAATAACCTAACACGTTACTTCCATAGTTTTGTCTTCTATGCATTTAACGCCCCCGGAGATAATGTTTTCAACGTCCACTCTCAGAGCAATTACCTCCAATGGAAGAACACAGATACGATTCGGGGCGAAATGCAAGATACGATGGACATGTTTGTGAAAGAGTTTCCACAACACCGCGTCAGTGCCGTTTACATTCCCAGTTTACATCCCGAACCCTTCGACATCCCAGTATTTGGGGATGAAGGAGAAACCAAGATAATATCCTCGGAATATCTTCAGAGGTTGCATCGGCAAGAAGAAAATGATGTGACTGCCTGGGCATTATTATGCACGTTTTACGGATTCAAATGGTATGTCCAAAAAATGATACTCTTTGCCCAGCAACCTCATTTTCGCAAACGTGTTATCCTCCGGACGAATTACTTCGAAGAGAATTTCGATGCAATCCGTCAGGTAAAAAAGTCTGGTTAAAGTTGCTAAAATTCTATATCTTATGTTCAATGTTTCACGCTTTAAGGAATTGACTGTTCTCTAACCTTAATTTTAGGCAGTAGTAGCGCCCCCTTTTACCTCAAATCTTTTCATCGACTATTCAACGCGACCACTTAAGGAAGTATGCAAAATTAATTACAAATTATTTTGCAAGTTAAGTAAATAATACGATATGCTAAAGGGGTTTATTTCCGTAATTTTTAGATTCTTCACACAGCACGCATAGCATGGGTGAGTGCAATTTTATTGTCAATGACTATTACGCTAACATATTCCAACTTGTTTTTAGAAATCTTTTCATATTTAAATTTTGAAATATTTCAGATGTTGGAGACATCCTTCACGGTTTATCCAAGTCTTGATCCAGAACTTGCAAATGTAAGATGCTTATGCTATTCTCCTATTACTGTTGAAAGAGGCTTGCAATCAATTCCAAGTAAATGTTAATATTCAAAATTACAGCGAAATATAATTAGGCAACAGGAGGATTTCGTAATTCCTCATACGATTCACGAGTACCAGCGCCTTTTCAGAGTGCCGCGGGAAGCAGGAGAGTCTAGTTCTGACCTACCGTCTCCAATATCTAAGGGCGCCGGTAGGGTAAGTATATTCCAATTACAAAAGTTAGCTGACCCCTACCGATTCCGCTCCGAATTCAGCAATGCATTGTAAAGTGTTTGCTTATTTTTTAGGCCTTTAATCCTAATCTGACGACGGATAGCGATAGAGCTGAGCACAACTTGGAATTAGTTATGGATAACCTATCGTTCGAAGAAGAAGTTCCAGTTCTTGGCATGAACGAAACGCGAAAAGTAAACGGCTCAGACGTAGCATTACTCCTTGTTACCTTAGCAATCTTATTTGAATCATGTGTAACTTCAGCTTTCATTAACTCACAGGGAAATCTTGCTCGAGTTACATCAAATGGTCCTTTGATGACTTCATCCCCAATAAAATCCTCGACTGCGTCAACTAAAACTCCGATTATTCCTAATGCCACCGAGATACAATTGTCGACGCCGCCAGATGTCAACCGTGGCACTATAATAAAAATCATAGAACATGAAATTCAAGATTATCTTCGTAAACTCAGTCCAGAACTTCAACAGAGAGCGGAAGTATTGTTGCGCCTTATGCCATCCCTCCACATCAGGCTCGATTATCCGCTAGATGTCGTCAAAGCCCAATCCATGCAACTTAAAGTACGGGATTTGGAGCTTGAAGAAATCAAGATTTGGGGAAGTTTCTTATTGTTTCGGAAAGAAATTCTAAGGCTTGTTTTAGAGGAAAACTTCCTTGTTACTCCAGAAAATAGTAATTACAAGGATCGTATTGAAATATTCAAAGCTAAAGTGTTGGAACAATGCGAAAGATTTCGTAATCATCCAGATGAACTAAAAGAGGTTAGTATTCAAATAGCATCGTTGGGAATCCGGATCTGGCTCTGGAGATGCGTCTTGAAAAGAATTTCTAAGGGATATTTTGTTAAAAAAGTAGCACCTGAATTCTTTTCAGATAACCGCCAAAGAAATGGAACTAACCTTCCGCATTGGTATCTTAAGGAAAGGAGGGCTATTGGAAGAGGTGGGCATTGTACTCTACACTATTTTTTTGAATGATTTTTTCGAAGTGAGTTATACACTGTAATGCTTGCAATTTATTTTCCTAGCTACTTGATGAAAACAAGCAAATTCAAGCAGACAGGCTGAAGCATGCCAATAATTGGGTACGTTTACGTGGTAAACAGCACACGATACTTTAAAACCAGAGCACAACTTGTATTTATTCAGCTATATTTTTACGCAGGAACCTTACGTAGCAGAAGCTATTCAATCTAATAAGGCACTTTTTGAGGAGCTTGATGGACAGTTAAAAACATTCGGAAGCAATTATCCGCAACTCCAAAACGAGATTTTTAACACCCCAAGTCTCCATAGCGACGATTATAATTTACCTAAGGATAAAAAGTCAGAATTGGTGCAGAACCAGAGAGAAAATGATATTAGTGCATGGGCTCATTTTTTGGCCGAATTTCCATATCCGTTGGAACACTTGGCGGCTAGAGGTCATATCTTTAACAGTAATTCCGTTGCAAGGAATTTTTATCTAGAATGTCAAATCCGTAAAGAGAAAAACCAGAAATCAGGGAAATTGCATTCAGTAAGTTTACCCTTGCCTTGCATTATCTATTTTTTTTTGTAAAATAGCCGTAAATGAGTGCGAGTTTGTTATGGAAACTGTGTAATTGCTAAACCGGGTTGCTTCATACTCATACTGATAGTAATATTCTTAAGCTAATGCATTTATTTATGCTCCAATTTTAACAACCGATTTATTTACTGCTTCATACTCCAGGTACCTGACAGACTTCCTTACACAGGAGCCTCTTGCATCACAGCCTATGACCAAGGAGTTCCACAGGTATGTTTAACATATGTTTTAAGCGTACTTGTCACTTGTGGACAAAAATTTCCTCCGGGAGCTTTCAATTTTCAAAGGGCAAATTCATCAATTAAGCAATTATTTTTCAGGGAATACGAAGAAATCCTATTTACCGACGCTTACCTTATTGGGTAAACAAACAATTTAGCGTTCACTGATGCCTTATTTTGCATTCGCAATAATCTAAATGACCTATAAACGATATTTTTACAGAAATATTTGATACTACACAAAGTTCCGTTACAGGTAAACTTATTTTTACATGAATTTCATTTCGTTGTCTCTGCTTTTATACCGATTGGTGCTGTAACTATCATGATGACTTGAACCGTTCAAGTTGAACGGCTAATTTACATTCCAGACTCTACCTAAAGCGGCAATACTTTTGATGAATGAAATGCAATCAAGAGCGATGCTCCAGGATTCAGAAAATATGGTAAGCCATATTGTAACATTAAAATGTTTTTACTACATTACTCTCCCGTTGAAATTGAAAGCCTACAGTCCTGCCGGTTTAAGCCGAAGCAGGACACTTAATTCCAGTACCGATGAATTTCTAAATTTTTATTTTCCATTGCAAACTTTATAGACTTGCACCCGTAGACAAGATTCTCCACCACGAAAGAGATCCAAACGAGAATTCGAAACCTAACTCACAATGGCCAATGGAATCGTGCCCTAGTAAATGATAATCGAATAAAGGACATTAAAATTATTCATACTTTAGTAGCACATGTAGGTGCAAAAGCATCTGAAACTGTAACAATAAGTCAAAATTTTACCAATCTTATCACCTAACTAATTTCTTGTAGTTCCAAAGTAGTAACTGCGGTAAAGTGCGCTTACTTTGTAGGCGCACTTTACCAATTTCAACAGTTTACCAGTATTTTTTAAAGTACTCGCTGTCAAAACCAGTAAATTCATAGTCAATACCTTAAACTAAAGTGACCTTAATTCATGGAGAGACTTGATAATCAGCTAACCGGAAGTTTTGTAATTAAACTGGTATTTCCGCGTGTGTCACTGCCTGCACAATCATCTCTGCTAGAAATTTTTGACTCTTTCAGCAAACCCTTTGTCTTTTTCTACTCCTAGAAACTACAACTATCACTACTATAAATACTATGCATTAAAGTTGGATCTACAACACTTTCTTAGTCCACTCGTTTAGCATGTGGCGGTCATTACGTATTAAGCTAGTGTGCCCCCTGAAGCCTTGAGGCAATTGCCTTGGTGGCTCATAAGAGGCCTCTATAGATTTTATAATTCATAGAATTTGTCATTTGCCGTAAGCCTTAACGATAACCCGAGACAGGATCACAAAATCACAAATTCCATCTGTACTTAAAGGCTAACGAATTTGACACAGGGCACGGGGTCTATTTCCTGCTCAGCATGTGATATCAAGTAAGTGGATCCCAAATGGGCTTCGCATATATGACCATCACACATCCATATTACTCTCATAGTCTCAGGTTCTCTGTATCCATCCACACATTTGCTTTGTCCAGATAATCGTATAGTAGCCGACATCCTGTCCTCCGTTTTGGATTCTTATATAGGCAAAGCTAGAAAAAATAAAGAGAAGAAGAAGAGCCGCTAGCAATTCTCCTCCACGCTTGGCGTTTATGACACGGTCATCAGCATTGATGGCTTTGGGTAAAAGTTAAGAAAGCACGTGCCTTTCCTCCAATTCCTCACGTCTAAATGACATTAGCCAGAGTCGGGGGCAGGTGGGAAGAATGGGCGTATGCTCAATGAATTGCAATGAGGATTCTAGTGGATAAGCAAAAAAGCGGAAGGGTAATTCAAAATTTTGACATTTTCACAATCATTCTCTCCAATCTCCATAAACAACAGATTCTCTCCTCTCTGCTTTCCAATCCCCGCTCACCATTTACCGTCCTATTTCTTCACTCCTACCACTTTCTACCTTTTGACAAAAACTTCTTTTAAATTTCTACGCAGCAGCGCTTGTCCGACTCAAAAGTTAATCGATAATCATCTGCTCAAGCTTAAAGCGTTGGTCCAGCGTTAGCAGTGGATAGAGCGGCTGAAACATTTTTTACGCTGGAAAAAGTCACAGCGTCATATCCCGCTATTACTGCTTTGCTAGTGCTACTGTGTAATCTCGCCATCCCATCTACCTTCCATCTGTGATAATTGGTGGCCGTGTGTAAAGATCGCTGATTCATTCACCGCAGTCTTCTGTTTCTCATCAATCTCAAGTGTAGCCGTCTTTGTAAGAGGCTGGTAGCACACATCCCACCAGCAGCCTGCATATCATTACTAAGATCATCAAAGTATCGGAAGCATATCGAACCAACATTTGAATTTTACCGACAAGAATAATAATCTAAAAGCCTTCCGTCCTCTCCGCCTCCTCCAAGAACCCTCCTCCTTTTCCGTCTCTTTGCTATATCCTAGACGTGTAAACAATGCATTGATTCGCTTCGGTTTCCTAGTTTACCGATAACTTTTCTTGCCCATCAAAGCAACCGCGTGGGCCTACGATTGAAGCATTGTCTACCTCTCTTCCTATTACCTCTCCTTCCTGGACTTCTGGACATGGATGGGAAGCAAGTAAGAGCTATTTCTTGCTTGTAATTTTCATTTTTTCTGGAAGGAGGTAATTGGTTAAACCTGGAGAAAGAATAGGAACAAAACCATGAACTAAAGCCTAGCATTTTACATTGCATGGAAAGAAGAAACTCTAACCTGTCCAAAATATACTCCAGTTGAAGGATATTATTACCAAAGAAACTCCAAGCTGGAATTACTTCGTCCTCCAGGACTTGGACTCCAGGTTCTCAGAATTTCTGCTACACTTTCCGCAGCATATGCTTCAATGTCCAAAGCAGGTTCTCCAACAACCTTCTGGCAAAAGTGTACCCTTCATGCGCCTAATACTTTTTTCGGGTGTAAGTGATCAGTTTCCTTGCAATATTCCTCTGATTTTTCATAATCTTTCCTGGAGGCCGTTTAGAGAAAACTGTGAAAGTAATATTTCCCAGGATTTCCTTCCTGAATCCTTCCTGCCTTCCTTATATTTTCCAGTTCCAGGATCTCATCCAGAACTCCCTGGAAGAAAAACCAAGTCAAGTGTGAGAACTGAGAGTAGAGGGAGGTTTGTTGGTTATTATTGAATGGATCATCTCGTGCCTTTCCCTCATTCATCTTTATGAAAGCTATATAATTTTCTATTTCCTTTCTCTAAACATTTCCTCACTCTTCCAACCCTCAACCCACCCACTCCCACTACTTCTACAAGTACTACATGGCTACTTTTCCTAGACAGCTTCCTACTTTGTCCTTTTTCAGGATTTACTGTGGAAATCTGCAAGACGGGTCGGGGATCTTGGTTTTCTTTCATGGATTACACGACACGGACGTTCCGTGTCCAGTGCAGAGTGCAGTGCGCTTAAGAAAATTCCCAGGCTTAAATCTTCTTCCAGCTTAAATCTAACAATGTACAGTATACTTCTACAAGTTCCAAAGGATTTTGCTAGACGCTGCACGCTTTCCTTTCCTCCAGCTCTTAAACCGCCTGTTCCTTGTTGCAATTGCCTACTTGCTATTCTCTTCCATCTTCCTCAGGGTCTTAGCCGTAAGGTTTTCTGGAGGATTCTACAGGATGAGATGAGAAAATTTTAGCAAGTCCTCCCGTTTCTCTATTCTCAATCCTCCCTTGTTTGCTTCCTCCAACTATTATGAATTCTGGCATTTCACGATCCTAGGAAATCCCTCATCCTGGTGGGTACAAACGAGACAGACAGTTGGAGCAAACAATGCCGGACTGATTTGGGGCACAAACCCGGTGAGTGTTTAACACCAGGGGGTTTCCATCCCTTCTTTTGTTAACGTGTTGATGAGTTATGAACATAGTGTATAGGGTCGGTCAGGGTTCGGACAAATGCCCTTTTGTAACTCCACGTTTCACCATATATTGTAATGAAAGCTAGGAGATGAATTGTAGGAACTAACTAAACTAAAGAAATTGCAAGAAATGAGGAAGCCTGGAGATTTTTCCAAGTTTTTCTGAGAGATTTGGAAACCATTACATATGGCAGTATGCTGAATCGCGGCAGCTGGAGGATTTACTGCCCTCCAAAGTAATCTGTTTGACGGCTTCTAAATTAGAAATCATTACTTTTCTCTGGAACCATATTGTTACGGATCCATCTAGAGCTTAAAGATGAAGAAACGTAGTAGAGCGGAATACACATACCTTGAGAAAAACAAGATTTTATGCAATCAAAACCCTGGTAGTCACGATTCTAATGTAAAATTTTACAGCTTTTGAGGAAATTGCACCTAGCATTCCTAATCTCTAACAGTTAGCGACAACGACTGACAGTTTGCTGGAATAATGCAGTGGAACAGTGTGGAAGTGGAGGATAAGGAAGGAAATATGGGATTTGGATCGGGAATGGATAAATGGTAGGCAATAAATAGGGATCTATTTGGATTAGAGAGAGGCAAGTGACATTGACACTTTGGGTCCAAGGATTAGGATTATTTAGCCCAAGTGTTTAGGAGACCCACCGGCTCCTATCCTGGTAGTTTTCAAATGATCTGGCTGAATGACAGCGGCTTTGGGAGAAAATTTGTCACTTCTGATCCAACGCTACTAGAAGGGCAAGTCCTGCCTTACTTTTTCATTGTTATCTGAAACTGAAATCATTCATTTCATAGGTAAGTATTGATACATGCCGTCAGTAGAATTTCACGGATTATTAAATGACTAATAGTTTGAGGGATAATCTGAATCGAGACTACAGGTTAAATGATTTGACAAATACGATTTTCGGATGTTAGCTAATTCTGTATTGCAGGTAATTTGAAACTGCGCAGGGGTAGACAACGTTCGGTATTCCAGATTCACAAGATTTATGAAGTCAGAAAACGAGATGCTGAAAAAACTGAATTAGTATTAGAATAGTACGATTGAATTTATTTGAACCACTCATTATCAGACAGTCATTAAATATTTTACTACTTGAAGTTGAAATCGAAAATAATGGAGCAATAACCTTACATCCTTTATAGTTGGAAAATTGCTTGCGTTTAGTGTTTCAAAAGTTATTCGGATACATGCTTCTCACTTATGAGTCCACCGTGAACTAAAAGTTGGAGTTTCAGGGGTCGTTTCGACATCGGATGAAAATGTCGCTCTTTCGCCTTCATCAGCTCTAAACGATACAGACTTCTGACGCCACACTGCAAAACAGAAACGTTTTGCATAATTAAATGAGCAAGTTTGCAGATGAAATGTATTCTCGTATCAACATCACTGAATTTAGTACCATGTTAAGAGTTACATATAAGAATCAATGTTCACACATTTACTATAAAATACTAAATCCACAAGTTCAGCTTACCTTCTCGCTCACGCATAAACTGTCGCTCCAAATTCGCTTTCATGGTTTCCAGGCAGCTCAACTGGGCGTTCAACCTTGCAGACAAGAATCCAGATGGTTCATGAAGTGACATCGAAGACATCTCACTTGAGTATAACCGAAGAACATACGAGATTTGAGCTGCTAGTTCTTTAATGTTCCATTTCAGATTGAACGAGATTGCAAATCCAGTAGATTCCACTTCAGTTTCAATATATTTCAAAAAACTTTGAACTTTGGCCACTCTCGGAGTAACAGGGTCTTTCGTCTTCGGCTTGGCAAACATGTCAAAGTTTGTAGGTAGACTGATAGGGCGATTTAAGCTAGATTCTGCTCAATTTTCTTGAACAACTGAAATATCAGGTAACTACTACGTCGAACTTTCTAGATACTGAATCCTTGACTGTTTCCGACACTACAAGGAAAACTTTGGCTATAAACACAGAATCCTGTTGAAGAACGCTTCTTTACTTGACAAAAAGGTGACTGTTGTATTTTCAAGTAAGTACAAGTTGTAGTCAGCTCGCTACAATACAGATAGCTAATAAATCCACAATTCCAGGAATTCTTAAAATTTCAAATAAACATTAGACTTGACGATATAATGTAGGAATTTACAAGTTACTCCGAATTTCCACTGTATAATCCAAATCCTTATCAACCAAAGAATTGTACACTTTATGTAATTACATCTGTTTTGCTACATTCCATAATCTAAATAGTTCACTTGCCCTCTAATATAAGCAATCAGCGATAAGCAAATTAGTACTAACGTTCCAAACATTCCTTTCATACTTTCTTTTAGCTTATTCCTCCTGCGCAGCTAAAACGTACATGTTTCTAGCCCAGGCATTTTCAAAGTTAAAAAGGAAAAATCATCAAATTCATCTAACTACTAAAATATCCTCAGAGGATCACAAATCACCTCGAACATTAACCAAGTAAACGTAACATTGTCTTCATCTATAATTCATAAGTGTCGTTTTGAAGTACAGCGTATCAACTGCGTCATTAGCTCGAATGAACTACTGCTAAACATCGGCGAGCTGTTACCACTGCTCACTGGCACATACTGTTTTCTCCTTTACCTGATCAAAAATAAAGGTTTCGAAAATTCAAAATTATGAATAGCTAAAGATCATATTGTCGTTAAAATAAGCTAGAAAATATTAATCAGAGAATTCATGACGTCGCTTACCTTGAACTAGCTGTGAAAACTTCTTCTCAATAGATTTCTGCAAGTTTTCAAGTGTTATCAACTCCTGATTAAGGTGGGACGACACAAACTGTTTCCGATTCTTCAGTTGCTCCTTCATTGCAGATTCTTCAGAATATAACTTGACCACAAATGAGATTTGGTCCTTGAGCTCTCTCATTTCCTGCATCAGATTATGTGTGTCCTCCAATCCATTTATTTCGATTTCATCTTCCAAGTTCTTCAAATAGTCTTGAATTCGGCATATGTTTTTGACAACTATGTCGATTCGTGGCATCTTGCAGCTAGTTACCTGAAATAAAATCAGTTTTAATAATCGTAATGTACGAACAATATCAACAAGACATAACGATAATTTTCATTAATGTAACCGTCATTACATAACATTAAATAAAAACTAACCTGATGCTAGTATAACGCTTATAGCAGCTTTAAAATTATATCAATTTAAAATTACTTTTTAAAAAAGCTGTGTTGCGGATGCGTCCAAAATAATTTCCAAAAACAAGAACCTTCAAAAACCGTACCACCAAAAGTAGCTGACTTCAAAATATTTAAGTTTTACAATTTAATCACAAAATGCACATGCTAAATAGGCAGTAAACCTTGCTCTCACGCTAAAACTCTGAACCTACCAAATTCTTAACTGGGAAGGAAGACGACAAAGAAATAGTGTATATACCTTTATGTAAATCTATACTTCATGTGATAGGGAACAGCAACATTCCAGATTTTAGCCAGAAACGCAGTGCGAGGGGATACATATCTTAAAACGTGTATTCCTACAATAAGAAGCCACGTGTTTCGGGTTCGCGCTTTCCAATTCAAAGTCGACTTGTACACAAGGAAACCAAACCTTTGTTCTCATACTTTAAACTCTATGGTATTTTCGATACCCGAACGTTTTACTTCTGACGTGTCGTAACCCAACGAAATATTTTCACACCACCGTTGCATATATGCATTTCATGACGAATCAAAGTAAAACTACCAGTATTGGGGTCATAACTAGAGAAATAAAACTCATTAAATTCTAGATACCTATGTAAACAGTTATAGCTTTACCTTCTCCATCTAGAGCTCTCAGACTTTATTTAAAGACAACTAGGATGTAAAGCATTGAATAAAATGAGAGTTTCAACTACTAGCAACATTAATAATAGCTTTCAGAAATTATGCCTAAACATATTATATATTTTCTCCCCAATTCCATGTTTTCGTTCCACCGAGAAGAATAATGATAAATTATCCCAGGATATGTCATCTTAAGGAGAAGAAGTTGTAATCGTTTATAACATGACTTATTGACTCTTCCTTGTAGCATATTAAAAATATCAAATCCCAGAATCTCCAAAGCTGCTCCTCACATGCATTTCACTGCCTGTAACTCGAGACTTTATTGCATCACCGTTTCTAATTTTTACATAATCCATTCTTCTTTTCATAATGTTCTCAGATCGTTCATTCTCGGTCATCATCATCACATCAACCATCTAACCGCACATGGAACAACAGTAATGAAGACATGATGATGTGATATGTAAGATCTGTAAATCCGGTAGGATGTTCTTTTCCTCGCTACAAAACCCGGCAAGATAATTCGAATGCTACTCTTCATCCTTTAATCTTTATCCCTTAATTTCTTCACGCTTGTCCCTTTCTCACGAATCTTAACACTTTCCCACTCTTGATTCTAGTCTTCCGGTTCTCCGCCTTCCTACCATTTTTACTTGCTTTCGTTGCCCACATTTCGTAATTCATAATTGTCTGAAGTCAGGTGAGTGAGACAGGTAAGATGGCTGTTAGCCCAGGTAGCCTGTCCGTTGACAGATGAAATCGAAAAGTAGCTTTCTACATTTCATTATCACACCTTTTCCTTTTACTCCCCCGTTTCTCTCGCAGTGTTTCATTTTTCATTCATATTCACCTGTCTCTAGCTTAGATCCTCATAACTGAATATCTACCTGGTTGGCTACCTTTATTGCTTTGTGTCCAAGTTTTCTATGACAATGTCACGAAATCCTGACGATCACGCATTCCATTCTCATTTATTGTCTGATTCTTTCGCCGATTTCTACCTCCATCAGATTAGTGTAGATTAGCCGCCACATGACATCACACCTTGGCATATAAAATCCATGGTTGTGTAAATTTTCTCTTTCTTCTACCTTCTGTATTTCCGAATCTCTTGGAATTCCATCCTTCATTCTATTATAATTCAATCGTTTATAACTTAAACAAATTATCCTCACTCCTTTCAACGTACAGTAATAATACAAAACCATTATACTACTAGGTAGGTATAGGCGACGCGGCAAATGACAAAACGACCACGTTGAAATAACTAGCTGCCGCCAATGTTTTCATGCTCGACTTGCGTCATTTTGAATCATTACTCATATTTTCTTGTCGTGCTCCAATCTTCCAAAAGCTTTACATAATACTTTGCTTCACAGATTTTCATGACTGAAATATAATTTTCCGAAACATTTTCAAGGAATTTACAACCGCAGCAGCGTACATTTTTCTACGTTCAAACGAACGTGCCCTGCTTTCCCACCGTACATTTTCAGCTTTCCTACATTTCCTCTTCCTGCAAAAAGCAATTGTTTTCCTCCTAAATTGCTATTTTCTTCAGGTGTGACTAATCGTCTGTCTGCACTTTTCCAGGTCCTCTACTAAGGTCTTTAGATTCATCAGCAGTCAGTCATCGTGAGTTTAAGTCCGCAAGTCTGACTCTGATAGCTGTCTGAAACTTCGAAATGATGTGTCTTCTTCCTGTGCATGTGCGTAGAGAAAATGTTTCCTCAAAACTTTTCTCATTACCACCCATGTTTTCGCTTCTGTGGGTGATTTAACCGCTCATTGAATTCGCGGAATTGTTTGTGCCTCTATCTCCGCATTAAGCCCGAGAAACTTTTGCGAAAAGACATCTCAAGGATTTCTGTCGATCCCACATCATTCCCGTAGTTTTAATGCCCGAAGTCTCAAAGTTTCTGTAAAAGTTGTCCCCATCACCGAAAATATTTGAGAACCGGGATGAATTTTTGAAAATGCAAGCACGCAAAAGATATACACTATCTGAATATATCTATAATAATTTTCTAAGAATTTTTGCATGTTTTTTAGCCACTTGAGACATCATTTACATCCTGTATATACGTTCCTTAAATTCCGATATCATGCCATACCTTAACTCTTATTGCGCTGTGTTTAAATAGTTTTTCAACCGAAAATCATCTGCTCAAATCCCAGCCGCGGCAAAAACTCATAGCTTGTTATGGAGATTAACATGAGATTATTTTATTGGTCGTATCATTTCGTTTTATACCTTCCCTCATTTTCTACAACTTCTCACTCACTGTACAGTATATGAAGCTAAGAGAAACTGTTAAGCTTCCAAAACGTTGCGACTGAATTGCAAATCAAGTACCAGACGGTACAACCATGAGACAAACTACACCAACTTTGGCAATGTAATAATAAGGACAGATTCAATTTTATTTCTTTATTACCGCATCATTAGCTGACTATTCCGCTCAAACTGTTTATGACTCCCAGCAGTGCCTTCTGCTTTCTTACTTTGTAGACTAGTTGAGTAAAACGACCTTTATAATGTGTAATGTAAAAGTAAGAATATATAGCAACTTAGGAATCTAAAGGCAATTCACCTCAAATTTTCCGTTTGACCCTACTCGATTTTAAACCTCTCTCTACTGCCCTATCTTGCACAACTTACTCATACCGGCGCACCCGTGGTGAATACCATAGTTTTCAGCTCATTGACAGCGACTCTTAATTACACTATTTTACATGTAACTGGTTTCCGACTGAATGTTGTAAAAAGCCCAGACGTGAACTTAAATTGCCAGCAAGGAACCACCATCCTGTAGCTCGGGTAACACAGAACAGTCTGTTTGTGGGCGCTTGTACAATAATGTCACGCACCATTAGCATTCATTCCCGCAGTCTTTTCTCCTCCTGACTTCACCTGAAACAATTGCATACAAATCCTGCCTACCTGCTTATTACCTGCCTATTCCCTCTGCCTGCTTAGATCTTACCTGGTGCTAGCTACCCTCATGAGTAGATGAAACTGGAGATTAGTTAGTACACATTTAATGGATGAAGGAAGCGGGTTAAGTACAGTGGAAGGAGGGAGACATGAAAGCGCAGTAAAATTTTAGGTAATTGCTTTATTGTTTCTTTTTGCAAATCTCTCTTAGATAAAACTATGCGGGGAGCCAGCAAACTTTCCCGTCTCCTCTCGTGTCATGTCTTAACCAAACTGTCTACGGCTGTTAACTAACAGAACTCAAAATCTCCAAAAACTTCTTCCAATCAATCCTAACAGCCAGCAGCTACAACATCGCTGAGCTATACCGACAAGCTTCACTATCACAAGCACATATGCCCGTTATTCACGTGGAAGGTAAATTGTCAAAAAGTTGTCTATTTTGCTCTTAGTTCTACTATTCTCCATGAAATAACAGAAGAAAATCATAGCACTGCACAACCACGGAGCTACAGGCAGCGTTACCTCTCCTGGTTTAAAGCTTTTACGATTTTACTAAAAGCCTAATAAAATACTTTGGCATAAAACTCCTTGAAGCTTTCTTTTCCCCAGGATAATCCCTAACAGATTCGCTTACTCTGTCTGTCCGATGTCCGACCCATCGATCCATATAGTCATTGAGACTGAGGAGGAGACAGGGAGACAGACGAGCAATATAATAATTTTAATGGATTTTCCATACTTGTACATGTGAAGGGTTCCACCCTTTCCATGTATCACCTTCATCCTCTTCTCCTCTGAATATTCTTTTGGCAAAAATTTCTCATCATAAAATAGCTCCCCTGGCCACTTTTACTTTAATTCCCATATTCCATGTCCTTAGCCCCTGGTCGTTTTTCAACAATCAAAAAAGCCAGAAGACTACTAAAACAAAGGTCTTATACTTGTCCTGCAGTGATAACAATAATACCAGAGACCCTTCTCACCTCTTCTTCTACTCTTTTCTATTTCTGTGTCTGCTACCGTAACCACCCGGCTTGTTTCGTTATTCAGTAATTGTTATCCAGGTAGGTATTTGTTATTTTTTTTGAGAAAATAAACTTTTAAATCTACCGGCAGCATAACTAAACAACTATCTTCACATGTTTCCAGTCGCTGCGTGTAAGTTGTAGTAGCCTGGTCGCAAATTATTTGCACATCTTTTGATGTAAGTGTTACAGCGATTTCGCTGCTCCCTCTCGTTTAGCACCTTTTAAAATTGTGTAGCTTTGGCGATAAAATAATTTTAATATTTGCATTACGAATTACGACAATCCTGTATATTTGTTTACCGTCTGGGATATCATGTTCACTTCCTTTTGTCTGCCGCTAACGGCCGTCATTAACCTTGCTTTAACATGGAAGTTCGAGACTAGTAAGATTCACAATGCTGAATACTATGCTGGCTGTCGGGATGAGGTTGTGGATAATAATTCCTGTGAAATGAGTTAAGAGAAAGGTGGACAGGGAATAGGATAGTGTATGAGTAATTAATGATTCAGGCTGAAACATGAACCAATTGTAACTAATTGTCGGCATTTTACGACAAATATAATAGAGCGATAAATCTCGAAATAAATCCCACCCTCCCATCTTAAACTTCAATCCAAGCCACGACCCCACACATAAAAACTGAATTATGAGCCACTACTCTCCGTTAAAATCTAAAAGTCAGCCTGATTATATTCCTCGTCACAGCTTGCTCTTTTGAGCTTTGCTCATGCAGCTCATGTTATTGCTTCTTTCTTACCGGTATGATTTTGCTTCAAGCTTTAGCTTAACAGTCATAGCTTTCATGGAATGGCTTCACAGAATTATGGCTAGGACGGAGTGGAGGAAGAACGAGTAGGCAAGAATTAAGAAGCAAATTTCATCATCTTCGCCTTTTAATTTATGCCACAGCCTGTGTACTTTTTATTATTTAAATACGCATAAGTAATCCAGTTTCTCAACAACTTGTTGCGCCACGTTTTTCTACTTCTTTTGTATTGCATTTCCCTCATCTTCTATTATTCTTTGCCCGGCCCCTCTTAGCATTTTAAAAATCCAAATTAGATTCACGTCTCCACAACAGTCAGCCAGCCACCACCATCTGTCTCTCAGTCCTGCCTAGCAGACTAATTTCCTTTTGCTAATATTCAATATAATAATTTGTATCATCTTCCTCGTTTTTTCTGTCTTCCTCAGAGTGAGTTAGCGCTCCAACTACTGCCTTCAGTGACTTCTGGAGAATTCTAGGAACCCGAAGCCCTTACGTACTTCCTTTGGAAGAGCAAAGCGCAGTGTTTTGGAACATGTAAGTATCGGGGTGTTTTGCTGCTGCAAACACCCTACTTTCTCCCATGTCTCTTCTAACACCAGAGGTGGTAGCGCTTTAAGATGACCCCTCCTGTCCAGTGTCCAGAGAACAATCAATATAGAAAATACGGGTTTTGTAGTGAACCTAATTTTTTACCCTCTCCTTCCTAATATCTTTTGCTCCCAATCGCTCCGGGCTAAAAGGCGGCTATGATACTAGAAAATTGAGTTTGTAGTAAGTTGGGCATAGTAAAAGGGAAAAAGAGGGAGAAGAGAAGATGACCTGCCCATATCAAGACTGGATACCATGGAGATATGAGCCGGGGGTTTTGACCAAAGAAGCACACACTATTTATTATATCATTATTATTATTTGTTGTATTTATTAAGCCAGTCTAATCCATCCGACACATCTTTCCTCCGGTGTAAAACCAACCCTTGCCCACTACTATCAAGGAGAAGAGTAATTGCATCATTTACTCCTCTCTCTATGAATCTTAAACATGTATTCAAAAACTGAACCCTAGACTTGCATCGCGCTTCAACGGCCGTTCTTATAACAAACTCGCTTTAGAATCTTCAACTTGAGCTTGATTGTTACACAGGTGAAGCGGATTCAACATCTTACGCACGCTTCCAGAACGTTTCACGCCGTGCCTTCGGAACCAACGTCATTTCTGTCGTGTCTTTACAACGGCCGGACGGATGAGATTGTGTGCTCATTCTTGTTCGCCCGTGTGACTTTTCTTTACAAACATATCACGCTGTGCGAAGCCGTCAGTGCCACAGATGTGTGTTTCAAAAAGCTTGAGCATTGAGTATCAGAATTATCAGAACGTGGTCCGAGTCAAGATAGTCAAGTATCATAGAATCAAGTTAAATATATTCAACAGCCAGTTATCAAGCACCCATCCCTCCTCAATTGCTTTCTTCTATATTCTTTCTATTGTTATTACCCGTTTCTCTAGTTTTTCTCCTCCCACCCAAAAATCTCCCGCTTTCTTCCATTTGCATATTATCTCATAGTATTTTGATTCATGGCACATGTTCCTCAAGTCCGCCTCAGAATTTTAATTATATTTAAACAAATTCAGCAAATGATATTCAAATATTTAATAAGTATCATTTCCCCTCAGTGAGGGAAATTAAAAACGCATCTTGCTTTTGTATTCCCTGCTCTGTCTATTCTTTTCTCCGTAAGTTTTTCTCTGCCTGCCTCCTCAGCTGTCTCCATCTTCTCGCTTCCTTCTTCGATGCTCTTCCATCATTTTAAATTGCTCACAACAACCCGGCAGACGGATTAACCCTTTGGCTTTTGTCATTAGCAAATCCTCTTATTCAAAAGAGACCAACCGCACGCATACGGGATTAGCTAGCTGAATCATGGAAACAGGCATAGAGCTAGCTACTATGGCCGATGCGATAATTACATTTCGGATGCTCAAACCCTAGATAAATTCAAATGAATCCACCGCTCTCCTTCAAGTCAAACTGAACAGGATGAAGAAATATAATGAGCTTCAGCTGAGTTTTTTAGTACCACATCGGTGGCTGTATTCTTCTTCAGTCTTTTGCCTCTCAACTCTTAACTCTGCCTGTTGTGGCTCTCTACCTCATTTATTTTACGTTTGTAGTAGAGAGAGCTCCCTTGTATTTTGGTGTTAAAACAATCCCTGGCTTCATTCTCAAACCACATTAAATCAGCCAAGTAAACAATAAATAACATTCTCCCGGGTGTCTTCTTCGCTCCACACTAAACATTTCACCGCCCGCCCGCCTCTTCTTTTCTACTTGCTGTATGTGAATAGAGTTTTGCCTCCAACTATAAAATACAAGAGTATCATCAAGAAGTGATCTCATCCTGCCTAGAATTAACATTAGTGTACCCGTACACTACCACCACCGCACACACTCACAACAACGTACGTACACAACGTTTGAGGCCATTAAAACTATAAATTATCACCCTCTCCTCAAACTGAATAATCAACATCAACCCCGTGTAAATATTTCTACCATCCATTCATCACTCCTCTGACCCGTGTGTAACTTATTGCAAGCTAGACAACATGTATGTATACATGCTTATATGAAGAAGAAAAGAAACGGGGCCAGAAAATATTTTCTATTTACTTTTCTCCCTTATTTTACCAGCCACAACACAACCACCAGCATCAATTACACCGGCCCGCATATTTTTACCGAGCTTCTCGTTACTCGGGTATCTTTGGAATGTTGCTTTCGTTTCTGTAAACGTTTACATTCCGTATGGTGGCTCACCCTATGAAATATTTAGTTTTCAGCTTATACTTTTGAAGCCTCCTTTGATAAATTGCGGGCAATAAAATTTTTGGAAATTCCGGATACATATAAGAGCACATACACACTCACCTGCAGAGTTTCTAGCTTTTATGGCGGGGCATAACAGATGACTTGAAGTTGATCTTCAAAGATTTGTAGATCTTGGTCTGGTTGTTTAATATCTCTGCTTGTTGTTGCCTAATGCGGAAGATTCGTACGATAAGCTGATTATCTGTGTCATCTCTTAAAATTCCGCTTTTAATCTACTCTTTATCCTAATTTGGAAAATGTCTTCGACTACTTATTTTCCCATGTTCTGAGATCTTAGAAAAGCATTCCATCATCTACACTCGAAAAGGAAATCCTTATGTTTCGTCTTCATCTGCGCTCTTGAGAGTCTTTTTAAGATTAGAATTCGTTACTTAACGAAAATATTTGAAACAATTCTAGGATCTTTTAACCGGTATCAGGTAAAATTATAACAGCTGCACAGCAATTACAGCGCAGAGCTTTTAGTGAAAATCCAGAAGATTTGTCTGTAAAAATAATTTCAACTCCTTCCAGGAATAGATGACAGGTAACAAGGGTTTATCCTTGTAAGTGTTCATCAACAAGTCTTGTAACATTTCAGCCTTCAGCACCACCAAAGACGCACCCCTCACATCAGCTTCTGAATTCACTTATCCTCCACGTAACAATTAATACCTTCTATCCATCCACCCATCCTTAAATCCTTTAAATCCAACCCTCCAGCTTTGATCCTTAGCTTCTGTATTCAGACGGATTACCGTTTTAGAAGCGTTTTACAAGTTCCAAGAATGTCTTGAAGATCTTGTATATCCTCCAGCATTGGATTCAGGGGACTGCTACTGCAAGATAACATAATAAAATAGCATGTTAACCACCGGTTTTTAACACAGCAATAAATGAAATCAGGTCAATCTTCCTCGTCCTACACCTCCTTTGCTACGTTGTAGGTTGTAGTTGATGTAATTTCTCTTGGTAATTTTCATATAATTTAATATTCGTCTTGAGGGCGTAAAAATATTAGTTAATTTAAAAAATCAAATGTTCATTCCAGGACATTCAATTCGACCCTGCATCCCCTTGCACCCTGTCCTGGACATCTTTCAACGAGAAGAGGGAGCATTAACGTCTTCTACCCTCCTCCTCCTCAAATCAGTCAGTCAGACTTCTGAATCCAGTTTTGCTTTTCTGAAGGTTGAACAATGAAAGCCTGGATCATCTCCATGAGCGCTTCCCGCCCTCTGCATTGTATTTCTGTACAGACAGTGAGTGTGCAAGGAATTAATTTTTGAATCAGGGAAGGGTATTAAGAACCTCAGTGAGGAAATTCATAAGAGAAACTCAGTGAAAAATTCTGTATGTAGTTTCACGTTAACAAATGGAAGAAACTTCCGGTAACATGCGACTACCCTCAGTGATAGGATTAGGTAGCTATACAGGGTCTTTCTAAACATATGGCATGTATCTTATCAATGATTTATTATCGATGCTTTAATTTCGTTTTTAAGTTAAGTGATGATATGGCAGTTATATATTTCGACATTACGAATAGTAATTTCTCGAAAAAAGTCATATCTCTAACGCTTTTGAAGTAATTTTTAAAATTTTATCTGACACATTAACTATTCACGCATTAAATGTATCTAATATAACTTGCTGAACGCTATTACTTTATGGGCATGTTTTAGTTAATTTTCACAAATGTTTGCTCAGTGATAAATGCTGCACCCAGTGACTTATCTTTGCCTGCTTCAAAGTTAGCAAATAAAATGTGCGTAGCCAGATATGTATTATTTGTTTGAATCAGGGTAGTAGTAGCTTTATCTTGTCTGACGGGTTGTTGGATTCTCCGTTAGAGCTTCTCCGGAGGTTGTCTTTCATCTAATTCAAGAATAATTTAAGCTCTCCTCCAAGCGTAGCTCCAGCTCCTCGACAAAGATTGAAGGGAAAATAATAACCGTGTTTATAAATGCATTATCTCTTGGCAATGTTGTTGGTAACTTCGGATGGCGGAGCAGCAGCCTGCGGAGCCTGGACTAGGATTTAAGCCTGTTATAGGTTTGTATAACAGTTCTTGAGAAAGAGCATATAGAGCTTGATAAAATCTCATCTCTGTGATCAGACTTGATGTTGTTTGGTCCAGATTACAATCATTATCAAATTAGCCTGATAACGATGAAATAAAACGCGCTACTTCATCACTCATTCCTACATAGTCTCTCTTCCTTCAAGGGTCAAGCAAGGATTAACTTAACATCATTCAGCTTCTGTTCCCTCCTGGCCCTGGCTCTCATTCTACACTTTAGGCTAAATGCCTAGTGCAAGTCCCCGTTCACCTGTAAACTAGCCCTAGCCTTGCTTTCTCCTATGCCAGCTAGTGTAGCTTTTTTAGTCTCGCTGTCCCGGTAATTATATCGTGTGTATTCATCCCGCATCCAAGGAAACTATACGAATCCTAGGGCAAATTTCACACCTGTGATTACCGGAGGAATTTCTTTCAAAGTTATCTAAAGTATTTATCGTTCTATTATGACAGCATCGCTTCATCTTTTGCCCTACATCTTAGAGCCTCAGCCTGGTACACTGAGGATACAATAATACAATACCTCCCTTGCTGTCCTGGAATCTATATTAATCACAAGTGACCTCGCCATGCACGAAAACGAAATCTCGGAAAAACGTTTGCATTTTTATTTTTCATTCAATGAATCTTTCTGGGAATCGAAAACTGCATTTTAATATTCGCAATAAATTATTAAACATTTCTCATTTAAATTTTCCTTTTCATAAATTCTTGCATGAAGCTTGCATGGGTTTCTTGGAAAGCTCTCTGTTTTGTTCTTTTTTCATTTCTTCTCTAGCATCTTCTGCAAAGGTAAAAGGTTGAACGAACTATTGTCCAGATTGGGACAGACTTGAGCTTCTGACTTGCGTGTAGAACAATGCAATGCGCAGGAAAAGAGATGGATGGATTCAGGAAGGAACAAGGAAGCGAAGAAGAAGAACAAGAGGATGAAGATGGGAAAGTTAAACTTGCATACATTAAGATTATTGTAAAAGCTTCTGATGGAGATGGAACAATGCATTGTTGATTCACCTGTCAATCATCTCTTTCTCTTCAATTTCTTAACATGTGTTTTCTTTATCTGCAACTATACGCTCTGTACTAAAATTTAGTCGATACTCTTCCTTTCTTTTCACTCAAAGAGACACGCTAGACAAGTTGATAGTGTCTAAGTGGCAGAGCTTCTTCTTTCTTCCTCCTGCATGTACTAATATGTACCAATAAGTCTGAGGCATTCACAGATGGTTCTTGGAGACGTGAAACCCGACGTCAATGTGCGTATGAATTAGCACCCGTTTCCTACGCATACATTTGATACATTCCACATTCATCATTATTGAACTGGTCATATACAAGAAAGAATGGTCAAAAGAAGCCACGGAGTCCAACATTAAAAACGCCAAGCAAACTCTGAGCCTTCCCGGGTTCCAAATCGAATGCCTGACTTCAATGCTATGCTACCAAACTTTCATCAAAAAATAAAACTGCCGTGATCAGACAAAATAGTTACTTTTATGCAGAAATTTAATTAATATGAAATTACCCTCCCTTTTAGTTTGAAATAATTTTTTCTTATTTCTGATTCTATCTATCTTGCTGGAATTTACGTATCCTACAGTAATAAAAGTAATGGTCACTTCATTTCCCTCATTATGTTAACAAGATTTCAAAAAATGTCTCCTTCAGCCTAAGTGACTATCCATTTAGCCACAACATTTCCAGTACTTTTTCACGCAGTGTTTCCCATTCCCTACAATATTCTCCAGCATGAGTAGTCGAAGCCCTATCACATCACTCAATCTTTCATTTATATCCTCTGCATCGTTTAACGCATAGGTGTTACGAGAAAATCGTTTACAAGTGGTCTTGTCTTGTCACTGGCCCACGCTCTTCCTTGTTACTTGTTCTAATGTCAAGTCATTCAAGTGATTTGTTCGTGTGGCAAAAAGGTGTATGATGAAAGACAGATTTGTAGCAAGATATTGTTAAAAGGAGTGAAAATGGTTCTTTCGTCTTCTTCTTAGTCATCCATCGTTTACCTTCTCCACTCAATCCTCTTCATCTTCCAAAGCTGGCCATATGAGCACTTGAATCCCACCCTTGAAATAGCCCTTAAAACTATTGTAATCCTATAGCTATTTTGTCACTTACAACCGAATTTTTTCACGCCTCTCGTCCATCTCGTAAATTGTAATAGCTCCAGCAGCTAAGTGACCAACGAAGCAGACAAGTGAAATCCTACTTGTTTTTCTTCCAGTCACTCTGCGAGTCCATCAGCCCCAGGAAGAAGTATTGTACTTGAAATGGAATCGTAATGGAGTTTAGGAATTGGAGCAGAACCTTATGGTTCTTATATATAGATTTCCAACTTCACAGATGAAGGGAGAAAGCACACTATCCAATCTCAATCCCAGTAGCTTACCTTAGCTTCCTTCCTTTCTCGCCGGCCTTACCTATAACTTTCTTCCAGAAATGCTTTCCTTCTTACATCAATGATGTAACATCAGAGCCTAAAGTAATCATAGAAAATTCTTATAAATCTCAGAATCTGGAGCAGTTTCTCTTCTCTGTACTGAAGTAAGCCCTGGTTGAGCTTCACTCCAGATTTAGTTTCTTTGATCTAAGATTCTGACGTGTGCTTGAGAAATTCAACTACTCGGGAAATGAACAAGAACCTTTAGTCCAAGGACTTACGCCAGTCTAAAATTGCGTCATTTCTTCAATGCTTCAAAACTGTATTTCCAACGAAAAGAGATCTCATCATCCTCCTCCTCATACTCAAGTTGTTTCCGATATTTGGAGCACCATGTGTCAAAATACAATAACAATCTTTTCACCAGCTTCAAATCCCTCTTCTCTATTTCACTAAAAATAATGCCATAAGGTGAAAACAAAATCCTTCCCTAAATACAATCCTTGACAACGGGACGGAAGCCCATCTTCTTAAGGAAGATGAAGTAGTGGTCTAAGATTGGGGTTGGACAGAGAAAAAATATCAAGCAAAGTACAAGAGAAACAATACAGAAGTGTAGGAGTAAGAGAAGAGTATGAGAAAATCTTTGAAAAAATCCAAAGAATAAGAGTAGAAGAGCAGGAAAAATCAGTCCACAATGACTTAGTAAAGCCTCAACTTATCAGAACAAGACTCATTCCGCGTCCAAGTCCTCAGTCCTCGTCACTACTACACAGTACACACTTGAGCCTTTATATTTTCGCCATCTTAAGAACAAGGGAGGAAGGATGTTCCTAGTTCATAGTCGGAGGACTCTATAGCGGATCTATCCTTCACAGAATGAACAAATGCTAAGAAGAGAGATTTTCTAACTCTGTCATAATATTTTAGCCTTCTTCAAGGACTCTTCTCCTCTTCTTTTCTCTTCCTTTTACCTACGTCTTTTCCTAAAATCTCAAGTGTTTCCTCTAACCACGTTTTCCTCTTCAGGATGTCCAAAAGTAAGTGGGCAACGGGTAGTATGCGTCATTCCAACCGAAGCGTCCTACATCGTCTACGCGCACTGATATAGTCTCGAGCATACATGAATTGTTATTTTCTCCCGGCTTTATTACGTTCACAAGAGATCCTTTCCGCTCATCCTCATACTTGCTTTTGAAAAAAGATTGCGGATTTCATGAACTAAAAACGTGAAGAGAGGACGTTTTATTGTACCCGGACGGGAACTCATGCAATCACAGTCTGATGAGAAAACGGATCATACTGTATAAAGCCACATAAGGACTAAGAAACTACAATGGGATAAGGTAGGGGACAATCCAAGCAACCCCCGCAATATCTTGCAACGCTATCAACTTGCACCAAATCCCAGCAGGACTTGCACAGCCACTGCGTTGCCAACCGTCTGAATATGATTCCTGAATAATACGATCACAGTCCAATCCAAAACCCCACAACAACGTCCATGCCATGCCGGCCCTAGAACCAAAAAGCTTAACTGCTGAAATCTAGTTTGAAGCCTTGAGCTTGTAGAAATCTTAGAGAAGGGAAAGCAAGAATATCGTAGTTTTTCATCTAAAAAATATCACAATCTTTTATTAGCTCAAAAATCCATACTTTTGATGATCCGTCCGTACCTTGATTTGAAATCACATAATTCTTGCCACCCTCCGAAGCCCCAGAACAAAATGCCAACTCTCTGTAAAGCTTCTATGTACATTCTGTCGGATTTTATTTCCATTAAAAACTCCATCTTGTCGAACCAGAAAAACAAATAGGTCAGCTAGAGAAATCGCATATTTGTAGACCTTATGGTACAAGAGGAAAGCATCGGCATCCAAGTTGTCGTAACCTTCCCTTATGATTTACAGGCAATAAGTTCCTAGCAGGTTTGGGCAACAATTTCTGCGATATTTCTCCTTGGACCGATTACAGTGTAGTATCGAAAGATAGACTTGACTTTGTAATTTTCCAATTACTTTACCCTCCATTCCTGGTCGTTATTTTCCAGAGGTTTAATATCTACTTTGGTAGAGTCGGCTGTTTCTCGAGTCATGTCATTTGATTCAGTTGAGTAGACCTGGAAGGGTATAGCAATGCATGGCGTGGATTACTACAGACTTATACAGTTTGACGTCAAGGATTTAAGCCAAAGTAGAACCCATGTTGGAATTGAACTGTTCATAGACATAATTCGCTTGAATTGCTTCACTGTCGTAGCCTTGTATCTCAAAAGTTGCGAAACTGATGTGTAGTTTACATGTTACGTAACGCCCTCAGAAGAGAATAGTTTAGCTTTTCTTAGAAATTCGCAAAGCGTGGTGCGGTGAAAGTCAGAAAGCGAGATAGAAATAGATAGGAAGTGGATGCGAAATTGCGGAAATGATTTCGCACAGGAATCAATCCTCTGCACATTCGTTTCTGATTTCTCTGTATGAAGCAGAAGTCAACCCTACCGAAAGTATTTCCGTAATTCCCTCTTCTTCGGCTGTCTTTCTTTCTGTCAAGCAGAATAGATTCGAAATAGCAAAGAAGAATTTTGCACGGAAGCACCTTCCCTTTTCTCTGATTCTCCTAAACTTTCTTCTTTATTTAGTTTCTCCAAATGGAAGAATAAATCCTTCTGCGATTCCCGCCCCCTTAAAACTTATATACAACACTGTACAACGTTTGATGTAAAATTCTTCTTGTTCCATTCCCAATATCTTCTCTTCCCTATTTCCTTCCAGCACCCTCAGCCTACTCAACCCATTCCAATTCCCCCCTATCAGCCAACCAGATCCACTTTAAAGGGAATATCGGGACAGGATGAGAAGGAGAGCCATTCATCTCTAGATAAATTGGCTTCGCAATATATTTTGCCTAAGATCAAAGTGCCATTTTAGAGAGTTACTTGAACCTTATCTTTCTCTAGAACCTTGGACACTATACTCTACCTCCTTCCAAGCCCACTGCCTGCACATTGTTCCGCAGCATCAGAACTCCCCTCAACTTCCGTACGTTTACCATATCGGATTCGACCAAGTGTGGCGCTTCCCTGTAAAATACACACAACGAAGCACATTCCAACCATTTCCACCACCACCATTCAGTTTGAACTTGGGACGCCCATACGTAATCTTTTCAGGAGACAGGGGTTGCATCTTGCATGATGGTCAAGCGAGCTCAGGCTTTGTTGGTTGGTTGCAGCATGACAGTGCTCTATATGAGCACTGAGCACCAGGCCCGACCCGGAGGGTAACTTTCCTTCTTTACCGGGCACTAAAAATCCCACCATTTTGGGGGCCCCCGAAAAGAAGATAAAAAATCTTCCTAGTTTTACTGTGTATATACGGACTGGAAAAGCTCATAAATTTCTATTACATTAAATTACGTGGAGAAATCCTAAGATTTAACTCAATCCCACATTTCTTGTCCACTTCCCCCTCAGTTTTGCTCCTCTTCATTCGGTTTTCACAACTTTTTTCTCTACCGGCACGGTCTTTTGCGTCGACGAAAGAAAAGTCCAGCTGCTACAGTTTTCTTGTGCCAGCAAGTGCCTACCATGCGTGCTTAACTCTGGTGTATTTCTTCGTGCGGGAGAGCTTAAGACCCAACAAACACACGAAGTAATATCCTTCACCAAAAGAATGGTTTCATATCCCAACCGACCCGTCGCTTCTGTCTCCTGTCGCCTCGTCTTCAATAGTTTTATTGTTACCCGGTCCAAGCCCGACCCAGGAAAAGGAACCAGAGTATGTGTCCAAATTAAAAGTAGTCGTTTCCCGCTCCCACATCATTCCTTCTGGTGTCATTTGATAACTCCCTCTGTAACTGAGATAGATGGAGGGATTATCTGACCACAGAATGACGAAAGACACACGGACAACACCAATATTACCTTGGTCAGCTAAACATCATGATCTTGTCGTTCTCCGCGCCTTCTTTTCAGACTCTGTCCGGTTTTGTCTTAAAAAAGGTTTTGACATCCAGGAACATCAAATTTTGCGGAGTCAGTCCATCATTGTTGGTTCCAGGCTTCCAGGATGTTGGTTTTGTTTTCGCGGGACGATCTGATATGAAATCTCAGAAAATTGAGTCTATAGAAGCATCAGTGTATCAACATTCACTTTCTCTTAGCCATAGCCATGTGCTTTCTCCTACTTTCTCCTGCGATAGCGTTTTTGCCACCACCGTTCAAAGTTTTGTTATAGCATCTGCGGACATTTTGTTGACGCGGCCTAAATGTATATGCTGAAATGAAAGTTTTCAACGAGGGATTAGTCCTCCAGCCCAGATCTTTTGAAATGTGAAACGATGGAGGAAATCTTCTTTCGTCGTGTAACCGTTGGAGTTTCACATATTAAAACTAAGCCAAGAGAGCGTCAAGTTAGCATGGATTGTCAGCTTGGGGTTTGCTTTTGGGTTGACTCATGTTCTAGTGGTATTTATTGGGTGCGATTTTGCAAAGGTTTCTACGGATTTCGTGCCCTGAATTTAAAATTAACTACGGCTTGATCTACATCCTTTGAGCGGTTGACAGGCTGTGTATTCGTGCGCCAGAGCTTTTGGTAAATCCGCTTTCATCAGTCCTCATCCAGTTGTGAATCTTGAATAGGTCCTGGCTCCTGCGGGCTCTCCTCGTTCTGCCATGTATTCGGACGGCAGTGGCGGATCCTGGGACACGTACACGTGTTCCCTCACACTCTAATTCTCGTAAAGTCACACTAGGAAGGAATACATCTCTTGGACGCGGGCTTTTAGTCAATCCTCTTCCTGTTCAGGATTTAAGTTGGTCGGTGAGGAATTTAGATGCGTTTTCAGTTTCACAGCCTTACAAAGTTCTTCTTCTCTGCTCTTTACAAGCTTAGCTCTATGCTCGCAGCTTTGAAGCTTTGCTTCGTTGAATACTGCAACCAACTCTCTCTTGTCGACAATAGCCGAAATATATTATGCAGGTCACAATCCAGCTAAATCATACACATTAGATCACCAAAGAAAAGAGATTATTAAACTCCGAGAATCAGTAGTCACCCGGTTTAGGCGAAAGAGGGGCTACTTTTAACTCACTTCGTTACCCCCATCCAACTTAGCCCCTTCCAAAAGCTTCCGGCAGGCTACTTATTTTTTTTAGAATTCCAACATATGTATCCCTGGATTTAGGTTTGTACGCGGGTATTTTGCGTAGATCCACACGACTGCTGGACAAGTGTACATATTTTTCTTTTCACTTTGTCTAGACTTTCCCTTACATTTCTCTTTACTTTCACATGGTCTTATGAGAGCTAAAACTGTCTGCCATGGATACATAATGTCTTTGCGGGATCTCGGTTTTTACACCCGGAGAATTCAATTCCCTTGACACGCACTTTGCATGTATTTTTTCCTCCTATCGCCTACGTGATTCTTCTACCCGCTTCGGGTCGTCATCATCCGTCCCTTCATCTTTCTCCCCTCTTATGCTGCTGCAGCGAGTGTTAAGCTGATCCAGGACGGAGAGTAGTGTGTGTGCATGAGTTCTGCTATTCTACCCGGGTTAAAACAGGGAGCGTTACTGTCTCTTCCTATCAAAACCTTACTCCTCCACCCTTCTTACCCGTTTCCTATCATTTGCTCCCCCGTCTCCCATTTCTCTGCTCATAATTCATCCATATGCATTCCCGTCAGAGGCCGTCACATTCTCCCTGTCACTCAATTTCCTTCTTCATATTTCTCCATCTCCAGAGTTTCTAGAATTCTAAGTTCTGGTGTAGGATCAACATACTGCTTATGGTTTCTCTTTCCAATTTACTATTTTCTGTCCTGGGTTGTCTGCGTATGTATTTTAACTCCCCCATTTCATAATTCCTTAGGGTACTCTTTAGATTTCAGTCAAGGTTCCAGCTTTGATTGTAAGAGTTTCATTGTGGCCACGACTACGGGACGGGTAGTGGCGAGGTTTGGATATGTACACAGAATGTGTTGCACGCATTCAACTCTAATTAAATCATCAAGATTTTAAATTCATTCTGAATTTGTCCTGGAAGAGGAATAAATTCTGGGAAACTTTTGCTAGTTTGCCCAAATATCTTATGCAAATTTCTTACTTCAGAAAACGTGGGTCCAGCCATGCAGCGTCAATTTCATTGGCTAAGGAATATTTTCTCATGCTGAAGTCTCTGGTGGTTTGTGGTTCTACTTATAATGGTGGAAATAACATGACATGTACCACTATCTGATTCCTCTTTAGTTTAAGTCTACTCCATCTGATCACTGTTTCGTCCTGCAGCTTTCTCTTTAATTTAATCGTCATTCGTCTCCACAAAGCGAGCCTGACGTATTCCAAAATTTCACTTATGCTTTCACTGCTCTGCCCTCTTACCCACTTCTTTATTACCAAATCCGAATTCATTTACGACCACTCTATCTTGTTAGGGTCTTCTCGGTTTCATCTTCTGTAGTGGACACGTCCTTGGATTCATATTTATCCCAGCCTACTATTGCAACCCTGCTAGAAGATATACGTCTGGAGTCTGGACCGTATACCGACATCCTTCGACAATTAGTTTATTTAAGCTTCATGCTGCATGACGCTTGTGCAGGCTTGTTACGACTCCGGAGTCGACGACTCCACGATTCTGGCGAGGCCTGCGACTCAGCGACTCAAGCCGATTCCAAGCGACTCTCGACTCACCACGACTCACCCAAGATTTCGACTCAGTCGACTCTGGCATTGAGTCGACTCAGACCCCTCATCACTGATCCGGGTTGCTTATGGAAATTTGTTATAACAGAAATGTGTACTGGTACATTTGACAGGTTTTGGCACAATTGTCTTGGTTTTTTATTCAACAACTTTCTGTGGGGAGTGTTGTCACTGAGGATTAACTTACGATTTGTCTTGATGTCTTTACGATGCACTTTCGTCGGCGGTACGTACTCTTCATCGCTACTTTCACCCGCAGCCATTTCGAAATTTTAATCAACAATTATTTCAATTAAAAACAATTCAATACAAAAATAAAATCGTAGGGAAGCAAGTAGTAGAAATTAGTGCACTTTGTTGAAGCAGCAAGAAATAACTGAAGCTTTAGGCTTAGGTGGACATGGATCACATGAAAAATGGTAATTTAAATACCCATCACATTCAAATAACTGTTACTCAGGATTGTTGATAAGAGCAAGTCTAGATTTGTTGAAGGAGCAAGAAATAACTGAAGCTTTAGGCTGAAGTGGACATGGATCACATGTAAAATGGTAATTTAAATAACCATCACATTCAAATAACTGTTACTCAGGATTGTTGGTAAGAGCAAGTCTAGTTTTGTTGAAGGAGCAAGAAATTACTGTAGCTTTAGGCTGGGGTGGACATGGATCGCATGAAAAATGCTAATTGAAATAAACATTATATTTTAATTAATTATAATGAAGATTGTTGGTAAGAGCAAGTCTGGTTATATTGAAGCAGCAAGAAATAACTATAGCTTTAGGCCGAGGTTGACATATAGAATAGATCACATGAAAAATGGTAATTAAATTAATCATTATAGCCAACATATGATCACTGATGAATCATCAGTGATGAATCCTACTAAATTTTAATTGCCACAGGAAGAGATTTAATTTTAAATGTTAGTTTTTAATTGTGTCCAAGAAAATAATTTAACTGAAGATTTTAATTTCAATACCATTATATTTAAATTAATTTTAATTAGGAGTGTTAGTAAGAGCAAGATTAGTTTTATTGAAGCAGCGAGAAATAACGGCAGCGAGAAATAACGGCAGCGAGAAATAACGGCAGCGAGAAATAACGGCAGCGAGAAATAACGGCAGCTTTAGACACGTAGACGGTCGACATGATGAAAAATGGTAATTAAATTATCCATGACGTGTTAATCAATTTTAATGACGATTGTAGGTCAGGTTAAGCCTAGTTTTACTCAAGACGTCAGAAATAACTGTAGCTTTAGGCTAAGGTTGACATATAGATCACATGAAAAATGGTAATTTAATTAATCATTATAGCCAACATATGATCACTGATGAATCCTACTAAATTTTAATTGTCACAGGAAGAGATTTAATTTTAATTGTTAGTTTTTAATTGTGTCCAAAAAAATAATTTAATTGCAGCTTTTAATTTTAAATTAATCAGTATAGGCAACATATCATCAGTGAGCATAGTTGTATCCACCTGGAGCAGACTTGAGCTGAGTCGAGTGTCGAGTCGGACGAAAACAACGACTCCACTCAGGGATTAGTACGGACAACCTCCGCTTGGAGCAGCTAAAACTTGCTCGTCCCCCGGAGTCGCCGACTCCGGAGTCGTAACAAGCCTGCGCTTGTGGACCTTTTGTATCTTTTACAATGTCTTGACGTATTAGGATATTTCCTCCGTCATTTGACACGATGACATTGAATATCCCCCATTTCCATTCCGTCCTTTCACCTTCTGAACTTATTTTCATCTGCTACAGCTGAAACTGCCATTTTGTATAAGCTTTGTCCAAATGCTGTGTGACTTTGTAGCACTTACTTTGGAAAAGTCATCCGCCAAGTAATTTCAGAATATAGCTCAAGTATCCAAGAGCTTTTGGAAGGAAATCTCCCTGCCTCAACGTATTAGAGACGAGCCTTGTTTCTTATATACCGCCTCCTGGCTAAAGTTTCTTTTACTTTTCCATTTCAGTCACTACAATCACATCACAATAAATAATCGTGGATGGAATTGGAAATTCCGTTGCACTTTCTCCCCCGTCCATTCTCTATATCCACCTTACTTTCTCCTTGCAGGACTTCTATATCTATCTTCCTTGATTGCACTTTCCCTCACTTTCTCTTCCGTCTACTTGAAGTTCTTAGCACTCTTTCAAATCCTCTTTAATTCTAACGCAGCTGAAACAGAAACGGTACGACATCCCATCGTCTTCTATCTTACATCCTGCTGTCACGGTATAGCCTTCGCCTGTCTCATTTAACAGCAAGCAGATACATGTTTGCTGAGTTTCAGGCAGAGTCTTAACTCTCTCACGTACACAGATGTGTATCAATCCAAAGTCCCGCCAAACTCTTATCTTCTATCGCCATTAACATTTACTTACTTTTTCATACACGTACAATCTGAGGAGAAAGCAAGAAGATTGCTTTGCTCCGCCTAAATTTGAACGGTCGCTCTTTCAGGACTTTCTCCTGCTTCACCATCAATACCTTTATGTGCATCCTTATAACAACTTTCTCCTGCCTTCCTTTCAGCTTTCTCCCTTCAATCCTCAGCTCCTGCTCCTACAGCCGGGTACCTTTTTATTTCTGTCTTAACTGCATCTAACCCTACATGCATACTAATGATAGAAAACAATGGATCAGCTCTGAGAAAAGGAGGCGCTGAGGCTGAGTTAAGAAGAACTACAACCTCCAACTTTTTTTATCTGCTCCAATTGCTTGAGAACCCGAAACCTTTCTCCAGCCTCTCGTCTGCTTCATCTCCCTGGATTCCATCCCCTCCTGCATCCCAAAGATCTGTGTAAGCGTTAAGAATGAATACAACTCAATTTGCTTTTGTTTTCCTCCTTATTGACATTGTGTTTCCTCCTTGTCTTCTTCTCTTCCTCTCATTCCCTCTTCTTTTCATCCCATTCTTTCTTGGCTGCTTTCTCCACTTTCTCCTTCCTCCCCTCTTCCTCTTCACATCAATTCCGTATTCTTATCCACGCTGAAAGGGAGAGAAACCTGTAAAGTTAGACTGTAGGGTGGATAGATGAGGAGGTAAAATATCGTTCCGTTTACTTTCTCCGGCTTTCACTAACATACAACATATGCAGCTAACCTGACCCACGCACTCAAGTAAACACCAGGAGGCTTTTCTATTCCTGATTTCTCCAACAGCTTCTCAATTGATTTCAGTGAGATCCACCGGAGCTCTTAAGGAACCCGCGTCGATTTTGGCTATTCTTTCTATAAACAGCTGCTTAATTTCCCCACGGAAGATTTTTTCTCCTATCACTTTCCATGGGTTTAACTATGAACTGTAAGCTTGAGGCAATACACTATCTGCTCGTCTATAAAAATGGGGCTTACATCATGCTCCATGGTCGTAAATATCCCGTGGTTGTGCTGTTGTGCACGAGCAAGGCTGACCAGTTTCCTAATTCCGTATCATCCATCCTGGCGAGCATGGTATCTGTATTTCACGAGTATCGCTATCTCTCCAAGGTTGTCTGCAAAGCCCATTGTTTTCATATATCCATACCAGAGGATCTTTCCTTGTACTTAAAATGATTGCCTCGTATTCAGGAGCTTCACCCTTCTTTCAACTAGAACCTGAGTTTCTGAAAACAATATAAGCATATAACATAGGACCAGTCCTTCTAATACTGCGTTTCATAGTTCATCCGCCCGACGGAGAAAGCATTTGTTAGGTTTCCAAGACAAGCTTCTAATAATCCTGGAGAAAGCTTTGAAAAGAATAAGACAATAGCTTGAAGAATAGGATTTTCTTGTCCGCTGCCTTGTGCAGCTGACCATCGGTACGGAAAGTTCCAAGCCTTGAATTCAGGCAAGAACTCTATGAATTATTGGTAGGTAGTCAAGCTTTTATGATTTATTTTATTTCCAGTTCCGCTTCTGGAACCAGGAGTATCTAAGGGGAAACACTGAGCAAATACTCGATAGATTTCTCAACTATCAACATCAAATATGTACCAAACTAAGCGCCAATACGGCAGGCGCGGAGAGAAAATATTCCCAATTTTCTTATTTCTTCCGAGTCCGAATTTCGGACCTTGTGTGCGATATCAGCGGAGAGGAATACGGATAGTTCTGCCATTTACTTTCATTGTTTAGACATACATATTCATAAAAGAAGGTCTGTCGGACGGAATACTCAATAAGAGTAACAACGTGTGGATAAGTTAGGCAACAACTAAGGAATGGGCTTACGATCAGAATAATAAAACAAGATTGCCCATAATAGATTCCTTGTTCCTCCTGGAATGAAATCAATCAGCTTTATCACATGTTACTCCAAGTTTCGTTTTCCTTCTCAGACCGCTTTATTTATATCTATATATTATAGCTTTATGTACATTATATCGCTCAGGTATTTAAGACAATACTGCCGTCATAACTATGCCGTTCTTCCGATCTTGCCCCTTCCTCTTTTTAGATAATTTTGCTGGTTCGTTTTAATTTCGTGACCAGGTTGCTAGTACCTATTACAACTGAAGCAGCTTCCCCATCTCGCATACTACATATTACATTATGTTGCTTAAGTGAAAGCATCTATCTAACGGGCCAGTAGTAGCCCGGTCTGTTGAATATACATTCAGATCGAACCTACCATCCCAGGTCTGCTGAGACAATAGCTTTTCTTCTTGTACTAATGTACATGCTGAAGAGAGCGGACTTGTGAGAGACCAGGAAGAAGAATATATGATGTAGGGGAAGTATTCTTTCTTTGCGGTAGTTGAAGAGAAGAACGAAAATAACTAAAAGACACTTGAGGGAGGAGGGGACGTTGGCAGAATTTTTCCACTAAATCTGCTCGAGCTAGGCACTGACTTGACATTTCTCCTGCGAACAGTTCCAACAGCATCCTTAAAATGAGGGAGGAGCACAAGTCAAGAATCGGACCATAAATTAACTCTCATGAAACAAAACAAATGACCTGCTTCACACTGTACACCACCAAGCACCAAGATGGAACAGCACAGAGAAAAGTTAACTTTTCTTTTGGAAATCTTCTCTTGAATGTGATTTTTTAGTCCCAGGAAGATAAGCTGTTTCGTAGTGCTTTCTCCAATTATAGGGAACAGAAACCTAGGTTCTTCACAGACTCCTTCGAGGCAATTGCACTGCCACTTTGACCGATGGCTCATAATGCTTTTCATCAACTGAGCAGCCGAGTATAGACAGAAATGTTATTTATGTCGGATACTTTGGTGGTGTAGTATTTTCTTGCTCGTTTTGAATTTCTGAACAAAACTCGGGATCGTGAATTGGAAGGAGAAAGGAAAACATCCACTTGGCCTTGGCCACATTACCTTCATCTTTACGGTACTTTTCTGTACTTGTTTCCACACGGAAGCAAAAATGTGCAAACTAAACTCAAAACGTTTTTCTGGCTCTTCCTACCTGAACCAATCTTCCAGTACTAGACCTTCTACATCAACTTATAAGGATTCCTTTTTCCAGCTTCGAAAACAACAGGAGAGAAAGTGTTAAAAATGTAGCAGAGAAGTAGACCAGCCAGCTGCTGAATACGAATTTGGTTCAGAACACTGCCGGTATCCAAAATTCTGAACAAAAACTAGACAAGAAGAAAACATTAGGAGGGTGACAGGATGTTGCTGAGATTCTCCGGGTACAGCATGGAGAAGGGCATAAAAAACTTCTATTCTGCTAAGACAGGGATCAGAAGGTTACTTTTCTTTCCAGCTACCTGTAGTGTTCCGGCCGTGTAATAGAAATATGGAGCTTTTCATGTGCGATGGGTTACATTTTGTGTGCGGTAGTTCCTTGCTTGTGCTTGTGTATGTAGCAGGAAGAAGTTAACAGGTAAGAAAACTTGAGGTGTGAAGAGAAGATGAGATTAGGATGAGATGATGAGCTTCTTTTTACTGCACCCAAGAGTTTCCAACACTGACAGAATAATAATGCGCTTTTCGCGTGCCACAATCTACTTCATCCTCCTCCCATTTCACCGTCCAAGGGGGCATCAACAATATTTTCTCTCAACCCTTCCAACAACTTCTAGCCTCATCACAGCGGCAAAGAATACCTAAGGTAAACAGGTAAACATATCGGCAAAAATTATGTATCTTTCCTCCTACCCCTTGTAACTTGTCCCTAAAAATATCTGAAGATCCTCTTCGCTGCTACCTCCTCCCGTTCTACCCGGATGTCCGTTTTCCCATCGTTATTTTCGTGCTTGCGAGTTTGTCTAAATTAGTTATTAATTTCTTCGCCGCATAGAGCAGCTTCAACCTCGGCCAAGGTTGATTTAGTGTCCTGAAACTGCATGTAACACCTTATGGATGTATAGAAAGAGACGCATATTTCTGACACCGTGTACTTCATCTTCGGTTCCTTATCCATTCGAATTCAACGTAAGTTTTCTCTGAATCAAGCTCTATCCAGGAATGCAGCAACATTACGGTTTGGCTATAACCAGATTTCCAGAGAGTGTGTTTAAAACATTTCATCTTTCACTGTTCCACGATTTTTCTTACACTTCTCAAAAACACAGCACTTGAACTCTTGTTTACTCTTACATGATCAGTACTCGAAACAGAAAGTCTCCTCAGCTGATGATGATTCTCCGCCTCTGCGTCTTCTGGAGAATCTTCAGCCTGGAACACATAATTTTTTTTGGTTGAACAAGTATTTCCAGCTAACTACAGTAGTACTAAACCCATTTTGATGTTTGAATCTTTCATTAATATTTCACCCTAAAATACAGCATCATTCTACCTTCTTCCTGCTCGGTGACGCCTCTGACAAGGTCTGACACACAATCAGACAGCGGACGATTGCGGTTCGGTTGCCCAAACTTGCCTGCACTGGTGATCTTACCTCATTCAACGCAGCTGAACATACTGTCCAGAGTTTTACTTGCGGTCAACCTCTTGTGTGCACATGGTTAGATTTAGGCACAGTTTCTTAGAAGATTACACCTTTTCTACACTGTCTCTCATAGCACATGATTTTTATTCCGAGAAGAAACACCTCCCCCAAAGCATGCGTAGGTAAAACACATTATACTCACCGTCTCAACTTGTGGAAATAAGTGCTCTGCGGTTCAAAATTTCCAACTTCAGACCTCCAACATTTCCTTGCACGTACATTCACAAGATTTTCGAACCTTGAAACTTTGTCTTCAAACTCGGGGGAGTTTTACATGACGCAATCATTGAAACTGCTACTTGAAATCGTTAAGCTTCTGCTTCAAGAAGAACCGTCACAAACGTGTAGGCCTTTGCCTCTATACTTTTCTCCTTGCCACCACGTCGTTTCACGGCCTTTTTATCCTCAATCATGCAATTATTTGGTTTAAAAAACTACTATTACCCTCCCCCACAACTCTGTTAATGTATTTCACAGCCTCTTCCCGCGCACACTAAATCCTTCCGGTGTCGGTACCTTCTTGCGACATTATTTACTCTTGGAAGAGACGATCATCTCGGCCAGATAACTAGCCCATTAACAACCCCTTATTGTTTCTTCTCCGACCGCAACACAGGACATGATTTCAAACCAATGTACAACTCAAGTACCCAGAAAGAAGCTAAGCAGTCTTTACTATACCCCACTGTAAATTGTAGCTAAGATTCTCACGCATGACACAGCTTCAAATAATATATTATGCTATCTCACTTATCTTTTTTGTCCATACATTTTGAAGACCTGTTTGCAGAAAACGCAACAAAACAAAACTACAGCAGTGTTTCAAGTGCCTGGTTCTGCATTTGTGTTAGCGTCGGATTTAGGTATTTAGTTTGAAAGAACTTCTTCAATTATGGGATTCAAGAACTAAAAATTAGTTTTTACTACCAAAAACATACTGGATTAGGGGCTTCTTAAAGCATAGAGGAGGCATAGCATGAGCATAAAGACCATTTTACAAATCTTCGTAACCTCTTCAAAGCTCTTCCATTGCAAGGCGCTTCTGGGGGATGTGTTTCCAAACGTATTTACGGGATGAAAAGATTAACTGAATGTGAAAAACAAACAAGCTGGGCGGAAACGTATTCCCGCCCTTGTGTAAAATAATTTACTTTTCAATTCAACGACTAAAGATACTGTAGCAAAGAGTTCAGCGGAGTCAAGAAGAGAGTAACCCTTCAGTTTAACCCCTACGTATTGATTCACGTAGGGTGGGATACAGGAGGGCGAGAAGATGAGAAAAGTTGAAGGATGATTTAGAATTCATTTAATCTTTGCTTATCATCTGGGATGGATAGACAGAAATATCCTATTAACCCTTATCTTTGTCCAAAGAAATTGACACTGGCCATCATCCCTTGAGTCAATCTTCAATAAATCTCATCCCTTTTCTCTTCGATTCCTTGTTCTCTTGTTCCTTTTCCTTATGAAGCAGCAGCGCGTATTACATATTGGGCTGTTTTTTGTCCGTACGTCGTACGTTTATCAACACCATCACTTTTGAACGTGACATCATATTGACCTGCAGTTTAAGGCATGAAATGCCTCATGACCTAACTGAAGGCCCTCCCCATTTTTGTCATACTCCATACAGCCCTCCCTTACATCTGCACTAACTTCGAGACACCCACCGGAACTCCGAACACACTGTAAATCTAAACTACGGTTACTTAAAATATAATCGTAATACGCGCAGACATATGAAAACACGACGTAAGAGGTCTACGAAGTTGACCTTCTTCGCAGTTCTTTGCTCGTCCCTCCCTCAAAATGCTTCTACTACCACCATCGGAATACTACGTAGTTTGAACGGAAGCCCCCGTAAGTGTCCCTTGCTCCCTGTGCTAAAGCATTAGCTCCCTAGGTTGAAACATATGAGTCCCAGGTTAAATCATAGCACGAAAGGTACGAAACGCTCTTTATGTATTTCGTATCACATTCGATTTATTTCTAGATTTTTTTAGTCGTTACGCTCCTACGCTCAAAATGCGAGTTTACTTTCATTAATTTGATATTGATAGTAACATCGGGCGCTTTGACATCCAAAGTGAATGAATCTGTTTCAGAACGCTTCTTAAAAGTTAGTGTTATTAACCGTATCGATTCAGGGTTGTAGGTGGGGTTAACAGAATGTATAACAGAAACCAGGCTATACGTACCATATCCTCACCATCGCTCCCCTGTCAGCAAATGTTGTAACGATGCTCTGCCACTCTCATACTCCGGTGCCATGTATGTCCTCCTCAATCCTTAACTTTACCAGCCGCCTCCCCATTGAATCCAATGTCTTCTTAATTTCCTTGTTCCCTGATCTTTCCCCCGATGTTTTCCCGATACTTCCCACATGTCCTGCCGATTGAAAATATTGTTTCATTCCTCCTATTCCTCGCCTTCCTCCTCCACAGGACTCTTTCCTTAATTTTACAAGCTAACAACCTATGAAACTCCGAATAACATGCTCTTCCTAAGTTTTCTTCAGCGCTAACTCCATCCATCCCCTTGACAATCCTCTCATTACGCGCAAGCAAGGATCAGGATGCGTCGTATCACGATAGTATCAAACTCGAGATCTTACTACCCAGATTTTTCCTCTGCCAATTCCTCCGAGAACAGACTTAATGTATCCCCAAAATAGCAATCAACCCGCGGTATCGTTCCAGCATCCTGGGTTTTACACTCTGCAGAGGCATCCCTCCTCCTCAATTCCGGTTACATTTATTGAACTCTTTGGTGGCGATATATGTTTCTCCCTCAATTTCCAAGCTGACTTTTAAATCCTAAAATTTCCCCCTTTTCCAGCAATCATGGTGGTATCCACAATCCATACCTCCTCCTCCCCCTGGACTTGACTCAATCCTGTAACAGTTCCAGTTCCTCTCAATAGTAATCGTGCGTATTTCGTATCTACCCAATCATTCCGACCCAATATCACACACATCCTCTTCTTTTTTCTTCTAAACCCAATCTACTCATTCAGAGAGAGTTCATCATCAAGCTTTACAGCAGCATCCCATCCGGCTCTTTTCCAGGATTCTCTTTTGATTCTCCAGATGCAAGTGCGATGAGACACGACCCTATTTGACCTGGAAAGAGAGGAAACATTGATCACTCAGTTGTTAGCCGGAGCAGAGGTATAATCCATCATCCCCCTTGTCATTTCCCCATCACCGGCCGCCCTCCATCCACTAGTACTTCTCTTCTCACTGACTTATTGGCCCAGCAAGACAAAGTCAAGGGCCTCTCTTCTTCCTCCACCATGTCTTCTCGGCCAAAGGTTCAATCTTCTCCAGTCCCCAGCCACCAACCGCTTCAAAACTAGCTGTATCACACTTGCCATAGCCCGGCAAGTATCACAAGTATCTCGTATAAGAAATCAACCAGGCCCATTCATCAAGGCTCAAGAGTCTCATCTTCTTCTCTCTCATCATCCCCTTTGTTTTATCTTTTTCCCGATGATTATATAATACATACGTGTATTTCACAGAGGGAGCTACTACTAATGTTTCTCCAGGAGTCCCCTTCCAGAGAACCCTAAATCATTTCACAAAAGTAGCCTCTCATAGAAACCCCTTTCAAAAGTCATTTACAGTTTATCCATGTCGGCAAGCACTAACTTAGTAGAATAAATAAATAAACTTAATTATTTTCTGATGAAAAGAAAACAAATATAATTTTACTACCATCTCCTCCAGTCACCCTTACCCTCTCTCAGCCTACATCAATCCCTTTAAAACTGACATTGAAATCATACTGACACACACAGCTACACTCTTCGGAGCTAATACCCGCATATATCTCCCTAATTCCCGGGACAGACAGATGTAGCAGTCTCTGTTCTACCCTCTGCCTCCGACAACGTCTATGATGATTGCTTAAGTCCGTCTTGTATTTACCCGTCCGGGAAATCCTCTGCGAACACAAGAGATAACAAAGACTTTATTATTCAAATCCAAGATTGATACAAAGACAAAGTCAAGTTCACATTATTCCCCTCCCGGGGGTCCACTGGAAACAGAGTTGCTCCTAGCAGTCTGTCCATGGCTCTGCATCAACCACACACTGATCTTGACACAGATACCAAACATGAGTCCCCACACATCCATACAACAGCTAACATCTAGCATCTCTTCACTTTCCAACCCAGCATGCTCAAGAATAATATTGTTTATCCGACCAACGTTCAAGAGTCTTTTGCGCTCTTCATCATCATTCAATATCAATGTATCAAATACACACTTAGGATTAAATGACAGGATGAGCTATAAGATTGAGCACCAAATCAAAAACTGACATAGTGCACACAAGAGCGGGCACAAGTTCCCTCCAGAACTGAGCCATCCCGTCCATATGCATATGCCCACTCCAGTGATTCCAGAGAAATACTTATATAGCATCCATGCGTATTAAATCCTTCAGACTTCCCTCGGATTTACGTTTCCAGGGCATCCGGCCAGCAATCCTGCTTGCTTTAACCCAGGGTTTGCCCAGGTCCAACCAAACCAGGCAGTCAGTTCAGTAAGGGCAACAACTCAAGCGTCTCTAAAATAATCCGTCAAGATCGGATCCTATTAATATTATGATTGATTTTTGACTCCCTCCGCCTTCCTTTTGTTATAAATAGAGGGAACCAACGAGCAAGAACGAGCGCCAACAAATGTATATTTGTGTATGCATAGATTATCCACACTTGAATCAACTATTCTTCCTCCCCTGTCCTGTCTCTTCCATAGTTTTACAATACACAGACTGCAAGGGAAAACACGGAGAGAGACCACAATCTGACTTTATATTACCTAACCTTTTTGTCTCCACGTATCAAAAACTGATGGATGAGAACATTAGGGCTCATTTTCAAAACTTGAATCGTCTACAGTGTTGTAACAATGCTCTACCGCTTTTTGTTGTTGTATTACAAACAACGTAAATGCACCTTCTTTAGGGCTAAAATGTTTTAAAGGACTCTAACTCTGTGCCCGCACACACCAGGAACAAACTCCATTATATTCATTTTAGAGTCATCAATTATAAAACTGTTTCCTCCAAGCATGCTGTTGGTTACACTGGATCTACTTTTGATTTGAGGTATCGCAATCTGGTGATGTGTACATATGTTGCTATATTGATACAATTTGAATTTTACAGTACCGTTACTCTAGTTCCCGGGTTTGTTAACTCGGGAGACAGGGATGTGGCACATGTATTAGGATAGTGCCCATCTAATACTCAAAGAGTCCATGTCCGCAAGATTGTAATCGGTGTACAATAGACGTAATGTCTCCTTTGTTGCAAACACAGTGGCTGTCTGGTCAAAGAGAAACTGGAGGCTTATTGTGCAGACTATAGTCTAGGATAACCCTTTCAGTTTCTTTTGAAAAGCGGGAAGATAAAATTATGATAATGGCGTACAGCATAATCCCTGTTTGATATCCGGCATAATACCCGCCGAATTTCTTTGATGAATGAAGCTTAACTTCCTTTACTGGATTTTGTACTGCCGATAATGTTTAAATGTTCACTAATGCATCAACTTTCTGCGGAACATTGGATCTTGAAGCAAACGTCGGAAGTAGCTCACATTTACTCGGTATCTTTCAATCCTCCGAATTTCTTGTAATCACCAAGTGCGGCTGAAATGGTGCTAAAACCTTGAAAAATCTGCAAAATATACCAGGGTTTTACACATTTTTATCTTATTTCATGTTTCTTCACACAGTCGATGCTACCCATCTTTAATTCTTGTGATTACTCCACGGGAAGCATCGTTCAGACCGCCTGTGCTCAAAATACCCGCATTCTTAGAACTGCAAGACACCGGAACCTTGACCAAGACCTCGATAAGAGGTTAATTTACCGCTAAGCTATGTGTAATCACGGTGAAACATGGTGGAATTCCCCGTGTTTTTAGTCTTCTTATGTCTTTTCTCTCGCTTGCAGTATTATTTCTAGTAGAGGCTATCTCTTCCCTTATCCCCTGCTTGGATTTCCATAGATTTATAAACGCAAGACAAATATTTCTCTATGGATCGTTGAGTATATTAAGCCCCCCTACCAGGCCCTGGGTGCAATAGATTAACTTAATGGGTCTGGAAAAGTCGGAGGCTTGAAATAATGTGAAGAGAACATTTCATTTTACGTGTGCTTCTATATAGCCCCAGAATAACGCATATCCGTTGATCCTGTTTCTATCCAAGACTCCTAAAAGCCTAACATTACAATGACGGTGTGGTGGTCATCGCATCATAGCGAACGGACAGTCCAATTCTTCCTTCATCTCTGTGTTCCTCGCAGGGGCAGGATAAGTCTATGGATATTATTGCAAGACCGCCTCGCCGGACCTTCGTCCCTTTTTGACAAATTGCCCCGTCACAGACACCATCCCCCTGCAGAACACACCCAATTCCTCTCACCTGTAGACTACATTATGTTCTCAGAAGAACCCACCCTCACTGAATCCCGTGCTTTGGTTTCCACTCTTCCCTGCCTCCAAACTCCAGGGTTGGAGAACAGAGAGCAGCTAATATTCGTGTCCGTCGATTTAAAAGTGTATCAAATCCACGTGAATAAACACAAAAAACCCATCACACCATTACTCTTAAATTATACCGAAGCAACAATAGAAACCTTCCAAGCCAGCAGCAGCCCAAGTTCACAGATACCAAAAAGATAATAGACACACACACAGAGTGTCTCACCTACACACCCGCGCACTTGATTTCTATCAGACACGAACCCTGTTTCATTTCTTTATTTCCCCTCCTCCCAGCTTTGTTTCTTTCACCTCGTCTGTAGTCTTTGCTTTCTAAGCTGACTCTAATCCATAAAAAGATTATTACACTTGATATTTCCATGTTTCGTGCAATAATTTCACACTTGTTTCCAACCATTTCCGAACCAAAAACATGCTCTTAATTAAGTCAATTTCCAAAATTTCTTAACCGCAGTTCTCTCTCCCGCAGCGTCGCAGCTTAACCTCATCATCACGCTCAGTTCGTATCCACCTCACACCTCACTTTGTCGACCTGTGTCTTGCTTTCTTCCTGCCATAGAGGCCTTTGCCTCTATTTTCTGCTCAATCATTTGCCACCTGCCTCGTTTCCTTCTAAATCAAATCAAAGTTTCTACAAATTGTTCATTTTCCGAATTAAATACGGTAGCTTTTGCACTAAAATATGGAGCTTATTGTACGCTTACATTGGTTTGCTGCTATAGCGAAAGCTGTTTATAAAGTCAAAGCACGCCGCCCTCTCACAGTTCGCACAGCTACTGTTTCCGGTTAATTATATTTGAGCATTGCAAATTTCTCCGCGTGCTTATCCTCTTTTAACTTTGCCTCATTGCCGCTCTCTTTCTTATCTTCTAAAATCATTCCGCGGCCTCCCATTAATCTTGGTCCTCCTCCGTTCTGTATTCTCATTACCAGTTCTAGCTGTTACAGAAGCTAGAAAAACTGCATCGTCAAAGTTCCGCTGTACTCAAGTCACAAGTAGTGCAGTAATCATCTGCACAAAAGGAAAAGACCACCTTGGATACAAGTTTGGATTCAAAGTTTAATTATTTCAAATTCCATCCGCCGCCGCCTCCTATCCTTCACGCTTATTAATGTTCTCCCTCCGCTTTTCTGTCCTTCATATCTTCTTATTAAACCAGGAAAGCGTTTAATTCATTTGCCCCTGTTACCATTTTAGGAGCGGAGACTACAGACTATCTAGTTGGAGAGCAGATTCATATAAAAGTCATTATAAATATTTTGAAAACTTTTCATCATCTCTGTCCGTTTTTTATGGAAGATGAACAGAATGAAACTTTGTTATGGTTGACGCTGGATTATTTCATTTAGATTGAAATTCTTTGCTTTGCATTCACTCCTCTAATTCCATCAAGTTTAATAAATAATTCTTCAAATTCTAATAAATTCCTTTATGCGTGTCTGCATTTTCAATCTCCAGTCCAACGTATTTTCTTAAAATATTTTTCAAAGATTCTGCTTTTCTTCTACACCCGCCTGAAAGTCTCCATCCGCTCGATAGCTGTCGCTTAAATTCTCATTCCAGCATACCTCTACACTATGGAACATATTTACAACAATCCTTTAAAGAAAACATGTCTGTTTTACGATGACAGTTCCATAACGCGCTCTGACTCTCTCCGGATGAATCACATCCCAAGCCTACCAAAGATAATCATCAATGTCTATACCTTCTTCATATCTTAACTAGCCCCATTACACCACATGATCACTTTGTGTATACCTGTGCATACCTAGACTGGAAGACTTGGATTACAATCAAAAGATTTTGATTACCTTCCATCTCTCTATCTGTTACCCAGTCAAATCTCATCTGCCTGCGCTATGACGCTTGAAATCCCGTCCTAAGTGTTGTAATTCTATTAGCTTTAGCTTAGGAATTCCTTTTATAAATTCCATCATCTTACCCATCCATAAGTCCACAGCGAGAGGTATGACAGATATGTTCAATTATATCCGAGATCCGTGATGTTGATGCATTCTCCAGGATAATTGTAATAAGGTGGTGGTGGTGAGTAGTGGTAGAGCTGTCGGTTTAATTGATTCAGCTCTCACTCTAGTTGGATTCCTGGAATCCTTGAAACGTTCTTGACGCCACCAGGAAATATAATGTGATATTTCACAACGTGTGTCTTCTTCTCCAGCTCAGGAAATTCAGGCGATTTTCTACATCATATTCCATACTTTCTATAATTTCATATTGTACCAGTGATTTGGGGACGTTACCTTAGCTTGAACAGAAAGCCGCCGACATTGCTCCAGCAACTATTTTGACACATTAAAATACCCGCCTCCACAATCATTAACTTCACGCTCACCTACCCGTCCAGTTTTATGCTAGCAGCGGCTGGAACTTCCAGGACTGATTCGTCGATCAGCATTATTCTAGTACGCATCTCCCATCTTTCACATGTCAATGATTACATATACTTTAAAAGAATATCATGTTGCATGCTGCCATGAGTCTTTCGGTAAAGCACGCATACTTTGTGCTTGTTTTTCATACGGAATGCCTACAACTTATAAGATGATATTCTTAGCATCTCTGACTCAGTCTTCTTAGCATGTTATTAGCAGTCGAACATCCAGATCTACGCCTCAACCCTTCCACTTATTCGGATTTCCTTTGAAGAACACGAAATAGGCAGAGCTTTTCCTTCTGCAGCTTTGCGTATTGTATGCTTAGGCTTTCTTCCATCTTTTCCCTGTTTGCATGCAACAGTTTCAAATTCCTTCTCCTCATTCTTTTGCTATCAAGACATTTTTCGGCTTATCACAAAGCCACCCGGCAACATCACATTATCTCTCTTTAAAAGTCTCTGCTGCACACAAAGCAGAGCTTGCTACTTATAAAACATCCTTGTCTACTTCCACGGTGGTGCATGGTACATATCCTTTTGCTTTGATAGTGCACTCCAGTCAACGCCTTGATCATCTTTGATGGGGATACAACAAGAGATTTCCATGAAGCGTTCCACCTTGCCATCGTCTTTTGCCCTTGTCGGTCTTTTCCTCAATGATTTTGTTGTGACTCTTTAGGCAGCTATGGAAACTTACGTCTCACCCTTTTCTTGCCTTCCCATCATTGCTTCTAAGCTAACACCTAAGAGCTTATAGCGCCTCCCGCCTTCCACGGTTTAACAACCTTGTAATGAAACCTTGTTGGATCACCTGGAATCTCTAATTTTATAGGTGGGATTGGGTTTCTACTTCTTTGCCTTTTAGGATAATGAGTTTCTTTCTGCCTACGCTCATCCAAAGATGAATGCATAAACTATATGGTATTATTTTACGTTGGAATCGGCTCCTACTGCCACATCTATTGACAGCTTTAGCATTACGGAGGAACAGTGCAGCGTAGAGCAGGAGATGTGCAGACAGGCAGATGCGGAACTAGAGATGGAAAGACAATTTAATTCTTATGCAAGAATGACTACTAAACAGCTTCCTTCTTTTAGTCATTAAATAGAGAAAGGTAAATGAATAAAAGAGAAGAAAACACCCACCCGGATCAGCTCTGTGTGTACAACCAGGTAGGCCTGATTGGTGATGCGACAGCTGGGACAGGTGCCGACAGGTAAGTTGGTGGGTGGGTGACTTTGTTGTTGTCGTCTCCCGTTTCCTCCATTTGCAATACATACATGTAGGAAGAAGTGCAGATAAATAAGCGAGTGTTGTCATCGCATCGGTAGTCTTCTTTTTCTTGTATTATTACCGCCAAACGACACCACCAACATTTCATTACTAGCTCATTAAATGGCCAAGTCTTGTCAACGATTTCAAGATAACTTCACGGACCTTCCCTACTCTTAATGCGCAATGCAAGGATGAACGAGGGTTGGATGGAGAGAGGTGAGGTAAAAAATCTCGTCTCGCATCAAACGTAAATTTTATACCGCCTTTTTCAATCTTCCCTTCCCAGCTTTACCTGTAGGCCCAAGCAATGAACAGGGTATCTCCTTATTTCCAACTTATTCAAGACTCGGTAAGACTTCTACTCCTGCCACTCTAAAATCCTACAGAGCCGGCCGCGCGACGTGTAGATTACAAAGGACAACAAAAGAAGGAAGTCATAAATATAATTAACCGCAACTTTTAACACTATATTCAAATTTTATTGGCTATCAAGAAGAGATGCATGGCTGAAAAAGAAAAATCTTAAAACACCTGCACGTCTCTCTCTATCCGAGCTCCTACACTACTACCGCCTCATTCCCACTCGTCGTAATTACTTCTCCAGAGTTGTTATTAAAACGAACATTATTCCCGCCGCTTTAACACCTTCCGGATGTGACCCCTGACCTCTGCAAGTTTGCTTCTATTGTTGTCATTCCTCCAGCTAAAAGTCAATCAGTTCCAAGTTAAAAAACTGAGGAAGGAGTAGAACAATTGGAATAATTCAGACCTCCAGGCGACTTCAAGCACTTGAACTACCGGCTTTTTTGATGCTTTACTTTTGAGTTCGGAGCCAGAGGAAGGGCGGTGTTTTGCCTAGTAAGTTGTGATCATTTGAGCAGTGAAATGGGTAGCAATCTCGGATGAAAATACAATTGCTGGAAATGGACGGCGATAGAAGCTCATGGTAGATTAAGGAAATCGGTCACGTATTTTCAGCCCTCCGAGTCATGCTTCATCAGAGCAAAAGCAGATCCATTATTAGAGTTAGTCAACCGTTTACCCAAGCTTGGCGCAACAAAAGTGTTATGTAAATTCAACAAAAATACATGTTATTTTTTCATCATTTCTTGTTCTAGTCTCTTGTGTAAAATACATTATTTCCTCTGCCCCAAAACTCGGTTGTCAGAGCGGTCAGTCTTCACGGGTATGAAATGGTAAATTCGCCAACATACCCAAAAGTATAGCTACCAGGCAGGGCTTGAGGTATGTAACCCGGGGAACGATTGGTAATGCTGAGGGATGCTGAGAATGTTATAAAAAATAAAAGATGTTCCGATCTAGCTTCACAGTCTATAACTTTCTCTTATGCATCATCACATCCGACAATGTATGAGTTCCAGAACAATGCGTATGAAATGGAAATTTCGTGTGTACAATTTCCGCTCAAAAAGCCAAAAGATATGTATCTTCCCGGGGAAACACAAATTCATGGAAGCACTAGAAAAAGCTTTTTAGTTTCACTTCTTTCCTTTGCTGTACTCTAAAATGTCGCGAAACAACACTTTCAATTTGTTCCAGTAACAGGCAAAGCCCGTGCGTTACTTCCACTAATACCCTTCCTTCCGAATAAAAGATTACGTCTTTCGTCATAGGAGTGAGACGCAGTTAAGCGCAGCGGTCTCTTCGTCTAGTGGATTCCTTGGCTAAACAATTAGTGAAGCACCACGAAGTGCCAATATTGTAACCGGTATTTTCTTCTATTGTATACAATGAACCTAAATCTGATTTTTTAAGATTGTCCCTTTATTTGGGAACATCCATTTGTATTACAAACTGAATTCCAATTGTCGTTGTCACCTATGTCCAAGCCTCTGACGTTTTTCGATTCTTAGCGCTTCTACTGCCCAGCGAAGCCAGACATGCATTTTGCCTCTCCCCTTGAATCACTACCACTATTCCAAAACTCAGTTGTATCTGCATGGATAATGAATCTTATAGCTGATATGAGACTGGAGTCTTGAGTAAGGTAAAGAGATAATCTCTTACCTGTTCTTCATGAATCATACCAAGCCCCCAGGGTCCAACCTGAAAACGCACTTACCTCATCCACCCGCCGCTAATCAATCTCCCAAATTTTTTATTCCCCACCGAACCTGTCAAACTTATGTTTGAGTTTCCCCAAAAACGCATGAAATCCCTACACGAATCCACAGCAGTCTCATTTTAAATGCATGTGTGAACCTTTGCTCACCTTTCCAAATCGTCCTCCGATGTGACCATCATATCATCCTTCTCCATCTCGAGAGTACATTATTCATAGTTTGACTCTACTCAGCCTGGATTAGCATGTAAAGCCAGAGCGGGCGGTCAGTGGTCATTGGTCCAAATATTTTTGATAGACTTGATTGATGAGTATAATTTTTTGCTTAATTACCATAAAGTGTTCGATCTTTGGTAACGAGTAGCCGTGGACCCTAGGATCCGTGTCTCATCTTCAAGCCCGATGGTCACGATCTCAAATTACTAATAATAATGTTGTGTTAACGTTTCACCCATATAATTAATTCATCCATCCCTAAGTAAGTAAACCTTCTCCACTTCACTTCACCTGCCTGCCTGCCTTTCTACATTGTTGCTGGCCTGCCTGTGCTTCCAACTTAACCTTCTCTCTCCCTATGCTTCCTTATTCGCATCCACTACTCACTCTTCCATTCTTTTATCTCATCTTCTTCTCCTTCTGGCCTTTGGTCAGTTTAACCTTTTGCTACTGCTTTTACTTGCATAACTGGCTCAGTAGCGGGTAAGCCGAAGGAGAAAACAAGAGAGGAAGCTTGAAGGAGGCAGGCAAGCAGACCCTTGAAGAACTTGTTGCCTCCATTAACTTCTTTGTGAAGAAGGAAAACTTTATTTTGAATGTGCCCAGAATTAATGAGGGATCCTTTCTACCTGCAATTACCACTCAGCTCCCAATAATTAATGAACCAAACTACTTGTAATGCTCAAACCTAACCATTTATTAGCATCACAATAGAATATCAAAACTAGCTCTTTCCTTCTTTCATCCCGCTATACATTTTCAACTCGTTTTATTTTCCTTCTTCCTCTGCTAACTCTGTGACTTTTCGTCCTGCTTTTCCCTTCGCTATAGACCTTTTCCATAGGACATGAGCCCTTTCACCTCTTCCACCCTAATTGCGATAGACGCTTGTTGCGGAACTACGTGCTACTGACCACTTTCCGCGGCCCTGCTTGTGCGTAAATACTAGGAGAAATTATCTTTTTTACTGCAACTACTCCTGAACAATTATAAAAATGTGGTAGAGTGACCACCGGTCTGTTTTACTTACATTACTCAAGCCTCCTTCCTTGCTGCTAGCCTCAGCTCACGTTGTCAGCTTAAGGTGTTGGCGGACACCACCTGTGCTTTAATTACATACTGAGAGAAGCTGTTTTAGTCCCCTGAAAACTTTAATGATACCAATCATCAACACCAACATGGGATCTAAACAAGCCGATTATTTGCCAAATTACCCAGATGAGATCAGTCGCTTGCACTAATTTCACAACTTCCTGTAACCTTCCCCTGGAGCTTGCACTAGATTATCGTGGCGCTGGATTGTCTGCCGATGTAATTTTCCCATGCACAGACAGGGCTGCCCTTGTAAAAGTTAAATATGCTTGGTTCACCAGCACCAGCTTTCAATATTATCATTGGTCATTGCTCCATCTGTCATCTGGCTTACATGCACGTGAGAATTTTAAATGCAAGAGGCATGGAGTGAGAAAAACATGATATCATAATCGCCCATCACAAAATCTTGCATCCAAGTTCCAGAAGTCCAACCATCACCTGCATGCAATTCGAGATACCAAATCCAGCGATGGTTTTTGAATCAGATTGAGTTACAAACAAAGCAGCTTACAGAGTTTAGTCGTTCATTTTGTTTTTTTATTATTTCATATTTTCTTCCATCCAGTACTAAACGCTGACGTTCAACATAATCATCATCTTTACAAAGACAAAACAACGTCGCTAGTTACATTATGCACACAATAATGTACTTGTACCCTCTTACTAAAACACATAGGAACATTCAAACACACGTATTGCTTTCATTACATGTTCATCTTGTTGAAACATCTTTCAAATAATAATATTTAATCGTGTATTGTTTTATCATCTTTATCATTCCTTCCAGCTCTGCTCTCTGCTCCTGCTCCGCTTCTGCCTCATTTATTTCTCTCACACTAGTATCTTCATGTTTGTGGTAAAAGGAAGGGATATATGCAACTCTTTTCTTATATTCTAACATTAAATAACCTAATATCCTCATAATTACAAATCAACGTACATTCTTTTTTATAAGCTCTTATACAAATTTACATGACGTTAGACGCATACACACACACACAAACCGCATTCCTCCGAGTCATTTGAGGAGGAACCTCAAATGACAAAGACATTTCAGTCACCTACGATTAAGAATTACAAGGACAAGTATGTAACTTAATCCAAAAATTGAAATGCATAGTGTAAATAACATAAACACATGATTATGATATTAGATAACTCGATAAGTTCATGGTAAAACAATTCCATAGCTTAAATATATAGTTATTTCAATTTCATGTTATTAAACCCGTATATAATTATGCATTTCTTCTTCGTCTAGTTCCTTCATGTGCTTAAAACTTCTCTTCTGTCTGATGCACCAATCCCTCTCTCCCTTCTCTTGGTTAAGTTGTTTCCTTAAAGTAACTTATAGCAAGTCTTAAATAATTTAAAACATATTACGATTAAACGATATTGTAGAGCGAGACAAAATCCTTTCTTCTCCCGATATCTGCAACAGAAACAAAACATGTCTATTAGTTAATTATTCATGATTTCATCCATACATGGCGCAGTACTATGCTTCTTATTATTTCCATCATTTCCAGAAACGCGTTTGTACGAAGCAGCGTAATTCTCCAGCGTTTCTATCGGATTTCTATGATTTATTCCCGTTGCTCTGAACTTTTACAAGAAGCTTTAGACATTTCATGGAACGGAGGAACGAATCGCAAGATTATTCCCCGTCACAAGACCCTTTCTAGCCCCCCCCACATCTGACTGGATCTCCAACCTCTTAAACTACTCCTGAAAGTGGACGAGCCTCATCCAGCCTGGAGCTAAGGCCAGTAACAAGACCCAGATATCAATCAAACTACTTGCTACTGCTCCTTATCCTTTCCTCAAGATTCCAGTTTATATTGTTTGCTTCAAATTGAAACAAAACAAAATGTCAAAATTTTACAAACACCCCATAAAACAAGTACCAGCTTCTGACTGACCTGAGCGGCCTCATCAGCCCTCCTTTCCAAAGAACTTTTAAGAAATATACAATCTTTTGAAGAAACAAAAGAATAATTTACGCTGTATACACATTAACAAGATCTCAATTCAGCATTTGATTTAAATCCAAGGCCTCATATAATTCTAAATTACACCCTACTCAAGCCTAATCTCCTCCCTTGTTCCATTTCCATGCTCTTTCGGAGTTTTCTTAGTCTTACCATCCTCGGCACTTAAACTTTCCCCGTACAAATATTTAACTTCTCGAAAAGGATCCATTTCTTCAGCCCTCTAATATTCCATTACAAACCTAACCCTCGCCCGGTTCCCCTAAATCCTTTACTCCATTCAAAGGGCAATGAGTAAACGAGTACGAAAGAGCACACGCGTTTTAACCTCTAGCTTAATCCCTCTTTCAAATACTCCACCCAATAAAGCATGCTTCAATGCACAATTCAACTTCACATTTCTCTCTCAATAAAATACAAAATCCGAAACGTTAAACACACTTTCAATCTACGCTATGTTTCGTTATTCCTCTGTTCCTCATTCCTCACGTAGCAGCCTTAAAGTTAATGTTATATTCTCGAGGGCAAATGATAAACTTTAAATGTTTATAAATGCTCTCCTCTTCCTCGTCTTCTTTCAACAGTTTTAGTTTCTAAAATAGCGTCCACACAAACCATTCTTGATCCTCGGTAATCCTTCTTAAATCTCCTCCTCGAGATGAAACAACACGTAGGAAATAAAATTAGAACCACCTAAGTATCTTAAGCTTGATGATTTTTTCAACATTCGTCGTCTGCTCATCGCTTGATAAGAGTGAATCAAGAGGAGGCCAAGAACTGGAATAAGGAATACAAACATCTCCTCTGTTTCCTTTACATGTTCCTTATTCCCTTGAAGACTAATTGTCTTCAGGACTATTCCCTAGGCTATATAACCAACCCTTGGTCATTTAGCTTTGTAGCTGAGGTTAAAGGCAGTTTGTGTTCATCTTGTCCCCGTGTAATCGTCCAGCGTTAACTCAGAGCCGGGTAATAAGTAATCACATGGGCTTCGTGGGTAAACTTGGCTATTTTAGTTACGATACCCTGTAGAATTTAAAAATCTTCTATACGAGCCTCCTACGAGCAAGATCTGGGCCTATTTCTAAACAGATTGGGTAATTCCATGCCCAAGTCCACAACCCAAGAAAAAGGTTAAGCATTGCCCTAACCCATGCCATGTGCTCTGAAGTTAAGGGCTAAAACTACAAGCTTGATGCTATATAACCTGTAGCTCAAAGTGTAAGCCTGGATCACTCCACGCGCGTTTCAAATAATAATCATTACCATAAACTATTAGCGCTCCCATACGGAGCATGTCCTTTAATATTCTTCCCATGAATCCCTCATCTTCTCTCAATCTCTTCAGAGTACACAAACGACTACCTATTTTTCGGTTCCCCAGTGTCTCCAGATTCAAAATATCTTATCCTCTCTTTCTCTCTCTCTCTCGTGGCTGGAATATTATTCCATCGTTGCCTTCTTTAAAACTTCTTCTAGCTACTTCTTCTTTCGTATCCTTCTTCTCTTTCCATTGTATTCTAAACCGTAAAACCACAAGTGTTTCTTGCATCTCCAGCCCTAAAATTTCAACTACTTAAATACATTTGTGGTTGGAGGACTGGAACTGATTTTGTATTCTCTTGCTGGACCGCTAGAATTGCTGGATCTGGAGCTATGTTTTGTAATTCTTGTTGGTTTTTCTTCCAGGTAGAGCCTTCCAGCACTAGCTTCAGCTTCTGCATTTTACACGACCACAACTTGAATCTCCAGCTCAATTCCCTCTTACCCTGTTCTTCTCTTCTGTCCTTGTAAGAAATTTCTTTTGTATTTTATGTATGCGCCCTGGACTGAATTTTTAAATCTCACGCATTCATGTAAATCATGAGCATCATCTTAATCTCCACACGCACAATTCCATCACTTAAATAAATCCACATCTTTTGCCCCGCTCTTCACCTCTCTCTCACTTCTTTTTCATCCTCTTCAGCTTCTGGTTCAATCTTCCAGAATTCTCTTCATTTTTCTAAACTAAATCCACCCTCAAAAGCTCCTACTGTTTTCCCCATAACTTTCTTTTCCCTCAAACACTTGTCCAGCTAACTTCACAAACTCCATGGCTCTAGAGTCTTGATGTAGCGTAAACACTTGGTTCTCCATCAAGAATCCCAAAAGGAACCCCACCCTTGCCCCACACAAACCAACCCCTTATACTATGAACCTATCCACCCCCACCCTGTTTACTATTCCATTCCTACCTTCTCCTTCAATCCTTCCTTCTAATGATGCTTAACCAAGTTTGCTTTAGCATCTACAACTAGACCAAGGAACCCTTTCTGTAAGAACATTCTTCCCACCAATATTTTCCCTCCTCAAACAAGATAATAATCCCTTCCGTTAGTGTAAAAAGATAAAAATCCGTGTTTTCTCCTGGGGTGTACTAATATCGCACACGCATTCTCATATCTTTCCTTTCTTCTTATCCTATTCTTCTTATACTTCCGTCATCATATGTATCTTCTCGGGCCTCCATCTTCTTCAAACCCCATATCTTCCTTCATTATAATTTGTATTTACCTACCTCCTCTGTCTCCAGTCTTTCTCTTTACTCTCTCTCTGTTTCACCACTAAACTATTCTTTAAATAGCTACAATTTTTCCGAAAAGACACAGTCGGTACACACTCAGTACCGACAACCGTAACTATAGTAACCCTTATTTCAGAAACGCACACATTTCTGTCACGCCATCTACATTTTACATGTAATTTACGGCTATACTTCCAAATGATACAAGAAGAATCACACCCCAAAATGAGCATCATTTCTTTCTCCCACAGAGCTATCTAAACTACTCTTTTATCTTTGCTTACAACGCTAGTAGCAGCAGCCGCAGTAATAGGAACAGTCTCTAACTAAAACTAACTAGTATAAGATATACAAAAAGTACAATACTAATAATGAAGGAAATGGGCCTCTGGATCCTAAGGAACCTCCCAAATTGTATTTTCCCCCATCCGGGTATCTCCCTACCATCTATCCGCATCTTTAACATATCTCTGGGAGGAACCCTTCTATCTATTTTCTCCTCTGTCATCCCCCTTTTCGTCAAACACCCTCTCGGCTGGCCAGAGGATCCATAATAAACTAATTTCTTCCCACAAATTTTTACTCCAAAATCCCCCTACCGTCCTACAATGCACTGACTGCACCGATACGACTTCTTTGCACGGTATGGATTCTCTTTTCTCTCTATTCTTCTTTTCTCTCCCCCTCTTATCCCTCCACAAAATGTCTTTACCTCTTAGCTTTAACGTCTTTCCGCAAAGCTTCCACTCCTCAGCCCTTTCCGACTTTTAGTTTCGTCGCTAGTTTCATCCTCACGTCGGATGCAATGCAGTCAGTGTAGTCAGTCAGGAAGGACAAGGACAGGACTCAGAAGAAGAGGAAAACGGAGCAAGTTAAAGCAACTGCTAAACCTACCAAAGACTCCAGAGAATCATCCGACCGAAAACCATGTGAGAATCTATAAAAAAATCCCTGCAGTGCAACAAAACTTTTGGATTATCCTTCCAAGAGAAAAAGACCCTAAGAAAGCCCGTCATACGTCGGAACCCCTCTTCCTCGTCTCTTCCCCCGCTTTCTTCCTCCTTCTGATTCCCTCAGCCATTCTGTCTTCCACCAAACTTGTACAATAACGCACTACGAGCTCAGTCAGTAAGGGAACAGGTTCTTGTAAAAAACTAACCATCACCCCACACCAGACTTGACGGATCCGCGGGAAGGATTCAGACGAGCCTATATGTGTACTTCATCATCATAATAATGATAATGATACTAAGGTCTTCCCTTGGTTATCTTCCACGTACCAACATAAAACTGCATCCCTGACTGCAACTATCCAGTCATATTGGTAGCTTCTACATGTTTTCTTCTTTCTCTTCCTTCTTTTCTCTTGTGAGAGAAATAACAAAGAAATCAAGTGCACTCAACCTCATGCATTTGCATTATAGTAAAAGTCACGTAAGTTCTATCAAGTAAGCCTCCCTGAACGGAACTACGGAACCTTGGCCGTGGATGCATCACATCTATTCTCTTCCACCAATCTCTTTAAGAAGATACTTAGAAAGATCTATACACACAACACACACACACGTCTCAAAAGATAGATTTCAACCATGACCGTTCCTATTGTCTACTCCATTCAGTCAGTATCGTCCTACATATCATCCACTCATCTGCACAACAGATTCTCTTCAAGACATGCTCTTATTTCCCTGAGCAAGTTTCTCTGGGAATTCAGTTCTCAGGAGAAGCACTTGGAGAAGAAACTCAAGAGATCCAAGAAGAGGCCTCCAAGTCTTTTACTAGTTGTAGTTTGTTACAGCCTTGGTCGATTGGTAAAATGCTGAGGAGTAAAAAGGCTTGGGAGTTTTTGGACAATCCACACGGCTGGAAGGAATAGAATAATGGGGGAATAAAACATGACTTTTCCCGTCAAAATCCCCGCTATACTATTCTGAGTTCTCATCTCATCATCATATAACATGCATCATTTCTGGGACTTTTGCTCTCTCTGTGAGATAGTCTCTGAGCTTCAAACTACAAATAGAAACGTCATAGACTTCCTCTCTTTCACGCAACACTAAAAATGTGTATGCGCTTCACAGGATCCGAAGTTATTGTATGCGTGGATCCACAGAACGGCTTCGCCCTTCTTCTACCACGAGGATTTGTAATGGATAACGGCCCAAATTGATTCTGACAATCATCATAATATGACGTGAGGGAAATTAGCTACAAGATAAGAAGAGAAAACGGAAAATGTGTATAAACACGCATCCTTCTCAAGACGGACAGGATCGGATAATATTATCGAGTAAATGTTTGTATTCTTTGAGGGGGGAAACGTCTTCCAATTTTGTAAAAGTCAAAACGAGGGGAAGAATCAAGGAAAAGATGCATCAAATCCACATTTTCCGCTCCGTCTTTTCCGCTTTGTTTTACACCGTCATCCGTGGCTTTAGACTTTTGACTCGTCTAAATTTTCCTACGCATTTTTCTCCAATTTTAAAGAAATTGCTTTCCAAACCCTTAAAATATAACATCAAGAAATATACGCCCACGCCTCTTAGAATTTTTCTCCCATTTCCATGCGTTGCACGGGAATACATAGAGAAGGAGGACGTTGTTACAGGTAATGGATAATTGGACACACAGGAAGGGTGGGGTAGTCAATTTCAGCTGAACGACGGAATCCTAAATTCGTTTTGCCTATACATGCATACAGTGTAAATATAGTGTAATCCTAGTTGCTTCCCCTTTCGAAATTGTTTCCCTAAAACAAGAGATTTTCACACAAATTATGAGTTTCTGAACCGAATATAGTCATTTTCTTTTCCACAGGTAGAAATCATAACTTCCTGGAGCCTAGGAGACAGGTAAGCAAACAACACGCCAAGGGTGGGTGAGCAACTAAATCTAATGGATATTTTAGACTGGATTTTATTGAGAGATCCTCTCTAAATTTTGAAACTCCTTCTTGAAGGCTTCGTTTGATATAAACATCAGACTGTTGGCCAGTTCAAGATACTTGAAAACTTGCTTTTGCACACATATTACTGCTTAATTCCAGAAAAAAATCCCCTGGAGCATTACTTGAAATCACTTTACGCTTTCCGAACTGGATTTTCCAGAAAATTCCGAATAATATGACTCAATAATCATTTACAGGATTCTTTAGACACAGACTGGCTAGGCCTACTCCTTAAAAGATGGAAGCTTGCTTGACCGGAGGGAATTTTTTCCAGAAAAGCAAAATACTTTCATCACCTTCTTGTTTATCAGCTTGTATTACTCAGACATTGAGGCATGAAACATGTTACATGTTCCAGTCCTTTGGCCCACCACCTCCACGAAGATAGCCCTTGGACAAGCAGTATTGCCACTCAAGCGCGTGTTCCCTCACCTTTTTATGTTTGCTTAAGGGTGTTCCACCTATCTTTCTTGTACTCACATCTCCTATTTCCTTGTTTTAAGAACAAGCTTTAAAGACATCAAAGCTGTTTCTCATCTTTAGAAAATCTTCACCATATTTTACTTCATCCAGACAGCCAGCTTCTTCCTTTTCTTCTTCTCTTAATAACAAATAATGAAGATGCAGTAGCCCCAGCCCCCGCATGCCACGCAGACCCACCAAACATGAGTCAACAAGGAGCAGCAGCTTCTTTCTTAATCTAACAAACGACAAGAATCCTCATTCCTCATCCTAACAAAACACGAGGAAGAACAAGAGAAAAACAAGTGGAGGAAATACTTTTGTGTACAATTTTTCAAGGAGTGCCTGTCATTTTCTCATCAACTCTTTCATATCCCATCAACAGCACTCAAAATAAGACCATTACGCTCCATTACAAGTAACATGACTTTTGAGACAAGACAAGGAACAAAGCAAGTAAGCACGCTATGCTATAGCCCAAACGCAAATCAAGATGAACGTCTCCACCGTCATTTCAATCTTTTGCCCTGTCCTATAGAAGGAATCATCACAGATTTCAGCACCCTTTTAACCCTTGCAGCTTCCTTGCTTTGCGGGAACACTCAGCCATTCACCCTTGATGGAACCCATCATTCTGTTTTCAGCATCTGCTGACAACTGACCAACAGGAAACAGCACCCAAGAGAATTACATGTCCTTAAAGACCACAAGTTTGCCCGGATTGTTAATGAAACAAAAGTTTTTTCAACTTATTAACAGAACAACTTGTATACTTGTAGCGGATCTCTTCCTTCACCACACCCACCCCTCTGCCCGTCACTCACCACTCAGTCATTTAGTTAGCCACATAGTCAGCCATCCCACTACCACAATAACAGGAAAACTCAATGAATGAACCTTGGAGATATTATCCGAAACTTTGAGGAACTTTAGCTGTAACAAATAAAGAAGCTCATTGAAAACAATCACAGTTCTCCGAGTTGTGAGCAACACAATGACTTCCCTCATTAGGAAAATATTAAAAACACAACTTATTACCACAAATTCTTATTCATTAGCCTCTAAAATCCTTCATTTTCTTATAGCAGTACTGCCATTCAAGTCCAGACAGAACCCAGAAGCATTTACAGTCCCTACTTTTTCCAACTTTGAATCCTTCATTCAAGTCCAAATAAAGCTTCAAGTAATTTCCTCCACTCCTTCTTCATCTATCCCTCCTTGCTATACAATATAATATACAATCCTCAACAACACCCATAGAAAGCTCTGGCCGTAAAAGTATCATTGCTGACGAACAAGTAACGACCAGCTAAAAGCTTGCTAACTAACATTCAGTGGCAATCTAACAGTAGCAGTGTAGTAGGGTTTATTATATATGTGACTGGAATTATTCATTAAAGCCCAAACCCTTTGCTTTTCCAGCTACTATTTAGGGAGCCGTATCGTATCCCATAAACAGAATCATTTCCATCTAATCAACGGAATCATCAACGCACCGCCTAATCAACCCTAAACTAAATAATCCTACCCTCCGGACCATTAGCATCCCCCAAAGCTATACAACCTTATCCTCCCACATCATAGCCTTAAGAATAGTTGCAGCGTTTGGTTAATTCCAAATTGCAGCCGCCAACTTCTATCCACCCACCACACCACAAGCAACATGGCCCCAAGTTTTTCTCCAGTAGCGCACAAAATGATTGATGTAGAAGCTTGGAGCTTAACAGCGTGCTAGATTCCTTATCGGTGATCTGGAACGGCTACTGGAACTGGAATCCAGCTTCTGCATTTACACATTTTACATACGGAAGAGAGGGAAACGTTTATAAATAAACTATCCGAATTTCCCTTCTCTTATATGTAACCTTTCTCTTATTATCTTTCAGTTTGGACTGGAGTAATTGATTAAATCCCATATTCCCTACTACAACTCTATTTCCGAGTATTCAGAATATTCAGAATTTTCCACGGCTTTGGACTTTCGAGCACCGTGTGTTTCAGAATCCCATAGAACTGTGCGGCACAGCACACAAACAGTACCATCCGCGGAACTTCTCCACACGGCTCAAAAACCTCATGTCGAATGATTGAAACATCCGCATGGATAACACAATTCAATGACACACCTTTTCCCACTCTTCCCTTTATTCTCGCCCGTTCTACATTTAGACTACAGGATCCAGAACCGCTATCCAGTCACAATGCTCTGTCTCCAATCTAGCTGTCTTTCAAGCTACAATTATTAATTATTTCCATTCGTTTCACCTTTTTCTATTCTCAGAGTCGATCTTCACCCTACCTCCCTTGACTTTGCTATCATGCATATCGAAAGTGGGAGATGAAACTGTTGAATCTATCTCGCTTCGTTCTCCAGAGCCTGACTTCCTGTGTTCTAGTTTCGCCTCTTGTATTTTTCATCCAGGTTATGGAATCTACAAAGGAGTTCCGATTTTCAATTCATTATAATTATATATCCAGGAAGAGGAAGTTTTATCCACGTACACTCTCCCTTTGGATGAGAACGAGGTAAAGGCGGAGAATAAAAGCCCTGGAGGAATTGCGTGAACCGGGTAAAGTAAAAAGTAGCTTCCTGAACATCCTTCAAAGGCCCGGGTCTCTCATCCTAATGTTGAACCAGTTTCTCCTGCCTGTCTCTTTCCTTTTACACTGCCACCGACGGCCCTCCAGTTCCACCAGTCATTGGAAAAAGAATATATAAAACTTTCACCCACAGAGCTAAAAACTCGGAGTTGCGTGGGAATGATGAAAGGAATTCATTTTCCACATAAAAACCCACAAACGTCTCCCCCGTCTTCTACAAAGGAGGAATTATTCAAAAGAAATAATTATTTCGCTACACTTCCCAAAGTTAATCAAATAGTATTAAAACTTTTGCAACCAGGGAGCTTCTCTACTTTCACCACCATTCCACTCATCTAGTTCCACTTTCTCTTAGCTTTCACCAAGTATCTAGCTTTCTCTTTCCCAGAATTAGCATTGTCAGAAGCTTCTGAGCCAAGAGCCAAAATTTGCTTTAATAATGCCCGCCTCGGGTTCCATGAAACCTAGCGGATTTTCTACTTCCACTCAGTGCCAAAGCAAATGACTATAAGACACTGAGTACCCTAGTGAACTCTGGCAGAGCAACTCTGTAGCTGTCTACAGTATCTATTCATTAGAAAATAAAAACTTGTAGAGTCGATAGCGTCAATTCAATTTCCAGGAAGGAAATCCGCATTCTAATCTACAAAGGCTTGCAGTTAATCGATAACGGGGCATTAAAATCATATCAACTTGGCCCTGACTAACCGGCTGCAGCCTCTAATACTTGAAATGCAATCTGGCGGTAATCTCATAATTCCCGCTTTGACTATTACCACTGTCGGAAGAATCAAACAAGTAAATAGTTTAATTGAACCTCACAATTTCCGCCCAAGTTACCACCACAATCCTTGTTTACTCCATCAAGTAATTATCCTCTAGCCTTTATGAATTGCATTGATGATACCCGGATTTAATTCGGTCGGGCGCATCCTTGCTTTGAGGCAATTCTTAACCCCGCTCAGCCAGTATTCAAAACTGCATTCCGCTTTAGCTTTCTCCTGTTTGGTATTGGTATGCATGTTTTCAAGCGGTTCTCTTGGGTTTCGGCAGGTTGTGAAAGGGAAACTCGATCTGAATTCCATTCAAATCTCCGTCATCACCGCCACATTCTCTTCCCCTCGACTTGACACAAATAATAAGAGTAAATCATATCGGTTCGGATCGGATGGATGAATTACACGGCTGTATTACATAAATTTACATCATCATCTTCTACCGTTCCTCAAATTCCCTCAAGTTCTCTCTCACTTTCAAATACCAACCCGACTTATCATTGGGAACAATCCCCGCTTTTCCTCCCCGATTTCCTATTCATTCATCCCCTACAACCCTAGAATCCCGTCTTACTCAAGCCCTGGCAATGGCAAATACTGGAGAATCCTTCCCTCATCTTCTTTTACCTACTATTCAACTCCCAAAACATCCATAAAGATAACGCGCTCTTATACTCCACAAGCCTCTCATCTTCTCACCCTATCTCACACATCTCACCCTTGCTCTGCCTATTTCTCCTTAGCAAAACCGCATTAAACCCGAGACAAGGGTGCACTTCCAGTAGTTGAACGAGAATTGTAGTAGTTTTAAAGAAGATTCTAAAACTTAGTTCACATCCTCTATACTAGAAGACGCAGCAGAGGGAATACATCTTCCCATCTAAGCCAACAACTGTCTAGTCTCTCTTCTTATGTATTTGTCCCTGCATACCCATCAGCATAATTCAGGGTGATACTGTGTGGAGTCAGAAAAGCGTATCGTATCGCATCACATCATCATCACACACACTTCCACAAATCTGATCACATTACTTGAAATAGATTCCCTCCTCAACTTGCCTCAACTTTCTCAAATTCCAAGGACCAATCTCTATTACTTTCTTCTTCAAGTCTCTAGTTCTATTCCCCTCTGTTATTTCTTCGTCTTCATCGCAAGCTTTCTTAGGAAGGTTCTTGTGTAAAATTCTTTGAATCTAAGCCATGTTTTCCCTGGAATGTATTTTTCCCTTCATTCAATCATTCCTCTCTTTTGTACACAAATTCGAAAAGTAATCCCCGTCTTGTTTGGATTTAAAATGTCTAAAGAGATTCTCAATTTCAGGGGCCAACTTCCTAGTAGGAATAGCAACAACAGCCAAGAAAGTTGTGAAACATTTCGACCGAAATATTCAAGGAACTACCGCTCTCCGAAGTTTCCATCATCGACTTTTGTGTATGTACACAAAATAACTTGGATTCAAATCCCATGAAACCCGCTCGCTGGAAGACTAACTTGAACTGAAACTACACAATTTTCTTTGAATTCCTTTGAAATTTTAACGAGTAAACGAGCATTTCTGAATACATGCCGCCGCAATTTCAATCAGTAAGACACACAAACAATTGAAGCAGTGCACAGTGATTTTTCTTGAAAATTCCGCTGTTCCTACAAAAACACAGCCGTGATTTTGTTCAAATCTTTGCTCTGCTTTCACCAATTGATGCAGGCGTATTTTTTAAGCTGGAAAATTCAAGTTTAGTGTGCCAAAATATTCGGTGCATCTATGGAGTGCTCATATGTTCTTTATTTTCCTAGGAGTGTGCTCCAGGTGTCATGACAACGACAGGGATTGCTGCATTCCGGCTTATAGCTGCATATTTTAATGCTGCATTCTTTGGAGGGAGGCGGTGGTGGTGTCAATTCAAGAGGAATTCATGAAATAATAAAACCTGCTTCCACCTCAGGGGTATCGCTGCACCGCACACCCGAGGGGTGAAACTGGAATAAGAATAGCGTGATAAAATACACACGGAATCTTATTTCCTTCTACATGAACATCCACTTTGGCCCGCATATTTCAGATTTTAGACCTTCACCCGCTATGTACATGTTTAGTTTTCTTGTTCACTTTCTTCTGGCTTAGTGCTAGTGCATGTGGAACCGAACGCTACGTTTTGTTTACGATTCAACGGATGGCAATTTCAAAATGTCGATAACGATTTTATAACATCTACCAAGCTTTTTCTCAGATAGCAGTAACAACAGCCAAAGCAAGCTAAGAAGCTTCAAGTCTGGAAAAGCAAATATTTCAACCATGCATATTACATTCAATACTCTGTCGGATACATTACAAGCTTCCGTTTCTTTTTTTTCTATCCGTTTCTAGAACTCATACTATCTTATTTTTTCATCCCTTCCTCCGTTTGGCTGCCAACGTTTCCTCCAGAAGTTTTCACCACCGACTTTCAGGTTTCTAGAGCTATCGTTATCGTTGCTATTTCTAGCATTTTAATATAACCTCCAGCGTACATCTCAGCTACTTTCCAGAATGATTCTCCAATTTCTTACCTTGCTTTATGTACATTCAATCTTTTTCCATGGCGTTACCCATGATATTGAAATTTTACCAGCAATTTCAGGCAGACATTCCTCTTTTTTCACACAATTTTACCCCATCTTCAGTCTTTCCCATTTCCCCTATTTCACCTTTCCTCCGACAAGTACACATTTTTTGCTCTCCTCATGTAGTATTTGCTTCCTCAATTTCTCTACCTTAGTCCTCTGCTACAGAATTCTATATTGCTTTTAGTATCTTGTGAAACCTTCAATATCTTCCTGCACAATCATCCCATCTTTTTCTCCAGCATTTACGTATTCTCTTTCTCTTCCGCCCTGTGCAATTCTGAGTTACGTTTACCTTGGCGGTAGCTAGCAAAAAGCCTACATTTTTAAGGGGATCAAAGCAATAAAATATAAAATCAACTTGCTCCTTTTCCCTTCCTTTTCCATCTCTTCTCCGATTTCCACCTTTCCTCTCGCAACCAGTTCTTTGCTCTTACTTTTACTCCAATCTTCCAGCAATTGAGCCCGTACACAGACACAGGCCCCTGGCAGTTCATTCAAGAATTCTAAAATACACACAACGGCAAACATAAAGCACAAAAGCTTTACAGGCTTCAAATGCTTGGCAGAAGGATTCAAAATTTTCTTTTAGATATTACTATACGCTGTGCACAGTTCCCAATTCGCAACTCTCGGGGGAAAAAATCCCTAGGAGCCCGTTGGTTCTGTTTTTTGCAGAACCTCCCCGCCTGAGTATTTTCGTTTGTTTGTTATCCAGGAGTTTTAGTATTTCAATCCTTGCCTTTTGCTCCCGACTCTCTGCTGTTATTCAACTGTTTTATTATTATTCGCCATTCACCGCTTCTGTAGTTTGAACCTTGCCTAAATCCCGATCCTGTCTTCTATGTCCGCAGACACAAGGAAGACCGGCTGTGATATTCCAACAGAGCTCTTCTAAAGTTCCACAGACTCCTACACACACCAGCTTTCAATTTTACCGTTGACTTCTCTCTGACTTTGTCGGCTTTTTGCTTGCTCTTTAGCATTTGCTTCAAGTTGAATATACAATATTCCTTGAATTCTGTTCCGATTTCTATTTACTCTACCACTTTCTCCTCCTCCTCCTGTTTCATCTCCGACGTAATCCCTCGACTTCAGAATTCTAAATCCTTGGACTTGCTAAAAGCTAAGGCAAACAGTCATAGAATTGTTTTCCCTTTTGTAATTCCGTCTGTCCTTCCTGGTGTACAGTAGAAAGGATGCGACTTTGTCTATTTTCACTTCCATTTTCAATATATGATTTTCGAAACTATTCTCTAGCAATGCATTTCCTTGCATCATCATGGGCAAAAGCTTCTGCTACTTAACCCTAACCTGCCTCTGCCAAGCACCATATTCAATAGCATTAAGTACTTTTAGAAGAGTACTTATTGCAAGAACACAAAACTACCCAGCCTTTTAAACGACATTTCTTACCCATGCATTATTTATACGAGCCACCGAGCCTGACTTGGATATCAAAGAGTTGCTACAAATACTAATGCTCTTCGCTACCAGGAAGGACCTTCCATAATACATTTCATTTCTCTGGCTGGAACTCGCTCTTCTATCCTCGTATCCACTCTCGTAATTCTGATGCCAGGATTTCCTTTGAATGCTGCTCTTACAATTGCAGCACATGTAACATGAACAAACGCAAACGTTAACCAGGAAGCCCATCCAGACAGCCATAAAAGGATATCTGGAGAAATCTGTGCAATTTTTCCTAACATTATCCAACTCCTGCCAGGAATAACACCGTTTCGGTTAAGCTCTTCTTACATAACGAGGCGAGTACAACAGCTCTTAGAAGGAGTGCAGTTTTGATTCTCTTTTTACTTCAACCATGAACTACATTTTGATTTTCCTTAGCTACTGTATATACCTTTTTGCTTTTACCGTGAAGCAAAATTGCCTTTTAACAGAGCTCCCGAACCTCATTTTGGAGAGCTTTGAATTACTTTTATTTCTTTTGCAAAATACTTATTTTTATAGACTATCGTACAACGCACAGCACTGCAATTTACTTTCAGGTCAGGGGCTAAAAGCTAAACCTGGAAACTACCGCCATACATGTACGCTAGCGCCCCCTACTCTTTACTCCTGGGGCATGAAAGTCTGATCTAGACTCGGTACTGACAAGCTTTCTCTTCCTGTACTCTTCCGCTATAAAAAAAAGCAAACGTCCAAGGCAGCAAGAGGTACGCTCACTTACTCAGTGAGTGCGTCAGCAAAAGCTCGCAATCTACCTACCTCTGCTTAGCTTGAATTCCTAGCCTGGAGCTAGGATGTACTGGAGAGAGAGAAAACTCTATCAGTCAAATCCATGAAATTGGCTCTTGAATCCCCCTAAATTGCCCCCCGTACTTCAAATCCATATTACCTTAATAGCTTTTAGTAGGAATCACCAAATATAGTACGTAATCTGTTCAAGTAGGGTTATGGACTTTTTCCTGTACATCTCCTTGCAGTTTTCTATCTTACATACCTTGTAACCTGGAGCTTGTCCTTAAGAAATCCTCTACAAATTCTATCCCATTTCCTCTTCCCCACAGACCTACTCTCCTTTTCACATGACTACATACTTTTTTCAAGCTTGAAATTACCCGGCTTTTCCGTTTAACATCCTCCTGAGGTATTTCCCTATTTTCTCCAGGAGGTTATATACCTTTGACAACATTCGTAGAAACCTACAAGGGATCGTCTTCCAGATACAGCAGCGTCTTCGGTGAAAAATCCACTTTAACTCTCTGTCAAAGTAAATAACTTGAATTTAGATTCGATAAACAGGAGCAGAGGAAGTAACCTGTAAACTAAGGAGATACAGCCTCTATAAAAGTCGAATCTTCCTTTCTCCAGCCGCAGATCTTCTTTGCTTTCTCCCTTTTCCGCTGTAGTGTTTCGAAATTTGGCATTACATCTTTCAAGGCCTATTTTCCCTATTAAAACCCATTGGATGACTGTCAGAAGATGAATGAATCTTTGCCCGTTGCCACAAGTATTGAAAAGAGGATGAGTTGGTATAGTTACATGCTGGGATTAGAGTTGTTGGTATACACTCCTCCTTTTTCCAACTACATCAGAGACTAAGTCACTCAACATAGAATTTCTTTATCCGGAATCGGGAAATCCATTTTATCCACCACATCCTCAGTAAATTTTCCAACTAAGTCGGAATAACCCTCAGTCTCAGTCAACCGAAGCCTTAGTCCTGAAACCATCTCCTGAAATTGCTGAAAGTGAAAGTCAAGGAGGGTATTACAGGGTGTATTTCGGGTGAAAGCAGGCATTAGGTTTTGGGTGGGTGAAATTCTGCATGTAAAATAATGTAAATTTAGTACCAAACAGGCTCTTCGTCCAAGGTTAATCCTCAAGTATTCAACGGAATTGAATTACAGAGCACTAGAATTGCGAACCCGTAGTAGGACCGACCCTTCCTTGCTTGCTTCACTACTTTCTCTTGGGGTTTAACCAGGAAGAAGAGAAGATGTATTCGGGAGGATTGAATTTATTCTAATCTGGTGGGTATACAGATTCCTGCATCATTTCCCCTAATTCCCGGCTAGCCCTAGCCACACTTTCACCACATATTTAAATACAAATACACAATATATCTCCTTCATTCAGAATCCAATATCCGCCATTCTACTTTAACCACACGCAATTAACAATTCTCCGCACCAAAACCCACACAAAATCAAAGCACTTCCTCTCCATTTTCTCCCTCTCTCTTCTTCTACAAAGTCAGTTAGTTCAATTCCATTTCCTTCAACGACCATGTATCTCTTCTTTCTCCACTTTCTCCCTTGTGTCTGTCATTCACTTTCCGTCTTTGTGTATTTCCCTTACGTAAATATTTCTTATTCAAATTTCCCCCGCATGTCGTTCCTCATCCTCTCCTCTTCTTCCTTGCCTATCTACATACGTTCTCCTGTAGTCAGCATTTTCGTAAAACCTTTTTGAAATTTCTCCTTCCTTGCAACTTTGTTACTTTCTCCTCCAAAACTCATAATGATAATGGACTTGTGAATATCAAAGGAAACTAGGGCATGGAGAGAGAAAGTAATATTAAGTACACGTGAATAGAACTCTTGAAGGAATTTACGTATTTACAGCTTAGTTTGATTGAAGATTTAGCTTGAGAAGGAAGAGGGTTGGGGGAAATCCAATTCTTTTTCAAATCAATGTAAAAAGATTTCACCAATTTAACCCAAATAATCTTGTATATCGAAAATATATTCAGCTCAGTCCACACGTTTTTCCTTTATCTCTGCTTTAACTCCACAGCTTTCTCCATCTCTCAGCTACCATTTCTTATCCCTTTGAATCACTGATTTTCAAAAGTTATTTCCCATTCAAGGCATGTGCAAACGATATGAACTGCAGTCACTCCAGCATGCGATTTCCATTTCCACGTGTGTAACAACGTATTCCACTGTCGGTAATACAATTTTCTCCTCCCCTGCTTTCTCTTACTTTCTTCTTATAAATAATTCAATAGTTTCACGTTTTGGAAGGGACGGAGTAGAGCATTGAATTTTCTCTTCTTGTTTATATTTTCTTCATGTAAGAAACAGTAAGAAGACGATGTATAAGAAGGGGAGGGGCCATTATTTCTCCACTTGTGTTTCTCTTTCCCCTCTACTCAATTTGACTGATTAATAGGAATAGTATATGATAGGAGAAGAAAGAAGGAAGAAAGAAACAAGAAATCTTCTCTTTGAGTATCCACATCGTTTTAACTGGGAAAAGTAGCTGAGCAAGCATGTTGGGGAGGACAGGAAGAAAGCTGAGACGGGAGAAAGTAGGGAGGAAGAAAGCCGGGTATTTTAACATATTTCTTCTTCCACTTTCCACCCCACCAAATCTACATATGTACAGCTTCCTTAAATTATTCTCAGCCACGTTTCAAATTCCATCCAAATGAAATGAACAAGAAGAAACTACAAATTTAGATTTTACAAAGAGAATCCGCAACACATCATACAAACTTTCTCAAGTGGCAAAACTATTCCCCAAAACTATCTCATCTATTCCTTCCAGAAAACTTTTTCAACACCAACATCTTTCTCCTGTCTCAATCCTTCTATACTTTCCCCTTCCAATCCTAGCAAATAACCTTCTCTTCCTCAAACATGTTCAAGAAACCTCATGTCCATGCTCTACCAGAATCTACACAAACATGTTACCCTCTTTTTCATCCAATAGTCAGTAGCACAAAGCGTCAGAAAGACCAATATTCCCCACCTTACAGCCGGCTTACCGCCTAAAAACTTCCAACTGTCTGTCTGTCTTTGCCTTCATCCAGAATACATGTATGCCAAAAACTTATTGCCTTCACGTCCTACATTGACTTTTCCATAGTTCCATATTCTCATCCCTGCCTATGCATATAACTTTCTCCGACGCCTTCTACCTTAACCAAATATATTTTCAAACTTTCCCTCTTTCCTGACCGCTGAAACTACTAATGGGAAACTGGAAGCGAAATAAGAGAATTTCAAGAGAAAATTTATCCAATCTGGTATCGCTCTACACTTTCACCCTATAGCTTCTATATTTCTGGCTTAAAACCTCAGAATTTTCTACCTGCTTTCTCCGAAGTCCAGAAACCAATGTGTCTACCCACGGTATACTTTTCTACAACTTTCTACTCAACTCGGCAAGCAAAAACTACCAACCCCAGCAATACTTTTGTACATCCTGTCCTAGCATTGCTTTCTCTGATTTGGAGAAAGTACCCTATGAATTTATATATATTAATTCCCTTATGACTTCTCTCCTTATGACACCTCTTGAAACTACCTCTCTTATTTCTTACTTTCTCCACTTTTTCTTCAAGAGCCACTCATAAGTTGAATTCCGTGTAGAATTTCACCTTAGCTTCATTCCACCACAAAAACTCAGGGTATATGTAATTCCCCATAATTTTTCAAATTCTTACACCATTCCTAAACGAATTCCACCTAAACTTTCTCCACACTTTTACCTTGGAAACCAAAGAAGAAAAGCTGGAATGAATTCATAATGTGGGTTGAAATTAACATGTCACTGTAGCCCGCTTTCTCCCATCACATTATGACTACAATAATGAGAATATAATGTTATAGCCTTACACAAGTACACATTAACTTTCTCCCCCCGTCAGAGCCTGGCTTTTGCTCCTGCTTGCTCCACAGTAACCGACCCTATACACGCTTACGTACTAACATCACTTATCAAACCGGCCATCCTAATAACAATAACTACTTTTACCTTCAACTTTTCTCTTACGTCTACATTTTCCACTCATTCCGGCACAGCCTTTACTGTTTCCTCTTCTCACTCTTGCTGAATTACTAGCCTTGGGCCATATTATATGAAATTAGTGGCTCTTCAGTATGAAATTTCACCCGAAACTCCTGTAATTTCACTACTCATGTAGAACTCTATTTCCTTTCGTTCCACCACAAGTAATATGCAACCTGCTGCATTATGATAGTTTTTCATTACTGTGGTTTAGCAATTCTAGAAAACTCGGTGTAGAAATTCCACTGCTTTCTCCAACCACTGTTTTCCATACTTTCATGCCTTTATATTCTTACTACTCGCCTTTCGCCTGGACGTAGATGAAACCAAATAATTTCAACTTTCTCCAACATTATTACATTTGTCCTTTGTACTTACTTTCTCCGACTAAAATTTTCACCTCTCTCTCTCTTTCCCTTGTTCTTCCACCACTCTTTCTATCTTGGTATGCAATCCTCTAATGCATTATACTCTCGACTTCTAGTTATGCTAAAACTTTCTTTCTTTTCATCACAACTGACTGTCATGTATGCAGCCGCGTAGTTTTAACTTTGACCAAATCCAAGAGAAAGAAGACACAGGTATCTGGCTGCGTATCTATGCAAAGGAAGAGAAAAGTTGAAAACACAAATTCCTACTTTCTCTTTTATCTCGTCTTTCATCCGAATTCACCAAGTATATCTAATTCTAAAATTCTTTCAAAACTTTTAAACCCTACACAAAATCCCTTCTACATGAGAACTTCCGTGGAGCACATATAGTACATGGAGAAAGTTTCCTTTGTGTCTGAAATCATGAATTTCATCATGTCATTCCATTTCTAAAACTGCATAAAACCAAAAGCTTAGTAATTAAATCCAGCTAAGCACTATCACTTGATTCCTAAAGGTCTTACTCAATTCTAAAATTCCTTAACATGTTATCATCTCCATATCTTTTACAAAACTCTTCAAGCTTTTAAGCTTTCCCCAAACAAGCTAAACTAGGAGCAAGCAAGTATGCAAGCAAGAAATATAGCAACTTGTTTAAAATTACTAATTTCGTTTCCTTTGTACATGAATTCTTTTCATTTTCCTGCCTCTTATTCTCCGCTTCCGTTGTTCTTTTCCCTGCTATTTCTTTATATTGCTTTACATCCCAGTCTCAGGTTTAGTGTAACGACCCCTCCAAATGCTAATTACCAAAAGAAGCTCTCAAAATTTCTTATAATGCTATAATCCACCAAGAGTCACTCTTCATTCCCTCAAATGTCACCTAGGGAAGAAGCCTTCCTAAACATGGGCTTTCTCCAGCTTCCAGCCGGAACCAAGACAAAAGCATTTAACCACCCACCAGTCGAGTACTTCTCCACAAACTGGAACTGACTTTTGTAAAGATCACTTCCAGAATTCTACAACCAACGACTCTCTTGGAGTTTCAAAGATTTCTCTAAAATTCTCCTAGGAGGTTGCTATACTTAATGAATGTGCAGGTTCTTAACGTAGCGAGACAAAAGACTTGTCCTCCTTCCTATCACTTTCTCCACTTAAACTCCCCAAGAATTAAAGGAGGCACAGACTCAAGGACACTTCATTAGCAAAGCACTCCAACCAGAGCCTCTCAGCTCTTAAAATTTCACCTCAACGCTCGTCAAGCCTCCACCTAAACTTTATCTTAACTTCTAACCCTGTCTCACGGTTCAACCGTTTTCTTCAATGCTGGGTATAGACTCATTTCTCTCAACTTGATTGTCTCTTTCGTACACTACTTTCCCCAGCCCCGGTTTCAGCACAGTTACATCGACACAGTTCAGTAACCGTGCTTTGTGTACACCTCGTATATGACCGGAACATGGACTGCTCTAGAGACTGGAGAAGGTCAGATACTGCTGGAGGATAAAGCGTAGCCGTCATTTCTAAATTAGTCCTTGAATACTCGGGCCCTAAACATTGCCCTTTGACACAATAGAATCCGAAAGCTGGAAAAGGAGCGTGTAGTGAAACCACTACCCCGGTTCTTAGTCCCCTTAGCTCAAAACAAGCTCGTAGAGCCGGTCATTAAACAAGATTCAAGTGGAAGTTTCCCTCCCCGAACCGGATAATAAAACAAAGGGCATCAAGGAGTCTAATGACGGATGGACAAAACACACCTCCAGCTGAGCGAACAAAATCCTCCTTGCCTTCTCTACCCCTCCTACTTGAATTTCAAAAGATTTAAATCCAAGGATTCATTAAGGATTATTTTAGACTAAAACGTAGGGAATCTGAGAACTGCCCTCATTTAATATTTTAACCGCTCCTTCCCCCTCATTATGTTAATTTTTTTAACTCGAAAACCCAGCTTCTGCTTTCACCCGTCTCTCAACGAGTCCACAGTATTTATAAATACATTTTCCGCCTATATCTTTTCAAAAATAGTTCATTAAACATTCATTAATTACTGGTGGTTTGAGTGAAAGCGACTTTCTCTTTCCCCGCTTGTTTTCTTCCTAGTCGTTAAAACCGATATTCTATTAACTTGAAAATCCATCTCTTGTAGATCCAGTGCACGCTAAGCCATAGCGGCCTACAGTGAGTGAATGACCCCGTGTTCCTATCTAAAATCTGACATGTACGTCTAATGATAACGATACAGGAGCTTGGATTGTGAATTATATTCACAACGGAGCTTTCACTCCCGTCTCAGCTTTCAGTAGAAACCTCTTTTACTTCAATTTCGCTAAAGCACCAGCGCCACGTGCCGTCTTTACCACAAAAATGCTGATTCAAGGCGGAGAAAGTGAGCAAGAGAGTGAAAGTAAGGCCAATATCGCATTTCATTCCCAGTAACCCTGTCCCTCTTCACTATCTATACGGGGATCAGCAAGCTATTGTATAGTCTTGAAAAATTTGATATCCTGCCATCTGCACACCATATTTTATCCTGTTTATTCCAAGTAATTAATTCTTATTCCATGTCCTACGCATTTCGTCTTCTATCAGCTCCCTCCATCCTGTCCATACTACAAGTCCTCCTCTGCGTGCAGTAGGCACATGTTTCATGTAAGTTGTTGTGCTATAAATGTCTGATACGTCTCTGCCTTAAAAATTATCCAGCAAAAGCAACCTGCCTGCCAACCAGCCTGGCTAAAAGCTTATCTTCTCCTCAACTCCTGCCCGTAATCTTTAACTTGTTCCGACTTTTGGGGAAATAATGGCAGCACGGACGGACGTACATAAGAGGAAGCAGCTTATTAAGTCCACCAGGTTTTTTTCCTTTCTTCCCTCAAAGTAGATTTCTTTATTTTATTCTCTTTGGGTTAAAAAGGAGGTTAATTCCTTTCCTTTCATCTCTTCCTCTTTCCTACTCCTCTTCCTCTTACGGCTTATAACTTCTTACGTATTCTGTGGGAAAAGATCTAGAGTCCTTTGAGTATATATATCAAGTGGTTCCTGTCTTCCAAGAAGAGAAAGTACTACTACGTACCTTCATCCCTCCTTATCCAACTACATCCAAGTCATATCTCTTAGCATTACACTCCTCTGTCTTTATCATCCTTATTCCAGTAGTTTTACTCTTATCAAACTTACTTATGTCCGTCTTAATTCTAACCTTATCATATAACTTACATAAGAGCTATCACTCTACCGCCGCACTCTGGCAGTTCATTTTCCAGGACATACTGAACTTTCTCCTGCTTTCTCCGCTTCAACTCTTACTTGGTAATCTTGTTTTATAGCCGGAACTTGAAGACCCTCTTGTATAATATTTATAGTACTTGTACGGTTAAGAGACCGAGTTCCTAATAATAATTTCTAATTGGACGCATTCCATTAAGACGGCAATAAAAATACATTTCCATCTTTTATTTTCCACAACGATAAGTCACGGAAATGCCACAAGAGAGCAAATATGGAGAAACTAACATAAAACCTTGTGTGCTGGCCAATTCTCTCTTTCTTTTTTTCCTCCAACTACTTAAGAAACTCGCTAATAAAAATCTCCTAAAGTAAACACATATGTTGGAAAGTCAAGTCAGAATAAAGCAAGGAGGGTGGATTTAAGGAGTTGGACATGGACATGGGTGAAAGTTTTCAGGACAAAAGCTTTCTCCTTGGACTCCATCAACCTTTCTCTATGTTTCTGTCTGTCCCTTGGAAGAGCCGTAAACCTGAGCCTACGGATTCTAGTGCAAACCTTTGCTTTCATCAGAACAGGACCTGAAACAGTTTCGTGCACATTTTGCTTTATTTATTGTGCGGGAGAAAAGTCTCTCTTAATTGAATCCGTCCTGGTTGAGATAAGATAAAAGCCTTTGGAACAGCAAAGTACAGTTTGCATGTGTACGAAAGAGCAATTCCTTTGCCCTTACTACCATATATTTATTCCCTTTGTATACACATGTCTCGTTTTACTTTGGGACTGAAATGAAAGCGAAAAGGATTCGCAAATCTTGAAATCTCTCATGAAATGTAGCAACCCCCCTTAAAAAGCTCAAGGCAAAGAGGTCAGCCGGCATCAACTCCAGCTTTCTCCCGTAACTGGTATGCTATCACATCGCATATCACAATCTCTAGAGCGTCTACAAGCGAGCCCTCAGAGGAGGAAAGCATTTCAAACCAGCCTTCTCCGCTTTCTCCTGCATTCAGCAGCCTTAGAATGCATAGCTTTCTAGCAGGATTTTTACCGGTCCTCGGTAGAGCGAGATGGAGAAAGTTAAATCCCTTCTATAAATTTCTTCAAATATCACACACATACTTTCACCTTCATTCCTTCACCCTCCACCCTTCTCCCGCACATATATCTTCTCTTAATCTTGGCAAACCTTTCTCTTCAGTTTACTTTATAGACTCTTTCTCTTTTTCTGTCTCTTCCAAGCTCCAAGAGCTTGAGAGTCTGCTGCTACTGGCTACACTGTTTCTGTCCTCCATCGCCACCACCGCTGGCTAAAATCTGTCCAAAATCCTTGGTCCTAAGAAGTGGAACAGACTCCTCCGTCCTGTAGCTTAGTTTACATTACAAGCTCACTGAGTTCCAGAGTTCCAGCCCCGGAGTTAAGAGCCTCGACTCGTAAGAGTTCCAGCCTCTTTCTCCATAGAATATTACTAATATGAGTGCCCTTCGCCTCTCATAAATAATGGGGTGCAAACACCCGTCCACTTTCTCTCTCCCAGATCCCAAGGCCAGATCCCTCGGAGCCACTCCACAAAATTCCTTAATGGAAGAGCTTAAGCATAAAATTCGCATCTTGTCCTAAAGCCCTTGTCATGCATACAGACGGGTAAGAGAGCCGACATGGCCACACGCCCATAACATGCCTCCGACACTCGAGAGGACAGCTGTAAGCATACATGCTTCCAGAATACCAAAATCAACTTTCACATCGCTATCGCTACTTCACCCATTTAGTCCAGGGAAACCTGTCCTGGAGAGGACACGGGAATTACAAGGATAAATCCGGGAGTCAGAGTCAGGATTCTGGGAATGCTCTACCCGCCCGCATGCATCATGACAAACTGCCCGCTTATAACTTGCCGCACCAGGTGAGCCATGAGATCAACTCTTGAAACTTAAGAATCTGGAACCGGTCACAAATTTCTCGTAACACCCACTCTGCTTCAGTAACAACCAGCTACGGTTGAATTCTAACAACTTTCACCACAACCCTCCTGCCCATCCCCATCACAAGTGGAACCTTCGACTTTCTCTTCGAGTGCTTGACTTTCTCCCTATAATTTTCTCTAGTAGGACAAAGCGGAAAGTTTCTCAGTCCTCATCATTCCTTCGATTCATACTTAAGCATCGTAGATTCTTAGAAAACCTATAGACTTTCCCCGCATTCCCAATTTTCTCCTCCTTCTCTCCGTCTGCCTATCTTCCGGTCTATTTCAGCTTCAGGACCATGGCTCCTCAGCTTTTAAACTTTCATACTTGGTGTCAGCTGTTGATTTCCTGACTTTCGCACCGGACTAGCTTATCATCCCTTTAACGACATGGAGGAGAAAGTCGTTGGGAAAGGAGAAGAAGAAGAGGAACGTTAGCAAAGAACATTAGATTCTTGGATGCATCTCAAACTTTGGTACGTGAGTCTCGCTAATAGTTTTGCGATAATCCTTTCACTTCTTTCTCCTTTCTCCACCTTTCACTCCCGTCTTGGACTAGATTACCCAAAAATCTCGTAAAGCTCAAAACCTGGATAAGATCCAATCCCAAACATGTTCTTCACCTCTTCTTTGCTTTCCTTGAATAGCATCATATAAAGTGAGTCCAAAAAAATCCAAGGTGACAAAGTCACATCAGGCTATTTTTACTCGACATTTGCCCTATCATAGCCATCCGTTTCCCTTCCCACCCATATCTGCTAACTCCAGTTGCCTTATTCCAGTACCCTCTGTAAACTTTTCTCGCCTCTTGGTCTCATACGCACCACGTGTCTTTCTCAGTGTGCAAACGATATTACATTACATCTAGGAAAGCTACTAAAATTCATGGCATCCAAGAAGAGCCTCCCGCCAGATCCCTTCTTGGACAAGCGGACGGAAGACACCATATGTGTCACCACTTGAGTGTCTGCTTTCTCCCGCCCGCTGGCTCGTCGCTCTGTCTTTTTGTATTTTTTTTTGCAAAATCTTTCACAAACTCCATCACTTTCAGTTTATGCTTTCTTTATAAAGAAAACTACTGCTGGACATTTTCACGCGTTGAAGCCCGCGTGTGTGAAACATGTTCACGTTTTCTCATGAAAGATTCTCTCACTCAGCAACTTTTGCCTGTTGCCAGCTTTCACCAAGCGCTAAAGCTCGTAGATTGTAAGCAGTAGTGTGTAACTTTTAAAATTCCTCAAGTCATCGAGGCTTAAGCTTAGCAGATAATATGTGAGCGATTTTGTAGTTTTGTATGAGCGAGTAAGCACGGCGTAATTTATTCTGAAGCATGTTGAACCCGACTTTTGGATCTCTTGCCGTGATTTTTAGCAAAGAGCTTTAGCTATATTTTTGTTTTTAAAAACTTTAGATGCAGGAGGAGGAGACCAAGACAGACAGAATCTCGCTGAGGGAACTTGGATTCCAAAAAAGTGTAACATGTCAACCTCTGTTCTGGTCTCTATTCAAACAGATTCCCGAGTTTATGCTGATGTTGCAGAAAAATTTCTAAAAGAAGAGGACAACGTCTTATCTTTGAAATTTCCCCGGGTAATACAACCGAGAAGGAGCAGTCAAGGACTGAGAGACAGAAGCAACTAACTCTGCAACTTCTACCCGGGCATCATATAAAAACTAGTCTGTATAAGAACCCGCAAGCACATTGTCCTGTCCTCCAGTTCCCTAGACTTAGACTTCTGTAGATACGCGACAGTGCTTTCTCCAAGAGACAACCACTGAGCCACTCTCATAATGCACGCCCATCTCTTTTTCATGTATGCATAAGAATATTTTCCCCGCCCTATCCGAATCCTTAATGCGGGGCTTACGCTTCCGCCCGGCTCGTTGACAAACGATCTTGAGCGTATTATGGTCTCCCGTATTCACCGTTTAAATCCTCCTCCGCCTTCTCTCTCTCATATATTATTCTTTTTTTAACTTTTCCCTCTTCTTCCAGTCTTTCTCCAGCCACAGACTTCAGCGCCTCCACTTCCATAATCCAGACGCTCTTCCTCCGTACAACTTACGACTTTGCTTGCGTACACTACACTACTACAACTTTTATATATTTTGTCAACTTTTTTAACAACTCTTCTTCTGCTGCTATAATCGATATTTTCCACAGCTTCCAACCAAACAACCACGGACTTTGTCTCGATGAAAGCCTTAAGCTCGACCACGTCTCTATTCTCTAGAATCCTGGAACAAACTCCTAGAGTTATGAGCATCGAACGTAACAAGCTTCTAAACTGCGCTTCAGTTCAGAGACTAACTCGGAATCTCTGGACTATGGATAGGAGTGCGTGAGGCTCATATTACTTATTACAGTATTGCATTTGGATGAGAAGGAGTTGAGAAGAGATGGAGTTAGGATGAAGGCCTCTGGAATAATTAAAATCTCATTTGTATTCTCTCAGCTGGAATTTGAATCGCATGGTGCATGCACACACGTAGTTTTGACACTCTTCAAAAGCATTATCCTCCCTTGAGCCTAGATGAGTGTGTGTGCATTCTAGTGCATGTTCAATGGATTAATGTGCACAGAGAGAGAGGGTGTGAGAACGTTGAGAGAGATCTCTGTAATCTACGAGGGTAATTCGTAAGAGACTTTTCCAAAATTTCAGACATACAACCAGCCAACATTTACGTGACAAATTTTCAAAGTGAGAATGTTTATACATATTCTCCGAAACTGCATACAATTTCTCACAAGTTATGCCCGAAATTTTCACACAAAACTTTAAATCCTGCCAGGCGTTGGTACGATTTCTGCTTGGTACGTCCTACCATACCATATCCTCCCTCCCTTGCATGTAATACCGGTACGTTTCAAAGTTCACAGCTGATGTTTCCCCCGTAGTTTTCCCAACAGGGCTCCCCGTCCAAAGTTTCAAAGTATTTAATGCATTTCTGTCACATTCCCCTGGGTTTTATAGGATAGATAGTTTGAAATTGCGGTAAATATTTTCACCGCTAATAATTCATTTCACTCGTCCCTGTCCCCGCCCTCTACCATCGTGTTTGCGTGTCATTAACTCAAAGAGCCATATACTCCGTTCATACAAACTGGCATTATGCTCTACGGTTCTACTTGGATACCCGAGTATTTCCATTACTTTGAAAAGTATTTAAAACTCAAAGTTGTAAATGCCCGGGTAACTGGCGGATTAGCATGGAGAATTACTATGTATCGCTTCGCTTGAGCGCGGACGCTGAATTCACTCCTGTATTTAAAAAGAATTCGGCTGTCACTTACCAGGTTCGTCGTTTTGAAAGTCTTGAAAATGTTGATAGGGAGGTAAAACATCGACGACACCCTCTCCAAGGATTTTTAAAGATTGTGAGGACGAGTTAAATTTAGCGCTTTTAGTCTTATGTTTATTACCACCACTCACTCTACCGCCCCCCCCTTCCTCCTCACCACTAGCGTCTGTAAGGAGGGATAATTTGGAGGTGGATCCGCTCAAAAACTGACTGGGGGAGCGACCACAATAGGAATAGTTTCGAAAAGCGAAAAATACATAGAGTAACATAGAAAATAAGACTAGGAGGCCGTAAATACTACCGAAAATCACTAGTGCAGAAATTGACAGCTGACAGAGCCAGGTCGTTAAAGTCCCTGAATCAGGCCCTCCACATCGCTTCCACAATTTCCCTTCGAACGTCAAGTTTCGTACATGATGCTCAGCTTCCGCCGCCCCTATCCCGACGACGACACCACCCTCATTATCTTCCTCCTCATCTTCTTCTTCACCACCAGCCCCTTGTTCATCCTCTCGGCTGTGATCAGCCTCGTGATGAGAGGAGATTGGACGGCGGTGATGGTGGATCTTCCTCAAGGATTTTCTTCCGACGGCTTGTTTTGACTCCATATTTGATACATTTTTTATTCCTTCTGACACTCTATCATCACCCTCATCACTTGCACCATTACCATCATCACTCTTCCCCATGTCATTTAACACAGCTTCACTTGTATTCAGAACCAGGAGCCCACTCTGCAGGATAACCTTTGGCTCTGGCTCAATTTCCCAAGGATTCAGTCCCCCCAGCCCCTCCTTCTTCTCTCCATCTTCTTCGATTAAACCGACCTGGAAACAGCAAACAATATCAAACTCTCATTAACTTTCTGTCATGTTATACAAAGGGGGAGGTTTCATATCATAACCTTAAGATTAAACTTGTCATATGCCAAAAAGCTTTGGCACACTTTTGCCATTATAATGTTGCAAAATTTTGGCCACGTTTTCCTCAAAAGAAGAAAGCCAGCTAACAGATCACGTCAGCAAAGAGCGTGCTTTTTTAAAACTGTCGCGGAAAGCTGTGCTGGGTTCAGAATTTTCAAAGGTTTGGCATTTTTTAGCAATTATTATGTCATCATTCTGTTTCTGGTTATTGCCAAAATGTCATAAGGTCTGAAACAGTGGAAGAGCAACCGTTAAAAACAAAGTTGAGCTGTCAGATCTAGTGGTAAAGCTCCAGATTTTCTCTAGTATTCAAATCTGACAGGTAAATCCCCTGGTAAATGACCAGATTACTAATAGATTCAATGAAAGCCCATCTATCGGATTCTCCAACTGCCCCCTGGTGGTATTCATTCCCGTTTTCGTACGCATTATCGTATGGATTTCATTTCCTCATTTCCTGGATCAGCATCAGATTCCATGACTAGCTCTCTCACACTCATTCATTCAGCTTGTGGAATCTACACACAGCTTGTCGGTAAACATTTACACAGGATAAGAGGTCTAATACTAATACAACATGATTCCCGGGTATCAGATAACACATTAATGTCCAGCGTCGGTCTCTGTCTCCTCTTCCGACATTCATGTATTTCCTATCTTGCTTAAACATATACGATTATACCCCGTTCTTGTTTTAAGCCAGTTCAAAGCGGATAAGATTCAAAAGGTTTTTTAACTCTCCTCAGCTTTGAATACAGGTTCAGATACCGTAGAGAGTCTTCAACTTGGAGTCGTATCCTAACTAACTCCATCTGCCTCAATGCTCAATTCCTCTGTTCTCTTCAACTCCTTCTGCTTCACAATACACGAACTTAGTTTGTACCATTCAGTTTTTACTCGTTCCAACGTTTTGTTAATTTGTAACTGAAGCCCTAAATTTAAAATTGATTGCCTCTTTGGTGGTTCTTTTAGAAAGATAATTTTCTCCTTTAGATTTTGCTCAAATACCTAATACCCTAAGTTTACAGGGGGTAGGGCGGCTTATCATGTCGTTGTATTCAAGAGAAATTGCAATTCATCCCCGTAAATATGAACCGCCCAAACCGAAAAGAAACTTCTCATCATAATGCCATCATCAGCTTCATACTCTTCTATCATTTACTCTATAGTATTTAATACCTCCTCTGCTACTTCTCTCACTGACTTCTGATTCTCTTTCTCTGTGCATCACAAAATCTCCCCACCAGATCCACTTCCTTGTTCCTTCCCGCTATTCACAGCAGTTGTATTAGAACCACTAACTAAAGGTAGAGCCGCATAATAGAACTAACCACATATCATTCCCAAGTTGATACAAAATATCCCGGGGACAGGAAAAGATGTAAGATGAAAGATTAAATGAGGGCCTCCATATTACTATTACTACAGAAGATTGTCATTGTGGACAAATTGCGGGCACAATGGCTGGAGATCCCCAAAGGAGAAATAAAAATGACGGGGCCATTTTTACTCTACTCAATCTTTTCGCCTTCTTCCAACAAGTTCCTCCACATACTTATTTCCCTGCATACCAATTCTCTTCTTCTTTAGAAACTTCATTCCTACATTCCTATACATCACCTCAAAAGTATCTTCATTCATGTACCAAACTTTTTACACTGCCAGCCACTCTATATAATCTCGCATGTTCCTTAAATTACCTAAGTACAACTCCATTTCTTCCCGCTCTGTTTCTCCTCACTTCCTCCTACCCGGCTGCTTACTGGACTGCTACCCGCTTCTCGGTTTATTCCTCCTCCTCCTCCGTTGACAATCAAAATTTTCTTCGAAATTCACATCTTTCACGTTTCCCGGGTAGTTTAGCCTGAAGTCATCCTGCAATTTCTGAGGAACAGAATGCTCCCCCTGGACGTCCCTATCTGTGTTCTTCCCTCTCCCTCGCGTCGTAGTAACTTATCCACCGCTATATACAATCCATGCTTCTTTCCATTTACCGAATGAATGACTACGGACACAAATTATTCTACTAATTCCCAACGAGTTTCCCCCATTCGTCTCTTCCCTCCTCCAGCCTTTTCTTCCTACTTCCATTCAATAAGATTGAAGATGTGAATCACAAAGCCATGTTACGACGAGCCCCCACACAGCCACACCTATCTCTCTCATGAAATATCCACACTTTTCTCTAAAATATATATTCAAACTCAAGTCAACCTTGGGGCATCCATTAGTTCATTCACGGATGCTGGAATTCCCCTCATTCTGGATGAATAACCCTGAGTATTATTCAGTAGCGACGCTGGAGGAAGATGCAAGAGTAACTTAGTAGCTTTTAGATTGGAGGCAGGGGGCTGAATACACGAGGCGACCAAGACTTTTATGCATTTACATAGGCCTATGGAAGTTTGAACTTGATCACCCTTAAAAGAAGAAGTGTAAGTACACCCTGGTGATCTTGTCGGTGTGAAAGGCGGAAGCTTTAGAATCCTCGGGCTTTTTTCTCCTAAGAGTCAACAAATTCAGAACAAGCTTATTGACTGAGTAATTTTTCTTCCATCTTAGTCTTCTACGCCACTATTCAACCGGTAGTAAGTTACCTTATTCTTTGATTCTCTCAATGAAAATGAATGCTCTTTGGAAAAGGTTCTTCTATGGATACCTGGAGGATCTGGAAATATTCCAGCCACACTCCCTCCCGCACACACACACAAGAGACCGGATGAATCTTCTCTTTCAAATAAAGATATTCAAAGTCTCAAAGAAGCACTCAATTCAGAAAGATATCTCTTTCTATGGGAAGAGGATGAAGAGAGTGAAAAAGATGGGGCTAGTTTAGTTTCTCTCCTGGAGGAACTTCTTCTCTCTTTTCTATGGATGACATGACTGTGTTTGCATTAGTAATAAAACACTTTTCGAACCCACGACGACGACAAATTCCAAATTTCATTCACTCTAACTAACAGACCAAAGATGAACCATTCCTCCTCCTTCTGTGCCATACCTATCGATCTACCCGTGTCAAGTTTTCTTTGCTTAATTTTAGGGGCTTTGAATGAAGGGGGAAATTACGGAAGTTGGCCTGAAATTCATCAACCACCCGTGTTCATCCGGACAGACAGCTTCCTCTGGAAATGTCATACGTACAGTTCTTAACCCACATGACTTCATGTCTCATACATACTTCATTCGGTCGGAACTGTAAGTATGGCTAATTGAAACCTCTTCCTCCTTTTTCTACACACTTCCCTCGGGTTCTTGTAAATCAGCTCCTTTCTTACTGTATGTATTCTCTAGGGTTCTTCTAGGGCGAAATTTCTCTTTATGTCTCAAAATCAGGTATGTGTCACACCCTTAAATGTTTAACTGCCTTTCGACTAATTTCGACTATAAGAAACTGCTAGCTTAATTAGCTTTCATCCCAGTAAAGCAATTACGAATTAACTTTCAAGTCTTCCTAGGATACCGTAGAGAATACTCGTCATCAGCAAGTTTTTAAATTAACTTACACCTTGCTATTACTTGACCTCGTTAACAGAGGATGGCAGATCTGGAAACTAATCTACTGGCTAGAATTGCTGGAATAAAATTTCATAAAACTTGCTTCGTTCATGAATCTTAACGACTGGGAGCTTGTGGTATTTAAGACTGATTGCGAAGGGAAGAACCAGGAGTCTGTGAAGGAGAAGGAGATTCAGGAAGAAACGATGATATGTAGAACTAAAAGTAATGTGTGATAGTTCATCTTGAACGATACACGAAAAACTTTTCCAACTTTGATACATGTCCTCTAACGCCTCCAACTTTTGGCCTCTTCATTTAAAGCCTCCTGATAAGCCCAAAGTGGTTTTTGGCTTAGAGGCAACTTTAGCGCTGTCTATGTTAGTTACAAGGATCAACTTGTTACAGCTTCCCAGCTTCAGGTTTTATCATTTCTCTGGATACTCCTCAAGCGTTTGGAACTTTGAACTAGGCATGGATAAACATGGAAGGATGTCAGAAAATCTTATCGCTTCTTACTCACCAGTACCGCTTTGAAAACACAGTGTATAAGCATTGCTTCCAGCGCCCTCTGGGATGCTTCCGCTATGTTTTCGCACACCTCCGAATTCCGAACACTCCCAAACTATATGATTTCCTCCTTCCTGTTCCTTCCTTTGCATTCTGGAGTTCTATTATTTTCACACCTTTTCCTTTTCCTACCCTCCTTAATTCGCATTTAGCTTTGCTTTGACAGCGGTTACTTCCTTCTCCCTTGTTATCCTTCCGACAAAGACTGTGACGGTCTTCCTACCTTTCATCAACACACCTTCTTCTTGCATAGCTCAATTTTCCACCAATTTCCAGACAGTGTCCCTCTTTTCAGTTTCATTTTCTCGCCGTCCCCCCACTTGGCCTCTCTTATTCCGTAAACGTGAAGCTATATACCCATGCATCCACCAACACTTTCTTGATTCTTCGGCTATGTAAACAGAAGAAGAAAGAGCTTTTGGAGGAGGCGTATCGCGTATGTAAGGAAGCAATAAGTGAAGGTGGGGAGTGAATGGAAGGATGGAGAAGGTTTGAAACTTTTTGCATAGCTGATTGTCCTCTTAGGTTGGTTGAATGCTTTCCTAGCTTGCCTTCCCGATTTCTATTCTGTGAAGGTCCCTACTTCAGTACAAACAAGTGGAGTGAAAGACCTTATTAGGAATCCCTTTTAGCATACAAAGCCCACGCATCCATCACCACCACATCCCGATCAGTCAGTCAGTCAGTTGACTGTACCCGCCGATCCGAACTAGTACAATGCAATGGCTTCCTACGATTTTCTGTACCTTCCGCTACCACCGTTAGCCTTCTCCAACGCCCGCACATGGTTCAACTGCTTGACTTTAGAAGATTTGCTGCGGTAGCTTAGCTTTTTTTCTCCCCCTCCATCGTTTCGAAGACCTACTTTGCCTCTTATTCTCCAGGTTTTGGAAGCATTTTAAAATTCCATCCCCATCTCTTTTATTCCCGTTCTTCTATCCTTTTATCCATACAAATTGCACGGACCCTAACACGTCCTCTACGTTCCTCTTTCATTCATCCCTCTTCTTGTACAATTGCATCCTTCCTTTTTCCACGGTTTTTCCGTGAAACTCCAGTTTTGTCTTCTCTCACCGACCTCTCTCGACCTCTTCTCCCAGACCAAACTATATACACTTCCGAATTTCCAAAGCTCTTAGGCAACAAAACCAACGTCTCTTCTTCCTCAACTTTACACTAAAATCAAAAGAATACCGAGAAGAAGAGCTGCAAAGTCGTTTCTCCCGCCTCCGTAAAATGTTCCGTCACCACCACCGCACTTCCTCTCGTTCCTTTTCTCCAATTCTTCACGATTTGCCAAGCTTTGAGGGAAGGACTGAAGAACTGAAAGTATTTTTCTCCCGTTTCTCCTCCCGCCTCTTCTGACTCTTGACTCTTTGACTGACTCTTTTAGAAAATCAATATGAAAATATAAAGCACTACTCCATAGACTCTTCTTTCTTGTTAACTTTTTGTACAGAATATAAATCCCAACCACCAGGGCTACCACTCCTATTATATTCCCTACAATCACAATCTACTCCCACCACCTCAATCATCAATAATCCTCCAACTTTTCCCATCTAATCAATGACATCCGCACGTCCAGACAGATGAGAGCGTCTTCTTCCACACCTTCTCCCTCCACCCTATCTCTTCAAAGTATTTCGTATTAGTCCCCTTATTTCCCTCTTTTTCTTAGCGACACACGTCTTCCGAATTGGCTGGATTCAACAATCCTCCCCAATCCCTCCCATGCATCACTCCCGACAGATAGGGACACCCTGCCCGGGTTTTCTGATAGCGATATAGCTAGCCTGGCAGTTCTACCTTGTAGCACTGCTAGTTTTAGAAAAACCTCCCTCTGTCTTCTTTTAAACAACTTGTCATTTGAAATCCGTATTTCTTCCTATTATTTCCCGCTCCCTCCGTTTCTTCTATCAGGACAGAGTATTACGATACGATCATTTTACTTACTTACTGCAGCGAAGCGGAAAATAGGTAAAATTTACTTCTTTTCAACGAAACTTTTCCAAATATTTCACACAAACCTCCTCCCCTTTCCTTTATCCTGTCTCCCACACTTTATTATCAGATGGTGTGGCCCTGTCTCTTGTATTTCCACTTCTCCGTCAAAAACTCGGAAATTCCCGCTTCAAGTTCTACCAGTTATCCACATTTGCCCCGTTACCCGCTATTACTACTTCTTTATACCCGTTGTAACGGGATATAAGAAAACCTTTATTTTCTTTAATACCCTTGAGCATTTTACCCATTTGGAATTTGAACAATTCTCTAATATTCTCTCATGTATTTCTCGGATACACCCGGGCATCCGTCTACTATACCCGCTAACTCACCGCCATTCCCGCCGGAAAGCAAGGAATCAACCCTTGTCTTGATTGGATCCGAAATTCCACAATTTCCTACAGCTCATCATCTACTCCCCCCTTTTCTCACTTTCTCTTCACTCCCCTTCCTCTCATACACTCAGGCATATCAATCCCAGAAATATATCCGCCCGATAGATGTACAAAAGACAGCTTCAAGCCTTTCATTCCGTGTTATCCCTGCCATTCTGATGAGATCCGAATAAATTCCATTCTCCGCCTGATTCTTCCTCCCCTCCATACTTGCCATACTTTTCTCTCTTCGTCACTTCCAGCTAAAGCTATTCTATCCCCTGCATATTCTCCACTGTCCTCCGGCTCCTCTTTCCAGGTTACCCTGCCCGGGTAGCCCGAGTATGTATTTCAAATCCTTTTAAACGCTTCTAAAAACTTGATCTTATGTACTTCATTTCGCCTCCTCCTCCTCCATGCTTTAACAGCTTTTACTTCTCATTCAACCCTCAACTCTTCTCTCCCCCTCCTCCCCCTACCTACTTGAGATCAAATCCAGGATGAAAATTTCTACCTCAATCCATATAGTACTTGATCAATTTCACTTGATAAAATTTGTCCTTGGCTCTTTGGTTATGCAACACGTATACATGTATGCTGCTTTCACTCTGCTTTCTCTTCATGTGCAGCATTCTATCAGCTCCTCCTGCCCTCTTCAGATTTAGGATAGCTCATCCATGATTGTATTCTGCAGAGGAGAGGAGGATGAATTTGGAATACCCGGATCGGTTTTTAGTGCCCGAAATTTAGCTGGCTTTATGTCTTGTATCAGTATATATTTCCTATAGATATGTGACTGTGCCCATAAAAAATGTCAACGCAATCAAAATTCTCTCGGGTTTTAGCCAGCCTATTCTACAGTTTTGCTCCTCAGTGCTACCGTGAACTGCCCTGGTATCCTCTTTGCTGTTGGTCCATGCATGCCCTCCTTCCTTCTAGCTGTCGTTCTACCCGGGTAAAATTCCACCATTTTACTCCTACACTTGGAAACTCAAAACAGGGTACTCGCTCATTCCGTCAGCAGTTAACTTTATCACCACGGATCATCTCGCCTTCTCCGTTGTCATCTGTGTTCCACGTTTTCTAGTTTTTGCATACTTGCCCGGGTATTTCAAGTGTCTGTCGTCTCTGCAATAAATTCGATCCCTCGTACAGAATTCTTCGCTATCAAGCCCTCATCCTCTTCCCGGTTTTGTTTGGTAAATTAAATTTATCTCGCGGTTAAAATAATTCAACGGATTCGCAAAAATATCAACCACACCTCCTAACATACTGACTATTAGTCACCATCCTGCCTCTCTCGCTCCCGAGCTTTACAACCCGGTTCACACGTTCTCTGTGCCAATTCCCAAAGGAATTTATGCAAAAACAGACACATACTCATCAATCCACAGCAGGAGCCAAATGAATGCAGTGCTATGTATATTATACACTGTACACCCAGAATGAGAATCAGTTATACGTAAAACTTAAACAAATTACGACCACATGCATACATTCCACAAAATCAATTAACTTTCCTCCAACAAACTTTCTGCATGTATGCATGCATTTACATGCCTCTTTCCTCTGTCAATTTTGCAGATTTGATGGAATTTTCAAACCAAAATATTCATAAGTTTTAAATTTCAGCAAAATCCAGATAAATCCAGAATCTTTCCTCGAGTTTCTCAAGTGTTTAAACTGTCCATGTGTCAGTAATTCAGATTGCTCCTGACCAAAAACTTGATGAATTTTACAACTTTATTAAAATCATTAATTTCATAACTAGCTTCTTGGAATTCTTGTCCTAAAGACCCAAAGAAAGTAGCACTAAATTGCCTCATACTCTTCTACTAAATCTCTCATCATTCTGCAATCTTTCCGTCCTAAAGTTAATAAATCCTAGGCTAAAAGAAAACTGAGGAAATATGATAAAAGCAAAGATCCGTTCCATATTTTCCTATCTTTTCTTAGAAACTACGGCCGCAAATCCTTCATCATCTGCTCTATGCTGTCGTAATGCTCAGCTTTTCTCTTGTTTCTTCTCCAGCATCTTCAGTAGCGCTTTTCTACGCCCACGAATTCTCCATCGCCTACGCAATTCCTCAAGCCGGTAGTAAATTTGATGAATATTAAAATTTCATCATAAAACTTTTCTTATTAATCAAATTTTTACGACATGATTGGACATGCTCTGAGAATTTAACATTCTGTGTCAATCTAGAATGAAATTACGTTTCCGCTCCCTGTTTCCGTCTGCTCCAGAATCCTGGAACTAGGACAAAAAAATGCTACCGCAACCTTATTGCCTGATTCCACAAAATCTAAAAAGCTACCACCGCAGCACCACAGGCTTAACCCCTGACCTCTTGAAATCTTTATATCCTTGATTAAAGCACATTACCGTCCTCATCCCATTACTTGGCTAATTTCTTTTACGATCATCTCTTCTACGACTGCTTCCACTGACTACTCCCCCGTACTTTCTCCCGTTCCTTTGTACATGTTATAAAATCCGCGTAAATTCAATTCTTCCGCCACACAACCTGATCAGTGAATATACATATACTACAACTTTCCCTCCGTCTATGTGCTTTCTCTTATAACTGCCCCTCAGGCTTTAGGTTAATACTATATTTGCAATTTTAGTTTCCGCGACCACTATTCGCAAATCTACCGGTTTTATACACATACAGACCCGGAGCGGGTAACTTACGGTTGCAAACTTTCTACTTTCTCCTCCTCGTAGTTTTCCTCTGACTCTCACCCAACCTTGGATCTTTAGCTATTCCAGGCCATCTCTACCCGACAATACCTCCTCACATCTCTTTCTCCTTCCTATCTATGTCTCTATTTTATTCACTCACTTCTAGAGATCACTTTCTCTGCGCCAATTCTCTCCACTCTCAACTGACTCACTCACTCAGCACACCATCATCATCATAAAAGGGAAAAAAGCCTCCGGATCAAATGTTCCTTCACATTCTTTAGCAACTTTCTCCCAAACTTTCACTACTATTCCTCCACCCCAGCCCCTACCATATCGATACCCTCTTCATACCCGAATTGCCCGAATATCGCTCCTTTTCCATACGATATCAACCTATTCTAGTATATTTGAGATCCAAATTTCCGAATATTTCATATCGAATTTTCGTAAACCGGAGGAGAAAGTAGACTTACTCTTTGGGCAGATATAGTCGCCAGAAGCAACCAGACAAGTAGAGCGATCCGGGTAACTTTCCTCCCTTCCTTCCCGCGTTTATAACTCTGCTGCTGTTCTCGGCCATTATGTTCCTCTTGCAAACCCCGGGTAACTTTACCCCCTACTTACTTACTGTAGCAAGCTTCCTCCTCATAATTTAATCTCCACATATCAATCTAATAAACTAGCATTTCCATTCATTCTCCCTCATCTCAATTCAACCCGCTCACCCACACTTAATTCAATTCCTTCTTCTCCTCTCTCCCCTTTTCTGTGCTCCTCACTCCTTCCAGCTACTATACCCGCTTTCCAGCTTTACAACCTAAAACTAACCTTACTTTACCCTCCGGCTTCCGAATAAGCATCTCTCACCCCACCGCCGCCGCCAAAATCCTCTTCCGCAATTGGCATCCATCCATCCACAATCCGGATTTTGCTTTCGTTACCCGGTATATTTCTCCGTAGTTTGCACTTATGCTACATCAGGAAAGAGAATTAGTCTGCTTCGGTTTCTCTGTTACTGTTGTGGTGTTAAAGTAAACGTGGAGCCGTAGCGTATCTACCAAGAACAACTTTCCGCTAAACTTTTTAAATAACTAACCATTTCCCGCAATACCCGGAGCCTAATTAATCACACAAAGCATATTCTACCAAGCATAAACTTTCATTTAGGGTCAGTCCGTTCTGAATGTTCCATGGTACGGTGAAGTGGCCGAAAACAGCTCCATACGTAGATAGCGAGTCAGTACAGAACATAATGTGTTTCTGGTATGGCAAAATTTCCAGTATGCTCTGGCGCCTCAAGTATAATTAATTAGCTTATGTGTATCAAAGGAATAACTCATGTTTAGATTCCCTATGGGCATTGGATATTTGTTCCATTTTCCCGGAACCGCTAATGGTAATGGCCGTAGGAGCCACATACTAACCGAAATCCGTATGTGAAAGCACGTATGTGATATTTCCTAGATTATAACAGAAATCTTCGGACTTATATCTGGAGTGGTATTTGCATAAGAATCTGTAGAAAATTATCACATTGAATACATATGCGAAGCTTTTCGAAAAAAATCCAAAATACCATATAATGGAATGCGTAAATTAAAGTTACTTTAAAGATTTGCAAAAATATTACAACAGTCAATCTACTAGCTTTATGCACGTCGTTGACGAATACGGCAAATTATATTTGGCATTTGAAAGAATTCGCGAAAAATAGAAACATTCTTTGCCATTTGCAAAAACAAGTGCCTCATTAGACTCCCATAGCACGCTAATCCCAACCCTTAAAATGATTGATAGGGAAACATGAAGGCTAATACGCCAACAACCCGCAGAATGGTTTTCGCAAATTTAACAATTTGCGAATCTTCCATCTGTTTTTCTTGCCCGGCAAAAAAAAATCCAACCAGCCCACCCGTATCCTATCCATGCATATACGTTTCGAGTCAGTTTATAAAAACTGCTCATAAATCCATTTCACAATCTAGTTTCAGTGCAGCCAGCATATTCTATCCTGCTGCCTGCCAGTATATATGCCAGCAAGCAACCCACTAGTCAGTTTAGTTTACCCAGTGAAGAATAATTTCCGTTTACGCATCCCATTTTCCCATGTAGAATCTGCAAATCTTGCTCCACCTCCTCCCGCTCTTAGCATTTTTGCAAAGTCAGCCAGCATATTTTCTCTGCTTTATCGCCTCTTAAACTACATTTCCATGCAAAATCCTACACCTCCCACAGCATCTCTCTTCTCATCTCCCTCCTCTTTACAGTTTATCTTCCAGCTTTCCTCCTACGCTCCTTTCTCCTTCCTCCCTCATACATATATTCTTCTTCCCATAAGCCAAGAACCAGCACATTCTAAGAGTTCCGCATATTATTCTAATATCCGTCTCTGTCTCTTCATCTCTTTGCCTTCGCAAAAGGAAAACAAGACTATGCCCTCATTCTCATACTTTTAGCTTCATTCAATTTTTTCCTTTTCTAAATCCGAATATGTCTAGCTAGCTTTTCTTTACTTGGTACAAGCAAGCCAAGGGCTTCCTAGGATTTTTTCTAGATATATTTTGACATTATTATTCAAATAAAATATATAAGATATTATTCACCGTAAATTTCCCGGGGAAATTCACAAACTTTTCCCACACACAAAGCAAACTTCTCAGTATTCTTTTCACAATTCACTATATATATACACATATTGAATTCTGAATTGATTCCTGTAGCTTTTTGCAGAAACTTCTAAAAGTAAACCAACACACAAGATCTACAACTCAGCCAAATGATCCGCCTTGGGAGTTCCTCGTTTTCTTCGTCGTATTCATCTTTCTCCTTCGTAAAAGTAAATATCAAATATCATTTGCCACAGGCATGAACATTATTCCAGACTTGAACTAACTTGGAACTTGCTTTGCTTCAGCCTATAGCTGTAGGCAAAGTTGGTCTCCTCATATTCCTTTATGCTAACTGCTACCCTGTACAAAGTTTGTTGTTCTTTCTTGATTGGTTTGATTCCAGAAATTCAATCCAAAACATATTTTTTATACTTGTTTTCATGGATTAGCTTCTCAAGTTACCAACTGCTTTAGCCTCGAGCTAGCTAAGGAAATTTTGCATCCATGCGCCATACATTTTCCCATCACCCGGCCCATTTGTCTCTTTGAAACGAGAGAACTTATGGATGAGCACCATTTGCTCAACAGAGCATTTCAACATAAAATATTTAGTGTTTAAATGATCTACAACAAGCATCTCTTCCTCTTCCTCCGCCTCCAACTCTCCCTCTCATTTCTCTCAGTCTCCGACTTCTTCCTACGTTTGTTTTGCTTTCTACAGAATCTCGATAGTTTATGACCTCCGTATCTTCTCCATCGTCTCCAGCTTCAGCTCCTTCTTATTAATACAGCTAATAATTTCAAAAGTATTAAATGATATATGCGCATAACTACAAAACTCTCAAGTCTTTAACTGGTAAAACTATTCAAAGTTCATCATCCGCTATCGCTTATGGCTTTGCTTGATCACCAATCACAGCAGTTTGTTTTCAGACTTGTAGTTCTTTGAAACCATCCAAAAAAACTTAACAGTTAAGAGGACAGAGGGCGTCCTGTATATAAGCACAGCTGCTTTAAAACGGGACCAACAAGTAGGGCCCTCTTTGTCACATTGTGGCACATGTAGGCTTCATTATGTACTTCTGGCTCTCTTATTATTTTACTTCTCATTCGTAACATTTATCCGGCGGAGTTGTCATCATATATACACATCCTAGTTGTGTGGAATTAAAGTAACAAATAACTCTCGGGACAAGTTTTCTAAATCCTGAGCTTTCGCACATGGACACATTCTGGGAGCAAATATACGACTTGCCATTTCCTTCTCATCCGAACCCTCTTCTTGGTAGTTTCTTGTTTCTTTGAATCCTGTCTTCTACAAGGCAAACTATATATTGCTTGCTTTCATAGCAGTGTTCCTCCCCTTTTGCCTCTTCTAGCCCTAGCTGTATTTCACTGTCTCTAGCACATATCTTGTGTAGCATAATAAGCAAGCAGAAAGCAAGTCGCCGTCTGCGTCTAGGACGGAAACTAAACACGCACACATACCATGTGTCTTACTTTATTTACGCTCCATTCAAAATATTGTCATGGAACAAATTTAATTTTCCCAGAGACCCCTCACATTCGGAGAAAACATAAGAAAAACAAAACATTTCTCCGTATCGCTTCTTCTTGCCATCGCCACTGTATACAGTCCGCTTCAGCTTTAGTTCAGTTCTTTGGATCTAAGCTAACATGAAACGCTAACGAAAAAAGATGTGACAGAAGCAAACGTTTAAAGACATTCGTAGAGAAACACGCAAGAATTCAATGTTGTGTTCTATGCTCTATCAGTTCAACGCGAAGATGCAACGTTAAAAACTCTTCAGCGCTTCAACATCATTGAATCTTGTAGAGTGACACAAACGTTTAGGCGGTTTAGGCATCCCTGGCGAAGAGATTTAGAAAAATCTTGAAACTTAGCTTAACTTCCACAATTTAAAGGATTTTCCTTCTCTCAATTTACCTCGTTTTACTCCCTCTTTCCTCTAATCTAGGTATCCCTCCTACAAGGACGCTACCTAATTTCATTTAGTTCTGCTCAATGCTCTGTTGCAACCATGTGTGTCTTGTTGATTTAAAGAGATTGCGGTCTCATTATTTTTCTAGCTAATTTTTACGATGCGTTGCAAACTTGAAATGTGGGAGAGGAAATAATTGCTTGTAGCCTGAACATCAGCATTTCGCTCTAAAACTCCACAAGGGGCCAAGATTTAAAGCCCTGTTTTCATCATTCTTCTGGTACTTGCCGCTGCCGCCATTGCCTCACCGCCGCCTTAATTGTCCTCCTTTAAATATATAAAACTCTTTTTTGTTTCTTAAAGGTGCGGAAAATCACGGGGCAATGAAACAATTAGGATTTTCCACGCATCACGCCATCCTTTTTCTTTTATATTTTTGTTCAAATTTTCTTATTCCCATCTTCTAAATCTCTTCATTTCTTCTCCTACTCCTACTCTCCTCTCTTCCCTATTCTTCCTCCCACGGGATTAATCAAAAGATGGGCTCTCCGTAATAAAGCTTGTGATTTCAAGCGCGGGATAAAGTACAAATACGAACCGCAAGCACACATTTTTAGTCAAGTTTTACAGCCGTGAATCTTTGGGGGAGCAGGAAGAGAATGAAAGCTACAACGCGTTAAATCTCTTGCATCTGAGCATCTCTTCTTTTCTCAGCTGTGAATTATTACCCTTCCAAAGAAAATGTTTCCCTAGTGAAAGTGCAACATGCAACGGAATCTAATTTACTGAACAAATTCAAAAATTCTTGCATCCTCTTTGAGCATCATTCAAGTTTGTGGAGGAAGTAAACTGGTGAAACTTGAAAAGTTTCTTCTTAACTTAAAACTTCCCAAAAATCCGTAGGCAAACATTCCAGAAAAGCAATACAAAATCAAAACTTCTCCGCAACTTTCTGTTTGCATTACATTTAAAATATCTTAGGGGAAAATCCTGGAATTAATATTCACAGAAGTCTTAAGCTCACGCATTAAACTTAAACCAAAGAAAAACAAGAATAAATTTTGGAAAATAATCACAGCATTATTTGTATCTCTTCATGAATGCTTTCTTACTACGTTTCTTTCAAAAGTTTCAATTATAACATTTTAGAAATTCTGAACCTTCTATTTAAGGTGCGTGTTAATTAATAATTAAACTACCTTAAGTTATGTTTTAATTAATAATCAAATTAAGGCATACCTGTATACTGTAGAGAGTATCCGGCCAAAGGCTGATGGTCACACTATTGGTATCGGTGACCATATTTCCTTTAAGGATCCCTCCGGCGACTTCCCAAGTGAGCAAGAAATTATTACGTTTGTCAAGTTTATCTTTGTTGGGATTGAGTCCTTGTTCTGTCCTTTGAATTCCTCCTTGACCTTTTTCCGGTTCTCTAATTTGATTTCCACTCGTCTCTCCCACTCCAGCTCCACTTGTTTTATCAGCTTGAGGTGGTGGTAAATCCCAAGTGATTTCAGTAACGACAAGAAACTTTTGGTGAACCATGGAAACTTTTCGAAGATGCCATTCAGTTCCTGGTCCAGCGTTTGTTCCAGAAGGAGCGGAATCCGCTGGAGGAGCACGAGAGTTTTGTTCATTTTTTCCACCTCCAGCCTTTCCGCCCCCGTCTTGTCCCTGTTGTTCTGGGGCGGTTTTCCCCAACTTATTTTCCCACTCGATTCTTTTCTCCTGGCTAAAAACGTGTACAAGTTTCTCTGAATTGGCTCCGAGGACCCGAATGTCACCAATTTTTGGCTTTTTGGCAAAACTTAGCGAGACTTTGTTCAGGGTCGTTTGCTCCAGGAGTCGCCAAGTCCAACTGGGGTGCATGCTCTTGAGACGGACGTGTTGGACGATGCTGTAGACGACCGGTAGGGGGAGTTCTACCTCGCCGCGTCGCCCGGGCCAGGACAAATCCAGCTGATATATTTCCTTCCGTTTATTCCCACCACCCGAACCGTTCATCATCATCATGCTCGAGGACAGATTGTATAAGAGAAAGGATTCTACTTTGGTGGCCGCTAATAGCGGTGGCTTCCTCCCGTTTATCACTACATTCCCAACATGATCGTGGAATTCGCATGCATCTTGGCATCCCGACAACTGCAACACAAAAATAGGAAAAATCCATAAGAATTATGCCCTCACATATTAGAATTAGATGGAAGGAAGGGGAATTGGACGAAAGAAGTCGGCTTAGTTTCTTGGAAGATATTTTTCTAGACGTCTTCTATAACTCTCTTCCTTGTCACGTCACCTCCAACTCCTTATCCTTGTCTTACTCTCCTCATTAATTTCACTCACGGTGACAATACCCTCTCTCATATATCTCATCTAATCGTTTTGACGACATGACCCGGGAATTTTCAGACCTCCGAAAACTTCCCACACACATACGCATCCATCTCCACATCCATTTCTCCCAAACCGCAATCCCTCCTTCTTTCCTCTCTTCTCCTCTTTCCCAGAATTTCAAACAATTCTTAACGTCTCTATCCATTTTTACCCGCTTCCATTTACTCTATACCATCCGCTTCGGGACCGGGTCTTAGATCTCCGTGTACTTGCGTTCTCAGAACATTTTAAGTGTTTTTGGTTTTTTTCCTTCCGTGCCGGCAATTCCGGCTGGGCAAATTTCAGGCTTGAATATTCTTCTTCTACCCGGATAAAAAAGAACCGCAAACTTTCCTCAATAAACGCATCTTTTTACTTACGCACTCTTTACAATTCTTTCATTTCCTTCCCACAAATCCCCCTCCTCCTCCCCCAACATCCAAGCTTCCTCCTTTCGAGTAACTTTTAGAGTAACTCCCCTCCTCGTATTCGAATCCATCCTTCAAACCGCTTCTGAACTTGTCCGCCTTCCAGCTTTTAAATCCCATTCGAAATCCTCATCTCTTCTGCACCAGGAAGCATAATGCAGCACGTGAAGTAACGCAGCTCATTGCACCACAAGTCGAGACAAACGTTAGTTTTTTGCTCCTGCAACTTAAGGAAGAAAAAGACTCTCGAATTGCAGCTTCTTTTGCCTGGAACACTATTCTTGCTCCCTGGCAATAAGAACCGCCACTTTTGGCACCAACCACCACAAACACGACAAGGTTTCCCCTTCTTACTTTGTCGGCATCCGTGTCATTTCAATTGTCTTTTACCACGCAACTGATACCCAAAGAAATGACACGATCCGATCCACATCTCAGAACTCCACTTCAACCGTACTCTCCGCCCAGCAAGCTAAAAGTTAAAGCCCGTTCCTTCATCCCCGAATTCTTCCCGGTTTTCAAACAACGCCTTTTCTCTATCACCCGCCCATCAAAACCATTCCAAATTGTGAATTTACCCGCCTTCCTAAAAAGTTTCCACGACTCAACAATTCTTCAACATCAGCAGTATTAGTTGTATCTTCTTTTGCTTTCTCCAAAGTATTTTCTCAGAGGATCAAAAACTTATGGATATCTAACCAAACTTGCTATCAGAAAATATCCTTTTAAGATCCTTGCTTGCGCTCCGCTTACTTTCGCTCATTTTGCTCTGGATTCTCCGATATATTCGGATTCGCATCTTGTCCCTGCTCTTCTGCTATCTATCCACTCAACTCTCATGCTCTCTTGCCCCTTGTTCACTTACGCTACTTCCCGCCTGATTTATTCATAGCCATCTTCACGTCTTATTTTCAATTTATATATCCAAAAACTTTCATTTCTCATTCAATTCTAATCTTTCCCATCCCTTTCCCCTCTACATTCGCTCAACCTTTCTCCTTTCTCCCTCGCCTCATTCAGTTGTGGAGCGACCCTGTCTGTACGGAGGCTGAGTTAGGGTTACGACTCTTACAACCTACTCGAACGATTACTAGAAAACATTTAAACTTTGTTCTCAAAGAGAAAACTACACGCCCATTTCAACCCTTGGCCTCTTCCCTCCCTACTTTCTCTTCCCACGTCCATACATTCCATACTTTCTCCTCTAATACTTTCCCATATTTTCCCGCCCCCACTCTACTTCTCCCGCTTCATCTTCTTCACTACACTCACACAACTCAGCACTAGCTATTATTCTACTACCCGGCAACAACGGCTACATTAGCAGGCCTTAAAACTCTCACAGTAAACTTACTTGCCAATCTAGTCTGAAGGATTTCATGGAGCTCCAAAACCTGGAGCTTCCGCCGTCCTTTGGCCTAACCCTCCCAGACATGTATCTTCATCTTTTTGGCCTTAGTTTTCTCTTTGAAACAGGGAGTTAGTCTCTTCACATCTGACCCTTTTCCCTTTCAACGCCCTCAGACTTATCTACAACTTTCCACACATTACAACCCGACTTCCTCTTCAAGACTCTAACAATTTCTACAGACTATTTATTGCTACTGTATAAATTTCAACACACTCCTCCCGCATTTACCCCTTTCCCCACTCTTTCTCTCGAACTTTACACACTTTCTCCCCGCTTTACTTTCTCTAAACTTACAACAAGGAGATATGCAGCTTCTAGATATTTGTTCCCTTTCTCTGTTACTCTCAAGCTTTTAAGACTTTCCTCCTCACAATCTTCCATATATAATCTTGCTTCTCTTAAACCTCCTTTCGTCTCCCATCAAAATCCTTAATATCATCATACATTTTCACTTTCTCCACGTCTTTTGAAAACTTTCTCCGCTTCTCCGCCCCATTCCTCTACCATTTACTACATCCATTCCCAGACTAATCTGGAAGAACCAGGAACTGGACGGATTCTAAAACATGATAGAGTACCAAACCCCTGGCGGAATCCCTTCATTTGTATGTATTTAACGCCCAACTTTCTTGAGTCATCTATTACAGGAGAATCGCTTAGATGCTTGCTTGACGACTAACAGAGGAGAGGAAGACGGTGACAGAGGTATCATCTCCGCCCTCCTCTTCTGCTTTCACCGCGTATTTGTTATGTGTCTCTTGCCTAATATTTAAGGCCAGAGGGCGGAGCAGCGCTTCTACTACATACATATTCTACAAACCAGTGCCTCGGGGCTACAATCTAAAATTTCTCATTTCAGTGCAGACTAAAGAAAACATTGTGTACGGGCGGACATGTATACGTTTTCATTATAAAATAACAAATATATTATGTACAAGTTTACTTGCCCAAGTTACTACATAACATTTGGTTATTATTTTCAAGATTCTCTTGGAGATGAGATATCGAAGGAGCGGGAAGAAGTGAAAGTTTGTAGAAGAAAGCAATAGAACGTATATATTCTGTAATTTAACGCTTCTCTACCAACTTTCACCACCGCCACTAGCACTTTCTCTTTTCTCTCCTATTTCTTCTTTCTCCAACCAACCAACGACCTTTATGTTTCTAATGTTAGCCAATTACTTTTTTGGCTCCAAGGATTTGAACATATCGTAGATTTAGCAAGGCGGAATGATGGCAACTCTCTCTCCAAGGAGAAATAGAATTGCAAAACCAGACGCTTTCTCTTCTTTCCGTCTTAACAGCCTTTAGCTGGAAAGAAAGTGATGAGAGAAGACGGAGCGGAAATGTAGTATTGTACACATTTTACTCAACGAAGGCTTTGCATTTAAAAATTCAAAGTATCCCGAGGGACTCAATAAATAGAATGTAAACAGTAAAATTCCTGCCTAGATTGCTTAGATTATTATACTTGTTTTCCTGGGGCTCTGGACAGACTTGCGTTCAGTCCTTACCTCCTCCTTGCCTCCCTCTGTGAGTACTATATAATCATACCATATTGCATGAATCCTTCTTTTTAATGTTACATTGCTAGAAGAGCGGAAATGTACTACCGGCTTGGGCTTACTTTCTCTGGATTCATGAGCAAACAGTGACTGAAATTTCACTTGTGGGCTCCAGAAGAAGCTATCTAGCTAGCAGTTGGTAGAGCCCACAGAATCCGGGATAGCATTCTTGATTACGATATTACATTTTTAAGCCTTCAACTCCTTCCGTAATCATTATCAACATCATGAATATTCACATCTCCATCCACCATAAACACAGAGGTTGAACATGAATTCTGGATTCAACAACATAATATAACCCCTCTTTGAAGAGCAGTAGAAAGCTACAAAGCCCCGACAGAAGCCTCTTACTCCTTTTCTAATCTTTGTTTACGCAATCCCATCTCAAATTCTCTCTACTATTCACTACAAACACACATCTCTTTATTATGCAGTTAATACCAAACCTCCTCAGGACCAACGCCAACAAGCCTTCGTAAGATTGCAATTCTATAGGATGGCTATATACTAAACGAAATCCAACCCTTCAACAACTAGGAGGATCAACCCCTGGCCTATTCATTGGATTGTTCGCATCAAATTCGGGCGTTTTATCCTACAATAGGACACACTCCTACCCTTCTATTTATACGCGAAATATAAATCTATTAATTGTTTTCTACTTCTCTTGTATTCTCATAGATAATATGTCTCTACAATCAAAAGCAATCTTTTTGGAACACGCTGGGCTGCTTAAGAGCACACAAAGCAAGCCACCTACGTCGTTTCTATCGTCCTACGTAAGCTCCTGGCTTAACCCTTGAATCAAATCCGTAATCAAAACACAGAGTGGGCTATAATTGTTGATAGCGGAATCGAGCAAGAAGAGTGGAGAGAATACGTTGTATTTTTTTCGTCAGCTGCAGGTTTTGTAAAACTTTAAATTCAAGCGTTATGGTAGGCATAATTCGCTCGGTAAGCCCTGTACTTTTGTGATCCATGAGTTAAGCGCTAGATTCAATGAAAAACAGCGTTTGAAAACAGAACACCCGCGTAGTTTTGTGAAAAACATTATCTAGTTTATAAAATCTAGCTTTTGCTTGCAATAGTGCTGTGCTTGCATTCAAAGAATTTTCCCGCAAGAGGACGCTGTAAAAAAAGTCAAAGGGATTTTCGGCACACACGCGTCCCCTTCTTTTCCTCCTCCATCATTTCATATCGACGGATCGATTCGTCAAACGGAATCTGACACAGCCACTTTTCACACATCCTTAACCGACAACATGGTCATTTTCCACAATTTCCTCCACAACAGAGCGCAAACAGCTGCCGTTCATTTCCCTTCCACATCCCACACGCCCTCCATCATTCATCTGTCACCCTCGCCTAATTTGTAAAAGCGCCTCTAACATTTATTCGCAATCCCGTTCCGCCCGCCTCCAGTCACCGCTAGAATTTTTCACCTTTCATCATTCCATATTCCGCACACAAATCCGTCCTACCCACTACGAACCGTCATCTGCCTGGCCTCCTTCCTTCAGACCTTCTTGGTCTAAGAATACACACGCTACACTTGACAGATTTCACGTCCTAAATATCCCAAAAGGAATAGCCTCTCTCTACTCAATCAGAAACCATAGCTCTCCTCGCTTTATTCCTTAGGCACACTCCGCCATTTACCCATCATCCTTGATGCCTCATAGTTGGAGTCCATCTTTTCCCTCACCTCAATTCAGTACTTTTGATAGAGAATATAAATCGTACATTCCATGCTCTAGCGATTGCTTCAAGTCTCCAGCGCCACGCTCCCACTATAGTCTTCAATCTCAGTCCAGATTCCAGGCATAAAAAACTTTCAAAATCACATACCAACTTCTATTTTGCTTTCTCGCTTTCTCCAAAGCTTTATGCTTTTTCCCTTTTTTCTCTTCATGTTTTACTCCCAAAGCCTTCATCTCTCTCGGTGCCCTGTCCTATTGAAGATGAAATTGCATTGTGTCTCTCTGTGCCCTGTGTTGAAATAGCTTTTGCTCCCAAAGCCCTGTCTACAGACTGCTTAGAGCATACGTACGTGTTAGGGTTAAGTGTTCATCCATGTAATGGTCTGCACGTAAAGCTATTATTGTTGAGAATAGAGAGCCGGGAGAGCAACTAAAATTTTTTCGCTCCTTACACAATAGAAGTTGGGAAATTTACCATTAACTTCTACTTTCAGAGCAACTACAATTCCACAATTTCTCCCTTAACGTTTCCTCATTGCTTGCTCCTAAATTTCTTCCATCTTTAGCCCCATCTTCCAATCCTCCCTAGGATAAAGCGGGTAAATGTCAGTCCTTGAATAGATGCTTGCTTTTCTTCCTATCGTCTAGCCCGAGGAGAGCAGAGCTAGACGATATGCAATTCTTCTGCTATTTCTTTTCGACTAACTACTTTTTCTGGATACTCTCAAGAAAATCCTATTGATCCCGGTAGACATGTTAGAAATATCGGGGATTGTCCAAGGAGTCTTTACCCTCTCCCGCTTCGTCTTCTTCTATTTCCATCCTCCTCCAAATAGGAATCTCATCTCTTTCTTTCATAAGTGCCATTGTGTAGAAACTTTCTTCAATCTCCCAAGAGTAAATCTATACTCTGCTATTGCCCGGGTACGAAGGAAGCAGAGGTTCAATAATACTCCTCCAATCCTTCCCGATTCTCTGAAAATCATGGCTTTCTTCCTAAGATTCAATCGCCTTCCCTCCTACCCCTTCCCGTTTACCCCTCCTTCCTTCCTCCTTGACATGAGAAATTAAGCATTGTTGTGTGAAGCGGGCGGGAGGAATGGGAGAGGGGATCGGATGTCAAAAGTTGTGTACGTTTTCACCCGGCTACACTAAACACTGCACTTTTCTCCAAGTCAGCTTGCACACCAACACTACCAATAACATCCTTTTCAGAAATCTCTGTCCCTCGGATTTCTCTATATACTTCCCCTAATAACTGATTTCGGATCTGATAACCGGGCATTTCTTTGGATCCTCTTCATTCCCTTACAGCTTCTCCCTACCCGGGTGAGCAAGAGGGATAGATTTCGGGTATATTCGCTATTTCTTCCAGCAACAACAAGACAACATCTCGTAGTTTCACTAAGCTCTATTCATTCCGGAGACGTGTTGAAATAACATGGAAGAAGATGGATCATTTCCCCACCACGTCTCTTCTTCCCTACTCCCATTTCTTGCTCCTCTTCTTTAAGTTCCACCAGACTGGAACCTATCTTCTTCGTTTCGTATTAAGAGAGCTGTGTAGCTGTATGCTCTTATAGAAATTGTATTCGGGCTTCTTCATTTCTTCTTCCACGTCCTCCTACACTTCTCCAGTCCACTTGAATACAGAGTACATGAGAAGACTAGGAAAGTATTCATTCAGTTCCTGCTACGTCTTTGCTACTTCGCTTCCAAAGTATTCCCGATTTCAAGGAGCATTTTCAACGACTTCCTCTTAGCACTAGCATCACCACCGCTCTTTGGAGGTTCTTCATCTATTTCATCTTTGGAAGAGCGAAAAAGTTGCTTCTTCCCTCCTGTTTCGAAAAATTTCAATCTTTGCCTTTACTAATTCCATGGATTTCTTCTTCTACTTGATCAACTTTCTCCTCCTTTCTTTCACCCTTAGGGAGTGCATGTTTCAGTTTTATCGAAGCTCATCCATGAGTGTCAAAATACAAGGCTGTATGCAGCCATCTTTTGTGGCTGTTCATCCATCTTTAGGATTCCAGGATTGAGGGAAGAGATGAGTTTAGCTTTAAGAAGGATATCACATAGCAATAGCAGTGCTTGATTATAAGAAAAATATACAGGTTCTCTAGTTTCTAGTTCATTTCCTAAGATATTCTTCCCATTTCCCCCCTCTTCGCTTGAATCTCCCATCGTGTCTTTCCACCCGAAAACCGCCACTCCATTTCACTCTACCCGCTCGCTTCCTCTCTAATCTTCATTAACACCATCATTACTCCGCTTTTCTCAGCTTTTTACTTTCCCCACCTCCTCTTTCTCCTCCATCACCTCTCCTCTCTTTTCCTTAATCCTTCCTCAATCTTCCTGCCGAGTTTCCTGGAATTCAGTTCCGTTCTCTCGCCTTCTTCCCCTCTTCTTCTTCGTGTCTTACCCGGATCCGTGTAAAAGAACTTATGCGGGTTGTGCATGACACTGTGAGCGTACATACAGGATACATGTATGCGTTCATCTAGTAGCTGGTTACTTGTCCGATAAAATTTTCATTCCAGCCTCTTGGCTAACCAGCCTTGGAAAAGCTGGGGAATAAGCTTGGTTCTCAGCGCCCACCGCCCCTGAATTAACTCATGCTTCCTGCCTCTTCTTCCCATGATTGATATATTCCGTTTCCTCTTTACCCTTTTCTTAGCAGGGCTTTTAGAGCGGGAAAGACGGGGTTTCGAGGAGAAGATGAGGAGTGAGTGTGTGGAGAGAGGAAGGTGTAAATTTCCGCTTCAATCACTCCCCGCACTCTATCCCGTTTCTTTACCTTCTTTTTCATTCTCCCGCCGGAGTCACTTCTTTTCCCACACCCTCCTCTTACCTCGGAGAAGAGAGCCAGCTTTCTCTCATTTGTAATAAAGAAAGTAAACTCTTTTCACCAAAATCACCGGCCAACCACCAAAAAAGGAAATTGCATTCTACCTAGCTTTCACTCCCTCTCACCACCACCACCCTCCTTCCCCTATCTTCTCTCTTTACCTTCCCGTATTCCCACTTCCCGTTTGCTTTCCCCGCTACCGCTTCCGCCTGAATTCAATGCTACTGCCTTCTTGCGTGTCGTCTTCAGCAATTTCAATGCCATGTGTTACACAGTTCTATTGCAGTTTATATAGTAATTCTTCAGCTGCTGCTTTTTTGGTACTTGCCAGAAATCCTATAGCGGGCTGTTCCTTCTGTGGCCTTGTGTATGCAAGTTTTGTTTCTTTGAATACTGGTCATACTTCCGTGCTTTCACTTCCATTTTCCTTGTTTTTCTCTGAACTTTCTCCGAGCTGGCCAGCTGTTATTTTAGTTTCTGCTGTTTACTTTCTCCTTCCCTTCCTCCTACCTTTCTCTTGAAACAGGTATTGCTTAGAAGGGTTGGTGGTAGTTCATACTTGGACTTTTCATCCTCCAAAGATTCATACTTGGGTAATTCACACTTGGACATTTCATGCTATCTACTTTTCGTCCTGAGCCTGTTTCGTACTTGGTGGTAATTCATCCACGGACAGTTCATCGCTTTACAAGTTCAACCTTTTCATTTTCATGCTCAATACGAATTTTAATATTTAGATTACAATCACTGTCAATATAATTCACTCTTGCTGAAATCACGAAGAAAGACCTCCCAGCGCATTCTATTTCGTCAATCAGTTGGCTTTATCCAAGTTATTCCTGTTATTTTTCTCTCCAATATGGCCGGATTCACGCTTACTAAGGGGGTAGCGCCGGAGTTACACTTCCAAGGTCATTCATGTAATCAAAAGCACATCAACATTTCAATTATTAATTGGAAGCGTGATTTTGCTAATTGTACGGGCAGTTTGGCTGAAAAGTAGTGTTAGGACATTCTTTTCCTCTCGTCTACGCTTTACTGCCTAACAAAACATTACATTGAATACGATATCCAGTTCAGTCCGCAAACGCAAGGCAGCTAGCATCGATTTATATCAGGGCAACTGAAGCTGTGAATCTCATTTTGTATTGTCTATTTCTTAATTACTGCGTACTTAATCTTTGCTCAGGTAAAGACCACACTTTTACGCATTATTATACTCATTACTACTTACTACAAAAAGTTTAAATTCTAATTTTTTTATGGATGAAACATGGGTATGAATAAACCTTTGTATGAAATTTTCAAGTATGAACTGTCTCAAGCATGAATCAGTACAAAGGATGAAAAGGTAGTAAGTGTGAATTACCCGAGTATGAATTACCCATGGATGAATCTTAGGAGGATGAACTTGTCAAGTACGAACTACCCAGATCCCGTTTAGAATCCTTGTTTTCTACACATCGGTCGTCTATTTACCGTGTGTCTAATTTTATCTCAGCTACTTTTACCCTGTAGGTCTGGGCATTTCTTCCTGCATTTCCCCTGAAACTACTCAAAGCAACTCAATGCATTGCGTAATTCAATAAAGCTTTCACCGCATATGTAGAAACAGAGGAGCTCATTCCTTCCTGTAATTGCCTATCTCTCTTGCCGCTACCTAATCATGTACTTTCTCCATTTGCAGCATACTTTCACCCTTCATTAATTGGTTCGGAGAAATTGGAAAGAGGAGTAGGCGATAGTAAATACTGGGAGTGAAGCCTTTATTTTCCGGCATAAAATTGCAGGGGGAAATATTAAACAAGTTAAGAGGCAATTCAATATTGTCTCGACGTTAAACTTCTCATAAGGTGCTTCCGCTCCACACGCTTCATCGTCCTTCCTCTGCCTTGCCTGTGCGTTTCCCAGTTGTTCGGAACACTTTGCTACAAAATGACCCTATGTTTCCTCCATTCTGCCAATTTCCTCTGTCCCTCCTGCATCCAACTCACCCTCTCCTTCCCCCGAAACTCTCACTTTTAATAGTTAATAAAAAAACTTTCATTCCCCTTGAGTCGACGAGGATATATAATAAAACAAATGAAATGAATCTACATGGCCGAGGAATACATATAAGCTTTCTACACGTCTCTCTTCCTCTTTTCCCCGCTCTTCACTCTCAGTCACACATGGCTCACATGAGCTTTAGAAGGAGGGAATAGAAATGAAATATCCAATGAAATACCCGTAGGAATCCGGGTAGTTTAATATATTATTGTTCCCCCTTTTTCCTCGTCCACATTAACAAAACTGCGGGACTATGACAAATGCACATATGCAAAAGTTGTTCTCTTCTTCATCTTTTTGCCTTAGCCGCCTTGGATTTCATAGCATATAGCCAGAAAAGTATCAAATAACAGAGGGAAAATCTTTGCACAAGTGTCAAGCCATAACATGAGCAATGACTCTGAGCCTGTGTTGCGGCAATGAACATTCTCATCTCTCAAGCACTGTAACTTGAACGAAAAGAGTCAGCTGCCAAAGATTCCACACAACGACACAACAACCACCCTCGCAAAAATCTCTCCCGGTTCCCGTATTATATTTCTGAACGAAGCTATAATAGAACGGCTTGCTAGTATATCGCTACGACTTTCGTGTCTCACCCTAGCGTGAATAATTGGTAGCAATATGAAACTTTTAATTTCGTCCAAAATTTTATCTCTTTTCTTATTATTTACTTGATCCTCCAAGAAACTTGTCCTCTCAAACTTTCCTAACTAAAACATTTTCCCATTCACCACGCTCTCTTGTTTCTCGACCTTTTTTCTCTGTTACCCGCCTGCCTGGCCCGGCTCTCTTATTTCCCTCTCTAGTTTTCCTCCACTTCCTCGCCATATGAAACCCAGTGAGCCGTCAATGTGACGACATTTCCCCATCACATACACAATTCTATACTCAAGTCAAGAGGTTATTAGAAAATTATTGCAATTCCTCCATTAAATCTATTTCATGCGTAAACTATGAAGCAATCCTCAAGCTGTCATCGTCTATAACAGTTATCCAAACTGTAGAAAGATGGTAGAGGTTATATGGATTGGGGAAAGGTGGGAGGAGGAACTCATAGCTTATTTTCCATCATCTCCTCCTCCCTCTCATAACTAACACCGGCTAAGCTGATTCTACCCGCCTCTAAATGCTCCAAAATACCCGCTTATCTTACCGCCAATAACTTTTAGAAAATTTTACTTTTTTTCTCCGCCATTTTCTCTTGCAACAGAAGCAGCAACTTTTTGCCAGTTTCAACGTTTCAACTCGATGCTTTCGTAGAGACATGAGAAACCGCTTAACTCACTTCAATTTCCCCTTTCTTGCTTTCACGCTACAAATTCTATTATGGCCATAAATCCACCATAATTCCTCTTCCTCCTGTAATCTTTGGAAAAAGTATTCCACTTTCTCCCTACACTTTCTTACGCTTCATTCAATCCTCCTCCACCTATATTCCCCCTCCGACATTAGCTTCTAAAAACCAGGCACTTGTGTTCACGTAATCATAATTTTCATATCTTCTCAAACCCATGCAGGAGCTAATGCTCCTTAATTCCATATCCCCAAGCAAAAGCTTTAAACTAATGCTTCATCCATGCATCCAACACTTCCCCTAACTCAACAAGCTACTCATCCAAGACATCCTAAGCCCCGAACTGCCTCCAGTAAGAAGTTTCCAGTTTCATCGTTTCTCCTTCCTAGCTTCTCGCTTCTTATTAACGCGCATTCTTGATTCTTCCCCTCCAGCAGGAGCAAGTTCTCTTGCATTATTTCCTTGTGTATATATAAGTCGTCATTCTTTATAATATTTTAGCGTCTATAAATTTTCTTCATCCCCATGCTTCATCCCCATTTTCACCATTCAAGTGAAGAACAAGCTTGACAAGAATGATTGGCTGTAAAAAGTGAGCAGGATCTCACCAGCTTGATTCTTGCTTCTTCCCGCATCCATAGCTTCATTCATTCTCATCTTTCCCCTTCGTTGTCTATACTTAAACTTCCAAGGATATAACTTGTACTTTGAAATGGCGTAACTTCTCCTTTAACTTCCTTGGACTCGTACTTCATCTATATACTATATTTCTTCTCTCCAAAGCTTCCAGGATTTACTTTCTTCACTTGCATTTCTCTCCACCCATCCTACACTTCAACTGGCTATTAACCTTACGTATATCATAATAATAACTTGGAGTAACGATCTAAATTACATACTTGAGCTAAGAGAGTATCACCACCAGAAGCTCTTAAGTTTACACCTCGCCCTTGCTTCAGCCCACACTCTCATTCTGTGCCCTGCTCTCTCTGAATCTTCTGCCCAGTTTGCTATTGCCATTATTATAAATTGCGAAGCTCTCTTCCCGTCCTTCCCACTTCAAGTATAGTTCAAAGTGTGAGAAAAAATCACATTCTTGTTACAAATAGTTTCCGTTCGATTACTCCAATTTGGCATTGTGTTTCGTTCTTCTATAACTAAAGGCTTACTTCCTTATAGTATTTTTCCTAGTTTCCTGAGGAGACGACTAAGACAAGAGGAAATCAAAAATCTACTGTAGTTGATAGACTCAATCACCTTGTTCTTACTGTATTCTATGGAGGTGTCCTATCTTTAGAGGAAAACAGTCATTACTTTTGATTACAAGGAAAGGAAGGAGAGAGCAATCCATAAAGATTGCTCATTAAGAGACCTCCTTCTTAGTTGGATTCTAACGTAGCTTCCTTATAGTGAGAAGAATCTGACATGATGAGAATGAGTGTCTATCTGACATGACAAGAATGAGAGTATACTAGAAACTAGAGGATTCAGAGCCATACAAGATGTTAGTATCTTTCAGCAAAGACTTAAGACTGTCGAGTAGAAGCTTCTATAGTTTTTTGTAAAGTATAAAGAGTAAAAGACTTACACAACTGTTGTTCCCATTACAGATGCCGGGATCAAGGAATCGTGCTGGAAGAGATGGATGATGATGTTCCGGATAATTCCTCCCGTTTTCAATCTCCAGTAATAGACAGGTGTCCCAGCACTGCAAAAGTTTATAATCCCAATTAGACAAAAGTATATAGCTGATACGCTGGTGCCCGCTTCTGTTCCGTCTTTAATAACCCTCTCCTCTTCGAGCATAGTCTTGTATTATAATAACCATTAAGTTTTCTTAAAACGCCAAGAGCCAAAGCCGTTTAACAGGATTCTATACGTAAGACTAGACATGACTACTCCACTACTCGTCTTCTAAGACCGGAAAAAGGCTCTTAGGAAGACTCTTCTCTCCTTGAGATTCTCAGATCTTTCCCACAGCTTTATTCTTTAAAACCCGGGCGGAGAAGGAGTGAGGAGGGAAAACAGTATACACAGACTACGAATTAACAGCTCCCGCCAGCCGCTAGACCAATTCATCATCTCATACATTACTCGAGTCATTCAAGCCCTTCATTAATATGCGATGCATAGTTTAGAACCATTAGTTTGAGAAAATCATCCATCCCCGCGATCTTACATGCTTTCCTCTCAGGAAGTAATCAGTGTAAAATAATCTTTGCTAGTAAAACCTCGTTGTAGCCTGTATATCGTAAAGAACAAGATTTCCCGTTCAGATTTGTTCCCCTTCGTTGAAAGTTTAATGCAAGATTTTGCTTCATGCCATCTTTAAAGGAAAATATTCGATGAAGCTATGGCTCATCTTCACTTGCTTATACTGTCTCTCTGTATTTAGGAATATGACGGAAAAATCAATGTCCTACACCTGACAGGCCAACAATCTACTCAACACTTTAGCTATCTCATCAACCTTTTAATTAATCCAGCCGAATTGCTAGGAAAGAGATTAAAAATAAAATTACATCCTGGTACAAGAGCGTAGTCCACTGTCCACGGCATCACCGTCCTATGTCGGTTTCCTAAACGTTCCTGAAATATTCCGTGGGGAATGAATCGCCTCATCCGATGATTCAAGAGTCAGTGCTGTTGTTGTGAATGCTGTCTAACAACTAGGAAACGGCTCCTTCAGCACTTTAACCCAACTATAAAAGATAAGCCTTCCAATCTGAACCTTAGGCTAGAAGGGAAGGTGATAAGTAGAGAAGATCCACTTAAAGATTCCAGATGAGTTAACTACATACAGCCTACAATCAGGCAAGACTGGAGGTGAAGAAGAAGACAAACTGCTTTGCTTTACAAGAATTACATACAGAGTTTCCAGTTTTATAACTTTGTAAATCAGGTTCTGAGGACTGCTTTTGCTGGAGTAAAGAAAGCAAATCTGTAACCCTTCTTTTACCCAAACCATCTACCCTATACCTACTACCTACCCGTACCGATGAATATGCTTATAGGAAAAATACAATTATCTCCGTCACCGCCTCTTCTCATTATCGCAAACAATCTTCCCCCAACTATCTTGTCAATCTCTTAAAATTTAGGGAAAAACAACCTCCCTAATTAAATTCCACTCTAACTCGCGCCAAACCCCACACGATGGAGGCAGAAATGTCTTGAAGCCTTCCTTCTCAAGCAACGCGAAAGGCAATGAACAGCAGCAGAAGAGAAGAAGACAGGAGCAGCTTCTTCCATCCTCTAATCTTCAACAAGAACCCATCTAAAGAATATAAAACTTTTAGTAAAAATAACCCAAAAATAGACAGCATCAACAACAACACCATCTCTCCTTGCATTATTTCCTTAAGGGTTTTCTTTACTATTAGTAAAAATCTTATTTCTTTTCCCGCATCTTTCATCATCCCATGCTCCTTCTTCTCCTCAGATTTTAGCTCATCTTCAATTTCAGTCTTGTTAGTCGGCTACCCAGGCGATACTCTCCCGCCTGTCGCTTAGCATTATTACTACCAAGGGTTTATTTTCCCTTGGAGGAAGCACCCGGTTCTGTAAGGCAGAAAATCTTGGCAATTGGCAATTTACTCCAAAAACTCCTTTTATCTATTCTTCGCGAATTTTAAACCTCTGCTGATTTTTCTGGGAAAAACTACATTATTCACTCCATTATCACCGCCGAATTTTCAGGCTTACTGCTGCTCGGAAAAATGGATAACTTGTATACCAAATCTTATTAGCATTTACGAAATTTGATATTAGCTTAAACATTTTTCACATCATTATCATCTCAAGCGAAGCCACATTTGAGCCGCAAAGAAAAAAGATTATCTGGGTAGCCATGACTAAATTTCCACGAAGCTAATTTTCGCATAAGGTAAATATTCCCAAGGGTATATGAATCACTAAATCGGTAACAAATTATTAAAAAACTTGCTATAAAAAATTGATTATCTTTTTTCTCTCAAACAGCCTGTTTAAACGTGCTTGCTTCCTCTGCTCGCCATCTAAATCTTAAATCTACACATCCTCTTATTCCTTCCCTCCTCTGTACCCATCATCTCTTTATGGCTCACTAGTTCTTTTCTAAATAATTTCCATATCCTCATCCTCCGCACCATCATCTCATCTGGCCCGCATATTCACCCATCTTTAATCACCATCATCTTATTGGTTTTCCTTCAATCTTCTCCCTCACTCACATTCAGGATTAGCAAAAAATCTTGAATCGTTCCCAGACCTTCAGCGTCAGCATCAAATATTCTTATCCTCTACCCACGTCATACTCGGTTGAAAACAAATTCGTAGCTATAGCTTCTTCTTAAAGCTTTTGCTTCCAATTTTCAAAGCCTGGTTGCTTTCTGCTCCCGAGTTCTAGCAACTACGTGAATACCAACATCATACATCTGCTTTTCCATTCTTTAAAGCCTTAACCACCCCGACACAAATGTCTTCCATGTATGAACGCATCTTCTTCTTCCTGTCTCTCGCTCTCAAACTACGACATAAATAATGTGTGCAACCCGGCAATATTTTACTCTCATCCCGATTCAAGAATCCGTAAGTAGATCAAATTATCTCATCTTTCTCAATCCCAATGTAAGGCAGTTATGCCTTCCGTGCCTCATTAGTTTTTAAAAGCTTCATCCTTTTAACCTAAGAATTCAAAGAGTTATTATCAGCCTTAACTCCCGTACATTTGCCTAACAAAAGCCCGGTGAGTTCCGTAAGCATATCTTCATACTCTTTTCATTCAAGGCGTAATGAACATGCTTTCATACTCGGAATACTTTAAATAGTTATTTAAATACCGCCTTCTTTCTAAAATTTCTCAGACTGAGCAGGCTTAATAATGAGCTAAAAATCCTCTTCGACTCCTATCTTTTCCAGCATGCGGGTTAACTTAACCACTCAACTGACTCAACCATCTTCTTCTGCTTCAGTAACTCAGGTTCCTGCTGTACGTACAAGCCAACTTCTGCTGTTCATAACACAGTGCTCTTAAATCTTTTCTGTTGTGGCTTTGAGGATTTTTAATTGTTAAAATTTTTAAACGTTTTAAGAAAGGACAAAGCCTTCGAAAGACAACATCTTTTAAGAGATATTCCGTGTAGTGGTAGTCTGTATTTTGTATTCCTCTTTTTGACAAAGCTTTTTTTCAAAAACCCTTCTTAACTTAACCGCCGTCTTTCAATTAATATTCCTTGTAAATCAGCTACTTGTTTCACTCCTTTTCTTCAGGAGTCAACGAGGAGGGATAAGGAGCAAGTGGTTAATGAAAGACGCTGTTCCTGGGCCCTTTTTAGTAAACCGGTAGTAGCTTTAGCTTGTAAGAGCCTCCGAAATCTTTGTAACCTTTCCTCTTCAGTCCGCCTTTTTACATCCTTGGATGTAGCTTGCATGCTTAAAGTATAGTATAGCAAGAAGATTGAATTGAATTTTATCTTATCTTAATAGTGCTAGGCGGTATAACACGACATGACCCATCCAACTACCAGCTAGAGCACTGTCCTCCTCTTGTAATTTATTTTACACGAAAAACTTTTTACATCCCGCGTAAAAATTCTTCCGTCTTACACATTTCTCTCCCTTATTTTCCTCCTCTTCTCCTCCTACTTTCCTAGTTCTGGATCCCCCGACCTTTCTCTGCTTCATCTTCCAAGATTTGTTAACCAAGAAGGATGAGAAGAATAAAAAACCCAAGCCTTTCATGTCCTACTAGCTATCATCATCACACTCGGAAGGAACAAGTAACCAAGCAAAACAGGAGACAAGCATAGGCAAAAGCTAGCTAGGAAGCAACTATAAGGAGGAATTATAAGGAACACAAGTATTCCGCATCTCTCATTGATATTCCTTGTTAATATTCTGGAAAAAAGAGAACCTTTCAACCTCTTTATTCCTTCGGCCCTACTTCTTTTTCCTTCATCATCTTCTCCCTCCTCCCTGGCTCTTCTTCTCACTCTCATACACATCTTTAGAAGCCAGGACCAGACAGATCCAGTCCTTGTTCTCTATCCACTTTTCCAGTAGGGACCTTTACCTCCCGCTCCCGCTCTTCTTCTTCCAGGAGGAGAAAAAGACCTGCTTCTTGAAATTCTGCTTTTTTCTATTTAAAACTTGGTGGTGAAAACGAGTAAAGCCATCATCAATTTCTAAAAGAATATTCAACTTTATCTCTAACCACATTCATCCAAGCACAGGAGCTGGAAGTATCAGCTCCTTTTAGCTGAAAAACTGCTTCCATACACCAAACGGGAGGCACTTCTGCTCCTCGGTCGTTGATTTGTCTTTCATAGTCCAGTTTTGCCGTAGCTATACTCACAAAAGACATTCGTTAAAAAGGGTACTATAAGGAGATTCTTATCGCAATATTTTAGTACTTTCTTACATTTTTGCTTGGTGGTGAAAACGAGTAAAGCCATCATCAATTTCTAAAAGAATATTCAACTTTATCTCTAACCACATTGGAATAACCAGAAAGTTAGCAAAACTGATAAGTGTGCACAAGCAAATTTGCGCGCCATTGCAGTACATACAAGTAACGAGCAAGATACCATGGTGATATGAAAGCATTGATCCGTCATCTGAAGTTTATGCTTTTTTTTGCATAATATCTTTACTTACGCTTCCAGGTGCTAAAATGTATTTCAAACCGGCAGAATGGGATAGCTTCTATCCTGGGTGGTGAGAGTAAAGCCATCATCAATTTCTAAAAGAATATTCAACTTTATCTCTAACCACATTTATCCAAGCACAGTATCAGCTCCTTTTAGCTGAAAAAACTGCTTCCATACACCAAACTGGAGGCCCTTGTGCTCCTCCACTTTTCTCGAATCAAGGCTTAAGATATAAAAGATTCAAATTAAACTAACATCCTCCCTCACTATTTCTAGCTCTTCTCTTCACTAATGCTTTCTCTTTTCTCTCGGAGATCTAAGGGTTTACCGAATCCATGAAAAATCTATACGTTCATCAACCTACTGAGTTGATCGTTTTGCCTTCCGTGTATCCTCAGCTTCAACTGTATTGCAGTGTATACAGAGACTTTTCAGTTCTTGGTATTCGGTGTACCTGAGAGGTAAAAACTTAATGGATAACCTTTCCCGCTATTGAATTCCAGATTAACTTTAAGAAATCCGTGAGATAATTAAATATACGAAAACGTTTTTCACCTGAGCAGATTTAGTTGAACTGAGGTGGAATAAGAGAGAGAGGGGGCAAGTCAGAGACAGAATCTGTGCAGTCTGACGGATTCAACATATGTACCACCAGCCTTTGGAGACAGACAATTGAAATGGGCGCAGTAGCTGAAGGAGAAAGCAGCAGAATAAGATAAAATGGTGAAAGTGCATGTATGCAGGCAAGTTTCGCATGGCCTGCTTCTCATCTCATTAGAAAAATCATTCGCAGTCGTCGTAATATTTTCTTCATTTTTGTACGTACGTCCCTTTAAAATCCTCCCATCAAAGAAAATATTACTTCTCTTCGTCGTGAGTCGTTTCGGTTCTCATATATAACTTTTTTACACTCGTCCCTCTTTCTCATCTTCTCATCTTTTTACAAGCTTGAAGAAAGCTTTTACCGTATCATATACCACCGTTTTCATCATCTTCCAACTTATTCTTTATTCTCTCTTCTTCTTCTACCTCTCATCACATAAGATATGATGAATTCCCTGCCTCATTCAAAACCACAGACCCGTCATCAACTTTACCTCTTCCTTCATTTCAAACTTAAGAGAGGAGGAATACTGAAGGGCGAAGGGAAGACCGCGGGAATGAAAAGGTGGAAGAAGAAATATCAGGTCGGGAAGACGAATAAGGAAAAAAAACTAAGCATCTTCTAAACGAAACTAACCAGTCAGTCAGTCAGTCATCCAACCCCAACCCAACCTTTTGCTAGCTTCCCTATAGTCACTAGGGCCTAGCGATCTACAGCTACAGCCGAGCTGCAGGAATTCAAGGGTCGGGCATATTTCAAGCTGAATCTGCGGCCTTTTCAACGTAGGCTCCGTCCAAAATTATGCATTAACTTAAATGCGAGAAGAAGTGCTAGGCCATGAAAGCTTTTTTTCACCCTCACAAAATTTATACGATTATGAGCTCTCATGAATATTCATAACAGCTACCATCCACACTTTTCATAACTTTCACTAATACAACTTTACAAAGTTTATACATCCTCAGAAGAAGCCTAGAGCCATAACCAGATGCAGACACACACACACGCAGATCCTTCAGCTTCTTAAGCTTACAAGAGAAAAGGGAATCCCGATATGATTTAAGCCGGCTCTATCCGTCCTTTTTAATACCTTCTTTTTGCAGATCTGCTATTTCTCAATTTTAATGGATACGATAATAATACGGTGCGGTAGAAGGGTAAGCGTTCCAAAGGTTTGCATGCAAAGCTATAACAGCGATGAAAGCAGTAGGCGGGTGATGATGAAAGCTTGTTTTGGTTCAGTACATGTAAAGTCTGTCAGCAACGAAGCCAGAAACCGACTGTGATCTATCGTTAGCGGTATTTTATGCATCTCTTGCAAAAGATTTTAAAACTTTGCCGCTTTCATTTTGTTGTATATCCCTTTTTCCACCGAAAAATCAAATCATTGAATATTTTGCAAATTCTTCCACAGTAACGCCCTCTATCTGTTTCTAGAACGGCATTCCTGTACTAAAAAATCCAACAGCCTTAATGACCTACACCACACCCTGCTTAACTCCCTCCACCAGGTGGTTAGTTACGCCCTCTACATAATTGAATTACCTACGTAGCTCCACGCCGGACTCTATTACCTTGACAGCTTTGAACTTAAGTTAAACCGAATAGTAATTAAGGATTAGAGCCTTTGTATTTTTTATCGGCTAAACAAAGACGTTAATTGATATTGACACGGATGGAGTTAGCCCCCCGCTTTGACAAACTTTCCCAGAGTCGTAAATACTTGCAATATTCCTATTATTTTAATTACACTTTGACTTTGTAATTTAACTTTAACGTGCTGAAGATTTATTATTCATAAACTTTATGAGCATTTGCTTTAGTAAAATGGCTGCATTGAGCTAAGCGGCTCATGAGAAAATGCCGTAAATTCCTCTTTTGTCTTTATTTTCCAAGCGTATTGCGCTTTTAATTTATGCTCATTTTTTTCTCTTATGCTCTCTCTCGTCTTTTTGTCCTGTCTTCTTGCTTTTACTGCAGCATACTATTTAGCATTTTTACTTGGTGGGCGTTTTCTGCTTATACTTTGTGGTAAAACATTGTGCACAAATGTGGTTTCACCACCCCTTGTCTATTTTGTCATGTAGTCGGTTCATGACTTGGTTGACTGTCATGATTCAATTATGGTGTACCGTATACACATTCAAGCTAAACTGCCAAACTTAATTCTTGCTCATGAGTATTTTCTTACTTCAGGTTATGCATTAGCAATTAAGAGCTTCATTCAAATCCACACGCGAGCTGGGATTTCTCCATACATTTCCTCGCAAGTATTCAATAAAAGGATCCATTGAAGCCCAGTCAGAAACCACACCACTTGAGACCAATTGTCGTTATTTCGGTCATCGATACTGTAAGCTGTATGGACGGACAATTTCAGTTTCTACTACTACAACAAGCAGTACAAGAAACTCAATACTGCTAAATATCTGCCGTGTTCATAATATCTAATCTATTGCCATCGTAACGTCGAACGTTAAACGTAACTCCTTTCCGTCTCTCTCACTTAATTCCGTATCAGTCTTCCAGCTTATGTTTCTTCTTTTCGTACGATTCATTCGCGTCCATTTCTAAACGCTAAAAGGATTGCTGAATTAGCAATCAGCTTATTTGTCGTTGACTAATTTCCTCCTCTCCTTTCCTAGTTCAGTTCCCAGATATCCCATTATCCATTCCGGATAGCTTCTTTAAAGCCTTCCTCTCAAATATTCATGCATAATTGATCCTTAATTAACATGTATTTCCTTTCAGCTCTTTTAACTTGGTCAGACGGGCGAAGGAGGCATGCTGACGGCTGACGGAACAGATCTTTAAGATCCTCCCGTTTAACTCCTGCATTTAGATTCTCAACCCATGGTCTTCTAGTTCCTGCGTTCTAAATATGCCTACGCGGAGTATATTAACCCAGGATGGAGTAAAATTCTATATGTTGCTATAAATCAGTTACATATAATTCAGTCTGTCAGTTCTGGACTACATATATGCCAGTAATCCTAGCGGACGCAGTGACTCATGATCCTGAAAGTTCAGGAGGGCAAATCAAATCTATGGCCGGACTTAATCCATTCAAAGCTTGGCTTAGCTGATATGAAGTGAAGAAAACAGGGAGGACGCACGTTAGCATTTCCCTTCCTCTAAAATCTAGGATACGGCCAAGACTAATAGCGGAAGATTCGTTCGGAGTCCTAATGGAATGGAGCCTGTATGAATCCCGTGTCGTTTCCCCTCCTCCTTATTCCCGTGGGAAACACAAATTGTTTCATTTCGGGTATAACGCTCTTCTCTAGCGAGCTTTAGAGTTAACGTCGAGAGCTCTCGAAGCTATGTTTTACATATCGAATCTCACACTGCTGAAGCTGAATGAAACTTACCCGGGTTTCTTGGAAACTGGGATCTTAATCCGGGCACCCCTGCCCCTCCGAACGTGGCCACCAAGATTATAATACCCGCGCGCCTCTAACAAGTTAAACCGAACCCTCTTTCCTGTTAATATGTGGGGGGAGAAATAATAAAAGACGGTGATAGATTTGCAACCCGGGTTTCGTGTCAATCTCTAGATACAGCACATACCGAGCTCTATACAATGCATGTGTATTTGTTCGCTCTAGCTTTTAGCGGTAGTTTGTAACAACCTCCCTCACAATTCCGGATCACCCTCTTCTATTCCCTTCACTCCCCCATCATGATCCACCGAGGAAGAGGCCCATCAACCCATCAGCTCCTATTCTCCCGACAAGATTAACGCACAACCAAGAGAATTACAATCACCTCCAGGAGGAGATGAAGGAACATAAAAGCGGGGGTATAAGGAAATTTCTCACGTTCCTCAGCCCCCCGCATATGTCACCCATCCCACTGACTAACGATTACAAGCTACCAATATACCTCCACCCTAATATACATTTTCCATTCCATTACCATCCACAAAGAACCAATCTCCTCCTTCCCTCTATTCTCCAGCTACTAACTTGACAAATTCATCCTGGAATCCAACTGACTTATTTTTCACAGTCCCCAAACAAATCCGATGAGGAAATTCCCGGATATTTCCAGCTGGAGAAAAGGATATGACTATGAGAATGAGAATTCGGGAGTTTCCTGGGACTCTTATCCGTAGTAAAGAAATGAGAACGAATTACCCGCCGATACTCGGAAAATCCGAAACGGTAAAAGCAAGTGCTGAGATTGAGATTGCATTATTGTTGCAGGAAATAGAAAGAAGCTCGGTCCGCCGGATGATAGGAGGAAAAACGTTATCCATTTAGGAAACCCTCCAAACTTTTTATCACTAATCTGACACTCTTACAAAGGGATCCTTTGTAGTCTCTTTCTAATGTCAATTCAATTTGATGACTCAACCGCTCCGATAAAAACAATAACATTATGCCAAGACTGACTGAGATCTAAAGTAAGCAATTCTGGAAAGGATTGCTCCAATACAAACACAAACAAAGAGAGGGACTTCTTTAAGGAGGGTTGTGATAAAGATGTGTCTCGTAAAAATCCATGAAATCACAGTGGCTTTGTATCGAAGTGGGGACAGTTGGCGTCAAAGCAACTGCTTATTGGCTACTGTTGGAATACATTTTTTGGCTTCGGGTTCTCTGTCTGTTAGCTTTGAAGCGTTCATTTGCGGCAAATAATGTAACAAGATTAGGAAAATAATTGTATTTGCTTTACCTCGTCGTAGAAAACATTGATTTTGTCTTCTGATATGGGATCTTCGGATGGAGTGCTCACTTGTTTCCGGATGCGTTCCAGTTTCTGTGGATTTTAAAAAATTTCACGTCAATAATATATTCGTGAATACAAATTCAGTAGTCACATGATAATCTGAAACAACTTCAACAACATCTTAGTGGTATGAGTTTTAAAAAATTATAGGCTTTGATTTCAATTTAGTAGAATTTACGTCTCTGATTTTAATTTTAACCTCAAAACTCTGAACGAAACTACCAGGCACACCAGTTTTCGTTTCTAAATCCCTGTTGCCCTTTCTAGTTATACCAATTTGAAGCATTAGACATTGACAAACTGCATTTCTAGTAGAAAAGAACATGAACCTTAGGTCTGACAATCTCGGGGAATATGATCATCAACTGACTTGAAAACTGCAAGGGTAAACGTCTTGATAAGCTCCTATCATAGTCTCGTGTCATTCGTATCAATCAAATCTTGAAGGCTCTTCCTTTTTCTACTCCAAGAGAAATTTCTCCTTGGAGAATAAAACCCGCCCGAAAGCGTAAAACGGAAAGCGTCTTCAGATTGTCGTCTAAGAAGACTTACTTCCCTCACTATTCATTTTCTGTGAAGAAGTTTCCTGACTTTGCAGTGCCTGGAGTGAGTCGACTCTTTGGCGGGAAATACTTGTAGCAATTTGTTCAAAAGTCTCAACTTGTGACAAGCACAGGCACAACAAGCTACAAGTATAGCCTGGAAGCAATATTTCTCAGATTCCAATGTTTTCATTATTGTTCCTGTTTTCCTAACACTGGAAAAGGAGATTCTAGATAAGATGTGTATTAGCGGGAGTTTTTTTGAAAAGTATATTCATTCTGCGAAATCTTGCTACAAGTTCCGGAAACTAATCATTCCTCTGTTGCCAAGTTGTCTGACACTTGGAACATCCTTCATTAGGATTGGATTTGTCTGATTTTTTGTTGCGGAAAAGGAAAACATGGAGGACGCTTTCGGAATCCGTTAAAGAAACTTAAGTAAACAGTAGAATCAATCAATTCGGACAAAGCAACAAATCTAACCTTGGACAAACAATTTGCTCGACACTGTGCCAATCTTAGGACAAGAAGAGTAGAGGATTCATCTTCCGAACTGTATTTTCTTGTTGAAGCAATGAAATTCCTCGAGTCACTTCCACCACTGAAACTCACACTCTTCTTCCCACTTCCGTCCACATCCTTAACAATTTTCTTGTATTGGGGTGTAAAGTTTCGCTTTGCAGAAGCGATTGACTTTAGGATGACACTTGAAGAATTGACATTTCCGGTTTTTTCTGCCCCTGCTGCGCTAGCCTTGACTCCTTCTACCCGGGTATCTTTATCGACAGTCGTCTTCGGGTTTCGCGAGCCTCCATCACCTCCATCTCGCAAAATATGCATTGATTCTTCGAGCCCATGTAGGATGTTTCTCTCGGATCCTGCCAATGAGACATTATTTTCTTTTGTCACCCGGCGGTTATTAGATTCCAAAGATTTTCCGGCTACCACACCTCCTTCTCCTGCTTTCCCTTCCGGGAATTGATTTCCCAAGGATCCTGGAGTTGTTGATTCACGTGTCACAATCACAGAAGATTTCCTCATTTCTCCTACTATTTTCTCACCGTCATCATCCCCACTGTTCTTGACACTCAAGTCCACTCTTCCTTCTCCTCCTTTATGATTAGCACTTACTCCCAGACTCTGACCTCCGGTGTCAATTCCCGTATTTCTCAAAACTTTATCCTCCCCTTCGATTCCCCCCACAGACGCGCAATTTCCTCCAACAGCGAACCAATTTAGCCCCACGAGAACAATACCAACGACCACCAATCCAATTCGTGACTTGCCAAAGTCAGCTTCCCTCCGTTTGGCTTTCATCATTACAGCTTTTGTCGGATTTCTTCCGGGCTCTTCTGTGTTGTTTTCTAAATTGCGGGCATTTTTATCGACTGCTCGAAAATTGTCCTGGAGAGGGCGTATTATAGTTTCTTCGGATTTCTCCGAACACTTTATTTGGCTACTTTTGCGAGCTTTTAAGAGATTTTTCCTGCTCTGTTAACACCAGACAATTCAAAATTTTGATTGTTTTCGAGAGAATTGAAATTGTAACTTCACTGCAATTCAACTTCTTGTTGATATTGTTTTTCAAATCGTTCAAAATTTGCGAAAGATTTTTACGACGAGCAAGATTTTTTATTCAAGTTATCGCACCAGCTTTGAAAGCTTGCGTGGTAAAATTTTCAAACACACAACTGCGAGGACCTCTCCCCACGATAGCTTGCTTCAAACTGATTCTTGTTTCTTCCAAGCGCTATGATGTGATGAAACTTGGAGGAGCAACTTTTCCCCTTCCACTTTTCACGTTCAGCTCTGCTTCCCAACAGACTTTTCCCTGCAACAGCACAACAGGCCAACCGTTCTGCTTCTTCAATAGTAACAGCGCACTGGAGCTCTGGACTCTGGAGCTCTTCTCCAGGCCTTCGCTTCCAAATCCAAACACTATGCCTGCACCAATTCTTTCCAGGCAGGGTCCACCCTCTGCCTGGTTCAGTCTCTTCTGCTTTTCCTCCTTGAGGACGTTGAAGGTTCTTTGCCACGGTGCCTTTAACCAAAGTTCCTGATAAATTATGTGCATCCGTTTTACTCTTAGTTAAGTCACAACATTTAGTCAAAAAATCCCACAGCGGTAAAAGTGACGCCACCTGGAGGCATAATAATGCTTTCACATTGATTTTACCCTCACGTGTCTTATCAAAGTCTTAGCAACTTTCAATCTTTCATTTATCACTAGCATACCTCCTTATTGTTTCGCATAACAGTATATGAACAATTTAATAATTAACCCATTAACACTGTACATGTTGTATTGGAAATATTTAATTTTAAAATGAATTCAGTGACTCATGCACTCCTACATCCTTTTCAGCATAGGGTGCCTTTCTACAACGTATGTTTCTATTTTTATATTCAAATTTTAAGGGACTTTTCAAAACAAGGGCTGTTCTGATCTGATTCGATCATCCTCCCGTCTCTGGATTCTCAGCCTAGAGTCTGCATCTTGCATGCTGCGTTCTCACTCCTAGGGTTCCTTCCGTCCTTAGCTTATGGCTGCTATTATTATATCAAATTAGTGTTTCAAAGGGAATGTAATATTTTAAGGTTTTCAAATTTCTTGGCTCCCTTCATATTTTGAATAGCTTGTAAATTTGTAATGATACGGTGAAAATGGATTTGGCCATGTGATTTTTCCCTATTGTGAATATCTTCCCATGCATTTAGAATTCGGCCGGGTTGCTTGTGTTCCTCCAACCCTCGCTTTACGATTTACGCTGTATATTCACCAAAGCATGACTCTTCCGCTACTGTTCGGCTGTTCTACTATCGTTAACTATGTCGACCATTTGCTTCTTCACATGTGTATTATCCCCTGAGATTCCTAAAACTTAAATGTTCCAGTATGTACAGATTTAATACTTGATGCTCCCACCGTAAGATTTTTGATGCTTGGTGATGATGACTGATTTGAATCCTCTTCCTATTTCTCCCCATAATTTTATCCTACCCCTCTCCACCGACCGCCGCTCTAGCTTCTTGGTTCATATATTCTTCTTTAAGCGTCTCCTCCGTAGCCAGATGGGAAATAAAATAATGAAGTAATCTGAATATGGCAGGAGCGGATGTGATCCTCTTCTTCCATTCTCTCCTCTCATGATGACTAAATAATAAGAATGGAAAGGCGTGAAGGCCAAAAGGATAATAATAATATAATACAACAGCCAGCCTGGGAAGCCGACCGTAATACTCTTCCAGGACCACCGCAGTAGCACAGCAGCACCCATCCACGTATTATCCTTCTTCTCGCCTTAACAGATCCGCATCCGTATCCACCAACCCTAGTTGCATCTTTCTTTCTCTCTCTAAACTACCGCTCCTTATACTCGATTACTTTGTTCTCCTTCCGAATCTTGTTTCTGGCCTGCGTATCCAGGATGGTGGTAGTCTAGAAGATTGAAGAAACAAACATCAAGATAGAAATAAACTCCTGTGTGGATCATCATATTTGGTCATATTTGAATTTGATACAGGTTAGAGTGTGTGTTGCTGCGTGTATTCCGCTTCGGCATAGCACGTTGCTCGAGGAGATAAAATCCCTTGGATCTATAATCCCCGCTTTCATTCAAGAAATCTTGAGATATGTAAATAGGATATTAGAGCATAGATGATGATTTCCCAGAGTCTAAACACCAGAAGGGACCGCAATCCTCCCTTTCTTTAGTCTACCTACAGATCTCTTTCCGCCCGGTGCGTTTTGTGTACACAAAGTAACTTTAACGAAAAGCGTCCGCTAGTTATATGTATTTACCAAGCTCCAGAGCTTTTCTCAAGGAAATCCTTCAAAGAATGCCGAGGGTTTCAAGCTGTCCGCTCCTATAATTCATGTGAATCAAACCATGGTAAATCTCTAAATCCAGATACAATTAGAGTGTTAAGAAGGAGAGTTAGAGGGAGCTTTGGAATAATTCAAACCTTCTCAATTCCCGTCTCAATCCCTTATTTCTTTTGTTATGTATTCCTTCAATTCTTTTCACATTTCACGCTTCCCACTTTTTCCTAGCTTTCCAATTAACGTCGCACATTCAGGGAGGTAAAGCGTAGAAATTAAACTTTTTAGCTCCTTCCCTCTTATTATAGGACAAATTGTTTCTTTTGCTTATGCTTATGAGTTTTGTAACGCGCTTGCTTTTCTCCAATCTTTCTCTTCTGATCGAGTAATTGTTATATTAAACTACAGATCTTTATAGCCAATGGTTTTACATCCTGACGTTGCACGAGTTTTTATTAGCGGGCTTTCCATGAGCAACCTAAGTTTCGCTATTAAAGACAGCGGCCGGTTCTGGAAACATATTCCTCGATCTAATATTAATTATTAGTGATGGGTTGGTTTCGCGCACTAACGTTTTACTATGTACTATTTTAGTATGACAAACACTAGATGGTAGAATTATTACTGCTTAATCTCCTAATTACATTCATTCCATTCGTATTCGTAACGAGGAAGGTGGTTAGCGAAGTAAACAACCTAGTACTCATTTTAATTTGGTGGACGTCATTTGCCTGAAAGGAATAAAATTCACAGTTTTCTGGAATTTGAGTACACTTTAGTACCATAGTACAAAACAGGTTACACTTGCCATCTGCCTGCAAAGAATCAAAACACTTGTGTTTGGGCTGCCGAAACGATTTGTTACAACATTATTCCTCCGCTTCGGAATTACTATCGGGAGAAAAAGAATGTGAAAAAGTTGACTACAGTATGCTGTGTTGGCACAAATTGGTAAAATACAGAAAAGTTAAAAAATGAAGCTAGGGCTATTTTGAAGGTGTTTTAACAGCCGAATGTCATACATGGTTATTAGCTTTTGTTTGAAGTGTAGAACCTGTAGACTAATTGCGTAAGTTAAAAATAGATGCATTCGAAAGCGCATGTAAAGTGTAAATCGCCCTGAATTATACAGAAATACCTGGATCTGGGCGCGGTACCATATGCCATAAGTACAAACCTTGGCTAAGTTTCCAAACTTTTGTAGCAATTTCCCAGGTTGTATTACATTTGATCCTCTAGCCCTAGCCCCAGGTAGGTTAAACACTTGTCTCAAAACGTTGCAGTACAAATATCTAGTGAAACTCATTGGCTATCAGGCAAGCGTAATTATACCGTAATCGTTTTGATAATGTATCAAATTAAGTCTACGACCATGTTGTAGGGATAACTACGAGTTTTGTAAAATTACCCTTCACAGCGCAGTCTAAAAGTTCGGTTGCACGACAATGTCCGCCCGATGGTCAAAAGATCCATGGCACATGGCTCTTTACTAAATTTATAACGGTTTCTTAGCTTCCTTACACAAAGGGTTTTTACTAATTAACGGATATGCTCATTGGCATACATAGAAGTACATAAGTTAATTCCGGTTGGTTTTGTAAATATGCAACCGAAATAAATATATATTCAAAAAATGTCTTTCAAGGATTTTTCTTCTGCATTTTATCATATTCTTCATTTCTCATTTTAAGGAAACCACATGAATTTAACGACGTCACCATGTCAACCATAATGCTGGTTTATACAGAGCTTCACTGCAACCGGTTCAAGCCTGGAAGCAGGTTTGCTGCAGCAAGAACGTATTGTGTGTGCTTGAGTGTCCTGTGCTTGTCCGTTAAGGTTTTCAGGTATTAAAATTGTTTACACGCCTGGAATCCATGCGGCTGCAATATGGATGCCAATCTGATTTCAAAAATCTAATCTGCTTATTAAGCACTAGAATTATGAATTCCGGGGATGAGTCACGACAGTGCATTCTTCCAATGAAGTAAGTAACATTTAAAATCTAAAATGCGATTTGATTGCTGTAGCGAAAGTTAAAATAAAATCAGGCCCATGAATCAAAAAAAAATAGGCGAAGAATTTTTGTGGCTGCTGTTAGCTCGATTCACCGTTATGTGGATCTTAGTTCTTTACCATGACTGTCGTAAAAAGTGAACAACTTACTTGTTTTACTGTACTCCAGTACATTGTAGACTTAATTGTGCGCCAATCAATATCTAGAAATGGTAGTAGTAGTAGAAAACTACAATTAGCGATTTGTTAATGATATACTGGAAGTCCGTAAGATAGTGATGCGACAGTTACGATAGTTTGTCTTTTCAATGAGAGGCTCGTTATGGAAATGTAACGAATGTGTGGAAAGCGGGTGTGAACTTTGGCTATTGTTGGGCGAAAGATGGATTACTATTTTTAAGCGGGTATTGGATTGAATTATTTTTTAAAAAGGCGCAGCCGTGAGTCGATTAGAATCGAAATTTAGAAACTTGCGTTATTCCGCGATCAAATGGAATGTTCATAATATATTCAAAAAAACATTTCTGAGTCATTAAATATGAAACTTACAACAGTTTCACATCTGCTACAGTTGCAAGGAACAAACAAATGCAAATCAAAACTTAACGAAGTAAATCAATCTGTCATATATCCAAAGGTTTCCGTACTTGTAGTACTTACATTAACTTCGTAGGGTTACTGAATGTATTTTACAACTAAACTTGCAGAGCTCTTGATTAGAGAGAAACAGAAAATAAACCAAAAAGTATATCAAGTTATGCTGGTGCCATTTAGGAAGCAAATATATGGATACAGTTAAATTAGCTTCTTCAAAACTAGTATTCAGACACTAAAACAGTTCCGAGTGCTCACTCTATGAGCTACAGTTGAAAATATTATCATAACATTGAGCATAGGTTATGAACAAGGGTTGATTTAAAGTACTACTAATAAAAAAGATAAATTCGTGCAGGTTATGACGTGTTGTCAGATCGCCTGGTGTTCAAAGATTCTCACTCATTCCGCTTTTGTCAGCAGAAGCATCGGATATTGTGGATACGTCCGCCATTTCAGCATCTTCGACGACAGGCTCTACCAAGTCGTCCTGATTCGTAGGTACACTTGCAGTAGAAATTTCGGGTAAGCCACTATCACTGTTCTCGTGAGTTTCAACATTTTCTGGTTCTTGAGTAGTTTCATCAAAGGATGCGTCCATACCTTCATCGATTGACCCTTCAAGAAGGACCTCTTCCTTGCTATCATCAGCACCTGCACTAGATTTCTCCTGTCCACCTTCTTTGTTGATTCCGCCTTCCGGAATCTGTCCTCTGAGTAGCGGCAACCAATGCATGTTATGCATGTGACTGGCCAACTGACCAGCATTGGCACGAATGACATTACAAATAGGACAAGTCAATTTGTAGGAATTGTGGACACCATGACATGTCTTGAGATGACTGGACTGCTCTTCTTTCGACATATATGTGTTGAAGCAGATGGCGCATCTCCAAATTCCATGCGCTCGTAAGCATTCCGCAATCACATTCATCTTCTTCCCCGTTCGCTTGCAAACAGCACATACCATGGCGTCTTCCAGTACTTCCCGTAGCATCAAATTAGGATTATCCATGGTTTCAATTGGAGATTTTCCGATTCCTGGAGGGTATTCAATAACCACTTTGGGCTTCGGAGCAGGAGGTGTCTTCGGCGCATACGTCTTCTTCGGCGTAAGTCTTGCAACGTAATTCATGCCTTTGGATTCCGTGCAAGAGTTGCTGTGAGCAAGCAGATCGCACAAGGCAAAAGAGATTGCACAATCCTTGCAGCGAAGGGTTTCTGTCTCGATCCTTTCAATCCTCATTTGCATTTCTTCGTGAGCTTCATGTAGATGAATAGCCACATTAGGGATTTCTGCTTCACCACATATTGGACAAGTAACAGCATCAAAGTCGTCTTCATTCGCTTCGTTCGGATCATCTTCAAAGCAAGCAGTCACCGCAGCAAGTCTATTTTGAAGTCTTTGACTTCGAGGATTTTTACCCAAAAGCTTCGTATACTGCTTCTGCCGGGACTCTTCATAAGACTGCATATTCGCTCCGCTCTCAACTTCGTTCGAGCTCCCAGGTTCATCTTTTTGGTTATTCTTGTCACATCGGTTGAACTTGTTCAAGTGATTATGGAATTCACTTGGTCCATTGAATTTCTCTCGGCAGTTTACGCACATCATCTTGTCTTCGTAATTGAGGTGACTGAAAATTCTTCTATATTCTTGATGCATGTGACCACAATGGATCAAGAAGCCAGCCAAGGAAGTGTATCGACGAGGACATAATGGGCATCTGATTTTACCATAAAATCCTTGTCTGTACTTTGTTACACTAGCTTCAAACTGAACTTCTCTATCTGGATAGCACTGCTTGTAATGTGCTATAGCTTTGGCAGTTGAATCGGCACAATTCTCACACTTGGAACACACATACAGCCAATGAAGTTGCTTCAATTTCCTTGCTTCAATCAGATCCTCTCCATCTTGAACACCGATTCCAATAAGTGGATTCTTGCTTGCAAAATTCTGGTGCAGCCTGCTAAAAGTAGGGAGTCTTGCCATCGGTTGTATCTTGGGCTTCTTAGTTGCAATTTGGACTGCTTTCCTTTTAGCAACAGCTGATTTTAGACTGTTTACTCTTCGAGAAAATTGGCCCGATGCATTTTTGTACAATGTTATTCTTCTTCGATCTTCTCCCGGTGTGACGTGACCAATCAGTGGTTGATTTGCTTGTTCGAAGTTCTCCATATGATTGTGCTCCATCATTTCATGCTGATATACTTTCCTCGCAGTTGTGAATCTGCCATCACACAGTAAGCACTTGAAAAGGGCAGTCCCAATGTGTCGATCTTGATGCCATCGGTATTTCTGATCTGTATCAAACACATCCCTGCAGATTGAGCATTGGCGCTTCGCTAGCTTGGGTGGCGGTGGAGAAGTCAAAAATCCAGAGCCAGCAGAAGTTCCACTCCCAGGACTTCTCTGTTTCAATGGCGCTACTTTAATCAATCGTGGTGGAGCACTTGTTGTAGCCGGTTTTCCCACATTAGCCATCCAGTGCTGTAGCATCTGCTGTGCATCTGTAAAAACAAAAATTTTAATTGCAGCGTATGATATAATCTTACTCATAACTGTGTCGGTTCTTAAATATACAATAATCAAGCAATAAGCTACCACAAAACAAGCTGTACCTTTCAGTTTTCCAAAATTACCTTCAGAATCTTGCTCCATGTCTTCATCACCCATTTCCACTTCAATAGGAGTTTCCGCTTCAGGGTGGCTGGAGGCAGGTGAAGTATTCATTCTTTGCAATACTGGTGGTCCTTCCCTGGACCTCTGTATGTTCTGTTGAATGAATGCTTGTGGTTTCGGTAAAATAGGCCTAGGTTGAGGTCTTGAAATCTCCTTTTGTTGCGTTATAAGCCGTATACTTTGAGCTGGAGGAGCATATTCGGAATCATCATCTGGAACAGTGCCGCCATTTGTCACAGAGTTTGCGTCTAGAACATAAGTTTGAGAATTCCCTCGACCGGATTGACTTGATTCCCCTGATGCTACACTGGTTGAAGCAGTGTATAACTTCCCACCGACGTTGATTAACTGAACATTGGGCTTCATCCCGACTTTGGGCTGCAGTAAACTTTGTGGATTAAGACTCTTGTTTCTCTGCTGATTTTGCTGTTGTTGTTGTTGCAGAGAAGTGCCGGGTGTTGGGACACTTTGCCGCAATTTTGGCATTGTAACAGCCTTAGTTTCTACAGTAGCTTCACCAACATTGAACTTATCCAGTCCTAGGCCGAACATTGACAAGTAAGTTCCGATTTCTTTCATGATTCTCAAGGGAATGTTGACATTATCCTTGTAGCATAGTAGCAGGATCAACCTCATAACTTCTATGCTCACATCCGGAACATGTACAATAGTAGGTTTCTTCGAGGTCTGTAAACATGTAACGGCAAAAGCAAATAATTATTTAAATTTCTATGAAATAGGCCATAGTCCAAAAACCCATATGCTTCTCATTAAAAAATGTAATAAGTCCGATCAAGTTAAGATGGTATGATTTAGCACAGCCTACGTGTACAAATAATAGAAAATTACAATTAACTAACCTGATCTGTAAAGATTTGACAGAAGAACTTGGACGACACAGCTAGCACAACTTTATGAGCAGGTAGAATTTTCCCGTTCTCGCAGACAAACAACACATCAGCTTCTTTTTCCGTCACTTGTCCACCAGACATCGAACTTTCAAACAACGGTCTTGTTCTTCCCCTTAACCGAAGCACTAGAATAAACAAACCAAATTAAATCCCTTCTACTGCTTACAATAATAATTCATCATTGAATTAAATCAAATTAATCTTACATTTTCCTTTAGGTGCTGTTCCAGCATTGCCACCCGGCAGGGCCTTCTTGACACCCGTACCCTGGGTGGTACTCATCCTGATTTCTTCAATGTTATAAATTTAAATCCGTTTTGAAGCCTCTCTTCTATTAACGTTCTTCTTGACCATGAAAAGAAAATAAAAAATCAGTTTAACAATAGTCGTCACAATTTTCAAATCTACAATCCACTTTTCGATATGTAACCGAACTCGACCTCGTAAACATTTATTCATTCCTACCGGAATCATTTGAAGATTAGCCTAAACCCGGAATTCGCTTCCGGAGCACGTTACATTTATAAAATAAATAAAAATTACACTAGACAGTTACAAGAAACATAATCTAATATCAAGGTTTTACCATCACACAACTGTCAGTGCAAACCTTCGGTATATTAATTTCACAGAAAATTGTGGAGCTTTTCCCGCAACATTTTCTCGTCGCACAATAACCGCCTGAACAAATTCTTATGTACCTACACATTTACTCTCTATGCTTATCTGCCCTCTCCCATGCTATTTTAGCTTAACCCATGTTTCCCGCAACCTAACATTCTAGCAGCTAGCAGCTCCTGGCACCTAGCGGACCGCCGCCGGAAATCATATATCGGCGTTCACCTTTCTCTTCACGGAGATCCTTTTTCTTCTACAATTTTCGAACTAAACTTGAAATTTTTCGATTTTAATTCCGTCAGCATTTTAAAACCCCTCGACTAAATCTCGTATCCCACTAACTGTAGCAACATTTCAAAGGAACTCCCCGAAATTCTGGAGGAAACCCGGCCGTATAAAATTTCCAAAATTTAATAAGTTTTACGTCAGGGTTAGACTCTTTTCACGCCGATGCATGCACATAGGAATGGAGAGTCATAATCTTCCTATGCTGTAGCATGCATCCGCAATGAGAACGTGAGGAGTATGAGGGAATGGGTTGTGCAGTGCAGAGAAAATTGTTCTTTTAAAACGTAAAATTCCGAAGAAATTTTTAAAAAACCCCAAAAACAAGATGACGTACCTGATAGAATTTTAAATTCTGAATAAAACTGCGGAAAAATCTGAAGACTTTTATCAAAATTTCTTCACTTTTTAACGCTTTCAATGACTTCGGCAAGTCTGACGATGCTGTGTAGAGGGCTGTGTTCGTCGCAGAAATGAGACGAGGAAATCGACGGACGAGCTTGTTCCATCCAGTCGCTCTCCGCATTGTCCATATGTTCCTTGCCTTTTCCTTGCCTTCTGCCGTTCGATCCTCACCAGAATATTTATTTACCTCTCCTGTAAGCTTTCCTGCCTACATGTTCCGCCCTTTAGCATTAAATTCTTCAAGCTTCTGCGGAGATAGTGAACGAGAACGGACGAACGAGTTCCTCTTGTCGCCACCCGCCGCCTCACCCTCACACTTTATTATATATAATTTGTAATGATTGCAGCTTTATTCAAACCATTATTTATACGTAACCTCAATCTATAGCGAAATATAAAACTCGATAAACAAAAGCGGATTGATAGTCTTATTCACTGTAATCAAACCGTTCAATTTGTAGCACTGTAAAAACAGACAAGGGTTCGGGTTCGGGTTTCAAAGTAAGCATGTCATTATGTAATCGTCGTCGCAGCGCGCAGTGTCCGTAATTACAGCTTTCAATTGGATAGCAAAAGATTTCTTACTGCTTTACATACGTTTCTGGTTCGAAAATATGTTACACATGCAACCGAGAATGCCAGAATAACGTTTGGAAATGTATAGGGATATTCGGACGTAATTTAAGAAAATGACAAATTAATTATTGTGGAAAGTTTGTACGTTGAAATCCATATTGTTTGTGAAGCTGCCCGTAATCGAGAACGCTGCTGCTGATCGCACAGAGTGTGTAGTAAAAATTCACAAACAAAAGTTTGAGGATTCTCTTGAATGTATCCGGAAAACTGTTGGTTTCCTGCAGCAACGACTTTCAAGTTTATTGAATTTTCATTATGGACAAGATCTTGCTCCGTTTAACGAAACGAGAGTATATTTTCGGAGTTACTATTAAAGCCAGCAGAATAGGGAGGAATCTCTCCAATTTTCCAGAAATTTTCCGTGCCTGTCTGCGCATTTAAGGAAAGATGCCCTTCCTTGCTGTTGTTGTTGCACGCTCGTCTTAAAATTGTCAAAATATGGCAGGGACTAGAATCAGTCAGAAACTTCAAGAGTTTCGGGCAAATTTCCGTTACATTTTTCTTTGTGTGTACATACGATTTTAGGGAAACGGCTGTTAGCTGACCCCGCTAGTTCTTACTCGAATATAATGTCAAAGAATTTGGATGGAATGAGGTTTGAAAGCTTCTGTGGATTTGATCAGCGAATTAGCCTGGAAATCAAGTTTTTCCGTTTGAAAAATCCAATTGCAAAATAGAGAGAGGAAAGAGATTGCGACCTTGAACAATATTCCTTGCATGTGAACCTGCGGCGATGCGTACATTTCTCATCTCTCCTCTCATGTATTTTTATCTTCTTGTCTCTTGGTCACACGTATATGATGCAAAAGGCGCTCGTGAAACTTGTTGTTAACAAACCAGTTTAACTAATTCTGAATCAATTTTATACCAGCAATTCAAAAATAAAACGCATCAAAATAAAAAAATACAGATGTCATGTCTGTGATGGCCGGTTATGTTATGATCGACCGGGATGGATAATCAGAAATTCTCCACACAGCTCCTCCCTAATGTCATACGGCAAAATATCGATGTATTTTGGGAGATAAAGTCTCCAGAGGTCCCAGACAGACGTGTCCGTACAAAAATCCAGTCTATCGCTCCTACATGCTCCGTTTAATGTGTGCCATCCTGTATTACTAGATTTTTGCTGCCAACCCAAAGGGTAACGCAGGTCGATTCTCCTCTAACTTTTCGAATTATCTTTTGGCAAGGGTGGCTAGTAATGTTAGTGAATTTCCGTTGTATCGAGCGAAGAGTGTCGAGGAATCCCGATATTCCCGGGTTTCCTCTCCGATCCCTTGGATTTCTCCTGCCTCACCCCGGTTTCCTGGTGACTTCTTGCCATGCAACGATCAGGAGGGGAGAAGCATTTATGAAACAAGTCCAGAGATTTTCACTGTTACAGCACAAGCTTAGCTTAGCAGTTGGAGCCTGCATATATCTGTAAGCTGGTATAATCGACAACCGGAAGGCGCTAAACCAGAAGTTTCCTCCGCTCAGACTTTGAACCTCCGTGGAGCGAGATACTACAGAGCAAAAGCTGTGTCGTTTAAAGTCGCGGACTTCCTGGGCAAAAGTCGAGCTGCTGACTTTATTTTCAGGGAGAAACAGAACGGGAGGAGGGAATCCTTTATATTTTTAATGTATTTATTGATTTTTGTACGCGGATTCCCTCAACATGCACAACCTATCCACCTGTAAACACTGTGAATCAAATCTCTTATGGACTACGCTCTCCAGTCTCCAAACACTTTACTGGAAATTCGCTTACAGTCGCAGCTGTCTCTCCTGAGTTTTAAAAGTTGTACTCAATTAACTTGCAATACCATTGCCACGCAGCGATGACACGAACAAGATATGAATATTCCAGATCCAGAAAGATGCAGTTCATCCTTGTGCATTCCTTGCACTTGGCGTCTTGGTCATCCTCTTCAGTGTTCTTCTCATGCGCCATGTGCTTCCAGTATAATGTTTTGCCTTAGGGATAATTTCTCTTTGGAGATTCTCTCTGCTGCTCGAGTTTAGGTTTCAATGAACAAGAACCCGCTGCTTCGCAGCAGAGTGTTGCTGTACTGATTGATTAGGTTACACGATGTTGTGCCCACTTTGTAAGTTTTAAGAATGTTTGGGTTGAGGTGCATGTATTCGTGCGAGTGTTATTACTTCAGTATTAGATCGGAGTTCAGTATTGAATCTGAATAGTACTCATTCTATTATCCTCAAGTATATATATCTCCTAGATAAACAAATATGTTTTTGTACGATACCGGCGATTAATGGTTTATGTCTACTCATGGATATTTGTAAGCTTCGTAGCGTAAACTAATCTAAATTTCACATGTTCTCTTGTGGTTTGCAGTTACTCAACAGAAGGAAGTTAGCTGAATGTAACATGAATTTTGCACAGTTAGTTAGTAGAATATGGCTCAAATTGATGTGATAATTAGGGATACTATCCTGAAGTACATAATCCCCCTTTCAGTAATAGTGTTTCTTATTCTTATTTATTTTGGAGAATTGACAAAGGCTGTTCGAAATGTGTAAGTAAATCTAAAAAAATCCACTACACTTGGGTTATTTCCTAATAACTATTTTATAAAATTTCTTATATTTCAGGATTTTTCGGAGATTCCTTAAAGAATTTCCCATTTTATACGAGGAGAAAATCAAAGACTCCAGAGCCTTACTCCTTCGTGGATTAGACCAGGTGGAATCCAAGGTTACGGATTTACGAAACCGTGGCGTGATTCGCGTTCTAGAAATTGGAGTCGGTTGTGGTAAGTTAGTTACATATATATACGTTTATTAATGCATTTTCCATTTTTTATTTTTCTCATAGCAGTGTTCAATTGTATTGAAATTTGAACTCTTGTTTGTTTACATTAGGAAAAAACCTGAAATACTATCCTCAGCAATCTCGTCTAGTCGTTGTCGATCCTAGCCCACATTTCATGGAATACTTTGTTGAAAATCGTGACTCGGTAAGTTCCTGGAACTGTTTCCGAACTAATTTCGTCAAAGAAATTTACAAAATGCAATGTACTCATGAACCTAACGTATGTTTTACGTGTATAGTTTCCTGACATATGCCTGGAGGAATATTTAGTTTCTGGAGCAGAATACATGCGAGGAATTCCAGACGATAGCGTAGATGTGGTCGTAGCTACTTTGGTACTATGCAGTGTAAATGATGTCGAAGCAACTCTAAAGGAAATCCTTCGGGTGCTTGTCAATGTAAGTTGAGGGAATAATACATGTTGGAATCCGGCCAGAATTCGCGCAAACAGTTAGTTTTTCCGCAGCACACAAATGATGGCCATTTTGTTCCAAAACTAATGAATTTTATTGCTTTGCAGGGTGGCCGAATGTATTTCTTGGAGCATGTGATGGACTTCCCCCATACAAAGCGCTTTAAATACCAGAAATGGCTAACTAAGCTAGGACTCTGGCAATGGATGTTTGATGGATGTCGACTTGATCGAGATATTGACAATATCATTGCCCGCTCGGGTTTCTCTGAAGTGGACCAAAAACGTTTTTACATTGAAACCAACGAATCTCGAACTCTAAAACTGATGGCGCCACACGTCATTGGATTAGCTATTAAGTAAGGATCCGACAAGTAGAGCAGAGCAGTAGTAGGAGTAGTAATGTCTGAAATGTAGCTAAGCAGATTCTTAATGTTATTTTTCTGTGATACTGATGTAAGTTAATTATATATTCATTCCTTGAAAATTAATGAAACTAATAATGAGCAACATTAATTTTTAAATAAAAGAAAAGCGGAAGGTGCAGCACGATTTTACCTTTTTACATCAAGCAAGTTGCGTAGGCATTTATAGTTAACGCGCATCTTCTGTAAATTAAATTTCATTTACGGCTCATGAATTATTCAAAAGCCACGAATTCTTGATTTGTTGTGAAATTCTATTTTTGGAGGATGATAGATTTGGTTTTTCTATTCTTTAACGTTCTTCATCCAACGAAGAGGGTCATAGAGTAAAGTTATTTCTTGAGCGCCAAACTTAAACATTTTTCCGAGCTATTTAATTCGCTGCAAAAGTATATTTACCCACCCTTGGACGTCGTTCGTGTCGTGGTCGTGACGATGTACCAATGAATTAAAGTAAAAAGTATTGATATTGCATATTGTGGAAACTGCTATTTTATAATTTTCACTCAAGAAGTAGGTGTTATAGAATCTGAGGTGTCATTTAAATTTGAATTTTCATGTTATACAAGTAACCTGCGGATTAAAAAATCCAGTGTATATCGAAATGCCGCTACCACCCGCTTTGGCGGCCAAATTAGCTAAACGAGGATTACTTCAAGCAGGAGAAAAAAAGAAACCTACCGGCAGCACACCATCTTCAGGTAAAATTATAACTATATGGTTATGTTTAACCCCGCATCTCTTTCCGTTATTTTTCCAACCTAATACCATGTTTATTGTTTGGTTATACAGGTTACGTTGAAGAGGTGATTGCAGAAGACTATGATGATCCGAAGAACAACACGACTGTTCCGAAGGCAGTGCCTGAATTAAACAAAGCGCCTCCAAAATTATCAAGATTCCATCGTATTGGCCATTATGGATGTCCAAATAAGACTAACGTTTACCATAAATGCGTACAATTTTGCGTGACCCGCTGGGGACGTGGCCGCAGCCAACCAGACCCAGACTACAATAGGAAGCGATTACAAATGCTGAAAAGATATCCATTACCACCAGACTGGATAGAGTCCTACGATCCGGGAAGGTAATTTGAGCTACCACCTACTAAGTCTACAATCAAAATGTATGACTTGCTTTAGATTTATGCAACGAAACATTTAAATTTTTCCAGCGGTCGCTATTACTACTGGAATAAGGTTACGGAAGAAGTATCATGGCGGAGTCCATTACATCCGAAAGCAAAAATAGGACCTTCGGTTGGAGCATTACGTGAAGAAGTACTTCTTCAAGAACAAATGATGCCGCCGCCTCCTACTCCCCCAAGAGCTGTATCGTTTCCTCCAGAAAAACCTACATCTTCAAGTTCCAGTGACAACAGATATAAGCCCTACAAGAAAGATAATGACAGAAGAAGGAAAGCAAAGGCTGACGACGAACTTGACCCCATGGATCCTGCATCCTATTCTGATATTCCTAGGTAATGTTATTGTTATTATTGTTCTTGGTAAGCAATACTTGTGAAACAACTGGGACTATGACTAATTGCTTCAATTTCACTGTCTATTTGCACAGGGGTACTTGGTCTAGCGGTTTAAGAGAAGAATCTGAAGGTAAAACGGGGGTTGACACCACAGCATCTGGTCCGCTGTTCCAAATGCGACCTTATCCCAGTCCCGGAGCTGTACTACGAGCGAACGCTGGAAAGAAGGACTAAATACACCGGTAGTAGTATGCAATGCACGTAAAATATGGGAAAACTTTTCAGTGGGTCATTAAATCAGTGTTCGAAGCATTATTGCGTTATTTGATTCCAACAGTTTTAACTTTGAAGTTTATTTCGTCTCATGAAGGCTGAAAGGCAGAATTTTATATCTCATTAATTTCATTTTCTACTATAGTATGTTACAGAAGATCTTTAATATTACTGATTACTTACTTAATAATGAATATTGTTACAGAAAATTAAATGAGCTTAATAATTCAAAAGTTGCTTTCGAATGGAATCTGCATCTGATCCAAGCAGTGAATTGCACGGCATCGCTAACTCTGTATGTGATGGACTTGATCACCTTACAAATAATAATAATTATTGTATGGTATGAAATGAAGCAGCGAGAAACCCTTTATTAAGCTGTATATGTTTTACAAATTTAGAGCCATTTAAAAAACCTGCTGCTTTAACTTTATAGTTTGAGTAGGACATCCCTACAGATTTGTTGCGTTTGACACAAGGATGCGGGGAGTGCATGTGCATTTCCGCATGTGCATCTTTTATGCTATGAATGCATTCTATTTTCCTGCATGCAATTCAATGCACAGCTACAGGGGTCCCAGTGAATGTTGTATGTACATACCACGGAAACAGTGTAGGGAAACCTGTCATTCTCATTACAATCGCAAGGCGCAAAGGGAGCTCACGGATTCTCAGTTGTAAAAGCTAATTTTCATGTATAATACTTAAATTCCCTTTAGCATCAATCATGAATAGCCGTCCACGAATAAAATCTGGAGAGCGTTACGGTCCGCAATTTAAGTTAACAGTTTTAAAGTACCTGACAAAATCGGAATCCAACGGAAAGAGGATTTCAATCCACGCTGCAGCAAAACACTTTAAAATCCATCCTACAACAATTTCTGAATGGGTTAAAGACAAGCACAGATTGCAAGAAATTCGGAGCGTTCAGCAAGGGTCATCCGAAGTTTCAGTTAATTGCGAGCCAAGAAAAATTAACGAGGCTATTGAATTACCAGTTATTAAGGCTTACAAAGAAATAACAGAAAATGATTTGTTAATTTGGCTGAGAGGACAACGCTGTCTTTTACTCTCTGATGACCCTAATAGCGCAAGCAGTTTTCAAAAAAAACTTATTGCCGAATTTTGTAATGAGAAATACTCAATGAAAATTTCAAAACAAAATACATGGATTGATGCATGGCTGTTAAAATTAAAAACCGCTGTTCAGAATAGCAGTGACAATATTGAGGAGCTTAAAAGTGTGTGTGAAGCAGATCCTGCGCAAAGCACCATCTCTGCAAGAATTCAAGTGAGTAATTTATTTTCGTTACTTCCTTAATTATCTTGGGATTTGATGAAATTTCGCTTATATACTTGCATTCGATATTTCCTACGTTCAGGAAATAACTGCACTCATAACGCTGCACTAGTTTTAGTTTCTCAAAACTCATGCATTTAAAATCCTCATATTCGGCAGTTACACAGTGGTACGTCATATTTTTGCAAATGCAAAGAAACGTTTTGCAAGCTCTTGCAAAAACAGACACATTTTGCATTAATATTGGTTTGAGAGCATACCGGCCTAGTGCTAAAGGCTGCGATGATGATTATCCGCGGGAATTCTAGCAGACATCGGTCAATTAAAACATATTGAAACCCACGTGCATCAAACCGCGTATAAAAATATTAATTATAAAATATATGCATATTATTTCGTGCATTCAAAGTTATACTTTAATTTCGAATCAAAGTTAAAATTTATCTGATAGTACATCTGTTTAGTGCATGCAACTTGCTCTACCGTTAGTGAAGAAATATGGGGAAAATGAAGAAACCAAAACAAGGCGAAGAAGACGACGAGCGAAAAGGAAAGAAGAAACGGTATTCCCAAATTAAACCAAGCGCTAAAACTACAATGCAAACCCGTAAAGAAATGCGTAAGCAGCAAAGAAAAGCCAAGAAAGCAAAGAAGTTTGAATTTTACTCCAAAAAAACCAATCCTCAACAAGCTGCTGTATCACAGAAAGATATAGGTAAAGCTTCCGGTAAAAATAAGAAGCAAGGTCAGAGTCCGAAACAGCCAAAACAGTCTCAGCCCCAAGCCAAAGGAAAGAAAGTCAAATCAACTTCGGAAAAAATGGTTGATTCCCATGAACAGTTGAAGCTGGAGGAAAAGCAATTGAGGAAAGAAATGGATGCGGTACGACGGAAACGGTTATTGGAGGAAAATTTACAAGAAGATAAAACTATCCGCAAAGCTGAAAAGATTTTGAAAATAAACAAAAAATCCAAGATTCCTGCTTCATTTCGAGAAGATGGTTTGGATTGTAAGTTGTTGACTTCATTAGAACTGAAAATCTGAATCCTTGTATATAAATTTTAAGTTCTTTGAGTTGACACTTTATTATGCGCTTTTACAGATATTTTGGAGTTGGTATCATCCTCTGGCAAGTCGAAGAAAAAAGATCAGATGAAGAAGCCTGGAGAATCTGATGATGACGATGATGGGTCGGAGTCGGAAGAAGATTATGATGGAATGAGTGATGATGAGGATGATGAAGGCCTAAGCGATGAGGAAGAGACGTCCACTGTTCCGAAGAAACGACTGAAGCGAGATTTGGAATCAGAGGACGATATGGAATCTGATTTTGGTGAAGAATCAGACGTAGATAATGCAGACTCAAAAGACAATGATGATAATGAATCTGACTCAGGCAGTGAAGAGGGTAGTTTTGGTTCCGGGGAAGAACTGGATAGTAATGCAGAGCGTGAAAAATTTCTTGAAGGCAATGATGCTACTGAAAAACCTGTAAAGAAGAAACAGAAACAATCTAAAGATAACGAGTATTGGGAAGATATTTACGGTCGTTTGAGGAACAAAGAAGGTGCTGTGGTAAGTTCTTTTAGCATATTAATCTAAGGGTAAAGGGATTTGGGGAATATCAAATTCACTGTTATTTTCAAATACCAGATCAATGAGAAAACTATGCAGCCTATAACTGCACCAGTTGCGGCAACAGGAGGAAAATACGTTCCGCCTGCTAAACGAGGAGAAGAGAGCGGGCGTGCGAAAATCATGAGGAACCTTAAAGGATTACTAAATCGTTTGTCTGAAGGAAATATGCATAATGTATCACAGCAGGTATTTATTCAGTACAATTAATTGGTCTTTCTACAGTTTATATTTGGTGTTGTTTATAGTAGAATGTCATATTTTTATTTGTTTTGAATTTTGTCAGGTAGAAGAACTATATATGTCGAATAGTAGAAACGAAATGAACGAATCGTTGTTAGAACTTCTGTACGCCTCCTTGTTATCGGATGTAATTATGCCAGAGCGTTTGGTTTGGGAACATGTGATGCTTGTTACTATTTTACACGCTAATGTCGGATCAGAAGTTGGTAAGAAAGATAACGCAAGTCATGTAATTAATTTATGCACTGTATTAGACTATTGCGTGGGAAAATTTGGGGTTTACGTGCACGTATTAATCCTCACATTTTTCGACAATTTCCAGGAGCATTTTTCGTTCAAAACTTCATTCAAAAGTTTCAGGAGCTTTACGACCAGTTCGAAAATCTTGAAGAATCAAAACGAGTTCAAAATGCTGTTTTGCTTATTGCAGCGACTTATCATTTTAAGGTAAATAATCGAAATACGGAGTACAAAAAGGCCTATGCAGTGTACCACTATTGTAAAAACTTACTCATTATTTTATTTCAGATCGTTGGTTGCAAGTTGATTTTCGATGTACTCGAATTCATGGCTAAAAACTTCACACCGAAGGATATCGAGCTAATCCTGACATTGCTAAAATCAGTTGGATTTCGGCTTCGCAAGGATGATCCTATAATGTTGAAGAATCTAATACTTGTTATACAAGAACACGCTGGAACAGCAGTTGCGTCTAAGTAAGAGTTCGTTAACTATTCTTCATTCAATTCTGGTTTCAAAGTGTGAACAATTTGTAATTTATTTTTCCTTTCAACTTCGCAGTTCTCGCGTTCGCTTCATGGTAGATGTGCTAATGGCAATTAAAAATAACAACATGACTAAAATTCCCAATTATGATCCCAGTCATGGCGAGCATTTAATCAAAATAATTAAACAACATTTTCACAAAGGCAATTATGTTACGGAGTTGAAAATTGGAATGGCGGATTTGTTGAATGGTAAGTAGCTTAAAATTATTTATGTTACAAAATATCATTTCTGATGGTAGCTCATGAAGTTAGTTTTAAAAATCCTACGATGGTAATTTTAATGGCATCATTTTCTGTCGTAATCATAGCGGAATCCAAAGGACGTTGGTGGATTGTCGGTTCAGCGTGGTCGAACTTAGGCAGTGCGCAGCAATCTACAGATGCTACATCCAGCAGTGCAACTACCACTATATCTACCGTTGTCAACAAAAAGCTTCTTGCGAAAGCGAAAAAATTCGGCATGAACACGGACGTTCGAAGGAGCATATTTTGTGTTATCATGACAGCGGAGGTATGTCTTAAATGCAGTAGATTTTAACTATCTCCATGAAATTCGTACTAACTATTAAGGTTGTTCCAGGATTATTTGGAAGCCTTCGAGAAGCTAATGCATCTTGGATTAAAAAATCAGCAAGCTAGGGAAATGATACATGTCTTAGTGTATTGTTGCCTACATGAAAAGAAGTACAATCCGTATTATGCCCTAATATTAAACAAGTTATGTGCCACAGAAAGACATTTCATGGTAAGATTTACAACAAAATTCATAATTTGTTGAAAGCCAATCTCTGAGCATGTTCTAAATAATGTATGTTTGATTTCAGCTTACATTGCAATACGGGCTCTGGGACCGACTAAAAGACATGACAAGTTTAGCTCCCCATCAGTTGGATAACATGAGCCGGTTGCTAGTAGATTTAATTATTGAAAAGACTCTGCCATTATCTGTACTAAAAATAATCGATTTCGGTGATATGAAAAAAGAGAAGCTTGTATTTTTGAAATCTACCTTAGGTGGAATACTGCTTCAGAAAAACAAGGAAAACTTGGAAGAGATTGTTTTTAAAATAGGTTTGTCAGAGAAACTGCACTTATTCCGAGAAAGTTTGAAATTATTCTTAGGTCACTTTATGTTAAAGGAGAGCATAGAGGTAGATGGTGAAGAGGTGACTTCCACATTAGATGCTACCTCTATGAAATTACTAGAGGATCGAATCAAAATTGTAGAGAACGCTTTACAAGTCGGTCGCGGTAGGCTTTTACTGTAGATCAGCATATTTTGGCGTGACTGATTAATTTAAGATAACGTAAGCTATTGTGAACATGTACTATTTTATTTTAATAGAAATTGTTAAATATATATTTTGTCGCTCCATATTGTTCTTTAATCATTGAACCACATCATTGCACGTAATCTGAATATTTTTATGCTTATAATATAATACGTTTTTGTTTATAAAAATGCATTGATTTTTAATTTATTGAGTTAATACTAACACTTGTTGCTTCTTTTTGTTGCAGTATTCCGAAAGTTTTAAGATTGAGGTTACCGAGTATGCCAAAATCATCGGACAAAGGAAAGCTGCTAGACTCTTTTGCGTATCACAGAAGCGGATCTACGACTGGCTGAAACAAGAAACTGTGCTACGATCCAGACTTGACTATGACCCGACAGAACTGCTTCCAGTTACATCCTCCAAATCATCATTCTCAAAAGATGGAATCCCTCCATTGTTAGGAATCCTTAATGACGCCACTTCGACATCGACAAAGATAATACCTTGCAAAAGCGTTCGACAAGTTGTGGATTTAAGTGTTGAGGAGGAGCTGTTTAAATGGTTTATATCCATGGAACCGAGGCCATCAAGCTCTCAAGTGCGCAATGCTGCTGTGCAAATGTACAGGTCAGTTGGTTTGCATACCTTAAAGGATTTCAGTTATCGTGTAGGTGTCATTTACTTATATTTCTCATTCCTTGCATCATTAGGTCGAAGGGGCACATGGAGATTAAATGCTCCTATGGTTGGTATAGGAGATGGTGTGACCGTTTCAGAAACTGGAACTCAAAAACCGAAGCACACGATTACCTCATTATTCCCTGGATATTAGAGCAGTACGATAATAATTGTATAGTCTCTTACTCCAATCTTCAATCATTCGGGCGAAGTAGGCTAACTAAAATAAGATCGGGATTTAAGGCATCACTAGGTTGGGCATCAAGATTTTTCAAGCGCCACCACCTTCTACTAACATGGGATGGGCATATCGATGATCTGCCAGAAGAAATGTCACGTAAATCGGCCGTTTTTGTGAAAACTATCCAACAATACGTATTCGAAAACAGACTGAAGGAAATTCAAGTTGCATGCATGGATGAAATACCGTTATGCTTCTCGGGTAACAACGTTAGTGATATGGAAACTTCTTCCGGTGATACTCAAATTTCTCACCACCGGAAAATTTCGATCAAGAATTGCCAAGCTACAGTAATACTTGCCTTAAAAGCTGATGGTATCCCGCTACCGCCAATGATAGTCGTGAAGGTATAAAAAAGCAGAACTGCTGCACCGGTTTGTAAAATATAAAATTCTGACGACATTTCTTTTTACGGTTCTGCTAATTTTTAGAGCCAGCAAGAGCGGACCTTGAAGCAAATATATGTAATCAGCGAAGACAATCCCGTCGGCGTATACTATGGTAACTCCACTGAACCGGATCTAGAGTGTTTAGAAAAATGGACTGACTTCGTGTATCTCAAAAATATGCAATCTCCAAGTATCCTTTTGTGTGATTCCTATAACCTCCATGAAGAGCTATCGAACAAATTCAACAGGGAACAATCTGCAAATAGTAGCATTAAATTTTGCATTTTTCCTTCAGGATGTGCCTGCAAACTGCAGCCACTGAATGTACATGCCAAGATTGCTTTTCTGGTAAATGTTTTTTCTTTGATTTTTTTTCACTGCTACAGTAGATATGGTGTATAGGTAATCTTCCACTTTGGGTTTCAAAAACCGTCTTTTGTGATTTCAGAAAAGCATCAATGAATCTTGGGAAAAACATTTACGGGACACCAGCGTCGACTCCAAAATCAAGTTACCTTCGACAAACGAATTAGCAGAATGGGTCAGAAGCGCTTATGACATGCTGAAGACTGACTTGAATATCGTAAGTGAATTTAAATTGGCGTAGGATTTTTATGTTTGGAAGAACTGAACCTGTAACACAGGTTACTCGGATTTCAGAAAATATTACGGGAGTCTTTTGGAAAAGTGGGCATCTGTGTTGACCTAGGTTCTATACCACCATTACTTGTGGAGTAATAATGTCACCTAGAGTAGCACACAGGTATGTGCATTAGTTTTTATTTTTCGTGTTCTAAATAATTACTGGTATAATTTGGGCTTTTCATAGTAATAAGGTTTAAACCAAATTTTCTTGCAGGATTCCTGTTGGCGGTATAGTAGGAGCTTCCTGGGCTGGGAATAAATTGTTTCCCTAGGCATTACTGCCCAAGACCATTTATTGCGATACACGGTTTTCTTCAGTTGCAGAGAATTTTTCAGTTTCCATTCAATTCCACGTAGAGTATGCCTGAGAACCGGAGCAAATGAGACATACTCAAGAAGCTGATGCAGCAGTATTCCAAGTATTACTTCCTCTGATAAGCAATCAGGGCCTTCTTTGTTGTCGATGACAAAACAGGAACGGATGAAAAGACAGCAAAGTTGCTCACACGTCGTGCTGATTAAATGCAAGTCAAGAATGGAAATATGGAATCTCTGTAGCCACAAACGTTCTAGATTTGGAGGAAGTTCGCCAGCATTCTTAATTTGAGGGGCTTGGCTGAAGACTTCACTAACACCGACCCTTTTCAATCGAAGGCGTCTCAGTTGCGGACACGCTGAGAATACGCTCAGATTCAGCACATCCCCCGCTGCCAGTTCAATAGTCAGTTCAATTTCTCGAATAGAATTTCGGTTCAGGGTCGTAATTGTTTGCACAAACTCACAAGATACGCCCAGTTGAGTTTCGACATGTACAGCTTGTAGAGTATGCTGTGCAGTTAAAAGTTTTGAAAAAAAGTTGCAAATCCCATTTCGAGTGGTACAGTTTTTGATGGACGGAAGAGCTATGAAGCAATGTGTTAACTTTGTGTGTAGCAGGTTGCACAAGTTGCTTTCACCGTGAATATAAATCTGATCATCCAGAGCAATATACGACGCTGGTGCATGTTGATCGTAAGGAAAGTTTGTGAGGTGTTCAACTTCACTTCCAGTGTGGAATGCCACAGTAATACGACGAATGCTCTCCTTCTGACGCCCAATGAACATGAGAATAGGTGCTACAAACGCGCACACAAAATTGCGCCCCATGTTCAACATTTTACAAGACAGGCTTTCTAAATTCGGGTACGGATTCAGAAGTATTTGGTCCAGATTGTAGCGGAGCTGTTTAGCATCTAATTGCTTGAAACGAGAAAACCGGAGACGGTCCAAACTCAGAGTAAGGCTTCGGAGACGTGGGAAATATTCCAAAGGATATTGCTGGCACCAATTTTCATACAAGCTTCCGGATTCAATTGGCTCTATGAAGAAAGTTACCATTTCCAAATTCCTCCAGCAATCAATAATCTTAAGAAAGTTTTTTGAGCTAATCTTTTTGACGAACACCAATCCTCTTGGCTCTGGAACTCTGAGATAGTGCTTATGCTTCAGGTGAAAGGTTAAGTCTTCAAGATAATAGCAAGAAATTTCTAAGGAGATGGGTTTCTTGAATCTAATGCCTGCTGAAAACATCTTCTCAGGAGTCAAGGTCGTATGAAATGCAAACATGAAATCAATTTGTGCCCTCCAGCTTGCGCAAACTTTTCGGCAGTTGAAAATATCTCCTTGGGTAAGCAATGAAAATATTCGCAGATTAACCTATAAAAACAGTTTTCATCACTTTGGTTTAGCTGACGATACAAACAGACGATATTTAATATTTTCAGGTAATAAGTGTATATAAGTGCAATGCAATTGTCAAGGAGCCATGTTCTACCTCTGGAGGAAAGCAGGAAATGTAAGAACCATCCAAGGGAAAACAATCAGTTGAAACGGCTTCATCGTTCTTATCTTTCAAAGCAACAACCGCCGTGCCAAACTTTGGAGCCAGCTCTCTTAAAAAAGTTTCGAAGCCTTTAAAGGATTTTACTCCCTTGAAAAGTTTGCATCTTCCGTGTCGGCGCGCCCATTCGTACACTACTCCATTCCTGTCCATAGCATCTGAGGTTAAATAAGATTTAGAACAGCTCTCTGAGTTCAGAATTCCAAGTTCATCTTGACTTTTATAGACGGAATCTGCGAATCACCCATGTACCTCCAGCTTTACTTAATCCTTGAAGATCAGTTACATTCAACTGTGACGATTTGCAATATTCTCTTAGTACTTGAAAACGTCTGCTGTAATCCACTCTTTGCCGATTCAATTGTTTACTTAAATTTGTCCCGGTTCCGAGTGTCAAGAAATTTCTTGCGTCACCTCCCCTAGGCTCTGCCAACGGAACAACCATTGGGATTGGAAAACTTAAATCCGAACTCAGCATTGATTCAATTAGTGTTGGCATTTGAGGAAATTAAGTGGAGATCAACCCTGTAGTGTAAGCTTTAACAGAAACTGGGAACAGTTCTGAGTATTTCATATATTGTAGTTGTAAATAATCCGAGGATACAGTATGTTATATTTATATAATATACACAGTAAATTAAAGGTAGATAAATATAGATTTGATGAAACTAATCTTTTGTAAATCTAAAATTTAATTTTATGAAAATTAATAGCTTTTAAATTCTAGCATAAAGTGTGTAGATTATTTTTGTTTACAATGAATAGATTTATTGTGCACATTGCCGGCACAACGAAAATTGTTTATTCGCAATTATATAAGCTTCCAGATAAGCAATAGAATTCTAATAGAGAAGAAGATTACAATTTATTGAAATTATGCCAGTTTCGAGACAAAGTATCTAAAGAAACGATATGACGCCTTAACTTTAGCTTGAATGTGGCCGTGACTGCCGGGGTGGACAACATAATAATATGACATTGTAGGATAATGATTTCGGGATTGATTAAGGTTTTGTGTAGGGAGACCCTGTGGTGTGGTAGTTGCCGATTCGGTTCGCAGGCGAAGTTCAGCGATTGTTGACACACTGTGAACTTGGATGGGTGATCCATACCGGGAAGTCAACCTTAATTCCTAGTGAGGAAGAGTTTCAGCATGTTGCGGGTCTCTTTCTGCTGTACTGCAATGTTCTTAGAAGAAGTTATGTGATGACATTCTCTCCTAAGCTTTGTAGCTTCTTATCTACTTGGCTCTGTGGGTGCTGTAGTTTGGCTTAGGTACTAAAAACCTGGGACTAAGAAAACTCAGCCGGTACGGGGTGGATAACACTGGGTAGTTTGCATAGCATGGAAAGTGGCCAAGAGCGGGTTGGTCCTGAGTCCAGTATGTAAACTCCTCATTAGAGTGCCGCTTCTCTAATGGGATGCCAGGCTGTTCAGGGAAAGAATAGGCTGACTATTTGAGGCACGTCTGAAATTAGCTTACAATAGCTACATCGGCGTGGTTGTTCAATACAACCCTGCTTCCTTTACATTTACATTTACAAGGTTTTGTGTAAGTGCTGATAAGAGAATATATACAGAATGTAGTCTTTTTGTATTCAGTGCAGCACCTGATGAATCTGATTACCTTACATGTTATGATTCTGTGGATGGCGAAACTACTGTTAGGCAATATGGGACTGACTTTTTATCTATCAGGTATATATGATCCAATAATAATTCAGATAAGAACTGCTGATGTCAACATGCATGACGAATTGGAAACGAACTATTTGGCAGTTGGCGTGAATTCGTCAGAAATGTCTTTGAGTCACAGTTTTCTAGATCAAACTTTCCCATTATCTGCAAAATCAATGAGTAAAATACGCACAAAGGCGACATAAGTGTGACTGTTCTCAACTTTCCTCCGTACTTAGTCTATTGTACCAATTCTGCCCATAAGTGTAACCTAGTTATAGATTAGCAAAGCTTCTTCAAAAAGGTATTTGCTTCATGTCAGACTGTGGACTGTGGCCCGGTATGCTTGCTGATGTTGAGTCGCATGAAAGTGCAACTTCTGTAGCTTGATTTTCGAGTCTTGACTCAACTTAGTGTCGTTCATGCTTTATGTAAATTTGCATTTCCAGAAAAATTTATTTGGAATTTGATTTTAAAAGCACAAAATCTAATCTGAAACACCTGTTGACCTGTTTATGATTCTATTCGATCACAGTCGCAGTGAATGCACCTGCCATGTCAGCTAATAATTGTAGCAGACAGGGGACTCTGTTGAGTCGTTTCCTAGGCCTCAAGTTTGAGTTGGAAGCAATAATCAAAGATGTTGGCGAACTTCCCACTGCCCCGGACCGGAAAGCTCACCTTCAAGAGCTTCTAGCAAAATGGTTCTCGGAAATAGAGGCACTTCAAAAATCAATAGCTTCCTCCTGTGAATCCGACAACGAATTTGAAAAGGCTATGGAAGATCTCAGTCTCAGACCATTAATTCGGCGACACCATGAAACTGTTGAGAAGCTTAGCAAGGATGAAATTCTGGAAACCCCAAGTATGCTTGCCAGGTCAGAGGTAAGCGAGAAGAGCGAAGAAAACACAAGAATCAAAAGGAGGATTGTAAAATATGATGGGGATTTAAGCATTGCATTCCATCCGACTACTAAGGTAAAAAGAAAATGTAATTATGTGCTCATGCCTGATATTTTCAGCAAAGAGATTATCTCACTGAATTGACTTCTGTTTTGAAAATAGGCTGATAAAACAATTGACAACGTGCGCGACGCTTCGACCTCGAAATTCTACGGCCGAATTTCAGAACTCGAGCAACTAACTGCAGTGTTAGAAAAAGTCGAAACTGGATCTGGTGAAAAATCCAACAAGTCTTTCACGATTGTTCTTCACGGAATGGCTGGAACGGGGAAATCTGCACTAGCAACTATGTTTGTCAGCAACGTTCGAAAAGAGTTTAAAAAGCGTCATTTAATATGGATTTCCGCGGAAACTAAACGAAGTATCCGGGAACAGTTTGTCAAACTTTTTGAAGAAAACTTTCCAGGACTTCCGTTGCGGAACAAGCAAGGAGCACTATTTAAAGATGATGATTTGATGAGCAACATTTATAATCATCTTACCAAAAATCCTTCATTGATTATCTTCGATAACGCTGCGAGTGCCATTAAAACCTACGGCATTAAGGAAGACATCGCTGATTTTTTCTGCAAATCCGCCCAACCAGGCCACCACCATCCTGTCAATCTGATCACTACAAGAACAGGAACACCAGAAGCTTGGAATGGTTATAACTCCAACATGATTTCGCTCGACGCATTCAGCGAAGAAGACTGTTTGGGGTACATGAAGACAGTGCTACCCGTACTCTCTCATTACGAAACTGAATGCCGACGCTTGTGTAAGTTTTACGACCGTTTACCAGCAGCTATTGACCACGTTCTAAGTGTCATGGCGCATGAAGCACAATCCTGTGATGACCCAGCTAGCTACAACCCTTTAGACCGTATACACAGGTCCCTTGGAATTCCACCTACTTCCAAAGTGAATGAAGAATGGATGAGCGTGGATCTCAATGAAAAGCTATGGCACTCTTCACTAGAATTGATACGAAGCATCCCGAACATAGGTGAATACGCAATGCATGTGCTGGATGTTATTGCCCTGCTATCATCCAACGGTATATCACACAAATTTTTGCTTCACATTCTGAAAAAGTATCTGATTATGGAACAATTTGAGCGGAAGCCCCCACAAGAAGACGTAGAGAAATTAATTGCTAATTCCATTGGCTTGCTGATCAAGTTTTCCGTAGTCCAAACCCGAAACCAAAGTATTTACATAAACATGCTGCTTAAAAGTCACAGACTAAGTTGTTTGAAGCGGGATTCCCTTCTCGAGTCTCGCATGGTTGCGATTGCCAATTCTATGATTGCTACACCTGAACTTACTTGTTGCGTGCAAAAGTCCACATATACTGACAATTTAAAACATGTTCAAAAAGTTTGTAATGCAGTTATAGAATATACACAAACTGATACCAGCAAATTATTAAGGATAAGGTGTGCACAATACGTTCAAGACTGCTTGCCCCAGACTGCGCTGAATCTACTCTCGACTTGCAAAGATACACTGGAAACACTAGAAGTAAAATCAAAATCCTACTCAAAACTAGGTGATTATCGTCAAGCTTTAAAACTTATCAATACACAGTGCGTGGTATGTGAAAAAGTATTTGGAATAGATGGTAAACTAACTCTCAGCGCCAAGAACAAGTTGGCAATTTTTTATTCACAACGAGGAGACTACGAGACCGCTCTACGCCTGTCCACAGAAGTCTATGATGCTAGTTGCCGTATTCTAGGAGAAGTTCATCCTAAAACTCTCAGCATCAAGAGCAATATGGCTGCTTCGTATTCGGGACTCGGGGATTACTTGAAGGCGCTTCAAGTGTCCCAGGAAGTCTATGACGCTAGTTGCCATAGTCTAGGAGAAAATCATCCAGATACTCTCAGCATCAAGCACAACATGAGTACTTTTCATGCAGACCTCAAGAATGTTTCCGAGGCACTTCGGTTGTCCAAGGAAGTCTATGAGGCTTACAGTCGGAACCTTGGAGCTAATCATCCGCTAACTCTCAGCACCATGAACAACATGGCTGTTTTTCGTTCAGAACTCGGGGATTATGCCGAAGCACTGCGATTGTCTCGGGAAGTCTATGATGTTAGGTGCCGGGACCTTGGAGAAGAGCATCCGGATACTCTTAGTATTACGAATGCTCTGATCTCTTTTCATTCAAAACTCGGGGATTATGCAGAGGCACTTCGATTGTCTAAGGAAGTGTACGCCATTTATTCCCGTAACCAAGGAGAAGAGCATCCTGATAGTATGAAATTGAAGAACACCATGTCCGCCATTTATTTCAGCCTCGGGGATACTCCGCAAGCTCTAAGATTGTCTAAAGAAATCTTTGGGATGTGTTGCCGTATCCTAGGAAACGAGCATCTTAACACTCTAACCGCCAAATATAATGTAGCGACTCTGGAGTCAAACATGGGGAACTACGCAGAAGCTCTTAGATTGTCCAAGGAAGTGTATGACTCTAGTTGCCGCATTCTCGGGGAAAATGATCCATTAGTTGCGAAAGTACAAGATCTATTTACAAAATTAAGCCGAGAGTTAGTTTTGTTTTCGGAATTGGGAAAAGCCTTGGGTTGTAACCGTGAAAGTGCATAGCACGACTGCAATTGACTTGATGCTAGTAACTGCAGATTGCAGATAACCTAGTCTGTTGATATGTTAGCACTGTAGGTTTTAGACATGACGTTGCTGTACATTGAAACTTTTGTAGATAACACGTTTTTAATGTAGTCTCCTAAAAAGAGTTGTCAGACCAACAGTTTCGGAATTATTTTGGTTGCAAAATTTGAACTCCTTTTTGTATTAAAACGTACTCATATACTGTGTGCACATTATTGCACGTGTTCACGCTCATTTGCATCACCCTATCATTTTACGCTAACGTTACGTAGGACCCATTAAGCCATTTTGTTAGTTCAATTGCCACTTTAAAAATGGCGAAATCACCCAAACAAAGGGGTCGAAAAAAGAATGCTACGGTTAAAAAGAAAGTTTCATCCCCACCAGTATCTCTACCAGAAGCAGAGGATGTTAAATCCCTTGTACAGCCTCAGTCTCATCTTTTGTCACCTGTAACAACAGAGAAAGAGCTTGAGGTAACGGTTTTACTGATTTACTTGCAAGCTTGAAATGCTATATTGAAATCAAATCCGGCTTTCTCCACTCTCTCCAGGACAACTTTCGGATGTGTACCGTTTTACTAATGGAGGATTCTCCAGATCTATCAGAACTAACATCTCAGCTACTGAAGTACATAGAAGCAGGACTCCGACCCAGGTTTTATGCAATCACCCCAGAATCTGTTCAAGATGCGAGTATATTTTTTAGCTTCACTTAGTTTCCGGTTTACTCCTTTGAAAGCCATTTCATTTATTAATTTAAATTGTTGTCAAAAACTTGCAGATAATTAGCTCAAAAATGTCTTCTACCAGTGGGGATGACGAAATAGCACTGACAATCAAGCAGCGCTTAGAAGAATTAAAAGCAAAGGCAGTGCAAGAGAATTTCAATAAAGCAAAAATACAAGTATTGGTTTATATATATACAAGGTTGCGATTATCCTAGCCTAACGTTTCACGGGATCCTGAGCTACAGTATTATGTTTTGTCCATCGTATAGGAATTCGTCATCGATGGAAAACGATCCAAAGACAACATAAATTTATCTGGTACACCTAAGGACTTGAACATAGTCGCAAAGAATTCTCTTAAACATAATTCTTTGGACGAGACACTGGAACGAACACGTGCTTCTGGCGGAGGAGACGCGAATGGTAGAAAAAATAAGCGCAAGTCCAAAAATGGATCTATTGACGCATCCTCCGGGAGTGATAGTTCTGCTGGATCACGATCAAAATCTAAGAAACTAAAGAAAGGAAAACGAGTAACGGCCCGTTACTCGTTAACGGGTGATTCTTCAGATAAGGCGGCAAAGTCCCTGAATGAAAACAGGGTGCGCAATTTAAATGAACCCTCTAACAGTAATGTGTCCGATGATCCATTATTACGAAAGAAGAAAACGAAAAAAGGTACTAAATCAACGGGTTCCAGTGATTCTGGTAGTGAAAAAAAGAAAACGAAGAAAACTGGTAGCAACAACAAGAACAAATCCAATGAGGAACAGAAAATACAAAAAAAGCCAATGCTATCACCTTCTTTGACATTTCCAAGCCCCAGAAATAGTACAATGAAGAAACGGGGGGAAATGAAGCTACCAGGCTTTGAAATGGAAGGTAAACTTAAAATCCAAGCTATAAACAAAAGCCAAAATGTTGGTTCATGAGTCAAGTAACGAAACAAACGTTTTCTGTGTCGTGTAATCACCGAATTCCCGTTTCTTAGATGATTCACCAAGGGACGGACCGGACATGTTTGTCCTGCTCCATGGATTCTACGATCCTAAACTTCTGGAAGCTTTGCACAAAGTAGGTCTGTCGTATCTTGAAAAACACTTCCGAAATTTTATTTACGTTAGTTTTTCAAGCTTCAGTCTTTAAACCCCCCATTAAAATTATTTACAGCTGCTCCAATTGATGGAATTCTCATGTTAACGCAATCGAAACTAAAGAAGAAGAACCTATCTGTGGTAGACGTAGAAGGAATCATTCCCGGAGCTTTCATGCCACAAAATGTATTGCCAGAGTACAAGGAGGAAACGTTTGAAGCCATGGATTCAAAAAATAGCGACAACTATCCAGGGTAACCATGAAAGTTCTGGTTATTCAGTTCTGTGGAACATCTAAATTAAAATGAATTAGAACACTAATCATCCCAATAACAATAATAAACTCATATATATTTTACAGAGGGAACCTTGTTCACAAATTTTGGTTCAATCTGGTCCAAATGATAAACTCAGCGGATCCTTCCTCATATATCCATGACATTGCTTTGTTCCAAAGTGAAATTCCTAAAGTAAGAAGAGTTTTCTTATAAAGTGGTCTTCTCATTATGACATCAATAGCTCATAACTCCCGAAAAACTAATAGTTACCTCGGCAAGCAATGATTTTTGTGCATTACCGAGATTATCATTGTTTTGATATTTCTCCAGCCACTACCACAGAGTGATGACCGAGATGAAGCATTAGCGTATTATCATGCTAAACTTTTGGATGAGATTGCGTCACGGCTTTATGAAATGGGTCTGTTGACATGCTGGTTTCAGTGTTACAAGAGCGCTACATCCGCAAAAGAGGTAGAGTTTTACCTTATGTGTGTATCGCTGCAATTCAGTTTCCACTTTTTATTACATCAATATCAATAAGTTCAAAATTTGCATTACTATCACAGGTATCTTCTCTCAGTGACACCGGGTCAAGCCTTTACGAAGATTTCTTGTCAACAATCCCGCAAGAGTGCGTTACGGTGCCGTTAATTGTGGAAGCAATGTTGATGCAGGTATGTCTCCAACACCTATACATGTTTTTGAAAACGTATACGTTTACTCTGCATTCCCTATAAGTTATTCACCGATCGTTTTGAACCGTAAAAAAGGTAGTTGAAGTCACGGATGGTCCAAAATATCACTTGCTAAGCAATAGCGGGGGGAGTGTTTCAAACCTCCGTCCAAGGGATTTTACACACGACATAAGGGATATTCAACGAAGCGATCGGCCGCCAAGTTTGCAATATGAGCCGAATGGATACTTGGAAGATACAGAGGCTTCATTCAAAAGCGTTCATACCGTTCAAGATCTATACAAACTTCAAGAAGAGTACGGCGAACATGACCTACAAGAATTTGATGGAGAAGGTCACAATCCTCCTCATCATAACTTCAAAAGCAGCTCCACACGTTATCGACCTTACTTGAGTTCTCTGTACTACAAGGAAAACAAACTGAATCTTTGTACTCCTCCCTCAAGTTCTACGGAAGTCCAACCAAAGTTCCAAACGACGACGTTGATCGATTCCAATGATTTTGCTGGAATCCGTGCTTGTCATTTGGAAAGTAAGTCTGTTTATTTCAACTCAATCTTTCCAAGTCAAACTTGGAATTAACTGCCACTTTGTTTGAAGCTTCTTAATTTCCAAATTTTACTCGCTGCAGACGACTTTGCCGTCCTGGTTGCATCGAACGAAGTGGCGGGTACATTTACAAGCATTCGTAACTATCTTTGGGATGATTTGCCACAATTTGATGAGCAATTGCACGCCAAGTTTCAAGCAAACTTAACACAGTTTATGCACTTTTTACCCTGGGAAGAATTCGATCTCAATGGTATGTAAAAGGTCACACAAATTTTCCTCAGTGTTGACCTCTTCCTAAGGACTATTCTGACGTGCTTATTTATTCAACTTTCCAGACATGTTTTTCATACTTCATTTACTCCTCGCTGCTGGAACAGAAAAATGTATTTTACGCGACCAGGACAAAGAAACTTCAGCAGAAGGGTTACATGACGATCCTTACTGCTGTGATGGCGCACGTAATCGTTTTAAGAGTCTGCTTGCAATTTACAACAAGGAAGAATTACAAGATAACCGTCTAAGTGTAGATAAAAATTATCTTGCAATAACAGAAGGCAAGGAAAACTCTGGATTCATTATTTCTGGAACTAGCAAATCTACCTTTCATGTTATTGCTCCAAAATCTGCAAAACTTGATGTTCATCGTAAAGACCAAGTCAGTAGATCAGAGAACAGATATTAATTAGTAAAAACTCTTACTCGTTGACCGTATTTACAAGTTTGAATCAATTTTTGTTAATTATACAGAAACGAGACCCACTGAGTAAGCTATCCCTAAGAACCTCCCAGAACGAGGAGGCAGAAGACGAAATCAACTATCTCCTTCAACCTGGAGTATCAGAATTTCCTCTACCGGATTCGGAGAACCGAAAATCCCTTCGTCGATTAGACCATCGCGGCGTGTCCAAACCGCTAATAGCTGCAACCAAATCAATGATAGAAACCACACCAAGACAATACGGTTGTACTTGTAACGAGTTGTGTCCTGCCTACGTCTACAACCTACCATATGCTATATGATTTTGCACATAAGGCTAGAAAAACAGGAACACAACACTTTCTAAAGGTTACTACTGGTTCAATTCTTTAATTAGGTCGTGTTCACTTTAAGATCATACACCATCCCGAAACGAATCAATGACAACATATAATCTCCTAAGCTAGTCTTAATTAACTTAAGTTAAACCTTCTTCAACCTCTTATCCTAATCCTTAGTTAAGAGATTACTATACCGATTTATACTAACTATTCTAAATAATTAATTATAATTATTCTAGCTCTTTGGGAGAACACATTACTCTAGGCGGACTGAAACACCTATCACACTTTAACTAACAATTAGTTAACCTGATCTAGTTTTACGTATAATCCTAATAGTCTAAGACACTCCCGTCTTTCCTACTATATACTAAAACCTCGACCCTCTAACTACTAGAATTGAGGAGCTCCGGACCACACGTCCGTCCTATTCTATAGTTAAGCACACTCTCTTTCCTCATGGGATTTTCCCATGTGGTTTCCTATTCTATAGCACACAAATTACATAGGCCTGTAACCGGCGTCCCAGTTACAGACTTCACCCACACATTCACTCATAGGTACAATTTAGATGCCACACACTCCATGTGCTTACTCTAACATTGTTCTCTTGCGCAGGACGTCTACTACGTCTGCTTCCTTCTGTATAGCTTATGCTTCCTACCGTCCTTACCGACAGTCCCCATGAAACATATCTAATTACCTTTAACCTAAGTTAATTAATTATATTTTAATCGCATGACACTGAGCGTGGCATCATTCGAAAGCCCAACTCTTCCTCTACAAGATACTTGTTACTAGAACCGCGGTCACTCGATGAAATCGAAAGATATCATTCGTTGAAGTATTGTCGTCGTGCTCTTACATTACTCGTAAGAGACGACTACTTCCCCTATACCTTCTACACAGTAGATATTACAAACTAGGGCTCATGACCATCGTTACACTAAAGTTCATGACACTAGTTCTTACAATATCCCCCCCGAAACTGAGCTTTGGGGTTTCAACACCAACAGCTCTAGTTTCTCTACTCTTTCTTACAAAGAACTCAATGAACTTTCTCTACAGCTATAAAGAAAATACACTTCCAGTCTACGCTAACTGTCAGACACTAAGGCTCACAAATATCCCCCCTCGAAACTGAGCTTCGGGGCTCACACCGATAGCTCCAGTTTCCATTGAATAATACAACAAAACAAAAATCATTGAAAATCAGCTGCTAGATTCCCCCAGACTATACAAGTAGAACGTACAAAGAAGGAATGCCTACGATTGAAGTGAACAGGAATACAAAATTACAAGTTCGCTCAAAAGACGCGGGGACTATAGAATTGGGTTAATCGCAAATTGTTTACCTTGGGAACCCTGGCGGTCGGAAAGTGACCCTCTTGTCCAGCGGTTACATAGTATTAATTATTGAGTTGCCCAAAACGTTACCCCATCACTAAAACTACCATAGCATTAGCTGCGCTTCGAGACCGAAGAGTAGGTCTTACAGCCTTAAATGTAGTCCAAAGGTATACAATCCCAGAACACAACAGCTAATTATCAATAGCTAGACAGAAATTTTAAACAAAAAAAATACAAGAATGAGGGATAATTGCTGCATTAGTTCCAAGCCAGGTAGAACTTTACAACAAACAGACTCTGACAACTACGTTAAACAGAGCTATATCGCAGACACACGAATATTTGCCGGACAACCTTAGTATCAGGACACAATATTCCCTATACACTGTCAGGTACGCCACCATAGAAGCTATAGGTAATCCCAAGTAAAAACAATTAACAGGTATGGTATACCCTAACAAAAGTTTCGAAGTAGGCAGTATCTACACAAATAAGACAGCGACAACTGACCTCACCAATCAATCTTAGTCAAACGTACCAATAACGAAAGGACTAAGGACTGAACCCAATTACACACCTGTAAACCATTAGACTCCGATTACACAGTAAAGCAGAGCTAATCACGAAGACACTAGCAGAAGTTCCACCGTCACAGAACCAGGAACAGCTACACCACACACAAAGTATCGAATCTTATAAATTGTAAGTAACCTAAGTAGAGAAAAGTTAACAGGTGCAATACCCTAACAACAGTTTCGACTTAGCCAGTTATTACTAAATTAAGAAAACGACTCCCGACACACCGCGACGCAAGTAGACTCCGATTACACATGTAAAAGGAGCTACTCACGAGAACTTAGTAGGATTCCCTAAACACCATAAGAAAAGCTACTCCACCAAACACAACATTTCGCATCTTAGGAACTGTAGTAAACCTAATAAGAGAACAATTAGCTTGTACTCTTTACATAAGCAGTAGTTTCTAAATCGCCGAGAACCACACAACCAGAACACGAAATTTGACACTAAGAGTTAGCCCTAATCAATCGAACACTTAACGAAATGACTTAGAGCTAACACATCCTACACAACTACAAGGTAAAACGAAGAGATTAGGGACAGTACAATGTTGCAAGTGGAAAAATGAAGATATTCTTGATATTTCACCTTGGTGCGGACACTTAACTGACATCTTGATCGGAGATTCTTCCATGACGAACTCAGAGACGGTAGAAGATAAGCCAAATCTGAAGAATGGGTAAGGAAAGTTGACTGACAAAACACAGCTCACAAGACGAAAACCGACCAAGGCATAACCAAATTAAACTTCGGGACGACCCCCACTGTAGCAGCAACTCAAAGTCCGGGTAACTCCACGCAGAACCTCGCAGACACCACTCCCCACCGACGACAACGCCATGACGCATTCTGGGTGACCTTTTTGACCATCCGAGCCCGTCACTTAACCCCCTGCTTTGGACTCTCCAAGACACCGAGGCTTTCCAGGCCTAGGGTAGTCTGAGGTGATCCACAGGTACCAGCAGATCCACCCCTCGAAGACTTGACCTCGCTTTGGACCGTGAGGCCGAGTGTTCTCCAATCGCGATGAGAACCCCAACGTCTTCTTTCCGCGTGGCTGAAATTCCATGTCCAGGGCAATTTCACCGTGCCACCACCAGAAACGCACGCTTGACCGCCGCGACCAGTTGAATTTTGGATTACGATCCGTACCAAACACATCCACATCCACGCCGCAACATCCACAATGTCGACTCATGGACCACGATGGACTCGGGAAAGAAAAACAAAATAAAACCTAAACATAACCGAAGACAAAAAACGTTTACCATACCTTTTGGCAAACCCCACGCAGCGTTAACTTGACGGGAAAAGTCCCTACTCCATTGGCGCACCAACGAAGTCGCTCAGCCAGGCCAAGAAAACACCATCCTCTGACGAAAAGCTCCAACGGTAGCAGAGGATCACCACCGAAGGCCAATTTTCCAACTGAAGGACACCAAACCGACGATGGAGAAGGCTGGTTCCAGCAGAAGGACACCGTAGACGCGTGACCAACACTTGCATCTGGATTCCCCACACCCCCGTGCGGACAGGAGTCGAACCATCGGTATCCACGGCGTGGTAGGAACCACGTGGAGAAGATGGCCGCCAAGCCGGAGGATCCAAGACGAAAGATGCCGCCACCATGATGAATGACCCAGGTACCAGCAGATAGTTAATTACACCTGTAACATCACTATAAAGCAGGTCCACCACTGGAATCAAACAATAAGACACCATACCCGCGCAAGTAAATTAAACCTCCAACAAGTGGTTTACCAATACCAGCAGCCGGTTAGCCACACAAACCCGCAGCGAGGTCATACTATGACCTCTGACGACGCACAATTTGTAGAATGCTATTCTACACCTAACGAAACCTAACTAAGACGGAACCTAAAAAGAACTGCGTTTCGGCACCATTTGTAACGAATTGTGTTCTGCCTACGTCTACAACCTACCATATGCTATATGATTTTGCACATAAGGCTAGAAAAACAGGAACACAACACTTTCTAAAGGTTACTACTGGTTCAATTCTTTAATTAGGTCGTGTTCACTTTAAGATCATACACCATCACGAAACGAATCAATGACAACATATAATCTCCTAAGCTAGTCTTAATTAACTTAAGTTAAACCTTCTTCAACCTCTTATCCTAATCCTTAGTTAAGAGATTACTATACCGATTTATACTAACTATTCTAAATAATTAATTATAATTATTCTAGCTCTTTGGGAGAACACATTACTCTAGGCGGACTGAAACACCTATCACACTTTAACTAACAATTAGTTAACCTGATCTAGTTTTATGTATAATCCTAATAGTCTAAGACACTCCCGTCTTTCCTACTATATACTAAAACCTCGACCCTCTAACTACTAGAATTGAGGAGCTCCGGACCACACGTCCGTCCTATTCTATAGTTAAGCACACTCTTTTTCCTCATGGGATTTTCCCATGTGGTTTCCTATTCTATAGCACACAAATTACATAGGCCTGTAACCGGCGTCCCAGTTACAGACTTCACCCACACATTCACTCATAGGTACAATTTAGATGCCACACACTCCATGTGCTTACTCTAACATTGTTCTCTTGCGCAGGACGTCTACTACGTCTGCTTCCTTCTGTATAGCTTATGCTTCCTACCGTCCTTACCGACAGTCCCCATGAAACATATCTAATTACCTTTAACCTAAGTTAATTAATTATATTTTAATCGCATGACACTGAGCGTGGCATCATTCGAAAGCCCAACTCTTTCTCTACAAGATACTTGTTACTAGAACCGCGGTCACTCGATGAAATCGAAAGATATCATTCGTTGAAGTATTGTCGTCGTGCTCTTACATTACTCGTAAGAGACGACTACTTCCCCTATACCTTCTACACAGTAGATATTACAAACTAGGGCTCATGACCATCGTTACACTAAAGTTCATGACACTAGTTCTTACATACTGTACCGGCGGGTAGAATTTCTGAACCGGGCATCCACCATGCCATTACATTTGGGCCCATAAATACAAAATCTTATGGGGCTGAATCCAATGAAAAATGGGATTCAACTCAACCTAGTTTCGAAAATACGGATGGTATTGAAGATCCGGAAACTACACTGAAACATCTTCTCAATTGTCCCGAGTTAATAGGAATCCAGGAATCTGGAGCACTTGAATTCCCCAGATATAGACAGAGTACGGAACTCTGTTCCGGAATTTCAGCAGTACAAAAATCCATTGATATTATCCAGCAATTGCAACATTGGAATCATGTGGAAATCATGGATCCAGTGCAAATGGTTCAAGTAGGATATGCTTTCTCCACTTTCACTGTTTGTATGATTCTCAGTCATTCAATTTGAAAACTCAACCTAAACGTTTCTAATTCTTCCAGGCATTGCATCAAGCTTCCGTTACATATCTGTCCATGGAGAAAGTATATTGTCCAATCTATGATACTCTTTTGTATATTTTTCACAACCCCCTGCCCTTATCTCTGACAGCCCAAGATTCAATTCTCGTAAAATTAAAAACCTTGCCAGGACTTCAGCATTTTTTAGGTCTGGTTAATAAACAAGTTTTTGTACAGGGCTTAAGTATATGGCATCATCAGTCTTAGAATTGCCGCAATTGGATTATGATTACGAGTATTTATTAAGAAATTCCGGGTTATATGGTACCGTTTGTATTTGCTTCAGATTACACGATAAACGAGGAAGACGTGATAAAGTTTGTGATGGATTGCGAAAAATCCAAAGGTCTGAATCCCGTCCAAACGCTCAGTGTTGAAACGCTTATGAGACTTATACCGGAAGTAAGTTTACCTAAACTTTGAAATTACTAACCTTTTGGTACTTGAATTAATTTCAATCCCTTACACTCTATTCTAGGACCAATGGCTTCTGATACCAAGTATCAAATACACCTTGAAAAAGAGGCGCCAGAAAGCAGGAGAATTTATACTGGAAACGACAGAAGAGGAAGCTACCACTGACGAACATGAAGAGGTCAACCATGCTATCCCCGCTCCAGTTCCGCTCATCAAACCTAGAGAAAAGAGACGACTAAGAAATCGCATAGACTTGGGCGACGGTGAACCTCGTCCCGAAGATGACGGTTATGAAAGCCAAAAGGATTACAGCACAGATGATCCAGATTCAACCGAAAGGAAGTCAAATAAAAAGAAGAAGCAAAATGCAGAATCCCGAGACCCCTCCAATAACACTTCGACGGAATCAGAAGGATCATCAAAGAAGGGCAACAAATCTAAGAAATCAAAAAAGAAACCAGCAGACAAAGCGTCAGAAACAGACGATTCTCAAGTCCAAAATGACTCAGCATCAAAGAAAAAGAAAAAACGGTCTAAAGTAAAATCTGTAACAAAGTCTACTAAAATATCCAAGAAGTCTAAGAGACATTCAAAAACTACGATGGAGGGAAAACCAGAACCAGAACCAGCAATAATCAACTCTTTACAAGAAGAACCAGAAACACCACTGCCGATTCTGACGCCTCAAGTTGGCAGTGATAACGAAGAAGATTTCCAGCGCAGAGCTGAAGGAAGCAACCATGACAAACATGATTTATTTAAACACCTTGACCAAGTTAAGCGTTTTCAAGTTTACGATCTTGGAAAACGGCATATTATTACAACTTCTGATGACTTTCATCTATTCCCAATGGATGGCTCTGTTATATCCTATAACGTTTCAACAATTGAGCCGGATTACCGTATGATGCAGTTGAAGATATCTAAGCTTGGATGTACCACAGTATTTTACCCGTACTATTTTCCCCATGATGCCCAGTTAGGTAATAAATCCTTTGTACTGGTTCCTCATTTCCATTCTGTAACGTCTGACGGTACAGTCCTGGCTTTCAAAGATCTGAGGCAAGTGAAACCTTTAAGTAAACAGCAAAGTGACCAACCAAACCGTTACACCCAAATGGAGCAGTCTGGTGAAGATTACTATGATGTACTACCATTCTTGGATCATTCAATGCCCCAAGTACGGCAGTATGCAATGTCGGACACATTCAATGTCCACGATATAATTTTTACGCATGAGAGCGGTTCGTTTAATCCTTTAAGCAAACTTAAGAATTTCGAAACTGCTAACGAAATCAGCACAGCTACTAAAAGTGAAGAGGTCCAAGGGGAGCAAGAAGAAGAACAACGCGAGATTAAAACTGCAGAAGAAAGCACAGAAGCTGATCACTCTGACTCTGAAATAATCAGTTTACCAGAAAAATCGCGAAAGGAAAAAAAATCTGAAAAGAAATTAAAATCCAAGTCTACACGTAAGAAAGGCAAGTCCAAGGAAAATGAATCACTTCAAGGGAGCAAGTCAAATGAAGATTCGGAAAAGAGCAAATCCAAGTCTAAACCTAAAGAAGGCAAATCCAAGGAAAATGAAGCACTTGAAGGGAGCAAGTCTGATGAAGATTTGGAAAAGAGGAACTTTAAGTCTAAACCTAAGAAAGGCAAATCCAAGGAAAATGAAGCACTTCAAGGTAGCAAGTCTGATGAAGATTCGGAAAAGAGCAAATCTAAGTCTAAACCTAAGAAAGGCAAATCCAAGGAAAATGAAGCACTTCAAGGGAGCAAGTCTGATGAAGATTCGGAAAAGAGCAAATCCAAAAGTAAACCAAAAGGAAATAAGAAAACCAAAGAAACGAATAAGTCAAAAGCCAAAAAGCGGGAAACAATTAATTCCATACCAGAAGAAATAGAAAACATCCAATTTGAGCCACCTCCGTTGGAATCTTCGGCTAATGAGGAAGAAACCATAGAAGTGAAGGATAACATACCAGAACCTCGGCTACTACCACCAACTGTTACGGATTACGGAAACTGGCATTATGCTAGTAGCGACGAAACGGAAGCAGAGGACATTCGGTCTCATTATCCAAGTTTAACGAAATTCCAGTTTGGCTGGGACAAAGCAGTTCGTCAGCTTACCCCTTTAACACACGACCTTAAAATAACGTTACCCTCAGGCCTTCAGATTCAAGTTTCGGATTCACCTGGCCCACCTCTAACGCGGGAGGTCAAGCAGACATATATATCTGCAGGTAATCTAATAATTAATTACGAAAGTTAAGCAAAACATATCATTACCTGCTGGCTAATTATAAATAATGCAAAATGTGATCGTATATTCACAGGCTCTCATAGTGTACCACATGAGACTTCCCGATACTACACTCAGAACGGTACAGTTGTTCGCTTTTTGACAAACGGAATTGTCCAAACGTTAAACGCTCGGGGAGTAACGACAAACTTCAGCAAAATCTCCGCTGAGTAAGTAATACATTACTTACGTAGTCTATCTATCACGTAAATTTTAAATCCGTCTTATCTCAACAACCATGGTGAATTGAAATACGGGGGTGTCAAGTTTTAATATAGTTTTAAAGCAACGAATTTCTTTTTTTTCCAGAGTACCAACCGATAAAATGTTAGAAGACGTACTAGAGAGCTACAAAAACGCAAAATCTGCTAAAGTATTCAAAGGCGATACCATTTTACCAACCGGCGAATTTTGGCACATTTCTCGAGGTCGACGGACAAAACATGATCCTCTATTTGTATTTACAAGTGAAACAATGCCAAACGGAGAGGTTTTTTACTTCAAATTCTTTCAAATTATACTAACGTGAAAACACTTAAATTTTCGAAAAAATCGCTCGTTACTTTCCAAGTTTTGAGCTTTTTACAGTTTTTAACCTCAAATTTCACCCAGGTGTTTCGTCGACGACAAGACGGTACAATTTTTATACACAGAAGCGATGGAACTTGCATCACAAATTACCCAGACGGCACAAGATTTACATCCAGAATAGTCGTTGAGCAACACAACACGGTACTTTTATGTAACTGAATTTGTCGAATCTTTTCAAATAACTTTATTTCCTTTATTAGCTAACTAATCAGATTCACTGCTAATATCTCCTAGGACCCAGATTTAGAAGACTGGGAAGTTAGTGGTATGAGGTATATGATAGAACATCCCAACTACGTTCCAGTAATATTCAACAATTTATCCGGCAACGTTCACGTTCGTCTTCCAAAGGTATTTTTCTCCAACTTTGATGGCTTAAGCTCAGCCCACATGGCATTCATTAGGTTCGCTTTTCCAGCCTTAACTTTCACATTCATGTCATTAGCTAATATGTTTATTGCTTCTTTTTTCAGGGGGAATGGGTGAGAGTTTTTACCGACGGATTCATCCGGGTCAACCTAGACGAAAACTACAGATTGGGGATTGACGGTACGGAAGCTATTCTTTCCAGTCCAGCATTTGAAGGGTCCAAAGAACAAATTCCCAATGCAACGGCTGTTAAACTGTATCACAAGCCAATAGAATCAGTTTACAGTTTCCTCAAAATTAGTAAAGTGGACATGGATGTCGCTCCACCAGCTCCACCTGCCGACTTACCAGACGTAACCGCTCATCTAAGAAATAATAGCACCCCTGCAAGATTTAGTCATGCTGGACCCCAGACAAGTGTTTTGATGGAAAAGAACCTTCGAGTGTCAGACAGTATGGCTGCTAAGCCATCAATTATCTTCACCAACGGGCAGCTTCTTGATGCACCAAAGGACGACGAAGTTCGACTCCCGGCCGTGGCTCCTTCCCACGCTAATTTCATACACAGTGACATAGATGGAATCCATGACGCTGGGGAGAATCATGATCATCATAAATCATCATGTTACCTTCCACCTTTGGATGCCCAACATTTTTTCAAGCCCGTTGACCTCATGCATTTCTTAGCATTTACTGATTTATGGACAATTTGCAAATCCATAGATGCATACAATAATCGTTTTGCCGTGGACATTTTCGGCAATACAGTAGTCGACAAGCAAGTAGATCCCAAATCGCATTTCGTACCAAGCTCAACTTCTCCTAACGTTGACAGAAAAGAACCACATCATCAGGGTTTCCGAAACGCAGATCCCGATACCGATGCTGTGAAGCCGGACGGCAACTTTCCCGGAATTCTGGACCGGACATCAACTTCTTGCATGCTGGATCGTTTCAGACGAATGGTTGCAAGTCCAGTAACGATTTCGACACCAAACGATGATAATTTGCCTAGAATATTTGCTTTAAAACGAGATTTAAGCGGATATGAATTCTTACACAACCATAAAGTATCTTCAATTTTGGAAACAGCAGTACAGCATTCCGCATCTATTACCACTGATACCCAGCCTTCCAAGACCCGAAAGTACATTACCATTTCTGAGGAGATAAACGAAAACTTAAATCCGTACGGCCCTTGGAAACAAAGATACAGAGAACCAACGTTTCGGCCGTCCGCGATTTGCAACAAGGATATGAAACTAGCATCCCCCTTGGATTTGCGCTGGTTCACTTACATTCTGAAAAACGCGCACAAAAATCGTGGAGATTATTTACCCTCACCGAAGGATCGTTACCTTCGAAGGAAACTGGAAGAGGAAGGATCTAACGCTAACTCTGAGAAGTTACAACTGCAGGAGGATAAGTTGGAGCTAATCCAGGAGTTTGTGGAAGAAGCAAAAGATGTTATTGCTGCGGTAGAGGAGAGCCTTACGTTGGAGGAGTTTCCGGTAGAAAAACCAAACGAAGTTCCGCCCAAAAAAAGTAAGAAGGCCAAGGCGGGTCAAAAGGGAGCAAAGGGTAAAGTGAAAGGCAAGAAACAGAAAACTGGGAAGGTTGTAAAACAGGTTGCGGTTGAAATCGACAACGAAGAAATTGAGACAGATCCTAAAAATAGTGGTAATTAACACAACATTTTCGTTATAAAAGTAAATAAACTTAAAATTTCGCAAGCTTAGTCTAAATCCAAAAAAATCACAGGTAGTCAAGAAATTAGCAGTAAAAAGCCCGGAAAAGATAAAGATACTACTGAGTCGCCCAGATCCGGACGGAAAACCAAAAACTCTTCCAAGACAAAAAAAGGCAAATCCATAAACGAGACGAAAAAAAAGGTCGAGGAGGAACATTTACATCCCGTCATTGCTGATGAAGCAATAGAAGAAGTACTCCCAGTTTCTACAAATGAAGAGCAAGAAGCAGATGTAGCAAACGTTGAAGAAGATGTGGTTCCGCGTCGTGAAGATTCCAACCCGCGACCCATAAGCAATATTGGCAACAACTACCCTGGAGATTACCCGGGTGATATTCCAGAGGTCAAAGGTAGTTAATGATTGGTTATAATTTTGCCTAGTTCTTTTTAATGTTCTTGTAAGATAACTACATCCCGCAGTACCAAATACCGATTGAATTTGTTTACATAGGTTTGTATGAAGCCGGAAATTCTAGTGCAAAACTTGTACAGCCTTACTTGCATTCCAACAGATCCATTATTTCTCCTAAAGCAGTAATAGTACGAAAACTCATGGAAATACCCACCCTGGATCCAGATTTACAGAAAATTATCACTACAGCTTCTCATCTGTATGCCCAGTCAGTTAAAAGTATTACAGAAACACGGCAACAGATGAGGTTGCCTCAAGATCCTAGAACCAATGAAGAAATTTTGGATGCAGAACTGGTCAAAAAAGAATTTGCGACCTTAAATTTGCCAAAATTGCACACATACGAACAGGATCGAGGGAAAAGTTTACATGTGTCCTTGTGAATATCTTTAATGGTGGTTTAAGATCCTTCAAATGTACACTTCGTGTTTACTGCTATCTTTAAGCATATCATAACACACCCTTCTTGTTGTCTACAGTGGTACGAGTTCATATCCGTACTAATTATATTTCTGCTGCTATCAAAATGCTCATAACTCCCCATAGCTATAACCCTTGAAATACTTTCGCATACTATAAAAATACTTGTAAAACATGTTCATTTGTAAACTGAACGCGCAATCTAACGCTATTTACATAAATAAATAATTTTGATTGACGTAAGGACATCAATTGTCCTTCATTCCATTCATTAGAGCAATGCCAGTACATTGATTCCTATTCCTGCATTACAAATTCCCTTCTCGGAAAGCTTTTAGTATAATATAGAAACTTAAAGAGTTGCATGGTGTACCAAATAGTAACAATCATTGCAGCAAAAACATGGCTATTGACTTTTGTAGCTGTAATTGGCAACATGTTTTATTAGCAAATAATATACCATATCTTAAAGACAGACTATGAAATCAAGTTCCAAAACTGAGATATTTACTTTACTATACTGCTCCAGACTAACTACCACCACCACAGGCCTACTACCTGAGGTTGAAATTGTTCCGTTAGTTGCAATGAACTTGATTGATCTTGTTGAAATCCTACGTTATCATGTGTTAGATGGTGGCCATTAGGTAAGATATACTCGTCATTTGTTAGTTCCATTTCCGGGGCTAAACATTCAAAAGGTGTTAAATTCTGCTGGGAGAGGGGATGAATTTTTTCCGTAACACTGGGCGACAGCAGGTCTTTATCTTTATCGATAATGTCGTCAACTTCACCAAACGAGTCAATGTATGCGTTAGAACTGTAAGCAAGGTTGATGGAAAGTTCTGTCTCGATAAAAGCACTATCACGGCTGGGTGCATTATGGTTGTGGTCTTCACATCTACATCGTACACACTCAAGTATTGATTGATCGCTAAATATCCTTGCAGACTTAAATGTAGGATCCAGTCCGACCCTTTTTTAGGAAATCAAAACTATTATTAAAAGGCTAAAAGCTAGAGGGAAAAACTAGTTATCCAACATCCAACACTGTTGGATACTACTTGGCCAACTACGAAAGCTAGTTGCCCAACATATTTGACCCAACTGTTGGACAAACGATGCTACTTACCCAACACTTGCCGGTGTTTGTTGGACATCAAAGTTCCAGATACCCAACATCAGTTTCAAATGTTGGACAAATATGATGCTAGTTACCCAACATCAGTTAAAAAGTTGGGCAAACTTGATACTAGTAACCCAAAATCGCACATTTACGAGTAGGAATTGGTAATGTAAATTTTAACCCTTATATTCTATCAAGTCATCTGAGTAATAGGGATTATAAACGTCTACACAGCATTTTAAAAAAAAGTCTAAAGGCTGTTTTTTGTGCATGAGTACGTATCTTCTCCACAAATACTCGCAGAGGTGGACCCACAAGTTCTCGCGTTTTACACCTCCTTTTGTTAGAGCCCGCTTCATTGGTCTCCACTGGCTTTCAACCGTTTGTGTATTTGCACCGGTCTTAGAATTGACGAACTCCTCGGAATGGTTGACATCCCAATGCACGTAACCATTTTCCTCGAGAGATTTGTAGCCTGACCAACAATCGGTGACGATAGTGCTTCCCGGTAAAACATGTTTTTTAATTAGGGCAAGAAGCGTTTTCGCAGATCGACTATTATCGGGGCATATTTCCAAACGAAAACGTCCTCCGCGTCTTCTTTTCCCCTCTTCTCCAACATTTATCTCAACCATGCCCAATATCCATGAACCATCAACTTTTCTCCCTGAAAAAAATACACTATTTACCGTGTTTAACCTTACCTAACCTAATTGAAGGAAATATAACGAATAACTCTGATCTTGTATTCTAATCAACCTAATTAAAGGAGGTATAACAATAACTCTTCTAACCTTACCTAACCTAATTAAAGGAGATATAACTATAACTGTTCTAACCTTACCTAACCTAATTGATTGAAATATAATTACAATAAATTAGACCTTCCTTAACCTTACTGAAGGAGATATAACTATATTCATGTAACCTTACCTAACCTAATTAAAGGAGGTATAACTATATTGCATCTAACCTTACCTAATGAAAGGGGATATTACTACAATTACTTTGACCTTGCCTAACCTAATTAAAGGAGATATAACTATATTGGATCTAAAGTAACCTAATTGAAGGGTACATTACGACAATGCGTTTGGCCTTGCCTAACCTAATTGATGGAAACGTAATTATAACAAATCTAACCTGAGCTAACCTAATGAAGTGAGACAGAACTATAAAAATGCTAACCTGACCTAACCTAAAGAAGGGAGATATAACTCATACTAACCTCTGTTATATTTGCGTTTCCCAATTTTTGTTTCATCGATTTCGACAACAACGCCCTCTCCTCCAATTTTCCCTTCGTCTTCCCAAGCAAAATTTAGCCACTCGAAACAGATTTCCCGGCAAAAATCCAGCCACAAGTTAATTGTGGCATGCGATACGGTCTTGCTTTCTTCTGACATTTCGCGTTCCAGCCTTGAATACTCCACTGTATTTGTGGAAAAGTAATAAAAGAAACGCAGAAGCTTCGGGATACTAAATTTAGAATCCTCAAAAACCGTATTTTTCACGATTGATTCCCGAAAGTCGTGCCCATCACACTCGTCATTTTCCCTCTGTTGGCACCGCCATTGTGGCTTTCCTTTGTTCCGATACATAATACTGCATTTACGCTTACAATACACGCAATGTCGTTCACTCAGTATTAGACATTTTTGTTGACACCACTCAATTAAATGAGGAAGTGAACGATCCAACAATTTATTGAATTCATAAGCGTTGTGAGTGCTCATTGTGAATTTTGAATTCAGTTATGAATTACTTAGTGCGAACTTAAAGTCAAGTAACTATAAATGCATGCAATACGCGAATTCTACCGTTTTGTGAGACTGGCGCTTATAATTTAAAAAAATGCAATCAGCATCCCATAAAATGTTTAGTGTTACCAACACTACAGTAATGAATTTTGAATCTATAAATTTGTTGAGCTACAAGGTATGTCATACAATGTATTTAGGTAGTGCGTAGCTCAAGTATAAAGTTGTTATGCTGCTATAGAGACTAGATTGCATTGCTTTAAAAGTTTGTAGCTCACTTACTAAAGAACAGCCAAATATCTTTTATTCTAATGCAATAATGTATTAGTTCAGGACAAATTTAATGAACGGAATCTCATCTGATTCATTAGTAACCAAGACACAATTAAACTGATACCCGTGATCAGAACTCCGACAACATCCAGCCAGAAATACTGGTTGTTGCCCCCAAGGTAGGCCCTAAGTGTGCTAAATATTTGGAAAGCTAGAACCGTGCTCAGATAAACTAGCCATGGCAGATTCCAGCGGTAGTTTCTCTGTGACAAAGAACAATGGCAAAATTTAATAATCTATCGTTTGCGGGGCCGGGTTAAGGAGCATCACGATAATTTTATAATGATATTAATGTAATAATAAAAATATGTATTTTAACTTCAGCAATAATCGGAAGGAAGCTAATTCCTACGTGAAAAATTGATAACGCCAAGCCAGTTGCCAAAATTCCCATCATTGCGCCTGCTTCCTTACGATCATCTGCAATATAATTGAAACAATTTATGGGGTTATGATATTCTAGCGTGTATTTTACGTCACGTCACAAGCTTCACAACTACATTTCAAACTCGCTAACATAAAGTTGATGTTATTTAGAACTACCTCATTTTCCACTTTACATAAGGAAAACCAGGATTTTCGAGAGAATATTAATTTGAGGGTTTACTGTAGAAAGGGTTGGTGGTAGTTCATACTTGGACTTTTCATTCTCCAAAGATTCATACTTGGGTAATTCACACTTGGACTTTTCACACAAATTGACTTTAATTACATCCGTCCAAGACACCATCCAGAGGGGAGGGCTTAAGCGGCAGCAGTGCAATTCTATAAGCAGAACGCTTATCCTTGAGTTAAACTTTAGTCGGTTAGTCGGCGTCCAGCTCCACTTATTACGTTTAAAATATATTTTGTAATAAGCAATAATGCACTTGCAACTTGGCTTCTGGGTTGTATTAAATTCCAAAAATCCACACAACTATGATTTCTCCCATCTCCCTATACAGAGAGCCATTACAAACTTAGGTTGCAGCGCTCAGCAGGCAGAGTGAAAAAGAGAAAGGAAAGGAGCGCATAAAGAACACAGTCCCGTGTCTAGCGAGTGGAACAAAACTGGAAGGAAAACAGTTCCGCTCGTTCACACTCCCGTGACTTCGTGGCTAGAGCTTGCGAGGGAAGAGGTGGGAGGTGCGCGTTCGAATCCCGGCTAGATCTCTGTTTTTTAGCACAGCATTCCCATCAAACCATTGAGTTTTAGTCATATAGTTTGAGCCATTGAGTTTTAGCTGTATAGTAATTGTGAAGATTAGGGGGCGGTAAGAGAAATTCCTTTTTAGAGCAAATACGACATACAACATTCCCTAGCATACAAGCTCTTGACTTTCCGATATTGGGTATTCCACGAAAACAGACAAAAATGGCCATTTTGTCACGTGATTATACGGAATTCTATGACTTCAGTGACAAAATTATACGGTATTCTACGAAAACGTACACATTTTTTATACGATTGTAAATAATCACGTATAATATACGATTTCGTATACAAAATTATACGGAATTATATATTTGTGTATATGCGAACTCCAATATTCACAACAAATTTTGAAAATAAGTTTGAAATAAGCTGGGTTTCGTTGCAAATACATGCGTTTCCTCTGAAAATATACATTGGGAATATGGGTGTATTTAGACAAGTCTAATTTTTCAATATTTAATCCTTTACTTAAATTAAAGAACTGCGTTTTTAATCATTTCATTGCCGGTAAATATACGGAATTAATAACTAAGTATTTGAACACAGAAGTTATGCCTGAACGTGAATTAAATCTGATGAAGTGGTAAGTTTCTGCTATAAAATGTGATATTCGACAGTGCGATACTATCACTATTTTTATCCATAGAGGTGGGAAAAAATGCAAGGAAGCAATTCCATACCACTGGCGTCTAAAAATTAGCTAACGACACCGTTTAAGTCGCGGTGGAAGTCAATATTTGGATTCCAGTTCAATAACGTTTGAAAATCCTATCATAAAACCGACCAGCTATGGTAACAAAATAGTAATTTCTACTCGCATTATATGCTTTTATACGAAAACATATACAAATTATACGAGATTATACGACATCCAAGAAGATTATACGAACTTATACGAATTCAGCGAAAATTATATGATTTTCGAATATCGGAAAGTGGCCATTCTTATCGGTTTTCGTATTCGTATAATTTTGTCTGCTAGGGTTGCTAGTTAGTATTTAATCATGGATTAATTGTTATGAAATCTTAAACTTCCATATATATCATCAATCCTAGATTTTTTAATAAAGCTCCGCCCATTGCATATTCGGTTATTTTCTAGATGGGGTTGGGGTTGATTGTAACGTTGCTATTGCTGTGACTATTTGGAAATTAATGCGTGGGGTTTAGGCGATGCTGGACGGAAGTACACGATTTCATATGGTGTTTATTAATAGTGGTAATTTTATGGGAAAACGACTGTATAGAGGAAGAGGAGGTAGGGTAGTCGGCAATTTAAGAGGAGAAAGGATAAAGAGGGTGATAATCTACCGGGAGAGACGAGTTGCACAGGTCATGTTAATTTAATGCGAAATCGATAATGGGGAAGCGGAGGGGATAAAGGGTCAAATGAGTAGCGGTTTTTCGATGGGAGTACGAGGGTAATGGTTTTTGTAGGTACACGAGGCAGCGACAATTTTCTGCAATAAGGGGTGGACCAGCTACCACGTAGGAGTTGATTTGCTAAGGGAGGAATTAAACCGACAAATTTAAGTTTGTTTGGTATGGGTTAAATCGTAGTTACAGCATTTAGATGGGGAACCGAGTATTACCGTTGGTAGGCAGCGCAGCAGTAGTTTTTTTTGGGAAGGGGGCTTTTTCCTTCTTAAGCTAGCATACTACCTTTTCACACTTAAACGTTCTAAGCGCGCGTGAGTAGGACAGAAGTTCTTAAAGTTCGCCGCTCCTTCCTACTACATGCCTACGGAAACCTCCCGTTTACACGAAGAGACGTCCAGATAATAGCTCAACAATATTTTGGTTTTTAGTACTACAAATTAAAAAAATAAAACCCGCGATGGAAACTCCCTAGCGATCGAGATGGTCACACCTGGGAATACCAGCGCGAATGTGATGTTGGGTAACTAGTATCAAGTTTGCCCAACTTTTTAATTGAGGTTGGATAACTAGCATCATATTTGTCCAACATTTGAAAATGATGTTGGGTATCTGGAACTTTGATGTCCAACAAATACCGGCAAGTGTTGGGTAAGTAGCATCGTTTGTCCAACAGTTGGATCAAACATGTTGGGCAACTAGCTTTCGTAGTTGGCCAAGTAGTATCCAACAGTGTTGGATGTTGGATAACTAGTTTTTCCCAAAGCTAGACCCGATGTTTACGGATCTGACTTTTAAAACTATTTTACTGCATGCTGTTCTCGAAACTACTTACGTTCCAGGGATTCCAAGTGTATCCTTAGTTTGACGAATAAGCTCTCCAAGAGGGCTAATGTAAATTCTGCGCCATCAACAATTATTGAAGAACGGGAATTAAATTTATATCGAGAATTTATTATATAAAATACAATGTTATGCCCGAACTTATCCATTACTTACGCTTCTTTCAGGCCAATGTTACCTCCCTGCTTCCTCAGCTGTTTCGCTAATGGCGTATTTAATTTCATAAGCCTTCTAATACCAACGTTCTGATAGGATAATTTTCCAATCCCATATCCTAGGACCAAGGCCAGCATCAGCTTTGGTAAAGCTCGGAATTTCCCCAGTTTTGGATTGGTTTTCAAATATCCTGTGTATAATATCGAACCAAAGTTTTAATTTTAATTAATAAATTAATTAATTAATACGATTCAAATATTTGTAAAAATAAAAAGTTTCAAACAATCTTACCCTTAGTAATCGCTATATCTGTAAGCTGGCTTCCGATGACCATCAAGGGAAATGATCGATAGAAAAAACTCTGTGTCCCTGCATCCCTCAATATGCTTAATTCCTTTACAGTGAACTGATAATTCTGTGAGAAATCGGTAAAAGTTGCAAAAATAAATTATTTTGGCGGTTACGTCACGTGGTAAATATTAAATCATAAACAATCATGAAATCCCCAAACGAAACGAGCCTCAAGAGCTGCATATGGAATTAGGCTAAATATTGATGTAAACACTAATGATTAAAATAATTACCTCAAATCCGATTCTAGTGTCCTGTACTGACCCCGGTCGGGCTAACGCGCTAACGTATGTCAAAATAACTACCATTCTTAATAGTATACCTAAAATAAATAAATAGAGCACCAAGGATTAATTAATTAACTATTACCCAATACTTCTAACTTATCTTCATGATGACGATCCAACTATTGGTTTGTTTAAAGACCAGCAAAGCAGTCAGGTACGCATATAACATTGCTCATGTATGCTCATGTCAGAATAATACGAGAATATTATGCGTCATTCATTCGCAAAAACCTCGCGAAATTCAAACTCTCCGACTAGGCTGGCAAGTATGTCTACTACTACGGCGCAGTGTTATCATTTTCGGGCTTCAAAGAGAAAATCCTCTTTGAAGGACAATGCACAATAGGACTCTCTTCTGAATTCACATATAGGGTTTCCGCTATTTCCCGCACGGATCATACGCAAGCTACACCTTTTTGAAAAATCCGTACCTCCTATAGTAGCTACAAGTGCTTGAATACAAAATACGTTGAAACAATTCAATTCGTCTTTCCGGGAAAAGTCCCACTTGTGCCGAATCTGATTTCAGCTCACCCAGGAAGTCGTCGTGATACAAAATATTTAGCCGATGTCTGAATAATCCACTTTCTACTAAACAGTCTTATTTACACTTCCAGAACTACAGAAATTGCGTTGATTAGCCTTTGAATATCTTCAATTAAACCATATTGATTTTGAACTCATGAGACTAATGACTTGCATCTCACGAGCATGAATCTATTAAGTAATTGAAGTCCTAAGATTAAAATTACAACCACAGTTAGTGGAATTGAAATCTTGGAAAGGAATAAGTGAAACCCTTACACTAATTATCATTAGATACGCCTGTTAAACTTATAAAATATTTGCAGTAATGCAAACTAGAATATTGGAGAGACAGTACCGGTAGCCACGGGGAAATCGCAGTCAATACATGCAAAATTTTGCATTCCAATATTTTCTAAACACTGCTTGACGCTAAAAAGTTGCATTTTTGAAATTATTCGAGTTGCGTTATTTGTGCAAAATAGTGTTGGCGGGCTGGACAAGTTCACGATTTCATTCTTTCTCCGCGTTTTATTCTTTTCTTCGCTCGGTAGAATGATCAGACTGTTGGTAGCACAAGTATGACTTAATATTAGAAATTATTCCAAGGGAATTGAAATAAACGTTTTGCTATCAGTTTAACTTGTCTCTCAGTACATTTATGTTACAAGAGACAGTTGTGAGGGAAAATGCTACTAATATTACTGAAGTGACTCAACGAAATTTCGAGCTCTTGTACATAGTTACACTACTTCTGAGGAGCATCGTCCCAAACGTCTCCATACTGATTCTTAAATCTGCGAACCGGAGGTGCTTCCCGCTGAGGAGGAGGTCGGTAGATGTTACTGAAAAATTTGCAAATTATCACAGGTTATGCACAATAGGACAAAACATGACTCTCAGTTTTATTTCATAAACTAATTATCTCACTCTTGCGGAGGTTGTTGTGGTTGTTGTTGCTGAATAGGAGGAGTAGACGGCGGGGGAGTAGGATATCTCTGCGCTTCATATTCCATTCGATTTTTTCTTCTAAGGTCATCATAGGAAGTTGAATAACTCGGCGGCGCCCGAGGCGGCAAATTATCATCATTTAACATATCGGCAGTCGAATCAATAGGCTTACTAAAATCATTCCCAGAGAATATAGAAGTATGCTCGATATCGAAATTGGAAATAGGTCTTGTATCCATAACATCACTTTGACTACTTTGCCGTCCGATATCCTTCAATACCGCTGGTTCCTCCAAAATCCCAACCGACTGAAAAGCTGGATCAATCGACATCCTACATACATCATTACAAAGCCAACCCAAGTTACAACTTGACATAATCAAACTCAACAAATGAAAATATTCAAGAATATTTACCTAATACAGTTGAAACAAAATCATGTTCAAAAACTTACGCCTCTTGGAATCCAACTTTTCCTCGTTGCTTCCGTAATTGTGCTGCCAAAGGTGTATCCAATTCCATTAGTCTTTCCACACACACTTTTTGATACGAAGCTTTACCGAGAACATATCCCAAAAATACTGCACCAGCCATTTTTGGCGCCGCTCCCCATTTTGGACTAGCTTTTAAATAACCTAATGAATCAAATACAAACTCCATCAACGATTCACACCCAATTCGTCAAATTATCGCTTCAAATAAAAACAAATTATAATCCCCACCTGCTTTTACAGCATAGTAAACAGCTGCGGAAAACGCCGTACCCAGTGGGAGACATCGATTGTAAAAGCTTTCCCTATTACACTGCTTGAGAACGCGTACTTCTTCTTGGCTGAACTCATACCGCTGAAAATATACAAAAAACATTTCATGTTAAACTATCCTGTAACAAGAAATCATCAAGTCCGCCGTGAAGAAAGAGCAAATCCAACAAAAGACGAAGATTCACCAAATACCTATGACATATGATGAATATAACAAACCTATAGATAACCTGTGAAAAGTACTCATTGTGAAACTTGTTAACTGCAATCATTACTACCACCAAGCTGATGAACAAATGAGTAAACCCTCTTCAACGACCTTTATTCTCTCAATTACAACCGTTTCTTAAAACCCCTCAAAATCTAAGAAAAAGTTTACAAAATGTCACGATCTGTCAAACATATTTTGAGAAATCGGTGAAAAACAGCGATTATTTCCTTACTCTAGCCAGAAACGGAAACCTCCAACCTCTCCTCTACCGTACCTGCAATCTACAAGTCATACAATACAAGAAAACTGTTTAAAATCTGTTGAAAATGCGAAAAAGAAATATGACAGATTTGCAATTATTCGCACACGTTTTTCTTGCTCCCTCATGTGAAACCGCTCAGACATCCTAGGTATGTACGCCCCAGCCTAGGCATAGGAGTGACGTATGAGAAGGAGGAGCGACCTTGCACACGTAACGATGTAAATGCACTTTCTGTCAAGTAGCAAAATTCGCACGTGGATTTCAAATCCCCCGCGCTCCAACAATAACAAACCTCTGCACATGCGTACTCTTCTTCCTCACTCTCCGTCCTCTCAAATCTCCTCCTCGGAGGTTCCGTAACACCCGCACTCACTTCGCGATGAAAACACTAACTTTAAATTAATTATAATTACCTGAGGTCCGCGCTGAGCACCATCCTGAGCCAACGACGGTGGCACCGAATCGTTTCCATAATTTGCCATTTTATGAAAACTTGAAAAAACTTGATGAAAATCGGATAAATCCTTAAAATTCAAACTCTTTCGTATACCCTCACTTGGCGAGGTTCTCTATGAATCGCATTAGACTGCGGAGTGAGGAAATATTTTCTCCTCTCAGTTCGGCAGTTCAAAAAGTTCTGTAAGTCACGTGGGTGGTGACTTCTCGATTCCCATTGGCCCGGTTTCCATTTGTCTTCTCACATTTTTTCTCTGCACTTTAACATTGGATGCACATATGCAACCGTGCCGGACCAGAAGGTAAATAAGTTAATTTGCAAAAATCAGGCACGTTTCAACTAGAAATTTTGCAAATTCTTGACAATCTTAGCGTATTATAGTCTTCCTCCTCCCTTATCATAATTTCATTTACAGTCGTGACACAAATCTTACCTTTAGGGCACAAAGTATGCTGCAATTCATTAATTTCCCAGGGATTAGATGGAATAAATGTTAAATTTAGCACAGCTGTTCATAGGCTAATGTTAATTAATTTTGGAGCGCTTTAAACTTATTGTTACGATTTTCGATGTTAGGAGACATTGACTGTCTGGAATAGCATGAGGGATCTAGGGGGATGTGGTGGAGGCGATGTTAAAGCGGTTCGTGGAAGCAAGTATAACAAAGGAATGTTGAAGGTGGCGCGTTGAGGTTTTTACAGCAGTGGAACCAAGTTTAAACATTCGACTTTCACTTGATCACAGAGACGAAGGAGGAAAGTGTCGCTCTTGAAATCATCCAGCCGGGAACTAAAAGGTAAGCCAATTCCTTAACAATTAACTTTTAATCTAACATTAAACACTGAAGTGTACATCTGCTGGATGGAACTACCGGGTTAACTGAAATTTCTAAGGTTTTGCGGTGTTCATTTTTGTGAATATTTCTCTGCGCTACTCTACTGTACGTTTTCCTTGTATTAACATTTAGGAATTTAGCAACAAGTGTGTATGTACAACAATGTTAACGTTCCTAAAAGTGAAGGCCGTTGTTCCAGGCAACAGCATGGACGACCACGCCGTCGTTTAGTTAACCCGGTTAACTTCTTCCTAGTGGTTCAAACGTGTGCACCAGATGTGTTCAAGAGTGCTGACCGAATTGTGACTTGCAAATTTTGAGACTGTTACCGGTTTTCTACTGAAATTCTCAGTGCATTATTCCAGCTCTGGTTAATATTAATCCTCCTCTGTCTTTGCCAAGGTTAATTTCAAAGTTAATGTCCTGTACGCTTTTACATATTTGAAGGCAACTTTAGTGAGTGACTCTTTAAAGTCTGATTGCAAAGAGTTCAGAAATTTCAAAGAAATTATGAGCTTGCAGGCCAGCTTGGATACTTGATCAGTCCTAGTAAATTGCAGTTATGCGAAGATGACGTGGATTTTGTCATTGGTCATGCTAATTTTTTGGATTAACTTGGAGTAATTTTGTAACTTAAAAAGTCACCACGTTCGAAATTTATCTATAACGGGATGGATGTAGGAATGTTTTATGCAGGATTAACTAACGTTTCGAATTTCATGTTAATGAACAGGTTTTAATGAGTCACATAGTCACCGATTTCTAGTAATTGAGTGAGCAGTAAGCCAGGGGACGTAAGGAGACAGTAAACTTGACGTATCTATGTTTTTGTCCTTTTGTGTTCACTTAATCATGAAAGCGTTTCTTGAGATGTTATAGACAAATTGAAACAAGGAAGAAGTGCGATGGTAGATCCGGATTACAGTCTAAAGTAATAATAGATTCAGGCTGATTACATGTATTCTAATACCGAGTAAAGAATGTGATTGTTCATTGAATTCATGGAATCGTTTCATTATGTTATTCTGATATGATATTCAGATTAATCACTAAGCTTCTGTGTCATCTTTAAATTCTGTTTGTGAAGAGTAGTTAACCATGTTATTAGCTTGATTCCCCTGACATACTTACCTGCTACTGCGATAATCTTCCAGGAATGCGTTTCCAGGTGTAGTTCTGCCTGAGTAAGAATTTTTGCTGGAATGTAAACATTTAACGAGATGTATTCCTCTGATCGGTTTCTGCTGTATGGGTACAGGTGGTTTGTTAACTAATTGGGGTTCTTTGGAAGTTAAGTTTCGTGGTAAACGGTCATTGTTTGTCTAGCATTTGGGAAGAGGCAACAGGTAGATAAGAAATGTTTCACAGTAGGAGTGCATTTGGTACGGCTAAAACTAATTAGATGAAAGGGTCCTGGATGTAGTAATGTTTCTTTCCAGGTTGTGGTTGTCGTAAAATGTTGCAAAATTTCTTTTTCTTATCTCCATTCTCTTAAATAAATAGCAGTTTTATTTCTTTTCCAGTCGCCTACTTTAACGCTTCTAAAGTTCTGCTAATATAAATTAGACATGGGAAAGGATTCATTGTGGTGTGGTATTTTGTGGTCATAGGATCTTCAAAGAAATTAGTATGCGGGTAGCTGATTTTGATTATTGCTGCGGTAGATAATTCTAAAACTTATGCTGCAGATGATGAAATCCTTCTGGGTTAGTTAGTTCGACCCAATGCTATTTCTTAGCAAATGTTTCATAAATTATATCTGCTAATGGTTCTCACGTTTTATGTTTTTCTGATTTTAATTGCGGTTGCATTTTTACATTTATTTGTAGCCTCAAATCCTGTTAATTTATGGGGATGTTGGAAGCTTGGGAGAAGTATTTAGTGCAAAGATATAAATTGTAACCATCTTAACCGATCTAGCTAAAAAGATTCCTAGCTGTAGTTAGCTTGTAGACTCCAGATACTGCGTTACTCCTCCAAGAGGAGTGTTTCAGTAAATATATTAATATAGTGCTGGCAAAACTTGGTTTGGTTACATCTTCTTTCGGGCTCTTGCTGTTAGTTTCCTTGCGGAATGTTATCAAGTTCCCGTTAAATTTTTACTCTGTCATAAAATACGATACGGGTCGTCATGATGGTAATTGTCTGTGCCTGTGATAGCCTAGCGTTCCCCTTCTCTCCTAAAGACTAGACTTGCCACATGTTGTCCGTGTGGCTTTACCGTTTTTTCCTTCCAGCATTCCAAATTAACATAGACTAACAAAAATAGATGTAAGTTCTAAGAAGAAGGCATTTCCGTTTAGCTTCGGATAAGGCTTCTGGAGAAAGACTCGCCATAAAACAGGGACATTACTAGTACATATTGAAAAAGTGAATTGTGCCTTGATTTTTTAAACACAAGGATATTCCTAACCGAAGCTCCGTTAAGATCTTATGGTAAGCGAAGCTCCGTTAAGATCCTATGGAAAGCAGCAATCCATTAAGATCCTATGTTAAAACGAAATCTGCATTAAGATCCTATGCTACCAAAACTTCCGTTAAGATCCTATGTATACCAAAGCTCCATTAAGATCCTATGCTAAGCGAAGCTCCGTTAAGATCCTATGGAAAGCAGCAATCCATTAAGATCCTATGTTAAAATGAAATCTGCATTAAGATCCTATGCTACCAAAACTTCCGTTAAGATCCTATGTATACCAAAGCCCCATTAAGATCCTATGTATACCAAAGCCCCGTTATGATCCTATGCTACCAAAACTTCCGTTAAGATCCTATGTATACCAAAGCTCCATTAAGATCCTATGCTAAGCGAAGCTCCGTTAAGATCCTATGGAAAGCAGCAATCCATTAAGATCCTATGTTAAAATGAAATCTGCATTAAGATCCTATGCTACCAAAACTTCCGTTAAGATCCTATGTATACCAAAGCTCCATTAAGATCCTATGCTACCAAAACTTCCGTTAAGATCCTATGTATACCAAAGCTCCATTAAGATCCTATGCTAAGCGAAGCTCCGTTAAGATCCTATGGAAAGCAGCAATCCATTAAGATCCTATGTTAAAATGAAATCTGCATTAAGATCCTATGCTACCAAAACTTCCGTTAAGATCCTATGTATACCAAAGCTCCATTAAGATCCTATGCTACCAAAACTTCCGTTAAGATCCTATGTATACCAAAGCTCCATTAAGATCCTATGTAAAGCAGAAATCCATTAAGATCCTATGTTAAAAGAAAATCTGCATTAATATCCTATGTTAACCAATATCCCGTTAAGATCCTATGTATGCCAAAGCCCCGTTAAGATCCTATGCTAACCGAAGCTCCATTAAGATCCTATGGAAAGCAGCAATCCATTAAGATCCTATGTTAAAAGAAAATCTGCATTAATATCCTATGTTAACCAATACCGCGTTAAGATCCTATGTATACCAAAGCCCCATTAAGATCCTATGTATACCAAAGCCCCGTTATGATCCTATGCATACCAAAGGCCCGTTAAGATCCTATGGAAAGCAGCAATCCATTAAGATCGTATGTTAAAATGAAATCTGCATTAAGATCCTATGCTAACAAAACCTCCGTTAAGATCCTATGCTAACAAAACCTCCGTTAAGATGGTATGTTTACCAAATTTTCGTTAAGATCCAATGTCAGCCAACTCCCCGTTACGATTTTGCTGCGATTAAGATCCTACGTAAACCTAGCGCTAATGGATTTCTGCTTTCCATAGGATCTTAAAGGAGCTTTGGTATACATAGGATCTTAACGGGGTATTGGTTAACATAGGATCTTAATGCAGATTTTCTTTTAACATAGGATCTTAATTGATTGCTGCTTTCCATAGGATCTTAATGGAGCTTCGGTTAGCATAGGATCTTAACGGAGCTTTGGTTAACTTAGGATCTTAATGGGGATTTCGTTAACATAGGATCTTAATGGTGCTTTAGTTTACATAGGATCTTAACAAAGATTTCGTTAGCATCGGATCTTAACGGAGCTTCGGTTAGCATAGGATCTTAACGGAAGTTTCGGTAGCATAGGATCTTAATGCACATTTCATTTTAACATAGGATCTTAATGGAGCTTCGGTTAGCATAGGATCTTAACGGAGCCTTGGTATACATAGGATCTTAACGGGGTATTGGTTAACATAGGATCTTAATGCAGATTTTCTTTTATCATAGGATCTTAATGGATTGCTGCTTTCCATAGGATCTTAACGGAGCTTCGTTTACCATAAGATCTTAACGGAGCTTTGGTATACATATGATCTTAACGGGGTATTGGTTAACATTAAATTAATATTCTTAATTATTGGTTAAATGGATTTCTGCTTTACATAGGATCTTAATGGAAAGTTGGACGTTGTACGGAAGTTTGGCGGCGGTATTGTGAAGGAGTAGAAAGCTGTTGGCGGGTGAGATAGCAGTGCGGAATGTATGTATTACGTTGGTTAATAAATGGAAAAAATTCACCATGGGATCTTAACGGGAACCTTTATAATAGGATCTTAATGGCCATTAAGATCCTATGCACGCCCATCATGCGCAATCCTACCGGATATTCTTTTTACCAAATGGGCTTTAAAATTTTTGAAACTTTGTCGGTTAAATTTATTTAGATTACAATAAACGTACATAGTGCATAATGCTGCAATCTCAAGTAAAAGAATCAGCTGAATGTCATCAGGAACGTTTCCCCCATCCTCGTATCTTCCATTCATTCCTTCCCTGAATGAACTGATTGACTTACTTGTTATTAATTGCTCTAAGAGGACATAGACTGGAATAGGCAAAGCCTAAGAAATGGAAGTTATTGTGGGCTGGAAGTGTAAACTTTGTATTTTAATATTAACCACAGGGTTGAGGGTAAATTTGAAAATGTGGATTATGAGTATATGCAGAATAAGTATCTGTTACAATGAGTTAACTTATAAAAATGGATTAGCAGGCTTGGCAGGATGGTGTTTATCTAAATAGCTTTTAATGAACACAGGGGAAGAGGTCTTTTCTCTTGTCTTTTAGTGCGGAAGATAAATAGTTTACTTTTACTAGCATCGCACCAACATTCCCTCAACAATGCGTCTCAGAAGTAGCTAAAGTGCTAACTATGTGTTTTTACATACATTTGTCGTTAATTATGTATTTGAATTTTCCTGGTTGGCTTGAAATCAATGAGAGGAAAGCTGGGAAGATGAATGAACAAGTGCATGGTTGAGGATAGGATTTATGCGCAATATCTTGTTTATAATAATACACTAGAATTTACATTCGTCGTCAACCCGCAGAGATAATCAATGAGTTTGTTTGATTAGTAGAATGCGTAAACAGTATATCAGTAAATTCCTTATCTGTCGTTCACATAATATCATATGGGATAGTTTGTGGAGGAAGATGAAGGAGTCGCAGAGATGCAAGATAGGTATTTTAGTCTACATCGCGAATTAGTTTGCAAAAAAACGTAAACCACGTGCCCTTAAGAGTTGAAACGGAATCTTTTAAACTGAGTTTCATACATTTTTGTCCCCTCTTGAAAAATTGCAAGGCTTGCAATAGATAAAACATTGACATCCATTTCCGTTTGCCTCTTCTTTCCAAAGCCACAATTATCTCGCCGCAACTTTCTTCTTCATCACTCCCAATCACTGAGAACGCTGCTAATCTTTTACAGAATATAGATTCTACTTATTCTTTTCCAGTCTCGTTATGAGCTGGCTAGGTTGTTAGTTAGCTCGTTCTAAGTTTGAGGAACTATTAATCTACCCTCCCTGTAATACATTCCCTCGGACAAACAAAGCCTTCAATGCATGTCAACCTAATGAACCATCTACCAAGTCTTTAAAACTAGCCGCACATTTTAGCAAGTGATTCTCCCTGTTTCCCTAACTACTTCCTTTGTATCCGCCTTCACCCGCGTTAAGTGTTGTATATGTTGTATTCCTCTACGTCTTGCTAGTTAGTTCACGGTTGGCATAGGTAACTTGCCAGTTTCTTTGTTTCCAATCCGAAATTATGAATCTTGTCGCGTTATTCATTCCTTCATCCTTGGAGAATAGCCCGCACAAGTTTCCCTCCTACAGTATTATTCGTCGTACCCGTTATTCCATCAGCCATAATGTTCCGAGAAACGTGCTCTCCCTCTTGCGCCCATTCAAAGAAGAAAATTCTTTTATAATTATCACCCGAGCAAACTTACCATACCATGCAAGCACCCTGGAATGATTTATGATTATTTTCCCAGCTATCCGGACAATCTCCTTTACAAGCATAGGCAAATCCTAGGAAGAATGAAAAATTATTGGAATGTCGGGCTTGAAAAGCACAATCTCTCCCATAGTTTCTTAATAGTCATAATCAGGACTGCATATTAAGAGGAGGAAAATAGGAAAAGGTGACTTTCTTAGCTAGTAGAAGTTCGGCAAAGCGCTGGTCGTAACCATCCAATCTTTTCCGGCCTATTTAGTATTCACATCTCGGCCTTGCCTTCTTCAAACCCGGCATTTTACTTATTTATTCACTTCCTTTAGCTAATCATCTTGCCACTTATTAAAGTTAACAAGTGAAATGGTTTGGCTTATTTAGAAAAAGTACTAGCCGCTTGAAGTAGTAACTAGAAAACGTTTGGAACTTGTTCACATAGTAGAGAGAACGAGGCGATTTTATAAATTCTTGCCATGTTCCTGGCTAAATTGCCCTGGTTTTCATCGCATATTATTTATCCGAATTAGTTTTAAAATTACAGTGATTATCCGGAAAACATTTTCATTTACGCGCGCTTCACCCACATTGCTGAATCATGACACGCATGCAGTCGAAATTTATGAACACAGAGTATCCGAGTCCGAGCTTTGTATTTGACTGATCTGATCCACACTACACATACTTAGTTAAAATCTTCCGGAATTTGTTCACTTGATTGATCCTATCGTGGGAATCCTAAGTCTTTTAAATCATCAGTCATATTTATTTAAATCGATTTTGATTATGCACCCAAAATTTTAAACAAATGATCGAATTCAAAGAGGTTTCAACGAAGATCGCATTCTTTAATACAGATCAGAAGTTTTATTGGATGTGTCCTTTGAAGCAAGTTTGACCAAAGCTGTAATGCTGTTGTTGCGTCAGTGTAACTTAACTTACAGAATTCCTGGATGTGTGTGATGTGGTGGTGCTGTTGGAACATCAGCTTCGAGTTCCCGTTTTGTTTATTTACTCTTCAATTGTCCGAGGGCGCATGTCCTCTTTGATTATTCTTGGCGCGCCAGGAGCAGGGTTCAAGCTTTAGTCAAGGTGTAACAATGCTCCAGAAGGGTTACGTCAAGATGATGATAGCATCAGTGAGAAGACAGACAGAGGAATGAATAGTTAGCTGGAATGAGAATGAGATGAGAGAAATCTGTTTGGAATGTTCCTTCAACTATAGCTTATATGGTAGATTGAGGTATCGCAGCGCAGATATGGCTGTGTATAAACTGAGGCTAAGATCCGCACTTACTGAAGGGAAGAGCATAGATATAGGATCCCTTGATTTCATTTTACGATGTTGATGGACTCTAAACGTGAAAATATTTTCTCAACCAGAGCCACTGAGCATTCTTCCAGCATCTTTTATACACAAATGTATTGTAATTCCAGGGACCCTTAGTACATATTTCAGGGCTCCCCATCGTCCTACCTTCGTTATTCACCACATCATCGCTGTGTGTGTAAAAGCATTGAGAGTTATATTATCAGTTGAGTTTCATGAAGCGCAGTACTTCGTGGTCCCTTAAATTTTCAATTCCAACTAACTTTCAGCTTGCATCCCCCGGGAGCATGCTGTTCCCGTACTTTGCGTTTTCTGAATGTATCCAAACGGAAATAAACGGGTAACCGAATATGCAATGGGCGGAGCTTTATTAAAAAACCTTGGATTGATAGTATATGTAGAAGTTTAAGACTTCATAATAACAATTAATCCATGATTTAATACTAACTAGGAATGTTGTATGCTCTTATTTGCTATAAAAAGCAATTTCTCTTATCGCCCCGTAATCTGCAGAATTACTATACTGCTAAAACTCACTGGCTCATCAAACTATATGACTAAAACTCAATGGTTTGATGGGAATGATATGCAAAAAATGAGAGTTAGCCGGGATGCGAACGCGCGTCTTTCACCTCGACCCTCGCAAGCTCTAACCACTAAGTCACGGTAGTGTGAACAGTGTTTACGTTCCAGTATTGTTCCACTATCTAGTCTCGTAATTGTGTGCTTGTGCGCTGCTTTCCTTTCTCTTTTCCACTCTCTGCCTGCTGAGCGTCCTTGTGAGTGGAACGTATGTATTTCCATGTATGTGATGACTAATTGACTCTTAAATTATCTGTAACTCTGATATTAATTAACCAATATGGACGAAATTCATCTGGGATGGTCCTAAGTGTATTAACTACATATAATGAAAATTTAATGTAAATCCGTCAATCCGTTCGTGAGTTATCGTGCGCACAGACGGACCGACGGAAGGACGGACCGACGGACCGACGGACCGACGGACCGACGGACCGACGGACCGACGGACCGACGGACCGACGGACGTCACTCAACCCTGTATAGGAATGGCTCCGCCCATTAATAATCGGAATAAGTGTGCATTCCATCAGAATCCCGGCTTCCTCCTGGAAAACAAACTCTTCAAATTCTCTCGGAATGTTTGGTCGTTATTTTATGTGTTAGCTACCAACTATTCTCAAGTTCCAAAAAAATAATTATCATCTTCTAACTTTTTGAAATTACCCTGCATCTTATTTTTACGCTGGTTTTTATAATGATCTTGACATTATAAATTTAAACGATTCTTTTAAAATTGTGGGTATTTATCACCAATCATGATTTAATACCTCCAAAGCCTACGAAGGGATTGTACAGCTAGTTACCTGGAACGGTACTTTACCGTCCTTGCATAAATTAGATCTTGGTAGATTGCGCTCTAAATTCTCCTAGTTTTCTTTTCTCTCCTCCTTCCTACTTATCTTATTTCGAGCTCTACGTCCGTATATAATCACAAGGTCAAGGGAAAAGGGTTCACATCCTGGATTACTTAACAGTTTCAAGGTTCCTCAGGTTTCATCTCCTTCCCGCCCAACGGCAACATTCCAATTACAATTAGTACTGACTGAGGGTTCAAAGATAGAACCGGCTCCGCTCCAACCAGATTTTGTAAATTACACCACCAATTTTGATTGAATTTCATTATTAGCTCAATAAGCACCTTAGCCTGATGCGGTTGAGGTACTGGAAGTAACCGTTTCTGTGTTGATGGTCCGTTGATGGCTGCTATGTTCATTGGGTAGTTAAATCCGGTTTTTTCTGGAATGTGTTTTCCCTTTTGCTACAAATTAAAGATTATTTCTGGAATTCCGGTTTCAAAAGTAAAGAAGGGTATGAGATTTAGGATGATTCACACTATTTCGACCGTTCTTCTAGTCTCGTCTTGACTCTTGAGTGAATGATCAGTAACTAATGTGTGAATAGAGGGGGTGGTCTAGAAGATTATTACCAGGTCAGCTAGGATGGCGGTTGACTGACTGTAGGTTGTCTTGAATCTTGTGAGATCGGTATGACGGACCATTAGCAAAGAAAAATGGGGAAGGACATGAACAGATCTTCGGTTTGAGGAACAAACCACCGAGACCCTTGGAACCCGAACACTTCCAAGCGTTTAGATTTTGATCAGTTTTAAGAAAACTTGTCACTCATTTCCGCTCTTTTGTTCCTCAAGGAGAATGTAAAAAGAGATGATCTTAAGGTACAGAGAGCTCCCGTGTGCATCTTGGTGTTGCCCTCGGGTTTTCTTGCCGGAGTAGCCGGAGGAGGACGGGCTTGAAAAGAGCGGGATTCCTGGAAGGCGTTCGCTTGGTCCTCTGTGTAAAGTTTTTGATTGATTTCATTCCCAATCCAAGAGGATGGAGGAGATGCTGTGCTCTGTGTTGTGAGTCTGTGAGAAAGCATGGATGAGATGAAAGGAATGCAGATGAAATGAAATAGAAAAGGTACCGAAACGGAAAGAATAGGAGATTGGCGCCAGGGAGTTGTTAAAAAAATTTTAGAACCGAAATATGTTCCTCGTTTCATTTACGCACGTCCTACTATTTCCCTTGGTCCTAGCCCGCCGTTCTAGCTTACAGCTACTAGCTTGTTCGCCTGAAACCAAAGCTTTAGAGCACAGGTTCTGTAATGCATACTGTCTCATCCCAGGGGCTTGCGGGCCTTGGGGAGGATAACGTTTAAACTCCAACTTTTTCAAGTCTACCGGATAATTTTAAAGGCAAGGGAGGCAGGATGCACTTCGGCTCTGAGCCTAGGCAATGATGCCAAGGTGTTGCATCTTTGAGAAACTGGAAGAGAGAAGAGATGCTACTGCCCTTGTGTGGATGTAGATGTAGGAGCGAGAGAGGTCCTTCTCCAGGATGCGGAGAAGGAGTTCCATTCTCAGTTATTTCGGTTGGAATTTTTTTATGATCTTTTTCTTTCATTCTCGTCTTCAATCCTAGGAAATCCCCCTGGGGTTAACCTTAAGGGTTCAGCTCAATATAGGGTTTCGATTCCTCGGAGCTACAAAGGATCCCTTGAAAAATAATGACTGTGCAACACATCCCGCATCCGCTCTGTTTTGTAACGCCCTCTTGCGTAACAGCTTCTTTAGAACTTGAATACGAATTATTCGGGTCTATGTTATCGTTTTTCATACTATGTTTAGCAATCAGACGTAGCGTCAACTTTCACTATGCCTCCCTCAACCTTCTTTTAAGTTTTGATAGGTGTCTAACCTGTATCGATTACGCGGAAACAAAAAACACAGATGGTTAAAATCAAGTAATTCACGCCACAAATAGATCAATTTGTGGTGACACGGTTTAACTTAAATGTGTCAAGTTTCGCGTTCCGTTAAACTTGAATTGTAATTTTAAATTTCATCTTATCAGCTTGAATCAAAATTAGAAAGTTTTCGGCATCTCTCCTCTTCAAAGTCGTCGGTGACTTGAAAGATAGTTGATCATTTCCTAGTAACCTATTAGTTGATTCGCTTAAAACAAACGATTTTTTGAGCTTTACGATACAGGAATTTATGTGTACTTGGAATATTTAAGCTGGTTTATAATACCTTATCTTAATTTTCCGTGTTTACCATACAATGGCTCATTGTTTTTGCTCACAAGCGTCAAACGTGAATTTATTGTTCCTTTTTGGTAGGATTTCCCTTCAATAATTTAAACCCAATTATGACAATAGTAGTTCGGCCAAAGTTGGAATGGAAAAAATGTCTTGTGTTGAGAATCAGTTCAGTTTCTGGCATGATTTATCCTGTGTTTGGGATAAAACACAGAGAATCTCATCAACTAGATTCAAATTGGCGATTCCTAGTAAATCACGACAAAATTAGCAACCATGGAGTCTGGAGCGAGTCCACGTAAGGACAAAGTGTTCAAGCCTCATTTGACGTCATTTGTCTGCTCTGTTTCTGCTTTATGCAACAGGCTAAAATATGGCTGCTTTTTGGTAGAATAATTGCTGCATATGGTAGGATAGGAAGCAGATGAACTTTTTTGTTTGCACATTTAGTCACTCTGTACAAGTGGGATGAGGGGTTGAATTTCAGAGCCTGTCTCCCCTCTCTAGCCCGTCTCATCATCACGAGACGAGGTGATCATTCATGATATACTTTTTTGCAAGAATACACCAAAGTTAGGCGGAATCATTACCATCCTCTCACGTTCGTCCGCCTTGCATTTGACAATATTTGTTGTACTTTTGTTACAATAACTTTAATTTCTCCTCCCTTTCAACTATATAAAAGGGTATTTAAGCCAGCTTGCACAATCAAGGAAGAAGGGAGGAAAAACTATCAAGTATATTTTAAAACTTCCCTTGTTCTGTAATTTTATGAATAGAGCATGCAGGAGGGGAACCAGAATAAAAAGATGTGCCCCATCTTTTGTCCTGGCCGTGTCTTAAACAGTCTGTGTGGTAGTTTGCGCTTGCTTAGTCCTGGCTTAACTTTTTATTCGGTCATGTGCGAATTTCTCCTCCAACCCTTTTCCTCCTCCGTCTCCCCCAATTCCGCCCTACTCCCCCACCGTCACCTGTTCAATCTCTCTTCTTGTTTTCGCAAATAGAGTATATCTCTACAAGACTTGCAAGTTTACAGAGATGTTCCCATTACCACCATATTCTATCCCCAGTCCCAGTCAGTTCAGCCTTACTTGGTCCAAGTCTAAGTCTCCAATAGAACAGCGTGGACTAATCTCTTGAATTTTATGCAGAAAGAAGAACCCTTGTCTTGTTCCCGTCTGTTGTATTATCGTATTCGTCGTGTCTGTTGTGTAGCGTATATCATCCAACGTACGTCATTGCAAATTATTTGCCAACACAGTAGACTATTAGTTATATAGCGGCGTCATCATGTAATAAGTAATTATCGGTCCCTGAACGAGTTTCACATAATTTCTTCCCACCCCCGCAGAACGCTATCCACAGCTTTCTCGGTTGTGACTAGGTCAGTTGAATTTGCGAATTCCCCGAGTGAATTGCGCACTTATGCAGCCGTTTTTTCATTATTGCATCTCGGTTTAAGGTGGATTACAGAAAAATTCCCCACTCCCTGTTCATCGGTCCTAGACGTGGTGGCTGCAGAAACAAGGATTATGGCGAAGCAAAGTAAACGGTTTGGTTGGAGAATGTTGTTGCGATTTGCAATTGGGTAATGCAAGGCGCAAGGTTTGCTCCCAGAATTGCCGGACGGATGGACGGACTGGCGTGAGAGGGAAGAATGAATGAACTTATGGATTGGAATTCCAATCTCGTCCGTCCTTCTTGTGTTTCATGCTTGGCTTTCAGATTTATTTGCCAATTAGTCCTGCTCTGGTGTGGGATTTTACCTTTTGCTATTGCGAATATTCTGCCGTTTGAGGCTTAGAAAGAGGAGAAGGTGGACGCATGAGGCCGGTTTTATTAGGTGAGAAGAAGAAGCAAAGTAGTAAATACATTGTGGAGATGAAAGTGGAACTTGGTTTTACGCCAACCAACTTATTCAGTCTGTCTGGGACTGGCTCTGTAATAAAGTGCAAGGAGGATGAGATGATATAGAGTAAGGTGGCAGAAAGTTGACTGGTTAGCTTACAGTGAGCAACTGTCTGCGGCTCAGTTTGTGGTGCATCCCCCTCCTCAATGCAACTCCCTGATCACTCATGGGTTGCGAATCTCCTTGCGAAAAACTCCTACAAGGGTTCCTAACAATGTAATCTCTATGCTGTTGCTCTTCCTCCCTCTCTGAGTTAGTTTGTGAGCAAGTGAGTGAAACCGTCAGACTTTTCAGGATACGGGACGAGTGAAGTGCAGATCCGCGCAGACATAGGAAACTATTATAATTCCAAGAGGTGTACGAGTGTTGTATGCATGTAAACATGCATGTTAAATGTTAACCCCTCTGCTTTTTCAGAATTCAATTAAATTATTGCACGGCCCTTTGCAAAATATCCCAATATCACCATCGCCCCAAACATTATGCAGTCTGTCAGTTAGCTCGTTAACGTTACATAAATAAAGTATTGGGGATGGTATCAAACTTTATCCTGCTGTCGGGTCCTTCGTCCCTATATTTGCATACCTATGCTGGGAATCAACAACCATAACCTTCAGCGTTTACTATATTTAGCAATATCGCATCTTAAGAAAACTAATAAATAGTCAACCGCTCCCCCTACACAGCATATATTATATTCGCGATCCCAATAATATCAGCCTTTCATAAAGCTGAATTTAGCAATGTCATATTCGTATAGATTGGCAAATTCTGGCTAGTCTCTGCCCAGCTTATATCATATAAAAGCATGCATACATTGAAAATAGGATAAAGCTCTGTATCCAAGCTAGGAGCAGCAGTATTGAGCATTGAATCAAGCTCCCGATGCTCAAGAAAAGAGGAGATTACTGCATTTTTTTCTCACCTTCTCACCGTTTACCCTTTCCGATTGAGTAGAGCTGCATGTGCTTGCTAATACAGGAAATATTGGATTTTGGGAAACAGGGGAATAACTCGCAGAAATGCACTAAATTAATTTGCAGTGCATGCGAGCAGAGGTAACCTGGTCGAAAATAGTGTGCGATTTCAAGCAACCCCGGCGGGCATTTACAGTATTTACCGCCCTCGCAATTTCCCTCCAACCCAAAGCAGCTAAACCGTGCCGCACGGGTCGGGAACAAAGATAAATCGGATAGTGGTTCGCACACGGATCATATAAAGAAGGATCGTTTCATTGCAACATTCCGCCTCTTTTGACAATATTCTTGTTAGCAAAACTCATGCAAATCAATTGCAAGATCACAGCCTTTGCGAATAACTTTGAACTTGAATCCGTGCAAATTCCTTGCCGATACTCTTTCGATTTACTTTTACCTCTCTACCTTCAGAAAATTCCTCTCTCACTCTCCTCTCTCTCTCTCTTTCTTGAATCTTGAATGTTGTAGGAAGGAGACGAGGCCTTTATGGCTCTCTCTTTGTATTTTCTGGGAAGCAACTTAGTCCACTAGGAAAAGCAAGGAAGAAGCAGTGCAAAGAGAGAAGTGTTTTGCATGGAGCTTTAACGCAAGGATTCCTCACTCTGAGCTTGAAGATAATGGAATAGATGCAGGCTTTTAGAGGTTCTAACTTGCTCTTTCCTCACGGCAATATCTGCATGGAAACTCCTTCTGTCTCATTCATTTCTCTTTAGCACTCCTAATGATGATGAGCTTGAATTCTGTGATGAAGATTGTAGATGAGGGGTATGAGGAACGATCAAGCAAGCAGAAGAGAAAGAGAGGAACAACGAGACTGAAGCGAATATAATTCAACGTTTCATTTACAAGGAAACATGGCTCCTTTAGTCAGCCTCTCCTTCCTTCCAACCTCTGTCTCTCATCTGGCATTATGTCAGCATTAATTTATCCCCACCGTATTAATAACGCATCCCTTTTGAAACACGTACCCCTCTGCCTGGTACAGACTGTAAGAAAATTCGCAAGTTGTTCCAAAATTTAATTACTATCATTTCAGTTTACCCAGTTTTCCGCATTTCTTCCCTATGAATCGCTTACCAACGCTATAACTTTGTCAGTCATACAATGTCTAAGCTACGATACGATACGTCTTTTTACCTTTTTATCGTAGCTTAGAAAATGTCTCCGATTTGTTCATTTTAGCGAAGTTGGGAACTGATTAACTCACTAATTTTGATTGTATTGTTTCCAGGAAATCGGGGCTAGTTTCTACATTTCCTGCCTTAAGACTGAATAATACCATGATATTGTAGTTGGCGGCCGTTACTATTCGCCATCCTCGACTGACCTGGTAAGTGATAAGACTTAGAAGATTCTGTAGCTATCGTGTAGGAAGAGGAAGACGTGTTTGCAAGGGAAAAGTCGCGCATTTGTTCAATAATCAGAGTCGCCGGCAGGACACAACCTTCCAACTTTTATTATCTTTATCAACTTAACTTGTCTAGCATTATATAATATGTCAACTTCGTATTGCTTGTCCCCTGGTTGGATCTCGTGTATATCTCAGGCTACTGTATTACCTTCCAATGCAAGAAACCACTGCTTCTTTGCAGAAATTCCCACATTTGCTTGTACAAGTAGAAGACGGATATTCTTCCAGGATGCAGGAAAGTTTAGCTGGTTGCTTAGCTTCAGGAGAATAATGCAAACCGTGGACGTTGTTTTAAATAGCTGTGGGTCAGTCAGTGCTCAGTAGTAGGCAAAATACATACTATGCACAAAAATGGAAGGCAACAGCAATCTGTTTCTTCTTGTTATAAAAATATTTAGCAAATCCACCACGTGTTCCATTCTTGTACTATTACTGTAGGCCTGCAAGTCTGTAGTGTATAGTGTACGTCATACCGGCTGAGTGTACAAGCTCAAGCACGGGAGGTGTAGTATTAAGTAAGAAGAGCCGTGCTGTGCAAATTCCTTCATTTTTGTACACCTACCCAGCAAGACATAGGCGTTAGACTCAGTTAGACCAGGTGAGTTTACAGGTGTAGTAGCCCCTGATTTACATACCCTCTTCAGTCTCAGGGGTTTACCTGTCTGTTCTGCATCTCTTCTCACTGTCTATCTCTCTGTCTGAGTTTGTAGGAAGAATACTGTATGATAGTAAATAGCAAGGACGACAATCCACCTTTTAATTTTTACATTTCTCCAATCCTTGTCTTCTTCTATGTAGATAACATGCTAACAGCTAAGGATTCCCTCTATTCTACTGGTCCATGACGGAGGTTTATGTTAGCCATGTTAGAGTTTGCTGATTTTATTTGGAAAGCTTATAGCTGAGGCGATTGTAGATAGTAGGAAAGGATTTTACTAGATTTTGCAGACTTGCTGATTTGCGTTTCCTCAATTCTATGATACATATCTGGACTTATTTGCACCCGCTCTTCAACATGGTAAATGTTACGGAAGGTTGCGCTACTATGATTTACACGTTATTACCCAGCCAGCTAAAGGGAAATCCTCCCCGCTTAACTAATTCTCTTAGCAAGCAATAAGCAAGCAAACTAGCCAGCCAGCCAGCCGAGAAGACAAACACAGAAAGATAGGAGAGACGACGTTGCTTGTACAATTCAAGAGATCAAATCTTGTGTAGGGAAATTCGCAACATTTCTTCCCCCCGCTAGTCGCTAATCCTACATTAGAATGCATATTATTTGAATGGAGGAGGAGGGCGGCGACAAGAACGTTTAATTTCATACGTCCTTCTAGTTTTCTACTATTATTGAATCATGAGAAAAATACTCATGGATGCGCACTACTATCATCTCTGGTCCCAGCAACACCTGTTCTAGCAATACTATGCTAGGACTGATCGAGAAAGCAAAAGACTGAATTACGGATTATTTTAGAAATAATATAAAATTCTTACAAAGTCACTTAATTATTATTTTTAGATATTTCTTAACACCGCTTCCCTCGGCTACCTCTTGATCCGTCGCCTTCTTCCTATACTATTACTATTTCTACATGTTCATCAAAAACCCGGTTCCTAATCTGTGATTTACTTCAAGACTGCAAAATTCTGGAATATCAGGTAAGATCAGTCATTACGGACTTTTCGCAATTCTTATGTATAGTGATGCACGGTTCGCCAAACATCTGCCGCCATCACTACTAAGATATTAGGCGCTGCTTACCTTCGTTTGTGTCTGAGGCATCGTGTGTACAGAGCATGCGAAGTTTAAGATTCGCAAAATTGAATGCATAATTTTAAGACCAAGAGGTAGTCCGAGTCCCGCCGTTGGATTTGCCGCTTAGAATTGGCGAATATACGGTAGAAAGACGTGGAAAGAATCCAGATCCCGCGGATTTCTCTTTCTTTATCCTCCGTTTACCTTTCCATGTGACGTACACCCGCTTCTGGCGATTGTTACTTCTATATTGCGAATCCAGCATGGGAATTCTAGCACAAGGTGGAGCAGGACGCAGGCTAGAAGCTTCAGAGCTAAAGAGGAACGGAGCAGAGAGAGAACTAAGCTAATGCTAGTGCAAATTGAGCAATGCGCGATCATGATCGAGAGAGTCGACAGATACACATACATACGGATAGTAACGGACAATTATAGTTGGGGGGTGGGGAGGGGAGGGGTCAAATGTTTTAACAATTAAATTAATGTGGTTGGGGTACGTACTGAATCCAGTAAGTTTAGCTGAAGAACTATGCGTATATGCCTCGTGGAGTGATGGTTAATTGCCGTTAATTTGATATATAAAAGGAATTTGTTAATATGGGAGAGGTCAAGGTAGTTATAAGGTCAGTGATTAGATGGCATAGCTCACTAAGATCTAAGATTAAGTATCCCTAATTGTTAATTAGCATGACATTATTTCCGCCTTACTTAGGCTCCGGTAATCCGTTGTAGGTTTAATTAGTAAAACTAACTAATTGCGCATTATCCGATACGTTTTACCCTAGTTTGATGCATCGCATAATTGCTTATACTCTCCTTGTCCACGCCTTGAATTGATTATAAACATATTTTGCCCTGTTCGGGGGATTTAGAGGTTATTTGTGCCGAAGCATCTGTCCTGTCCTTGATCAACCGAATCTCCGTATGTATTGTAATGTAATCATATGAGAAAACCCGGTTCCGGTTACGTGAAACCCGGAAGGAAAATGTTGATAATCAAAGTTACAAAATATAGATCTTGGCGGGTAGAGCAGGGATAAATGTTGTTTGGGAACATTCTGAGCATAGTTTTCGTTGTATTTTAGTTACATTTTTCGCATTTCAGTCCATAAAACATGGCGGACAGTTCCCATAAAGAAACAATGAGATTTCGTAATGTTGATACAAATAGCAAAAAATGGCAAAAATATTTGCAAATTTTTAGCTCAACTTATAAAATGCATCATCAGGAATTATGGGCCGCATTGATTATGTACATTTATTGGCTAGGTTCCGTAGATACCCGGGCTGGAAGTTTCAGCCAACATGGCGGCTAGGTTGGTAATTCGAGAATTGCGTGCACGTAAATTAATGCAATTTTCTTCCTATTGGAGCAATTTCCATGGGATTTTTTCGCATAATAATTTCATTTAGTAGCTTAAGATTGCCATGGAAGTCTAAACGACCATAATTTTGTCATAATTTCAAAAAATTGAAGTGTTTGCAAAACCTTGCGAAATTTTTGCACACATTTTTCATTGGTTTTACAACTGTAGCTCAGCTTACAGAAATATTCTGTGATTGATCTATATTGGATGTGGTGGAGAAATGTCTATTTTATTGGAATACTCGGATTTTGAAATAATTTTTAAACTATTTAGCCTCCACGAGGAGGGAGTAGTAATAAAGAAGAGTGAGTTAACCGCAAGGAGTGGCAGAGAGAGAGAGGGAGCTGGGCATCTTGAAATGAGGATGCGTGAGTTGTGGAGGTAGAAGATGAAGTCGATGATGACGTGTTGCTCGTATGTGTAGGATAGTAAAGAGGAGTGTAGTACCGTGTCTGTGTTGTTTTGCCGGCAGGCCTGTTTCATTGAGGTTTCTCTCTGCCTCGCAATTTTTACAACAAAGAGATTGATATGCCCAAATATTTGGCAGCGGGCTTACAATGTATGTACTCATATGATGAGGATAGGGTTTTTGCAAATTCACCAATTTCCTAAACGTCAACATAAACCCACGCTATCGTCCCACCTTTTTTATTATTCCAGAAATTTTACTTGCGTATTTTTACATACGTTTATATTTACGTTTAGCTATAGTTATAATTAAAGGGTTGAAACGTTTAGTATTTAGCAAACGTTTAGCAATATTTATCCTCTTGTGAATTATTTTTGCGGTTTCTATTTCGCGTAGTTTGCTTCCGGTTTGCCTTCATGCTAAAAAAAAAGAAAATAGCAAGAATCTTGCCTTGAATCAAAGTTCTTGGATATTTTCAGTACATAATGTTCATTTCATAGCTACAAGTTTGCCATTTTAATTTCGCAAAGTCAGAATATTACCCACATCTAATATTCATTCTGCAGACAGCAAGTAATCAAAATCTAGTAAGTGGTTCTGCCCTCTGCTTGATCCTTATTACTTTAGTAAAAATCGTGAAACTTCCATGGATGGAATGTAATTCACCTGCCTACGACGAACTAGCGCAACCTGAATTCTCGCGCAGTTTTCTTGTCTTTCAACAAAAATTCCTGTCGTACAAGGTGATAGAGTTTATAAAAATTCTTCTCGAGTGTATCTCCCGGACATGACTTCAACTATGTACCGTAGCTGAGCAAAAACAGAACATAAATATTACCTTAGAATTTTAAATATTACCTTGAATTACACTTAAGAACTATAAGCTTCTCCGTTCTACATATTGTTAGTATTTCAGCTTTGTAGCCTCAATTTTACGCTTATAGCCATAATAAACTTTAAGATGTAGAGCTGTAGCTCTGTCAGATCTACTATTTTTACAAGGAAGCTCATTGTTGTTTCTGCCGCGCTTATTCGATCTTCTGCGCATCTTCCAATTTTTCTATCTTCTTCTTTGAAAATGTTACTCACTCTCCTCAGCTCTCATCTTCTTAACTTATCCTGAAAAAAGTTTTGGACTCTCCACAATATTCAACTACGTTAAGAGTTATGAGTAACAGCCAAGGATACTGTAGCAAGCAAGTACTTCCATCTAGCTTAAATATTGAAGAGAATTGAAAGGATTTCATCTGAAAACGCAAGGGTGCTTAGTGCTTCTCCGTAACAAGAACGGAGCTGCCAGCCACAACAAAGCACCTTAATGCCATTGAGCTAAAAGCCTCATAGATCTGTAAACCTGAGTTAAGTAAGCCTGTTAGTCTGTACGTATTTTCTGATCCTGAGGGCTGGTTTCTTTCGATTCCGGATAAAGGGGTGAAGGAGAAGTTGATCATGATGAAAAGACAGGGGAAGAGGCAGGCTACATTGAAGTGGAAGAACCCGAAGAAGAAACAAGCTGTGTGGCAGGAGCATGCTCTATTTTGGTATTTTTTTCCAACAATTGACCTTAACCTAAACAAAGAGAGGAAGTTGAGGAAAAGGGAGCGGAAAGGGAGCGCTGCCTCCTAAAGCTTGCGTTCCTTTCTCAAGAATCCTCTTCTTCAGTTTACCTACACTTTTCTACTTACTCCTTTGTCTTAATCTCTCCCAAGTTGTCCGTATTCCATATGCTCCTGCCAAACGCGCACTTTTGCTTTTGAAATTTCCCCGGTTTGCTATTTTTTTGCATGTATACATTTCGCTCTTTCGTTTGAATTCCAAACTTCCAACTCCTTGCGCTTTCACTCTTTTTGAACTTTTCCCCAATACATGTACTATCCCTACAAAAGAGGCGTGTAAATGGCGAACAAGGAGAAGCTCTACTCATTTCCTAGCATGTCGACGCTTTAATCGCCTTTTTGCAGGCAGGTTTAGGTAAAATAACAAGACTATAAAGGAAAACAAGCGCTTAGCCTCGCAATCGTATAAATTGTCACATTCTTTTAATTCTGACTCGTAGTAACACAAGCTGCTGAAGCGTGAGAATTCTTTGAAGAATGCGAATTCTGCTAATATTTGATAGGCTGACGTTTAACTGAAGTTTGGACCCTAAACCGTGAGAAAGTTGAGGAAAATAAGTCGACTACATGAAATCTGACATAAATCTCAGGAAACTACTGGATCAGATGATGAATTCATTACCTCTGAAAGCATGTTGTGTGATGGAAAAGTGGGAAGGGAAGCATCCCTGTAAAACAAATAAAATGAATACCGACAGTTTCGCAATTTTACGATTACAAACACGTAGCCATAGGAGGAGATAAGGAAATATTCGCAGCTAAAAACCCTAAGGTCTCAGGAAGGGAAAGATGGTGGATGAGATATTGCTGCTGTGATATCAAGAGCAAAGAAGCTGCCAGTGCGCATACAAGACGGATTATCAATATGGCGAAAAAGGAGGAGGTGAAATTCTTGTAATGATTTTCAATTCGCAACTAGCCCAAAGGGGTGGGTTTGAACTTTGTGCAAATATTTTTGCCAACAAAGGTAGATGACTAGAATCGTCATCCTAATTCCCAATCCTAGCCGGGGGGATGCATGTTTCATTAAAGCAGTTAGCAGTAGATCGGGAGGAAGAAAGGAGTCCCAGCTTCCTCATTCATTCTCTCTGTCTGCTGAATTTGATTTGACGGTGTGTGAGGATTTTCAAAAGCCAGGAGAATTATTTACGACGACATATGTTTTCTCGCTCTACCCAGTCAAAAGTTCAGAAAGGTTGTAAAATAATTGGAGTGCGGCGGAGGAATGGCGAGAGAATAATAATGAGACGTAGCTCATCTCCTTGCAGATTCACACGTCAGCTGACATGTTTCCTTAAGGGCTGCTTGCAGAGATCATTGGCTGATTTTCTTGTTCTTTCCGTGAAATCACACCGTCCCTCCTCTCGCCATCCTCCATCTTGTCCCGCCTTGCAATTTTTTTGCAATGACTTTTGCATATTCTATTGAAAAGTCATCCATTGTGGGGTTGGCTATACGAGGGGTGCTTGCTCTCAATCATTGTATGCATAACACAGCCCCGAGGAGGGCACTAAAGGAAAGCAGCCATGTTTGACGGATTATATTACATGATGAGCATGAGGAGATACTTTTCCTTGGGGGAGGTGAAGAAAATTTATAGCTTTTGCAGAATAACAGTTTCAAAAATTCACCAATTTCAAATGTGTAATCAATTTGCAAAACCATTTCCACCTGTCTCTCCCGCCAGCCAGCCCACAAAGTGGCAAACTGCAGACCGTCATGGCTTGTTTCTTGTTAGCACTGTTAGTGAGACGGAATTCCGGATCATTGTCAGAGTTCATAACTTGCTTCTTTTACAACTTCTTTTCAATTGACGCAAGCGTGCAAAATTTTTGCAATCAGGATTTATTGTTGCCCATGAAAGAATTTTAAGGAATTTCAATGCTTCAAGCAACATTAAATGAATCAGAGCAAGAAATATAAGAACCTAAGGAAAACCTAGGTTCATCCTGGGACAAACAATGTAGTATTTTACATTTACATGCTTGATTACAATTATAGGACCGGTTTTAATCCTACTTTGATCAACAGTTTTAATAGCAAAGTATATTATCCACTTTATATACGTTATATTCCACGTCTTGTACATGATGACACCTAGCGACAATCCAGTTCAAAGACTTCACAACAAGAGCGGATTTCTTTTTGCCTCGCCTTTGTTTGTTCTCAGCAATCTACCTGTCGTCTGCCTACCTGTTCTGTATTACTGTAGTAACTCCAAGATTCAAAAGATCAAACTTGCCGCTGCTTATGTACCTAAAGAGCTAGTTTCGCGAAAGATTTCAGGCGCCCCGTCATTTATAAACAAGGACGGAGCATCTGAGCAACAGGTGGCTACAGATGGTAAATTAATAAGATCTGGTGAATTTCTAGTTCTCATCAGGGTTACGGTCATTAAGGTTCTTGAGAACCCAATTGAGATTTTGGGTGCATGTATATCAAAGGTGCAACTTTCAGAACCGATGATTCAGATTCGGTACCAAAAGATTGCGAATTTTAAGCACGACTTCCGCTTTCCCATGTTTCAGCTGTAAGCCCACACTTTGCAAGCTGCACTTGAAGAAATTAACAAGTAGAAACCTTACGTCGCTGTGTTCCTGGATCATTCACGGCAGTTGTTACAATTGTAACAACAGCAGGGCAGGAAGGATGGGAAAATCCCCCGGCTTGAATCTTCATTCAATGCCCGGAAAACGTAAGAGAGTAAAGGAGCAGCAAAGAGCAACATGTGCGTCGGAAATTAGTGAGGTTCATGGATCATCATGTGGAGGGATCAGAAAATGTTTAGGACTTTAGGAGGACATGGGCAGGAGGAGAAGGCGTTGCGTTGTTGTAAAAAATGTGACCGGAAATCGGCCCGCTTCTGTGTAATGAGGCAACGCCATGGACAAACAAGAGTGTGAAGGACTCTACTTTCCCACACATCCCTCACCCTCCAGCTACATAACGTTATCCAATATAATACACCGGTAGTATTTACACATGTCAATTTATTGCTGTACAGCTATCGCATCATTATGCACGACGCATCGTGCGTCAGGGTGTGTTACGCTCCCAACACAGCGTCCCGCATCGTCCCTTACACACCCTTACCCTTGTATTGCCTCGCATGTATGTGAACCTTTGCCCGCTTCTGTCTCTTCAGTTCATACATTCTAGCCCTTCATCCTGACTCTCGTAAAAGGCCGCATTCCAATGCATGGAGTTAACCTCCACCTTAGAATCTTCTCCAGCGTTCCAAGCCAACTCTTGTGCTGGAGTCCATGTAAAATTGCCCGCTGGAATCTTTCTCTTCTTGAGGATCATCTATCCCTTTTGTTACACCCAGCATTGCCCTTTTCCATTCATTCACAAGAGCTTTGCTTTGAATGGATGCAACGTCGTCGACGACGACGAGTCGTAGTCCCGACAGCGACATAAGTCTTTTAAGTGTCCTCTCTTTTACAATCCTTACTACCGTTCATATTCCCGATTCCCTGCAATGCTAGTGTTCCCTTGAGGGACATGGAGGGGACTTGAGTTGAGGACCGCTGGAGTCAATTCCATTTTATGCATTCCAGTACTCCAAGAGAAAAGTGCTCCTGACTATAGAGCCCTGCGAGTCAATTGTTGCTGTCCATGTTACGTTACATGGCTCCCCAGCTCCCCTTTTGCGATTCAAGTGACAGAAAATGGCAAACTGCAAGGGCGGTAACAACAATGCGTGCTTGCAATGTAAGTGGTTGCAAAAAATATTCTTTCTCTCTTCCCTCTCCCCATCCGTGGGATTGTTGTTGGAGGACAAAGCAACGAGGGATCAAGTACAGAATGGGAATGATGAACACGAGGATTGAAATGCAAATGGGATTCACTTTCCCATGCAGAGAAAAAACTTGGAAATATATCTTAATCGCCATTTCTCCGCCAGATGGAATTCCAGGCTGGATATTAAATTGTTGTGTAGGCAAGAAGAAGCTACTGTAACAATTGTAACGCAAGTCAACCACTAGCAATGCGTAGAAACGTTGCATTGTTACTCTTCATTGTTTGCCTTCTTCGTTTCCATAAATTAATTAACGAGTGTTCTCTTAATTAAAATATGGTCGAATTATTCATATTATCGCATAAAATTTCACTTCTCGTTAAGCAGGCGGGGCTTGGACAGAACTGTAGGGGTACTTAAATATGGTATCTATTGTATTCTACCAATTGTTAATTAGGAGACGGACATTTGTTGCAGGATGGATGGAAGGGGGGGGAGGTTGTAATCGGGTTTAAATGTGTGACTGCATCATTACCGGTCACAGCTGTATTTCCCAAAAGAGAAAGTTGGAGCATCCCCACCAGGGTTTACATGTTGAATACAATAAATGTGATCAAGTCGAGAAGAAGGGAAAGAGATAGGCGGGCATCCGCGGTAATGAGATGGGAAGGAGGGTTATGAATTTCTGTATAGCACAGAGACGGAAGGACGGGTAATTGTAATAATTTAATTGCGGTCCCATGAAAGCGTTTATAGGGGGACTAATGTGACTCCTCGGCATTAAAGTAGCTTGGCAGGCAGGTAAAGTACCGGTTTTCTTGGCAGCGGGGCTGGTGCGCCATGGTAATAACGCTACCACCAAGTGTCGTATCTGTGGGAATACGGGAGGAATATATTATGCTGATGAAGGTGGTGGTGGTCTTCATCATGAGCGTCACATCGGTGAATTGTTATTGAATAGAAACCTGTTTTCAAACCCTTTTGCATCATATTTTACCATCCTCCCTCGTGTTAGTTATGCAATTTAGTTTTACTATTCTGGAAGATTCTAATGATTTGTGTGATGGAAACTACTAGTCCGATTACTCCGTAAACGTAAGTAATCGTTCTGGAATTGAAGTTACAGAAGTCCGTATAGTAATTTTCGTTTCGGTTGATGGGAAGAATAGTATGTGGGAAATAAAGGAATGAATAGGAGCAGCTCCTCCTGTTAAGTTGTTTCAGAAGGGGTTGAATTCAAAGGGGGATGAAAACGAGGGTTGCTGGAAAACTTCTCGGGGAGAAACATATTTTTGCCATAATAGCGTGTTGAAAAAGGTGTGTGACGTTATTCTTCTTCCAGTTACCTGGTTGAATTCAAACAAGTTTCCCGGCTCTATTTAACAAGCAGTGCTGTAATTCAAACAAGAGTTCCCTGGAACGCATTAAATACAGTTCCAGCTGGAAACTCTTGTGGATGTTAATGAAATACCCGAATTTCGGGGATTGAGCAAGTGGAGTAGGGGGTTTTTAATGAATGCCTGGTTTGTAACTGGAAGTACTTTGAGCTCGTACTTGGTGGTGATCATTACCCTATTTTCATCGTACTTGCAGCTTGCATTTCGATAGAAATAAATTAATCTCTATTTTCCCTTTCTTCGTCCTCGTCCTCCTCCAGGAACAACATCTGGCATCCTGGACCTGTTTAATCTAAAAAAGCAATGCATGCTTTTCCTTTCCGGTCGCTCTCATTTTCCTCACTGCTGCCTTGCCGGACTGAACTGACTGAATGAAGGCAGGAGCATGCATGCATCATGATCCGATTTATTCAAGAAAGTCCTAACTTGATGCAAGATGGCAGCGCTGTTGAGATTCACTGGGTTTGCTATAGAATTCTACTATTTTTCCAGATTCGAGTTTTTCCAAGTCCATCTTCCCTAGAATCCTTTTTTAAAGCATTTCAAATCGATGTTAAACAAACTACCGCGTTTTGCCGCTACTGGCAACGGATACTGGAGGAAGCAAGTCACATCTTCCTCAACTGTATTTGGCCCTTTCTTCTCCCTCCATTTTCAAATCCGTACAAATTCGGTAGTGCTTTGTTTCACGATGCTTTTGAAATGCTAAGAGTACCAGGCAGACTTGGAAGGCTGCTTTTGACTTGCTGTTTGTTTTGGAAGCTTTAACCAGCTGATAGGGATGTCCGTTAGATTAAAATACGGCTCACATGATCTGGGAAGAGACTTATCTTAACAAATATGCAATGGTGACTGACTGGAGTCTGATTATTCCACCAGTAATGTACAGTGCATTCACTGCAGTTGTCATATTCGAGAAACCAAGGAAGGGGGAAGACATATGCTTAATGATAGTTACCAGAGACGGGTCCTGTAGTTATAGGGATAGGGGTTAAATGTATGTTAAAACAGAATTAAACGGTTACAGAGGGACTGGCTTAGCAGCAGTTGGTTAATATTTTATGCACTAGGCTTATTTGTTTACATACAAGAACAAGCTGTTCATAATTCCAACTCCACTTGTATTCGCGGCTCTTGCAGCCTATAATTGCACTCACTTTAAAGTCAAATTAGGCTTTTAAAAAACCGAGGAAGATGGTGATCACAAACTGAACTTCTTGAAACTGGCATGCTTTTAAATGTATTTTAGTTCTAGAGGCGTTACCTCTCGCTTGTTTTGTCAGGTGGAGGCAAGTTAGTTTAAATGTTTCATTTTAAATGTCTCGTTTCTTCCATATGCTGCATCGATCATATGACAACAGATTTACCTGTTTTTCAATGTCAGTTGAAATGTTGCATACACGCACAGGTGTGCTTCCATTCCAGGTAGTAATAGTAGCAGCTTTCCAAAGGACAATGACACAAGTTTAAATACCCTCGGAATTCTTTTATGGTTAGAAAGTATTTTAAGTTAAATGAATCAATGAGAATTGTTTAGGATTTGATCTTCAGACGGCCATCAGAAAGAATATGATGGGAATGTATTAGTGGAAATTGAAAGAGAGGCTCATTGATTTAGTGGTTTGTCTCTTTAAACAATGATATCCGGTCTGGCTGAGCAGACAGATTTTGAATGGCCTTGTCTTTGGAAAGGGAGAAATTCTTCTTATTCTTCTTCCACTTCTTTCAATCCGGCCTGTCTGATCGTCTCGAGGAGGAATACAAGCGCAAATAGACGGGGGTGTAGCTACAAGGAATTGTGATAACGGTTGAGATAAACTTCACATGTTCCTGGAAGCGATATCGAAATTTGAATGCTCTTAACAGGTTTGAAGGGAAATGAGGGCTGCGTGTGATGTTAGTAAGAAAGAAATAGGAGACTTGCCTGCGTGTATAATTTTAGCTCCCTTAATTCCATCATTTTGCTTTCCCCTCCTCGTGCCTTCCCTTCTCTGAACGCAATCTGGAGGATCAGAAAAGATAGCAACAAGTAAGCAGGCATGAGGTAAAGGTGTTCACATTCCGTCACTTGAAATCTAACGGTTTGAAGGGGTTAATTTGAAATGAAAGTAAGAGCTGATCCGAGGGGTCAGGCTCAGAGGGATCTAGTCGAGGGACGGACGGTGGGTGCAAATATAGGTGTTGTATCGTTAGTAAAGGAATTTCAATTGTAAATGCTGTTTTTTCACTGTATTATCAGCAACTGAAATCGCAAGACTTCCGCATGCAGATGCCCTACCGCCAGTTTCACTTCCTGCAAAACGGGGGAAATACAGAAGATAACATCTTCAGCGGCTTCTGCCGGCACCCGTTGTCAGTTATTTTCTTTGCTTAAATAACCGTTGTTACTCGCTCAACATCCGAATTAAAATTACCGGTAGTACAAATTGCCCGGAACAGCTCCGGAAGGAACTGTGCTTGTTAAAGCAAGCAAAGCTGTTGTCAAATCCTGGATTAGTTTACAAACAAATGGTAGTTTTACAAAACATTCTTGAGGAAGCAATAAGCTTAGTAGTAACACGCCCGCAAACGTTATGAAAACGATTAAGTTATCAGAATGTAGCATTCTCTTCATTAAGTCCCCATTACTTGGATTGTTAGAGGTCGAGGCTGCATATCGGACGAGTGACAGACGGAATGTTAGCTTAGGTTGCGGATTACAGTTTTCTGCAGACGTTGCCGAATCAATTGGCTTTTTGCAATTTTTTGCACCACAGTTAATTACTACTTCAGAGGAATGAGTAGTACTAACGATGACATTGGCGTGAAATGGCTTGCACTGCAGTTTCGATTTTGTGCATATTCCTCAATGAAACAGCTCCTGGAATGTAATCATATTGACATGTTTATCCTGCACTGGCTATTGAGTGATGCGAGTGTTAGTCTCCTTTCAGACAGATGATGCATTGGGAATGAATGATATGAGATTTCCTGGAGTGGTCCGTCGGCGGAATTTTTATTATATCCACGGCCCCATGGCGCCTCCAAGCTCTTAATAAATGCTCTTAAATAATTGCTTCAGTCTATGACATCATTTCTCCAATCTATATAGTCTGTATTGAGCCGCACAATATTTGCAAACTTACTTCACAAGCTTCAATAACCTTAAATACTACAGTAGGGGCAGATGAGCTCTGGATGGGATCATTCCCTCATGTCTGTGTGCCGTAATAATATTCCGGGTATACTTTCGTCTCCTTTCCTAGGCAAACATGCAAATCATGTGCAAATTTTCTCAATCCAGTAAATCCCATCCATTTCATCTTCAGCTTTAGACTGAGCTAAAGCGAGTGCAAATGTTTGCACGTTTTAAATTATCCATGCTTCATCCTCGTTCTTAGCTTGTTGAGCTAGCTGGGTTTACCCTTACATTTATGCAACTCCTTCAGAAGAGTTGGCAATAGCCTAAGGTAAACGCCTAAATATATGTGCAGCCTTAGATGGATCGTACGAATTGTAATTCTCGCTCTTGCTAATTATCCCAGTTGAGTAAGTTTGCAAAATATTTTCAAGAGAGGCGTTGAGTGATGGTCAAAGAAAGCTTGAAGGGTAAAGCTTTTGATGCAGCAAATGGTGTCCATGTATCCTGCAGTCCATGTAGTATAAGCTTGACAACAGCAGAGTTAATCTTTTGATTGCCCCTCCAACCTACTCGACGTATATTTATTGTTAACTTGTTAAAATTTCAAACCCCCTGTTTGTTTACCATGTTCAACAGTTTTGTTTACATCTCTTGACATAGGCAGGAAGTTTGCGTACAAGAGTGGAAGAAAAAATTATTTAACTTGTCACCAAATCCTTTAACTCTCTCGGCAGGACAAGCATGTATGCTCAATGCTCGTATGCATTCCATTGCGTTTCACTCATTCATGAGAAGCAGAATAGATTATAGAGAGATAATGATGTTGTATCATTGTCGCCAAGCAAGGCGGGATTTGTTTGGTTTGTCGCACTTAATCTGAATAACTTATTCGCTTCTTCTGAGAAGCTAATCAGAAGAAATCCGGAGGAAACTTACAACAGCAACTGAGGTCAAGCTGACATTTTTCAGACACAGCAAATATAAGAGGGCGGTAGCGTTTCAAAAGAACATCTGTCACTGTTTTCATAAAAATACTAAAAGCAAGGAAGTATGCTGTGGGAACCTGGAAATTTTCGATACAATTTCATTGTTTAAGTAGATTTAGTCACCTGACTTGTACTTGCTTCTGTATGGATTCAGAGATTAGAGGAAACGTAACGACTAGAAGCAAAAAATGTAGTAGTTTTCCGGGCTGAGTAGTTGAAGAAGATTCAAGATGAGAAGGTGTCGATAATGGGAGATGATGAAAGAGTGTAGATGAATCGGGCAGATAACTTGTTAAACGTGTTGGTTTATGAGGTAATAAATCCCTAGGTGTTTGTTATCCTCCATTGTTGAGAGGTAAACCATGTAAATGTATCCTATCAGCTGGACAAGATGAACTTCGCGATGTGGTATAGATTTCAGCGATTTTATGTGCTTTTGGCATAAAGTATTGAATTTTTAAGTAGAGAAGGTATGCATTAGTAGTTTAGCTAAATGTTTGCACTGGGTAGGCTAATAGGCGTGGTACACAGGTAGCATACTTGCAATCAACACCGTGCAGTCTAATTCCACCTGTAATTCCGTTACAATTTGTTACTACTAACAACAGGTATATATAATCAGAGGATGGTAAGGAATACACTATATAGAAAGATGGATACATGTCTATTCGAAATACATTGACAAAGTAAGCGAGAATTCTAAAACTGGTGCCCAGGAACTTGGACGGAATTCCAAATTCCTTTCCGCTATACACCCGACTTTGTTTAGTATTTTGACCATGTTTCATTTACGCTTTTAATGTTAGAAAAATACTAAAAGAGTCCTATTGTAGTCTAGTATTTTTATTTCCTCCTTCTCAGTAACCACCTTTAGTTTAGCCTGCATCCTAGCCTAGCATGCCGGGGATGCATCCTTTTTAAAGGTTTGGTGTATTTGAACAAGGATTCCGATGCATTGTACTTGCTTTTTTTCAAGAATAGTTTAGTCGGAATGGGCGCAGGATAAAAGAATTAAAGAATGATGATGATTTTCGCTCCGTTGACTAGTTACTCCTCTATGCCTGTGTGGTTGGGCTGAAAGAGCTCGGTGGAGGTGATGTTGGAGTGATATGTTGCATCATGACGTGAATATTTGGTGATTAATATAACACTTGAAAAAGTGTCTAAAGCGTTTAACTGCAGGTAGCTTTTATCATTTTACCCGTAGGAGAATGGGGGAAGAAGCAAAGTGTCGGCGTTGTGGTGGGTTGAAAGAAGTAAACGATATAGTTTTGTGTGTGGATGATGCGAAGGTAAAAGTATTCATCCGAATTTTAGAGAAAAGATGCTAGGAAAACGGTCCAGCATTGTGAATCAAGAAGAAGACAGGTAGATACAGATAGATTGTAGGATGATGATGGAGAGCGAGGGTGATCTGTCTGTGCTCATAAATCAGAGGATTTGAAGAAAAAGACGATGAGAAATTAGTTTAACCAGGAATAGATGGTTGATGGCAGGGGGTAGGATGGAATTCGGTTCATTTCCTCCACTCCATAGAGAATTAGAGAAAGAGAGATGATGATGAGGAAATGTTGAATTCCTCTTTCAATGAGAATCTAGAGATTTTATGAATGGAGAAACCCTTCTCCTTGATTGACAGAGACATTGACACGTAAAATTTCAATGGGAGCAGCAAGTGTGAAAATGGTATTGAATCCTTGCTTGAAAATCTCAAGTTATGTATAGAACGAAGAATACAAGCTTATTCCTTCGTAAGAATCCCGTGTGAATTTCAGTTGTTTCGTTATGAGAACGGATCAGAATCGAAATTAGAAGCATAGTGTCTGGTACGAGTATCAGAATCAGTTAGAACAGGAGATGTCGGGTAATCAAAGAGAAACGATTTGTAAACAGTGTACATAAGAATCAGTTGCTGTTTACTTTTACCTCTGTCTTTCCGTATTTACAAGTTGGTGTGGGTGTGGTAGAACAAAAGCATGAGGGATAATGAATGAGCCAGAGAACATAATGTGACTCCTCACTTTGACTTTGTTCCCTGTTCGACGTGATGATGAATGAAATCGGTTTAATTGATGTAAAAGTCAAAGGCAGGTTTTGAAGCTTACCGACATCCCAAGTCTGTCGATGACAACTGTGTGTACTGTGTCCTCTATTCACTAACTCCTCACAAGTAAGTTACGCATCTTGCATCTTCTTCTCCAACGTGTCGCAAAAAACGTAACAAGAAACGCGCGGATCTGCCCATTCTTTAAACACTTCTTGGGACACTTTTCTATCTGTCCATGCCGGTTCCTTTATGTTGTTTAAAACAGAATCAAGTCAAGCTTCTCTTTTACTTGCCGATTTCATTATAATTTTAAACAATAAGAGCGGCTTTAAGCTTTGCGAATCAAAGGTGTAAGTCACTTTACTTGTTAGGTTAAAGGATTGTAATTTTTTCCCAAACATGTTTGACTCTTCTCCTTTGTGCAAAGGATTACGGCCAGAAAGATCGGTGATACCGACTGGGTGCTTCTTGAATTTTCGAAATCCGTTGAATGCTTTTTCCCTTTTCGTACACAAATCTTTCTTGAACCCAAAGCTCCACTGCATTGTATATGCAGATTTGATAGCGCAAGTTCAAAATCGCAAGCCCCACCGACACAGCACGAGGAAGTCGGTGACATTGTTCGTAAAATTTTTGCAAGTACGTTACCATCGCTAAATTCATGACCTGCGCTCTAAAAGATTTTGCAGTCGTCGACGAGGGCCATGTCTATTCTTGGGAATGGTTATGGTCTTTGAAAGCTCATGTAAAGTGACGCTTTTATTTGCCTGTTTATATAAAACAGGGTAAATCTCCACATGACACCGTATACATATAAAACCAGTTTCAATTCCAATTCTTATTTCCTTGAACTTCAGAGGACAAGAGCATTAAGCATAAAGCTTGCATCTTCTTCCGCATACCCAATTAATTTTCACTCAATCAAGCTGATGTTGTTTCCTCGACAACGATTTGTCGTCCTCTCCTCTCCTGGCCTCATATGCATTGGCTAACAGCTGGTAAAACGGTAGCAGGATAGGCGGAAGGCTTTTTAATTTGGATGAAAAACGGAGGTAATTAGACGGAATTGTTTTTCAAAGAGGTTTTTATCGTTTTCATCAGGTGTGGTGTGATGGCATCATCTCAGATTACGACAGATAATCAAAAAAATTCAAAAACCTGCCAAAGAATTTCTCATACTCTTGTTCTATATAATTTAAATAAAGTGTATCAAGTTATAATATGAAGAAGATTTCATTGTTCGAAGCAGGGGAAGACGCGAAGCAGGAGTTTTTTCCTCAAACATCGATAATACCGGTGATGTGTTCCTGAAATTTGAATTGATGAAAAACAGTGTAAGCCCTTGTCTGTTGGCTAATGAGATTTGAATTACACCTAAGGTTATTTGACTAGTTTGATTTGTTGCAGACGTATATTACCTCGATACGGTTTTTTACTGCATTGCAAGTGATTCGGCTAGGAGGACCACTGCAGGATTTGGTTATGAGCATACGGAGAAGAAGTAATTCATTTCATTCATTTTATTAAGTCCATGCTGATTTGATTTAAGGAATTCTTACGGTGCCCATCTGCTAGAAATTTTTAAAGGAATCCCACGAACGAGGTACTCGAAGAGAAAAACAAGTAGCTTAAACAATGTTAAACTTCCTCTGCTTGGGCTCCATACTTAATTGACTTGGACTGGGCTTTGCAAAGTAACTTTTTAGGGAATATTTTAATTAATCCATATTTCTTTCCTTCGCCCCTTTGTTTTCGTTATGCTTGAGAGAAATGTGCGTGGAGTGTAATTGAAGGCTGGTGGGAACATTTTAGGACAAGAGCCCTTCGTCAGGCAGAGAACTCTTTGAATTATGGGGGTGACGATTGACATGATCGGGCTTTAAGTCTCTGTTATATATAGGACATAGAGCCTGTGTGTGGGAAAGTTTGGGGTTGCGGGTAACAGAGAGGGTGGCTAACGGATGGATTCCATCAAACGTTTTTAAAGGGATGATGAGAACAAGTTGTTCCAGTTATGAAAAGTCAAAAATACAGGGGAGATTCTTCTCCAAAGAACGGGGAAATAAACGCTTTTCTAGCTCTCAGCTCGCCCTTCTGTAATTGCGTGTTCGGATGACGTCTCTACGTCGTCCTTCCGAGGGTCGCGTTTGCGTGTGAAATGGGGGAGGACTTGTGTAAAAAATTGTCTGCGGGCACTATTACACTCCTCTCCTGTGGGCTGAGGGCTGGGGTATAGAGGATTGTAATGTGGTTGAAACTGGTAGAAAAAGATGTAAAATATGTCGGCAAATGACAATTTTCAAAGTTGGACGCTGATTTCTCAGGCCTGGAGCAATATCATTGATTATTGATCTTCCTATCTATGAGAGAGAGAAAAGGATCATGTGTGTGTGTGATTAAGATAGTTTAGGAAAAGGTAGGAGGAAGAGACAGGTATTAGACAGGTTGGTTAGGTCTAATTGCAAATAACACATTTGGTTTGTATTCCAATGTGTATTGATTTCGGCCCGTGTGAAAATTATGTTTCCATTTGCCTTTTAAACTTATCCTGCCGCGACTAAGTAAACAAAGCATTTAAAACTTGCCACTTGCCACCATCGCTCCGTTTCTTTTCAAAGGAGGACGATCATAAAATGTAGCATATTTTATGAAAAAGTTGATGGGAAAATAAACACCTGAGGTTTAAACTCAAGATTATGCCAGCGGGGAAACTAAAGCCAACGTTAGTTGACCTCTGGATAGTTTTCAGACTTATTAAAACACCCGTATGTAGTATTACCTGCAAGTATAGACAAATTCTATTTAGCTCAGTTTCTATAACAACATCAATATGTAATGCTCGTGCTTCATGTCCTTAGGTTCAATTATCCGTAAGTAATATCGTTATCAGGCGTTCCACTTCGGTGGGGTTTCGCGTGTCCCTGAAACAACTCCGTTATAGCTTTGCTAGGGGACATCACCAGCACAGCTGAGCGCTGGGAATTTCTCAAGTTTTCTTGGGAAGCGTAAAATCAGGGCAGTCGGACAGACACCGACTCCGCCCATCAGCTGGAACTGGAGAAGGCTTAGATCGCGTGTCACTAAAAGTGTACGTTCCAATTGTGAGTTTACTGTTTCGTCGCCATCCAGTGTTAACAATGTTTAATATAACTTGAGTAGAATAAGAGCAGGTCAATTAACGTTTGTGGTTCTCCGATTCCCATCGCGTTGTGAGTCTATTTCATCCGTGTAACTTGGTTGACGGGGTAGGTTTTAGATAATGATCTGGTTTTCAACACAGTTACGCGTCTGTCTTATGCAAATCAGTGTACCACCTGTTTAATGTAAAGCTTATGCTTCTACCACTATGCTAACAGATGAGCTTGTGCCAATAATTTGGCAGGCAGTGGGGTGAGACATGTGCAAAAAATTAAATTTGCAAACTGCTTGTTTTAAGTAAACCCTGCCTGCTGCATACCTGTATTTAACTCTCAAGTTTTAATTAATCCTGTAGTTTTTCTTCATAATATCTCCCATTTATTTTGCTGTGCTGCGTGAGTCGCGAGTGAGATGATTTTCTAGAATCTGGGTTTAAATGACCGTCGTACAATGACAGAGCTGATATCATCCAAGTTTTGGTGGAGTGAATGATTAGGAATCTTGCTTACCGAGAGGCTGATGCCACGCGAAGGAAGAGAGTCTAATAATTGTAATTATCTCATTTTCCCACTATAATTTCCTCGAGTTGATCTTTGGAAGCTGCGCTTGCACATAAACCCAATTGGAAAGACAAACTACCTTGCTCCTTGTTTGGTTGCGTGCGATTCTTTTGCTTAAACGATAAAGATTTGAATATGTTAACGATATCAATGATATCTGCCTGCCGGTTGTCAAAATTGATTATTAAACCAGGATGGAAGCGAGAGAAAGAATGTAAACGGGAAAGAATGCAACTTAAAAAATCCTTGGAGGTCCCAAAGTTTTCTTCCTGCGTAAATTCTTTGCACGTGACTTTTGAAACGGATGACCAAATCACTAGTGTCGACTTGTTGATCCTTTGGCGGTATTTGAGTAAAGCTAGAAATTTTCACTTTTTGGACAAGCGCAGAGACTTTGACAGAATCGCGGAGAGATTATTGCGTTACTTCGTTATCAAATCTTGTCCTAGCTTAGGGTAGTAGGCAGGTATGCTAACGTTTGATAAATGTCTTCCTTGCCGTATGCCAGCAGGACAAGTAAGAAGCTGTGGCTGGGAGTCCCATGTCAATAGATCCTCGTTGTTGCTATTAGTTAGGTTGCACGAAAGCTGAGAATTTCGGGACGTGTGCCAACAAGAAAAGATTGACAGGTGCGTAATAAGTGGTGTTTCGTTTATGAGGTGAAGTTCAGAGAGAAGATTGAGGAGCTTTAGGAAAAAATGACAACAGACTGGCATAGAGAGCTGCGGGAACAGATGTGGGCTAAAACTCGGTGGTAGATACACCAACGGTGATGATGATCAAGCCAATTTCAAGATGATTCCTCTGGAAGATGCGCACCTTGAGCTTGGGAAAAGACAAGGGCTAGGACTTGAGGTGCAGGAATGAAGAGCCTGCGTAATCCCAAGGTGATGATTGCAGCAAAGAGTTCATGGCACGAGGCAAGAGTTCAATTTTGGTGTCAGATGGTGTACTCTTTCACATAGATCTGACGTCCCTTTGTTCCTCCTCCCTCATCCTCTTGAGTGTCAAAGACTGGGTTATTAAACGAGAAAGAATGAAGAAGATTATTGAAGAGAGTAATTATTCAGCAAAAGACTACTGGTTCTTCTCTGTACAGAATCCCCAGTGAAAACACAGATGACAGAGAAGGAGGGTACTTGGTTTTCTCTGTGTCTGTAGAAAACAAGGCCAAAGTCAAAGACAGTAGGTGCCTAGACAGTAGACACATCAGAAGACTTCTTGAAACATCATCTGCGGCTTTTGCCTTTTGTCATAGAAGCCTTCATGCCTCCCTCCTCCGTCCTGATCGCCATCTGTTCCTTGGATTTCACAAGTAAATTATCATCATCACAAGTTATTAGAGAAAGATCAGCCTGATCATCGGCAAAGAGGATGAACTCGCAGACTGAATTTCAATATTAAATGATGAATAATAAAATTTCTAGATTCTTTAAAGTTAAAACCCATAAAATAAATATGTCGGAATGACTTTCAACCTTCCAGTAATTGTCTCAATAATCTCATCACTTTGTTGAGTAAGAATTTTGGATGTGGTTTATCTACAAACTGCCAAATGAAAATTATTTCGGCAAGTAATCAGGCTATACCTTTTTAAGATTTGTTTTTAAATTGGCCCGGTCCTGTTAAACCATCTGCTGTTGCGAATTTAGTTTCAACGGAATTTTTGCTATCAAATACAACCCGGTTAGCAAAAGCAAATCAGTGTGCCTGTGTTGCCTTGAAGGTGTCAAATTCAGTTTGTAGAGTTTGTTGTTCATGCTCCGTCCGATCCGAACCGGGTACTTTACGAGGCTAAAATAATCCTTGAATTAGCATATTCTCGACGATCTCATGCAAACATTGCAAAACCACCCGTCATGGAACAAAGCTCTCGTAATCGCAACACCCGGAGCTCTCCGTCTGTAATTTCTGACAGCCGCTCTGCTACTTAAAATTGTAGCAAAGTCGCAACAAACATCTGCCTTTTGGCAACGTTATTCACTGCCTTTCAATCTGTGGTGGTACGCGAAGAGATAAGTACTAAACCCCGGATGATGAATTGCCTCAGCTCGTGCTCCTAGTTTACATTAGTAATTAAGAGGCTGCTGAAGTTGAAGACTGTGTGCAGATTTGGTGGGTGTTGTTAACATAAAGTATGGCTCCAAGACTCAAGACCGGTGTTTCTCGTCATCGCTCTTTGCAATATTTCAGCACAGCCATTTGCATGGAAATGAGACTGGTTGGATGAAGAGTGTGATTTTTATGCAAGCCTCCAGTATGGTCAATTGTTCCCCCAAGCTTTACCCCATTCTTCAAATTATTTGTACTCATCACTCCGAGAAAGTATTTCAATTCTGTATCTTAATAAGTCTTAGTTCATACATTTAAGCACGTAGCTTTTGCGTGCCGGTAGTGAAAAGTAAAAACTATCTATTATTCAAATTGTAGCCTTCAAAAAGCTATTTGACGCAGTGTGCTTCTATTTTAAAATGGGGAAAGTGTATAAAGAAACCGTCCGAATTTAAAAATGGTTCAATGGATGTATGAATCGCTCCCTCCTCGTCCCGTAATTTTCAAACCCGGGGTATGATATAATGCAGCGTGTGCTCCATCTCCTCATCTCCATAGATTGAAAAGGACAGGTGTGTATAAATTTTCCAGGGCAAGGGATATTAGGCGTAGCTATACAAAGAAACTGCATGCTCTCCACGCAGCCTTGTTAAGGCATCTGGCATCTGGCGTAGATTTAGTCCCGTGCTTTCATGTATCAGTCTCCTCAACCCTCCGATATTTGTTTCTAGAATCGGGGAGCCATTAAACTCAAAATTTTAGTTGAAGGTATAGAGAGATCTCTGAGGCAAGAATATTTCCAACTGAGGTGAGATTCCGAGGGTAGGATCGCAGGTAAATTAAAGCTCAAAACTCTTTGGATATTTAACATGGAAACAACACATAGGATCATTGGTAGGGACAGTATAGTTGCTAACTGTGCAAGTACTTGTGTATTTCAGTACCACTGCCTTTCACAAGGTACGGAAATCCTTCAAATATGTACCCACTGTTGTTGTACCACCACCACCACCAGACGTGACCTGATAGATGCTGGAGAATGTATTGGAGGATTTTGTGTGAGAGGTGAAGGGATAGGGCCGGCCGTAAAGGTGTTTGGGAGGGCTGATTATAAAAAATATGAGGGCCATTCATGAGTTTTCAGCTTTTAAATGTTCTATGTTGAGCAAAGGATCTTCATATTTTCTATGCTCCTGCGCTTGCTTGGCTCTTGGGTATGGGTTTGGTCTTCCCAAACTACAATAACGACGAGGGTTAGTTGACAGAAGGAGTGCTTTACACCCTTGATCATCTCTCGGGTATTTCGGTGCGTAGTGATGCAGCAGTGCGTGCATAGCGATGCAGGGCCGAGAATCATGTTGAACTTGCAACCAAACCCAGCCTGTTGGGTTTAGCTAAAGGTGAAATTTTGATTTTTTTCAAGCATCATCATGATGAAGACATGGAAAGCATCCCAGAGCTTCGTCTCATCCTCATCCCTTGTATGTACTGGTAACCGTAAAGTACTCGCCGTTGACGTTCTGTCCCCCCGGAACATATCTGATCATGTTACACAATCATCTGTAGTGAAATGTTCATAAAGTTTATGACAAGCGTATAGTAGCTCTTGTGAGAGATGCATTCCCCGACATATTTTGCTCGTCTTCGGCAGCAACAAAGCACAATTTTCAGTTCAGTTCAACTCAGAGAGTCCTCCATGATTTTAAAAAGTAGAATGTTTCAAAGAGCAGCTGGATGTACGTCCCACCTCCATCTCAAGGTGTACCTACCTGCCCCTCTTGATGATGTTGCTTCAAGGAAATTGGGCAGGAGGTTGAGAGCGTCGGATTGTTAACTTTGATACGATAGGAATCGTTCAGTTTGTTGACTTTACGCACATTTTCTCGTTCGTTACTGGCACAACCTTCGGGTTTTGCTTCTGCCTAAAAATCCATGAAAAATTTCAAGGCATATGTAGGCTGAAAGCTTTAAAATGTCATCCGTGTTGATTTTATGCGGCAATTTTAGCAAATCCTGCTTAAAATTCCGCATCTGATTTCGATTTTCCTTGAATCATTTTAGATTCTCACCTTTCGCTAGCTACAGGTGAGAAGAATGTAATAAAGAGACGAGTGTAAAGAGAGGGCAGGGCTTTTGAAGTAAAGTACTTTGAAAAACAAGATGCAGATAGATACTAGGGTTGGTGTGTGGAGGGACGCAGGAGTATCCCTGCCCACAGTTTCTGATGGAGGGTAGTTACCCAATAGATCTATTGATTTAGTAAATTAGTAGTTTGATTGAACTCCTGGTGGTTTGTAATGAAATGAGATTTTTGATTGTTCAAGAATTTGTAAAATGCTTAAGGGCGGCAAGGCCCTGACAGAGTGTGTGTTGTAGACAACGAATGGATAAGAGGCTGAAACCAAAGGATTTGCTCATCTGTTTGAGATGTTGCGGGAAAATTTCATTGATCAGTTCCCTCTCTTTCTCTTCCTGTCAATATCCACGGAGTGAACATGAATTTAAGTAATTTTATGATTAAGAGGAAGCCGGAAAGGATTTGTATTTCTTCCCTCTTCAAAACTCACTTTAAAGGAGCATGTGGCCCAGGAGCAAGTTTTGGAAAGATGAAGAAGTCACTGGTATCAGCTTGTTCATTTCCCCCATGATTATATAGAAGGAGAGAAATATTTAATTTCTTATGGAATTCGCAAAGACCACATGCCACACTATACCAGCACCCAGCTAGCTAAGTCAGCCAGCACCATGAGAAAATCATCACACAACAGCAGAGCCCAGCATTACCTGCTTGCTGGATGAACTATGGTGGCTAGCTTCCTTAAATCAAGAATTGAATATGATAAAAGTAAAATGATTTTTCCCAATATTCATTCACTCATATTTCATATACACGTATTCTTCTCATCTCTGCTGGCCTCAAACCACCTGGGCACTGCACTGTTTGGTGAGTCAGTTTATTTACCATGTATTTCTTCTTACCTGCCTGCATCTTCTCAGTTTTGAGGGGAAGTGCGTACACGCATTTCCTCAAAACCTGAAACGTGACAGTATTTCATCTTTACCCCGAGAGATAGCCAAATGAGTTTCTGAAAAGCATGCAAAAGTAAATTACGCTGTAAATTTAAAATACTGATCCTTGGAAACGTAGGAATGTGGCTTTAATTTATAATTTTCCTAGCATTATGAACCACTACTTTCCAAGAAGCACATGTTGTGTTCCTCTGCCACTGCCAGGCATTCTTGAACGTCATATTACGTAGCTTCCAATCTCCCAGCTTTATCAAATCAGCCCAACTAAAACTTCCGTCCGTCCCCACTTCGTGTCCTGCTTCCGGGTAAAGAAGAGGGTTTAAATCCCCTCCCGTTGCCCTAAAACCTATTTACATAAGAGACACTCACCACCGGCTGGTAGTGTCAGTGTATTTGCCTAGTATGTTGTTGCGGATTTCTTGTATCCAAAATCTGGAGCCCTTCAAGTCCCCTCTGCACTTCTGCAGTTAGTACGGAATACTCAAATGTTATGTTCAGGAATGAAAGGAAGCCGCTATGAATGTCACCATTCAGTTGAAGCGTTTCAGAATCCCGTATGTTTAAAGGAAGCAGGAATAAATCAGGCACCCTATTTATGAAAATACCTTTGCATTTTTTGATAACAAGCTCCTTTGCTATAGGTTGTTTGCAGGAAGCTTAAACATTTTTCGCTTATCGGATCCGAAATCTTCCGGCTGATACTGATAAATGAAGCCCTGGTAGATTTCTCCCTGTTTCTGTGTATATTTCCCGTCCTCTGTCTATCGGAATGATTTTTAAAAATGTTTCAATTGCTCTACAGCATGGAAGGCAACAGCAATGAGTGGAGCTAGTGTTATCGGCCACGGCCGGCTTACAACTGGATTGAAGCTGGGCATGGACGGGGGGCCAAGGGATAATAGATGGTTTGGACGTCCTGAGGAAAGTGGCATTGTTGGATTATAGCATACGTGTATCCACATTACTTACCATTTACCATGCATCTAACAGTAATACTTTTAAAAGCCCACAATCTCTCTCAACTAACTACGGCTAAAGCAGACCTGCATGATTTCTCGTCTTCTTCTTGTTTCTTTCTACCCTCCTTTCGGCGGCTTCCTAAGAGAGCGTGGTTACTTATTACTACCTTCCTTTCTAGCGACCAAGGCCTTTTATATGTGGCTCTGCCTTTCTCCGTCCATCGTCCCCTGCTTATTGTTTGTTATTGTCCGCCTTTCAGATGTATATAGTATGTAAATGTTGGTTGCGGGAATGGGGAAAGGTACTTCCCAAAAAATGTTTGCTTTAAGGTTATCGGACGAGGCGGAAAGAGGAGAGAAAGAGCCGGAGCAGGCAGTGGGCATTCGGGTAGGGATCCTTGTGGAGGAATATAAGCACTCAAGGCCCATCTTTTCAGCTCCTTCAATTTAAACCTAGAAGAGAGAGAACGCATAGAGGGCCAGGGCTCTCGTTCCTAAAATCATTAACCATTTCGGTATATTCCTTAACCTAGCTTAGCTAGCAGCACCAGCTCCGCACCAATTTCCTTGGAACCCTCCTTTAATACTTGTGTCTAAGGGTATTCATCATCCTCATCATTTCTATTATTCCGACCTCCTCGCCCAACAGGGCCCCCAGTTTTAGTCTCCTTTCGTCTACCTCAGCCTCCAGTCGGAAACTTGACATTCTCATCTCTCCTCTGAATATGTTATCCTATAGATTTCATCTTAGCATTAACATCTCGGAGCGAACTCATTACACTGTGTTTCCTCTTGACATTTATAGTCCTACATCCTGTCTGTTAATTTACCGGTGAATTCTTCGGAACTACTCAGAATCTAGTGATTGTCTTGGATTTTTCGAACAAAACTTGTGTGTAAAACTCAGAATTTTAAAATTTCTGCGGAAATTTACCAAACATTTCTTGGTTTTCTCTGCTTGCTAAAAATCGTGTTTGACACATTGTGTGCTTGTTTGTGCGTGTATGAGTGTGTGCTTGCCTCTTTGCTGCCTTGTGTAGTCTAAAACGGGGCTGTTGTGGCGACCAGTTTGCCCCGAACTGTCATCCGACGGAATTGTCAGTTCACCAAGGTTGTTTCATCAGTGTTGCTAATTGCGGAACATTCTACCTGTAATTTGCCTTCTTTGCCGAGAGTGAGTAAATTTAATTATGGAATCTTTGTAAATTTGCAATTACGAAAACGGTTTAAGATTTAGACTTGATGGGAGGAACGGTTTTAGTAGTTGGTTGAAATCTCAGATTTACCTGCTCATACATTCTACGGATTCTATGTGTCCCTTTTAAATCAAACATTTTCAAGGATGGGTAAAGGAAGAAACACGCTCTACTTTTTCTACCCCTTAAGGCTTATGCCTTCACAAAAATTATTTTCCAGGTACAAGAGAGCAGTTCTGTAATATTTAATCTTGCAAAGGATCAGAGGCTGCAATATAGCAGCTAGAGGCTAGAGTACAAGCTTGTTAGAGTGGAACGTTATTTAAACTGTAGTAATCTAACCAATGTATGGCTATATACTTAACCTGTTCAGGCGCAAGGATGGAAGTAGATTATTTTCTGGATTGAAATTATAATTAGTTTGTTTAACTGTTCCTGCTGAGCACTATGAGCATTTAAGTAGGGGACTTTGAAAGAATAATTAAACGTAAGATGGTGTAGCTACCGATATGACTGGTGGTACAAGAAGGGGCCAATATTAATGTTTAAATTATCGGCCCAAGAACGGTTCGGACAAGGAAAGTTGAGACGGAAATTATTTGTAGTGCAGATGGATTTAAAGAGCTGGAGCTATGGAAGATAGATAAAAATATGAATGGTTAATTGTATTTCTTTATGAGCGATTTCCTTATCTCTATAACGTCCCTAGCTCCTTGCTTTGTGATACCAGGAGAGTATAGTTAAAAGTACGTGTACATAGTGGAGTTGTAGCATCTTTCCGTTCTTTCTCACGGTTAAACGTTGAATATGGGAAATGGAGTCCTCCCGCCGCTCCACCAGTGGCGCTCCGTCTCTTCTGTTTCTGCATCTGGTTGTAGTAATGTATGCAATGCATGTGCGGTCCTAATGAAAATAGCTATCGTCCGTAAAGTCCTGAATTATCTAATGCCGGTTATATGTGCGGAGGGTTTGATAAAGACAGATAAGAGAGCATGTTAAAAGTGCACTTGTGATGGCGGATTAGATATTTTTACGTTAGAACTTGTCTCTTAGGGGTTAATGCCTGATTCGGTTCACTCACAATACAACGTTGGTTATTGACGGTAAAGGTTGGCGATCTTACGGGAGCTATTGTTTTAATTGACCGGACGGGGGACGCCAATTACTGATTACGGCGATATATCGTAAATAGGTTTGTCCTTAGAGCTTCAAGAGAAAGCGCAGCAGTTACCTCGTGATTTGTATTCGGCTAGAGTGTTTTCTCTTCTACGTTTGATTTGAACGGTTAGGAAGCGTGGCCCGTTACGGAAGTGGTTAGTGTTTTAACAATAATGGCGATGTACTGCTGATGTATATTGCTTTCCAATTTTGAAACTAACCTATCTGTCGCTAGAATTATATGTAATTTGAACCATTTTTGAACATATTTTGATTTTGTTGTTGCGCAGGTTATATCGCGAAGCTGTGGCCAGATTGTGCTTAAAACTATTGAAGAAATGAGAAAATCGTGCTGAAAAGTGGTGATGGTGAAATCACTGGATAAGCGAGTGACCTATGCTAATTAAGGAGGACAAGACTTGGTAGAGAGGGTGGTAACGGAGGTGTTCTTTTACTGAGAGGGGGGAGGACTAAGTCCAGGACTGATCATTCCTTATGTCAACGGCACATCTTCCCGGGACTATGAGAACGGATTTCCAGGACTTTAACTATGCTTCTGATTTCCCACGTTCCCAATCCTCCCAAACTATATATAAGGAAGAATCCATCATCGGAAATGGTAAGCTTGCATTTCTTTGCGTCACTCTTTGTTATGCTCATGACGATATTCTTGGGATACTTGATGAGATAGTCGGCTACGTTGGTTCACGCAATTCGGTGCTAGCCGTTATTTCCGTGTAGAACGATGTTGTTTTGAAGACATGTACTGTAAATATTTGCACGCGTTGCAATCCAATCCTCAGCTGGTCAGTTCCTGGGAGTTCAAGGGATATTTCGTTTGGAATCTCAAAACTCTTCGGAATGTGGAACAGGAACAGAAGATTGATATGATTGCAACAAGTAGATTGCAAATATTTGGTGACGGCTCAGGGAAAAATGTGGTAATTGGGTATTGGAATGCAAGGTACTTTATTGATAATTTTGTTTTGTTTCAGGTGCGTACGGGACTGTTTACAAGGCGAAAGACATAAATAATCCGCAAAACTATGTAGCGTTAAAGAAAGTCCGGATTTCCATGAACGAAGATGGAGTCCCAGTCTCGATTCTTCGGGAAATATCCCTTATACGCCAGTTGGACAAATTTCAACATCCTAACATAGTCCGATTTTTAGACGTTTGCAATGGACCGCGCAATCCTTCCGAGTCGAGTTTTACCTTATTTTTGGTGTTCGAATTTGTGGATAGAGATTTGGCTAAGTATATTCAAATAACTTCCAAGGAAGAGCTTAGTCTTAAGATAAAAGTAAGTACTTTGGAGTAGTTACCGTGAAACATGACATTTACCAGAAGTGTTGATGTTAACGAGAATTGATTGTAATGTTTCTGTCTCTCGTTTTCCAGGATATTTTGTTTCAGATTTTATGTGGTGTAGATTTTTTACACGGTCAGCGCATTATTCATCGAGATTTAAAACCGCAAAACCTTTTAATTAGTCGTACGGGTCAAGTAAAATTGGCAGATTTTGGATTAGCTAAAGTTTACGACTTTACTATGAGACTCACCAGTGTTGTAAGTTATTATTTTGCTAATCAAAGCCAATCTTACGTTCAGTCGTTAGTTGGTGTTACCATTGAGAGAGGTTTACTTAAAAATCGAATGCTTCATTTCCAGGTCGTTACGCTTTGGTATCGTTCCCCAGAAGTCTTGCTAGGGTGCGCCTATGGAGCTCCATTGGATCTGTGGGCCGTGGGTTGTATCTTTGCTGAATTGTTTCGTAAACGGGCACTCTTCCCGGGAGAGAACGAGCGTGATCAAATCGAGAAGATCTTCGAGTAAGTTGCAAATAGTAAGCGTGATGTGGGTTCCAAGCGATTGTCGTTATCGAAATACCATGGACTAATTATCTTGCTGATTTTGCAGTATAATGGGTACTCCGCTGGACGAAGATTGGCCGAGCGAATCAAGGGTGCGTTCAACAAATTTCCGACCACGGATTGAGCGCCACTGGGAAACGATAGTACCGGATATTTGTCCAGAGGCCAAAGATCTACTGCGACGGATGTTGGTATTCAATCCAAAAGAACGGATTTCAGCAAAGGACGCACTTCAGCACCCATACTTCGAGGGTCGGGTCATTCCAACAGTAGAATTTAGTGAGTCTCCTTCTGACGACGCATCCTTAAGTCCTAGTACTTTAAACAATAAGACGCTTGATACCTCATCTGCCGATGATTCTGGTTATACATCCATGTATTCCACATAAGACATGGTCATGTATTAACTGTGAAGCTGAAAAAACTAAGCGCTACATATCTGTGAAGCTCTTGAATGTACCTGAAGTTTCAGCGATAAGTTTTAGGCCTCCGCATGTTTGTTGTCTGTTATTGTTGCTATTATTTTTACTACTACTATTTAAACAAAATTGCATCTTTTTTGCCCAGCCAGCTTTCGGTTCGACTGTCGGTGACGTTTCCGAAGCTGTCAGAGTTTTACATTTCTCCCCCTCCTTTGTCCTTATTCTTTGGATTGAGTTGTTTATGCCTAAAATGCATAAAATGTTTGTGTCCTTCAGAATTACCCCGTGAACGTGATCAAGAGGTTCAGCTACACCCGCGCATGGCTCATAAATTGCGATGATGCGCTCAGTCATTCAGGAAGGTAGAAAAGCATCCGATGGTCGTCAGATTTAACGTGGCTACCGATCTAGCACATTAAACTGCAGAGACTAGCGGTTCCTACTATACGTCACTCTGGAAGACTTTTGATTTAAATATAAGTTGTTAATTTTAATATTCAATGAACTGGAAATGGCACAAGTCTGAGTTTTCTATGTTAAACAGTGGGAATGTCGATAGCATTCTAACACAAACCAATGTTCATACCCACATCATCAAAAATGTCCACACGAAAACCTTACCGTAGTGTTGTACCAACTACGTGTCCTTAACCCCAATACACCCAAAGCCCATGCCGATAATGAGCGTCAAATTAAGTATGTATCAATCAGCTATCATGCAGGGATTTTGAAACCATTCCGTAGTCTGTCCGCGACGGATGATACATTTTTGCGTACTAAATTTGATACAGTTTTTTTCATTTCTAATTGTAACTATTTTTAATTCTTACTGGTGTTCGGATCACCATGATTAGCGCGCGGATAGGAACAATCTAGTCTTAATAATTATTCAAAGCGTGACTCTAATAGAATTAGGCATGTAATTGGCTCTATTTGAATTACTTATTCCACGGCAGGTCCAAACGATCGGTACGTCAGGTCAGAAACTAAAAGAAAAATGAGTGCCTATCTATATTCGATAATTTTGTACTTATACTTGAAATATGATAACCGCAGGTCCCAATCGCTCATGTTGAACTGATTTCGTACTCCCGTGTATAGTCATTCTGTTGTAAATTGTAAGTTTTTAAGCAGGAAAAAGTCCGCACACCCTGTAGTATTCCTACACAAATTATTTATTATTATTATCCGTTCGAACTGATTTCAAATTCCCCGAGTTCCCATCCTCTACATAATTAATCATACCGGTCGGTCTGGTAACAACCATGCAACCTCTTTGAAAAGACTTAAATGTGTTTTGTCACTATAGCAGGCCATGCTTCTGTCGAACATGGTAGCTAAATATTCCTGAACAATATTTATCCGCTGAACCTTTAGAATGGGAAAATATTCTTACTTAGGCTAACATCGCTGAAAACTATCTTTAAAGTTAATTATTAGCAGGAGCGAGTGTTTTGCGGTTAAATCAGCCTCGCTATCTGTCTCTTCGGATAAGCTACGAAAAACATAATATTATTTGGTAGGAAGAGCAGGATCGTTCACGGCCAGAAAAAAATAGGTTTGAGTTAAACGGGCTCGAGCGCTTGCTGTATGAGTTGGTTTACAACCGCAAGCTATATGTATATTCGTCAACGTTTTGTCGCAATGAGTTATAATATTGGACCGAAGTTATGTTGTGTAACACAAGGAACGTATTTATTACACTGTAAATACCAAGAAAATTATTGATAAAACTAATTTAGTTATTGTTTGGTATACAGGAATGTAAGTGTATTATAATCTTATTGAATTTTATGTTACACGCTCCTACTGCGCCACCTGGTTAGCGGTGCGGTAGGAATTGAGAGTATAATCAACCAGGAATCTGAGAACCACATATCATTTGGTGTTTTACGATTTCCACTACGATTGCTAAAAAGTTTGCGGAAACGTATTCATCGTCCTCGTAACAATTAGTTTTGAATTCTTAAAATAGTGTACATTTATTTAGGCTAAGTTGTACATTATATATATACTTGTAGTAACAACCCGTAACCCAAAATCGTACCCATTACGGAAGGAGGAAGATTACGCTTATTATGTCAGTTTGTTCGTAATGAATTCAATAGATTTTTATTATTCCAAGCAATAACTAGTGCTGAAAGCGCTCAATACGTAATAATGCAAGAAAAAACAAAATGTATTCAATCACACAGCAAATATTAGTATCATATGCAGACACTTAAAAGCAAAAACCAAAATCCAGTACAACGCCAAATACCCAGGTGAAAACATAACTCAGTACATGTTCTCAACTCAAATCAAAATATACAATAGCCAATCTTATCCATCCTTCCGTTATTCACAGTGATATATATACAATATTTATTTTAATCATACCTGAATTTATATTGAAACTCTTCCGTACAACATTTTACGTGATGCCTTACTCAATGTGCCTTATAATATGTAGAAAAGTATGCAGTACCAGAAAATTATCCGATAAGTATAAAAACAGTATATTTAAATTTATATCAATCTTAGCTCCATACGATTGAATGTTGAAGCCGGGTCTTTGATAATCTTACTCAATTTATATTTTCATACAGAATAAGGGTTTCCTTTGATAGGAAACCCGTAAATGTTAAACCATGCCAGATTTTTATCACAATTAGTTCTCTGATGCCTGAAAATAGAATTGGACCAATCTAAAGTTGAACTCACGTATTGGTTTTATAATGCTGAAATTAACCGGAAACTCGTTGTATATTTACAGTGTTAGATGTAAGCAAAGAGTAAGAATCTGCACATGAGTTGTTTAATTCGTTCATCGTTGTTGTTTCAGCTTATGCCGATAATTATTGTTATTATAGAAAATGTTGAAGTCATTGCAAAAGAACAAAATTGTATCACATTAGTATCTAAAAGCCTCTTTTGTTGGAGTTAGATTTTAACTCTTGAGAAACCAAGCTGAAAAATTAAGCTCAGTGCCGTTAAAGCTTTGTATGAATGTCTGAAAGAGTGCCTAATTAGTTGACAGTGATGTGTGTGTAACCATTTTTTTTTGAACCATATCCCATATCAGCAAAACACATTGTTGATTGGCGGTTATCTGGTATAGAGGATTCAGGGGTCCCCACTTAATTGTTTTTTAAACTTGTCATTGGTACTTAAAAACCTGATTAAGTTTTGGTTAGATTACGTAAATGCTAAGATTGTAGTGTTGAAAATCATCCGGGTAAATGGTCGTAAAGCGGCTAGTACACGAATACCTCAAAGAATTTGTCAATACACAATTGCTCTTTTACCTTACCTGTTAGCATGTATACTTTTATCATCATTGTTACAGACTTTCAAGTGTACTTACAGGCAACGGTTTTGTACTTCTACTATGTACATTATGAATGAGTTATCTGGGTGACAGGTGTTCTCTACAAATTTCAGTCGTAGTGGCAATATTAAATCTTGTATCAATAATTCTTCTTCATCTCTTCATTTACCACAATAGCAATTAATCACGCCTTCTGTCTCAGGATTCCGAAATGTAATTACCGAAGTTTTTCAAACTGTGGTTGTCCCAGACGCATTGCGGCGAGTGTGCAGTGCACAAGCGCCAAGCCAACGCATGCTATCGTAGTAGGCTACGATTCGTAGCGTATTAATCACAACAAGTGATTTAGTAGCGCATCCGAAAGAGAGATTGTACGATCCTGAAGCTTCTGTTATGCAGGAAAATTACCACATAAAGGTTTTTTAAGCACACCAAAATTGTCAATCTGTTTACAAACGCATGTCCGAGACAATGAAATACGACTATAACCCGGAAGACTATTGGGGAACCACATCTAGCCTACTGTACGCGCGCAGTCAATAAATACCCCAGTAGCCAGGCACAAGGCCACAGTTAAGTTCCGGATTAGCACGAATTCACTAGAATTTCAGTAGTTCTTGGACGAAACTTTCAAAATGAATATCTTAGCCTTTATTCTAGCATTGTTTTGCGTCTTCACCTGCCCGATGAGGATACAAGGGCATGGAAGATTAATGGAACCACCGAATCGCTCATCAGTTTGGCGCTTCGCAGAGTTTGCCCAATTCAATCCACCTGTTAATTACAACGACAACGAATTATTTTGTGGAGGGAATCAAGTACAATATGAGCAAAATGACGGCAAATGTGGAGTCTGCGGAGATGCTTACAACGCCCCACATCCTCAAGATAACGAAGACGGTGGAAAATACGGGAAGGGAATCATCGTTGCTCACTATCGGGAACGTCAGGTATAACTCATAACTTCATTAATACTAACATAAGAAATCGCTAGAAAATGTAGTAATCATGAAACCCAATCTCAATTTAAACCCTGTAATATTCTTATGTTGCAGATTGTGAAAATTGCTGTGGAGCTAACCAGGAGCCACAGAGGTAAGTTCTTGAAGCCCATAATATCCAGCTATCAATATGTAAATATCTATAAGTTAAAACAAGTCTTTTCTTGACTCCGCAGGCTACTTCCGGGTAAGAACAAAGCTGATGTGCTATTTTGATGTGTCTTGTACAGCTGCAGTCGTTAATGATCTAATCAACTCCGCGGAAGCATTATTCATGCCAACCTTGTAAATTTAACCTTGCAGCTACGCTTATGCCAGCGCGATGACGCTTCTGTGCCGTTGACTCAGGAGTGCTTTGACAAGAACCGCTTGTATTTCGTCGATCAGAACGGAGTTGAACTTGGATCCAAGTACATTATCGGCGACAGGACAGGATGGTATCGCGGAGATATTATCCTTCCAGCAGGAGTGACCTGTAAACGTTGTGTCATACAGTGGCAATACAAAGCTGGTAAGAAAATCGGAACCGCTTTGAAACCATCTTTTGAAAACGTTTACTGTATAATATATGCTCATATATCTCTAATTTTGCAGGAAATACATGGGGAACATGTAAAAATGGAACAAGCATAATCGGATGTGGATACCAGGAAACGTTCAGAGGCTGCGCAGACGTTTCCATTTCGTAGTAGATATTACTAGTTTCCACAGTCAAGTCTCCTCAATAACCTCTTTTTTTAGCTGGATCAATTCATCTATTCCCCTAATTTCCCAATATGTAATTTCCCTTTTACACTGTGCTAACCTCACACAAGCCGCGACGTCGTAGTTGTAATTCTACCCCAAACCGTTAATGAATAATCATTAAGTGCATTTTTTATGGAAATTAATTGCTCTTTGTGAGCTCATAAAGCTACCCTCTTATTCCCAGTTTATGATTGGGCGGATGGGTTGCATCCTACACCTTATTATCATCTACCGTGTGCAGGGAAACACGGTTAATAAATAATACTGATTAATGATTATGTAAGATAAATGTACATTTCCCCTACTAAGTATTGTCACCTTGTAACCTTGTTTTCCCTATTGTAAACAAGTCTCTCCGACACAGCGTGCAACTTTTCCACATCTGCAGACACTGCTGCAAGGTCGTTAAAGAAAGTAATTCCTTTCGAGCATTAATCCATATTAAATAAACAATCACATTTCCAAAAGATATTGATCCTCCTAGCGTTTTTTTTCTTGTTCCAGTATTGTTTCTCTTAAAGAGTTCCATGTTCACCACCATCGCCGTGCATCACGCTTTGCTTTCCACAAACCAGTGAATGACTTCTTTATAAATGAATGAAATTTTGCTACAACTGTCAATCTTGAAGCGGCCTAGGAATTGTAAACACAGCGAAGCCTACGTACAGACAAATAATGGATTCGTTCAAGGACTTTGTAAAAATCTGTCTTATAGTAGCTATTTTTGCTCTAACATACCCCTGTAAGGTAGCAGGCCATGGCACATTGTTTGACCCTCCGAATCGGTCTTCCCTCTGGCGGTTCCCGGAGTACGCTGTAGATTATGAAGAAAAATTAGAGCCTGATTATAATGATATTGAGCATTACTGCGGGGGTTGGGCGGTCCAGCACCAGCAAAACGGTGGCAAGTGCGGTATCTGTGGCGACCCCTGGAATCAACCAGCGCCAAGAGAATTGGAAGATGGTGGAAGGTTCGCTACAGGAAGAATTGTTCGAAATTACACTGCTGGCCAGGTAAAACTTCTCTCTAGTTTTTGGTTTGCTCTTAAAAATTAGCTAATTAACTATAACTAAAATAAAACACATTTTTTGCCAGCAAGAAATTGGACAGACTTATACTTGATTGTAATTTTTTTAAGGTAGCCCATATAAAAATTTACATGGACAAAGCCCATATGGGATACTTTGAGGTATGACCGTTTTCAACGATGCAAAAGTTTCTTGAGTTAAAAGCTTTGTAAAATTTTTATTTATAAAGTTTATTTTCTTTCCAGCTTCGCATATGCCAAAGGGACAGTTTATCCACGAAGTTGACACAAAAATGCTTCGACAAAAACTTATTGAAGTTCACAACAAAGGCTAAGGCGCTTAGCACTAAATATCCAATTACCAACAACGACTCTCAGTACTACATCAACACAGGTGTAATCATCCCAAATATCAAATGCAAAAAATGTGTGATGCAGTGGCATTATGTTGCAGGTGAAGCGTCATTCCAGTCTACATTTTGTAGCAATTAATCTCTTAATCTCTGTTTGTGCACTTAATGGGTCCAGAAACTTATGGCGTTTGTGTTGTGTAGGAAATACTTGGGGAATTTGTCCAGACGGTAGCGGGGCTGATGGATGCGGTCCGCAAGAAACGTTTCGTGGATGCGCAGATATATCCATTAGTTAAACTATAATAATGGTATGAAATCGCAAACCATCCATAAGTACCTTACTGTTTTCACCATTGAAAAAAGAAATATCTCTTGATTGCATTTATCTCTAAATTCCCGTGCAAGTGGACACAACTACAATTTTATGAAACCAATTTATAAGAATGATCGACATTTAACAAGCGTTTGCCTGAAATCGCAAATAATCTTAAACTTTTACTACCTATTGCATTTACTGATTTCATCAGCATATAACTAGCCACTAGAAGAATAAGAGCACAATGATTTGTTTTCAATAAAATTCTTGCCGATCCTTCAAGTACGCAAACAGTTTGAATTATTCTTGTCAAAAACATGTTGATGAAGCCTAAAAAAAGAATATGGTAGCAGATTATTTTCGTAAATCAGCATCATAGCGAAATTCATGGCTGCCCTTCTAACTTAGCATTACTATTACTGAAATAAAATGTTTATGTTATTCCGGAAACGTGATCCAAATGTATACGTGAACCTGATCTACTCTATAAATGCATAGGTTTTCAGAATAAATCTAAGGCGTAAGGCTTATAAATCCTCTTAATAGTTTGTTTCAAACATCCAAGTCGACTATTAATCGGCGACTATTGTACATAGAATACTGATCATTTTCATCCATCTAGACAAGAACCTGCAAATTTGCCCTCCATTCATACACCAGTCATTGGTACAAAATGTTTGGATATTCGTATGAAGTATACACGTGAACAATTTCCGCATAGGCTGACCACGGCCCATTTCAGTTGATGAGCAATAATATATATACCAAAGTCGGATCCAAAGATGGCGAAAACTTGTAATGGCATCCATAAATTGTCACACAATGTCACATGCTTCTTGGGTCTTACAGAACACAAAGACAACCTCGGCTTCTATAACTTTCACGGCAAATGGCAAGGTTGCATATTCCCCAAGTAATTATAGGAGCTCCTCCCATTTGGATTTCCTTTTTATGAAGATAAGATGAGTAACTAATTAAATTAAAAAGGTATACAATATTTCACATGTTTTTTAATTATCTTTATCTTGTAAAAGTCCCCTGAGATTACGGAAATTTAGACACTAGAAAATATGAACTACAATAACAAATAACGTTTCATTGGAATCCAGTAAGTTTATTCATTATGAAGTGAACCGGCAATTTGGCGAATTCTGCATTTTAGCGGAACAAAAGTGAAAAAGGTAGCATAAAAGGGGAGCTTTGACCTAGATCTCTTGTATATCGGCCATGAATATCTTCCTTGGCTCAATGACATGATATGTATAGAGTTTCCTAATTTCCATACAAATCTACGTCGCGATATCGTTTGTCCTTAAGTATGTTGCTAATCCCGGCTATAAAATTTGCACTCAATTCCTGTACCTCCCAACAATCACCGCAGCTGTTCACCGTCCCGATTTCTCACAATAGATGCTCCTAATTCGCGAATCTCAATATATAAATACCACACTTTCTAGCCAATAATCTCATATCAATTTCGCAACTAGCTTGAATAGATTCGTATCTAGTCGTTGTCGTTATACTTTGTATCTGTGCAAGGCGTTATTAGCCAAACAGCCCCAAGTAACAATATGGCAAAAACACTTTCTGTCGTATTCATCGCGTCTTCTTCCCTCTTCCTCCTCTTTCTCACCACCCATGTCAAAGGTCACGGGAGGATTATTGATCCTCCTAGCCGGAGCTCCCTATGGAGGCTAGAGGAATTTGCCATGTATCAGCCCCCAGAGAATTTCGACGACAATCAACTGTGGTGCGGTGGTCTTAATGTGTACATTGCAAACGGTCTCAAGTGCGGACTATGTGGCGACTCCTACAACGACACCGTTCCACGGGATAACGAAGATGGCGGAAAATACGATACCGGGCTTATTACTCGCTACTACAAGGCTGGAGAGGTACGACTCTTTGATTCATGCTAAAGTCGAGTCAGGGTGGATTTTCCCGTTTTGGTTCTTCTTCTGTTTCCAAATAAACTGTTTATATGCCACGTGCAAACAGTAACCAATTGCTAATTCTTTCAGATTGTCATCACAGAGATAGACTTGACACAATCTCACCTTGGTTACTGGCAGCTCAAACTTTGCCCAGAAGAGGTCCTTAGCGAGGAGTGTTTCGACAAACACGTTTTAACTTTCCCTGAATTTAAAAATGATGACAAATATTACGTGACTTCCAACAGTACCAACCAACTTTTCAGTGTCGCTGTCCAACTACCCAAGGGTTTGCAATGTTCTCGCTGTGTGATGCAATGGCAGTATACTGCAGGTAAGCTAATTCCATACGAAATACCAAAATGTTTGTAAAATCAGACACATGTCAGCTGGAAAAAGTTTCAAAGAGGCATTTTCAAACTTAATTAATATTTTAGGAAACAACTGGGGAATGTGTGAAGATGGTAGCTATCAAGTCGGATGCGGCCCTCAAGAGACGTTCAGGAACTGTGCCGACGTAACTATTTTGTAGGTTTAAGTAGTATTCGCATAGCAATGAAATATATTTGTGTACTTTAATCCACCCTCGATACTCGTTATTGAATAAACTCAATTGTAATTTTTTGATACCAAAATTTCTTCGCGATTATTTTCTTATTTATAGCGAGAATAGCTATCGAATAAAGTGTCTTTAGAATAAAATAAAAGCATTGCAACTACAAGTTCGTTTAGTTGCATATTACCTAAAATTTAGAAAGCGATGAGTGACGCTGGTCTGCGACGCGGCAGCGGAGTTACAGTATATAGCTAATAAACGCCTTCAAAGCAAATGTTTGGCTAGTTTCGGAACTTTTTTAATTTCAATGATTCACCAGAGCATCCATGTAAGACACCTTAGCAAAGAGGGTAAAAAAAGTAACAGAATCATTACCAATCGTAGCGTTGTGGGTCTCGGCTAAATTTGTGTTCAAAAAAATGAAAACCTTTGTTAATTTTTTCTTAGTGGCAGTTGCCCTGCTTCTTAACCGGCGAAGAAAACCAGTATAGTGAGCGGGGATTAAATGTTTTCGTGTCTGAGAAGGCCATCATGTCCAAAATTAAAGTTACCGAACTTAGCTGTTGTTTTAGAATGCAGCATGCTCATGGCGAAAAATTCCCTTCAAATCAGATTCAAGCGTAAGAATTTGCCAAAAAATGAAGGGTTTCCTTTGGATAGGATTATTTTTTCTAATTAGTAGGGCGATGGAGAAATTGCAAAGTTATAGAACCCCCGTTAATCCACGCCCCGCATACTGCGCATCCTCGCACTTTCGCGCGGCCTCTCAAGTCCTAAATTCGCTAACTACGCGCAAGCAGTCTCCGGGGTTTCGGAGACGTGAAGTCATGTTAGTAGTATGCGTTGGACGAAGCGAATAAAACTTAACCGATTTATGCCGAACATATGTCGCCATAGTATAAAAACAAGTAGTTACTCTCCTTCCCATCCGTTTTTTTCAAATGACGTTTTTTACACCAGAGTCAGCATTTAGTTTAGCGCACCTTCCATACGCTTTTTATTGCAAAACGCTCAAAAACAGTGGATTTTAACATTTTTTGGATGTATTATCGATTTACGATACAAATAGTTTCACAAAGTATCACAGGAAACATCCATAGGAGTTGCTATGCATCCCCATATGCTAAAACCGAGACCTTTTCGTCTCTCAGGTCAACTTATCCTAAGGAATATGAATTTGAATTTTCGAGTCTTATGCCCTTCAACGTATCACAAACCCGAAAGATGTTGTAGAACCAGACGGACATACGCCCCGTTTGCACTTTATATTTTAGTAATTGCGAATACATTTCATGGTATGTTCGTCTAGGGCTATCCTACACCTCATTCATGCCTGAACTCTGAACCCCCGCCTTAAGGTTAATAAGTTGGATATCCTTGACACATTGAGAACGTTGGTTAGCTATTTGCATCTCTCATTAATTTAATTCTCCTGGAAGAACTACTCTAGTTTCCTTAGTTTCCTAATATCTCAGAAACTTGCAAAAGAAATGCGCTCATAGCATTACCGTCAACACGCTAAAACCAAGAAGTACAACGCTGCTACCGGAAACCAGTACCAGTTAATCTTGAAGTAATGCGCCATATATTCCTCATACTGGAAGGGCCAAGGTCACTGGATTTACATAAATATATATTTCGGCTTTATGTAGGTCTGAAAGAAACTACCTCAATAAATAAAATTGTGCCCCATTTATATGCAGGTGATAATTCCCACAGATGTTCACCGTTCCGATTCTAAACACTTGTAAGCAACTTATTTTCAGATCCGAATATAAATACGAGCTATGGGGCCTGCTTATTTCAAACAGTTTCGCAACCCTGTTCAAATCACTCCAACTTGACTTCCTCCATTTTTACTATAATTACTGTGCAAGTGGCAAGCCGCAAGTGTAAAGGAAGATCATGGAGGCGAAACTGGGACTCGTCTTAATCGCGGCTTCTACTTTCTTCCTCGCTGATAATTACGTAAAAGGACATGGAGCTCTACAGGATCCACCAAGCAGGAGCTATTTGTGGAGATTGGAAGAATTTCAGAACTACGACCCTCCTCACAATTACGATTACCATGAACTCTATTGTGGAGGTCTCGCAACATTTATTGAGCTTGGGCACAAATGTGGACTTTGTGGCGACCCCTACAACGTTTCCATTCCTCGTCCCAACGAAGACGGAGGAATCTACGATGCAGGAATTATTTCCCGTTACTACAAATCAGGAGAGGTGCAGTGTGGGATTTGGTTTTCGATTAACGCATACTGTTTTGTTCACGGCGGTGCGCGTAGTAAATGGAATAGTCAAAATAAGAGGCAATTTGCTGGATAAACGGGACGGAAATTAATAGATTTCATTCCTGAGATTAGTCCGTTTTGTGAAAAGATAGGCAGTTAAAAAACAAGTGAAATGTGGCTCAACTGCTTGTTCGCTTGGAATTTCGGAAGATTGATTATAATTTTTCAATATGAACATCCCTAGTTCCACCTGCCGACTAATTTCAGTTTTTGTCAAAATTGTCCTAGATCATCCCAGCCAACGTTATTCTAACAGCATCTCACCTGGGTTACTGGCAGCTTAAACTTTGCCCGGAAGCAATTCTTTCGGAGGAGTGCTTTGAAAACCACGTGCTAACATTTCCAGAATACAACAATGCGGATCGATTCTATGTTACTTCCAACAACGGCAGTCAGGATTACCAAGTTACTGTGCAATTACCACCTGGGCTGAAGTGCTCGCGCTGCGTCATGCAATGGCAGTATACGGCAGGTAATTCTGTGGCATTTAATTGAACCTTACGAAAATCTAATTCTTATTTTACTAATTTGCACGTCTTTTAATTTAGGAAATAACTTTGGAATTTGTCCTAACGGCACTGAAGGTTTGGGATGCGGACCAGATCAGGAAACGTTTAGAAACTGTGCCGATATTACAATACTGTAAAGGACATGCCTTTTGACAAACATTTTAATAATTAAATTTCAGTACTCAATTAATGTTTCTATGATTAAAACAATAAACACTTTACAATCGAGAATACCAGCATTCCTATCAGATTTTCAAACAGCACCTGAACCTGTAGATCCAGCCGTTACCCCACTTGTAACACCTGTCAACTATTTCCTTCAGTCTTTTACCCATGGCATCCAAGTTCACATATGTACAGTGAAACAGATATCATAATTCCTAAACTTCTGGAACTGAAAGGATATTGTAAAATTACGAATTCAACTGAACTTTAGCACGCCGTAATAAAAATTTACAGCACTGCCTATCTTTTGCAAATGTTATTGTAGTAGGTAGGACTATCCATTACTATTAGCAAATTAAGTCATAAAAAGACTTATGAAAAATAAATTTCATAAGGCAAATTATCAGGTGACAATATGGTCAACAGATTTCCCACGATGGAAGAGCAAATCAGCGCCAGTCTTACTCAGGTTTTGCATGCGATCTTTCCGTGAATGGTCGTCCTTTCGCTCCGATCTACGCAATGCGGCAACCATAAAAGTATTTCACAATTGCGTGCTTCCTTTTTCAGAGCTTCTGCTAATACCTACATAAACAGGGGAAACCGGCGGTAATTTTGCCACCTAAACTAAGCTGAATTACTTAATCAGTATTGCGGTGCGAACCTTTTTAATTCAACCATGAACTTGGACTGAAGGTAGTAAGGGTAAGGCAATTCGCCAATCTTCCGGCTCGCACGCACCTTAACTTTGAGCCAGCATTTCATTCATTAGCAAGAGTTTATCCTGGAAAAGGCGGTGCTTTATCACAAAAGAATCCTTTTACGAACCCAAGCGGCTTATCATTCGTCGCAAACGTAAACTGTTGCTCCAAGCTGGCAATCCATTGAGCAAACGTTGATGAGAATGAGAGATGACGCCATTTATATTGTCGATTATTCGTCAATCCTTGCTTTCCGGTTTAATGAGGATTACTGCTAAAATACGGACAAGGCGCAATTACAATCGGGAATTGCTAGGATTAATTAGTTTAAGTTAACTTGGGAGCTTTAATGATTTATGACACAAGAATATCAATAAATAGCCGGTTCTTCTTCCCATGGAGGTTAGTTACCATTCAAGAGGTAAAATATTAACTGTGTGACTGAAGAGGAATCATCCTACAACAGTTTCACCATGCAAAAACTCACTCTCGCAGCCCTACTTTTAGTAGGAATCGTTGGATTAAACCAAATCGATGCCCACGTAAGGCTCCTCCAGCCCACAAGCAGAGCTTCCCTTTGGAAATTCCCGGAATTCCAGCAATACAGTCCTGAAGTTAACGTGCAAGATAACGAACTCTTCTGTGGAGGATTCCATGTAAGGCATACATAGATTTGTCCAGAAAACAGTTAGTCGTGAGGCCACGCTCCATTGCAATCATTATCACACTAATTTCTTACAGCACCAATTCGCCAACAACGGAGGAAAATGCGGCATCTGTGGTGACCCCTACGATGAAGCACCACCAAGGAAGCACGAAGGAGGCGGTCTTTATGGCAGAGGTATTATTGCTGCCACTTACACTTCTGGACAGGTTCGGTAGTTACCGTATTGTTTTCTGTGGAATTGTGAGCCTTCTACGGTGTGCGTAAGTTTAATATTGTTTGCCGCTGAATAACAGGTCATCGATGTCGTCGTTGAATTGACCGCTTCTCATCTTGGTTATTTCGAGGTATGCGGGCTACTTTACTAACCGGAATAAGCAGTATTTTGATACGAAACTAGCAAAGATCTATTAATTTCAATTGCTTTGCAGTTCAAACTTTGCCCACAAAACAACGGTTTGGTACCCGCTGAGCAATCCTGCTTGGACCAGTACCCCTTGAAATTGGCTGACGGCAGCGGTAGCAGCAGATTCTACCCTACCGAAGGATCCAAAAAATATGAATACAGTCTTCAACTTCCCGAAGGCGTTGTTTGCGAATTCCAATGTACCCTCCAACTTCATTACCAAACTGGTAAGCTAAATTCAAAAGTTTCTAATGCCGGATTTACACTCCAACACTTGTGTAAAACTTGTGTAAAACTTGTTTAAAACTTGTGTAACACTTTCATATTCATATTTGCGGTTCAAAAGACCCGCAAATATTCAATGTTAATCAAATGGAGAACATTTGTGTAAAACTTTTAGATTTAAAGTGTTGAAGTAGAAACGGCGTTACTATGGTAACTAAACAAATTTTCGGAAAGTTTTACACAAGTTTTACACAAATGTTGTAGTGTACATTCGGCATAAATAAGGATTCGGGTTTGGAAACTTTCAGCCCGTGTTCAGGAAAATGTTTACTGTTCGGTTATAAACGGTATCGTTAATTTTAGGAAACTCCTGGGGAAATTGCGAAGATGGAACCGGAGCCATCGGATGTGGAGACCAAGAGAATTTCCGACACTGTGCCGATATCCGAATTGTCGCATAAACAACGGAATAGTTAGCGACAAGAGTCTTCTTCCAGGCTTTTCATTTTCCTATGAACTGTTTCCTAGTCACCTCCAACATTACTGCTATTCGACAAAATTTGATTAAATCCATGAGAATTAAATGAATTACTTGTGAATTCCCTCCAAATCCAATAAATTCTTAGAATATTGCCTTGCATCTATTCTTACATTATTCAAATTCAAAATTTCTCTATGTAGGTTTTAAATTTCATAGTGAACTCTAGCTGCAACAGGATTAGAATTTCAAAGTCATCTTTTCATTAGCCCGATAAGCCGAAGCCTAGGATGATCACATGTGTTGTGCAATTCTTCTGGATGAAATGATTGATGAAAAACAAGGTTGTTTGTATACTTCATCCTGGAGATAAGATTAAGTATACTGAAATCAATACAACAATGGGTGTGGGATTGTTGTTGATCAATATGCTTTATTCTCAATTTACCCGGAGGAACTCTCGACTCTCACTCTCGAGTTCCTCACCCGGGAGACACAGCTCCGGTGTCTGCTACTCTACCCTAATCCTAATCTTCTCTTGCATCTTAAACTCATCTTATATACTATCTCTTCAAGGTTCTATTTCTATTATTAAACTCATGTAGACTCACACGCTACACGCCCATTCTTTATAATGAATGACTCCTGGCATTCCATTTCTACATTGCATATTTAGGATTTACATACATACAGTAAAACAGAACATACAGATGCATTTTCTAGAATCTTCTATTTTTTACAAAGCATCTTCCCTTTCTTCTCATCTTCAGTTGTAACATACTCGCTCTGTTCAACGTGTTACACATTTGCGTAAGTAAATATTTGTAATTAAATAATTTCGATTTGCTGCTTAACCTTCGAGTTTCCTTATTTAAATCCAAATTGTGTTTTGCCCTGCAGCAATATTACATGAAAGGTTTTCCCATTACCACGAAAAGCAAAACTCCTGATTTGCAAACATTTCATTGCGCATTTCTTAGGAAGTAAGTGTATCATAATATTTACGTTAAATTTTATACAATTTCAACAATAATTAATAATTTTTCATTTATCGTTTGATAGTGACAAAATGATACATGGATCAAGACTAATCTTAATTTTATTTTATCGGGCATATGGTAAGATAGGTAGGGAATCAGGAAATGGTAAAGGATAAGAAAGTGTTGCATATGGTAAGGTTGTATCAAGGATTGAGAAAATAAGAATTTGAAAGCTTCAAGTTCACTAGTAGTGATCTGTAGTGGGTTCTTGATGAAGAAATTGAGCCTTATAGCTGATTACGCGATTTGTATTTGGCAGCTAATAAACTGTCTGGACAATTGCTCCCAGTGTGGCGCTTAAATTTCAGAGAGAAACCACCAATGGTCTCGTTTTCAATGAGTTAACTACTTTGAACTCATTAACCGAAGCTTGTAGTTCAAAAGAATTTTGGAACTACGCATTAAATTGCGAATTCACGTTTTAGTGACGTAGATAAGCCACGAGCAACTGTATAAGGCATAATTATTTGAAGCGTAGATTGAAGCATAGTTTTCTCAAAAGGTATAGGTAATGGTTCAGGAAAAGGGTAATAATTGCCCTTAAAATTAATCATTCTCATTTTGCTTTGCTTAAGAATTTGAAAGAATTACTAATTAAATTACTAACTCCCTTGGGTTGAAATCCATTCCATGTGTGGCGTCATCTCATCCATTCCTTTGGCGGGTATAATTCCATCGCGTACCAGGGTTGCAATTCGTCTTGAATTATAACTTCTTGCATTAGGCTTAACAGTATTGACATTTATATAACTCAATTCAGTAAGCACAATTTACAGTAATAAATTTAAAAGAGACTTGATTTTTAAGTATTCTAAGCAACTGCTTCTTGTCCTTGTGCATAACAGAAAAGAAAACGAACCTCATCTTTCGGCCAGTAAGATACTGAGAAACCTATCCTTTTGTGTTTCACTTGAGCAAGACTACGTTACTGTAAATGTAAAAAATTCCCTGAAGTTTCTTTTACTTTTTACAATTTCACTAAGTGGGATTTGTTATGGTAAATCACTGTACTCTCTGACTGTGTGATCGCATATGGCATCTTGGTTTAACAAAATGGTTTAATAAAACTAATGCTTAATTAATGAATTAACTATTCAAACAAGCTATTCCATATTCTTCATCCTCGCATCCTCATCTTACATTTAGGGTTAATAGAGTGTCGTTCGAGGATCACATGATGTGATGACATGATTAGTACTTATGTTTAAAGACAATTAAATGCTAATACAGCATTATTACTGAATACTGCTTTTTATATTCTATGGTTCCGTAAGGAATATTTTATGACTACGTTAGCGCTTATTGCGGATTTTTAAACATTTTCAAACTCGTCTTTCCTTGTTTCGTAATGAAATAAGCCTTGAAATTTTGCAATTTCATCAGTTTAGACCTTTCTCATTTCATCCAACAAGTTTGTGGGATATGTGCTGCTACTAGGCTGTGGCCTAGATTGCATTGGTGGCATTGGATCAACGAAACAACGTGCAGCAATAGCACTGTTTTGTAGTTTGAGCATTGAATTCTTTTTGCGGAGCTCAGCGCATCTTCGCATGATTTGGATGATTAAAATCACCAAACCTACGAGTATTGCAAGATTTACCACCATTATAATGCTGCCAATGGATATAAGCGATATTTCACATTGGTGCATCTCCAATCCATTTACTCCAGGGATTAAACCTAGTAGGCCAACCCGAGTTCCTTTCATGAAGATGAATATTTGCGCTAGGGATAGAATCATTAGCCAAAGATATGCAATCCAAGGCGTCGCTTGTTTACTGATTCTAACCAGTTTAGGTAGCTCCCGTAAGTAGTTATTATAATTAACTGTTGCATTTAGTTCGCGATATGCCGTCCAGTTTTTCATTAGGATATTATCTAGTGTTTCATACATTAGCTTCTGCTCATTAGTTCTAATGGATATGAACTCCGTGCTTATGTTAGTCCAGTGTGGTAACACTGTAAGTTCAAGCTGTATTTGTTCATGATGTGGTGTTACACATGGTATACGATTACCAATTATTTCACTGCCCGACATGTACACTTTAGCTCTGCACGGTAGCGTGACTAATAGCGCTCCCGTCTCAAATTCTGGCATTCGCACTGTACGTCCGTTATATTTAATTTCCATGCGCTGCTGAACATTAGCAAAAGCATACAGTGTTTCATTCAACTGAGTAGCATAAATGAAATCCGGGTCTAGGTCTCTACATTTAATTTCACATGCATCCATTAATTTTGTTATTGTTGCTCCGTTATATAATTTATTCAGACAGTTATGCGAAAGATCGTACTCCGTGCTGAATTTGTCCAAGTAAATCAAATTCTTTCTAGTCTGTTGTAAGCTAGAAGCATGTGCTGGATAGACTTTTCCTTGTGAAGCGATCAAGTATGCTGGCTGCATTTGTAACATGCAAACTTGATTTTTAAATTTTAATGGATGTTTCACAATGCTAAAAACTTCGTATGTCTCTCCCATGTTAATTACAGGCACCGCTAATATTATCTCAACAGACGTCGGCGTGTACAAGCACGTCGCAATCGGCGTCACGAGATAGCGATCTAGTTGTGTATTTGGATCAATAGCTAACCTTTTAGGTGTATCCATTAGTTCTTGTTCCAACTTCTTTAAACCTTTTAGTAGTGTGACCTTATCCAGAATGGTAGTTGGTATTAATTGATTTTGGCAGCTTAGTAATGCTACACCTGTTATATGGTTCTGGGTAGTCCACACCTGTGTTGTTAATAGACTTGAGATTTCAATTAAAAGCAAATGGATCTTTTTATGGATACCTGCCACATTATTATCATCCGTCCCCAAGGTCTTGATGGTAGTCAGCAAGCCATGTAGAGTATCCCTCATGGATTCCAGCTTGATAGTAGTAGAGTTTTCGAAATTTAACTGCTCTTGGTGATTAAGAAGGATCCGTTTGTCCTCCTTAGAGTAGTTGTCCCCTAATGCCTCGAAATACTCTGTGATATTTTCCACTGTGGTTTGCAATGAATCCAAGTCTTCGCTTCTTGCGTATCCCATTGCGGCTGCCCCAATGAAGCTTGTCACCCTTCTTGGGTCAAATCTGCCTAACATTCCTAAGGAGCGACCTGTCCTGAACCTTGACCTTTCCGTTGGTTTAGGTGTCGTAGCTGTGACCGGACTCTCCGTGGTTGTAGCTTCAAGTGAGTCCCGTTCTCCTGAATAGGTTAGATTGACGCCCGCAATGAATTCGAAGCTTGACGCTGTAAGATGTGATAAACGTTTTACTTGTTCTTGTAATACTCCATGAATTAGGTTCAATCCTTCACAGAAACTTTTTGTTCCATTGGAAGCTAATGCTTCCGTGTCACATTTCTGAAATTCAGGAATTTTGATTTGCATATTCAATTTAATTCCAAATCTTAATGGTACGTTACCGGTATATATGATTTTGTCCGATTGTTTGGCCAACGAGATTCCTGTTGTTACTGAATATTGTAATTCAGATTGACCAAATGCGCCTGTGAAAATTCCGAGAAATATCATAATGATTCCAATCATGTTAATTCCATACCGTATTGGTTTAACTTTAGCGCGAGTTGATCTTCTCAGTGTAGAATCTGCTTCCATGGGTAGGATAGGTTTTGATGTCTGTTGCTGTTGCTGAGACAATGCAGTTTGTGGTTCTTTCCTGGTTCTTATATCGCGTAAGCGAGAAACGTGAATCTTAATGGGTTGTTTTCCATGATTCCGCGAAAAGTCCGCACAAGCTTTAACTATCCATGAATTTTCTCCGACTTTCTCCATTAATTCCCATGGGCCGGTGTATGGTGAGCTAAGACTGTTTTCTCCCGTCTGTATGTTAGGGAAGTGCACCAACACTCTCTGTCCCACTTGGAAATTTCCTGGTCTTCTATTTTGGTCGTATAACTGCTTTCGTTTCTCTATACCTGCTTCCAAGTTGACGCGAGCCTGCCTTCTGATCTCCTGTATCTCCCGACTTTTCTGCACGGCTTCTAAACAGTTACTGTGTAGTGGGTTGAGTAAGTCCAAAGTGTGTCTTGCTTTGAAACCGAAAAGAATTTCCTGCGGAGTAAACTTTAAAGACTCATGTTTAGAGCTGTTAATAGCACTGACACACTGGTTTAAATATAAATCCCAGTTTTCCGAATCATGCTCCGCGTATTTCCGTAAAACTTCTTGTATGGTTCTGTTCTCCCGCTCACAAATAGCATTAGACACACTACGATAAGCATGACTATGCAGTACTTGTACTCCTGCCAAATTTAACGTTTCCACAAAATATTTAGCGTTGAAACTTTGGTGGTTATCACAGTAAAGTATTTTCGGAAACCCTACCAGATAAAATACAGAATTATATAACCCTGCGATTACCACGTCGCTTGTTAGATTTTTGCAAGGAATTGCAAAACAGAACCGACTAAAGTTTTCTACACATGTTAGTATATGTGAATGTCCCCGTTTAGATAATGGCAAGCCGACAATATGGTCTATGGATATAATATCCATTATATCTGCTGGTACTTGTGCATTCATGAGTCCGAATTCTTTCTCATTCCTTGGTCTAAATCTGTTGCATACTTCACATGACTGAATGTACCATTTTACGTATTCTCTCATGCCCTTGAACGTATAATTTTCTGATAACCTCGCCAGTGTTTTAGCGATCCCGAAGTGCCCTCCGGTAATTAATTTGTCATGCGCCTCGTATAGCACAGATTCTCTCAAGCTTTTCGGGCATACAATTTTAAAACCTTTCATTGTTCGTATCATTAATGTGTCATTTACCAGCTTATATGCTTTGAACCTTTTTACTGGTCCTTTCCCTTGCATTTTCCTTAATATTTCCTTGAATTCAACTACCTGTTCTGTCTTTAAGTTATCTGATGTAATCAGATTTATGCTAAATAAGTCTTCCGGGTCGACTAAATCGACCGCCTTCCCTAGTAGTGCCTTCTTGAATTCCGGATGCAGCCTAGAAAGCACATCCGCTCCGAAATTGAGGTCTCCTTTTATGTGTTTAACCTGTATATCATATTGTTGAAGCTCAAGCCCGAGCCTAGTCATCATTGGGCTTTGACACCTTTTTAGTTGTAAAAGTGCTTTCACTGAGATATTGTCTGTATACAGAATAATTTTTGTTCCAGTCAGTAAATGCCTCCAATGTTGAATACAATAAACCGTACACAATACTTCCAAAAGATTAGTGTGGTACTTTGTTTGATATACATTGTAGAGTTTTGAGAAACATGCTATGAGTCTCATAATGCCTTCTTGCTCTTGATGTAATGTAGCGCCACACGCATATTGACTACTATCCGTATGGATAATATTGGGTAAGAGCGGATTGTGAGGAGCTAGAGCCTCACTAAAAGCAATCCTTTGCTTCACCTCCTCAAATGCCTTCTTCTGCTCTTCTCCAATTTCCCATTCTACTCCTTGTCTCAACAAGTTTGATAGCGGTAGCACTACTTGACTATAATTTTTCACAAATTTCCTATAGAAGGATGTGAATCCCAAGAACCTTTTTAATAATTTAGCATCTGTGGGAAATGGCATTTTCATCATCGCCTCTATTCTTTCCTGTAATGGCGAGATACCATTTTTATTTACCTTTAAGCCAAGCAATGTAACCTCGTACATGCCAATCTCCGTTTTTTCTGGTTTAATGCTGACGTTACTTTCATCGAACGTTTCTAGCAATAATTTGAGAGCCGTTATATGGTCCTCTATCGTTTCGCTAGCCATGATGCAATCATCCAAAAAGATTTTAGTGACCGTCTTGTATTGTCTTGCATGTATCTGTGCAACATTCCGAATTATTCTTTGCGTTATTTTGCTATAAGCACCCGGAGATACCGAGAGCCCCATAGCACATCGCTTATAGCGGTACAGTTCACCATTAGCCTCGAACGTAGTTACATCCCTACTCGATTTTTCTAATGGCAAACTCCAGAAACCACTGTTAAAATCCATAACTGTGAATATTTTCTTCCCTGCCAGGGACGTGAAAATTTCCTCTTGATTCGGCAAGATTTGTATTGTGGGTTTAATGCATGACTTGTTGATTTTCCTAAAATCCGTCGTAATGCGAACCTTGCCATCTTTCTTCTTAACCACATGAATGTTACTACAATATTCCGCATCGGACGGTTCAATAATTCCTGCCGCCAACATTTTTTCTACCTCCACCCGTATAAGTTCTTGCTCAAATGCACTGCGCTTATACGGTTTGCATTTTATGGGCCTGTCGTGTAAGAGTTCTATTCTCATTTCACCTATCGTACATTCCCTTAGCTCATAAATATCGTACGCGAAAGTGTCTCTGTGCTCCTTGAGAACCTCACGAATTTGCGTTACTTTTCCTTGTTCTAATTGTGGATTTATTTTTATTTTCTGCAATTCTTCCTCCGTAAATAACTTTTTCGGAGCTCGGGGCTTTGGATTCCCTTTGGGTGTTTTGAATTTGATCATGCAGATATGATGTAATCCTTCTTTCGCAAGCTTAAATGGCACACTAAAAATAGTAGTCCTTGAAGATCCAGGGATTTCATCCTGTATGACTTCATTAAATCTTATAGTGCTAGTGGCATAATCCAAGAGTACACCTCTCTGCTTAAGGAAATCATTTCCCAGCAATACCTCACATGTTGGCTTGAAATTCACCACTACAAAGTCCATTCTAAGTGCTGTTTCTACGCTCAACTGTACTGCTAACCTCGTGACTCCTAAGAGCTGCAACGGTTCCCCGTGTACCGCCTGAAGTGAAAAGTTTTTAGGTAGTTCCTTTATGACTGCTTTTTCTGGTAATTTATTCAGAGCTGCCAAGCTAATTATAGAAATGCAAGCCCCTGAATCTGCCAAACACTGAAACTTTGTACCTTTAATACTTCCCTGTACTATAACTGTGCCACCGTTGCTCGCTGCATTTATGACGTTAGAGATATTTTGAAACTCAGTGTTATTATAGAACAGCTGGTTTTCTTCCTCTGTGAACACGCTTTCCTCTTCTTCTGAGCTACTGTCGCCTTTCTGGTCCGCCTTAACGTTGTTCACCCTGCCTGCATTCTGTTCTGAAGGATATGCATTCTGCCGATAATCCTGGTTATTTCGGGAACCGCCCTGTCTTGAGCTATTATTGTGATTCCCGTTATTTCCCTGTCCATTTTTGGAACTGCCCTGTTGTGAGCTATGCGGATTATTATTCCCTGGTTGTGGGAAATTCGGAGGATACCACATTGGAAAAAATCCCGGGCCACATGGCCACGGAAATCCCTGGGTATATTCTCCTCTTGCCTGGTTGTTTTCTCTGTATGATCTCTTACCATTGCTATTATTATCTCGTCTGTTTCGCTTATCATAGTTTCTATCGCGATCTCTATCCTTGTCTCGATATCCTCTATCGCGATCTCTATTTCTGTCTCTTTCGCGATTACCTCCGTCATAATCTCTTCTATTTTTCTCTCCGTCGTTACTTCTATAATTATCACGATTCTTTCGGTAACCTCTAGAGTTATTATCTTGATTGCGGTCTCCGCTCCGCTCTCGCCAATTCTTTCTTTCATAACCTCTGTCTCGCCCTTCCGGTTTGACAGAATAATTACTGATTGATGCCTTAAGCTCCTCTACCTGTTTCTTCAATTTCTCATGTTCCTCAAGGAGAGGTGTTGGCTCTGTTACGCTTATGGTTAGCTGGGACAATTGCTGGAAAATTTCCTGTTCCCTCAACCATGCCAGCGCATCCGCGTGTTTAGTAAACGCTTTGTCTGATAGACGCGCTCCTAATTCTTTCGGAAGCCCCCTAATCAGGAATAGGATAATTTCCTCTTCATCATTTATCTTTGCAATCTTTGCTAGCTTCAAAGTGTCATAATAGAACTTATCATAAGTCTCGTTCTCCATTTTAATACGCGAGAAAAGACGTGCTTTGGCAGCTGAAGGCGAGAATTGTTTTCGAAACCAATCCTCAAACTTTTGTTTGAAAGTTGCCCAGCTTCTGTCAGTTTGGCAAGTCTCTCTGCCGTCTTCATCTAAAACTTTGGGATACTTGTAATTAGTTATCCAATCCTTTGCTGGCGCCGAGGAGTACAAAGTGATACCCTTAATGCGTTCGACGTCATTCCATTTCCAATGAGTCGCTATCATCTCAAATTTAGCCAAAAAGTCATCTATGGAACCAATCTCTGATTCTGTCCCACTAAAAGTAATTCCAGAAGGGAGGAACCCTGCCATCTCGGTCCAATCTAATTCTTCCTCACTTCCACTTCCGCTAGTGTCTTCGCCTTCGCTAGTCTCACTACCTTCTTCGTGATCACTAGTCCTTTCCCTGCCTGCTGGAATAACACTCGCGTTGCTCGAGTTACTTTCTTGACTTTCTCTTGAGCTTACAGATTTCTGTCTTTGTCTACTGAATTCTTTATTTCTTTCGCGCCACTTCTTTTCAAAGTCTCGGATTTTGTCTTCAACCTGGTTAGGTGGATATTTAGCGAAAATTGGTATCCAATGAACCTCTCTTCGTTTATAATGTATATCAACGCCGTTATTTCTATACACCCAGCAGTTATCAGTTATAACTACCTGATCTAGAATGTCTTCCTCAGTCGCTGAATGGTCTAGAGGATCTACCGTAGTGAAGCTATCCTCCTTATTCAATTCCGCTGACCATAGATTCACATTCACACTGCTATCCTCCCAATATTCGTTATTCCTAGGTTGAAAGAATGCTCCTGGCGAGTTAGTCCTTTTGTAATTCCCAGGTGCTAAGGTTCGAATCGCGTTTTCTATTTGCCAAATCTGCTCTTCTAGTTCCTCAGGTGGAGTCTCATTGAACACTCTGAAGAACTTAATTCTCGCTCTTTCTAAATATCCATATGATGTTTGCCATCCACTGTCAGTGACGATAGTATTATCGTAAAAATCCTCGTCTAAATCTGGATGTTGTAAGATGCCTCTACCTCCGGCTAAGTTACGCAAAATTTGCTCTATTGATGCACCTGCTCCTGCTGAATTAGTGGCTGTTACTGTTTCTACTGAAGATACGCTTTCCTGTCCTGATTGATTAAGATCCAAATTTTTACTTACTTTATCCGCTTCTTCTAGCTGATTGTTATCTCCCGCCTCTTCTTGTTGCTTACCGGGCGAGATTATGGTTAAGTTGTGACCTGGCGTTGTAGGTCTTGCTTTCAATAATGGGAATCCGTCGTAGGACTGTATGTCTCCAGAGACGAAGCTATAATTCCCTATTGATTCTCTTCTTTGCCCCTGTGATCGCAAGCTATTGAATTGCGATGGTACGGGTGCCGAGGGTTCCGGGGTTCCTGGAAGTGACCTTCTTACAGTCCTTGGAGGATCCTCCGAGAATACTCCTTCCCTTCTTAGTCTTTTTTCTATTTCGTTAGCTTTTATCCTTAGTTCATTTACTTCTTCGTCCGTTAGCTTCGCACGACCTCCACTTATATTTTGCAGTTCTAGCTTCCTTGCTGCTGCTAAACTCTTGTAAATTCCGCGAGCGTTTTCGCTCAATAAAATGCTGCCTGACCTTAATATAGTCGGCTGAGGGGAGTCTGACATTTATCGTCCAGTTCCTGCGCTTCCACTTGCTGCAGTTGTAATGTCATGCCGAAATCATTATAGTAGTAGTTCTTAGAATACCGATATTCATGTCTTTGGTGCGACATTGCCTTTTGCAACCCAACTATCTGGAATGCGCAGTTTACACAAAATTGCCACACATATTCCAGAAATTGTTATTGCACTTACACAACCATCTTACTTCAAAAGCGATCAAATACCTTGATGAATTACCTTCATCTGCACTAACCCAACGCATCGTACATCAATATGAACCTTATTTGCGCACGTGCTTGTGCTAAGCCTCTTAAAAACAGCTTTCGTCGGATCAACGTCTCCGTAATCGATTCATCAATAATAACGAACCGAATTAGAACAAACAAACCTGACATTCTCAGGTAGGTTATGACACTGATCCTGACAGAATCTTATCAAGTCTAAGCAAAAGTCCTTACGACTTCTCTCATGTAATTAACCTCATCTATCAAACTTGCACTTGAATGCCCGCCCAAGACCGAAATCCCCTATCTTCAATTTGCAAAATATTTATTACTTTAGCATTATACTACAATTATACTATTTTGGCAGAGATGTGGCGAAAACAAGTCACATTCTTCATCTCTATATAAACCAGCAGAATTTTAGCAAAGATGAACCATTTTGCAATAACCAAATTAGTGAGTGACCGTGCCGAAATTCTCAAGAATAATTTTAATCAAAATGAAGGCAGCACTTTGCATCGCTCTCTTAGCCTTAGGGCTAACCGTTTACCATGTGCAAGGGCATGGGCGCATGTTCGACCCTCCTCAACGCTCATCTATTTGGCGTTTTCCAGAATTCAATCACTTAAATCCTATTGCCAATTACAACGATAACGAATTATTTTGTGGAGGCGCTGGTGTAAGTTCATACTGCTGATTTCAGAGTTTGAAAGACTATCCTGTTTAATCCAAGCTTCATCCAAATGATGTGTTTAATCTACTTAGGTTCAACATGGTCAAAACGGAGGCCGGTGCGGCGAATGTGGCGATGCCTGGCATATGCCGAAACCGCGAGATAACGAGAGTGGAGGCAAGTACAGTCTCGGCGGTTTCCCAGTAAGAACATACACACCTGGACAGGTAAGAGTGTCTGATAATTAATCAGCATTTGTAGCCCATCAGCATTAGTACAGTCGCGGTTAAATTGACAAGCGCCATTTTAATCTAGGTTGTTGACATTCATATCGACCTGACCACCAGTCATATGGGATACTTCCAATTCCGTCTTTGTCCTCACAACAACCCCAACGTTCCCGAAGAGGAATCCTGCTTTGAACAGAACCTTTTGCAATTAGCTGAAGGTGGAACCGAATATTATATAACTGGCCCCAGTGGTCAATACTATCCCAAGATTCGTTTACCGTCTGGTCTCGCATGTGACCAATGCGTTCTTCAATGGCAATACAGAGCAGGTAAGAAGGATTTTTGCGTCCTTAACTTAGAGTAGCTTCAGTTATGCAATCTGTGACTTGACAACTGGAGCCAGAAAAGCATTTGATATTCAATTGAATGATTACGATGATTGATTTGCAGGGAACACTTGGGGAGATTGTGGAAACGGTACATCTGCAGCTGGCTGTGGACCACAGGAGACCTTTAGAAATTGCGCTGATATAAGAATTCAATAGAGAATTGTTTACAAATGTCGATATTATATCTTGTACAAAAGTTTAACATTAAATTTTATTTGATTAAAAAATACTAGAAAATTAATGCATACATTTTTTCAAAAATTATTTACACTGTATTATCAGAATCATATACACAATACGCCCAGGAGATGCGCCCTTTTGATAAATAACGATCCTTGCCCGCAAGCTTTCTTATCTAATCTACATAGTCCCATGGCCAATTCCAGAACTTTGAATTCATAGCCACGGTCTGCAAAAGTTCCACCAAGTGACAATAGTTTGACCTTTGGAGAAAACTCATGTTTTTCATGCGAAGCACATAATTATCACTGGGTTTTCACCATCTTTTTCGCAATGGTAATCAGACTATCTGTAAGAATGGAGTAGTCTAAACTAAACCCTCTTCTTGTGTCAATCCTATAGCTAAACTTAAATATGATTAAATATTTAGCACTAATCTCAAAATGACTTGCAAACCGGACTTGTTCGATTAATCTACGGTTCTTATAGTCAATAGAAGATAAGGCTCGAGTATGGAGGTGAATCGATATTTGTAACACACATAGTATCGACGAATAGGTGATTAAAGGGATTCCCGACCGCTGTATATAAGCCTGTTCATAAGCCCTTGTTAATCTTTCTTCCATTGACTCTTGAACAACAGTATTTCTCCAGTAGAAATAGTTGAACTTTGAATTTAAAAGTACAAATTATGCAACGAATCTTTTTGATTGGGTTGGCCCTTGCAGGGATCTACCTGTCCCTTGTGAAAGGTCATGGTCGCCTAGTTGAGCCCGCTAGCAGGTCTTCTCTTTGGCGTCTTCCAGAATATGCTGACTGGGCCCCTCAAGAAAACTTTTTGGACAACCAGCTATTCTGTGGTGGTGTAGACGTAAGGATTCTTTAAAATTTAGTAGTTTATTAATCCAGAAATATCCTCATGTGTTCTAACAATCGTAATAAATTCAGGTACAATACAACTACAATAACGGAAAGTGCGGAGAATGTGGCGACCCCTACAACGCCACACGACCTCGGGAGAATGAGAATACTGGTATTTATGGACGAGGCATTGTTGCTAGAACTTACAAGCGTGGACAGGTAAGCGTTTTCAACCATCCTTATCTGTTACAAGTTGAAAGTCTTGAAAGTTTAACTAGTGGACCATCGATTTAGACAAACGAAACGTCTCTAAACCACTGTATAATTTCCCACATGATCCAGGTAGTAGATGTAAATGTAGAAATTACTGCTTCTCACTGGGGTTACTTCAGATTCAGCCTCTGCCCATTGGAACATCCTTATGCTTTAGAAACTGAGGAATGTTTCGATGAAAATGTACTGCAACTTGCGGATGGATCTGGAACAGACTTACCGGATATAAACACTGAACGCCATTATTATACACAAGTTGTCTTGCCTCCAGCACTGACGTGTGAAAGATGTGTATTCAGATGGCATTACCATACAGGTAACAGTTTTTATGAAATATGAAAGGAATTAACTTTTTCTTGCGATTTACTGACTCATGTGCCTGTGACCGCTGCGCTGTATTAATTAGTTTGCTCGATTACCTTTTTAAGGAAATACGTGGGGAAACTGTGGGAACGGAACTGAAGGAATTGGTTGTGGACAACAGGAAGAATTCCGCGGTTGCGCTGATATATCAATTATTCCCTAAAACTCCATATCCAAGGTCACCTTCTGTATTCAGACGTAGCAAATTTAATACTGGTATTGCAAATAGTAGCACTCCATAAATAAACTTTACTCAATTCTTTTCACGTAAAATATTTGCAGCTGGCTGTGTAACTATCGTACCTCATTCATTGCATTGGGTCAATATTAAATATATAGGTAAAGCAACAGGAACTGCATGTGATGCTGGGCGCAATCAACAGAGATAAATAAGTCCAAAAGCAAGCATACTAGTCACACCTCGCAACCAAGTATGAAGTAATTTCTCAGTTAACTATCCAACCCGAATGAACCCTTAACCTATCACGTCTCATTGTTTGGAATATTAAAACATAAACAAGCACTGAGCCCGTTGTATTTATCTAAACAAATGGGAAACGGTCATCACGGCATTATGAAAGGACTTCATGATGAATGATTATGGAAGTGCGTTACTTGAAGAGAAATACACAAACCCTTTGACTGTATTGTTCACAGAAATAAAGCTTGTGGTAGGAAATTACTTATGACAGACTATAAACAAACCGAAACTTCTTTAAATCCTCTCACGCAGACAGGACAGTAATGTCGGGCGTTACGTAAAATGAGCAAACTATTTTCATGGACATGATTTTTTATGTATTTAAGGATTCAGCATTCCGATTGTGATGCGTAAATTCTATAGCATCGACAGTTGAATTGCTTTTCTGACGTTCTGCGACGTTCCTTGTACGATCATAGGCAACTGAACCAAAGCTTCTATCTCATTTGATAAGCAATGACGTTTCATTAAATTTGCAAATAGGTCAGCAAATATGGTTTCTTGACGTTTGTATGACAAATGAATAGAAAAACAATAGCTTTTGTTGACCAGGAGTAACTGACATGACGTGACTATTTTCATTCAAAACGAAAAATATTTAGCTCAAACGAGTTTATATAAATTGATGAACTTTCAATGTAGAAAAAGTTTCGCAATGGGCATCCTATTTATTGCAACGTTATGCGCCTTTTCCAAGTTTTCAGGTGTAAGTTTTCTAGCTTCGTTTTCTAAAATCCCTAATAACATGTAGTTTATTAGATTGACCTGATCAGATTTAATAGCTACTCGTATAATGCTATTATAGGTCCTAGGCCATGGGAGACTTCTGGAGCCACCAAACAGATCATCACTTTGGCGTTTCCCGGATTTCGCACACCTTGAACCATTAGAAAACTACGACGATAACGAGCTGTACTGCGGTGGGTTTACTGTAAGTTCTATCCACATTTGAACTTTTTAGTTTCTTAAAAGATTGCTATTTGTCATACGTTTTGAGCAGACTTTAAAGTGCCCACTTATTACGCAGAATCAACACGATAAGAATGGCGGAAAGTGTGGAATTTGCGGTGATCCTTACCAAGATCCTCGACCCAGAGCCAACGAAAACGGTGGAGTTTACGGCAGAGGAATAATTGTCCGTAACTATACCAAAGGACAGGTAAGCATGTAAAGGTTTTCTTGCCGTTCTTAAAGCAACACGTATTTAAAGGTATCTTCTCATTTTTGCCTTCATAAATCTCGATTTTCTCGCTTTAGCTCATGTCAATTGATGTAGAATTAACTACCAGCCATAAAGTAAGTATAAATCAGGCTCAGGTATGATCTTATTTTCTTGGAATGCATTTTCTAAATGAAACATATTGTATTCTAGGGTTATTTTGAATTTCGTATCTGTCCGTGGAATCAACCCAACAAACCAGAGGATGAGTCCTGCTTTGATGAACATTTACTCCGTTTAGTGGATGGTTCCAAGAAATTACAGATTCCAACGTATGAGAAAGGTCATTACAAAACCAAGCTTCAGCTTCCTCCCAACTTGACATGTACCCAATGTGTTCTTCAATGGAATTATGTCGCAGGTTAGTCTCAAGTTTACACAGGCAGTAATAATGCTAAAGCGGACATTCTGAAATACTTGCATGCATATGTCTGCAATTTTTGCACACCGCCATTATATATTTATAATTTCACCACCAAACAGGAGGTGAACCGAACTATTAACTCCGAACTATTAAAATTTCGAAATAATTTTGAGTAGAGGACCGTGTAAGAGTACTTCATGCAAAAAATCGCATCCATTTTAGCACTAGTTTAAGCGCGGTAATAGCTCAAAGTTTGGTACATGGCGGTCCATATTGCTGATGCTGCGTCCTCGTCCATGCTTAAGCTCCGGATAGAAACTTTAAATAAGTCATTTGGACCGCCATATACCAAACTTTGAGCTAGCACCGCGCTTAAACTAGGACTAAGATGGACGCAATTTTTTGCATGAAGTACTCTTACATTTCGAGGATGTGCTGACATCGCAATAAATTAAAAGGAGCAAATTTTACTTTTAAGTTATCTGACTTTTACGACACGTATCCTGTTTCAAAATGTAGTGTATTAACTTGAATTAAGTGAATTTACGTTTGTGTTACGTTGCTTCTCACAATGAAAACTATTGCATTAAAATAATTAACTTTTCTGCATTTTGGATACATCTCTTCACGAAGTGAGACCCATAATAATGATATGGTTGTTTAAGAGCAACGCGCAAATAAGACTGCTTTTCAGAATCTGAGTGGGGGGAGGAGAAGCACGAAGCGGAAGTAGAGGGTTCTTCTTCGTGGCCGCACCAACCACATGTGACGTACTCGTGGCCGCCTTCTGAAATCGCATATAGCATTAACTTTTGACATTGGCCGTCTTCTCAGAACCCTTGGCCGTTACCTCTTGATAAATAACAAGCAGATCTCACGAGATCTGATGGGATAGCGGAGCGGCAGGAGCGCGTATGTAGATGGCGGGAGAATGGAATATGTTTTGGGTAGCCAAGAATGTTGGGTATTCCAAGTATATGCTGCGGGAATACGGACGTAACGGTATGGCTGGCAATGGTTGGAATTGGCGGTGTAGGAAAGAATGTGATGGTAGGTTCGGTGATGTAATGGATTAGTATGGTCGCGGTGTGTTTCTTGTGTATTTATTTCGCAAGGTGTTTTTTGACATGAAGGTTTACATATCCGAGGATATCACTAGTAGGGTAGTTTATACTATTATATTTGATTATAGAAATTGCTAAGATAGCAGTGTGGAAGTTACTGCGGGATGTAAGCCCAAATAGGTTTGTGGTGGCTAAGCACGGATTCCGAGTACTGTGCTGTAACTGCTGGATGGTTTGAAAAGCACAAATCAATTTGGGTGAAACCATCTGTAGAGTATGTGGGTGTCAGCACCATGTTCATACCGTGATTATCCATGAAGTGGTGTAGCTGAGGTGAGTTCTTCCATTGCAAGTTGAAATCTCCGATTATAACAGTAGGGTATGGGGAAGAGACGGTTATAGCATTGTGTAATACATCCAGAAACTGTGATGTAGGTTGGTGTGGGGATTTATACACGGTTATGATACTGTGTCCTTTTACGGCAAGTGCTGTGCAGTGTAAATAACCTGGGTGTACACGTAGATCGCAACTGAAGTGGTGGAAAAGAAGTGTTTAACGAATATTGCATGTCCAATGGGTCCGCGTTTGGACTCATTATCGTGGCGGTATACGCAAGTATATAGTGGCAACTGGAAAGAATCTGTAGGAAGTGACCAGTTTTCAACTGTTGTTATAACGTCAGCGGTAAGGATGTCAGGATCTGACTTAATGTAGTTAAAATGTTTGCGGAGGGATTGTATATTGTGAAAATACACCTTGAAAGAGCTGATAGGAGGGAGTGTATACAGTTGTATTGGTGCTTGGTCCCGTAAACACTTGATTTCGCGGAAGACGGGGTGTTCCTCTGATGGTTTAGTTGGGGCTGTAAAATTTCCTAATAGTTGTAGGCCTTTTGAACTTGTTACTCTACTGCATGCAACGTAAAGAGCTTGTCTTGTTAGGAATTTCGTGAGGGAAACGACAATCTTTTGATAAGTTGAACCTTGGGACTTATGTACTGTAATGGCCACAGCAAGCGTTAACGGGAATTGTTTGCGGTGTACAATGTAAGATGATTTGGGGGGCGTTTGCAACTGCTTAACAGTGGATGCTATCGGAGTCCATGTCGGGGCAATGCATCTGGACTTCATTAGTGGGGCGTACGCTGATCGTGCTAGGGCTCCTACAGTGATATCAGGGAAATCTAACCACAGTAGTGTAGGTGCAGCATCATGCGCTGTAGATGTGTCAACCATTCGCAAGAATCCAATGGCTCCATTTACAAGACCATCTGCAGTGTCGATGTTTAGTCGTGTCATGTACTGCAGGTTTAACTTCAGAGGGAGGCAAGACGGAAGACCCGTTGTTTCGTCGGGAGTAGCTGTGATAAGTTTATCCAAAATACGTTTCTTTTGTGTTGCAGTTACCTGTCCGTGCACGGTATCCACTGATTTAGAGAACCAAGATGTGCCACTACTGCGATTAAAGACATAGAGGTTGCGTGCATCCACGTCAGCATTTGAGTAGTATAAACGAATTGCTGTAGGAGAAGCGTCCTGTTCGTTTACTTGGCAAGCCTGCAGTATCGCAACGTCATCTGCATCCATAGTTCCATCACCAAGGTTATTGAGGGCTTTTGCAAAGAGCTACTCATCCTGCTGGCGCATGACTTCTTTGAGTTCATACATCCTGAAATTGTCCCATAGTAGTGGGGCAAGCACGGCGAATCCAGTTTTACCACATGGTTGGAAAACGTATGGACTGCAGACGGGTTGCAGTTGGCGGAAATCGCCGACACACAGAACTGAACAAACACCACCGAAAGGCTTATTACTGCGAAAGATTTGCTGCATTCTAGTATTCACCTGAGAGAACATGCGGGAGCTTACCATACTGATTTCGTCAATAATAAGCAACTTCACATTAGAATACAAAACACGCAATTGATTGGACACATCAGCTGATAAGGATTGAACAGAAGCATTTTGAGATGGTGGTAATCCAAAAACTGAGTGTAATGTGGCTCCAGCTATAGTGTAGGCGGCTTTACTAGTCGGTGCACATAGGAGCACGCTAGATTTCTCTGGGCAATATCCTGGCTGCTTACAGCAAAATCTGTTTACAGCATTGTTAATCAAATTGATTAGGAAACTCTTACCCGTACCAGCGCCACCGCATAACACATCGAAGAAGACGTTACCACATTTTAGATTGTGCATCAAATGCAAAAAGTATCTTCTCTGGTTGAGATTGAGGCGACTAAGGTTTTGCACGTAATCATCTTCGGGCATTTGTTTGGGTGGTTGGAATACTTGAACCTTTGATGATCTCTGCTCTTTACCAATAGATTCGAGGACATCTATGTTTGATAGCTCGGTGGCGTAAATTGCATATTCGTTAGCGACTGAAGCTGGGTCAAGTTCTTTGGATATGTTCTCCTCCATTTGAGCAGCAATGGCTTCATCCATCTGGTCAGACATTCTTTCATCCCAGTATTGGGATTTATTTGCCGTGATTAAGGCCAAGTTGTCTTCGTATTTGGTCTCTGTATCCACATGAATCAATTCGTTGTCTTCGTTCCTCCAGGGCAAGAATAGCATAAGCTGCTCTCTGTAGTAGTTCATGGCATCTTCTACTTTGTTGTAGCGACGAAATCGGATAACCTTTGCACGGCTTTGCTTGTGGACGTAGCTTGATTCATCTAGTAGCTTCATGTCCGTACTTGAGCTGGTCTTTGGTTTCTCATGGCCAGAATCTTCACTTGTGGTGCTGAAGTCGTTTCTAGTAGGTCGATAGGATGGATTATTGTGGGTCACATCTGGATAACTGTTTTTTGTAGCTTCTGTAACATCAAAGCTTTGTTGAGAATCATAAGATTCCTGCTTGTCGAAGTCATCATCTGATAAATCGAGGCAATCGTGGTAATTATTTCCAGCGATAGAATCGTCAAGGATCCTATCACGTATTTCTGTAGTAGGTTTGTGTCTCGATCGTGTATAGATGTAATGCGCTGCAAAGTCAGCTAGCGTTAGGTTTTCAAGGGCTTGGGGTCGTTGTGTGTAATGGTCAAGTAACCCAATGCATTAAACTTCAGATGATGTTTCCGGTAATGCATTTAAGGCTGCTTTTGACTTAACCAGCCTGGTTCTTGTATTGGGTTCCCCTGTATTGTTGAACACTGAACCTCTGGAGGAGCGTGAAAGTGGCATGGATAATACGAGGTAAAATGCTTCTTGAGCGGATACTTCGCTAGCGTTGAGGAAGGCATTGCTTATTTTACGCAATCTGTCCTTGATGGAGAAGTTATCTTGACTGAATTGCTGAACAGTTTCACGCAATAAGGCCGACATACCTCTTTGGGATTTGTTGATATAATTTATTATATACTGAGCAAAAGAGTAAGCGTCAAGGATGAATTTAATGTCAATATTCGAGCGGCACATTGAGAGTATCTGCGGGTTACATTGGTTTATGCGGACTTCACCAACATTTCTGCGTATAAATACCGTTGGCCTCTTAATATTGCTGCGTAAAATGAGGATATACTCGTCTTGAGTAAGTCCTGCTAAGCGTAAAAAATCTTCGAATGTTGTCTCTACCGAAATTGATGATGATTCTGCGAGTATGTCGTCCAATTTGGTTTTAATTTTTTTGAGTCTTTCGCTTAAAACAGTATCGTCTGATAGGGGGAGGACAATTGCTGTTGCCGCCATGGGAGGCCTCGGAAATGCAGAACGACAAATTGTTTTATTGTTTTCAATGCGTTTGCATGTGTGCCTATGTTTGTGGAACTGGAAATCTATATCCGCATGATTTTTTGAGCACGTCATTAATGTATCAATGAAGGCCTCACATTGTGTTATTGATTCAGGGGAACTGGCGTCGAATTTTGGCGCATTATTTAACCACAGCAGCGTGGGGACTACCTCGGTGCTGGAATTCTACTCGGATCTTTCATGTTATAGTGACCAAATGGTCCATTGGTCGAGGAAAAAGTTTTAAGCAGTTCTCTCATTTTATGTTCGTAATAACGGGCAACAGTGACGGGGTCCTTCTGAACAAGAACGCATTTTTTTCATAGGATAAATTTGAAGCTTCATCTTCAGTTATACATTTCCCCTCGACCACTGTATGTAAATGCAATATTACTATTAGCTCCGTCCACTTTGATTCTGCTGCAGACGCGGTAAAGAAAAGAGTAGGACAACCGAGCTGGCGTATCTGGGCCATTAAATCCTTTTTCTTCTCCTCCCAGAATGCAGGTGATGAACGTTCGCTGTTTAGAACCTTGAAGCCGCCGTCGGAGTTAACGATAGCGTCCACGGAATTAGCATTGAGAAGTTGTTTTGCTGTGATATTCTTGTTTTTTGGTGTTTTACGTAAACACAAAGAAACAGATTGACCAACACGAGCGAGGGAGCACCGCATATGTTTAAAAAAAATGTTGGGAATGCTTCGAGCACATCTTCGATCACTTCGCCGAAGCTCTGACTTTGCAAGATCGTGGATGCTGACATCTTTTGGAATACACCTTGCATGACCTGAGTATATAGATGGAAAACAAAGCTCTTCGCAATGCGGGTCCAGGAATAGAGGGAGTGGGGTGCAGTCTTCTCCTGTAATCAGAGGGGTTTAAACTTTTTGCATGAAGGTATTGCGAGAAAAACATTTAAGTTTGGTAAACTATCGTTTTTGTAAAGCATCAAGTGCGAAGTAATGCATGTGTGAAAGAAAATGCCTGCTGTGAATAAGCAGCTGACCCCGGTGTTAAATTCGAATGGGAGAATGTAAGCTATGTAACAAGGATAAATACCCGGCTGAAAGAACCTCGAAGCTTTATGCTGGTGTAAGCGGAAGCAACCACGTATCCTCTTTAAAGGTCACGGAAGGATGATAAAATTATATTGGTGCAAATGGCCGCTAATTTGTCAGGCAAAAAAACCGATTGAAACTCATGCTTCGGGTTTGCTCATCCGTGCATAGATTGTATCTTTTGTTTTGAAAAACTCATTAATGAGTTGACGCTCAAACAATAGAAGAATGTAGCTTTACCAAGGCAACGGCATGGGGTCGCACAGTTTCAAATATGTAAGCACGTTTATAGGACATTCTCCGCATAAACTTGACCTGTATTGTTTGTGTATTATAATACAGTCTCGGGATGGACTTTACCATAGTGTGGACGCAAACGGGCACGTTAACGACGTTTCCTTTCGCCCCAAATTGTTTGTCGACGCCAAGTGGCCGGATGTTCATAAAAGGGATACGAGGGGAAACCAAGCGCTCTTCAAGTGTTGTAAGCGGTTGCAGGGTAGGGTTGATGGTGACAAACTGCAGACCTCGCAAAACACAGAGTCGCGGGAGCTTACCGGTCGAAATTGAGCGTTTACATGTACTGCATAATAATACTTGGGAGTTTGTTCCAAGCACGGAAGCTAACTCTGCCAGGCCTTCAGATTGTTGTAACTGGGATGTTTGATACATGGATACTGATTTCTTGAAGAACAAATTATCACAAGACTTGCATACATGAACCGGACCCTCCTTGATTGCTTTGTAGTATGCATCGATAACGGACAGCTTGGATCGTGCTACTACCTTTACTTCGATAGAGGGGGGAAGAGTTTTGAAGAATTTCTGGAATAAACAAGTTACATTTTGTAATAATGTTTGAAATAGGGTTAACGTTCTTACATTTGTGAAAGAGTTGAAAAGGTAATACTTCGTCGAAGTTTCCCCTTCGATAATTCTGTAGCGCGAAAAACTGGATCCAAGCGGTTTTTTCTCTTCTTTTCACGATCGTTCTTGCGTATTACCTCCTTGGCCTCGTCTGCGTATAACCGGTAATAATACAGGATGAAGTCAAATTTTTTCACTGTTTTTGTACTTTTATGACAATTACAACATAATATTTTCATTTTAAGCTTCACAAGTAACACAACGAACACAACCAAATTTTAATCCTCTTTAATACACCAAGTTGTTAAAAAAATTATTTTCATGAGTTTTACCTGATATCTGTAGATTTTGTAGTAATGATTTAGCTTCCTTCCTTTTCTTCTTGTTAGCGGCTTCCTTGGCCTTGAAAATTGGATCCAATCTCCACCTTCTCATTTCCAAACGCTTTCGTAGTTTTTCGGCTTCTTTTTTATCCACACTTCCACTTGTTTCAGTATTCATCGTTATAAAGGTAGGAGTAAGGTCAATGCAAAGCGAGGTAGATAATTATGAGCTTTTGACCAGATTTTTAAAAATAGATCCTGCAGTTCAAGCTACACATACAAGCTTAAACGAATACGTGACTAAATTAACACTTGCAGCCAGTAAGAACTAGCCGTATTTAACTAACACGTTAATGAATTGGCTGATGATTTACAGTTATTCCCCGATAATTCAAGGTGATGCGTAAGACATTTACAATTACTGTTGGTAACATAAAAGACAGTTCAATAATGAAGTGATTCTGGTCATCAAGCTTTGTGCGAGCTGCAATTTGTGTGCGTTATTGCATGGGTGATATATGTTCACCCGTGGTAATATACCACTTGACCATGCAGCTGTCATCGCTGCGTAGTTTAAACGAGAGTACATTATTCGAGTTGTACTTGCGAGGAACGGTTGTCCTAATTTTGGTCTCGTTTGAAATTCATTATGTGCTGCTTGTGTTTTTATCTTTTACCTTGTAATAATGTTAGAAATTCGGGCTTAATCTTAAGAGAAAATGACGATGGAGAATTCTTCTGTGAAGGATGGGACAGGAAATCATAGCTTAGGATACTGTAGTGTAAAGTAAGGATGTTATGAGAGAATGAGGCATTAACATAAGATAATTTTCGTAAAATTATGATGTTTATGAGATTAAGGCGCGGGCTGGTTAACTGTAATTGTGTATTGTATGATTATAATTTATCCAGTAGCTGGTTTAAGATTCTTGGTTTTGACCAGGAATTATTGCTGAGTCATTGTCCTACTGTTAAGATGAGATCTGAGGCGTGCAAATTGTGCTTTATGTATTCTTAATGTTAAGAGACTAGAGTACCTTGTGTGCGAATTTCTCCTGGTAGGAGAAAAGGTTAGTGGCAGGACAAGGATTCAGAGAGTCGGATTCAAGATCTACTACGGTCAGGATGTGGGAAAAGAGCTTAGCAAAGAGGAAAGCAGGTTAGGAGAGTCTAACCTTAATTTAACCGTAGTTAACGCAGGGATAATTAGAGATTGAGGGATTTATTCTACGATTATTAATAAATATTGGACTTTCTCTATTTTAAACCTGTGTTCCCGGCATTTTACTAAAACATCCACTTCTACTCAGAAAAGTCTATTCCCGAATAGGGATTTTAGGCACGATTTTCAACAAAATAATTTTATTTTTGGTCCTTCATTTTAATCGTAATTATCCGCTTGCTCAAATCTTTGGCTATTCCGTCGTATATTGTTGTTGGAATATTTATCGTTGCTTATGGATTTGTTGTCATTGTGCTGGCTGTTAAATTACTCAGTTATGGCTGCTAATAATTTAGTGCAAGCTAGTGATAGGACTCGTAGGACTTGGTAATTATCAGTATATATAGTACAATAGTTGTCCTACGACTTAACTTGACTTTATTGAACCTGTGTTACAATTATTATGGTGTAATCACTGAAAAATTTTTGGTTTTACTAACGCAAGTATAGAGTGCGTTCTTACAGACTAAAATTTAATATTTTGTTTACTGGCTTCCTCTTATTGCAGGCCATAGCCACTAATTGTGGACATGTATTTCATGATGCCTGCATTAGTTTGTGGTGGGAGCAAAGGACTCATCAAACTTGCCCCTCCTGCCAAGAAGAATTATACTACTGGACCGATGTTGTACTCGACGTTGTCAGCGGAAATGCGCATGTGAGAAGGAGCTGATGCTCGTTTTCCAGTAGTGCAACGATTTTCGGATGTGATCGTAGAAGTTACGGAGGAGAAGGTCCAAGGGGATGGAGTCGTGTTTATATTTCGTCGAATGAATTTGCCGCCTATGGAGGATGCTGTAAGTTACAACGCAATTGATAACTAATTCAATTAATATTTCATGCAGTCAGTCTTGTTTCCAGCTTGGTGCCATTGCAATATGTATGCTAAATTGGATTCTTTCTTTCGCCAGGTGATGGACGATTTCATAGCTTACTATAATGCAACCCACGACTCGCCGTTCCTGGAGAATGAGATCTTAGTACGCCGCGTGGAAGATCCCCTCAAACCGAATCAGCAGGCCGTGCCCGAAGTTGTTGATCTGGAATAAAGACTCATGGATAATCAAAGGAGATAAACTAAACGTAACTGCGATTGACTGCAACCAACGGCCCTTTTAAGGGCCACAATAACTCCGAAGAGCAGAAAAGATGACGGCCCTTTTTAGGGCCGGCAGTTACGAATTAATAAAATTACAAGTTAGCACATGAAATAATTAATAAAATTACAAGTTAAAGTATAATCCCTGAAGTTATCTATTAACACAGCCGTGTTAGACTACCTCTTGCTTTCACTACATTCTCTAAAGCAGGTAGGGACATTGACACATTCCAATATAGGATGAAGAACGGAATTATGGATGAAGAACGGAAGATGGATTTAGAAATTATTATTAAATTTACTCTGCCATAACATTCGTGACCAGAACGATAGGTTAGGGATTAAGGTAAGCCTTGCCATAATTTATGCGAACATCATCACATTCTGCGCGTGCCACTTTTCTTCTTCCAGTCACCCTTTTATACAAGCCAACATCCTCATTTGCCTCAACTGTCTCAGTCAAGTGTAGGCGCAATGAACAATGAAGTAACCTTTACGCTAATCTAGGGATTCGCTAGCAACATCTACGTTCTAAAAACCACACATATCTTCATATCCCCCCGCTGCCTTTTAAGTTCTGAAAGTAAGCATTGGAGGAAACCAATCGGAACATGAATATGCTTCGTGTGAGGCACATGATAATTCCTAGAACAAGTCATGTGTTTTTGTATTTTGGGAATGGATTACGATAGTTAGGATGGCCGGATTTCATAGCAATGTGAAACTTGTCGTGGAAAACATGGTTTACATTGTTAAATTCAAAATTGAATCCGACATTTCTTGATGCGTCGATGAAGGGCTGCAGACTTCGTGTGTATTACCCGTACGTATGAGTTCAGAGAATGGGAGACCGATCGCTTTCTAGGTGCTGATGTGGTAACAAAAAAAGACTTGAAGTTTATTTTGTATTTATATTTTATTATTTCATTTAAAATTCACACAGTTATTATTCACTGACAGGTTCATCCAGAATAACATGGTTGACTGCTATACTTTCATTACAAGTTCGTAAATGACGTCAATCACTGTTATAAATGTACGATTGAATATTTATTCAGACCCTTTCTTTTCTTCCTCAGTGCTGTGCTCATCAGTAGCCTGTTTTTCTTCTTTTATACCCTCGACAAGGTCATTCGGCAGGTTCTTGACAGTAACCTTCATTGCATCAAAATCGTCGTCGAAGGGATCCGCAGTTGCATTTTGTGCAGCTTGCATTTGCGCTAATTGTGCTTTCATATGCGCAAGTTCGCTTGCAAGTTCGTCCGCTCTTTCACATTTCTTCAACAGCTCAAGCTTTTCCTGGTTGAGCTTGAAGATCTTCTGCTGTACATTAGCATCGTCCATTCGTTTCCTCTTCACAAGATCATTCTGTAGAGCTCGGCAGTTTTGGCAATAACAGTGTTCACCTATTAAATTCAACAAACTCTCCGTGAATTAACTCGAAAACATATGCTACGCACAAACGTTCTCTTAATTTACTCCAAAACATATGCTACGCACTAGATTCAATGAAATTTGCTGAAACTGTAAAACGCAAAATATAATTCAGATCCTGCATTAAATAACGTACTGTGCATAAAAGAATCGCAGTTCCGGCAACGGGTCCATCCATTGGCTGTACTGGCTTTGGTTTGGTTCCTCAAGGGCAAAATCTTGTGGCAATGTGGACATACTCCTGAGAAATAATGATGAACGATATTAGAATACTAAACTGCTCCCTAGCTTACTCCTACGATACCTCACAAAAATAAAATGCAACCTACGCTGCTTAATGAATTTAAAAACTTACCTGTTTTCGCCATTGCTTGATTAGGAATACCAAACCCGCAATATACGCAGAATCTATCACCAGACGGGCACATTTTACCCGGAGCGATCAATCCAGGAAACTTTGAATCCATTACACGAATTACCGCAACTACAGACCGAAAGATATCCTTAACGAGTTCCATCAATTCACGTACTTGTTTGCGCACTGCTCAACAAAGTTGGAATGATCCTACTGCAATTCATGTATGCGACAAAACGTTTCTCACTCATAACTACGCGCTTGCAATTGGTATGAATCATTATTGCGCAGCACTAAACTTTACAGAATAGGGAGTACTGTTTGCTGATATGGGTGATACGCCGTAGATTGAAGTACTCAATTACCGCCATCTATCTAACGACTGCTCATGTTGTTACTCATTTGTAGGACTGCAGTGTAGATGGCCCCAAACTGTATGACATAACTGGGGGGCGGGAGGAATAATGGGTGAAACTGAGTTTAGCACATGGGTAAAGCGAGGGTGAGGGGGGCATCCATAGTTTTGACTCTTTTTCCACGGGCCGTGTGCAAATACGTATGTATTAGAATGTACTTAAACACATGTTCGTGTGCAATTTCCACACCCGGACACCATTTGTGTTGGCCGAGGCGAGACCATAGGTATAGCTACGCTATCCCAATAATCTTAACTATAAATCTCAAAGTTTGTCTGTACAGCCCTGATGCTTTTGCAAAACGTAAAAGTATCATCGATGTTTCAGAGTAAAAGTTTCGAAAATGATCAAAAGTATTCGATACTTTTTCACTATTTGGATACTTTTTCACTATTTGGATACTTTTTCACTATTTGGATACTTTTTCACTATTTGGATACTTTTTCACTATTTGGATACTTTTTCACTATTTGGATACTTTTTCACTATTTGGATACTTTTTCACTATTTGGATACTTTTTCACTATTTGGATACTTTTTCACTATTTGGATACTTTTTCACTATTTGGATACTTTTTCACTATTTGGATACTTTTTCACTATTTGGATACTTTTTCACTATTTGGATACTTTTTCACTATTTGGATACTTTTTCACTATTTGGATACTTTTTCACTATGTTCGATACTCTTTCACTATTTAAGATGCTCTTTCACTTTTCTCGATATTCTTTCACTATTTTCTCTTCTGAGGGCGTCATTCTTTCGCAAATTTTAAGCACCCTTTTGAAGTTTGTATGTACAAGATGAAACTTTTCCCTAGAACCTTTGCTCTCTTTGTCCATTGCTTTGCTCTCTCTTCAAAGAGTAGAGGCTGGAACTTCTTCCCACGAGAATTTGCACTCTTTGTCCATCGCTTTGCCCTGTCTTCGAAGAGTAGAGGCTGGAGCATACATTCAACGGGAGAGCTACAGGTTTGACGGGAGGGCTTTCGGTTTGACTGGAGAACTATGGTTTCAACGGGGAATAATGGGTACGGTAGAAATAAAGGTTTGACAAGAGAGCTATATTTTTGACGGGAGAAGTGTAGATAAGACATACATTTGACAGGCTAACTTTACGTTTAACGGGAGAGCTCTATATTTCATGCAAGAGCTACAGATTCAGCGGGAGCTGTAAATGCCTAATAGGATATCTGAAGTTTCTAATGAAATCTAAAGTATCTGAGAGAGAGTTAATAATTTTAAAGAATACATGAGAGAGCAAAAGATTCTACGGGAGAGTGTTCCAATATTTGTTATTAGCTTCCTGCCACAAAACCCCCGGGCGAAGCTGGGGAGCACAACTTTTTATATATAAAACGGAAAGTTTGTCTGTGTCACGAAATTGTTTTATGTTTTGGAGCAGCATCGAGCATGTTTTAAAATGATCAAAAAGTTTTAATAATTATCAAAAAGTTGAAAAAATAATCAGTTTCATGGGAGACCTACAGTTTTGTCGCCAGAGGAAATGATCCAACAGGAGAGCTCATGCTTCGACAGTAGAAGTACAACTGAAGAACTATTGATCCAGCGGGAGAACAATGGGTTTGACAGCAGAGCTATCGGTTGACGAGAGAGATATTTGTTCCACGAGAGGTATAAGGGTTAATCATAGGAACTATAGTCTGACGGGACTACTGTACGTTTGACGGGAGAGCTATAAGCTTCATGCAAGAGCTACAGGTTAAACGGGAGTGGCAAATATCTGACAGGATAGCTGAGGGTTCTAATGAGATCTGAAGTATCTAAGGGAGAGTTAAAATTTTAAAAAAGTACAAACGGGAGCCGAAGATTCTAAGAGAGAGTATTCTAATATTTATTATTAGTTTGCTGCCACCCCCGGCGAATCCGGGTAGCCAAACTAGTGATATATATAGATAATGATATGTAATGATAAGTAAAGCAAATAGAATCTAATGAATAAAGCATCCTAGTTAAAACGAAAAACTAGGCGAAGCCACCGCTGTTACAAACTAGCTGGACCGAGTAATAGTAGCCGAGATTACTGCCATACCTTGGCCCTGGCTCGTATTCATATGTGCCCGTTCCTAGCTGTGTACACCATTCTGCCTCCTGAATTCTTACTTGTTCACCCTGCTTTAATTAGTTATAGTTATTGTAAAGGAGGTGTCCATTGGTTAACAAAAGGCGCCGACGTAGTTTTAGTTAACTTCCGAACTTAACCTTACTACTTACCCGGGGTCAGTTCCCCTGGGATCACCACGGATTCTACGGCCAAAGTTGGGTCCAATGAGAATTGGTACGGCCAATTTTGATGCATTTTAGATAATTTACTAAAGTTTTGTATCACTTTCTACGGCGCCAGCAGGGTCACAATGAGAATTGGGACGGCCCAATTTTGATGCTGGTAGATTACTTCACGGGATAAGACATTACCTTCTTAATACAATTTGGGTTTCCACGAGCTGCATAGGTGTTGCTCTCTCCTTTTCAACTCCAATCCAGCAACACCCGCCTTCCAAAAGCTTAAATAATCACGGCTAAACTACTCTATTTCTCTTGCTTAGGCGTCTTCCCCTTAGGTCTTCTTGTAATGGAGATCTGAGATTCTATATAAATTCCATTCAAACCCTCGGGTACCTTGTTCTATACCAAGTTGTAAATCGGCCCGCATATTATACTGCACTTTTCCAGTATTCCTGCTTGCTGGCGTCTCCTCTACCATTTCTCTCACAAACCCACAGGGCCACTCTCCTTATTTATTCGGAGCAAGCTGTGTTCCAGGTTTTACCAACCTAATGGCAAACAATTGGAATCACTTAATAAATGTATTGCTGCCGGCAGCGTCCTCGGTAATATGAGGGATGTTGCCGAAAATCGGGATTTAGAATGTACCATAATGGAATACAGAATATAGCTTCCCCTCGGCATTGGTTCTCGAAGCCTATAATTGTCTCTACCAGAATGGTCACGTTTTCTGAAAATGAAATACATACACAAATAGTCCTGAAATTGCTTCAAGATAGTACATCGCAAGATCTCCTTCAATGTACGTTTTCTGGCTGATACCTAGCAGAACGCAGACAATAATTATTCACATCCTCAAGAAACGCATTTTCGTTCCTAAATTATGCAGAGAAACCCCCTTTATCCTGTTTCTACTCCAAAACATACGTTTTTGAGGCAGTACATAATTTTTATGTGTAACATACCGCCTTATATAGGCCTAATATTTCGGGTCAAGTTATTCTAGGGATGCGACTTGGGGGAAAAAACTTTTAATGGCTTCATTCAATTTTTTAACAACGACTTAGTATGTGTAGCTTCATCGCGATTTTTCATTGCTATGCATAAATGTTGTAATTCTAAGTGCCTTCGGGATACCATTGAGATCGAATGTTGAAATCTTATTTATTTGTTCTTTAATAAAATCGTTTACTACGAATGTGACTTCTCAAAATTTTGTATTACAGTTGGAATCATATGGTACAAAGTTGTCCAAATCATGGTAACGTAAAGACATAAGGTATTTTTATTTTCTCCCCCATTAAAATTCATTTAGGTCAATTATAGTTTACACTATGTTACCGGGATAAGAGGCAACTGTATAATATTTACTTCCAACTGTGATACACAATTAGAAGTCAGTCAGAGTCAGCTATAAGATTATTACAAGATTGCTATCTTGCATGACATTTTTAAGTCACCAGGTCAAATCTCCCTCATCAATTCCATGCGAGCACACATGACTTCTAACGTTTTATTTCATAACGAATTAGATCAGTAACTTAGCCATACCGGTGTTGAAACAGGAGTTCACATGGAATGGAAAACTGCCGATAAGTTCGCAACTTCTTATGGTAACTTGCACTTGACCCAGCCCTGGCTGTGTCTATCCGGCAAAACTCACAAAATTAACTGCAATTTAAGCTCGAATTTAATGTTGTAGCCCTTAACCTCTTGCGTATGTTTGTCATGTATGCACTCACATTGAAGATGCATGCCGTGCCCTGTGTCTCATATAGACACCTACAATTTTGTTGCCATGGTGTGGTGTTTTACCAACGGTGGCAATGGTGAGAATTGCCATCAGGGGAAAAAATATTTCGGGCAATGTGTTTAAAATTATTTGAAAATAGCATTATGCGCCATAACTAAAGGGCTATGGTTACGGAATAGGCAAAATGTGAATGTACGCAAGAGGTTAAAATACTTGAGTTAGTGAAGTTCGAAGTTTTAGCCGTCGTCGTCCAAAATTTAAACTCTAGATACTGTACGTTTTTGATTTTTGTGCCATCAGCTGTCAGTGAATAATAAAGAGCAAAAAAGGTGCTTACTTCGTGAATTGTCTTCTTTGTATACTAGCGGTACCGCTCAACTCCCCACTTCCCATGCTAGTATGAGAATAGCGTCTCGAGTTCCAATTTTTGAGTTTCGTTCTACAATTTACGTCACGAAACAGTTGTGAGAGTGGGCTTCAAAGGTCCACGATTTGCAATAGCACTTGTGACCGAGTTTAAGGGTTGTACTGAATTCCCGGCTCTATATAAATCCACCCGAATCCCATTAACTGTAGATTGTAGCTGTAGGGCCGCGGCTCTATCGACCTTAACCTCTCTAAAGAGAATTACCGTTACTTCCATTCTACAGGCTCTCAGTGCAGAATCCCCGATTTGCCCCGACCAAACTTGCCCCTTAACAATCACATTAGCATTTACGCGCTTTGTACCCTTCCTAAACAAACTACTGTTGCGCTCCCTGCTATACTGCAATACTCTTATTTTCCCCACCCAAATACCGTTGCTGCGTTTTCCCCCCACCAAGGAAACTTTGACTTATCGGTATATTTCCTCCCCCAGTAAATTAACTCATACCATACCTGTTTACTGGTCCTGCCCTTCCAGCAAATTGTCGCTACCTGGTACTCCTATCGTAAAACCGCTAATCTTTTCATTTTACATCGTACCCACTTCCCCACCAAGTTATCGATACCTGGTATGTCCCGTCTCCCAGTTCTCTGATTGCGGATCATGCTACCCTCTACCTCCGCTCGATTTCGCATGAAATTCCCATACCCAGTGTACACCATCGTTCTCACAGATAATTACCGCTAATATTATTATTCAACACCGTCTGAAATTGTGTATTTCCGTCCAGCCTAATATTATGGGGTTGGAGCACGTTTCAGTTACCCAAGTTTACCATGATCATGCGCTTTTAAAGCTCAAAGTTTTCAATTAGAATTCTGCGTTTTGCGGCATTTCCGCAGTTATCGCTTGAAGACTTGAGGTGGTTGTTGGTATTGGTAACAGTGGAAATGCCGCAAGGTACTGAATTGGGATTCTGATTAATTGGAGCTGGGAAAGCGGACCGAACTTAACGCTGCGCTAGAGACGGAGTTTGGCTTAAGATAAGCGTTCTGCGAACAGAACTGCTCCGCTGTCGCATTAGCCCTTCCCCCTGGAAATTGTCTTGGGCGGGTGCAAACAAAATATTTTTGTGCATTTCGTCCAATAAAATGGATTTTCGACACAACTAAAAGATTATACATATTAATCAGTAGGAGCCAGGTAGGGATGTTGGATAGATGGATGATGCGGAATGTTTTAGTTAGGTATCATTTACTCTTCTGTGCTCAAAACTTGCACAGAACAGTAGAATGCAATCAGCAAACATGCTTACGAAAAGCAGCAATGAATCAACGCAAATGAAATGCCGGTGAAGAGTAGGAGACTCCTTGAATTATCCAAGCTCTGCTGGCTTCACGTTTATCAGTTCCAAAGCTCTTTGTAAGCTTTCTATGACTGAACTCAAATCTTTTCATGCGAATGTAAACATTTTGCTGATTGCAATTAATTCAACGGCACGTTAAGCAATTCGTCACATTTTGCATTTACATCACCCGGTTAGCAGTAAAGTCAGGCATGATATGCCATCTGACGAGCCTTGTTCCTTGCATTGAACTACACTCAATTCCATTTCCATTATCTTCGCTGTTCTTGACACAACACGCAAATCTATATTGCGATAATCACATACATGTACATGTCCAGGGATCTCCAGTTAAATATAACCAGCTTTTGTTCTGAAATGAACGTGCATTCCCTTCCAGCAGCTCTCAGTAAAAGTAAAACTTTCCTTCAAGTCCCACTATTTTTCAGTAAGTAATTGTTTTTAGCAATAGCTTAGCACCGGTAGTGATATTAGCCAACTTCTTTCTCACTGTTCCTCTTGTTAAGTAATCGTGATCAATCATATTTAAATGAATTACAACATTGCCCTCCAGTTCCAGTCCGTATTTGTCGTACTGATAACGCAGGTTCATTTCGCAGTTTTGTGGTCACGGGTTATAGTTGAAGAATTTCTCTTGTAAGAAAGCTCATAAGTTTCTCTGAGGCGAACTTCCAATACCCACGTCATCGCTACTATATGTAGACCTAACGAGTTTCGTTTTATTTCAATATATAAAAAACCAAGTGAATTCTGCAGATTGTATTATTACTTTCTCAAACGTTTATCGGTGGCGACACAGCCCTTCAATGGTTAATTGACTCCGAATCAAGGTAAGAAGACTTTTAACATGAAATATTCATGTCATTGCGATTAATTGTTTGTTGGTCAGAAAAGTTTCCCCTCTTTACGTCTTAACCACCAACTGTTCTTTTCTATCACCATGACAATCAAGAGGAAATAGTTGTGCATAGAGGGCGCTCTCAGTTAGTTTCCTTTTGTAACAGTAGATGAAATGTTTATCCTCTTCATCATGTTCATGTAAGTAGTTTGCTTCGCTCACTTTACGAGATAAGCCCTAAAATTGCACATGCAAATTTTCTCTCATAAGCTTGTCTGACATTATAGGTATCTTTCAAGCTTCCACACCTTGCCAAACCTACGTTATCTAGTTACGCCAGATAAGCCTAGCTGAGATTTACATCTTCACTCGTCTCGCAAATCCGCAAGCAAGCCAAAACTTTAAAATCTTGAGGGCACAGCATCATACTGATCATACACAATATATTCTTGTCAAATCTCTACATCACAATAACGCTAACCTTATCCTTATCCTAGAACATATCCGCGGCCAATTCTAAATATGGAATGACAATGCGAACGTTATTTTCTAATACTAGCCCAGGGATACTTGTCATATTATAATCTTAATCACGATGACATAGCAAACGTGCCAAAAATTTTACAGCTCCACGTAGAACTGGTGATAACTTCTGCATAAACATGATAGACTATGATTTAATAACGTTGGATTTACTAATCTTGAATCTCAGATTAATTTAAACCAGATCCTAGGTTTTTTGTTAGGAAATCATAACTATTCTAATCTCATAAAATTCGCAAATTTTTATCTTTGCTAATTAATTGCTGTCTTATATTCTTGAATTTACCAACGGTAATAGAGTTTGTTCTAGGATTATTATTGAAAAGTACCTGTACTTCCGCATTTGCATTCGCAAATTTTTCCATACAGACAAATATTAAAACATAACGATGAAAGATAAGCAGTGCATACATGATTCATACTTTACGCAGCACTTTTAAGCAATAAAAGGTCCAGTCCAGCTTTGTTGTTTACATTGCCACGGATCCTTGACCTTCACGATGAATGTTTGTATTTTCTTATCCCCACCCAAGTTTTAAAATTTCATTCCTTGTTCTTCGTCGTTCCCACTAAAACATATACGTATATATACTTCTTTCGTATACTGGCACGAGCATATAGCCTGATTCAAAAATCAGCATAACCATACATTTGCCTCATTGTCGCTAGAGTTAGTATCTTAATTACAAGTATTGTCTTGCTTTGATTCAATTCATATTGCTTGCTGATACGTATTCAAGTAGAGAGCACTTGTCCTGTCTGACTCACCTCTGTATTTAATACGAATGCATAATGAAATAGTAAACAATTGTATGAATCACCAATTGGACTCCTCTGTGCAAAATTCATCTTTACTTGTTCATCCGCATTTCTCATAACCACAAGGCTCTATTCAATAGTATGCAGCACACTCTCATTCAGTCAGTCAAAGATCAAATCAGTTGAATCAGCTTCATTGCAGCGCCCTCTAATATTCCCCCTAGGAGCCTAGACTCATGGATCTCAATCTTCCCGCACCCAAAAGTCTGGCAGCGAAGGAAGGTAAGCGACGCTGCACTCCTCTACACACTGTTCCCATTTAATATGACCGACTCAAAGTCTTCATATTAAGTTGCAAAATCAACCTTTCGCCCTAATAGAAGAGTGTATCGTTTCGGTAGGGGTGATTTTAAAAGAAATGATTAATGATAGACGACAATATTTTTCTGCAAAGCGAACGTAGTACTGAATGTTGAGATGATAAAAGCATAAAACGGGAAAACTGTTGGGTCATTGAAGAATTTCTCAGCATAGCATCCTGTTGCCCCGACTCCCACATTGGATCCAAAAGCCCCAAAACTATTGCTTGAGCTACACAAAATGTTGTATCCACTGAATAATTGGATGAGACTTATGAATTAGATTGCCTTGTAGGATTTTTCAACGCTTTCTCTGACTAATTATGCATATCTACGCAATGATTCATCAGACATTGAGTGATTATTGATAAGAAGTAGAGAATGCTTTGCCCTTTATGAATTATTTGATTAACATTTGTTTCTGTAATTATTAAATTTTTAATACCAGTAACACAACTATCAGTTCATTTTAATCCTTAAGCTTATAGCAGCTAAAGCAAGTAACTATTCCAAACTATTCAACTCAGAACCATACACCATACCTGATGTCTGCAATGTCACTCAAAAAATATTGACTTTAGATATCCTGTTGTCCTGTCACCGGTTAAAAGTTAAACAGGGCATACGCGAAGCCAGCTTATGGCAGATGCTCAGAGAGAGGATGAGACATGACTTAGGGATTTGCAAAAGTTTAAAGGCTATTAAATTTTTATGTTAATTACAAAGCTTTTAGCCTTATGCTAAGGTAAAGGCTAATGACTTTTTCCTTCCGTGGTCACCTGATCTCTTCATCAGAGCAGAGAGGTCTATATATCCAGCCAGAGTCCAGGTACTTTAATTAAGTAAAGTGAGAGGAGAGCAGGCAGATCACATACTTCACCTGCGCTTGCTGCCATTGAAAGAAGAGCGATAGGTCAATTTTCTTATTCCACACGCTTCTCAATATCAAATGCACACACCGGTGCGAATCCATTCACAAAAACTCTGAGATGAGTACAGCCAATGTGAATATTCAGTACCAGTCCTGTCCTGTCTAAATTCTGATCTGAATCAGAGTTCAAAGCTAGAACATAATGTGTCTCTCTTATAATTTCACCTGGTTGTACATTAATCTTGAATTCTTAAAAGCTTTTGTCTTATCCACCGCCGTCCAATTCTTACGCTAGACATCATAGGTATGCTAAAAGCATGTCTCTAAAATGTAAAACCCTTGGAGGAAATTTGTCAAAGTCATCATTATTTCGATATGACAAAGTGGGATTGGCTTTTTATGCAGCTTCGTTAAGCACTTAAAGCCTCATCCTTTGGAACGAGGCATTAAGTAAAATCATATTAAAAGCCTTTAGCTAACATTCAGAGGTTGTGGCGTATACCAAAAGATAAATTCGCCACATCTTTTCAAGCCGGCACGTAGCATCTCGATTTCGGAGAAGTGTAAGTGGATTTTTCTGCACTGTCCTCTGCTGCCCATATTGTGCCCAAAACTAGTGTTTTTGGAACTAACATATATACTAAAGTCCTTGAATCTTCTCAGTGCTTGTACTTGCATCTCTCAAATCTATCTCCTCTGTCTCTGTTGCTTTCATCCTAAGCATCTTTTATTTGGTCATAGGCAGAGAGTCATGTTTGACGTGGGGGCAAACCCCTTGAAGACGGGCTATTTTGTATCATGTACACAGTCATACGCAAGTATAATAGTCAACGCTGCTGTTACTTTACTTGTGGCAGAGAGACAATTTCCTTGCCGGTTTGCATCTTATTATCTAAGGTTTTCCAATTGCTTTTAGAATGCACACACGTTTCTGGCCATCTCCTCCCTGCCTGCATCGCATCTCTCATCCTTCTTGCATCAACCCTTGGCCTTATGGGGCAATATAACACTGGCAGCGACTTATGACTCAGTTCTGTTATTAGTTTCCGCGAACGCGGACGTACAAAGTTATTGCTCTTCTTGAATAAACAAAACACAAGCTTCACTTCCTCCCTCGCCCTCTCTATCTGTATTGCATTTTAAAATTCGCACCAGGAAAGACGACATGAAGCAGAGGAATTCGCCAAAATATTTTGCACTGAAGTAATTCAAAAGTTTCTACGATTTTATTGCCCCCGGATGCCTGCGCAGTCTTTGTCAATATCAATATCAGACTTAGCGAAAGAGTTGTGTCAAGTAAAAAGTCTTGGGTGTTAAAGTAAACGGAGCAATACACAAGTTTTCGCAAATGTTGCCAATTCCTTCCTGCGTATTCCAATTCACATTCCTGTATTACCAATCAGGCCAAAAAGCTTGGATTAGAATATTCGGATCGGGACCAGTAGTAAATATTTCTCAGTGCCTTTAATCACAAGCATAACCTATATATGCTTATGTTTTCAAGTTTCAAGTATTATCTTCTGTAGCCGGCTCATTAAATAATTATTCCCGTTGCCCAATTTATCTTCCGTTGAATAATTAACTGATATCAGACATTCTGCGCTGGCAAGGGCGTTTTCTGACAATTTGCATTCATTGCAGACAGTTAATGAAACTTTGCTACGACAAGTAACATAGCTTGTGTGTGAATTGTCCAAGTCGTATCATTGAGGAAGTGTTTATTTATCACTGTGACTAATTATACTAATTCTGTGCATAATACTTTTCATTGCGTCGGCCAGTTAAAGACGCAGTATGTGACATCAGTTGCACAGGAAACAGTTTAACCCATGGGCTAAAATTAGAGAAATACTGAAAAGTCATGACTAAGCGTGCTCGAACAAAACCACCCAGAAGGCAAATATAATGTCACAACACAGTTGATCAATAACTAGCCGCAGTTGTGACAAAAGAATACAGTTTATGTTTGACTTTGTTCTTGTTGCTTCTTCGGAGGAACACGAAAAACAAGTGGTCAATTATCAAGAACTTTTGTGGCAGTAAAAAGCAGTTGTTCATAACATATCACCACGTTCCGCAAAAAATTTCAAGATGAGTGTAAAAAGTAAAATTCTGCAATTCCAGACACAATCGTCTCCAGGAGATTCTTCGCAACCTCCGTCTCTGCCATCATTTTTTGCTGCAGCATCGCCAAATTCTAACGGTTCCAACGGCGGGAACGGGAATCAAATTAAGCCCTTGCTCCCTGCTTCCATACCTCCAAGAACGTTGAAAATCCAGACGGAGTCATTCCAACAGTCACAGCAAAACAATTGCTTTAATTCTTCTTCATCCACTCGTTCCTCATCCTCATCACCCTTTTCCCAAACTAAAACGAGGGCACCTACGCCTCCAGAGATGAAGAAATCTCCTACTAAAACAACTAGCCTGACAATTAATTTAAATGGGTCAGCTGGAGCTAATAACGGTGGAAATGGTACATCCGCTCCATCCCCATTCTCTCCTCCACCGCTCCAAAAGAACATCAGTTCTGCCGCACTCCAATCCCCAACAAGGATGAGAAGCCCTGAAATGAACTCGACGTCCAATGGAACCCAGAATAACGGACATTCAGCAGACGCTGTTACATTTAGAAGACCCTCTAATTCGTCTGGATTCCTTAGAAGAGGAGCTGCTAGCGCTTCTCCAGAGCCTTCTATTGACTGGAAGGGAAAATTTGAAGACAGCGAAAAAAAACGGATTCATACACAATCTTTGGCTCAAAAAGGTATCAGTTTTTAAGTTTCTTACGTTATCAGCTTTAATATAATTTTGAATTCATCCTGTATCATATTTTTGGGAATTACTTTGAACCTGACAGTATTTCAGTTATCAAAAATAACCGAAAGTTTAAAACTTGCCCCCCTGCTTTCGCTTTACTGAAATTCCTTGACTCAGATCCTAACTAACGAATTCAAACATTACAAATTTTAATTGATGCATTGCAAACTTAGAATTTCGAAAACAATTGTCTTAAAACCTATGCATTAATTAAAACACTCTTGCACGTTTTCACGTTCAAATTTAACTAATTTTTCAAAATTTTATCTTTAACCCCTTTTATTACAGCCCCTAGCCGTCAAATAGCAATGCATTGACATTGAAATTTAAGATACAACCATTTCGATAATGTACAGAATACTGTCCCACTTGACATGACAATTACGTACTTCAATTATCAACTTAAGGCAAACCCACTCATTCTAAATTTTCCGAGTCAACTAATCTATACAAGGATGAAGACTCACAGGCAAACACCTCCGAAGCTTGTCTACTCTTCTTTTTGTCTACATTTTTGACTTGCGGCAGACCTTATTGTAAGGCAGATGAATTTCTCAATTGAGAGTTAACCGACTGGAAAATAGATCTTGTCTTCTTTGACATTCCATGGACTGCCATATACCACCACCAAGTCTTTGAATGTTATAGATAGAAGGACAAGTTGAACTTCACAGCAAAGACGAGCCTGTTTCTACGTGTGTGAATTTGCAAAAAATTCGCAACAACCGCAACATGGCTCTTTCTCCCACCTCCCTCATCCACCACCACCACCCCTCCTTCTCTTCTCTATCTTCCTAGAACCTTTTGAGAGAATTGACAATCGAGGACCCTATTGTCCTCCTCCGGCCTGTGCCCGAAATGCATTCGCACTCATAAATAAATGGGACAGTACAGAATACATACAGATGACGCTGTCCTGTCCCTTTGATTCCGATATTCTTTCGTTGGAAGAGAGGTTTTTCCTTTGTTAAATGTTTTAAGCTCATGCCTAACACAGAAGCTTGTGTAGCCCCAAGAGCCGGGCTTAACTCCTTTACATAATGGTTCTTGGATTGGATGAGGATGATTAAATGTACAAAGTATAAATAACTAAGCAACTCTTGTATTTTTCCGATTGCAGCAACAAGAGATTACGAAGAATTACTGAGACGCTATCAAGACACGTCCATTGAGAAGGCAAAGGTTGCAAACAAATTAAAGGGTGCTATTGAACAATTAGATGCTCTGCGAACCGGTAATTAAACTTACGTATAATTGACCAATTAATTACAAACAGAACCAAACACGTTTGCATCTAAATTCTTTCTCAATTCTTTTATCCGTTACATTGAATTCTCTGTAATTCCATTTTGATCACAGCTTCGGAAGCAACATACGACGAATACCACAAATTAAAGAAAAAATATGACTATGAAAACAGAGCCAAGGCAGAGGCACTCGGCCGTGTTGATCAGGTACGTTGATTTTCCTTATAGTTCCAATAAATCCCAAACGCCATGCAATCCACACGTGAGCTTGGCTTGGCAAACTTGTTAACCTGGATCTAGTTTCGAGAGCCAAGTGACCAAATACAGAGCGTCATTTCGCTCTTACCGTCGTTGAATTACAACCATTTTTGTATCTCTCTTCTTTGACTTCTGTCCTGTCACACTTCCTATTCACTTCTGTTCTGCTCAATGCTTATTTATGCACATCTACTTTGCTTTTGTACACAGTATAACAGAGAAAACCGGAGACTGAAGCGACAAAGCCAGCTCATGATGCAACATTTGAACGACCCCGCGTTCACCATACCTGAAGAATCTGAAGTGGAGGACGCTGCTGAAAATGATAAGGAGATTGATTATCTCCGTACAAGGGTCCAAGGTAAAAAAATCAAATCCTTTCCTTATAAGCGCTTAAAAGCGCTGAGCGCTCTTAGTGTATGCAATTGCCGCATGGGACATGGGAGTGTATTTTTCAAGGATGCGCTGTGTCGGGTATGATCGCAGCTAGCGCAGCTATGAAATCTACTTGCTGGCTTTGATATAAACAAAGATTAAATTGCATTATTAAGTCAAAATTAAAATTTGCAGAGCTGGAGACAAAAATCATAGACTTGGAGAGCGATTTGGAGCGTACAAAACTAGCAGAATTCGAAACACAAGAATCCGTCATGCTAATGAACGATACTGTTCACACAACCAAGTCCGAAAAGTCAAAGCTTCAAGAAGCCATTAAATCCTTGCAGGACGAAAATCGCAAGCTCAGAGAATCTCTAGACGATGCTCGCATAGAGTTGGATCATATCAAAGGGAAAGATGCACTCGAACAAGAGAGGCTGAGAGAAACCGAAGCACAATTGCGAAAGGTATGCGTAATACTGCAAATAATCCTTCAAACTCTCCGGATTAACAAATGCAATTCTTTCAGTCAGTTGCCCTCCATACCAGGTTCTGTTGCGTTCTCATCTTTTGCTTGATTCATCTTGTCTTTGGGAGTTGAATGCAACAGAATCCTTTGTGCTGGATCGGCAAAGAGGCGCAAAGTCAAGGAATACCTCCTAATTTCTTTCAATTGTCTTCTTTTACCCTGCAGGTTCAAACAGAGAAAAATATTTTGCACAGACAAAGCCTCGCTTTCATGTCCGACGCAGTTGATGACAGACTTTTGGATGCACTGACACAAATCAGTCAGCTACAATCAGCAATGGCAGAGCAAAAAAATTCTTTTGATCTTCAACTCGAAGAATTGAGGGTAGGAGGAAAGTTATCATATTTCTCATTCTCACCTTCCTTTCACGCAAACCTCACAGGGATATATAATATAATCATGAACTTACTTCACAACCAACACTGTATCAGACAGTCGTCTTTGAATCCTGAAATGAGTTTTCTCACTCACTCACTGCCTCTTCCCTGTATTTCTCTAGAATAAACTAACTGAAAAAGAAACTCAAGAGGAGACGAACAGAATGAAAAATGAGGCCAAAATCCTAGCTTTGGAAGAACAAGTTCAGAATATGAGAACCAGGGCTGAAGAAGCTGAAAAGAAGCTTGAAGAATACCCAGATTTGGAATCTTCCGGTCAAACCGGACACGGGCCAGCGGTGCCTCCACCTCCACCACCGCCCCCACCTATGATGAACATGCCTCCCCCTCCTCCGTTACCGCATGGCGGGACTAGTTTGAGTACACTGTTGGCAAACCAAGCTGGATCTTTGACCCGAGCTCCGTCGGTCGATATAAATAAATCTAACAAAGTTCCATCAGAACTCAATGGTCCGCCAGCTCTTGGTGTCGGGGATGTATTATCTGGACTGAAGAATTTAAAACCTACGAATCGAGCTACAGCTCGTCGAGTAAGTAGTTAATTAATGTAACTTCAGTTACGCTACTACAAAGTTGTGTTTTGAAATACTTGGCGTAGCCTAATTGGTTTTAATTTATCTTTTAATTAACAGCCATCAGAGAAACCGGAAGCGTCTCCAGAATCTGTTGCAGTCGAAGAAATGCGTGCAGTACTCAATAGAATCGGTCGGAAATCTGGATATAGACCTAATCTAAAGTAATGCAGGAGTATTGCGAAACCTGAACGAGAATATTACTTAACTGATATCGCAATCGTTATATTCGTTACATTTTAATTTAACATATAGATCTTAAACGATAATTATTTTAAATTAATGTTGCATTAAAGTTTCCTACTTAAAAATACATAACCAGGAAAATTCTAGCATAGATGATTAATAGCTACAAGTTAGTAGTAGGGAAAAATACAATAACACATCAAGAGGACACAATTTGTGTAAATATTTTCAAAATCTTAAAAACTGAATCACGAAAAACAAAAGCCAGTCAACAAAAAGTAATCTTGTTTAAAATTTTCTAAGGACTCAGCATTCAAAAATGAATATCATCACCAAAATCCGCTCCACACAATATATAAGCTTTTAAAATTCTTCTCCACGTTGCAGATATTTGCGTAGCTGAAAAACTTGACCGCGAAAGTCCTCTACACGGGCTACTAAGCGTTTTCTGCCGGTCTTGGTACCCATCTTTTTCGTTTGGTTCAGAGAAAATGTCTGAATTGGAAAAACATATTCAAATTTTTGGGAAGTTAACCTAAGATTGACTTAAGAGAACTCTAATGTTCGTTATTCATAACCCTCTTAATTTTTGTCCTAAACTGACCTGGACATACCCGATCTTTTCGGGGATTTAAAAACTCCGAAGAATTCGGATCAACGGAAATCCCTTGAATGCTCAAAGACACGCCTGATAAAATATCCGTACCATTTCCTAACATATCGGGAAAACGACGAGTTTGGATTTCACGATGACTACAATTTCCTGCATTACATATATTTCCACAATTTACGGACTGAAAAATATGTGCCCAACAACTAACTAACTGCGAGTTTTTCATCTTAACCCTACTTGAATTCTCCCGTCTATGACTTCGTTCAAGGTCTTCCTGACCTGAAAGGCTACATTTTAAGTCTTGCATTCTTGGATCTCTTGTACGTCTCTAGCTTATAATTATATTCCAGCGGTAACTTTAGCGGTCTTTCACATGCTAAAATCTCAAATGATGCCATTTTTTGAATCAAGAAAAAGCGGAAAACAAGGTTACCTGGGTGATTCAGAATAGTAAGATGTAGACACTACTCTGCAAACGAAAGTATACGGGATTTTGTTATGACAAGATCCTCTGGTTTCAGTCCAAGATCTTCCAACGCTGAAATCTTTCTCTGCAAGGAAACTGCGCTCGCTGGGCTATCTTCGTCTTCATCCTTGGAAGAATATGTCTTGTTATTTTTCCTTCGAACAACTTGGCCTTGTTGCGGTTGCCGTGGGTCATAGACTGCTGAAATTTCTTGTTTTTCCTTTGCCCTCATGAATGCAGGAAGGGCAAGTCGGATTTCCCTCTTCAGATTGTCATTTTTCAACCCATAAATTATAGGATTTATCTGGAATTGATTCGATACAGTGGTCATTCAAAGGTTGTCAACAGGAAACGTAAACCCAGCTCTAGCATTCACTTCCAATCAACCAAGCTAATTTACAAAGTATTCGGTATCATTTGCTCTGATTATGTGATTTTAGTTGTCCTCGTCCTGATAACAATTAACTACGTTTGCCAATCGGTTCCCATTTCCTGCTCTTGAAACTATAAATAATTAAGCCCAGGCCCAGGCTGAATATTGCACTTTCTGTAGCCATCGAGCCCATACATTGCATAGTCTTACAATTCCGTAGTTTTCAATCAAACTAGTGACGCAGTCACTCACTAATTTGTTATCTCTGCAAAACTCAAATCAATCAAACCCCTGGCCAATGAACATTTAATCTATTTCGCACCTGCTGCTTGTATCTAATCCCGTGTATTCTTTATCCTGTGTACCTGGAACATCTCTCGCGACTCCATGAAGATCGTAGAAAATACAAGCTTTGTCTACAAGCACTCCATTGAAACCGGCTGCTCAGAAAGCCCCAGCCCAGTATCTTATCGCTTAAACAATTAGTACCAGTGATATGCTCCGGATTTTGAAGTATATGCCGTTCCGCAGAACACAGAATTCCTTCGAATGATCAACGGGTATATAAACCGCGGATTTGCACACGGTTCACAGAGCTGCTCCAAAGATTTTCCCTGGATCACATCCGGAATTATTCAAGCAAATTGCACATAACGCTATAAAATGACTCGTTTCTGCATCTTGCTCCTTGGCCTTGTGGCTGCAACATTTGCGGCCGAATGCCCAGTTTTTCCTTCAGGGCTGTCTAATCTCGACGTTACTGCAGTAAGTAAATTTAATTTTTTACTCCACAAGTCTTTTAAAAGTCATAAATTCAGCGAATTCAATTCAAGGCTCACAGAATGACAATGATTTGTTTGTTTTAGCAAATGGGTAACTGGGGTATTCATGGTTTCGTCGTGAGTGAAGGAGAGGATCCTAAACTACAATGCCTGCATATTGAACTGTCAGCGGATCAAGTTTCCGTCGCCCCGATTAATCTTCAAGCTTCAATCATGTACACCTACAGGGAGACTAATGTTACAAAGATGGAAAGCGGTACCGGCACGATTCCTTCCCTTACGAGGAAAAACCGCTGGGACGCCATCTATGATAATGGTACTGCTGTCAGCGCATTTTTCTTGGTTGTTAGCATTTAGTTAACGTTCTAGCATTTAGCACTAACATGCAGAGCAAAAATTGCATCTATAACAAATCACTTACTAACATTAGCAATTCGTTTGGTATTAACGTTTCAGTTCCCTACAAAGTCACAGTTCTGGAATCAGGCTACGTCGACTACAGCCTAATGATCATGTGCACCGTTGTAGAGGATAGGGTCGTTACACAAGCGCTCCTAGCTTCCCGAGGTCACAGCCAAATGCCTACACAAGTAGTGGAAGGCTACATACAATATCTTCAAGAAAATTTGGCGCTTGACACCACCCGTTTCTTCCCCATTACACACGGTCATTCGATATGCATGCATTAAACTTAATGTCAATTTGCATGACAAGGCTGTGACTAAAACATTCTAACCCTTGTTCATTTTGCATTACAATAAAGAATAAAAATTATCGCATTATTAACTTACCGCAGAGTTGACAAACATAAGATAATGGGCAACGAACAGCAGATGTCGAAGCCAACTCGGAACCTGGATAAGATATAGAGCAGGCCATGTTAAATTACGTTAATATAAAGCAACATCATGATCATGGTTGAGGTTGAGAGGCGGATAGATAATGTTCAACTCTCTTCTAGAAATATCGAACTGTTTTCTCACCTTCTGTGACTCCTTTAGGTTATTTCTTATAATTATTAAAACAGAAAACGGTAGCCAGCACATTGCAAATAGGATGACAACGGCAAATAGCATACGAACCACCTTGGATTTCAATTTCACCTGCGCAGGGTGATCTTTTTGTCGCCTCTCCAAAGCATCCAGCTGTAACTTAATCAAACCCCCAAATTATTCCATACTGCACCAGGTGTTAACATGATTGCAAAGTAAACAAGCTCGAAAATGATGGGAGGGTCACGTAAGCACAAATGATGGACAAGATAAGTGGTGCCATGCCTTGTAGACAATAGCCGTGTAGCTAATTGTCAGGACTGACAACGGTATCCAGACAAGGAGAATGAGGACGATAAGCCAATACGTTTCCAAAACTTTCATATCTTCCTTACACCATTTCTCATTGAAATCCTTCCAGATTCGTACCTAGGAGGATTTTACGATTTTCAAACATGCAGCATTTTACTGCAAAACAAAGTCTCAAAATTTACTACATAATGTTTGCAGTAATCCGCACTATGCAACTCACATGATATGATCTCCAGAAAACCAAGGGAGAAGCACAAGCTGCTGCCAATACCCAAATGATCCAGATGAGACGTTTTGCTCTTTTCCGACCCATCCGTTTATTGAAGGGAAACACAACAGCTTTAAGACGATCATAGCTTATTGCTGTCAAGCTAAGAACGCTTGTCAGCATTAGCGTAACTGAAAAAATGAACAACTCGTATTTAAACTGCAATACAACATCTACTTGCAATCTATCTAGCAATGCATTATGCCTGTACTTACGCAATATAAACCCTTCCGTCTTACAAATGAAGGCCCCAAGATGAAAAGACTGATAGAGATCTTGAATGAGGATAATCCATGGGAAGAGGAGGGCGCATAGCAAATCCGCAATTGACATATTCAGGATAAACATGTTAACAGGGTTCCGAAACAGCCTTGCTTTCAAGATAATCCGAATGACTGCCATGTTCCCCAAAACAGCAATGAAAACTACCGGAGCCACTGCGACGGATTTCACCGTTACTTCCCATGTGCTTCTTCGATTCCACAGCACAGCTAAGAATGTTTCATTCTTGTAACTATCATCGTAGCTCCGTTCCTGTTTCCCAAAATCTTCCACGTCACCAAGGTAGGAAAAGTTATTAAATACTTCAACATAAGGTGGGTAAAGTAGATCCGAAGATATGTCGCTAATCCAATTGTTAATAGCATATTGCGGATGTATGTCGAAATTAATTGCGTCTAAATCAAAGCTAACAATTGAAAGCAAGCAGCACGTCGCTGCTTGCATTGGCAACAGGATACCACTTAATTTCACCCGGAAATCCAAGCAACATGAATCCAGGTAGGATTGTAGCGTCGTAACTTCAATGAGATCATCCTCCATTTTTCAATATTTCTTCGAAAAATTCCAGGGATTTATGACGAATAACTGGCCACAAAGTTGCTCAACTATCCTAAAGATCTACTTGGTACCGAATTGTACTTTCTGAACTGCTACGGTGTACTGAGATAGTTGTGGTTTAGAACTTTAACATAGTTATTCCGATGCACAAGTCTCCAAAATTCATGACAAACAAGCACATCTAGCATCTCGTACATCCTATATTTACCATGCTTTTAGCGCTATCAGAGGCTTAGAATACAAATCTGTGACAAAATTAAGGGCTTTTACCTTGAATTTCGGATAAAAGCTTAAATTAGAGCTACTGAATGTGTGACTCATTTAATACAATGCGCAGTTTCAATTTGATAAACCTTCGATCTTGTCCTGTCTTTTCACATTTCTTGCAGCAGATGCGAATTGCCGGACAGTTAATCCAATTGATGACCGAACAGTATCATAAATGATCTGAAATATTCAGATCATTTGGCTTCAAACGGCTTCAATACCCTATAAAAGATAATTTTCCTTGAGCTGAAGCCGTTGTTCCTTGCTATTTTTGATTTAATAAACAGTCCCATTATAGGTGGCATCATTCAAATTCGTTTTTTTCGACGCACTAGCTTTCCTTGTAGGAATTGAACAACTGCTGCACATATGCTCATCAAAGTAGTGAAGCATATAACAAATAAAGCTCTCCCATTTCATATTGGTAAGAAAGACATATTTTTTATTATTTAACTTGTCTCTTTAACGTCTGTGAATGACAAAGGAGTATCGTATCCTAAAATTATTATTCATACTTTGTAAACATCCAGAAATCTACACATATGTCTACAGTTTTCTCCTTGTGAAATTTGTAACATTTAGGAAGATCATACTTAACCTGTGCAAGCACTTCTCCACTTATTCCCAAAGGTTCCTGGACGCATGCAATTTTCTTTTTAAAAAAGTCTCTAGTGCTAGATTTATGGAGAGAATATATACTACCTCCAGGGCGAACAAGGCTGATGGCTTGTTTGAGAAACTTAAAATCGGCTCCGACATTTGTTTTGGTTCCAAATGGAGGGTTCATGACAACCACGTCGAAAGAAGATAAGAATCTAGTTGATCCCGATGTAGAAAGGGTGCTGACTTCGGTTTGGACAAAATCCATTGCAGCACTGAACTCCTCGTCAAACATGTCCTTAGTGTTGCAAGTAGCGATTTCGATTGCGTCTTCATCAATTTCAAATCCACAAACATACGATGCACCCACTAGAGCACTTCCGATCGTAAGTATACCGCATCCAGATCCAAGATCACACACACTTCCACCTACGCCAAAATAATATTTCAGATTATTTCTATACATCGAACATTAAAATACGCGCAAGGGTTTTCCGCTAAATGCAAAGTTTTGCATTACCTTCAATGTTCTCTTGCGCTGCATATATCATTCTCGCTGCAATATGAGGCGATGTGGCATACTGCTCGTAAACTATTTTCGGGTTATCAAAACTATCACACTGCGATAACCAACTTTCTAGTTCTTTCAGTTTCATCTTAATGCTTCGCTCCACTTTTTAACGTGTGTATCAAAATATTACCAAAATAACAGTCTCAAGCTGCAAGCGCATTTACAGATTCACTTCAAGTTATGCCACCTCAATCAATAAAGAATTCAGTCCAAAAAGTTTCAGCTATTTCGCAGGGACGTTGTCGAACCTTGGTAACACTGGTAAAATAGAATTTCCAAACGAAGATTCTTGAGAAATAAAGTATCCAAAACTAGAAGCGTTCGCTTGTTGAAGAGACTGATGTGCCTGCCGTTGAGCATGTGACATATGAACTTCGTTAATTCCTACCACTGGACTAACCCCGCCTGAGTTTGTCTGCAAGAAAATCATAAATTAATTACGCCATGAAAAATTAATTAATTAAATTATTTAACCATGAATTAACATCTCAACTATATTACTTATTCGGCTACATAATACCAAATACGATAAAATAACTTTAATGCTGAGTTTCTCATTACTAACCGCTGGCATGAAGCTGCTCGTAGTTGTAGTTACCGGTGCAGACAAGTTTAATCCCAGGGCCATAGGACCCTGTTTAAGCGCGTTAGATTTAGCCTTCTGAATTTCTTCCAATACTTTTCGTGCTGCATCGGACATATTGCAGCATGAAATAGTTATATATTGCAAATCTGCGACCTGTAAAAATCAGTAAACACAAATGTGAAAAATCACTTCTTTGTATAACTTCCCAAAAATGAAAGCAAATAAGAAACTAAATAATGCAAGCAGACATGACCCTCACCAGAACTACCAGTAGTACGTACTCGAAATGAATTACAATTTACTAACAAAAGTTTTCATTAAATCTTTCGATCTACACACGTGTAGTATGTTTCTAAAATTTTTAGACATCACATCCCACATCCCACAACTATAATCCAAAATTCTTGCCTTTCACTGTGAGCGACGAATTTTGTAGATGTGGAAATATTAGTCGACGTTCGTCAGCTGAATTTTTGTTTTGGTTTATTATGGCCCGGTTCAGTTCAGTCCGATCCCGAATGACGTGCTGTCGTTTCGGGACCACGCACGGCACGGAGAGCTAGAAAAGTGTGCAATCAGGATCGCTACTAAACAAATTATATATTAATTAATCTTTAATTACGTGCCAAACTTCACTTAAAGTTTTTCTCTACTATGCAAAAGTGAAAAAGTGTTCAGCATGTTGGGGCATATACGATCACTAATCTTTTCTCCCACGTGTATAATTTTGCGCAGTTAATATTGATAGTGAACAAGGAAAAGTTACTGACTGTAAACCCATCCCCCATTATAATCCCCATTGTGTAATATATATACATAATTATTTTCTTGTATTAGTATAAAAATGTTAATTTATAACATCTAGTCCTCCAGAAGACTGTACGTATTTGAGAAGGATACGTCCGGTAAAAGAGGTAATTTAAAACAATCTTTTCCTCAAGTTACTAGAAATCAATGATTGGTGCAAAGCTTCGACTACTCACCTAATTATTCAACTATTTGCCATTTTTGTTACAATTTGCAATGCCTATCCCTTTTTGGAACTGTTTATAAGTCGCTTACTGACAGTTCAAGGTTCTGAAGCACCTTTGTTGATGAATCACAAGTAGGTAAATCGTTGTCTTCTTTTTTCAATGTTGCTAATTTGATGCGAATGTACATTGATTTTTTCCCTTGTTTGCAGCGACAGCATGATATCGATTCAACTTAATCCTTAACGCATTTAGTTACCAGTCTTTCAGTTCCCAATCAAACTAAAAAACTGCAGCTGCCCATCAGTATTAAGGCGGGGCGTAAATGATAAATTTCTTTTTAATTACACTCGTTCTCTGATTAAAATTTTCAGGAGGCAAGAAACAAGATCATCATTGTCTGCTCATCTTCAATATGCTTGATAGACTTATCAAGGGATTTTGCTTCATCTCACATTGCAATTTCAGTTACCTTATGATGGGTTCGTGAACCAAATTCCGAGCGTCTACCTGATCGCTAATAATGATCTACATCTCTCACAACCTATGAAAAGGACCAAGGGTACGTTGCATTTTATTTAATTTGCTGATTAGTCCTCTTATTTTAGTCTGACCGCTAATTAGAGCTTATAATGCATGGATCATCTTCCTACTGTACAAGAACAACCTTACTTACAACCTAAATCTGACAGTTTGCCTAGATTTTAGATGCTATTTTAAGCAAAGGCAAATCGCCATTTCGGTAGTTTATATGTCGTGACGGTTGGACTCCAGAAAACAATGAACACGAAATCATAGTACATCGCAGGTAGGTATAATAAATGGTTCGACTCCGTTTTGATTGCCCCAAACGATCCCTTCAAGCGGATAATATAGTCCCTAGTCCCTTTCTTCCCTCTCCGAAAGACTTCTGATTCCGATCCCACCCATAGCAGCAACATGTTAGTCAAACTCTGGTAATTCTTGGCGATGAAAGTCAAGCCGCATGTCATTATATTGACACCACTACAGGTCAGGTTCAGGCTGAAGAGAATAGAGACACTTTGATAAAAGAAAAGCGCATAAATTCTCTGAAATTTTTTCATTTGGCCTTACACAATGAATTTTAAAGTTTTTTATGTTGTTTGGGCTTTAATCTAAATCATAAGAACCAACCCAAATCAACTGAAAATTTCCAAACTCATACAGATCTTACAAGGCCGATATTTTCCTCGAGGAGGGAAGTATACACACATAACTTTTTCATGCGTGCTATTCCATTTTCCTGGAGTCGAACCCATCTGTCTCATAGTCTCTGCAGTTAAGTTTCCCTGCCGCTGCCTTCTGATATTCTTTTAGATCTTCTGTATAGCAAATAATCAGCTGTATAACCCTTGAGAGGGATAATAAAATTTGGTTAGCATACTTGTATCTCTTGAAATCCAAGTTTAGGTAGCCTCAGGCCTTCATTCCTTGTAGCCTCAACTGTATCTTCTGATCAGTGTTGTTGATTACGATTAGGGAGACGTGGTTTAGAGTAAGGTATTTTTCATCCTCAGGGTATTCTTTTGGTGGGAGGTGCATCACATATTCCACTGCATACAGGATCAACGTTCTGGCTGGCTACTTTGGCAAGCTGGTTTCGAACGGATTCTTGTGTTCTTTAACAGACCAACCGTGCTCCTTAAGAGTTTTACAATTAGAGATAGTACAGCCACTTCCCTGCGTTGTTTATTCATTCAGTCTTTTTCTTCAAGCTGGGTCATCATTTAAAAGGATTTTTCTTCACGGAGCGGAGCTCACTCATCTTTAGACTTGCGGAAGGCGGAGAGAGACAACAGGTGAAAAAGATTTCGTGAGCAGTACAGTCGGTGAACTTTTTAGGAAAGGGAAGGCGTAGCCCGTGTCCGAGTTTGAAGCGGGGAATACTATTGCCAACAACACAGCTACCGTTACATATTTGTTGTCTTGCAGCACCGGTGCTGTTCCTGGCATTTCCATTGGACACCTTAATTTAGGTTTAGTTCTGATTACGGTTTTTGGAGCTTATTTCAACAACATTCCAACCGAATACTGTACGGCTAATATTTGCGGTAACTTTTTTTAACTTGGATTAACGTTAACTGTAATTCCCATGAAGGTGCAAATTAAATTATCCTGGATATAAAGCGCACAGTAGAAGGAATCATAGGTAGAATTATACACATTACCCTGAATAAAAAGCAGGGGGAAGAACGTGAATGTGGCAACGTTTCACGTTTCCTGGAATCGCTAAAAAATTCAGCACTGTCAACCTGTTTGATAGTCATTGTGCTTCTCCAAAGCCATTTTAAACTGTCTGTGATTACAGAAATGTGAAGAATTACTTGCTGCTTATGTATTGCCTGATTTGCAAGTATTCAAGGGTGATCATAGTTAGCTGGAAATACATATCTGTATGTACTTAGCAGGAGCAGAACAAAATGCAATCATGCTGTTGTGTGGGATCTGTATCTGTGCATACAATGCATGCAAAATTGTTAAATACGGAGGTCATAGTAATAGTATAATTACCATACAAAGAAATTAGAGTTAGTTAAAGCAAGAGTGATAGAGCATAGTAGCTAAAGTAGCTTGTAGTCTTCAAATCAGTTGTAGCAATACTTATAAAAAACGTTTTTGAATGAGCGAGGCTTTTTAGAAGTAGTGCAGACAACTTGTATTTTTCATGCGAGCTGAACCACAATGGAATTGCATCTATTCAGAAATTTCGCTAGTTTTGTCTAAATTCTGCATTGCACTTAATGTATTCACGATCTTGTTTGAAATTATTGGTAACCGCAAGACTATCTTGTCAAAGCTCATTTCTGTGTTGGAATAACATTAGGAGGTAATAGCTATCGGTATAATTGAAGGTATGTTATGAAATCATGAGGATAAGAGTATATAATATTGTATTCGGCTCTAGCTTATTAGTCTTTTATTAAATAAAGTAGCAATTGTACTATGTATTTCTCCTTGCATCTAGGAGAAAACTTGTTAAGCGATCCATCATCTTTTAGCACACATGCAGGTGTTGTTAGGGTACAAAATATGGGTTATGAATGCTCCTCCAGAAGCTGTACGTATTCTAATGTTGACCTTGATTTCCTGTTTTTCCAGATTTCAAAAGAGTCCCATCGGAGATTTATTATCTACCAGTTCTTCTGGCACTTGTACTTGAAAAATCCAGGGAAGTCAGTGATTGGGAAATCCTGCAAGACAATGAGCAGGCTACACAAATGTGTCTCCAGGTTCCTAGAAGCTCAGACAGGAGGTGGGAGAAAGTCAATCAGCATCAGCGGTGGCCGTCAAATGTCCAGAAGCATAATGGAAAATGTTTCTAGAACGTCTATCAAACAATGCAGCTCTTGCTCGCTTGCTGGAAGTTCTACGACTAGAAACAATGATGGTGCTAAATTTTGCAAGAACCTTATTGCTAGATTTTCCTCTACAAAAGTTCCTTCCCGCCCAAGCTCAATTAAAACGATACCTGACTTTGGAAACTTGAATAGTTCTACAATAACAAGGTAAAGCTTTAAGTTTTGTGCTTTGTCAGATAATCTCGCGTATGTTATTCTCTTGTCCTGGCTACAATTGTAATGTCGCTTACCAGTCTTGTCAAGCTCGCAACTAAAACATGATTTATGAGAATCCATCCTGTCTTTTATTTGTAGCAGATTCCTGCTGAGTTGAAAGAGATGGTGATAAGAATCTTTGAGAAAGAAGATTGCATCACCGCGGTTCATGCAAAGCAAAAGATAACAGCATTCGTTAAGCAAGGTTTAGTCGAATGACACAATAGTAGATAAATAAAAGTACAACTGTGAGGTCAGAATGAAGTCATGTCATTTGAAGTAGATGCTGCTGCACCAGAGGTTTGTTACTTTTTATGTAGTTAGTACTGCACTGTCTGGATATCAGAATATCGGAGTAATGGGGTCAGGTATCATCTGGAAGGATGTGGCGCTGTGTGAATGAATGGGGATTGGTAAAAAGGAAATCAATGATTATCTAAACGTTTTCAATTGAGTGAGAGAGAACCTCCCATTCCAGTTCGGCTTCAGCAAGTCATACTGCCATTGCATAGGAATATCGTCGTCAAGCTTTTTTTTGTATTCTCTATATATACTCAAAGATCTTCACGACTTGGTGTTATTTGCGTTCAAACTATTAAGGAAGACAGAGGTAAGAAGACATCACTGCCATTGTTGGTGCAGCGAAAAATTATCTCTTAGTGCCTTAGTAACTGTAGACTGGGAGTATTCTAAGGCAGCTTAAAAGTGTGTTAGTCGCGATTCAGCCCTATACAAACGTATAATCATAGCCTTTGGATTTTGCAGAACGGTGGCTACGTCCCAGCGATACGTAGAAGCGTACAAACACAACATGGAGAATACTAAATTATTAACAAAGCAGGAATATGAAGATTTCAGCGCTGTTTTTAAGGACTTGGTTCGGGATATTATCGAAGATCCTGATTTAAGGGATATGCCGGAGACTAACGAATGGGTGGCGAAAATGTTAAATTATAATGTACCGCATGGAAAACAGAATCGGTGAGTTTTTTTCGATATGTATTTTATTTGAGGTCGTAATTTCAAGTGTTTGTTGTGATTTATTAAAAAATATTCCTTATTTAGTGCGTTAGCCTGTGCATCAGCTTATAGATATTTGACAGCAGACCTCACGGATGAAAATGTGCATTTGTCTTATGTCTTAGGATGGTGCGTCGAAATTGTAAGTGGAGTTTTTAATAGTATAATAATAAGAGGTGGACACAGTTGTATCATACCTTTACTATTTTGCAATGTGCGTTTCAGTTACAAGCATTCTTTGTCGTTATGGATGACATTATGGACGATTCTGCCACTCGTCGAGGAAGACCATGTTGGTACAAGGTGGAAAACAATGGTTTAACTGCCTGCAACGATGGTATCATCCTTGAGAACTGTGTCTACCGTTTACTCAAAAAATACTTTGGAACAAAACCATATTACGCTAATTTATTGGAAATCTTTCATGACGTCACGTTAAAAACAGCATATGGTCAAAGTCTTGATACTCGAACTGGAGCACAGAAACAGATTGAGACGTATGTGAAAACTCTTTATCGGTTTTCAACTATTTTTAGCAGTTTACAGTTTTTGTCTGCTTTACCCCTTTATGACTACTAAATGAGTAGTATTATCATCATCAAAATGTATATGGAAATCTTTCAGGTATTCGTATGAATTGTATTCGTCTATCGTAAAATACAAAACTAGCTATTATTCCTTCTGCTTGCCAGTGTCCCTGGCTATGGTTATGGTAAGTTTATATTTTTTTAAACATCTATTTTTGTGGTAACTTGCTATGAGATATTAAGAATATGTCTCAATATTTTAACAGGCCGGTATAAACGACCCGGAGCTCTTGGAACAGGCAGAGGCTATAACACTTGAGATGGGACATTTCTTCCAAGTTCAAGACGACTACCTTGACGCTTTCGGGGATGCAGAAGTGACAGGAAAAATTGGCACGGATATTCAAGATGGCAAGTGCTCGTGGCTAGTAGTGATGGCATTACAACAGGCAACCCCGGAGCAAAGACAATTGATTCTGGTAAGCTTGAACGAGCATTGAACTTGAAATGAAATGTGCTCTGATGTTATGTTCACAACGATAGTAAACATTGTTGTTTTTACTTCCAGGAAAATTACGGTGTCCACAATACTGAGAAAATAGCTAAAGTAAAGGAATGCTACCTCAACATGCGATTACAGGAGTTGTATTTATCATACGAGGAGCAAAACTACAACCTCATCATTTCGCATATTCAACATTTATCAGCAGGTCTTCCGAAGAAACTTTTCGAGGATATGCTCAGCAAATTATATCGCCGTGCTAGTTAATAAAGTTGTTCAATCCAGAATCTCTGGTGGTTAAGGCTCTTTACAGTTATAGTTAAAAAGATATTACTTTGCAACGAAACAGTATGAATTGAGATATAATGTAAGCGATAGAAAGAAGATATTATCAATAATGCGGCTACAATTATTGGCAAGAGTAAATCATTGAAATTAAAAAGCTCTCCTCGATGTTTCTTAGTATAAATGGGAATACGGTATGTTATTTACCAACCTTGGCCACACTTTACGATACCTTTTATTAGACGGTAGAAGGCAGCATGAAATAGAATTAGGTACATAACCAACCATGTTTCACGAATTGCGTTACTTTAAAAAGAAGATTCACTTTGACTCACAAAAGAATCGTCATTTGACGCAGCACCGGTGGTTTGGTCAAAGTTCTGCATCTTCTGTAGTATCCATTTCTGTCGATTGATTGCTTCATTAATTGCCTGCAGTTTTTCGAGCTGTTCCTTTATTTCCCGTGGCTGAGCGTCGTATTCTTTTAAGCTATTCAAGATCAAATCGTAATTGCTTTTAAATTACTCCTATCCCTATCTCGTACTACTTATTTTTTCCGATAAACTAAAATCTCGATTCAAATCTTACAATTCATCAATGACTCTATTTTCTTCTCGAAGTGTATCATTCATCTCCTTGAGTTCCTTGAACGTGGCAGCCATAGAATTTTGCAGATCTGGAGGATTAGCAAGTACCTGAATTTCTTCTTGTATAGCTCTGAAAGGATAGGAATCATTTTCTTTATTTTCGTTATGACGAGTGTCAATACAGTATTTATCTAAGACCTGAACCACCTGTCCGCTACTTTATACTTACTCATGCTCGGTATCTAAGCTCTGTTCTTCGATTTGAAGTGCCTTAATTTGAACTTCAAGGTCTTCAGAATTCTTTTGCTCTTCTACGGTGCTCACAAATCGATGTAGATCTTCTTTGACCTGCATACATAGAACAAAATCGGCATTAAGCTGCCTGATTATTCCATTATGTTTTGTGTATAAGCACAGCCAAATCGGATTTTAATTACCTCCTGAAACTCATTTTCCAGCTTTGAAATTTCTTGCAGCTTTTCCTTCTGAAGATTTTCTAATTGGCTTTCCATTTCAGCAATATTCATTTTCTTGGATATGAGCATGCTGGTTACAGCAGATACAGGATTAGAAGCAGTTCTGATTTTCTGACACCATTTTTTATCCTCCGGATCTGTGGAAATCCTAAGCATAGCCAGAGAGGTTTCAACTACTGTATTCAAGCATTGCTGTATTTCTTCATTGACTAGCTTTTGAATAGTAGCAGTGACTTTTCCGGAGATTAAAGGATCCGGTCCATTTCCGTCAACAGCGTTATAGAAGTGCAATTTTAGTCGATGTATCACTGGTTCAGTTAATTCTGGATGCTTCCCGCAACTCGCCTCATCGTGACGTAACAAAACGGACTCTAAAGTCCAATATGCAAATTTTGCTCTCCAATACCTCTCCTGAGGATAACAATTACATCGGCTTGTTAATGTTTTTTATAGGCATACACATGATACTTATCATTTATCCGCATCAATGAGCAACAACAAATGATTAAACATGTTTTTATTTTTAATCTTTTTTATTTTCTAACCTCGAAATCCTCTTCCTCGGAAACCAAGTTGGATAACGATGAAGGTGTGGAGGTAGTAGGCTTCGGACTGTCATCACTATCGGCGGCACCCGGCGAATAAAATTCTTTGACTGGCATTGCAATTAGCTAACAGCAATAGTTCAACACGTTCGTCTTAAAACAAGATTTATTTTATGAGATGCAATTATTTCCTTCGTGAATACTACCACGTAACACCTCCAAGGAGAAAATACCCTTAAAGTGAAATTTCCAGTACTGTCCGCACTTCGAATAGAACGACAAGAAAAACTAAAACAGAGACACTTAAAGTTTTTCCCGCCACAATTGTAGAATTGCCTTTTTCTACCTATGCTCGCTTCTGTCAATGCTACCTATGTTAAACTGTGTAGTAAACCTTTACAACATGCTTTACCATATACATTAGTAGACGCTGACGCTTCCAAGATTTTCTCACCTGTTAATTCATTCGGCATTCGTAGGTGATCAACATTTTGCTGTGTCGGTGTTTAGGAAAGTGTGTGTGTCTTTGGTTTTGGACATGACGTGTTTTTACGCAGATATTCCTTATTGAACCGCAATAGGATGTGGGTGGCATGGAATGTTCTTACACGCAGCGGATATTCATTCACACGAGCTTGCAGGTAAAATATTAACAATTTCTAATTTAAGACGAAAGGACAAACAATACCGCTTTTGGCACCATCACACTAGGTAATAAGGTACCTTTTTGTGTGAAGGACAAGCGGTTTCTTCTGAAATCATGTAATTACATCACTTAATTTCATAAAATAAAATAAATATTTGTTTTGTTGTTACAGATGCCGGAATTGAATAATTTAAAAGTGCTCCTTCTCCAAGTAATTTGCATGACAGCAGTATTCGTGACGATGGCTGAAAATACTGAAAGGAAGCGACTGAAAATGGAATCTCTTGCTGATCTCAGGTCAAGTGTTAGCCCACTTCCTGTAAAGTTTTACTCGGTATGTTGTCTCAACTCGATTTGATATAATTAGCGTGTAAGTCAATCTAACTTAAAACAATTTGCATTTATAATGTCATGTTTAAGGCTGCCTTTGGAAGTAAAGATCTGGATGCTCAGAAAAACTCAGTGTTTTGTCCTTTGGGGTTTTCGACGTTGTTAACGATGCTTATGTATGGATCTGATGGGAAAACAAGAGAAGAAATAAAGACCACTCTAAACCTGCCTGATAATTTGGATCAGCTTGGATTGAGGCTCCAGGAGCTTTCAGCTTCGTTTGTAAGAACAGTTCTTGTCATTTCAAGCTTCATTTCAAGCTTCAGCAGCTTTCCTTCAACTTAACTTGTTTACGTACACTTTAGGGTACACTTATTTACCTCTTACTTTTATTTTGGATTTATTAGGATAGCGCAAGCGATGACGAAATCCTTATTGTTGCTGACAAACTTTATGTCCAGGAGGGCATTCAAGTATCAGAGTCCTTCAATGATGCTATAAGCCGATACTTCAAGACACATGTATACTCTTTGAATTTTACCAACCCTGATGAAGCTTCGAATGTCATTAATAAGTGGGTGTCTGAAGCAACCAAGGATAAAATTGCCACAATTATTAACAAAGGCAAGGGATTTCCGCTATTTTGATGTCATCGTCATGCAAAATTTTCAGAAATATGATTGTAATGGGAAATATTTCGTAATGTAGAGGCAATTGACGAGTCAACTAGACTGGTACTTCTGAACGCTGTCTACTTGAAGGGAACTTGGGCTCAAAAATTCGACCCAGAGGAAACACGACCATCTCCATTTTATATATCTGAGACAGATACTGCTCTCACCCCAATGATGAACTTGAATGGCAAAAAGTTTTGGTTTACCGAAGTTCCTCAAGTGGACGCCAAAATGGTCGTATTACCGTTCACGGTATGCCATTTTTAAACACGAATGCTTATTGAGTATAAATACTGCGATAATTACTAGATTGCTTTATAACACCCGAAAATGATTGCAGGGGAAGTTGAGTTTAGCTGTACTTTTGCCAAATAAGTACACCCGGCTTGACAAATTCAATAGCGAGTTGGATAAATACGAAATTTCAATTGGGGGATTGTGCAGAACACTGTCATTGGCGAAAGTCGATTTGTCTCTGCCAAAATTCAAGATTGAGTATGAATGGACAAAATTGAAGAATATTGCCTCTGCTGTAAGTAAAACTACTTAAAACCGTTCATCTACTTATTTATCACTGTGCACCTCTGTGTTCAAATGAGTTTAAATTGATGTATTCCATCTTTAACGCAGATGGGAATTAAGACAGCATTCCAACCTGGGCTTGCTAATTTAAAGAACATGCTACATGGTAACGAAGACCTTTATGTTGGAGAATTCGTTCAGAAAGCTGTCTTTGAAGTTAACGAAGAGGGAGCAGAAGCTGCTGCTGTCACTTGTAAGCTAAACGTTCTATTGTTTCTGTAACAAACTATAATTAAGTATTATATGTGCGTTGAAATCCGATTTCTTCAATGATGTTGATGTAGCTATGAGAATTCAGAAGAGGTCGCTAGAATTTCCTGAAAAGTTTGAAGCAGATCATCCTTTTATCTTCGCTGTGGTTCATGCGGATAATGAAAGGGAATTTCGAAACGGGGATGCAAGTATTTTGTTCCAGGGGATGTTCAACAAACCAAGTGATTCTGCTTTGTCGAGCCATTTGAAGGACGAACTATAGTTGATGCACGGCTAAGCAGTAATACCCGGTGATGGAGACTGATAACAATTACGATTTAACAAATCCGTGATTCATGGTAATCATGTGACGTTTAGTTCTACGTTTAGCGTCTTTCAATTAATAAAACTTATCGAGAATCTCAAAGTTTGAGATCGAAGCAGTTAAAACTCCATGGTAATTGCTTGTTGTAATCAGGGTTCTGCAGGGCCAGGATCCACTTGACCCATGGGCCATGATCCACTTGGGTCCTGATCCACGGAAAGTGCAAGTTGACCCAAGCTGGGCCATGATCCACTGGGTCACGATGTGTTAAATTTTCTGGATCACGCTTGTTTTGGATCACGGTTTTGGGTCACGCCACACCACTTTTTCTGAGAGAGCGATGGTGATAGATATTAAATATATTATTGAAAGTAAATAAGTTCGTAAAATGAAATTTAAATTATTATAAAGGGGTTCCTACATTCATATGACATGAACCAGTGTATGTACACCTCAACGCAATTACTTGTCATCGAGCTGGTGTTCGTATGGTAATTTTTCTATATTTTCATACATCGGAACCCCGGCGCCAAGACTTGAGCCTTACGCAGTGCTCGCGCTTTGCTTCAAGCATGCTGCACGGCCTTCTATTTTGTTGCATGCTTGGCTTTCCTCATTCCCACAGTGGTTCAGATCTGGTGAGTTGTATATCAACAATCATATTAAACCCAACAGTCTCTAGTTTCACTGCGACATATGAGTCCATACTACTCTTTCTGAATTAGTTAATTATCCCATTAACAATTATGGCGGATCAGTCTCATGTCGCCGAGTTTGAAACGGACTGTGTGGATCCGCCATTGTTCTCGGAGGAAGTTGAATTAAGCAGTGATTCTTGTCGACCAGAATCGTCACCTTCCGGTAAATATAATATTGGTTTAGGCCCACAAAGGTATTTTTAGTGTTACCTAGTACAACCTTTATTCGTATCTTGAATATTTTTAATGTGTAATGATGATTTCTAATTTTTGAAAATTTTGTAACTGTATCAGGTGCTACAACGACGGTTGCAATTTGGTTTGCAGACAATGACAGGGAAAGGCAATTCGGTAATAATTCATAAATATATAACATATGTTGAATTGTGCACATTAATGGTAACAGTGTTTTATTGTTTTGTAATGCAGGGAACACAACTGATCCTATGATAGGGGGTCAACTGCTACCTGACCGTACCGATAAATTAAGAGGTACAGGTGTGTTCCAATGTCTATTATAGGTACATTAAATATGACAATGATGATAATTGAGATGGTTCTATTTTTCGCAGAACCGACTCGTGTACCCATGGGGAAGTTGGAACAGCAAGTAGCGGCTCTTGAAACAACGGCAGTTGAAACTCATATCCTCATATATAACTCGTGTCCTCGACTTAGTGGCTACGTTATCCAAGCTAAGAGAAGTCTTGGTTGGTTCCACTGTACAAAAAATCCACTACGGGTAAGAATAAACATAGAATTTTTCCTTATTCTATATTTTAATTGGGGTAGTGCGTCAACATCCTTAAGGTTGACCTTAGGCCTTAGGTCAGAAGGTTCCGCTACATGCCTTGTCAATGGAAATACAGAATTGGAACACACGCCGCCAGGCCGAGCGATGCGTAGGCTCCGGCCGCTGTGTTTCAAATTTTTTTATTTCCATTCGCTAGGGCATTTAGTAGAACTATCTGACCTAAGGCCTCTAGTTTCCTCTCGCTGCGATCAGGTCAGATTGCGGTAGTCAACCTTACATTCGCTTTTTCGTGTTTTCTGTTAAAAATTCATTACTGCGTTAAAAAAATGTTGTTGTTTCTTGTAATCCTCAGATTCCCCTGGGACGAGCTTTGAAATATCTGGCACTTACACAGTGCGACTGCGAAGTGATGTTCTGTTGTCTTTTGTCTACTTAACGAATATGCCTTGTAGGTTATAAGCTATTATTTCGCGCTTTCCTTGTGTTTCACAGGCGTTATTCAGATGTACACGCAAATTGGGACTCGCTAAAGGCCAACCACGTGTGTACCGACAGTGTCACCGCGTCTGTATGACCATGGGTTTGCACTTGAGGCATTTACGAAACGGACCTCATAAACACACACCGGTACACAAGGTTTGCCGGACGCAAGCGTCGCAGGTTGCTTATCGTTGTGCGGATTATGATTTGAAAAGCGTCAAGTGTAGATATATAAGTAAAAAGAGGGGATCTGATGTGAGGCATACAAAATACGTGCCACGCCTAGATAGTGTAACACTAACTGGGAGGTTTTATGTTGTATGACAAATATCTTTGGGAGTCGTTCATGCCTTCCTTGCTAATTATAAACAAACACCCTCTTGTATTGAATAAAAATTAATCTAAATCTTTTTTTGGCCATAAATATTTGTTATTTCAAGGCAAATGTTTTTCATCAGTGTCATATTATTTGTTCATATCAAACAGATCCAAAAGAGTAGCGAAAGGTTGTACTACATAATCCATTATTTTTTCCATTGCATGCCCTATGGTTTACACACTGTCGCTGTGAGAATAATAAGAGGAAAATACGAAATTAATTTAGGCGGTAGATATGGTTTATCGTGAAAAGTTACGAACAGTAGTTGCTGCGTCTCAATCGCTGATCTTTTTATCCATCGTTAATGTACAAACATTCGATCTTAATCTGAAGTCGTAATGGGTCCTGAAAATTCCTTGAATTTGACCGAAGAAGACTCTGTTGAACTTGGATTACTTCAAGCCGCTAATATCCAAGGTGAGGGGATGCATTATTATATTTTTCTGGTTGCATAAGGATAAAATTGTAACCGTAAGATTCCCACAATCCGGCTATAATAGAGATTAATTTTATTTCGTAAAATATTTGTAATATTTCTGATTTTCTGATCCTGTGTAGAAATTTCTTCACGTGAACTATCCTGGTTTACAAATCCAAGTGTGCTTCTTCTTATTTTCCCTTCTCGAAATTTTAAAACTGTTAATCACAGCGGCTAGCCGGCATCACGGAAATTCTTGTATTGGATGAGCTACCCGACGAATTTTGAGGCTAACGATTTTACTATGGAAGAAAACATTATTCTCTTGGGCCGTGTTTCTACGGTCAAGACAGACTGAAGGTTACGTCGCGCAATATACGTAATGTAGCTTATTCCGAATATTGCTTGGTGACTGGTACTTGTTGTTCAAGATGCAGAGCAACTGTCATTTCTTCGTTTTGGAGGCCGGAGGGTTTCTGTTGCCATACCATATTTCAGAGCTTTTCAAATGCTTGTCTGAAATCACCGTATGCATATACGCCAGCAATCCTAATTAAATATTCATTTAATGTTCTTTCCGAAGCTGTAGTTATTCCATGTCCATACTGTCTCCACGACACGTATAACTTGTTATTGCATTCGATTACGCTAAAATCTGTACATTGATTGCGTTGTTACGTCGTCATACCTGCCTTTTATTTTTCAAAATTCTCATGTGACGTTGGGTAAAATCAAGCCGATGTAGGTATCTATCCTGTTTACCACAGTGGTTTCGTGTAGTTAGCTACAACTAACTTTTATTTCAGTTTTAAGCAATTTAATTACTTTTCTCGCCAACTACTATTAACTTGGAATGTCGGAGCAGTAGTCTAGTGCCAATTATACTTTTCGACTGTCGTCGGGCAAGTCTTTTTAGTATATAAGGCTGCTGGTGCTTTAATTTTTGACGTATGTCATGGTCTTCATTACAACCTTATCACTATCAAGTTGCCTCAATTGGATTTTTTTCGTGCAATAGTGACCATTCCATCCGTCCAGGATTCACTTGGAACTTCTAAGAGTCTCAAACATCCTTCGCGTATGGCAGCTCAACATTCTGACAGACTATGTCTCGAGAATTTCGACGGTAAGCTGTACGCTTTTACTTTGTCTTCAAAACGGTATTTATGACAGCGTTACAGTAAACCTTTATAACTACTCTTATCGGAGAAAGTATCGAAGGCGTCGAATCAACACACGAGCTTTTAGGCGTCGAAAAGTCTTTGTCATTTGATGATCAACTCACAGATGTTGGATTGTTTCACAGTTAACTCGTCTAACTGCGTCTATTTTCATATATAGTTAATAATGACCTATTCTTTAGCTTCTAGACGTTCGGTAGTTTGTATTGTCTTCCGGCCAAGACACAATCCCTCAGTGCTACTGCGGTTAATCTTATAAATAACTTGGAGTACAAAGTAATGGACCGCTTTAGTGGCCATTCTCTTAAAATTGACGATGCCGTTACTGCACTTCGATCATCGGATTTCAAGCTGGAACAGAGTAGGAATTCTTAACCCTCACAAGCCAATTTTGTTGTAAACGTCAAGGAAGCTATTGGAAGCCAACTCTCCTCAATGCTTCCCATCAAGCAACAAAACATTTCAAAGGAACAACAAGAAGTTGTACGCTAGGGTTTTGAAACCCAGTCCGAAAAAATACGACGTGACTTGAAAGCTGCTATTCATTCCTGGGATAAACAAGGTAAGGCAATATAAAGTGGTGTCCTGTGTACACAGGTTCCATAAATGTAACTTATTCATAGATGTGTTAGCCATCCTATTCCTAATCACTTTCACATTCTTATGGCTTCATTTTTGCATTTTCAGAAACGTCCTCCGCACCTCAGGGAGCTACGGGATCCAATGACTTTCAGCAGACGGCAGGTTTAGAGGAGACGTCATCTAATATGATTATTGCCGGTTCTGACAAAGGTGAAACAGCTAAGCCAGTCCACAAAACCGTTTAGTGACCTCTTGAACATAGTCGCTGTCGTCACTACTACCATGTTGAGATTCAGACTCAGAACCTTCATCACTGGAATCAAGTCTAGATTCTAAAACTTCAGCACTACTTTCTGCCAGCACGGAATATCCAGTTGAACAATTAGAACTGCAAAAACTAAGATGTGTCACAGAAATAAAAAATAATGGAATGATTTTACTCCAAATCTAGTTAGATTGAGTAGAAAATTAGATTAAAAGCACTATGGAGACTCCTACTCAACTGATCTGCCTTACACTCAACTCGTAGTAATGATTCACTTGAAGAGGCAGAGTTTCTAGTTATGTAGTCCTGTACCAGAAATGGGATAGCGTACTCTGTCACCATGAGTAAGTACACCATCGTACCACAGTGGTTCTGTGTCCTGGATAGGTATTCAAAAATTCCCTCCAATACACGACTCTCTCATGAAATACTACATATAGACTATTCTACTACCACTAACTTCATGAAACATCAGTCCATTTACATTTTAAACAAATTTTTTCGAGTTTCAAAACTTTCCAGTGTTGGATCACGGATCACGCTTTGGATCACCGGGTCATGTCCCACAGGTGGGCCATGATCCACGATCGACCAAAAAGTTGAAGCTTTATAATCCCTTCTTAAGCCTTACTTTCATTTTTATTTGCCTGACCCACGATTTCTGGATCATGGCCCTGCAGAACCCTGGTTGTAATATGGCACTACTCTGAAGGGTAGATTTTTTGCAATACCAATGCAAAACTGAAATAAATCAATAAGTTGAGACTCAAATTGAAGGGTTTACTTCGGCGATTTGAAGACATACTGAACAAAATTGCTTACAGCGCAGCATATTCTACTAAAAAATGCGATTTTCAATCATATGTAACACCTACGTACAGCATGCACGAATTTTAGAATCAAAACAATCAACCTCTACTTTAGAAACAATGTCTTTGGTAATGTCTACAAATTCAACGGTGGGTACATCGTCCAGTAAGTTTTTCCCTAATACTACAATATACGGGATTCCTAGTCTCTTTAGATCAATAAGTCTTTTACCTATGGTCATTTGATTTCTATCGTCTAAAATAACATTATTTGGAAATATTCTTTGTAATGTTTCCAACATTGAAGATAGATGTTCTGACGCTTGTGGCTCCTCTTTGCTTCCACTCTGAAATCAAACCGCAACAAAATTATAATTTAGTTTCTTTTCATAACATACAGTGGATTCCTCGCAAATTTAATTGAAGACAGCAAAATATACGCATCGACTGCATAGCGAAGATACAGAGCGTTCGTTCGGGTATTTGGAATTATTTAATTCACTACAGAAAATCTACTATGAAAAGTCTATTAGCTTTCTACTCGGACTGTCTATATTTTAACTCGCCACTTAATTTTTATCGTTTATTGTACGCTTTTTCTCTTTTTATTTTGGATAACCGCAGTAAAATCTTAGGTCTGCATCACTGCCTACATAGGTTGCTCATGTCACGTTTAAACAGCAGACCAATTTGTACTTCCCAGCTACATTAACTGCCAGAGACTATGTGCCAGGACCAGGAGAATGAGGATGGCAAATAATCCTTACCTTTGGAGGGATGACTGCCACCGTAAATGGTGCTATGTTGATAGGCCAGCGTATCTGATTCTCAAATGACATTGCTTCGACAACCGCGCCTAGTAATCGTGTTACTCCAATTCCATAACACCCCATTTCCATGATTTGCTTCTGTCCGGAATCATCAGTAAACTTACATTGCAAGGTTTTCGTGTATTTCTTCCCCAATAAAAACGCATGTCCAACCTAGAATGCGGTATACCTTGTAATCATGTGTGTTAGAACAAAATACTAAATTATGTGATAGAATTTTCTGTTGTAACTTACCTCTATCCCGTTTATTAGCTTTACGTTGGGCGATGAGCATTCAGGGCAGTTAGGCACTACGTCAATCTCTTGCTCTTGGGATATTATTGAAGTATTGAACGAGAATTTGCAAGAGCCACAAATACCAATTTGATCTTCCCCTACATCTGAAGCTATATGGTATTCATGGGAGACATTGCCTCCCATCACCCCAGAATCTCCTCTAACTGAATAGAAGTTAAAAACATAAACATTATACATATTCTGAAGTTTCTTTTCCATTATTATGATTTGAAAACTAATCTGCATCATGTATTTTCAAAACCAACCTTTTTCTACTTGTATTCCTATTTCATCAAATATTCTCTGGTAGCCTTGATTAATTTCCTCATACGTTTTCATTGCAGATTCTTTATCAACATCAAAGGTGTACAAGTCCTTCATTACAAACTCTCGAGCTCGTAGCAAACCATGCCGTGGTCGCATTTCATCTCGAAATTTTGAGGTAATTTGATAAACACGTAATGGCAAATGCTTATGACTCCAACTGTTACTTCGAATTAGATCACACACAGCCTCTTCATGGGTCTGAAATTACAGTGCAAAAATTAATGAAATGAGTACGCAGTCGGATGAAGTTTAGAATGCGGTAATATCCTGCCGATAAAGTGACCTAACCGGACTGAGCAGATACTTTCTATCATGACGGTCTTTCAATAAAAGTATTTCCGTTCCACAATCCTGCAGTCGACCTTATGGATTCAAAAGCAATTACCACAAGATTCAGAATGACGAAGGATAACTTTCAGATGAACAACGGTGAACTTTTCAAGGAGTACTAAAATGAAAACTTACCAGTGGACTCCCACAGACCTGCTGCCGTAAGTGCTGGCATTTGTATCTTCTGGCATCCATGCTGACCGAGCACTCGGTCAATTATACCAATTATCTTCTCCAACGACCTCAATGCTAGAGGTAGCAAATGGAACCCCCCAGCAGAGCCTCGAATTAATCCATTATCGAGCATCAACTGTGATTTGGAAGACACAACCTTAAATATCTCATTAAATTTTTCGAGCATTTTTTGATTTCTAGTATATTCTCTTACTTTTTGACTCTTACACACATCTCCTTTTATAGGCTTTGCAAGGGATGTTTCATTAACAGGTCGGAAGCATAAAGACATTCGGTGATAGTACCGTGCTACATTAGTCCAATTCAATCCAATCTGCTTACAAACAATTGACCCATGAATCGGCCGACCCTTCATAGTCACGCACTAACTAGAAAACCAGAGAAACATTTTACCCCTTATACTTGTGCATATAATCAGCTAAGATTTGCAAAACATGACCAGCTACCAAAAAGGAAAAAGGATGAAAGGGAGATTCCTATTGAAGTAAATAAAACTATGTCGGGTGGGAGTCGAATATAACGTTGAATGTAGCTGAAAATAATAATTCTCATAACGTAAGAACTTACGTCACAGCAGCTGATATCAATAAAAATCAAACGCTGACTTCCGTATGTACTTCAATTAAGTTTCTTAATTTTAGCACAACCTAGAAACAATTTTGTTAAACATATATATATACAGCCCGTGAATTCAGATATTGTGATATAATTGATCACAATAATGAATTAATTCAACAAACACACAATCAACAATTGACACGCGCCCGCGATTTATTTTGCGATCGAAGAAATTAATAGTTAATCCCCGTATCCCGCTCCTACATTTGAATTTCTTTGCACATGTTTTGCATCAGATATCCTTGGATAATGCTTTCTTTATCGCATTCATTCCAAGCAAAATTCAACGTTTGGTAGAGCTGAACTTGAATGACCATTAAAATAAATTATAAGCTATACCGGAGCTATTTTAGCAGTAGCATTACTGACATGACAAGATTGAATAGTGCTATAGCATTTGCTAAAAAGATGCAAATCAGAATCAAAGAATAGGGTAGTTCGGAATGACTTCTGCTGCTCATCAGAGGGCGTTGCCTTGATATCCAGAAGGATTGGAAACTCGTTACGAAACATTGGAATGAACGTTTACCGGACGCTTCCATTTAGATCCCTAATAAAAATGCTTTGACCCATTGAATTTACTCGTTAACTTCATCAAAATTGAAAAACTCAATAATGTGCGTCAGATAAAGCATGATTTAATATCGCAATGATGAATGTTTTAAAAAATGATGAACAGTTTCTGGGAAATTTTCATCCCGGTTCACTCTTTGCACTATAATAAACGATTGTGTTTACTTGACTTTACCACAGGCGTGGTACAAATTTTCACATATGGTTTCCTCTCAATGTCTCTATTTCCGGCTTTAACCCCTTAATATTAGTTATATATACCAGGTGAACTTTCTTTAGCAATGCAGATAGGTATGTAGGTTCCATTTTTTAGGCCGACATTGATAATTTGCAGATAAAATATTATATCTTATCCTATCCTCTGATACACCTATGCCTCTGTGTATGTTTCTGATAAAGCCAGTTTTGCTAGAACGGGAGGGTGATAGGGTGAGGCTTTACGGAATACGAATGATTAACCATTTGTACAGCAAATGCTTCAGACCATAATTATTGCTTCTGCATGTTGATTTGAATTCAGAGGCATCATCCATTATAACTACTAAAAGTATTTCAGACATCGGAAAACCTTTTTTAAGATGTAAGATAGTCATTTTTGCCTGTGCCGTGTATCAAGAGATGCAGAAACAAAACCTTTTGATTACAGGGGATTATTCTCAGTAAATATGTAGCTTACGTTCTTGTGACATCTAATTTGTTCTCACAGCACACACAAGCAATGAATAGTCTTAACACTAGTGTAATACTATTTTAGTGATCCCTGCCACCAGGCAGCGCTTCAGAAATACAGTTATTTTTGGGTTTTTCTCTGCGAAGAAGTGTTAATAATTATATAAAGTTTCATAGATTAACTTAAAACTTTTTTGTGTGGGCTGGGTGTGTAAGGCTAACGTTTGAATGTTTAAACACGTTCCTAGCCAAGTAAAAGGAAAAAGAAGTATTAGTATATTATTATTATTAGTAGTAGTAGTAGTATTAGATCATAGTACGATTTTCAAAAATGTCACATCTTACCAATCTTACGTATAGAGGTTAGTGGTTTACGGATGGTTTTATTTAAATTTGCGGAGTTCATACGGACTAAAATAGTTTGACTTTTTTCTTGGGATTACAGGTGCGCGATATTTTTCGAAGATTTGCAGAAGGAGGCGACGAATAGACTGGATACTTTCACTGGGAATTTGTATCTTGACATCATTTGTGTACTTGACGTTTTACTCACAAGTAGTATATCAGCGAGTAACGCTTGAACGAAACTGTAAACATGAAAATTGTTCGACGTTAAAAGTAAATGCAACTAGAAATTTTTTAAACTTTATTGTACTTAATCTACGAATAATAAAATAGATTTCCAAACGTCCGGGAAGAGAGAGTATTTGATACAACTACCAGGATGCACGATCCCTCGCATTATCAACCCAGAAGAGCATGAATCCACCCTTAGACGAGTCGATCCTTCCAGGGCACAGTGTGAGAAAGACAGGCCAAAGTTGACCTATGTTAAAGGAAATGTAAGTATTTTGTCTGATGTTTCAAAATAATCTACATTTTCATAAAGTTTTTGTATGAAGGCTGTGTTTACTAACCTGCTCTCTTAGATACTGTACGGCATACCTCAGACCTCCGATTTTTTTCTCAATGGTCACTTAGAATGCTGCTACCGCGGGATTATACGGGTATTTGGTACAGATAAAAACGTTGAGTACGTCTATAGCGCCAATAACATTTTAGCAATTCTACCAAGGTCGGATCTATCCCACTAAAACGTCTACTGAAACCTGACTGTGCTAACCTTTCAGAATCTCAGAATCCTGTGAAAACATTGATCTCCAAGGAGGAACAGAAGTGACCAAATATTCGGCTGTTGTTGTTGAATGCAAGGTTGGAAGCCGAAAATTCAAAGATGTGCATCCAATCATCTTAAGAAAAGAGCAAAAGGAGAGGAATCTGGAAGCGCCAAACATTGTTATTTTGGGTCTGGATTCTGTTCCACGCTATCATTTTCAAAATTATATGCCAAAGACCAGAAAGTACTTAGAGTCTCTTGGAGCTTATGAATTTATGGGGTTCACCAAAGGTAAGTTCCAGGAATACCTCATATATGTTTGCAGTGAAATAGAGCATTGATTTAAGATGCTCTTTTTTGTAGTGGGAGAAAATACATTTCCAAACATAGTCCCCTTTCTTACTGGTTACCAGGAGAATCAAATCTTCAAGTTTTGCGCTGCACGTGACCGACCATTTGATTTTTGTCCATTCATTTGGCAAGGCCTCAAAATGAGTACCGCTTTTAATGAAGACAGCCCTCGGCTTGCGTTCCTTAACTTTGGCAAATTTGGCTTCCTAAACTCCCCATTTGATCACTATTTACGACCACTCATGATAGTTGCTGACAAAATGTACTCTGAGGTCCAAGACGCCGTAAGACCAGAAATATGCTATTATTTCTAAATTTTGATCAGCTATCTAAACTTTTACTGACGTTTGACAGTTACGCCTATTTCCTTGTGTCGGGAGCACACCTGTAGAAGAGTTCGTCTTGACTCATTTAAAATCCCTGTTGGAGGAAGATACCCCACTCTTTTCGTTCAATTGGTTGACTTCTTTATCTCACGATGGCCCAGAGCTGCTCCCTTATGCTGATGATCTAATTTACAAATGGCTACAGTCGTTGGATCTGAGTAATACGATTTTAATCTTCATGTCCGATCACGGCTATCGATACAGCGGTAACCGGGCCAGTTTAAACGGCTGGTACAACGACAAGCTTCCGTTTCTTACGATCACGCTTCCACCCAAAGTAAAAGCATTTCTGGGGACTCAACGTTTGAATGCCTTGAAAACAAATACCAGGTAAATTCGACTGCCCTTTTATGTATCTTTCTTTTCAATCAGGTTACAATAATCTCTGGTCACAAGTTTCAATTCACTAACTTCTTAGAGTTAAATCGAGTTTTCTTTGCAGGCGGCTCACAACTCCATTCGACGGTTACAAAACACTGACTGAAATCTTACATCTTTACGAACTCAAAGATTTAGAAAATGATCTTAATTTTACATCAGACAGCTCCGCTGCTCCCGATCCTGACGTTCAAAGACTTTACGGCCAATCATTATTGAAAGAAATATCGGAGACCCGAACTTGTCAAGATGCTGGAATTCCTCCCGCATTTTGTGCCTGCGCCGAGTTCCACCCCGTTGATGTTCGTAAACCTGAGCTGGAGCAGATTGCCCGTGCTGCTATTGATAAAATCAATCCTCGTCTACCCAGAAGATGTAGTACATTAGAATTATCTCGTATCATTGGTGGCGCCAGCTTAGAGAACGGAGACATGATAGTCGGATTCGTGGTACGGCCAGGAGAATTTCACTACGAAGCCTACGCTCCCTCTAACGGCAGTGTGTCAAGCTACAGAATTACCCGAACAAATCCCGTTTCAGGGACTTGGTGTACATCGGATTTTTTCTGGGAACTTTATTGTGATTGCAATTTTTTCGCAAATTTACTCGAATACGTTCTCGGAGATGGTGTTGCTGAGCGTAGCAAATTTTAAGTAGCATCATATTGGGCGGTCATTTCGGTTTAGGGTATATTTATATAATGTAAAAATTCAAAATTATACAGCAAATACGAAGTGTAACTTATAACTTCTGATTTCACATTTTACCCTTCTGTTTGTACTACTTCCTCTTAATATTTATGTAAATTGTAATGTTTTTTGTGTGAATGTGCTCCCTGGTTTTTTACACATGTTATTTCAGTTGTTTTAGCTTCAGGAGTTCAGTAAAAGTACAATTAAAGGCTTCATAAAAATGCAGCAATTCTAGTCTGACTGACTACCTTCTGCAACAATGCTTAAAGGGCGGATAGTGTAGCAACATTAACTTTTACAATGTCATCAAAGTATAAACATGCAAGAATGTAATGCTCTTCGAATACTTTAAGTTGCACAAAAATTAGCTATTCAGTTAAATATAATCGTTGCATTCATTGGAAATAAAAATAACGTAAAAATATAACCATAAAGGCTGTCGGTGGACGACCAGAAATAGAGAGTACGTATGCATGTAGTGATTAAGTAGGACATTCCTTTATGCAATAAAAAGTAAAAAAAATTCTTCAGAGCTAGCGCACTCGGCTGTTAGGTTTACTTAGAAGTTTGTGCATGCGGCAACTCTCCGACTCCGGCTTATCCGGCAAGTATCTATAGCTTTTCGGAGTCGCAGAAATTGTGTTTTAACATTGGAAGCAGTGGGGGGAAATGCGTAATCGACACGGAAAGGCCATTCGGCACTAGCTAACAGCTAGTATTACATCCTCATTTTGGATTTGCAGAGCGAATTCGTGAAAAAAGCGAAAGCACAGAGCGAGCCAATCATTTCACTTGTTTACAGAGCCTGTAGAAGTCAGCCCGAAGATAAATGCAACACATTTCCGAATACTCAAAACACAAATGTTGCGTTTTCGCTGCAAATGTAAGAGTTTCGCGAATTAATTGCTACATCAATTTTTACCACTGGTTATTTACAGCAACAAAGTGTTAAAACTTAGTATTTTAAAAAATTATCGCTCGTTACAGGGATTGAAGATTTTATGAAAGGGACTAGCAGAAAAAGGAGACGAAGATGCTGGGTGCTTTTTCTTGGAATTTGTGTCACATCGTTTTTAATTCACTTTACGTTTCCCTCAACAATAGGCTACCATCAACCAGTTATCTTTGAAGGGAACTGTAAGCGCTTCAATTTATTGAAACTCTAAAACCATTTAACTACTCGGTATTCAAGGGTTTAAATCAGGTATTTTTAAAACAGATTTCCAAATTTCCGGGACGAGAGAAAATTTGATACAACTACCGGGATGCAGGATACCTCTCAAGGTCAAGCCAGAAGTGGATGTATCCACCCTTCCCCGAGTCGATCCTTCCAGGGCACAGTGTGAGAAAGACAGACCGAAGTTAACCTATGTTAAAGGAAATGTGAGTATGTGGTTCTACTTTAATCGAAAAACAGCCTAATGCGCGTAAAAAGCTAAACTCATAACTTGAAAGGTGTATCCACAAATATTTTTTTAGAAATTGTTCGGCGTACAGCAGCCTTCCAGGTTTTATGGTAACAATAATTTAAAATGCTGTTATCGCGGGATTTTGCGAATATTTGGAACGGATGACAAGTTTAAGTACGTATGTAGACAATCTTAAGTTACAGCGAGGACTGCATGTGCTTCGTAGTAAAAAGCATAATTGAAAGCTAGTCTTATTTTCTCAGGATTTTGGAAAGTTGCGAAAACATTGATCTCCAAGAAGGAACAGAAGTAACCACATTTTCGGCTGTTGTTGTTGAATGCAAGGTTGGAAGCCGAAAATTCAAGGATGTTCATCCCATCATCTTAGTAAGAAACAAGCAAAAGGAGAGGAATCTGGAAGCGCCAAACATTGTTATATTGGGCCTGGATTCTGTTCCACGCTATCATTTTCAAAATTATATGCCAAAGACCAGAAAGTATTTAGAGTCTCTTGGAGCTTATGACTTCCGCGGGCATACCAAAGGTACATATATACATGAATCCTTTATGAGTTTGACGTAACCGTCACAAATGTTAACTCTTTTGCAGTTAAGTAAAGCACAGTTATAATTCTGTTGTTTTCCAGTGGGAGAAAATACATTTCCAAACATGGTCCCCTTTCTTACTGGTTACCAGGAGAAGCAAATCTTCAAGTTTTGCGCTGCACGTGACCGACCATTTGATTTTTGTCCATTCATTTGGAAAGATCTCAAAATGAGTACCGCTTTTATTGAGGATAGCCCTCGGCTTGGGATTTTCAACTTCGCCAAATTTGGGTTTCTAGATCCTCCGTTTGACTATTATTTACGACCACTCATGCAAGTTGCTGATGAAATGTACGCTCAAGTCCGGACCAAGGTATGTAATTCGTACACGTTCACTCCCTTCGTTGGCTAAAATAATGTTCATCAGATTGCGATTTCTCTGGCACAAAAATCAAAGTTTAGTTATAATTTGTATAGTTCTAATTAAGAGACCTTTTTGACAGAGATATCTCTTTCCTTGCATCGGGAGCACACCTGTGGAAGAGTTTGTTCTGAACCACATCAAGGATTTGCTAGAAAGAGACACACCCCTCTTTTTATTTGCCTGGCTGAGCTCTATAGCACACGAAGGCCCAGAGCTGCTCCCTTACGCTGATGAACTAATTTACAAATGGCTACAGTCGTTGGATCTGAGCAATACGATTTTAATCTTCATGTCCGATCACGGCTATCGATACAGCGGTAACCGAGCAAGTTTCAACGGCTGGTACAACGACAAGCTTCCGTTTCTTACGATCACGCTTCCACCCAAAGTAAAAGCATTTCTGGGGCCTCAACGTTTGAATACCTTGAAAACAAATACCAGGTAAATTTGACTTATCAGGTTACAAAAATCTTCTACGACAACCTTCTTAACGTTATATCGAGTTTTCTCTGCAGGCGGCTCACATCTCCATTCGACGGTTACAAAACAATGGCTGAAATCTTACATCTTTACGAGCTCAAGGATTTTGAAAATGATCTCAAGCTTACACCACCAGACAGCTCTGCTACTCGCGATCCTGACGTTCAAAGACTTTACGGCCAATCGTTATTCCAAGAAATATCGAAGACCCGAACTTGTCAAGATGCTGGAATTCCTCCCGCATTTTGTGCCTGCGCCGAGTTCCACCCCGTTGATGTTCGTAAACCTGAGCTGGAGCAGATTGCCCGGGTAGTTCTTGAGAGAGTCAATCGTCAGCTACCCAGAAGATGCAGTACCTTAAAATTGTCTCGTATCATTGGTGGCGCCAGCTTAGAGAACGGAGACATGATAGTCGGATTCGTGGTACGGCCAGGAGAATTTCACTACGAAGCCTACGCTCCCTCTAACGGCAATGAGTCAAGCTACAGAATTACCCGAACAAACCCCATATCAGGGACTTGGTGTACAACGGATTTTTTCTGGGAACTTTATTGTGATTGCAATTTTTTCGCTACTTTACTTGAATACGTTCTCGGAGATGGTGTTGCTGAGCGTAACAACGTTTAAGTGGAATGATATTGCAGTTGTTTTGTGTCAGGATGATCTCTAATGTACATTGAAACTATACACGAATTTCGTATTGTAACTTACAACCCTTGATTTCTCCTTTTAGGCATTCTGTTTTGCTAACATTTATTAAAACTGCAAACATTTTTATGTGTACTTGTCCTTACTCTTTATTTTTTCATACTTTGTATATGTGTTATGGTGAGTCATTTTATCTCCGTTCTAGCTTCAGGAGGTCAAGAAAAGTACGAGCATTAAATAGCTTCATAAAAATAAAGAAATACTGATCTGAATACCCTTTACTACAGTTCATAAGGTAAGATTCACAGTAAGTACAGTAAGAAAAACAAACATAATCCCCTTTTACCCAGTTACTGGTAACCAGGTAAAGTAAATCTTCAATGACCATGAGGTCGTATACGACCATGGAATATGTCTCTAATAATAACGGATTGAAGCGAAATAAAGTTTTAGGAGGTTCACTACTGTATTTGACGCTTATCAACCATACTTACTTACAAGCCCGTTTTTACACATTATTTTTCACCTCATACTCACAAAAACGTCACAGGTACGGAGCCTAACACAAATTTCATGCAAGCCATTCATACTTTTCCTTTCATACAAGCTTCACATGCGGGAAAAAACCGTTTTTTCACTGTGAAAAAGGAATGAAAAATTTATGCAGTGTGTGTAAAAAAGTATAAGTTGCCATGGCAGTGTCATAGATACATGAAGTTTTTATGAGTGTGAAGTGAAAACATTATATTATGTATGAACGGGGCTTTACTAGCTCAAGCATTTTGAAAACGATCTAAATCTCGGAGTTCAAAAGTTCTCCTCAACATCCTTGAACTTTTACTTCCTGCCTAAATCCTAACAATACCGAAACTAAACCCAAGCTGCTGCTGTAGATGCAACTTTCAAACAGGACAATGAAAACAAGGAAACGAGCAGAACTTCAATGGCCTGTCATCAAAAATGTTGCACCTGGTCGGCAGGCCCAGGTATTGAATCGGTTAAGGTGCGAGCAAGAACGTTGATATAAGATTAGTACATTCCCACCCATGAGCCATGACATTCAAAAGAAGCCAGGCAGATACGTTAACGATGCGTAGCGGTATCATTGATTCTGTGACCTGTGACCCGAAAGTCCAGTCTAGAGTCTGGCATAACAACTGCTTATGTCTAGCACAAGCTTGGCATAGTGCTTATGGCGCTACCATTCTACCATAGCAATGATCGTTTACACTCGAGACTCGAGCACAAATATTCAAGAATTCTTACATTTCTGCTGCGTTGGTTGTTTTTCATGTTTTATGCAATTCTTATGCCACACTATGAACAAGAGGCTATGCAGGGCCATATATTTTCATGACATTTCTATGCTATTCATGTTTTACGCCAGACTCTACCCGCAGGGCTAAAGGTAATATCTTTTACTAAAAGGACGATAAAGGTGATATTTTCACTAAAGGTGATATTTTCTGTCTCCTTAACAGAATTTAGGCTGTGTTTTTGTCTATTTTGTCTCTCTTTCACGTCTTTAGGTCAGGGATGAGAGGCCTGGAAGTTCAAGTCCACCTGCTGCCCCTTTATCCTTGCACTCAATTTCCCCCTAGAATCCAAATTGAAAGCAAGTTCAGGGCCACGCCACGACATAACTTGTTTATGTTCTCCAGCTAATCTCCCATGCATTACTCGGGTCATCTTGTGAGCGAACTCGTCTTCCTCTTAACGCTTAACAATTATAAACTTAAGGTGCACGTACACGTTAAGGTCTTGTACATGTTTGATCCCTTAAATGCTTTTAAGTACCCTCCGCCATGTACAAAGGTTTCATCATGCATGGATGATCTCGCATATCTGGACCCTCCTAATTTCCGAGCTACCTGAAAGTAAAACTCAGACTTTGCTGTTGTTTAAATCCAAAATCCAGCCTGGCAACCTTTCCAAACTTGGAGAAACAACAATTCAAGTTTTGAACAACGTTTACATCATTTGGAAACTGAAAACAAGATCCGAAATCCTCGTATATTTACTAGCGTTTCTTCACAATTTTCTTCAGTCTCCGAAATCTCTCTCCAGAGGAAAGTTTACTACACACACTTCTCTACAATTCCTAAGACTCGTGTACCTACTTCGTAACCATTTCCACCCCTTCTGTTAATTGCCATGGATCTCGTTCGGAAGATGCTCGACGAGGTAAGTTTGCAAGCTTATATTAATTCTTTTTAACGATTCCACTACCGTTCCAAAATTCCGCTTCGCAGCATTTAAAGTACTCCTTGAACAAGTACTATTCTTCAATGGTAATTAAGGAATATACGTAACAATTCTTTCTGCTTCTAGGCAGCGCCTTCCTCGGAACTAGCTCGACAAAGCCGGGATTTTGGATTCCCATATCCAATTATTAACTGGATTGGCGCTCTCGTTGTTCTCTACCTTGTCCTGTACCTCCTGTCGTACTATGTCGGACCTGCACTTTTTGGGACACGTTATCCTTACTACCGTGCCTTGAACACACCTTTCCCTTACCAAGTGATGAGAAATCTCCCTGCAAATGGCGGTCTTCCGCTGGTGAGTAATCCTTTAAAATCTGCATCGTAAACTGTTCTCACATCTTGCGCTCCTCTATCTCTAGCTAACTTATCAACACAGGCCTGCCAGTGCAGATAGTAAACTATTGACCAATTTAAAATGTTAAAAAACACTCCTCATTCTCTTTGTCAGAATCCAGAAGAAGCTCAGCGCCTCACCCAGCAGGTTACAAGAGCAATACATCGATAAATTCCTGGACAGCAATCAAAACACTGTGGTTCACAGTTCACAAGACCATTTGAAACTAAAAAGACTGCTTATATCTCTAGTAAACTGAATTGAAATTTTAGTAGCTCTCTATAGGATGTTTTTTAAAATGGAAATCAATTTAACCTGTTAATTTCAAGCTTTGGATTCAAGGCAAGACGCGCTTTACTTTTGCGTAATCCTAATTGACCATCTTCATTTTGGCATGTACCAACCTCGGTGAATCTATTTCAGAATAAACTTAATGATTCATACTTAAACGGCGAAAATGGCTGTAAGCATTGTTTTAATTATTAAACAGAAAACTTATCATTTACACATGATTGCATTTTAAAACTAGTTCAATTGCAACAATCATTGCGCATTTGCTAAAAATAATCGCGTGTCTGCGTTCATTCACAATCCACACTAAATTAGATTGCAGAACAAATAAAAACCCATACTAAATCATCCGTTTCCTGTCTCTACCTTCGTCTAGCGCATGACATCTTCCTTACATCTATAACCGCTTAGCCTTAAGACTAATCATTGATTTCAGTGATGACAGCTCTATTATTAGCAATGAACATCATCACACACCTGGATACCATTTCATATATATAACGTTCACACCCACGTGCGTCAGAAGTAGGCACGTGCTTAAGGAATTTCGTGAGGACTCGGTTTATCAAGCAGCTAAAAGATTCGCACGTGAAAAGGATATCTGAGAAAGTGTTGGTGTAGACGCAAGAGGGGCGGGCTTACTTGGGTAGTGCGAAAATTTGAAATGTGTAACTGTGTATTTTTGACACAAATATAAAATAGCGGATATACCCGAGAGGAGTGATGTAATAAATATAGTTAAATCTGATTTACTCTATATATATATGTAGAGTAAAAAAGCACAAAAAGAACTAAAAGATAACAGAGGATTACAAGTAACAGCGTTAAGAGATAACAGGGTTTGCATTTATCAGCGTATTAATAGAAGGAAATAATTCAGCTCTGCACTACAAAGGAATTAGGTCTTTGCAAGTCTTTATGTTTGTTCGAGTTAGTTTTAAGATATCTTGTCTATAATTATCCAAATGTTGTAAAGCTGTTAAATTAGTAAGCCTGATATTTTAAGTACATCCGCATTATTCTAAGTCATCAGATTATGAAATTGGAACTCGACGATGGCTGGACGCGAAAGAGAAAATTGTGGAAAGTAACAAGGACTATTTTGTGAACTGTTGTGAGACTGAAATCAATTAACAGGTCGAAGGTGCTTTGCAGAAGATCACGTACAATCGAATTTTGGAGCTTGTAATTAATACACTACAATGTGGGAGACATTTATATCATGGTACATTAACTCGTACTTGGGACAGTATGTGGAGAATTTGAATTCTCAGCAGCTATCGTTTGCTTTACGGCAAGGTAAGTATACATATATATGTATTCCAACTATTCCTATCCGTAATATCCTCAGGGTATTTTGTAGGCTTGATTATTAATGAGTTTTTATTATTTCCCTTCTTCAGGAGAATTGGAGCTAGAAGATGTACCTTTGAAGAAAAATATATTTAGAAGTTGGGGCTTGCCAATAGAAGTTCGGTCTGGGGTTGTGGGTCGTATCCGAATAGAATTTAACATTTTCAAATACTTCAAAAATGAGCCTGTGCTTGTATCCATTGAAGATGTGTACCTTGTGGCTGGACCACTGGTGCTATCGGAGGTAATTCCGTACTGTGTATTTTAAATTGCAACGTATAAACTTGGCTATGTGTGCGCAATGTGGGTATTGTTGTTATTATTGCAGTGGGACCCGATGGAAGAAGAAATGTTGAGCAGGGAATCTAAGATGAGTGGGCTGGATAGTCATGAAGCTCGATGGAAGGCAAATAACGATTTAAAAGCCAGTACAGGATCCTACTATTCATTATACTTTTCTTCAGTGAGAATAGGGGCTTCAATAGTTACTAAAGTTATTGAAAATCTCCAATTGAACGTTCGTAATGTACACATTCGATTTGAAGAAGACATCGTTGAGGATCACAGAAATAGAGTCTTCGCTTTTGGCATTACCCTGGAAAGTGTTACCGCTCAGAGTTGTGATTCGAAATGGAATCCATTATCTGCATCTGGTTCAAGTGGTGCGGATGAGTCATCAGAGTGTTCCTACAAAACTTTGCAACTCAATAAACTTGGAGCTTATTGTGATACGAAAGCGGAAAAATTCAGTGGATGCACACCGCAGGAATTAAAGGTAGGAGTGTGATTTTGTCTTTTCGTGTACAGCGTAGTACCAACCGGTTGATAATTTTGTTAATGTATGTATCTTATATTTTCTAGATAAAAATTCAGAATTACCGCGGCACGCACAATTATATTCTGTGTCCCGTCTCAGCTGAAGCACGAATATCCAAAAATAATTCCTCTAATCCTCTGTCAAGCTCGGCAAAGCCTCGTTTCGATATCCACTTAATACTCGATAAAGTTCCTCTTCAGCTTGCGGATACTCAGTTCAGACAGTTGTACATAGCCTTAAAGAACTTCAGAAGACTGCAGCGTAACTGCCGCTTGAGGCATTACCGACCCTTTGCAGCAGTTAGGCAAAGCCCGAAGGAGTGGTGGAATTACGCCGTGAAAGCTATATTATTAGTGAGGGGATACAAAAGTAGGAAGCAGCTAACTAATTGGGAAGACGTTCTTCAGAGGGGAAAAAATAATGTGCAATATGTTAAAGCTTACGAAAAACATTTGTCGGGGGAACTGCTGCCATTTGACGTGCGAAAAATTAAAGGTAATGTCATAGTGTAAATCGGCTTTGGCCGGTGTACCAGATTATATAATTCGGCAAGCTGTAAAAGTTATTATTATTATATTCATTTATTTTCTATTAGATACTGTTGAGGAAGAGCTTCACTATGAGGAAATCATAATTTTAAGAGAATGCGCTATGTCTCGCATCGATCGGATCAACAATACTGGAGCCGGTGATGCTAGAGTTCAGAGTACTCCTAGTAGTCCAGTTCGGGAAACCCCAGGAAACGAAGCCAATAGTGGTCAGTCAGTAATGGGGTGGATGTTTCCCTCGTGGTGGGGATGGGTATCGACGAATGAAACAGCAGAGTCAATAGGAACTTCCATACCAGGTTCACCTTGTTCGGAGGATGATCTTGGGCCGACGCCTCACCAGAGTCTTGAAAATCTCAGCGATTCGAAACTAGTACAGAGCCAGTCCGAATTCGATGAAGCTATAATGGACGATGTCAAGGCTTTTGGACGCGATACGATCTTGGCGAGGGTTAATTTCGTGCTGAAACAAGGAGGCGTTACCCTAAAGAAAAGAACTGGACCATTCCTCGGTAAGCCTGAGTACACGTACACTAGTTATATTTATTGTTTATTATAGTTAAGCGTGGTATTATAATGTGATGATAACCTTGGATCACCCGAATCCATCTTTGTATAGATTTTGAGTTCAGCGGCCTTGACTTTAGGATGGAATTGCGACCCAGATCAGGCGCACACAAATTACAGCTCACGCTTAAGTCTGTACTGTTACGGGATTTTTCAACCAAGTCTCTTATTGTCGCTCCGCACAACACGGCTGGATTCAAGTTTGGCATTACGTCTCCTCAAACTACAAAGGAAATGTTAGAACCTGTTTTCCGACTAACTTACGAGCGAAAGCCCCAGCCTAAAACGGTGCACCGAGTCGTCGTAGTCACAAAACCTTTAGATTTGGTTCTTTATCCCATTCTCATGGAGGACGTGACTAGATACTTCGCAGTCGATCCAAAACATGGTAAACGTAAAAGCAAATAAATATTTAATGTCATGCCTCTTAAAATAAACATGGAATACAAAATTTACTTACATTATGTTTTATAATGTAGTTTCAGATGATTTAGAAAGTCCATATAGTGGTTATGAAGTTATGAAGCAGCGAACGAAAGAAGAGCTCAATGCTTACTGGACTAAACTTCTCAATCAGCATGACGGTAGCTCATTTGGTGCAGGATCCTCATGCTGGGAAATTGTGATGAGCATATCTGCTCCACAGATTATCATCCACGGAGCGAAAGAATCCCGAGTTAATCTCAAGAAAATATATTCGCAACAGAGTCATTCAGGAGATACACTACGTGGGTCACATATAAATAGCGTAAGTCGGGAAAGAACAAGCGCTAAAGGAGTCCTAGTTGAACCCTTCTTAGTCGTTGACTTAGGACGGTTTCGGTTCACAAATATACCTGACGATGCCTCGGTTGACAGCATGTATGGAATCTCTACTTCGATTGACAGCAGCGATGGAAACTTTATTTACGGTACTAATGACATGTGTAATAGTACGCAATATGTGGAAGACTACTCCCATTCCGATGACGAACAGTTTTTGACCCCGTGTTCATCCCCAGTGCCTGAGTTACAAAGTCCTTCGGACCCTAATTCACCCAGGCCATCAATTTCAGAAGCTAGTGATGCTCCTACGATTAAAAGTCCCGACGGTGATGATATTCGTGGTAGTGGTCTCGGTGATTTGCAAGCAAAGCTGTACAAAAGATACAAGTTAGAAATTACTGATGTGCAAATATTAGTTGTGGAAGGCAAACTGGCCAAAGAAGGTCAATGGAGAACGGCTGTGCTACGCGGAACTTCTCCAATACATTTGCTAGACAAGTTCTCAATAAATCTTCAGGTAAACGATTTAATGTATGTTTGTTAAATTTTGCTATGTAATTGAAGTATTATACCATCTGGTTCGTGTTTGTTTACTAATGCGTTATAGATGGAAAGACGTCTCATTTATTGCGAGAATCCATCGTGGCCTGCAATAACGTTAGATGGGACCTTGCCGAAGTGGAACTTACATCTAAACGAAGGGAAACTGTTTACCATTAGAACTGTGCTGCATTCCTTTTTCGAGAAAGGAAGTCTTCCAGAGGCGGAAGAACATGAGAATTTGAAGTTATCAATGCTTAGTGGTTCGCAAACGAGCTTACAGGACGAGCTGTCTGGTCAGACTCATTCGACAAATGCTGGAAAGCCGGAAAATCGTGAAGAAAAGATGCGCAGAAGTGTTAGTGCGGAAGAAAGTAAACTTTTTGTAGCTAGATTTACCGTCCAGCAAATAAATGTCGAAATTCAACATCTGGGCAGGAGCATTGCGGAGCTACAAATAATTGGAGCAAAAACCACTCTTGTCATGCGACCAGTTGATACCAGCATTAGTTTTATAATTCAAAGTTTACTGTTAGCTGATGGAATCCAAACATTTGGATCTGATTTCGAGTTGTTACTGGCATCTCATAAACACGTTAGGTAAGAAATAGCAAAATAGTATTCAAAAACCTTAATGAATCTATTGTAACACAGCTAAACGGTTTTTTCTTGTTTGTAGCATGGATAGCGTTAGTGGTAGCTTGAGAGACAGCGAGCCAACCTCTCCAGTATCACCACAATCGCCAGCATGTGCATCGCCTTTACCCGGTGCTCGAGGATATCCTAATCAGCTACCAGTTCCTTCGCAGCTGCACCAAGCTCTTGTTACTACATTAACCCAGCCGTCAAGAACGTTTAAACGCGTGCAATCCAATCCAATTATGGAAAGTCGAACTCCAAACATAGAAGCTGATGCCTTAATAACAGCAGATCTTGTCATTGTCCATAACGATGTTGCAATTTTAAATATACAGTGCAATAATTTGGATGTCATTGGTAAATTGATAATTAATTTGCAAGATGCTTTATGCTAGGTAGGTTTTTCTTTACAATGCGAATTTACTTACAGCAAACCAGGAAACAATATTGGAAATTCTACAGTTCTTGCAAAAAGCTTTTCCCAGTGATGTACCTGTTCAAGAAACAGCAAAATCAGCTGCCACTTCGAATCTGGTGTCATCTATTGGCTACAGAGTACAAGCCAGTTTTGAATTTCATAAATTGAATATGCTCTTAGTACGAGGTGTAATAGGTAAAGACGGCAATCAATGTGCCCGAAAGATCGCCACAGCCACTGCAACTGACGCCAGAGTAAACTTTTCGAAAAGTGAGTAACAGATTTCTATTCAGCACAACAGATTCCTCTTTTGACACCTTTGTGAAACTACGTTTATCTATTCAGGTGAAGAAAGCACAACTGTCGAAGGTTCCTTAGGAGGTCTACAAGTCTTAAATTTAACTCGTGAAGGTGCACATCATCAGCGTGTTCTGAGCGTCGGTCAAGATCCTTTAGTTGATGAGTCATATCGAGTAGTAGCTCACGGAGAACTCCGTTTTGCGGAAGAGATTTTAATGGGGGAGAATTCTTCTGCGTTAACATTTTGTTACGACAAGCCTCACGAAAGCAGGGGAATGATCTGCCCTACGTTTAAGCTGAGAATGGCGTCCGTCATTTACACGCATTCTCCAATATTTCTTGTGGACTTGAAGAAATGTATCAGCGAATTTCAGGTAAGGACTGATTATTAACATGTCATGAAGCTATTTAAGTTTCATGAGCCAGTAAGTATGTAACGTAATGTCTGCGATACTTATTGTGCAGGCACCACTAGCAACGAAGCTGCGTTCCGCTGCTGCACAAATTGCATTAGGATTTGTTCGTCCAGAGCCTGGGTTGGGCAATGTCAGTTATCATTCTCCATATGGAAGTTTGTCAGGGTCATTAGATCAATTGAACATTACGGAAGAAGAACCACCTTCTGCGGTAGATGCCACTGAAGAAGCACCTTGTCAGGTTAAGAAAATTGAAGTTGAACTCGATATTGTGTTGGATTCTCCTGTTATTGTTCTCCCGAGAAATCGTCGCAGTCCCGAAGTTTTCGTTGCAAATTTGGGCCAGATAACTGTTTCCGGAAGTCGAAGGGAGGAATATACAGCAGAAGCTCCATCGGATACAGAGTTTCAGCCTCCAAGGTGTTCTACTCCAGACTATTCGTCCAGCCGTGAAGTCTTTAAGCACTCTGGATCATTGACTTACAGAATTCTAATATGTGATATCAGTCTGTATACGCTGGATTTAACACCGAAATGGAATATGCTGGAAAATTTAAAATTGTACGTCCACTGTCCACATTTAATATGCTTTATGCTGTTTTGCAATTTATCATGTTATGATTTGAATCTTTAAATGTACTAATGAATGTATATTTTATTGTTATATTTTCAGTACATTCCCGGCTTGCAGTAGTACATCCGTTATGAAAGCAAAAGAGCTTTATCATTGTGACGCGTCTGTCTCATCTGCAATATTACACAACACAGTGGTGCAACTTAATATTTGCTACAAGAACGAGTCAAATTATGTTGATGCCCGCGATGACCCATTACAGTTCTCTTCAGTCAAACCAAACGAAGATTGTGAGGATGACGATGGTCCCAGTCTCGACTTCAGTGGTCGTGTTGTAAACTCATTAAAGGTTTCCTTAACTCCGCGGCAGTACTCGCAGCTGTTGGACTCCTTGGGTAATATCACTATAGCGGACGAGGAAAATGTTTTCGACGAGCTGGTTGTCTTAGACGATATGAGTGACATGAAATCACGATGGCACAAAGAAGCTTTTTCCATGCATTCCCAAGACCCACACAGATGGAAAGCTCAAAATCCTTTGCCTTTGCCGAGCCCTACGAAAAGTGGGAATGGTGGACTTCCAATATCAGTTTCTTTCGAAGTGCCAGAATTAATAGTGGACTTAGTGTTACCGGGTAGAATCAACGAAGCTCAAAACGTATCATCTGAATTAAACCATCCCCTCAGATTAAGTTGTTCTGAGCTAGGTATCAAATGCAAAAAAACGGATTACATCATGGAAATCTTACTAAGTCTCAAAAGTTTAACCTTGGAAGATACGCAGGAGTCTTCTGATTCGGAAGTGCGTTTCTTGGCTTTATCGAATACTGGATTACGTGGGGATGATACATGGAAGAAGAAAGACTGTGATTTAATGACAGAATCTATAGATGCAAGCACTTTGTCCAATCAAAGCCGCTTCGTTTCTTCCTCATGTCCGGACATCCAGAAATCTATCCCTATCCCAATTGGCACCAAGGAAGGAGAAGTAAAAAGTAGTTCCTGGCTTCCACCCAGCCCATGTGTACGACAAGAATCTTCTTCCCTTCCAAACCATCTTGACGCCCGTGATATTTTTGCTAGCCGATTTATGCGAGGAATGAATAGTAAAGGTTTCAGTGCAAGCAAACGACGAGCAAGCCTCGTTTTGGAAGTAGAAGAGCAAAATGCACAAAGCTTCACTAAACTATTTTACCCGGCCACACCACCTCCGTCACCTAGAGCAGGAGGAAACGATGACATTGGAACTACTATCTATAACAATTTGGTTCAAATAACAATTAAATTCATCGATGCCCGATCACCACAGTTCTTTTCCAAGTACAAAGGAACACATCGATTCGTCAATGTTGATTTCAATGCGCTGGAAACGATTCTATACCCGAGATCCTTTATCTGCCTTCGTAAATTTTTCGCAGAAGTCAACGAGAGTACCCACTTACACAGTGAAATATGGACTCATGAGGCTACGCACGACGCTGGACTCGCGAAACCGCACCCCAATACCAGTTCGTCTGTCGAAAAAGAATCCGTAGATAGTAAAAATACAGAAACATCTATCTCTGTGCAAGCTTTGGGAATCAAATTTGTAAATAGTAAAGGCTTTTTGGCAAGAGGAGAAATAACGAACGTTACATGTAATCTAGCCGGTCGTGGAGACGAATTTTTTGGGGTGGATGGCCGTTTAGGATCTTTACAAATTCGGGACATCAGCCCATTTGTTGGAAAATATCCCATGAAGTTTACATTCCAGGGAAGACAGGCTCTGGATTTTGACTACAGCCAAACAGGTAATGTGCATATCTGGATTAAGTGATGTAACTAGACTAACTTACATAGATGTACTTTTGACTTTTGTTAAGACACACAATACTGTCTTTCAGGTCCCGAAGGTAAATTTCGTCTCCAGATGTCATCAGTTGTTTGCGTCCACACTAACAGATTTTACGTCGAGTTCTCCAATATGTTGTCATCATTGTTTGGATCCTTGTCAGTGGATCCCCAAGAGTATTTGCACGGAAAATTAAAGCACGAAGCTCCAATACCAATTGAAAAATCACCAGTTCGCATATCGCTGGATATACAAGCGGGAGCTCCTGTACTGCTATTTCCTTACAGTTCCACGTCGAGAAAACTTTTAGTTGCTGATCTGGGTCACTTATCAGTCAAAAATAAGATAGTTCAAGACTCTAGTAAGAACATCATCGATGTCATATCTATCGATTTGATCGAAATGGACTTGTTTGGAACAGAACTCCAGTACAATGCAACCGGTATGACTCAGCTGTCCACAGAAACAGTCTGTCAAGATATTTTGAAAATGTGGGTATTAGATCGGAAACATTCCATTGTGAAGACAAGCGTCAACTCTTCATTCCTGAAAGATACGTGTGCTTTAAAACTGAAACTAAGACGATTATTAAGCGGTCGCGAAATTGAAGGAACACATGCCAATACTAGTGTGGAAGGCACATTGACCACCGTTTGCTGCGTTCTAGACTTGGAAAAGTACAAGGTGAGTTGGTTTTATGTTTTTTGTTTATTCTGGGTTTCATTTTACTGAATCGGTAAAGTACTTGCATGGCCTGAATTGGAAATACATCCTAATTAATTATGAATCACGACTTTAGCTTATACGAGGTCTACTGGAATACAACATCGGGGAGCAGCTCGAAGACAACCAGGATAAAAATGATGCACAAAGTAACTGCAAAAGTGACTACATCATTGACGATGCATATCGTCGAAGAGAAAGAGGAGAGTCTCCAAGCGCTAACTCATCGTGCAGTTCCGGAAACATCAGAAGGGATCTTGCAATAGAACTCAATTTAGTCAATGTCACCTTGGAGTTGCTAAATACACATGGATTATCCCTTAGTAAAGTGGATTTCATCAAGTCCAAATTCAGCTTTTACAGCAACTCTGACGGAACCAAGGATGTGGATTTAGCCTCTCAGGAAATTCTAATTTGTGACACCAGAAGTGAACTTCAGGCTTCTGAATCGCAAAGGCCATTCGGGAAGAATGTCTTCACCAACATATTGCAACAAAGCAACAGTACGTCAGCCGCGACACCATGCTCGTCTTCTCAACAGGGTTCATTTCAAACAAGTTCTTACTTGCAAGCAGAGATTCATTGCAGATTAACACCGAAGGGTTCCTCTGTGACGATTGTACTTAACAACATGCGACTTATGCTCATTTTGGACTGGTGGATGGAACTGCAAGCATTTCTGAGCCAACGAGGTCCTGTACCAGATCCGATAAGTGTTTTAGCGTACGCTGTATCTGAACGACTGTATGAACAGTTCGGAAATAGCTCGCAGCGGGATAGTGCGTCACCACTTCTCCGAAAAACACGTCACACAGCTGCTCCCGTTTCAGTATCTGCTGGAATAGTTACAAAACGAGCACCAGTTCTTGATGTGCCCGCTACGACTTTCGAACTGAAGTTAAATGTTTCGAATTGTGAGCTTGTTCTGGTTGAAGATGCGGCAATATGGGATAGTAACGCTATCATTCTCAAGGTAAGTTTTCTGATTAAGTCACTTAAGCCAATCGTTTCGATTAAACATAAGTCGTTTATTATAGTGTCAAATCATGTTTTTTCAGAGTACTGCGGTCCTAAACTATAAACCTCACCTTGAACGCCCAATTACGTGCACTCTGCTACAATGTGAACTGTTTTCCTGTATTTTGGGTTTGGAAATGGATACTGCGCTCTCTATACTGGATCCCACGATTATTAACTTCGAGGTATTGCGGAAAACTAGATTTGAACCTCAAGGAATATTGGATGCTACTCTGGCTCCATCCAGCTCAGAGAAAGTACTAAAAGTACAAAGCTCTCAACTTTACCTTCGCTTATCGTATCACGATATGAAAATGTTCGTCAAGTTTTTAGAACGTTTCTCTAAACAAGCACAATTACATTTATCTCATCAATCCGCCACTGAATCAAACGTGGTCGATAATGGCCGAAACTATCGGGTAATTCTTTGTTTCTGTTATTAATAAAAGTTGGCTAGGAGTGTCGAAGTGTGTGACAGTATAACATTAAGGAATTTGAATAATATGTATATATTTTTATTGTAGCAGGCATTTCCGGAATCATCGTTGAGGAAGCTGGAATTGATGGGATTTTTGCGGGAAGACGCTCTTGAAGCATTGATTGCTTGTGATGGACTTGTTGACGCTGCAGCGATCCATTTGACAGACGCAATGAAAGTACAGGATGAAGGAGAGATTGACATCGACAGACTCGAAGGAAACCAAAGTGTAGAAAAGCCTGACAAAAACTATAACGGGGAATTTAATCTTTCGGAGATCGAGCTTCGCTTCAATTCCCTCTCTTTGTGTGTCATTGACGATTGCAAAGATGCGGATGTACCCCTGCTAGAGCTGTCTGTAAATCAAGTTGAGCTATTTCAAAACTATCTAAAAAATTCTGGGCAAATAGAGTGTTACATCGCGATAGATTTCTACAATCGAGTATTATCCGGATGGGAGCCAGTCCTCGAGCCATGGAAATGCTCATTGGGATGGAAGAAAAATATTGTTGGCGAACTAGGTACTGACCTCAGTATTCTTATCTCCGATTCACATTTTTAAAGAGGCAGTATCAGAGTTAAATTTTTATTTCAGGAGAATACTCACCTGGAAGCGAATTCCCATCTAAAGCGCCCGAATTGGATATTGCGATTTCTTCACGACAAATTATGAATGTCAACATATCCTCTACTCTACTTTCACTATATAAGATCGTGTCTATGAACTGGTCGGAAGACTATGCGCATCAAAAAATTGACAGACGTAGAAACCCATTCGTGCCGTACGTATTGAAGAATGAAACGGGTTCTCAGTTGTGGTTTACGACAATTGTTCCCAACAATGAAGATCTGCTCCGCCAGCAAAGGAGCTTAAGTTTTGGTGCTTCAGACTGGAGTGCGAATAGAGGCCAAAACGAGGACAAAACTAGCTGGATACATGTCTCAAATGGGTCATGTCATTCATTTAGTTTCGAAGGACGCGGCAAGTTGAGACACCGAAACACGCATACACTGAAGAATCACCAGTTAGTTGTCCAAGTTGATGGTTGGGACGCAGTAGTCCCTGTGTCTGTTGATAAAACAGGAAATTATTTCCGTGTCGCTAAACCGAAGAGATCACGTGAACAAGAGCCTCGTTATAGAGTAAGTTTTCAATCTACGTATGTAGTTCATTTGGTTGATTTTATGAATTTTAAACAATGATTAAACTATTATATTTGGATTATGATTTATAGGGCCATCCGGACTTGCCTCTTACGAGACTGGTTTTCGAAGTGACTCTTTTGGGCTCAGCCCAAAAATTGATTTGCGTACGTTCCGCTCTAACTTTGAAAAACTGTCTGGATGATGATGTGGAAGTCAAGCTTGAAAATACTATCGTGTACCCAGCATGTAAGAGACAACTCACATTTTCCATAAATTTATTCCATGAAGCATGTGCGAAAATTTGTTCTCACTGTTGTTGTTGTAAATGATTGTAGTCGCGAAAGAGCAAACTGGAGGTTCTTTTGTAACAAGAATCAAGTCTGGAGCTTGTTACCCTGTGCCACTGCATTCGGTTTGGGCGCAGCTTTGGATTCGACCAATTGTTCGATCCAAATCCCCTACTTTTAATCAAAGTTCCAACTCCAAGTATAAATACTGCAGCACTCATCTTTTAGCTAGTACAGAAGAAAGAATGAAAACTTGCGTATCGGTTGTGGAAAACAATGTGGAACCGTATAGATTTTGTGTCGCTGTTCAGAAAGATGATTTTCCAGCTGATGAAGATGACCTGTATCAGTTACATCGAGGTGGCAGTCCTGCTGCGCAGTATCTCGAAATGTCCAAGAAAGTCAACCTTATTTCATTAGTAAGTCCTCTAGTTGTGGTGAATCTGTTACCCGTTGAAGTTACGTACGAAATTCGTGGAAAAGGTATAAATGGATCCATTCATGGGCACATTGCTGGAGGGAAGGAATCTCGTTTTAATCACGTAAGTGGGGATATCACGGGCCACTTTAGTAGTGCCATTTCGTATTATGATCTAGAGTTAACCTAATTCATTTTCAAATAGACAAATACGACAGAAACTGTGGAGATGGCTTTCCAAATCGAAAATTTTCCATATGGTAGCTCCGTTAGCTTCAGTTGCACTACAAGTGGTTTTGCCACAAAATTGAGAATGATGGACGCACAGAAGCGTCCATTGATTTTAACAGTTCGAGTCGTCAAAGGAGAGGGAAGTAACATAACCATATATTTGAGCTGTCCTTTCTGGGTGGTAAACAAAACTGGAGTACCTATAGTATGCAAGCAGGAATCGACTAATGAAGATGCAGCCGGACAGTTCCAGGAGCACGAAGTAATATACAAGTGTCACCTTATTTGCTTTCAGCCTGCATTCGTTTTCCATTTTATTGGATATGCTGTTATTGAATTTCTAATTTTTCGGTATTTTCAGGTTGCGAGACTTTTGTCACCTCTGTTGTTCAGTTTTTCTGATCAGGATGGAGCCTCAGCTTTGGCTTTGAGAGTCGGTTCTAAACTTCATGGGGATAACAGTAAGCCGCTTTGGTCACGTTCCTTCTACTTGCAGAATGGAATGCAAGTGAGAAAACTCCACGTCAACGTTCCTACTCCGAGATCCGAAGTTGTTTACATGGTTGGAATCGAAGTTAAAACTGGAAGAGGAAGATACCGCGATTCGAGGCTTGTAACGATTGCTCCGCGCTTCATTATCGACAACAGATCTAAATGGAATATTGAAATATCACAGAAATGTTACGCATCCAGTTTTGCCGATCCCGGAGCTGAAGCGACACACATTACGCTTGTAAATGGATCAAATTTACCATTCCATTGGCCTAAATTGGATAAGGATCAGCTTTTATGTGTGCGTTTAGCTGAACCAACAGGTTGCCCATGGTCAGGTGGCTTTCCAGTTGAAAACGTTGATTCGTTTCATATACCAGTCCGGTAAGTATCGGAGCTTTTACTTCCATGCGATTGTGGTTGTGGTAACTACTAAAATCGTCGTCGCTAAAATGATTTTATTTGATTATCTGATTTATATTATTTGTATTTAATGATGCAGGGACCGAGAAGGCAATTGTCAGTTCTTAAGAGTGGAAATTGTTCTCCAAGGACCCACGTACTTCATAGTGCTAGGAGACACGGATAAACTGCCACCGCCTTTTCGCGTGGATAATTTGTCTTTTGTACAAATAATTTTTCATCAGGTAATACTAACAATTGTTTACCGGTACATTATTCATCTTAACATGTTTTTATTCTTTTTTTTGTCTAAATTGATTTCATTGGATTTACAAAAACGCAGGCTGCTGTTGGCGATGAAAAATCGAAGCTAACAGCGAAACCCGAGTCAAGCACCCCTTTTGCGTGGGACGAACCAACACTAGCTCCAAACTTGACCGTATCGGCTCCCGGAGGAACTTCCGTGGTGATATCAATGGATAACCTTGGCTTGGCAAACCATTTAACCTATGAAAATTTTTTCTACATAGCGTTTACAGCGACTTTCCCAGGGGAACAAATGAGATCGCATACCGTGGGCGTCGAAGCTCTAAATTTGGTTTTCGATGTGATAGGAACAAAAGTCATTCTAATGCCAAAAGAGCCAGGAAAGCGGTAAGTCTTAAGTTTGGAACGACAAGTTTGTAAGTTTAGTGAATGCGAATTAACCATTCCTAATATTATCCAGATCACAGCTGTGGCGCGTAAACGCGGATGGACTTATTGAACACGAAGGTTCTAGTCCACCTAGGGAACCGAGGAAACCTGCACCAGTCGGGTCTGTGATGGTCCTAGATATTGCTGGGTCTGGTCCCCAGCCCACACAGTGCACAGCCTTGATGTTGCGTAGACCGGACAGCAGAAGAGCTTGCACCCAGCATTGGACATTTACAGATGACGGACGTCTGAAACTTGAGAAACTGGAGAGCCTATATGTGCAAGCCAAAGATGGTTTTAGAGTAAATACTGAATGTGTGAATCAGAATGATTCTTCAACAGCTTCTTCGTGGAATAAGTGTAAGTGCATATGAACATATAATTTCTAAAATCAATGTTATTAATGTAGATTATTCAATTGAAATTTTAGAACTCACTTTCAAAATTTAAATCCACCTTCATATCCAGTACGCGAATTTCAAATTCGGTATTGAATACCACCATTTCACCTACCTGAAAGGCTTACGAAATATTATTAGTACGTAAAGAGGAATATGGAAGAAAACATTATGTTAAACGTTATGTATTATAAATGTAGGGAATGAAGTGGTACTCGGCCCGGACCATCCTATATGTTATTCCCGAACTGAAACTGGAATACCAGCGGAACAGGCTGTATCGAAGCAAAAGTTAAGACCGGGATCCGGCAGATTAGCACTGAAAGTTGACACGGACGGTCCTACGCGGGTGCTGCGAATCGTAGATGTAGAGAAACCTCCGAGGAATAAGAGACTACAATATGAAATCGAAGAGCATCCTTACAACACAATACCTAAAGTAATGGCATCCGTTACCCTGAAAGCTGGACTTGGAATAAGCCTCGTCAGTTGCAAACCAAGAGAAGAGTTGATATACGTGAAACTCTCAGCGTAAGTCTTTGCAACCATATCATGTCAATAATTATCTATTTGTATTGGTAGATGCAGCGAAAGAAGCAAACACTAATATCAATATTAACTTATGTAAATTTCAGTCTTAACCTTAAGTACAGTGACTCTAAGGAATCTGAATACGTCGAAGTTATCGTGGAAAATTTTCAAATCGACAATCAATTACTGGAAGCTGAAGTACCGGTACCCGTCTTTGTTATTCCTTCGTCTCGCGATCTGGATCATTTTGGCCACGCTTTGATGCCATCAATGCATTTATCTTGGATTCGTTTGAAGTCGAATCTTAACGCTCACGTTTTTAAATCTTGGGAATTAGGCATCAAACCTCTAAGTATTACGATTGAGGAAAAGCTGCTTTTAAAACTCTGCAATTGGTTAGGTCTGAGTTCTAAAATCGAATCTGCAGAAGGTTTGCAGGAGTCTGACTTCGAGGTTCAAAGAGCATTAACTAACGCGACTTCATTGACAGCGAAGCGTTTCTATTTTGGCCAGTTGTCTATTGAATTGAATCACGTAAGTCTCTCCGTTATTCATTGCTCTCTAAGCGGTCACGTTTTAATATTCGTTTCATTTTTATTTACATGATAACTTTTCCCCACTAGGTGAGACTTAGCGTCGTAACATCAGCAAAACTCAGCAACGATCTAGCACTAGTAAAGCGAAGACTAGGACTAACGTTAATAAGATTCGAGGACGCTCATGTCGAATTGGATGCTTTTGTCAAACAACATCCGTTTGAGACATTCGAATTTTTGTTTGCATCATTGATAAAGCATTATCGTGACGAACTTGTATCCAGAGCTGCTATTATCTTAGGATCAACAGATTTCTTAGGAAATCCACTTGGATTTGTCAATGATGTCACAGTTGGGTTTTCGGGATTAATTTACGAAGGATCGGTAAGTAGAACCTGTCGTGTCGATGTTATGTATTTTTGCGGATTTAAATAACTCTAGCTTTAATTCTTTTAATAGGTCGGATCATTAGTCAAAAATGTGACACACGGTATTTCCAACTCAGCTGCCAAGGTGACGGGGACTTTGGGTGATGGATTGGGTCGCACCACAATGGATGATAGATACGAGGAGGAGCGTCGAAGAATACGAGAAGGAATAAGCGGTTCGTCAGCGGAACATTTGAAGGCTGGATTTATGGGCTTGTACCACGGACTAGCTGGCGGCTTTACATCTTTATTAACTCATCCAATTGAAGGAGCAATGCAAGATGGAATACCGGTATAAATTAATCAAAAACTAGTAGATCTTACCACCGTTTGAGTAATTCATCATCTAAATAACTTCTTTGTATCAGGGTTTTGTGGCTGGTTTGGGCAAAGGGATCGTCGGTACTGTCGCGAAACCAGCAGTAGGAGTTTTGGACTTTGCAGCAGGAGCAGCAAATGCAATACGAGATTCCAGTAGGTCATCCTTCCGCACATCGCCAGAACGAGCTCGTCCCCGAAGAGTAGCTGCAGCTGCCGGTGGTCTTTTACCCCTATATTCTGAAATGGCATCGAGAGGCCAAGAACTATTGTATGAAGTAAACAACCGTAATTACGAAGAACTTTATATCGGATACGAAACCTTGATGAGTGGACCGGGGAAAGATTTAAAAGTTCTATTGTCATCTCAAAACATTTACGTCTACAAGCCGTCCAAAACGAGTCAGATCATGTTAAAAGTTCATCTGAGGTAATTTATTCGCTGCATGCATAAAGGTTTCTGAGTAATTGGTGTACACGTTGAAACTAACTGTAATGATGTGATTTTTATGCATTCTAGTGAACTCGTGGAAAGTCGACTAGTGATTATCAGAAACGAGAAAATCTGTATAGAACTAGTGCGACTAGTTCCAGGAGCTGAAGGTCAGAGAGAGCAATACAGTCCTCAAGTATCCTGCGATAGCGAATCCATAGCCAGTAGAGTCGTCCAACAAATTAATTACGCCAAAGTTCTTTTCGAAGAAATGCGACATTCACAAATTCAAAAGACAGAATCTCCAACAGAATTTTAAAAGCCACAAGTTCCTTTGTTATTAAGCTCTAAGTAAGTAGCACAAACTAGAACATTTCCCGTATCTGTTCATAGTCATGAACATAGAATGAATAACTGATTATGTATGTACTGAATATGGTTAGCTAGACCTCTGCTAGAATGCTTCAAATTCCCCTTTGTAATCGTAAGCAAGGTAATATTTTAAGTTTACACACGCTATGACTTATACCTCATTAGAGTATGGAGTATGGAATAATGAGTTTTCAAACTCGCAATCATGAAACATCGAGTTTATTTTAACAAATCTGCTAGCCTCAAGTTATTTTAATAACAACCTGACCTCGCAGCCCTACTGCCGTTTTATATTCTTTCAGTTTAAGTTATTCTTAATTTGCTCAGTCTCTATGATCAAACTTTTATTAAGTTTCCTTAAAACTCCGCGACTAGTGTGATTCCTATTAGTCTGCAGTCTGCACACGGTGTGATATTTGTAAATAGTAATCTTGGAGTTTTATATAAGTTGTTCGCAACCTCATTCATCCGTAATGTCTAGTCTTTAGAGCTGGCTACTGATTTTACTAGTAATAGCTCTGACCGCATACGGAGTAAATCTAGTTTCTAAGATCCTTTCGCCACAAGTACTTGCAGTTTTTATAGGAATGTAATTTCACATAAAGATGCAATAAATATTTTGGACTGATATGACATTAATCATCACAAGTGCAGGCTAAAAAACTTTCTTTTATTCCCTCCCTCCCAGAATCAACCTTCCATTCGCCTCAGGAGAAATATATTCCTATCATGTCTAACCACCATAACTTCCACCTTTTTTATGATAGCCGATATAAAACATTTCTTCAACTATAATCTCCTTCTTACTGGGTATAATGTGCACAGGTAATCACTTTCTTTCATAGAGCCCTGGTTAATGCATCGTAGAACGACCAAACTTAAGAACTTAAAACCCGTTTCCAATTTAAGCCAAACTCTCAAGTCCTTCTCAAGTCCTGAACACCAGTGATTCAATTCCTAGTAGAAGCATCGTCACAGACACGTGCAACTGGTATACACTCCTACAGCCTATGAGCTCAAAAGACCCATGAAAATGACTTACCGTAGCTTTCTTTCCCTCAGTCAAGAATCCGCTCCCCAAGTGAGAACATCAGGAAGTGAGAACTACCATACTCCCACACACTTGCAATCCTTGCCAAGCGCTTTTAAGATTTTTTCCAACCTTTACAGTTCAACCAAACCAGAATCTTCTATGAGCAGTGAAAGCATTACAAGCTTGTTTTAGTTTTCACCACACGTAAACCGTTACTTTCACTACACCGCATTGTCAAGCTCCCGTTTTAAAATGCCAAAATATCAGCAACGTTTATACTCTTTGGAATCCCATACCTGTGCTTTTTAGGATCCGTTTTGAACCCAGTTCTTGATTTCCACAAAATCAGAATGAGTATCGATGAGATTTCCTTGTCGTCCACAATGACGACAGGTGTGTATCAGTTAGAGTCCTACATAAACTCCACAAACCTCACAACAGCACCTACAGATTTATTCAAAGGTCATTCTGTGACGCTCACGACGGCTGCAGCAATATTTTGTATTATATTCCTCGTGCTAGGAATCCCTGGAAATCTTATCACTATCATTGCCCTCATCAGATGCAAGAAGGTACGTACAATGTGTTGAATTCGTTCACAATTTCATTAATTATTGCTTCAACTTGAAGATACATCTTGCCCATCCATCATCATAAGCTTCACATAAGTAAATTAGAGTTTGTCCCTCTGCCCTGTTTCATCCTCCATTTCGATTTCTCAACTACTACAAACATTTTATTCCCTTGACCTCCAAGCATCAGCAAAGGCTTGATCATTGAAACTCGTTGCTACAATTATGATGTGTGATAATCCGAAGAGGAATTACGATGACAGCAATTTTACTGTAGAGAGAGAAAAAACCGCGGAAATTTCTCACATGTGCCAACAATCTTTACCGGGGTTTTCGGCTTCCGCCTTTTTCTGCACACATCCAAGAGAAGCTTACCTAACTGTATTACCCGAGAGACGAGCACGATTTAATTTGGTGATGAAGTCGCAGATAATATGATACGCTCCTCTTCATTTCCCATCCGTGGGAAGAAGAATAATAAGGACAACTGGGAACTATTTATAATGGGAATTGGTGTCAGAAGATAGCAAAGCCAAGTTTCGTATCTGGTTACCAACGTGTCAGCTAGTCAGCTACAACCACGTTGCTAATACAAGCACTAAATCTTCACCCTATGCAGTTAGTTACCTTCATCTCATTCTCTGTATACGTATGGAATTATGCATCATGTAATTACATGTATATAATGTGTGCCTTATTTTGTAACTGGCTTTTGATACATCTCCATGCAATTTCCTCTTTCATTAGTACAGCTAGCAAATTCATGCACATGTTACATTCTTGGTACCTTTGGGACAGTGTAACATAATTGTCATGTAGCGGGCAATCTTTAGCCTATAAGCTGTGCTGGGTGTTAAGCTACCAGAGTTTGGAGTTAACTTACCCCGCCTCTACTCTTAATTATAATCAGGCTATCCAGCTAGCCGATTTCACAACTTTCCTTAAATTAATCAGTCTCTACTAAATCTACTAGCTCCTCCGGAGCCACTCTGTACCTAACCCTGTTTCCGGTTCCAGTTTCCGGTAGGTTAATATTACCAAAAGCGTTCCTTCTATTCGATTCACGGGATGTAAACTATCCTTTAAGAACCATGAACTGAAATTATGGATGACTTCCCTCGCATTAATATTTGTTTGCCTTTTGCTAACTTTTTTCAATGGTAATATTGCAGCCATTATTGCGCTACTCTTCATCATTTACTTCCGTTGCGGTTGCTGCAAGCCCCTAAATCAATTAATACAGCAGTTCGTGATACCTAAGTTATCATCAAAATTAGTATTGAGGTAACGCTTGTCGTTTCGGTTTTGGCCTTTTTATCTTGCTAAATATTTTCTAAAGGGTTGATTGCAAAGTGATATATCAAAGCATATTATTTTTACGGTAGATAATGCGTATATTACCACGTTAATGAAGTGTCCCCATGAAAAATGCCTGAATCCTATATTAACGGACGGTCTTCCTTGATGATTCATGAGCTCCTTGGAAATTGCTTTCGCTTGTCTTGCAAATCTTTCAATTATTTAAGCCTACTACCCGCTCCTCCCAATTCTTATTTTGGCATGAATACATACGGAAACACGGGATTCCATGTCCTTGATGATTTCGCAATAATTCCATCACTTAACAGAGTAGGAGAAAGGAGCGCAAGATTTATCGCTGTATTTAATGCCTCAGACATTTCATCTCGTCCAAATCTCCCCTCCACCACCGTCCATCCGTTCCCCTAATATTCCGACATTCGGCCTACTTGGTAATGAATTAATGGCTTTCTCCATGTCTCTGAAGCAAGTGAGCCGAAACGGGGAATTGTATTCATATCGACTCCTCAAATAAAGCTAGCCCCTCTGCCTACAGCCTATCCCCTATGCTTCTCAAAGCCAGGATAGTATATAGGCACGATAAAAGCAAATACACACACAGTAGTACCATAGATTTTCTCAACCATGAAATCGTTATGTCAATTTCCCCGCATCCTATTTAACTTCCGGTCGTAAGAAGGGACAGTGAACTTGGACAAGAAATGGGATTCCTCAGAGAAGATTTTAGTGTGGTTTGGTGAAAGCAGTTTTCATACCCTTCCATTCCTACTTTCTCCGAGTGAAAGTCTCAGAACCTTTGATGTCTGTAGCTCAGAATCCTAATCCCCCTTTAAGAATCTTCCTCCTCCGAATCTCCTTTCCCCATCCTTCCCGACCATCCTCCAGGCTTACGTGTTACATTGACCATCACTCCTGGCTCACTGGTTCTTATTTGAGTGCTGGGAATAAGCAAGGACAGACTCAAATAAATCCTTCCGAGTTCATTTACTCACAAACAGTTGGAGAATTGACTGAATATAAAGAGAAAGCATTCCGACAACCTCTTTCCCTCTTGATGGAGGAGATGAAGAGGAGCAATTATTCTAGCTATATTTTAGCTGGTGAAAGCAAATACATAATGGCCGTTCCTTCTCCCCAACTTATTGCCTCTTTGAAAGGTTTCAACATTCTCGATACTTGTGGGGTAATTGCTCCCTAAAGTTGGAGAAAGCATAAAGGCGAGCAGGTTAGTGGAGAAAGTACACGCAACTCTAGCTAGAGTGAAAGCGAACTCACTTCAAACTCAAAGACTTACTCGTGACTTCTCGTCACTTTCACCTGGCATAAATTCCCTGCCTGCTTTCTTTTTCCCAATTTTATTGCATTTTCATACCCATTCCCTCTCACGACTTTCACCTAAAGCTCCATACAATTCAAAGATGGACGGTAGATATGGGTAATTGCTAGTCATATTAGATAAGGCTCTGTGGCCTACATTCTGACATTATTTTACCCCCAGGCACCAACTTCTATCAAACCCAAACGCTAACCATTCCATTCCTTGAATCAATCATGAATCCATAACAAGCCAGTTCCACAAACTTGTTACTTCTTCAAGGAATACGAGGAACAAGAGCGTTGGTTCCCTATGCTCTATTCGATTTCTAACATTTCAAACCACTTTTCAATATTTCAGTTTATTTGCGCTCATAAGCATACTGCTTCAGTCTCCATAATCAAACTTTATCTTACTGAATTTAACCATGAAACATGTGGAGGAAACCAATGAGAGAATTTCCTGAAAGTAATCAACCTGGGTCTTGTGGTGGTGTCGGTATATAACATGTATATCATTCCTGCACCACAACCATAAGGTACACACACACACAGGAACAGCATTCAGCCTCCACAACCCTCCAAGATTCTTCGAAAGCATATATTTATTAGCAAAACCAGATTGTATTTCATGAGGAAAACCGAGTAGTTTAATAATTGCGTGCGGTCTTCCAAAGGAAACCGAAACGTTTGAAGACCAAGGAGAGAAGGTCGATATTTTCAGAGCATGACTCTCCTTCAACCCAAGGAAATTTGATATTATAAAGTTTCCATTTCACTCCCTTGATTCTGGTATCCAGTCAACGGAAATACCAGATTCTTGCTCCATATTTTCCAGATCGAGCATGGCAAAGGCAGACTACGTTGAAGTACTGCACGAGCATACTGCATAAAGCGAGACCGTTCAGCAGTTAATGCATTAAAGTTTGGATTCCAGCCATGGAATGTATCCTCCTCATTCATAATTTGCTGACTCTTGTAGAACCTGATAGCTTTTGTCATTGGGCTGAATTGTGAAAGCTTGAGCTAAATTATGCATGAAACTTTTTCTACTTTTGCCAAAAGGCATGCATCCTAATTTACAAAATTCAATCTTAGTCTTTGGTAACCATTTACATACGCAATTTGATCTCAAACTTCCGAAGAAAACTCCCATTAGATACGAAAAAATAAAGCACTCATGGTTTAAATTTTTGCATTCAAAGAACTTTTTACCCTAGTGTGTCTTTTTAAAATGTTCTTGAAAGAAGTGCCCTCTATTATCCACCCTCCCTAAATGCACTTTTGCTTTCCTTAAAGTGCCCTTAGCTGACAGCTCACTGCCTCTGGTTCCAGCTACATCCGTTCCACAACTTACGTTGTTATTCTTTTTATAATTTCATCAGTATCAAACCTCTTGACCGTTCCAACTTTTATGTTCCTCTTCCCCACATGCTTTCCTCTAAATCCAGGCCAAATCCGCATTTACTACTAAAACGCTTACATAAGAATAAATTTACCTTTATTCATGTTTTCGTCGATGCATACAGAGGTCGTAACTTTAGGGCCAACTGGGTCAAAGATTTTCTTAGGGATTTAGGGAATTGAACCCTCCTTATTTCTCCAGTAACGTGCTAAACTTTATCCTCAATCATTGATAACTTTCTGTATATCTGGCAACTTTAGGCCATCGTCTCTTATTCGCATCGTTCCCCGTTCGTTACTTAAAGTGGCAGTGTGTCTCACCGTCCCTCCCGCTTCTAGTCATGATACTTCGTCTCAGCTCTTTTAGAGCTTTCTCTAATCGAATTACCTTCACCAAGAATTTACGACAGCTCTTCTTGATTCCTCCCTCCATCAATTTGAAACGGCCGTGGATTTTGGACGGACATTTATCCTCCCTATACTCTTATCCCGGAGTAATTGTCTGGAGTGAAAAATTATCACTTCCTGTATCCCCCTTGTCAGCAATTGCAGGAGTCGTAATACTACATTTTATAACGTTGCATGGAATGGACAACAGCTTCTTCTCTAGTCTACTTCTACACCAGATCCTTTCACCGACTATAGTCACGCTTCAGTGTTCCTCCTGATTCACCGCAAGCAATAAAATGTTGAGATAAGTTCAACTTTATATACGTGTGTGGGCGTAAGGGAATGCTTTTTTCAGATTCCTGAAAATGATTTTGTTTTTCTCAATCGAGCAAATGAATGCTGCTGAGTGGAAGTTTTCATGACTATTTTTTCCAGTCATTTCATTCTTGTAAAAATTCCTCATTTAAAACACTTTCTTTTACTTGAAATGCTTAGACGTTGCATTCTACAGCCTGCTGCTACTGCAGCATTATGTTTTTATCATGGAATCCAGATACTTTGTTTTTGCAATTTAAACCCCACAGTTATTAATGACAAATGGATTAGGAATGACATTGCAACCTCCAACGACGAGCTTTTTGCTAACAGCCCTCACGCTTTTTAAGAATTTTTCATAAGCTTAACAATTGGTATTTATAATTCACTTTACTCAACGCATGAATTAGCATTCGCCAAATAACTAAAGCATGTGACTTGTACTCTGCATCCTGATCTAATTTACCTAGCATTAAAAAATCTGCTACTTTCTCTAAAAGCAATCCTTTGTATCACATTGCTTCCCACAGGAATAATTTCAAGCCCATTCTTGTTTGTCACTCTGTGGTTTACGATTACGCAACAAGATCTTTGCCAAATTTTCTAGGATTGCCTACTGTTCAAGACTTGGGACGTGTGTTCTGTTTTGGCTGTATATATTTATTTAAAGCCCATCAAAGAGTTTACAGCCCGACCGCCCGCCCCAAATGATAAACGAGCATCTGTGAAATCCTCAATACATTTCGTTTATTTCACCATCGAATTACTGTCTAGTTTATTTAAGCAATAGAGCCTCTACCCACTTGAAAACTCCAATAAATTCATCCCCTTCTGACTTCTCTTTTACTCTTTTAAAACATTCTAAAACTGGAATACAAAGTACAAGGTGTGCCCAAGGTCTGCTTCTTCCATCCCTTCAATCTCACTTCCTTCCAACCCATGTCATTGCTGTTATTTCTGTGCTTAGCCATTCAAACTTGCTGAAATTTATACGTTCCTTGGAATCCCCTAGCATTTGTTTATCATACAAACTGTGTTTTGGCCTGCATGTGTAAGAAACATTTGCGAAAAACTCAAAGAGTAATTAAAGGTAAACCGGATGTTGCTTACGCACGTAAAACCCATTTTTACCGTCTCTGACGACCTTTATCCTTTTAGATATTTCCTTGAATTTCAACACATAATTTACAAATATATCATAACAGTTAAACTAAATCCAAATGCTCTATCTCAAGGCTTTCAAAGCCTTGACGTCAGGAGAAAATCGGTTCGAGAACGGAGAAATAGCATCAGTCAAACCGTCATCGTTAAAACTTTAGTCTTCATTCACATTTCAAAATTCGTAAACTTCATTTCAAAAACTCATCTCTCCGAAAGCTCAGCAGAGCTCGGGATAAATAGTACGGAATGGTTGCAACAGATATCCTGCAAAGATGGAATATTTCCGGATACATTAGTATTTTTCGCAAGCTTTTGATAGTCAGAACATGTTTTTTTATGCGGATGGACAATTTTGCAAAATTTTTGCATCCCCTCTACCGTCCCATGCATTACCATGGTAGCTTTGTTGGGATATGCGGAATAAATCACTTTAAAATATTTTTTTTGCATATTATGCCACAACTCTGGTAATCTTTCATTTTCGCTTACTTTCCTCCCCATTCTGTGTTTAAGGACCCGAAAAACCGGATAAGCCCTGCCAGAACTCACAGCAAAAATATCGTATTGTGGGGCAAACGACTTTAGACTGCCTCCTCGAGACATAGTCCTTCCGTTGTCATAGTATCAGCCTAAAATAGGGTTTAATGATAGGAATGGAATTGATAATTTATTCGAGTCCAAAGGACTTCCTGCTTACGTGTGCATACAAGCTTTCAACATGGTCCTTGCTATTGATCCAGGGCAACTCTTACAATCTTAGCTTAAATCCCTTGTACCATCCTCCTCACTTGCCAGATGCACCCGTATATCTTATGTACTTGAATGCTATTTAACTTCTTATAAAAACCGTGTAAGCACTTGTGTAAACCATGATATCCTAGTATCATCCCAACACTTACTTAAGCAACGTCAGCAATATTTGCTTAAATGCTCTTAGCTCTACTTTTCTTGTAAATTGCTCTAATCAGCATTACTTTTAAAACTTTCTTTAATCATCTTCACTCTGTCTTAGGGCGATAAACGTTTTTCTTTTCAAACACGTTTATCATAATAAACTTGATATTTCTCGAGTCGACAAAATTATGAAAAACATTCTTATTATAGTGTCTCAGATTTCAGCTTAGGTCAACTTAAGACTTACTCCCGTCCAAGGTTAAATTAGATTTACTTAAGCTATCAACTCGACTTGAACTCGTCCTTGTTTGCCATGGGATTTTCTCTTCTTCTTTACTTTGCTTTATATATGTCATCACCATCCCTGGAAAATAACTTTTGTTCCTTGTATCTCTCCTTGCAGACATGGAGAGTGAGGAAAGCCTAGTTTTTTCCTTTTGCAGAAATCCTTTCAGGAGTTCAAATTTACTAGGTCAGCTACTTAGATATACTTACCCACTTTCTCCTCCTCCCTTGTCTTCTTTTCCCTCTCCCCAATAATTTCAAGCCTGTGGTCTTTCTTTTTGGGGCCCGCTTTTGGCAAATGACATAAGGACGGAAGTCGCGCTGAGGGCGGAGGAAGAGCCCGCTTCTTATTTATGTCCTCGAAACCTTTTCCCAGATAATTCACAATTCTTGCTCCCAGTCCTTCTCGCTTTTTAAAAGAACCCCGGGAAACTTTTCCGCTTACTTGATTGAATTAAACTTCCCGGCTCCGGATATACCATGAGAGTTTTATTTGAATCCAAGCGTGAATATCATAAAGTAGAATATTTCATCAACTTAAAATTTCTCGGATAATTTAAACCCGCTGACTTGCTTCACTGGAATTTTAGATATTTCTTATTCTGTATAATCATGACTTACTGCCAAATCTCTTGAAGTTTTATGCAAAACAACGGTGTGCTTGACTTCAAAGAAACCTTTAAATGTAGAAGAGCAATGCTTAATGATTAAACGGAAGAAAAGCTGCGTATCAATTATTAGAATAGTTTTCGCGAATATTCAGCAAGGATTGGTGAAACCACTTTTACGCGTTCCAAGTTCCAATTCGGACGTTTTTTAGTTAAAATCTTTTCAATACTACCCCTCACACCAACACCACTCTCCTTTTCTCCTCATGATAAAAATGATATACGAGTGAAAAATTTCGAAGTGTATTCCCGCAGCTAATGCGTTCATGATGAGAAAAGGTAGAGCTTGTGGAATATTAGATTTCCAAGATTTGAAACCCTTGAGAAGGAATCCCATGATTTTCTCTCATTTTTACTTCTAAACCACACATTTTACTACAAAACTTTCTCTGACACCACCCAAACCGAGAGAGAGTGTTGGTTATGTGCAATTTTGTTAGATACTTGCGAAAATATCTTTCTACCCCTTATTTCTTCGTGCAAGTAATACACGCGGGAGCAATGAGTTTGCTCCAGAGAGCAGTAATATAATTCCGATTCTCATAATGTGTCAAGCTTAGCAAGCTTTTATTCTACACTTACGCGCCCTAAAACCCGATTTTCCCATCGTTATGCCACTTCTACGACTTTCTTCCTCGCAAGAGGCAAGAGTAATAAGACTACCATAACGAAGGGGAAAACAAAGGACTCTTTAGCCCCCTCTCAACCACGAGCCTATAACAAGATGAGCAAACCCAAAAAGGAAAACTTTCTCTTATCTTTCCTTTAACACTTGCCGCATTGCTTTCTATCACTTCCTCCTTCCAGAAGACGTAGCGTTTCATACAGCTCTTCTCCCTCCTCCATCACCAACATCCAAGTTTATAAGCAATGGAGAAAACGCATATCTCTGAGTGCTTTGCCCTCCTATCAGTCCGATGGGGAAGATTCTTGTGAAGAATGCATAAAATTTTACTAGTCTTTTAATGATTAGAGCGGGGATCAAAAACGGAAGTACGACAACGGATAGCTCCTTCTTAGAGGCTTTACTTTTAATTCCAGACTACTTGTACGTGCCAGAGAAAGCTTCCCCTTTACCCTCATCTTCTTTACCCCTCCCTATCCCTTCCCTAGCTACTTCCATGTCTGTTCTGCAGATAGTGTAGACAAGCGAATCCGCAGACTTTCCGGGATATTGTTGCAATTTCCGTAGGATTACAAAACTGGAGCAGTTTAACAACGGATTTCTCCTAGCCGGACCAGCCGACCAACCCCACAGCAGCCATCCAATGTTTATGTGGCTGGAGGCCTGCATTAAGCAGCATCAAAGGGGACTGTCTTCTGAATTTGCTTAATCCTTTTAGCATTCTAACCCGGAGAAAGTTTCCTCCAATCCTAAGTGGTCCTTACTTTGCATAAAACAATTTAAAAGGGAGAATCTTTGCAGATTTTCTTTCGCCGATCCCATCCATAGAGATGTCTTAGGTCTGGTCTATCCGTATGTGTAAACTTTCAAATTGCATAGAATCATGTTCCCATTGTCCAACTTTCTTTGAGAAGAATGAAACACTTCCGACACTCATTCTCGTTCCTTATTAGCTCTTTCAAGAAGTAGAGGGGAAAGTGATGAGAGTAATTTGAATACAGAGTGGCCCGGGTCGGATAAAAGACAGGTTTTACTGTGCCAAATTTTCAATTTCTTCTCCAAATGTTATTAACTCTGCTCCCTCCTCTCCCACTATCACCCAGTCGAAACTCAAGAAGCAAAACCCTTGGATCCACAACACGGTATAACTTTCAGACTAACTGAATCCTATAGTCCCCTGGATTTGCACTTTCACCCACTTTCACTCAAAGTGGGGATGGAAAGGTTGCATCGAAGGAGCAGAATATAGGTGATTACACGGGTGAAAGCAGTGCTACTCTTGCTCCATGCGAATAGTGGAGAAATAGATCTATAAATTTCCTAGACGTCCACGCTTCACTCTTTTACTTTCTCCGGAGAAAGTTCAACCTTCTGTTTTCTCTAACACTTTCGCTTTCTCCCTGATCCTCCTCCTACTCACCAGAAGTCATAATGACTTTCACCAGTCTTCCTACAACAGGGTCTACGACCCAGTTGGGACCGGTACGGCACATTTCCACAGGCTATCGCTCTGGCTCAAACTGTAATTTCTGTTTTCTATTTCCCGAAACCATTTCCCCATCTCGTCCTAACCTCGTCTTCCTTGAAACGATACTTGAATCACAACCTCACGTCCTCTCGCTTACTTTTCCATCTTAAACAAAGCTTGGGATGACACTGACAGATACATTGCATCAACTACTTTCCCTCCCACTCTTTCCCCTCTATTACTGACATTTTCAGAGCGCTGCTATTTCCCGGCCTATTCAATAGTCAAGATCCTACACGAAAACAATTCACTTCCCATCATCCCATTCTATATTTTCCCAAAATATGGGAACAAAGGTCTCTGTTTCTGAAGCTTTAATCCTTTAACCCTAGCAGTTTGTCTCCAAGACATAATTGACGATTCCTAGCCTTGGCTGGCGAACTAGCTGGCATTCATATCCAAAAAATCCTCATAAATACACTCTTTTGAAGTAATCTGCAGATATTTCCGATTCAGATTGAAACCTTCCGTCCTATTACTCCCATATCGTCCCAAGTCCTTATAGTATGTAGCTCAACGTTCTCTTCTTTCACCGCCCTAGCTTTCTCCAGCATCCATAAAAATCTTGGTGAAAGTCTTGTATCATTTTTTCCCCAGAACCATCAAAAGCGATCAAAAAGAGCGTCCGTTTTGAATAAACTCATTTCCTCGGGCTTCCCTTAATGGTTAATACTTTCTTGTATCGTTGTATCATGGAGGGACTCGCGACTACAATCCGCTAACCCAGTGCAGCTTTCTTCCATATTACACAATATTACACTATTATCTTTCAAACTGTGTTTCTTGATGTCTTTTACTGCTTTTACTCTAGTGCCTCCTTCCTGAGTAGATGCTCCATTTCCATAGAGATTCCTTTCATTTTGACAGCACAGCGAGCCATCTCTCTCGCCCCTATTTCTTACAACCCCTTTGTAATCCAATGCATACTGCATGTGCTCAAATAATTATGACCCAGAAAATAGAGCAACCAGGATTAACCCGACAACCCCAACAAATTCTTCACCAGGCTTACTTTATAATACAACAAGTATTTCCCATTCTCCTATACTTTAAAACCTTCCAACTAACATGACCACAGCTGCCATATCACCCTCTAACTTTCTCCAGCTTAAAAGCATGCCGTTGTTCGTATATTTATAATTTAACCATGCTTACAGCCATCCGAAATTTTCACCGTTTTCCCTTCAAACAACTGTATGGATACTGTTGCAGTTTAGTTTGAGCATCAGGCCTCCCTCCTCATCCTAAATGCTATGCTTTCTCCGCTTTCTCCACAAACGTTTATTAGCTCTCTCTGTTAAAAATCTCAATGTCTTCATCTTTTCATCCCTGTCCTGATTTCACAATGACCACTTAAAATAAATAGACTTGCTCAATAAAGAAACGCTTCCTGAGTAGAAGCACTATCCCATTTAGGTTCTCGTATCGTAGGTCAACTAATATCCTTACTATATAGCGAATTGCGAAACTTCCCGATTACATACTTTAATTTTGCAAAGCATCGCCTCCGGTCTTTCTCTTCTTCAGATTTATCTTTTTGCTTTCACTCTCGCTTTCTCCTTTTATCCTGCTTTTACTCAGAGTCAACACTTGCAAAAGGCATTGTATTTCACATTCACAGGGCCTCTTAGTTCCTGTTTCTCAACTTTCCATTCCTCAGATTCTTGGGCGGGTTTTGCAAGAATTTCAACAATTCAGCCAATTTTTTACGTCCCACGGATTTTCCGTCATCTCTATGTCTCAATGAAAGATGAGCTTAGGAAATAAAAGAATCGGTAGGAACGGATGCGGTCCTAACGGCAACGCCGGCCCAAGGAAGTGTGTGGGCGTTTGGCGGAAGAGAAAAAGAGCGACGAATTGTGGCAATTTCTGTATGTAGTCTCAAAAACTCAATTCACTTTCCTCCGTTTCTTCGTTATCTTCTTTGCCTCTTTCTCCCTTTTCCCTCTGCTGCCCCTCCTCTTCCCTGTAAAAAGGCCGATGGGAGCCGTGGTGCATAAGAAAGAAACTTGAGAAATTCGCGTTCTCTTCCTCGCATATTTTATTCCAGTCTTTTCGTGTCACATGCCACGGTCAGCCCCGATTTTACTCACTGCAGGAAATTCTCCGTGTATTGACTCTCGATTCAGCCCCCATTCCCTAATTCCCTCACACCAGCCCTCCACAAAATAGTTATGCAAGCAAGGAACCCTTCAAGAAAGAGCATTTCCTCTTACTTTACTTCCTTGTCACGTAAAAGAATCCACATTTGCACACTTTTTCGCAACCACACGTTCCCTCCTCCTATTTTCTTGCGGTCTGTGAAAAAATCAAGGAACGCATCAACCCAATCTTGTCCAGCTATAGTCAGTGACCTCCAGCATGCTAAATTGAATGATGATGAAATAAAAATAAAGAGGTATTTCTCATCAATCATGAGTAATTTTACTTTGACACCCATATGCTTTCTCCCGTTCCTCTAAGCCGTTTTACATTTGCATTCACCCGCGCCACGGCAATATACCGTACATACTTGCGAAAAATTCCTCCACACCCTCCTCCTCACTGAGGAGGAGGATGAAGAGTCCTAACACGAACACATTTACTTTACACTACAACCCATTTCTTCATTCTTTCGTGCCTGTCATCCTCAACTTCCCATAGTCTACTAATAATAAGGTTAAATTGAAAAGAGGAAATAATCTCTCATTCTGCCATCGTCTTTTTTGGAACTGCTCAAATTTGAAAGATGAACTAAATCTCCCTCATTCCCATCCCCGTTTTAGTTATCCCTGCCTCCTGCTTTCACCCTCCTTCGTCGACCCCATGTTCTCTCAAACTTACAACTCCACAGACGCCTATCAACACTACCTTCGACGTTTACAGAGTAGAGCAGAGGCGGGTGAGGAAATGAGCTCAATCAATCTCCCTTCCTTAGTCAAGTGACACTGCCTTGTGGTTTCGGCTGATAAAATCCGCGCTACAAAAAATCCCTCCCGGGATTTTCTATTAAGCTTCCTAATGCCTTTTCGCTAGAAGAATCTCGAACCCCCAGTCCCACGTAAACAGGCCTTCAGCCTCAGCCAGCCTATAGTTTTCAAGCTTTTAATGAGTTAACGCTGTAATAAGTTCCTTACAATGGGGCATGAGGGAGGTGAAAGCAGGGTAGGTATTTGTATTCAAAGTTTGGGAAAAAACTGGTAAGTGGAGCGCACGGCAATATAAAGAAAATAAAAAAACTTTGAATTTATATGGATTCTAATAATGTGGTAGGATGGTGGGTGGGTGGGGTTGGATGAAGCGAAGCTGGAGAGTAAACAAGAGAAAAGAAATTTTAGAGAAAACTTTTTCTACCCACCCACTAAACTTGTGTAATCAATGGCTTGGAATTGATGGCCTCCGGAAAAAGCCCGCGTTGCAAGGTGTGCAATTTTTAAGGCAAACTATAAATCAAGATAAATTGGCTCAAGCTCCAACCATTTATTCACACTCCCCACAACCAAGAAAGTAATGACATTATTTCACGGGAAGGATAGAAAGAGATGGAGACGGGAAACTAAACCGTATCTAATTCAGCCCATGCAATCTTCATCCTACCATCCTTCCGTCTCTAAAAGTACCGGCATTTGTTAAAAAAATAGTCAACCATCTTACCCGCCCTCCCGCAAGCACAAATCCTCTCTCAATCCCCCGTTTCTTTTCTCCCTCTTCTCTCTGTCCCACAAAGATTAGGAGAAAGTAATCTAATCCCCCAAGGCTGAAGCCACAAATCCCAGCTATCTAAACACGAAAACAATTGTCTAAACCAGGGTTAAATATCCCCAAGTTATTTAACCTAATGCATATTCATTCCTCCTGCAAATATTTCCCTATCAGATTATCAATAATTCCAGTCCTTTACAGTCCAATGGGGTTTGCGAAATTATCATTCCCAAATTTACTCTCCGCACCCACCATCTTGTAATTTATGACACGTCTTCCGCATTTGTGCTCTGCCACAATTTTTGGCACAGTTTCCAAAAAAAATTAAGAAAACCATCTTAGAAACGCCCAGAGTAATATAAACATACTTCTCAGTGTGGTTTACACAAGCTGCTTACTACAGAACGGGCAGGCCAGTTATGCACACAATCTCGGTAAGATGCATGCTGTGGTGATATCAGCTTGCAAAATTTCCGTCATGCCCCTTCCCGCCCACAGCTTTCTCCATGTGTCTTTCATAATGCGGCATGCCGCCCGCATTGATGCAAGCGATATGGGAGAGCTATCACACGCTTGGCTTCCTTCCTTTGGCTTCACCGACACTTAAGAAGACGTTTTTTCGCCAATTTTTTCCGCCTTTTACCTGCGAAATGTATGGGAAACGACATTTACCTCAAGGGATTCTCCAAGTTTTAGATTCAAGTTTAAGCATGGCTGAAAAACTTGAAATTTCTCGCTTACACTTCCCCGGAAAAAAGCCGAGAGATGGTAAAAAACAGGAATTCCTGGCCTAGTTTATCCCCACTCTCACTATCTTGACAGGTTCAAAATGAAAACCTGGAAACCTTGTGTAAGATTCTATCCACTTTTTAGATCCTCTTGCCAGAGGCTTAGCTTGATATCCATGACGACTCTATCCTCTTCCTCTCAGCCTCAAGTATATAACTGTATCAACTCAACTTTCTCCGCTTTCACTTTCTCTCTGTCTTGAGTGCGTTCAAGGCTCGACCAATTCCACTATTAGTATTCAACACAGCATACGTGTGTTGTCAAGGGAGGGAAGCTTTGCAAAATTTTTTTGATTATTTCACAACACCGCACACATTTTTACGAGTTTAATTTTCTCCAGAACAATTTTCTCTCAGAAAGTAAAGATCAACAAGAGACACTACCAACCAACGCTTTGGATCAGGCAAAAGAGAAATACACACACATGCATGCACCCAGTACTTACCCTAAAAGCAAAAAGCACGTCTTGTGTCATTTCTAACTTTCTACCAGTGCGCACATATGCACCTAAATTCAATAAAAGGGAATTTAGATAATAGCTCATGATTAGAGATTCTCTACAGATGCCTCTCTACTCATCAACCGGGGGGAGGTGTAGCCTATCCCTTGTGCTTTACGGAGAAAGCTTAAATTAGGCCCTTTCTACCCGAAATTTTTTTTACTTCTCCCCATTACTACCCTGTACCTCTTCTTGTATCCTACCATACTTTCCCCACCAGCTTTCTCTTTCATTTTTGCTTGAAAATTTCTCTAGCTATCTCATGCTTACTTTCTCCATGAACACTAAAATCCCCTACGGTTTTCGGATCTCCACGTAACTATTCTATTAATTTCCTCGTACAAAAGTCTACTGGGGTTTCAAGTTTCTACTACGCCGCAGATGAAGTAACTGAATCTACTTAATCTGATCCGGGTCAAATAACTTGGTTGAAGCCGGGTATATGTTCTACTCCCTATCCTTTCTTTGATTAACTTTTTCCAAGGAAATAATCTTTTTAGTTCACACATGCATCGCAAACTAAAATGTAACCATTCCACGCTTTCTTCTCAACTTTCTCCAAACCCTTTAAATGTTCACCAATTTCTCCCAGCTTAAAGATCCAATACACACAAACCTATTTCAGATAACATCACTGAATTTCCAGACTAGATAAAGCGGATTTTGAAACAAAAGTTTCTCCAGGTCTATGCTAATAAGGCCATTCACATTCTCCAAGACGCTGAAACTTCTTGTGTCGCTTACAGACAAACAGCAATCCTTCTAAGGAAAAATCTTGTCCTAGGTTTTGCTCTTGGTTGGTGAAACTACTCTTGAGTCAGTTAAAGCAATAAGTTTATTTTCTTCATGCGAGGGTGTAGCTTTAAGACGCGGATTCAGTTCCTTGGCTTTTTGCCTTGATTTTTACTTCGGTTTTTGGCATACAGTTCCTTCAAGCTGGGTAGTCATTGAGGCAGGAGACTCGCAAAATATTTCTTGCAGTAATGATTGTGCGACTTTCATTTTATGCATCAACTTTATCAAGCCATAAATCTTAAAAGCTTTGAGCAAATACTCGCTCGAAAATATCGGATCCTTCATTTAGTTTTGATTTATTCCCCAATTTTTGTAATTTCCCCACAAGTTTTTAACATCTGTAAAATTCCTGGACAACGTAGACATCTCGCTTGAAATATATATCTTCTTTCCTCCATCATTTCTCCGCCCACTTCTCCTTCTTAATCCTCTGCAATCGGTTTTCCTTTTGTCTCCTTGAGCGTTAAGGTAATAATAGCACTTGTAACTGCCACACATCCCACCACAGCGTAGGGTATTGCCCGATTATCTGCCACCAGAGGGAAATTGGGGAAAAACGTTATTGAACGTGAAAACTTTTGAGTAATTTCATTTCTTCTTCTATTTCTTCCTACTTCCCTCAAATTTCCTATCAATAATTCCATAAAATCATTTCGAAGACACCATAAAAACTTACATGTTCCTAAAAAGAGGATTTGCGGAGCAAGGATCCCTCCGACAGAAGAGGCGATTCTGCAGATTCCATAAGCGCTGGATCTCATGGTAGTTGGAAACGACTCTCCAGTAAATCCTTTACAGGTGGCCCATCCACTTACAAAGCAGAATTTAGCCATGAGGCTAAGCATTGTAATATAAAAACTCTTGTTCTCCATCGTAACTCCAGCAAGCTCGACAGTAATTAGGGATAGCATTAAACAAGCTCCTGTTGTAAAATACAGCACAGCTGCTTTCTTTCGGCCCAACCTGTCAATCCCGCAAGGCAAGGGTTGTTCAAATCGAAGCCTAATTTTTTTAACCAATCAGGTTTAAAATTTTAAAACCTGACTTACGTAATCATAACAGTAGCCGCGATTGGATAGGCAACGGCATCCACCAGTCCGAGGTAGACCATATTCAGATTAATATCACCACTCAGAGTGCGAGTGTTGAAGCTGATGAGGTAGTAGGTTAGAGATACGGAAAACCACATGAACATGAATTTAAAGATTTGAAGTCTGTAGTTTGCATCTCGCATCAAGTACAGATAGCCTGAAGTTTGTGAAATATTTTCCTTCTTCTTATTCTCCCCCTCCTTCCCGCTTTCTCCCCCGGAGGCTATGACGGCATCTGCTCCTGCATCCACTCTCATAATTGAGGCTAATTTTATTAAATCCTCTTCCTCCAGTTTGCCCCGTCCATTCCACTTTGCCATTTGATCAAACACTTTTCGAGCATGAGGAATTTTTCCTCTTTGGAGAAGCCATCGGGGACTTTCTGGAATGAATCTAGGAAAAGAAGGAATCCACGAGGCATAAAATTGCAAAACCATTTACTATTACTTTCTCCTCATCTCAGCAGAGCAGACTCAGCTTTCTCCCCCATAATAACTTCAACTGTTTAACGAGCCAAAACCGTCTTACGGATAAGTAAGAAATATGAGGAGCATAGTGGACCCACTCATCCATGTCAAGTTTCTCCAGGAATCCGCAAGGTAGCCGAATAGCCCTAGAATCATAATCCCATAGCCCCAAACCCCAATGTTTCCACTCAAGCCTCGCCATTTTGGAGTAAAGAATTCCATAGGATAGAGAGCGACTAAGAGGAGCAGTGCTGGAATTGAAGTAAATGTCATCACTTGCTCTTATAGATTTCTGCGTGGACCCTCATATTTCATAATTTAAAATTCAAATTTCCCAGCAGCCTAGAAGGAATGCTGCATGCTGATGAGTATCACCTTATTAGCAAGTGGTAGATAACTTACTTGCATTTGAATATCCCGTCAGCATTCTAGCGATTGCAAAGACAAGCGGTGACTGCGCCGTGGCTGCAGCAGCGCAGCTTCCCAAATAAATGAGGCAGGTCAGGTACATGGCCTTCTTCCGCCCAATCCTGCAATATCATTGACCTTTCCATGCACTTCCTCCCATCATCCCCACTTGTGCCCGATCATTTCAACATATTAAAAATACTGTCTTCCTAACCAGTCAGATACTTGAGATCCAAGCACAGCTCCGACGAGCATTCCCGCAAAAAACAGGCTTGTCATGAAATCTGGGAACCAGCTGTCCTCACAGACCAACTTCCACTGAAAACCCGTACAAAGAAATTGCTTTCACCGGATTATCCACTAAATTACAACCTTACGAACCCAGTCTTGTATGTGCATCACGTTCTTCTCTCTTCCTTGCGTTGTCAGCCTCAGCCAGCAGTGTCTCGGCAGAGGAGTGTCTGTATTAGATTTTGTCTGAAATCTATGCACCAAAAAAACTCAATACGTGTACCACACCTACCTCCGTAACGATTGAAAAAGAGCTGCTGGCAAGAGTTCCGTTGCAGCTGCACACGTCCTCGTGCGGAATCCAGATACTTGTTGTTCCGTTGTCACCCGGGTCAGTAACTATACATTCCCAGCTTGCAGGATTTCTTCCTGGTGGGTTAGCGTACCCAAAACACACATAGTGACAACAGATACATTTAATTCTCAACTGCCAAAAAATGCTATACCACCCCAGTTAGGATCAGACACATTCATATTACTTACCCACGTAATTTGGCAGCAGGGCAGCAGATCCTGTTGGCAGCTCAGGATACAAGGTGGTGAACAACATGAACGCTTGGAATATTCCAAAACCTCCTAAACGACAAACAACACAATAAAAAACCGATAATCAAATTTAGTCTTGCTGCCCTATTGTCTCCAAGCTACAAATTTAAAGAATCTGTGATCCAGTACATACCTAGCTCTTCCAACGCGTCCTCCATTGTTTCCACACCCGTCATTTTCAGCTAGATTTGCCAGAGGGCGCCCTATGTGTAGAAAATCGTGCCTAAAATCCCTACCCGGGACTAGACTTTTCTGAGTAGAAGTGGATGTTTTAGTAAAATGCCGGGAACACAGGTTTAAAATAGAGAAAGTCCAATATTTATTAATAATCGTAGTATAAATCCCTCAATCTCTAATTATCCCTGTGCTAACTACGGTCAAATTAAGGTTAAACTCCTCTAACCTCCTTTCCTCTTTCCTAAGCTCTTTTCCTACATCCTGACCGTAGTAGATCTTGAATCCGACTCTCTGAATCCTTGTCCTGCCACTAGCCTTTTCTCCTACCAGGAGAAATTCGCACACGAGGTACTCCAGTCTCTTAACATTAAGAAAACATAAAGCACAATTTGCACGCCTCAGATCTCATCTTAACAGTAGGACAATGAATCAGCAATAATTCCTGGTCAAAACCAAGAATCTTACACCATCTACTGGATAAATTGTAATCATACAATACACAATTACAGTTAACCAGCCCGCGCCTTAATCTCATAAACATCATAATTTTACGCAAATTATCTTATGTTAATGCCTCATTCTCTCATAACATCCTTACTGTACACTACAGTATCCTAAGCTATGATTTCATGTCTCATCCTTCACAGAAGAATTCTCCATCCTCATTTTCCCTTAAGATTAAGCCCGAATTTCTAACATTCTCCCATCTTTTAATTGGTGGATATACAATTAAAATAAACCTTAATTCTTAATCTTAGATTATGTTAACAAAACAATATAGTTAACACAAAGTCTCAGCATAACACAATGCTTCACAAATTCCATAATGCCTTTACTTCCCATGCCTCATTATACCTGCACCCTGACATCTTACATAAATCTCAAGAGTACCCAAAACAGGATTCAAATCCTGCTCTCACACACAATAAAGTATACAGCTCAGGATGCGCATCCTGCTCACTCACACAAATAGTACATAGCGCAGGATTCGGATCCTTCCTCCACACGAAAGTAGTTTCCAGCACTATTTGTCCTTAATGTTCACTGCATTGACCGATGACATCTCCGAGTCTGTTCCTTGGATCCTTTGGGACGATCTTCCGTAACGCTCGTTCCATTCCGGGCATCCCTCCAAGTAAGCTCGATGATTCCTCTTCCTGTCGTCGGATCCTATGACAGTGTCCTCCTCCAAGTTGACCTGGGTCCTCGTCCTTCGTCCCTGAAGCTTGCTGTAGCAGCAGTAGCACTGATCATGGAAATCAGTGTCTTCCTCATCATTGGAGATGTGTCCCTCTTGGCCGCATCTTCCGTCCAATCCTGAAATGGTATGCGACCCACCGGCCGCATCTTCCATCTTTCCTTTACCACAATGGCTCCTCCCATCATGTCTTCCGATGGTATGTGACCCACCGGTCGCAACTTCCATCTTGCCTTGACCACACTGGCCCCTCCCATCATGTCTCACACATGACCCCAAACCGTTGTGCAGTAGTCCTTCATCCTCGTAAACTTCGGTTGCCCGGTCCCAATCCACAGTCGGTAGACCTGATTCTGGTCCCGTCCCCAGCCAAAGTTTGCAGACCTGCACATGCCAATCGATGCCCTTCCTGCCCACCTTACTTGTCCCAATAGCACTCGTTGCTGAAGTCCTCAACGAAGGTGAGATGAAGCTATCCCGATAGCGATTATTCTCCGCCGAGCCTCCATGTCGTTTCTTGCCCAACGGTGCGCTGACCGCCAGGTCACGTTTATTCTCCGCCGAGCCTCTGGTTCAATTCAACGGTGCACTGACCGCCTGGGTACGTTTATTCTCCGCCGAGCCTTTGGTTCAATTCAACGGTGCACTGACCGCCTGGGTACGTTTATTCTCCGCCGAGACTCTGGTTCTGTCTAACGGTACGCTGACCGCCAGGTCACGTTTATTCTCCGCCGAGCCTCTGGGTCCTGTTCAGCGGTGTGCTGACCGCCTGATACGTTTATACTCCGCCGAGTGTCTTGCCTCGTCTTCTTAGCTGGAGCTGAACTTTTCCAGCGGGGTCGGATCCGCCTCAGGAACCATGGCAACAATAAATGACTCCATGTTACCCGCCTGTCCCTTCTCAATTCCTCATGGCACAAACTAAAATCCACTTGGTGATGAGCATGCCTCCACGAACACTTAACTAACCACTTTAGCTAACTCTATCGCGAATTAGAGCACTCCCTATCACACACCCATCACGTCGGGGTCACCAAATGTAGAAAATCGTGCCTAAAATCCCTACCCGGGACTAGACTTTTCTGAGTAGAAGTGGATGTTTTAGTAAAATGCCGGGAACACAGGTTTAAAATAGAGAAAGTCCAATATTTATTAATAATCGTAGTATAAATCCCTCAATCTCTAATTATCCCTGTGCTAACTACGGTCAAATTAAGGTTAAACTCCTCTAACCTCCTTTCCTCTTTCCTAAGCTCTTTTCCTACATCCTGACCGTAGTAGATCTTGAATCCGACTCTCTGAATCCTTGTCCTGCCACTAGCCTTTTCTCCTACCAGGAGAAATTCGCACACGAGGTACTCCAGTCTCTTAACATTAAGAAAACATAAAGCACAATTTGCACGCCTCAGATCTCATCTTAACAGTAGGACAATGAATCAGCAATAATTCCTGGTCAAAACCAAGAATCTTACACCATCTACTGGATAAATTGTAATCATACAATACACAATTACAGTTAACCAGCCCGCGCCTTAATCTCATAAACATCATAATTTTACGCAAATTATCTTATGTTAATGCCTCATTCTCTCATAACATCCTTACTGTACACTACAGTATCCTAAGCTATGATTTCATGTCCCATCCTTCACAGAAGAATTCTCCATCCTCATTTTCCCTTAAGATTAAGCCCGAATTTCTAACACTATGCTATCCCTAAAGGCACTACTTTAAATAAACTTGCTGTTGTCACTTCCAAAGAACCAATTAAATTGCAAGCACTAATATCCTCATAAGTTACGCAGCGTCTCCTTGCGTTCAAGTCACAATGACTGACGCTGCCAGGTACATTTATGGCACTGCGCGGATTTTTGTAATTGCTTTGATTCACATGGAAAGTAAATTATTATCTGTGAAACTACATTTTGTTGTATAGCTTCCGCAATTTGGTTTCGGCCATGAAACCTGTAGTTTAGCTGTCATTTCTGTGGAAACTTAGACTAGATCAATGCCATGCTACAAACGTGATTTTGCTTAATTTAAAGCCGACATTTTTGCCAGTTTCTCTTGTTTCTGTGTTAGTGCAGACGCTTTCCACAGATGTATTTTTAGCATATGCTTATTAAATCAAATGGTTTCAGTGAGTTACTCCTCATACCTCATGTGCACGTTTCCCCCGTCACCCTTGAATAATACTGTCTGAGGCCTGATACTTTGATTAGCGGATTGCCTCAAAGAATTTAATAAGGGAGAACCTTATAATGATTCCGCCAAGGAAAACTTTAAGATAAGGTGCACTCTTGACTTTTGAAAAGCCTTGCTCGTAATTCAGGCTGAATGCAGAGAGCATGAAATATGAGGCCGCTTCGTAAAACTCCTCGCTAAAAACCCCCGAACATGTATTTTCACTTTAGTAAAAGAATTTTGCAACAATCCTAGCCTGCAGACTTTATCTATCCACTACTCCCTCTTGTCCTCTCCTCAAATTTTCCTGTCCTCTCGCCGACCGTCAACCAAACGGGCATTGAGACCTAAGAAACGTTCGCAATGGAGCAGTACAAATGACTCGCCGAAATCACCACTTTCTCCAGGAGAAATTTCTCCAGCCAGAGTGCTCAGCGAAGACGTGACCATAATTCCAGCTTCTCCTCTTACCGTCAATCCTTTCACAATCCACCACTGGACACACATAAAACCCTGTAATGCATCCTCTGGTTCTTGAAGTGGTGAAAGCAGAATCTGATATAAAACTCACGCAAATGATTTAGTTTGTTATATACAGCACTAAGGATTTTTAGCGCTGGGCTGACGTGGGAAGCATAAATTTTTGTCCCAGTTTCCTCAACCGTTTTTGAATCGATAGCGGTTTTAGATTACATTCAAATTTACAGCCGGCTTCTTTCAAATTGCAAGTCTCCTGCCAGAGAGCTAAACTTCATGGCCTAGTACATCACATCTCGGTTGCCTTCATCTTCATTCATTGGTTTCAGGCCTTACTCTATTTTACTCGCGTATTCAGAATTCAGAAACTTTTCTCTCTTCTGCAGTTCCGTCTTAGTCTTTTTGAGCAGGCTCCGAACGCTTGGATTAATGAATGTTTTTGTGCGAAGGAGAAATGTTGTAGCAAAACGGAATGCAGGTTGGCAATTTGTTTAGTCTTAACCGAGTTTGACATGACTTATGTGACAATTGATATTGTCGGTCGTGGGAGCCGTAGATTGTGGTTTGCGTGGTTCTCTGAAGAATTGCCAACATAATCCCACCAACTCTGAATCCTCCCACCCCACTTTCAACCTAAAACATTTTCTACAGTCCACTAGATTTGATTCCTTTAGATTCTAATCCCACTCCTGCCTCCGTCTTCAATGTACTACACTCCTCCAGAATTTTCCCCTCTCTGTCTGCTTTCTGCCTTTGCCGTCGAAAGATTCCAGCAACCAACCAATGACACGGATCCAATCTTCCTCACTCTGCCACTCCGTTGAGTTTGTTGTGGTAGTTTCGTAATCGGACTGAATTCTTCCTCACTCCTCTTCCACACCATGAGCGCTGGTTTTATCCGACAAATGTGTGTCCGGCAGTTTCCCCAATTTCCGGTTCCCTTGAGTAGCATAAACGCGCTTTCTCTTCCTTGTATAACATTTCATCAAACGTTTATCGCTTCAGTCTAAGAATACAGTTTCACTCTTGCTCTTACCTATATATACCGGCTAAGAATAAGAACATATTTTGGAGTGAAATATGCGTGTATATAGCAGCCAAGAGCAGCACTGGCGAGTAGTTTCAATGGAGTTGGCAGAAACTTTCACATCCTGTGCTTTCTCTTTACTTTCTCCCTTTCACCTCCAACAATGGCGCACACATCTAGCTTATTGACAATACAAAATTAGATCAACTCAACTGTTTCTCCCACCAGCCTAGCTTCAAAACCAAGTACATTTCAGTTTATATGCTGTCACTACATGACAAACCATATCAGTTTGAAAAGCTCTCAAGGCTACAGGCATAAGAAATTCTGAATCTTAGACCAACAAGCTATAAATATTTCCCGTTTCACTCCAATTCGAAAGAATCAGTTATCCTCCGACATACTAAAAGCCAGACAAAGAGAAACCGAGCGAAAGCCGGAATGGTATAGCTTCATCTTTTCAACGTTGATGGAGGTCTGTGTTTAGAGAGAAGTGTTGCCTAAACGCCAATCCTACTTTAGTGGATTCGCTTCTCGGCCATGTATTTTATTTTTTCAAGGCATCTAGTCTAGATTAAAGATATTTTATTTTGGATCAAGAGCCAGAATCTCGTCTTCGTTCTATAGACATCCCTGTTAACACACATCAACCAATGCATTACCACCGCTACACTACATAAACAAGCATTCCAGAGCAAGATATAGACACGGTCCGTGAAACACGAGTTATTTGTTTCAAATCCGGGCATCCTCTTGCTTCTGAGCTACGCGACTTAACTGAAAAATGTTCATTGCTTGCAGAAAATACTCAGTCCAGCAATATCTAATGACTTTCGCGTTCTTTTCTCCTTCCAGGTACGGAACGCAACAGCAGTTTTTATAATAAATCTAAGCTTCGCTGATCTGATTTCATCCTGTGTCAACTTGCCCCTGGCGGCCTCCATGTTTTGGAACCGGAACTGGATTCACGGAGAGATTTTATGTATCCTCTTCCCCTTCTTCCGCTACGGCTTGATGGCAGTTTCTATATTCACCGTACTCGCCATAACCATCAACCGTTATATCATGATTGGTCACCCTCGTATTTATCCCAGGTTAGCCACTCTTCCGCTTTCTCTTTTTGTCTTTTACTTCTTGCTTTCTTTTCCTGCTTTCTCTGCCCCCGTTTTAATGTTTCCAGCTCAAATCTCCGACTTTTAAACTCGTAGTATTCTTCCTTTTTGCTTTCTTCTTATCCTTACCACGTATACCTAAACTTCCCATGATGGTGATCTACGGATGTAATTTTCTCCAAAAGTAGCAAGAACATGCCCCCCCCCCCGATTCCACGTATTTAATCAGCAACATTATCATTAGGAGGGCAAAGAAATAGCCATTCCTCTGGTTGTAAACTCAGTTGCGGCTGCTTACATCCTCCTCTCCGCCTTGGTTGAGGTTATTTGAAAAATTCATTAGTTCTCTCTTCCCCCCTCTTACTTAAATCCCTTTCTGCTCTTCTGGGAACATCAGTAATAAGAATCCTACCGGCTGGCTCTTACCAACTTTTCATTTTGAATCACACAGAAAATTATTTCTCGGTTAGTTATTTCATTCTTTCCTTCCTCCCCACCCGCTCCCAGGCGGGTAAACTATAAGATGAAAGATGTAGATTTTCACAGACCCGCACGTGCAAGAAATAGCGACATCGGTTCCAGGTGGCGGTAATAGTTGCTTCCCGCACTCCTCTTTCCTTTGCCAAAAATATTGGCTACAATATTTGCTAGAGAGAAAGTGGGACATATGAGCTTCCTTCCAACCGGATTAGATTACATCCTTGCCCTAATGTATGCAATCCAATCTGGAGTAAATTACAATAAGCTTTCTATCCTTTCTCCAGCATCGCATAAAGATCACAGCTTTCTCTTCCAGAACCATTGTACTAAAATGATATTCTCACGCCTTCAAGGAGAAAACGAAAAAATCTCATGAATTTTTCCTTTCAGAATGTACCGGACTAAACACTTGGCTTTGATGATAGTTTTGATTTGGATGGGCGCCTTTGGCTCTCTTCTCCCAACACTCCTCAATCTCTACGGCAAATTCGGTCTCGAGACCGACATCGCAAGTTGCTCCATAATGAAAGACAAGAATGGCAAATCTCCTAAAGCCTTTCTTTTCCTCGTAGCTTTTCTTCTTCCATGTGTCGCCATAATCGTCTGCTATTCACTTATTTTCTACATTGTTCGAAAAGCCACTGTCAATTCTCGATCTTCGGACTTATCCACTCACTCCACAGTTCATCATGACAACGATAGCTTCTCTCCAGAGCAAGGTATTTTCTATATCTATACACGCGTTTATCCCCATTAAATATTCTCTCCAGCATCCCCTTCTTTCTTCCAAGTTTTTCACCAAAGTCACAATACTTTACAATTTTCCACAGCAGCACATCTCTCTACTTTCTCCTGCTTCACACAACTTTCACTTTAGTCCCCAAAGTCTCTGTAGGATTTTCACCCAAGTGTCCGTCTATGGCATCGTAGCTGAAGCACAACGAGGTCACGTATTTTACCTCCTTGTAACACAGCCCATCCGGTAGCTACTGGTCACTAGTAAACTTGTCCTCCCCTTACCTCCTCCTACATGTCGTAGAATCTTTGATGACAAAGTACTTTTGTATTGTCCTCGTGTCATCTTCAAGTGAAAGCAAACTTTCACCAAAGCGATCATCCATGCCCCTAAAACAAAAGTTTGTTGAGCGGAAGTCAGTTTTTCTTTCTTCTCAAGTTTTGTCTTCAGCTTCTGCAAAGTGCAGGATTCTGCCCTATTCCCTGGAAATTCACTGCAATTTTTAGTGCGTGTGACTATGCGTATGACCACCTCTGACCCCTTTTGAAGACATTAGATCTTGCAGAGCAAAGATAGTCTCAGATTACTTGAAGCGAACCCCATGTAACGACAGCAGTCGTACATTAAATTAATTTGTTCTGAATTTAAATCTTCTTCTATTTCTTCCAGCAATGCTCAAGCCCAGATCTCTTTCCGTTCGACCCTCAATGGCGATGATACATCAAAAAGGGAAAATGACAAACAAGGACAAGAAGCTTCTTTTGATGATCCTTGTCATTTTTGGAACTTTCCTCCTCTGTTACCTGCCCATCACGATAATTAAAGTTGCAACCAAGGAAACCAAGGGCTCATCACCTTTCAGTGTACTTTGCTACGTTCTCATTTACGCTACAGTTTGCGCCAATCCATTTATTTACTGCGCCCTCTCCACTGGTGAGTTACAATTCATTGAGCAGCGTTACTCTTGCCCTTGCCTCTACACCCCGATCTTACACATACTATCATAATTCAGCCCTGCCCTAATAACAGAATCTTATTTTCTTTCAGAGTACCGCCAGGCTTATAAAAGCCTCCTCCTATGTAGAACAGAATGGAACTTAAGCAGCAGGAGCAATAATTCAAATAAAACATGAATTTTTAATTATTATACAATTAAAGCTTCTTCTACATTCTCCATGATCAATTCAGAAGATATGGTTCAAGTATACTTTAAACTTCCAGACTGCATGAAAACTATGTATACATTGTTTTATTTAGTGTCGATAGAAGCACATAAGTCTTTCTTTGAACTAAACGTCTAGTTGAGTTCCGTTCAAAATCAATTAAAACGCGTGATAATTGTAACTTGTCTCTAATTTTTCAAATTACACTGAAAATGTTAAGCAAGTCAATCTTTAGCTTCACCCAAATCCACCTTGCACAAATTAGGCAGATACTCTTGCCAATGAATCCTCCCCGTTTCCTTATTCACAGCAAAGTTAAGCATCTCGTCAACTTCTTCTGGAGCAAACGGTTCTCCTTCACGCATGAAAATGTCTAAAAAATCAAGAATAACATCGAGCCCGTCAGGTGTATATATAGCAAATAGGCATAAAATAGAATATATTAAGTTTACTAATGAAGGAGGAAACAGGTGAAAACAATTAAAGTTTTAAATCAAACTACCTCGTAATTTTGCAGGGTCCAGGAGTCCCTTTTTCTCCTTGTCGAGTAACCTGAAAGCTTTCCGCAAGCGATCACAAGGAATTGGTTTGTATCTTAAAATACATTGAGAATGCTTATTAGTTACAATGTAAACTGACATTTTTTAATAATTTAAATTTTTTACATGAAATATTGATTCACAAATAATTATCGTTGTATATTATACATTTAACAACCCATATAGAAGGAGTGTGAAGATATTGACAAGGGATTGATTAAATAAACGTTTCTTACTGAGTTCCTTCCAAAATTATTTTCGTCATATACGGCATGAATCTTTCTAATTTAACAATCCCTTTCGCCGAAGATTCCTCAACGTTCTGAATGATTTCATTTACTTCCGCTTCCGTCGGGTACAAATCTGAAACAGAAGGATCATAATCAGGTAATCAGGTCGCATCATTCTATTTGTTCACTTTTAATTGCAGTCAAGGATTCCGTTCCGTCTTTCTACATCATCCTTTAATATCAGCCCGGAACTGTTTCATCTTGTACATACTGGCAAAACAAGTAATTTAGAATGCTTCTGATAGCATTCTGCGACGTACCATCGCAAACAAAGGCAAAGAGATACAGAATTCTCAAACTTTTTTACTACTGTGTAGAGACTAGAGACTAAAATTCTTTTTGAAACCTTATTTCTTTTTTTGGAACTTTTTTTAGCTGGTAATCAAACTCTTAAAAAACTTTTTCATACCCATCGCTCGTACTATTGATCCGATTTCTCTCACATCCACCATTCGTTTATTGCTTTGATCAAACATATCGAAAACACTTGTCACTCTTCGCTGTATTTCTACTATGTGCGGATCAGTTGAATTCGCTATGAGAGCCAATTCTTTCTCCTGTTCTTCGTTGCGTTCATGTTCTCCACTTCCTTTCTGCTTCTTTTTCGTTGCCATTTTCCTTTGCTGACAGTTTCTTCAACAAGAGCTTTAACGTTTAACTGGAACCAAAACCAGCTCTAACAATTAGTGGTCCACGAGACGAGACATTAACATAAATTATAACTATATTAGAATACAGTTGATGAACGTGTTGAGGAGCAATAGTAATTCCTGAATCACCCGTATCACCATAGCAACTTTCAAACCATGTGTAAAATTTGCGTTTATACACTTAATCGATTTAACTTAAAAGGTATCGTAAGTGGTTGCGTTGGGCTCGTATATGTAGCTGCCCTACAGTACGTACTGTACTAGCATAAGTATTTAAAATAGATTGGGCCGCGCCATCTACTGCCTTCTGTACTGAAACAAAGCAGGGAGAGGAAATTCAATAAATTCCTTACTGCTCTCTCTCTCTCTGTCCATACAAAAATGTAAATATCGCAGAAATGCAGTCATCAGGATAACAGATGACAGAGATGAACATTTATTAAAGTTCATAGTTGTAGTGAAACCGTTATTAAATACCCATATATATTTAGCTCCAAGAATTAGTTGAGAGCGGACAGTTATTCGCAATTATAACAAATATTTATATGTTTTGGCTGCTTTGGATGCGTGTGCTGAAGTTCAACAGTTTTGTGACTTTAGATGGGATGACATAAATTAAGATTCCTGAAGCCGCTAAAGTTGGGAAAGTTAAAAATTAACTTTGAACTTAGTATCGGTTAATTAAAATTTCAGTGCTCATTATGGAACTTTAGTTTTTGAGCTTCTTCATCTTATTCTGAACACGGAGCTTGAACTTGTAAGTGAAAGAGATTTTGATAGCTATTTACTTGACACAATTTACTTCTAGCTACTGTAGTATCATTATCATTCAATCAAAAAATTAACTTCATCCTGGTGTGCATTCGCTGGATTAATGTTAACCCCACTGTATTGAATGCATTTTAGATGAAGAATATATAGTTGCCTTGGAACTGGAAGAGCGGAGTAAAATCCGGTTCGTTTGAATCCTTGACCTGAGGAACCCTTCAAGATGTATGAACCTCCTATCGGTCCCTACGGGGACCGAGCGAGTTCCCCGAATCGTCTGGAGTATGTATCCGATCGCCATCCCCGATCGATGCTGGATATGATGAACCTTTTAAGACAATCTCACGAATTGTGCGATGTTGTATTAAATGTGGGTTTACGAGAGCCCATATATGCCCACAGGTAACGTTACAATGAATGTTTTAAAGTATCTGAAAAATCGAATTCTATTACTCATTGACCGTGTTCTTTGTCAATTTTAGAGTTGTTCTCTCAGCTTGTAGTCCTTATTTTCGAGCCATGTTTACTGGAGAATTAGCTGAATCTCGACAGACAGAAATTACTATTAGGGATATCGATGAGCACGCAATGGGTCTCTTGATTGAATTTTGCTACTCATCCAAAGTCGTAATTGACGAAACCAATGTTCAAACGTTGCTTCCAGCAGGTGTGTGACGATAATTGCAAAATTTCTAAAATATTTGTGTGAAGCGAAGCTGTGGATTTTACATTGTTTTGTCTTTTTGCAGCTTGTCTCTTGCAGTTAGATGAAATACAAGAAAAATGCTGCGAATTTCTCAAAAGGCAGCTGGATCCCTCAAACTGCTTAGGAATACGAGCTTTTGCCGATACTCATTCATGTCGAGAATTGCTACGTATAGCGGATATGTTTACACAGGTAATACTGAGAGTTTCTGCTCTACCTAGTCACGGAATTTTGAGTAATTTAAGCATAATTGTGGTTTAGTTCATTTCATTCATGTCTCCGTGATATTATCATTCTAGCACAATTTCCAAGAAGTGATGACGAGTGAAGAATTCTTATTGCTTCCTGTTAACCAACTCATCGATATAATTGCCAGCGACGAACTCAACGTCAGATCTGAGGAGCAAGTATTCAATGCTGTGATGGCTTGGGTCAAATTTAATGTTTCTGAGCGACGTAATACTTTACCCCAAGTTCTTCAACACGTTCGGCTTCCCCTTTTGAATCCCAAATTTCTTGTTGGTACTGTTGGATCCGAGCTACTAATTAAAAGTGACGAATCGTGTCGCGATTTGGTCGACGAGGCCAAGAATTACTTGCTCTTACCTCAGGAAAGGCCATTGATGCAAGGACCCCGCACTAAGCCTCGAAAACCCATCAGGCGAGGTGAAGTACTATTTGCAGGTCAGTTGGTGTTAAATTATGTTGTACATCTAATTTCATCCAGATAAATCGGATAGTAGTACCGTAATAGAACTGTTTTTTGTATTTCCAGTTGGAGGATGGTGCAGTGGTGATGCCATAGCCTCCGTAGAACGATATGACCCTCAAACTGGAGAGTGGCGTATGGTGGCAGCCATGTCAAAACGGCGATGCGGCGTTGGAGTAGCCGTTCTGAGTGATTTACTGTATGCTGTTGGCGGACACGATGGTCAAGCGTATCTTAATAGTATTGAAAGATACGATCCTCAAACAAATCAATGGTCCTCCGATGTTGCACCAACTACTTCTTGTCGTACAAGTGTTGGTGTAGCGGTACTAGATGGCCATCTATACGCTGTCGGTGGTCAAGATGGAGTTCAGTGCCTAAATCAAGTAGAAAGGTAGGTCATCCGTTTGACTCACATTTGTTTTTCATGAAGCCTCTAAACATGTCCCTGTTGCTGACACCTTTGAAACATTACAGGTACGATCCAAAGGAAAACAAATGGTCAAAAGTTGCTCCAATGAACACGAGAGTAAGTGAAGGCAACCATATAAAATGACCAGTTGGCTATTTTCGCCATGATTTTTAATGCTAAAAACCTAACTTGCAGAGACTCGGCGTTGCGGTTGCGGTACTCGGAGGCTACCTGTACGCTATAGGAGGTTCAGACGGCCAGTGTCCCTTGAATACGGGTAAAATTCTATTTACTTGCATTACAAACGGAACTCATGTTTTACATTAATCTAACTGAATTTTTGTTACATTCAGTCGAACGTTACGACCCGCGGCAGAACAAATGGGTTGCAGTAGCACCAATGTCAACGTAAGTTGCAGAAAATATTAGCCTGTCGTCATATTCCATATTTGGCGATCCGCGATTTTACTTTGGCTAATTGAGTTCTCAAAATGCAATTACAGGCGGCGGAAGCACTTAGGATGTGCTGTTTACAACAATCTAATTTATGCTGTCGGTGGTCGGGATGACTGCATGGAACTTTCATCCGCAGAACGCTATAATCCTCTGACAAACTCGTGGAATTCGATTATTGCAATGTCATCAAGAAGAAGTGGCGTGAGTAAACCATAAATAGACTTGTTTACCTGCGCTATTATTTACCACCTTAGTAATAACAAATTCACTTCTTAAAATTCTATAGGTCGGTCTTGCGGTTGTCAATGGTCAACTTTATGCCGTTGGAGGTTTTGATGGGACAACCTACTTGAAAACTATCGAAGTTTATGACCCAGACACAAATCAGTGGAAAGCCTGCGGATCTATGAACTACAGGCGGTTAGGAGGGGGAGTCGGTGTCATGAAAATACCTTCCGCTGAGTCAACATTTTGGTAACTGACCATCAGGGGAAATTCGAACAAATAATTCAACGTAAATCGCAATCACTCTGAACAAATGGTGTCACTCAGCGCAAAAAGTTCCGGGCGAGTTTTTAATTAGGTATAGGTAACAGAGTTGTAAAACTTAGGCCAGAATAGAGAAATAAGGCTTTCCCGATTATTGTACATATTCATGTAAATCCTTGAAACAAGGAAGTGAGAAAGCAGAAATTAATTTTACAAAACTTGACAGTGTGGTAGCCGTACTTAGTCATAATCCACGGTACCGCCATCAAGCCAAAAAATTCTTATACATTCCTCAGCTGTTGAGGATTTTTAGTTTCTATCATTCTGGTTGAAATTTTTTTTAATACTTGTTAACCCCATAATTTTTTGTTTGTTAAGATGATTTCTTACAAATCAAAACTCAAACCTTGTGTTTATGCTAGAACTTGCGATACGGCATTGTATTATAGTTTCGTTAACTCTTAACTGACGATAGTATTGCACTAAATATAGGTACTTGATGTGAGTAGAACATTAAGCATTTGATACGCAAAAATTTATGACTCGACGCCTTGTAGAGTTTTAGAAGACAAACTTATAGTTGTTTTTGATTCCGCGGTTCCAGAATTTCCGCAACACTTATTTGTATTTATTCTCCATGATTTAATTTACCATCAACACCACTATCATGTAGGGTTTCCATGCTGTTTTTTTGTTGTACCCAAGTCCAGAATCATGTTAACTTCCATATTTACCCCGATCACGTGTTAACGCAAAACCAGCGTACAGTTAATAATTGAAGAGATTTCACAATCTCTTCTTTAATTCGTAATTAAAAAATCAATCATTTGACCAATTATGATTTTTATGATGCGAAATATGTAGCAATTTAGACAAAACTCTCCAACTGTTTCCATATGTCAGAATTCTCGAATACGACACCGTTGTGCTCGTTTTAATCAAACTTTTCAAAACATATGTAGGAAGGCTCGCATATTGATTTCCGTATTCAACCAAGCAAAACATTTAATCGACATATATAAATGAGTGCCGCTCTCAATTTTCCCTGTCCACGTAAACGATAAACTAAAATTGTAAGGTACCTAATTCTTTTTAACGCTTCCCGCTCTTGTTTATGCACTGTATTTAATGTTGTGCCACTTGCAACCCTTTGACTGGGCTACATACAAGATTCCAAGTGGTGTCCCGAAAAACTGGCAATTGTTTTTCTCTTATTGATTTTAGCATTGGCAACCGCCCTTTCCATGTACTCTTTTTAATATTTAATGTCTGTATAATACTACGCCTAACTTTGCAATGGAAGGAAACTCAGAAGGAAGGTTGATGAGTCCAAATCCAGGTCGCTCTCAATCCTCCGTCAGTGTCTGTCTCTCCTGCTCTTAAGAGAAAGCTCCATTAGCTAAAACGCGAATCAAGGACGACCTAAACCCTCTACAAAACGCAGTAAGACACAGCTTACAGAGGACCCTGATTGGCTTGTTCTTAGGGAGTCATACATTTGTTCTCCCTACACGGATAAAATACAAATACAGGGCTCAATTGTGTATCTTCGCTGGACAAGGTATGCCACCAATGATAATTGGTATTATGCATCGGCCACAAGCATTGTACAACATGAAAATCCCTTGCAACAATCACTAATTATACCACATTGGCTTCAACTAGAAGCTGTCATTCTCAATGCGACCCCACGTTATGTTTATCGTCGAGGGCTCTCAACTTTTACCCAAGAACGGCCAAGCATCACCTCCCCACCAGCGTCATTCATCAGTTATGACGCAATCTCGGGGTTTACCACATTTTACGCTTCAATGCCCTTCACGCGTTCTGTCCCTATAGCTGTCTTAGCACTTGGAACCAGTGCAAGTACAGAATTGGACGAATTGCACAATTCTTCCACGTGTTTTCTAAATTACAATTCCCGAAGCTGGCATGGTATGCAATTACTAGAATCATCCCCTGTAACACTTACGGAAAGAGGCATGCATGAGGGCATCCAGCTCTCGGACTCTCTATTGGACTTTCTCTTACTTTCTCCACGTTCAAAACTTTCACCACCATATCTCTCCCATACATGAGTACAATTATGAAAAGGTAATACTTGAGAGCAGGATACTGAGGCCGGCTCGCGGTATTTTGCGCAGGCGTTGGTATCAATCAACGGTTTATAAACGTGGCGTAACTATATTTTCTTTACTTTATGTGATAGCCCTGACATTTACGAACACAAGCATATTTTTGTTTCGATACTTGGAATATTATATCGATTGTAGGACTATCGATTCTGGACTACCCCTCCATTAAAGTTTTCCAAATGCACACAACTGTAACAAGCTTACGAACAAATAGTCGTTTTTTCAGGTAACCAAGCCTTAAAATCCAAAAGGTTAGTATCAGGGTAGTCTCTAGCAACTAGGGAATTTGAAATGATGGGTAAGCCTATAATGGGTTCAATATCGTTAGCGTAGGCCTATGGAACCTTAGCGGTGTAACTAGAAGGCGAGATCATAGTTACCGACTGCTCTTTCCCGCTTTTCAAATACAATTTTGGGAGCAATTTCACTAATGATAGCTTTAAATTATTCTCAGCACAGTAGGTCCCGATGACCTCTACTTTTGCAGGAACTTAGATCAACGATAGACTACCCATTCCCGTTAACGCTGCATGGACCATGAAAGTCGTGTTTAACTTGTCCCTTTCAACGACCCTATCTTTGCGAACCTGAAATATTTTCTTTAAGCTAGAAATTCGTTCTTCTCCGGTCCCATCTTGTAGCTTAATCATTTCTACATCGAGTGCAGTAATGTACTCACAAATTTGACCCTCTGAATAGGTCTCATTCTGCTTTCGATAGTTGCGCTTCTCGCATTGTCGATATTTCTCACACACAACATGTAGTCAATATTTCACGCGGTTGATCTAGTTCAATTTTCAAATTTCCCGTTGTAATGTATGCGTAAAAGCCTACGCTTTTCTGAATTGCCTGAACTGAACTGGACTGGGAAGAAAACAAGGTGGGCAGGAGGAGGAGCAGGGACAGGATGTATTTTGACTCTGAATTTATCTTGTAAGTAATTCATAGGGTTTTAATGTGTAAACTCAACTTGTACGTTTCATCTCAGTTCCTCCCTGCTTGCAAACACGGCGTCCTTTCACTCCTTCCTTTGAAAGATTCCCTGTTTCTGTGATGTTAGTTCCTCTAACTTATCCTGAATCATATGGTCCTGGATTCTGAACATGTAGACTACAGCATGTAAGGTGGTGTGTGTGGAGGTTCGAAAGAGTGAAATCCATTTGGGGTGTGCAAATAGGGAGGGAAGCAGGCAGGCAGGTATTCTCCAGATACCTAATATCCAGCTCCTTCCTTGCCTCCCTCCATCCTTTATAGAATACTATCTAACAGGGAACTTCTTTCTTCCACTCTATTTCAAATTCTACTTTCAAATTTCAGCAAGGAAGGTAAACTCGGGGACGGTAAGTGCTTGTAGCAGGTAGGAGCTTCGCTTTCTCCATCCCCGCCTTTCTCTAGCATTTTCCCTTGCGCGCTTCTCCCACCTTCCTCCCTCCTTTACTTTCTCTCCACTTTCTCCATGTATATACAGGAATAAAAAGAGAGAGGACTGGGTTTTATACCAGGGCAATACTACCTCCTCTCCCTATATATGATACTACTTAAACAGCAGCCCGCCTCCTCTCTTTCTCTGCTTTTTCTCTTCCCTCTCCTTCTCTTTCTCCCTCTCTGTCCGTATCTTCACTACCTCCTTCCGCCTTCTCGTTTTCGGATACTATAGCATTGTGTGAGCCAGGACCAGAGGCAGTGAAAACTTCTCTCTCCTCCCACCACCCTCTACTTCTTCTGTCTGCTCCGTATATTCAGCTCAATAATCATCTGCTCGGTTCAAGAGCATCCCAGCACATCTCTTCAGTCCGTATTTTCTCATCGTCCAAGAATATCCTGGAGATTCTTTCTGCCCGATTGTCATATTAAATTCCCGCTATTCATTCCTATCCGTAGTAATTGACTCACATCTCGGTTACGGCATTCCAACGTGAGAGCATCTTCTCCTCCAACTACAGGAGCAAGTGAAAGAGAAGAGTTTTTCTGTGAAAAGTGATCAAGTTCTACAAGTTTCCGTAGTTCTCGAAACCATATTCCCGATAATCCAAGAATCTATAAGCTTGTGCATTTTACTCCCAAGTAGCCAATCCACCGGTTCAACAAATCCATATTTCCTCTAAATCGTATATATCTTATTGTAACCGGAAGTCAAAATATTGGTCATGCACACTTTGAGTAAATTATAGCCTGATAACCCCCACAATCAAAGTCAGTTAACATTTTAAGCACGCAAACCGGAGCGCAACCCAAGAAACCACATACTGAGAATATATCTTTCGATCTGCTTATAGTCCGCGGATTTTTATCCGTTCATTTTTTGGCAACCTTTCGTGTTCCTTTGTGCTTCGCTGAAACCCTCCCGTTTATCATCACCGACAAGGAAAACAACAACGGTTCACCACAGAAGTGAGTATACCCTAAAGTTTTTGTGATCTACACTCCTCCCGGCCACTCTCCCCATTAACAATCAGTGTAGAGCCAGGCAGGAGTCCCTGTCTTCCCAATTAACCCTGATAACCCACAAAAGCCGAATTATATGATCAGCATCAGGTAAGTGAATAATTATTCTCCATGCATTGACAGCCCAACAAGTAATGTCTCCACCTCTCAACGTATGCTAATTACAATGGCTCTCACGACGTGCTTTATCTCCTCCCGTCCTTTGTCTTCTCAAAGATAGAAGTGTTACTCCTTTATCCATTACAAAGATAGACAATAGTGAATATTTTCGCCAACCTATGGCCCTCACTATTGGAGGCATACGCAGGGGAGAAGGAGAAGCAACCGTTTTCTAAATTACTGTCCGGGGTCTATTCAGATATTCGTTTCTACCAAACTTCGGCGGAATTCATTGGCTTAAGCGGCCTGAAGTTTGGAACTTTGTCTACGCTACGCCGGCTAAAAGTGCCACTTTTTCGATAATCAGAATCCCATGATAGGGAAGCCTGTGCGTGTGTATTGGTATCTAAAACCAGGGCTTTGATATTGGATTTCATTAAAAAATTCCTTGAGAGCAAACATTGAATTGTGCGGAAAAAGTCGGTTGGTAATGAGTGTGCAAAATTATTGCCTCAAGCTTTTATCCTGCCTTTTAATTGGTTTATAGCGCTTATGGCTATCTATTATTTAGCAAAGGATATATAATATGGGGGACATACCGTGTAAAAATATTTTCTCGAGAGGGAAAATTCCCAGCACCTCCATAACTTTACTCTACACCTTTGATGCAACCAGTGTTTCGAGTATATCAACTCCAAAAACTATACGCATATACCCATCAGTAGATTAAAAATGCCTCCTTGTCGGCTTCAATTTCAGTTGGATCAATTAATCTATACAGCAAATAGCAGCTAACTTCCGAGTTTTATGCGTTTATGCCAACCTCTCCAGCTATTTTTCCAAGAACACATATAGAGTGTTTTACTGCCCTCATTTTGGCCTTCAAGCGGACGAGTCATAAGGCTTTTAAATTCTGCGAAACCATATCGGACACCACTACAAAAATGGAATCGACAGGTTGCTCAGGTCTCCAGCCAGGGTTTGGATTGGGATTTACATAATAAAATCGATATTTTTAAACGAGGCATTATATTTGAAAGTGGCAGTTTGACTCACCTCGAGTTCCCTTAATAATTAATGCAATGAATTGGCGAGAAGCAAGAGTTCTTAGACTATATCCACACAACCTTTATTATTTTCTCCCTATTAAAGCACACGCAGCTTCTACTCCTCTCCACCTCAAGCCTTCCCTTCGGAATCCAAGGAACAGCAAGGAAGGGAGATAGGAAGGAGCGTTTATAAACTCAAATGTATAATTCCCAGAATCGATTGCAACAAGTCCTCGAGCTTTAAAAAACTACACTCCTTCCCAATCCTTCTATCTCTTCCTCCTTCCAGTCAACCGACCATCATTCTCCTTTCTCCACGGCCGCAAGAAGACACTTGAGGCATTCCAAAAGTCAGAGTGAAAGCTTCCTTACGAGCTCACCAACAAGTCACAGCCCACCTTCTGTCTTCTGCTCCCTTTTATCTTTATTTTCTACAATTGGTCCGACTACCTGAAGGAGAAAGAGCGGAAGCATCTCGGTTATGCTACGTACTCACACACCCACCCCGTCCCTAACTTTCACCACATATATCAGTAAATCTAAAGCCTTGGATTCCCAGAGCTATATAAACGCACACAGCTTAGAGCCACCGAAGCGCACCAAACAGAGCTGAGCTGTTTTAAGGGCGTCGTCATTGTCCTTCTCTGCATATATTTCACAAGAGTCTCTTTTGTGAATACACACTATACGAGCCAGAGAATCCCTTTCCCATTATTTTATGGTTGCATAGTTTCCTTAGGGATTTCACCCCATTATGCACCCTCGAGGAGAAAGCGGAGAAAGGCGTACAGACTGAGACGCATGAAGCGACAAGCTGGATTTGTAGCAGCATCTTTATTCTTCAAAGATTCCATCTTCACAGACCTCCGTCCTCCCAGACTTTCACTCAGTGTAGGCTACAAAATTTGATGGATAAATCGAACCTTCTCCATCAAGCCAACAAAATCAGCCCGCTTTCTCTTTTCAACCTCCAAAACCTAAACACAACGCAAACCTCCGAGTCTGTCCTAACTACACACAGCAGGATCCGTCCTAGAAAAAGTCGCTTCCACAAGACCGTCCTATACTACCGCCGCAGGAAAAGACCATCCCCAGCTTTCACTTTTATTTCTCCTTCCTTCTTTCTCCCTAGCTGTAGCTTTCTCCTTAGTCGTTTTCCTGAATGTTAAAATAATTCCCTCCATCCAAAGGATTCAAATGATTCCTTCGTCTATGTAAATGCTTTTCTCTAAGCTCATAAAAGATCCCCCTGGATCTTTCCACCTTAGGCTTCTTTCTCTCTCTCCTCACAATCTCGTTTCTCCGTCCATACCTTTCTCCAATTTTCTTTCTCTGCAGCTCCTTTCGCTTCTTTTATTTTCAACGCCGTTCCAAGTTCCAGTAACTAGTAAGCATCAACTCAGCTTCATTTGAAACTACGGATCCATTCCTTTTCTTGCCGCCCATCGGCTATTTTCCCCATCTTATCAGCTGTCGTCTTCCTTGTCCCTACGGAAAGAAAGCTCAGGATTCAATTTACCTTTTGACGACTCCTAGCTATCTCAAACCAGATTAGGCTAACTCGGCATGGTCACCCAGGCAAAGCCATAGACACTCCCTCCATCATTCATTCGCATCCTCTCTTTTTATTCATTCTCCCTGTCCTTATTACCGGAATCCATGTCATCGTCAAACTTTTGTGAAAGCAAGCAGGAAATTACAATCCCAACGTTTATGTACCTATCTTTCTTCCTATTACCTTCTCTCCTTCCTATTACATTCCTCTGTCTAGCAATGTATGATAATCCTATGTTACCGTCCTCACAGTTCAGAGCGTTGCCCAGGCCAAAGTATAATTCCTCTCGCCCTTACTGTGGAACACGTCTTACATGTACACAGAAAAATAGAAGCCAATATCCCTCCTCAATCTACGTTACAAATATTGCACAGCTTTAGCTCAAATGCGGGGATTTCGAGGAACATGTAAAACATCATCATATTTCTAACTCATTCTTCTCATCGCAAGCAGTATCCACAGAATCACGTCCCTCCCACCCGCAAAACTCTCCTTTGCAGAAGAGCAGGCACCCTTGATTATGCATCCGAAAAAAATAAATGTTTTCCACGTGATAAACATATTTTTCCGGCTTATTCCTAGATTCTCACCCAGTTCCCACATCCTTCCCACTTATTATCTTCCAAGCCAACCATCGTACATGCTTTTAAACATTTCCTTCAAAACTTCAATTTCTTGAATCTTTTTCAAACGTTTTCTCTGAGCTACATCTACCCAAACCTCCTCAGATTTGCTTCTGCTCCTTTAAGACCCCGATCCAAATGTTGCAACTCAGCGTCAGCTTTCACCAAGATCAAAATACAGACTTACATATTTTTAAACAAACCAGAGAGATTCAAAAGGCTATATGCAAAACTCGAAGCTACTTGCTCTGTTTTGTGTAGTGGAGAAATTTGGATGCTCATCCAACAGAATCCGCCATATATATAATCATCTCCTTCTCACATGTCTCTTTCACATCCTTTCTTCCTTCCCCCCTTATTCCCACTTGTAAATATTTCAAGCACCAACAATATATTCATCCTGAATACAAATTCACTCTAACCGCATTTCAAATATCCAATATCAGCAGCACCCACTACCGACCCAATACGCTTTCATCCTTCCTCCTACTCGCTTCAACGTGAATTCTGCTTTTCCGTTCTCTCCTCCTGTTCGTCTGAAGGCCTGAACTTCTATGGAGTAACACATTGATTTTCTGTATCTTCAAGAAGGGAATATTTCGGTACAAAAATCCTAGGTACAACCTTTTCTGGAATTCGCGTCGAACTTTCTCTATTCGGACCTCAAGAAATCCAAGTTTTCACTTTCTTTTCTACAGCAGCCAACTTTCTTTCTAAAGCTTTAGTCTTTTGCACTTCCTGTTTTATACGTGGAAAAATACCACACTTCTCTTTACCACTACCTCCAAGCATATCTATTATCGCCACCCAGGGATTTGATTCCCTCATTCCGATAAAGATTTACTACCATTATCGCCCTTACTTTCACTTACTACTTTCTCCTCCTGAGTTCATAAAGAATCCTTAAACCCGCGGGTCTATTGTATAAATCTCAATCATTTTTAAATCTCACCTCCAATCCTATCCGGGTTTTCTATTCCCGAAACGTTTGTAGGAAATACAGAAAACCCTTTTAAGTTTGTTTCAACTGCAAATATTAAGTAAATAAGAAATAATATCTCCCTTCTTTTCCCCATTTGCTCACTGGGATAAATCATGGTGTAGATCACATACTACACGGCGCGTTGTTCCGGAAACCCTGGATGTTTCAATCTTACTACACACTGTACTGTATTGCGCTGTGGACTTAAAATTTATGCAATATGAGCCGGCCCTGCTGGAGAGACACGTTGACGAAAGCCCAACTTTTTTAATTACTCCCACAAGGAAGTGAATCACCTGAGTCTCGTCATTAATCTTCATCAAAGCATAATCCATTTTGTATTTTCTTGCAAGCCGGCGCCTTCTTAAACCAGCAGAAGTCTACATCTTTCTATCATTCTAACTTGCTTTCTCCATTTCCACTTTTCCAGAAAAATAAACGATGGCAGTCATAACGCACCTGTCCTAATTATTTTTCATTAGTCTTTAGCACCAAGACACATTTATATCGTTATCTCTATGGCATTCGCAGTAAACCCTTCTCAAATCCATCTAGCGTCCTTACACTGCAGCACCAATTCCATGTCACTAACATTGAAACTCGCCTTTCCATCTACTCAAGTATTCCGTCTTACCATTAACCTTTAATAGATGCTGTCACGCTCTCTACGATCTCAGCTGCAAATACGTAGGTTATGCCTATCTTAATGCCTAATGCACAGAGATGAAAGAATAGAGAAGAAAGAGCAGACGTCAAACCCCGTTGACTTTTGTTGTATTTTATCTAAAATGTTGAATAATACTTTTGTTCCCTCATAGCAGTCACCTGGAGGGATCTAAAAATTCCTCATCCAATAAATACTTTTATACTTTCTCCAAATGGTTTTCTTTTATTAAAGTCCAAATATATTTCTCTATTTTCCTCAAAGTTTCTACTTCCTCCTGGAAATGCATTCAAGCCATATCAGGGCGGACATAAACACGCCGACCTTATGTAGTTATATATGAGCTTACGTGTGAGGTTTGACGTTGGGGATATAGGTTCAAGCTTTCTCCTCGAATTTCTGTACCCTCTCGTCAAGAATTATATCAAGCTAACGAGTATCAATTCCCATCCCTTTAGCCCGCATTGATCTCGTGTGAATGGGAATAATCGATAATTTGGCATGGGGTCATCCCACTTCCTTTCCACATTATATTCCTTCAATTCAACAACTCTACCATCGTTCGTACTCCAACCATCCTTCCTATCCGCAATGAAGCTCTACTATTACAGTCAGCAGACATGACCACGTTTTATAGTCTTACAGAGCAAGCCATCACTGCAAGTCTGTAACCAATCAAATTGCCAACTATGGTATTGCACGCAATCCCAACTTTCTCTTTTCTTCCAGCTCCACTATTTCCATTGCCAGAGCGCTGAAGCACCAGCATTCTATGTGATTCTTTCATCCAATGTCTTGTAAAACAATACTTGATTACATGCTCAAGTAACACTCCTTCTCATCCAGCTCCTCAAAGTTTCAATATGTGTTCTCAATGTTTCCCTCCACCCTTCTCTACCATCCCACCAAATATATATTCAGCTCTTAGACCGCCAAGAATCAAGCTTACCGAAAGGGAAAGCATTCTCTCTCTTGCTGTATTGCTTCATTTCATCTAAGGCTTCAATTAATTTGAACAATATGAAACTTGGAAAACTCCCTTCCTCCTACACACATTATCTCATACTCCAAACCATCAAAATCAGCCGCCTCACAATTTTGTATCATCAAGTCTCAAGATAGATTTACGCTAAACCCTCCTTTGAAATAACTTTGCCTTGAAATATGTTGCAAGCGTCTTTTACTACCGTCTAAAACCATTTCTTAGAACCATTCTGTCATCCAACCACTGTGTATATTCAAATTACTCCAGTAGCCATGCAGACACAAAGCTAGCAGATGTGGACTTGTTTAACAGCAGTTTCGCAAATAGATTCCCAAATTCGCCACAAAAGAGTGGCCAGAATGAAAACTACTCTTTATAATATTTAACCGGAATAATAATCCACATGGCCCCTCAAAATAATAAAAATAATCCTTACGAATACCAAACTAATACAAAATCCCAGGATCAAAACTTAACATAAACAGTATCTTGTCCTCCTACTTTATCAAGCATACGAGCGCGATTCTTATTCTTGTAAGATGGTATTTTTTGCAATTTTCATTTTAACAAGAATATGGCGGACCCTGAAAATGTTTTTCCCAATCAAGTCTGACACTAAGTATATAAAATACACATATATACACTTGTCTGTCGTGTACCCAAAACATTTCCCTGCTTTTCTCAGCATCGTAGCTAATAATATCCTTCCTACTTCTAGTTTTGCGGAAATCTTTGAGATAAAATAACATAGGGAGTAAAAACGAATTCTGTCCCGTAGATTTTTTCTTGACGAATTCCAACAGAAAAATCTCTTTCTCTCTTTCTTCTTCTTCCTTCCCTAGAATCTTCCTCTTACTTCTTGTGTAGGATGACTTCAACTCTCAGCTCTTTCTTTTATTACTACCATGAACTGTACAGACGAGGAGGCGAGGAAAAACTTTACCTAGTGGTGCTACCGGTGTCTCGTATGTAAAATCCATCCAGAAAAAGCCTGAACGGGAAAAATCCTGCCAAACTCACTCTTCCGAATAATTCCTCTCCCGCGTACACAGTCAGAGATTACTATTTTACTTTTCTCTCCCATACTCTTTCCTCAGATTTACAACCAGGTTCCTTTATATGCTCAAGAGGCAAGCTTTGCGAAAATATTTCTTAAAAGTCTCACTTCTAAATGCAACAAAACTTTCCCATCAACAACCCTTCGGAATCCTTCCCACGCACCCTGGCACCCTTTACCAGTTTCATCCAAGCTTGGAAGTGAAAGCACCACAATCCCCACCCATGCATAGTAAATCCTAGTTTCGTATTTCTTGAACCTTGCATAATAATCTTCTCAACAATCCACTTCACAAAAGATTAAGGAAGTTGTGGTAACAGCTTTACACTCAAGTTCTAATTCATCAAAAAATTCAAACTTTCTCCGCTCACTGAGATACCTTAGTTGTTTATTCAGAATATAGTTATATTAAATTCTGTGCCTTTTTAACGATACACCTACAACATTTGGTTTTTGGTGAAAATTATACGAATTGCGAGCAGAATACAAAATTGAAATTTCCCCTCATTGGAATGAATTGTTTAATTAGTAGAATTTGGCGGGAAACTTTAAAATCTGGATGTTGCCTTTGTGTACGTGTAAATATCATCCCTACCAGGTCCAGTGAAGAGAAAAGCCTCAATTAAACTTATTCGGAAACATAAAATAATCTAGCGGAAACATTTATTTAGAATAATTTCTATTTATACTCAATGTTGAGGTATAGGAGCATTCGAAAATTTTAATTCGCGCTAAGGAGATAGCCATGGTTACGCTCTCTATTCGTCGAATATTTTATGTTTTCGAATAAGTTTAATTGAGGCTAAAGACACGTTTTCTCCGGATGTTAATAAAAAACATAAACAGGCTGTTATTCTGAAGGGACATTTAATTTATTTTAGTTTCCATTTAATTTAGTGTGATATCTTCCTCATGAACTCACGTCATGCTTTCTTACAATGTTTTCCCGCTTCTCTTCCCCCCAACTCATTATTTACATTTCACACACTCCAGGGATTACACGGAGCCGGAAACTTAATATCTTTGGTTTCCTTGGTTTCTCTACTGGTACACAAGCTGACATAAGCGACATTAGTCCAGGAGAACGCGACTTTCACCTCCTCTGTCCTCAATCCACTTGGAATGAGGGAGGGGTAGAATGTTTGCATCACGCGCTCCTGCCTCTTGGATGGTATTTATATTTTGTATTTTCCTGGACCGCTAGATTCACTTCACTTTAACTTGGAGTGTCACGGTATCTGGGAGTAAACTGTTCCATCTCATTATAAATTCATGAGCCACGTACACATTCATGGCTGACAATACTTGAGAGCAGCGCTTTTTCGTGTCTCAATTCCCTACACTCCCTTTCTCCGCTTACTCTTTTCCTCCTCCCCCGTCCCGAGAAGAAAACAGGGGAAATGAAGCAATTCCACTAATATCAAACCAAGCGCCACTAAAATGTAAAAGCATGCCGCAGTATCATTTTCATCCACTTTCTCAGAAATTGCGTAACAAAGCATCATTTGCAAAATATTCAAATGCAGCCCCTTCTCGTTTACCACACTTTTCCCTCTCATCACTGGCAAAGGTCATGGGTTACGAAAACAAAATCCCTCCCGCAATATCCTCCTTGTACTTCCCATAAGCTCGAGGCTGCTCCACAATATTATGTGAGAAGGGATATCTCTACATTCTGGCGTACATTCACATCATCTCAGCCCAGCGTCCTTATAAATCCTGTAATTTCTGCACTTTTCACGCTTTCCATGTCATAATTATTGCGGCAATGAGCTGCAGCCATGAAGAAACAGGAATCATAAAGGATTATGGATCGCACATCGCAACAACCTGTCAGCTCTTATGAATAGATTATTTCAATAAATCTTGAAGAGAGAAGTCGAATATTAACCCCTGCGGACCCTAGTAAATAATAAATGGAGCTGCATGCTGAACAGTTAAATGCTATTCAGTCTAAAGCCTATTAGCCCCCTTATTCCCCGCTTGCCTTTTTCCTCCTTACTACCCAACACTATATATCAAATGTTCACTGCCGATGAACTTAAATACATCACGTACACGAAGAGAAACCGAATGAATTCTCCTGGCTTCTCCTTTTCCATATCCCCGTCTAAATCTCTTGTAGTCTAAGACTACCCTCCTGACAACAGGGATTTGTGTATTTTTTCCTCTGTTTTTGGGGAAAGCACATTTCTACTCTGATTTCTCCATTCTTCCGTCTCCCTTTTTCTCTTATCCTTCCGGTAAATATTTTGTTGTCAGTCTTCACTTTCCCGCTCTGCCAGATTCTCTCTGATGCGGTTAGCTGCAGAAGCTCTACGTGGTTCAACTAAGGAGGAGAAGTTTTAAAAGTTAGAGTTGAGAAAATTAAAAAATTTCTACGCGCTGACTTTCACCAAAACTTTGTGTCATCTTAAACTTAAAATCCAAAAAACCATGCATCATAATTTCATGTTCTCTTCCTTTCATCTGTCTTTCTCTCCCTTTCCTTATATTTCTGACTTTCTCCCACCTCATTTCCGCCACGCAAACCACAGAGACAGCCCAATTCCTTTGCAAGATTACTTTTAAATATATCCAGCACTCGCAAATGTAGTTTTCTGACCGGCCTAACTCAGAACAGTCTTTTTTCTCTAATTCTAGCTTTATTTTCCAGCTCATGAACTATTAAAAGCTAAAACTCGTCATTATATTATGTGAAGAAACGAAACTTTTTGCTGTAAACATTGTTTTCTAGTTTTGTTGGATTGCTTAGCCTTCATGTTGTACTTCCATTCAATTCAAACATTATAGTAAAATTGGGGACGAATAAAAATTTCCGTAAAAGAAGGTCATCATATATTTAACAAAACTAAAACGTAGGAGCAAGAGGAACAAAGAACACTTAATTTTTATTTTGGATATGGTTAATAAAAATTTAGTTTCGGTTTATACTATATGTAACATTTAGGTAACTCTAAAAAGAACCGGTTAACAAAAGTATTCAATTTCTTTTAATCCTTCAGTCTTTCCTTGGTGAAAGTAGCAAGGAAATTTCGAATTTTGTTCCGGTAATTTGCATCCTAGCCAATGTTTCCCTCTTTCGAGCATCATTCCTCAGAAGCTTATAGTTTATACCCAAGAAAGCACGAGATCACGTGATTTTCATGAAAATCGTTTCTGTCAGCGCTCAGAGTAGATGTAGTGTAATGCTTCACCAATTCGACTCCAGGCAAGACGTACCCAAATTGCAAGGCAGAGAGAGGGAGAAAAGCTTGAGTAAAGTTTGTCAAGGATTTATGTTGAGCTGCTTTCTATGCGGCTTTCTTTTTATATAAAGCTCTTTTTGTTCTGAAATTCATTTTAGTTGACATTAGATTTAAGTGTGGTTGAGGGTTTAGAGTGAAAGTATTACGTTCATGTTCTGCCTCCTCACCACTACTCATTACGTAGTAATCTCACGTATTCATCTCGGAGATGACTCACTAGTCTTTTCTCTTTTTGTTTGTGCTCTCTCTCTATATCTAAGCTAGTTTGGGCTTACATAATCTCGATAGCACACATATTGAGTTTCCCGGTCTTATCCATGAATAAGATTTACGGCCTTTCTTCATAATGCAGAAGAATGTTATTAGTCTAAGAATTACTTTATGCATATTTCCGCCATTTCCTTCCATATATACTTTACCTTTATTTCCCAAGAGCTCCTCTTAAAAAGATAGAAGAGCATCTTCCAAACATTGAAATTTCATGAGCCGCAAACTTTCACCAGTACCTCATCCTTACCTTTTCCTTACTTTCTCCTGTATGAAAGCAGCTGACAATCAAATTTTATTTGCATCTCCTTCGTCAAGCTTCGTGCCTAGCTTCTTTCCCTTCAAGACTTCAATTTTCTACTTCCTCCATGAAGATTCGGATTGAATTGCTTGCCATTCCATAAGAAGTATCTTTCTTGAAAGTATGATTGTAAATTTTATTGATGTATCTTCCAGACACCACTGCCAAACAACCCCAGAAAGCTATCTCTTTTTAATTTGCAACAACAATTTCAAAACCCAGAAGAGATCTCGGATTGCATAGCGCAACAGTTTGCATATAACAGACCCGAACGCCCTCTACCTGTAAGCGTGGCATGATATACCCTTCCCAAAGCCTTCTATTTCTGATAGCATCACACGGACAAAATTGAAATTTAACTGGATTTCCTTTTATAATGAATAGAAGAGAAGGATTTCTTGGAATTAGCTGCATGAATTCATAGATTTCCTTATCCGCCTCTCTTACCTACCTCCTCTGTATCCCCTACCTATGCTCATACTCGCTCCTGGCTTCCTCTACTTTCTCCAATCCAAATCTACCTTCCTTCCCTTCTTACTTACTTTCAGAGTTTTACTTTGTCAATTAAGCCTTTCTGCGCCAGATGAAAAGATGCCATTTTCCATTATCTATCTTGCTTTCTTAAAGTTTACATATATACTTTCACTACCCAAGGATTTTCCCAAATTTCTTTATCCCACATTGAAATTAGGTAGGCAAACTCCTGCCTAAGAACACCAAAGAAAACCTCATTGATTTCTTGGAGAAAACACATACAATCTCGTCACCTTCATTCTCGTTCCCTCTCTCTTTCTTTTTCCCTACAACTTTCTCTCCTTCCTTCCCAACCAATAGAATTTTCCTGAGTACTTTTTACCAATGTCTAATGAAACGACAGGGATTTGTTTCCCAAGCAAAAAATATCAGCTTGGTGTGTAGAAGCAATCACTTTACGTCTCAGTGAGTAAACTTCCTCTCCGTCGTAATTCTTCTTCTCCCTCTTCTTCCCACTCCTGTAAAGAAATTACCTGCCGCTTTCTCCGTAATTATTTTTTATTAGCCACCTCAGCTGCCATCAGAGACCTTGGAAATACTCCTCCTTAGACTCCGTCAACAAAAGGATGCCCAACTTTCTACACTTTTATAGCATCTCCAGAACCAATGTCTGTAAATCAGCAACCCTTCGCCTTCCTTGAATGTTTATCATTCATCTTATTATACCAGGCCTTACTTTCACCATACACTAAATAAAAGCCCTCCTTCTCCGCCATTAACCTAACCACACCACAACCCTCTACATCCTGGATGTCCCTTCCCGACTACTACTTAGGGCCTTTTTTACACTATCTATCAACAGGTTTATGAGCTCATCGTACGTACAAATAACCGACCTCCTACAGGTTTCTCACCACCTATACATTTTTGAAATTACATTTGGTGCATTTACCCTGTAATTACCTTCCAACGACCCTGCCGACTTTCTTTTCAAGCTTTTGTCTCTGAAAAGCTTTGAAGGGGTTTCCCTATGTCTGCATTATGTGCAAGCTTTCTCCACAACTTTCACCGGTCGAAAGAAACGATAAGAGTGATAGCTGAAAAACTTGAAATCTGGCATGTGTTAGCCCTTTCTCTATTCTTCAGTCGAACTAATGGCTTGGCAAAGACCCGTGCATATGTATTTGTAAACGATGACGACACAGTAAAAATTCATATTGATGATCGAAAGCTGCGAATTCAATTTTTGGTGACTGTAGGTAGGTCTGGCATGAGACTGAAAATGAAAACGCATAAAAATAGGTGAGAACAGCAACTCCAGGCAACAGACATCCAGAACAAACTATAGAACAAATCAGGAGAATAAGCAACCCGTAGTAAATGTGTAACCATGCAACAAACCCACATGGAATATACTACAAGGCTTAGCCATGTTATGGTTTTTGAAGTATGGAGACATAGAACATCATCACGCTCCAATAGTCGAGCTAATACTCATCTAAGGAGTTGCATCCAACCAGCTTTCACTCGCTTCTGGAGAAAGTCGGAAAGTCATATTGTTCTTGTCGATTCTTCCACCCTGTTGGCGTACTTTCAAATAGTTTCGGCTGTCCCCTCTACTTAATAATGTCAGGAAAAGGGTTCAATACTCTTTTGACGACGGCTACAGTATAAAAAAGTTCTCCAATTATATTCGTGGGGCAAAAAAAATTATGTTTTCAAGTTTTACTTCCTTCCTTCGTAAAGACTGAAATCAAAATTACAGCACAGGATCTCCCAAGGATGATTTCCAGCTCTTTCTTCAAGTTTATTGATTGTAGACACAAAGTTGGCAAAGGCTTCATAAGAAAAGCTTCAAGTAGGTCTTCTTAGTACTTTCTCCAGTTTTCCCTCTGGGCTAGTGTCCATCTATTCCATCATGATGGAATAAGCGCAATTTCTTTGAGTTGCTTTCGGGTGAAAACATTTAATAATTACCTCTTCTAGCTTTTGGTTTCACGTGTGAATTCATATATGGGTCTTATCTATGCATACATGTGTGAAAATTAATTAGAAAGTAAAATCATTAATTCAACTTTCCCCATTCCCAATGATCAAAGAATCGAGTAAAAGAACAGCTGGCAGCATTCCCCCCCTGGCTCGCTCTTTCTCTCTTTTCCTTTTATAAATTTCATTTATCTTAAAACCCTTTGTTACTTTCTCCCATATTAGCCTTGGCTTTAGAATAGCTCACGTCACGTATTCGGTCCAACTTTTAGCTCGTTTTAGAATAAATCAAGAGAATTTCACACTTCTTGCACATATATTCTCCAATTTATTCCCCCACATTCATCCCTACTGACGTCCCAGATTAATTGATTCCAGCTGACGTCTCATTCTTTTCAATGCCTTTGAGTGTGCTGAAAGCAACCAAGCTGCCTCTGTTCCGCAGGATTCAAACTACCAAAGTAACCGTTGACCTTTCATCACCGCACGCCAATCAGGCATTTATTACAAGCTTGATTGCACCTACTCCCGGATTAGTCACATGACTCTAATCTTTTAGGTATATACTGTTTTTTTGTGGCTCCAATCCAGTTCAGCTTAGGAAATCAGCTACGCCAGAATTTTCATAAATTGCTTTGAATCTGTGTTTTTCTTGTTTGTCCTCTCTCTAGCTACCTCGCAGCTAAATAAAACAAAACGGTCTACTAGAATATTTCATTACCTTTCTTACAGCTTGCGTTGTCTGTTCTCCTGAAATCCCAGCTTTGTTTTTCATCATCCGGTCTGAAATCCTTCTCAAGTTGAGAATCTCAACGCTGCTCTTCGCGGCATGCTGGAAATACTTGTTTTACCTCACTCCAAGCCAAGGTGCTTAAAATTAAAGTAGCAAGAAAACGTAAAAGTAATCCGAGATTAGTTGTTGTATTCTTAGCTTTTGATTTCCGGTCTGTAACCCGGAGCTTAAATAAACTTTTCCCTTGGATTACCATGTAACTCGACTGGATCACTGGCACTGGAGCCCTTTCAAGACGAGGAGGCAACATTTAGAAAATTTCCCTAACTGTACCCTAAGGATACCTCTTGAGCTCAGCTAGGCGCAGCATGTTTAATTAATTTAATGACCTGGCCCGGCTTGATAAAATTGAAGCATGGATAGAATCTCGAATTTCCCCTATCGTTCTTCCTTCTTTCGCTTTCTCTTCCCAGCTTGTAAATAAGTTGTTTTCTCCATATATCATGGAAAGCAAACAACTTTTCTGCATAATACCTGCGTTAACTTTTTTGAATTTATCCTTTTGCTTTCTCCAGTAGTTTAGGTCACTTGATATTTCATCTGCAGCCATGAATCAGGTGAGAGTCCCTTCCATATACAAAGCTTTTTAAACTACTCTCTGCATACTTCAACTTATGTCACGTTTCACGGTAACGAGTGATGTTTTAGAAAGCGTTTGTGAAACTGCCATTTTGCATTTCGGAGCGTAGTGAGCTAAGTGAATGTGTAATTGAACTTGTCAGGGAATTCCATTTCATTTTATCTTGCAGCTTTGGTCACCCTCCCGTCTAACAGGGTCTCACGTAATCTTGAAAAATCTTTTAGAACCAGGAACATGAGAGCGTCTTCTAAAAATAGCCGAACCTTTCCATCCCAAAATGTTCTTCAGTTCCTTCACTCCGTTGCTCCCTTGTTCAGGAATAGTGAAACGGACTGAAGTATGTTAGGACTGCGGGAGGAAATATTCTTTCCAGAGTTCCAGAAAACGAGCTATGAGCTTCCATCATCTAGAATGAAATTGAAGCTCCAGCATTAGATGACAAGACGGATAGGGATGTAATGTGACAGTGCTAGTGCTTGCTTTCTCCTCGTGTTTAGGAAAATAGGAGTCTCTGCTTTCCCCCTTTCCTTATTCCTTGCTTTCTCCACTTTCCCTCCTTCTTTCGGTTCCATAGAAAATGAGTGAATATCTATTCTTCCTCTTCAGAGATGCAATGCTCCCTAAATGTTGTATGCGTAGTAGTACATAGCTGACTCTAGTGTTAGCTTTTATCCAGCTTTTTCCTTGTTGGTACAGCGGAGGAAGTTTGCTGGAGGAAGAATTTTTCGACAGTATAAATCTGACATTAACATGTGGACGATGATGACGTGGAAAGCTTGCTATTGCGTCATTCATTTCTAGAGTATAGCATAGCATAAAACCCTTATGCCTTAGCTCTACTAGCTTTTCTGTGCATACCTCCAAGTGAAAGCGGTTACCTCGAGAGTTGATATTTTCTTCTCGTGCATCGCCATATAAAATTCAGGGAACGTTTACCAAGTCTCTTGTTACAACCTGTATTTTCTCCATTTGTCTTGTCTTGCTATGGCTGTTGCTGCAGTCTGCAGTTTGCGATGAAATTATGAATATTAACGATTTAAACAGTGTACGCACAACCAACTACATATTTATTATGATCCAACCAAAAGACTTCGAAGCATTTCCAGAGTCTTATAATATTTATAATACACCCAGAAGCAACAAAAGTATGTAATTCAATTGCTTTACGTCATCTTCATCGTTATAAAGTTCTTCTTTCTCAACCACCAGTCAATTCAAAGAACCTCCAATCAATGGGCCTCCATTAACCCTCCCCGCTTTCTCTCATTCTCCAATTTCTCTACTCCTCGTTACCTTTGGCTTCTGCAGTCAGATACATGCAAATGAGAATAGCATCAAGCGTACAAAATTTGTGATTTTGAAAGAGAAAGCTGTAGAATTTCTCATCTTAGCTCTAGCCTCTAGTTCTCATGGCTTCCCTCTTTTGCATCTTTCCTCATTTCGATCCAATCACCACAATTTACGTCCATCTATTCTACAAACTTGCGTCAAACACTCTCTCCTCGACATCTTTAGCCTTTCCCTTCATTTCTCTTCGCCTCCAGCGCGTTTTAGCTTTTGGTACGATTTTATAAAATTAATTCACCTGTAAATCTTCGTGAGTATCTTCATGGAAAATAATCAAAATTCGAATATCGTACACACTAATATCAAAAGACCAGAAAATCTGTCTTCCTCCTTCTCTCAACCTGATCCTATGCTCTAGCTTTCAGTCCCTATCCCTATTCGTCATACCGATCCGATTCTGCCAGCGTTTCATCCTGAGGTTAAATCACAGCATGAAGTGTAGAGAAAGTTTCTGGGCTTTCACCGAAGTACCCCTCGTCTGAAAGTTTCGGTCGTTTCCATCTCCTCATTACATTTTCCTACATATAGCATTTTGAACTTTCACCATAGATTTCGCCGTTACTCTTTCAATACGAAAATTTAACATATCCTAATGAACATGACTGAAAGTAAAAGCGGAAAGGTGTAGGCAGATTTATATATGTAGCTATGTATGTATACCTCCGAATATCTACTCTGCTAGTTCCCTAAAATCGCTTCTTGGCTTTCTCTATAATCCCAGCTTAGCTTTCACTTTTGTCTGCCAGAACCTTTACCTTTTCTTCTTCCACTATATATTGCCATTTGTAGTCGATCAGTTTGTTCTTCAGAACTGTCTGCTCCGTGCAATCCCTAAACCCATCTAGACCGACAGCCGATAAGTTCCCAGATGAAATAAAATCCAATTCGGGAAGATCAAAAACCCGTCTACGATCCTTTCTCTTATAATTTTTCTTACATCTTTCACTAGCTTCTGCCACGCCTCCATGTTATTTCAGCCTAAAGGAGTTTTACCGTTCCTATTCTATGTGCCAGTCCGAATCCTCCCCATGTATATCAATCTTCTACCAAGCCTAAAACCATATCACAACTTTCACCAAGCTTTCACTCAATGTCACTGCATCCTTATACCTTCATCTCCCCACTTACTTTTCGCTTCATTAATTCTTTTAAAACCGAGCTAATAGTTGGTTTCATAGTCCTAGAAACTCCACATATTTCCCTTATACTCTCCATTCTTTTCCATTCAGCCAGCCTTCGCTTGATTGAAGTCACTTTTGAAAAAGGCCAGATTATCCATGAATCGGACTTAGCTTCTCACTACCCACAGAGCTGGCAGAAACTGCAATCCGAGTTAAAACTCTTCCTTTTCTCACGACTCAAAGACTTCTTTCTTCTCCACTTCATCTCCCCCGCTTGCCAAAACATGTTTCTAGTTATTTCCCAACGCCTTACGTCCCTATCCTATACCTTCCACTTTTATATACATACTCTACCATGATTGCTTCTCGGATTCTTTGAACCGAAAGCATCGTCTCCTTCGCCAATCCCTCGAGACTAGCCTTGTAATAGAAAATCCTGGGAAAGTCAATTTACAATTCCTACTAATCTAAATCTACTCAAGTCGCTACATGCTTTCTCCCAAAAGTCTACATGTGCAATAAACCCCTGCCTTAGATTTAAAGGTTGTTGGAATCGCAAAAATAGCAATCTGACACTTGGTTCCATTCATCTCACCAACCGCTTCCTGTATTCATACATGATCATAACAAGTACAACTTTCTCCACTTTCTCCTTCTTCCCGGAAATTTCCTTCTACGCTAAACGCAAGTTCTTTCTACGTGCTTCCAATATGCTTCCTCAAGCGGCTTCCTGATCAAATTCCACTTCTTCTAATAAAAAGCTTTGGGCAGGAGCAGAAACCCCTTGAGGGCTGTTACTCTAAAATAAAATCAGATGTGTTTCTTCTTGAAATCCAAAGCTTTTCCTCACAATAAGACATGAAGGAGAATCACCACTTGTTAAAAAAACGTTTCCTTCAACTTGCGCTCTTTCTTATTGCTCTCTAGACCCCTAAACCCTTTCCTTTCCTTCCTCTTGAGGGATTCAAAAGTAAATCAATTGTAATCCAATATAAAACTTGTTAAACTTGTTCGTACTCTGAAGAAATTGTGAAAGCTATTTCATTTTTCCCGGTCCTCTCCTCTCCGTTTTCTACCAGAGATCAAACACAATTTCAACAGCAAATCCTTTCCCACTCTATGCAAGCAATTTTTCCCAACAACTTCAAGCAACTTTCTCTTCTTGAATAGAAACTTTTCCACCAAGGTTATCATCTTCAAAATTTTGCTCCAGCCTCAGCCTTTCTTGCCCTACTTCTTCTCAACAGTAGCTTGAATCTCATTTCTCATTAAAATGAGTAATTCTCTTTGAATTTCTCGCCTTCCTTATCTTTCACACATCTATTCAATCATGCAAATATTTCCCCCGTTTTCTTCACCTGCTTTCTCCGAGCTTATAGGCTTCAAGTTTAGGGTCGGCTCAACATCAAAGCTCTTTGCAGGACCATCAACTGTTTGTAGTGCCGACGCCGACTACCAATTATTCCTTCCAAATTCTCGTCCCTGCCTTAGAAAAACTTCTCCATGGGAAGCAGTATATACTATATTGATTAACACTTGTCAGTTTTAGGAGTGATGGCATCTGATTGGTAGCCATGTTCCGTCTAATAGGGCTAATAGTCCTTCACCTGAAACCAACCCACACTTCCCCGTCCTTCACATTAAATACGTCCCATATTTTCTCTCCTACCGTAGTTATCACCAATATGTAAACATCTTTCCCGCTATTACGCTTGAGCGAACAAATTTAGTAATTATCCTTCATTATTTTCTTGCATATCCATCATTAATGGCAACAGTGAAGCCCGACTATCAGAAATATAACCTTTACTTACTCCACAACTCTTCAAGACAACGTCCAAACACACTGACGAGACGAGGGTTCCGGAAGTCCTTAATAGTTTTCCAAAGCCTACACCTGTGGCCACCACCCCATCGTCTCCTCGTTCCATCTCTAGGCCGGTATTACAACTGTAGCAAGGAAAACAGTCGTATATGTTTCCGCTTTTACTCTTACCCAAATCCCTAGTGCTGTAGACAGACAATCCAGCGCGTAAGCTTCCGGGAGACAGATACGTCAGTTTCAGGCGGAGAAGCTTAAACAGATAGAACAATCTCACTTCTCAGTTATTCTCCTAAGTAATTCATTAATTTCATAATTAAGCTACCCGACCTTCGCCTCTACTACAGTTCATTCCAAATCAGTCCAACCAGTGTACCAAACGTAGTTACTTTCTCCATGATACTTTCTCCACAACATTTCTTCCACGATCAGAAAATATTCCAAAGTCTACGGTAAAACCAGCCCTTATCTAGAAAACTCCTCTGTTCGTAATTCAAAACCTGATACCATGCTGAAACAGGACTCAGTATTGGGTTACATAATCCTTTCATCCTTGCCATGTGCCCTGAAATTCCAATCAAAATTTGATAGTGCCTCTCATATTAGTATCCGGTTTGTTAATCTATTCCTTACCTGGTGATTTATTTCCAAAAATTGTCTTCAACCTCATCAAATCCTAAGTGCATTTTGTTGGTGCCTACTTTCTCCTGCTTTCCCCTCATAAACTTCGAATTTATTCCTATACATTTCCCCGTGCCCAGAGGAAACCCCTGTAAAGAGGCTACACATCTAGGATGGATGGTAAAAGTATTTAGGAATTATTGCATTGCTTTAAGGAGTTTGCTGCTTTACGTGTAACTATTATGAACACTTCCCACAACTAAAATCTCGCTATAATCTTAAACACATGCTCGTGTGTATCATGTTCTTGTGCTACGACATCAGCAGTCTTTATTTGAATAATGAGCTCCCACGATCTCTTTGCTTATCTCGTAAAACCAGTCCTTTGTGGTCGAGTAGAAAACTTTACAACTTTCTCGTCTGATTAAAACTAGAAAAAGGCTTTCAGTCCCTCCTTGAATTTGGTTGGTTGTCAGAATCCTTCCTTCTTCATTTGTCTCCCTCTCAAGCTCAGTCCTTCAATCTCATTGTATCTCATCTTCTTGGCCAAGAATTGTAATGACGTTAGCCAAGACCAGAGCAGCTTTTCGTAATCCCAAGCCACATTCCTTCCAACCACTTTCTCTGCTTTTACCAGCACTGTAATGTAATTACGTTCACAATGAACAACTTACATAATTTCATTAGTTTCCACTGCTACGTTGACTCGAATTTCTTTACACTTTCCAGCTAATGCTTTACTATTGGACATATCCACAGTTGACTCGACAGATTATACAATATAGACTTCACCATGTTTTGTACGCTTTCACTTTGCATGAACACGAAATGCATGTGCCTATGACTTTAATGTAACTTGGATAGCAATTAAACTGAACAAACACTCCGAGATTCGATTTTACTAAAAATACGGGTAGCTCACTATGGCTCAAATTTAGGACAGTTTCTCATTCTTCCAGTGTCACAAATGACAGGGTTAGTTCCGTTCTAAATTGTTTCCAAGAAGAAGATAATAATAACAATAAAGAAAACAACGCAGGACACTTGGATGAATAAAAAAAAGTACAATTATAATTATAACGCAGATAAATAAGCACACGCTACGTAAAACTCCATAGAATGGTAACCAAGTGTCACTGCGTAAAAACTTTTATTTTAAGCTCATTCGTGAAATCATCACACATCCGTCCGTATTGCTCGAACTTTATCGGCGGTATCGCTAAAATCAGCAAAATAACCTTTGATCTTCAAAGAACGTCATGCCTTACCGAATTCAAGTTCCAGCTCACGTACACCTATTCTTGCAAAGCATTGGATTTACTCCGATCCACATTGTTCTTATGACAGCATCATGTGAAAATAGTAGTATGAAGTAGTTTGTACCCAGAAGCAGTAGCACGAGGAGGTGAAAGCACGGTGAAAGCGGAATGTCTGGGCTTATACGTACGTAATACGCGTACGAACAAATGTCTTTCTCGGTACTTTAATAAAAACGTGTTGGAATTTTTCAGCAACTTCACATCTTGACATTCCCATGGCGGAGATGACAGAAGTACCGGGTGGGGCGGGCGGCCGGAAAAGCCCAGCCAATCTTAATGTGCCTCAGGAGCACCAGCAGCGAAGATCAGTAACAGGCTATGACGCCTCATACGAATGTAAGTTGCATCAACTTTCTCCAATTTATTCTCTACTGATTTTACGTTTTCCTGTAGGGCAGCGTCACATCACGATCTCATTCTCCTTTATCCTGTAAGGAATCCCATTTTCTATGAAACACAGTTACTATCTTCTCCCGCCTTATTAACTTGTGTTTGTGAGGTGCTTTCTCCGCATTTGCAGAGACGCCACGTAATAAACTTTTAATAGCATAGTCACAAAAACTTTCTCATCTTGGCTACAGTTCTCAATAGCTTCTGCTCTATATCTTGATCGTCCACTAACACACACGCATCAACTGCTATCCTTTGATGTGAATCCCTAGAATTTCGCATCCTCTTAAACATGCTCTCGGACGACATAACCTCGTCCACGAAAGACATAAGAGGACAGCAAAATAAAAAAGTTTGACCACGGAATCCATTGATCTAAAGCACAATGAAAAATATAATTCCACATTGTTTACGGTTCCCTCCCAAACATATTTCCTATTCTACAAACTAATTCGAATCTTACAGACGCTCCACTAGTGCCACTTGTAAATAGCACCATCTCAACTGAAGCATGAATTTTATTCGCCTTCCAACTGAAGGCAAACTCAGCATTTCCAAACTTTCTCCACTTTCTCTACTACAAACGATATCCAGCCAAGCTCGTATCCCACCGTTATAAGTCTCCTGTATCCATACTTTATTACATCCTTGAGACATGAAAGTTGATATTATCCCTGCCAGCCCGCCAGAATTCTTGAACAAAAACTTTTGACTTTCTCCTATAAACTATCCAAAACTTGACTGCCACTTCATTTCCTCTTTCTATTCACTCTACAGTGTGGGATTCGACAGCGGAAGTGAAACAAAGGGCGGAGAAAGAGATTGAAAGCAAAGATGGTTAAACATATCGAGCTTCCGTGAGCACCGACTTTCTCCGAAAGTACTCAACTCATTGCTTATTCGACCGTCCCTTTTGGTTTTAGTGGTCTGAATCCATTCCCGCTACTTCCAATCCCATTAACCGTTATAAGTATATATACCTTGCATTAAGTAGATTGAACAGCACAAATATTTGCTAACCTTCATCATAGGGTCACCGAGCCACGCCACCAAACCCAATCATTATCCCATTCTCAGCTCACCCATAATTGAAATAGTAATGATCCGCCTTTCGCCTACAACCAATAATTCCTCCAGCCAACCTCAGCTCTTGAGTAAACGTTAATTTATTCATTTACGCAAATATCCTCAACCCCGGCGCCACGACTCATCAATTCTTTCTCAATTTGAATGGCGTCATTTCTTATTTTTGCAAACTTTCCTTGCATACGAAAATTAACAATTAACATTCTAAAGAAGGTCGGCATTAAACCATACTTAAAACTAAGAACATATTCTTTGTTATAGTAAATAGCTGTTAGTCTGGGCCGTGGGCCTCATGCAATTGGTTATTATTATTAAACTCGCTTGGACTTACTAGTAAAATTAAAAGCAGAGCAATCCTTGGTACTAACCATAATAGATAAAAAATGACATGTCCCTGAGTCTGGAACATGCACATGGTTTTCGCTTTCACTACTTCCTAGTTACCAAAGCAAAGCTACATGTATTTCCAATTTGTTTGCAAACATGTGGTTCAGCTAACTGTCATCTTCAGTGATAGTTAGTCACGCCTGATTTCCAATCAAGACACTTTATGTTTGAGAAAAAATATTATATTTCATATGGTATACACATGTGCCTAAGTACATGTACGAGTATACGGCAGTAAAATATCTTCCGGCTCATGAATTAGCAGCTCACTAATTTCTCTCACACATTCCTAGTTCGGAGAGAGAAATCCAGGACTTACGGTACTTCAACACAGCGAACATCCCTGTGATAAAGCTTACTTATGCATCGCATCGTCGATCACGCGTGAAAATTACGACATTCATGCAAAGAACACGTTCCTGAGTCTTGTATACATATATATTTTACATATGCCCAACTTTCACTTCAATAGCTTCCATATCCAAGGCAATGACCCAATAAAATTTCATCTTGAATTTACGATACTTAATAAAATCTTGCATATGTTATTTTAGACTTTCTCTATGCAAACGCAAGCAGTGAAAGTTGACCGATGTATTTTAGGTCATAGGCACATACGGGGTTGACACGTTTAGTGTTTCTATGAATATTCTATGAAAGAGCATTCAGGAAAGGAGAAAAAACCAATTTTCCTGTTTTTACCCAATGATCCGGAATTTTCTCTTTCACACTCGACCGATAGAATCCAAAGAATTTCTTCCAGTCTTTGATTTCCACCTAGCAATCTGGATCTGTGCATGCATGCTTTCACTTCACCTCTTCCACAATTTCCATTTCATGGGGCTTGCTCCTCCGATAGCAAGTCAAGTGTTAGCAAAAAGGAAAAGATAACTGTGAGAGAGTAGTAATTTTTCATTGTATGTTGACATTCTGTCATAAGATTGAAATTTATTACAGTTGTAGTAGAGCATCAGTTTAGGGGGTAGAGAAGAAAGAAATATTCGAATTCCTCTATCCCTCCGACCGTATGAATAATGATGCTTCCTCACGAGGGATTTATTGCAAGTTCAGGGAGACAGGGACATGTGGGGAGAAACAATATTCCACTACACTTCCTCTCTCTCCCACCTTGCCTCCTCTTGCATTCCCATGTCCACTCCCGGGCATTATTGATTATGGTTGACTCTGAGCTTGGTCCTTGGGAGGAATCCTAAACTGGGAAGGACACCTCGAACATATGTTTGTAAACGTGACAGGTGGATGATTCCAGATACTTTCACCGGGAGAAAGTCTGAACAATCCCTCTCCACATTTCATGCTCCATAAGCACTCGACACCCGTAGTGTTCCTTACGTCCCTGAATTTGTTTTCCGAATCGAAGATGGATTCGAATCCCTCTTCAAATGATATTCTGGTATTTAATACTAAATTAAGGGCAATAAAACGCTTTTACCCTGTCTCTAGAATAAGAAACTATTGAAATACCTCCCTCACCAAAAGCTCGCTATAGCAGCTCCTGAGAATCGCATCGTTAAGTCTGTTTTCCTTCACCCATAAACACTTCTTTGAAGAATCGAGTAGCCCACTTAGAATCTTGTTCCACTTGTATCGATTTAGGCATCATTAGCGCGCTTATCAATAAATCTAAACTACATTTCTCTCTTGTAATTTGGCACATCGACCTACCATCACTCCCTATTAATTTGTCAACCACCGTCTTCCTCTTAGTTTTGTTTTGGGGCGGAGCTACTCCAAGTATTTCTGAATTGAGGGCGTGAAGAACATGTAAAAAGAATCTCGTAGTCCGAATTTAAAATTTTCTCTTGAGTAATATTTTCATTTCATGCTACAATTAGCGCAGTAAAACGACTCAAAATATTCTACAACTCGTAAAATGAGGTTCGGCATGGAGCTTATGCTTTGGCAATTTTCCAGATGTTAAATCCTCTTCCCAAGACTTATCATCCTCATCGTCAGCTTACAAGTTTCTCTGAAACTCAAACCATACTCTGGTTTCATTTTCTACATGCGGTTCGTAAGATAAGATTTTATTCAAAATCCAGATTGAGTCCGCTTCAATTTTTCAATATGACTCTCAGTTTTCTGGAAGCCAAGTTCCATCATTAATCCATTTTATTTTGTTATCTAGGCAGCCCACCAAATATCCAAGTTTAGCTTAACTTCGTACTGCGGTTTCTTAAAAGCCTCTAACCTCATGGAAGGATTTTATTCTTGCACACGCTTAGCTAGTTGTAGCAGCCCTCTTCAATAATGACATTAAAAGTTAAAAGAATTAGCTTAGCTCTCCAACAAACCGGAAAGGAAGAGTTGGTCAGGTGGAGGGGTTTGTTTCAAGGTGGTAATTTGTGAACCTTTCCCCTCAACGGTTCTCTTAAAAGCCAGTACCAAAACGAGATTATTCCCCACAACATGAACAACCAACAAAAGTTTAGAGGACAAATCGTTAGATTATCGCCTCTGCTTGCACCAAGACTTGATCCTCTATCCCCATCCTTGCTACAGCTCTGAAGGAAATACGTAATGAGAGAGGTAAAACTTTTTCAAAAGCTTAATTAGAAGTAGAAATAATGGAGCGTGTGGATTGGAAAGTTTTCTACTTGATGTGTTTTGTATACGCTATAGAAAAGTGAAAAAAACTGGCTTAGTTTCTTACTGCCTTCCTCCTGTTTCCTTTCACTCACTCAATCCTAAACTCCGAATTACTGAATAGTTTAGTTTACAAGTGTAGTCCGTGTGCTACGCTCTTGCTAAAACCTTAACTTTCTCCATCCCATCCCCGGTAAATTATGAGATGAGTTAGTCCTAGTATCGGCATCTCTCTCATCTCTTACTACTACTTCCACCTCCCCGCCCAGTTTCCCCTCCATCTTCCGTGACACGCATTAAATACTAGATAAATAATCCTAGTCTCATCCCAGAGTTAAGCCAAGCTTAAATCTGCCTTATCTCATCTTGACAACCTCCATTTCACAACACATTTCCTCCGCATCCTCCAAAGGTTCCGTTCTCTACCTCCTCCTTCTCCTCTCTTCCTCACTCACCCATCTATTTTTGCAAAGTAAGTAAAAACTTTACGTTTTTAAAAACTTTCTTCAAGAGCGTTTCCATCTAACCAGGGAAGAGCACAAGCTCTCCCGGCCACCGGCCTCACTCCTCTCGTCTATCTCAGTTCACTTCCTTCATCTCCCCATCTCACTTACGTAATGAGGTGACATTAGGGTGGAGACCATCTTTCAATACCTGTCACTCAGTTATCTTTACCGCATCAACAGATCATCTCCCGCTTGTCACGCAAACTCATTCTTAATTTTTTATCCTCAAACACCTATCAAACCAGATCCTCCTCAATCCATTCATGATTCATGGTTCATAATCCATGCCAGGATCCATCTATCTGAATCTCTCTTCAGATTACGGCAGAGTCCCTTCTCAAGCCAAAGCTTTCTCCATCTTCTATAAAACTTCTCTTTATTGCAACTCTTGCGAAATCTTTCCCCACTATCATAAGTGTTTCTTCGACAATTTAAGTAATGGGCCATGCCGAAATCAGCCTGTAATTACATTTTGATAAGGTGGGAGAATAGATCCCGTAAATCATATGAGCACGTGCTTCAGTATCGAAACTTGTAGTAAAAATGTAATAAATCACTTACTTACGGAGAATATAAACCTCTATTAGTTTCACCCCCCTCTTCCTTCTATTCTCTCCATCTTCTTCCGGTACACACACACGGTGACGGTACTTCTTCTAAACACGACTTCCTCTAAATGCGCATGCTTTTCCATAAACTGTAAACAGGAAAATGTGACAACAAGAGATCAAAGGTGAGCAATAATTCTTAGGTTTTTCTTCCTTTATGTTTGCAAAAAAAGGGAATGTAAATAAATCCGCATACTCCGCACTCTTCACATTAACGAATGGTTCTTTTTCCTTTCATCCTACACAGTTATTTCTCTTTGCTCTTTCAAGATAAGCAAATAAACTACTTGAAGCCAGAGATGATGCCAAAAATCAGATAATTATTTTAAAATAATGATCCCCCGACTACCGCGCCGCCCTGCTCTTGCTCTTCTCCCTCTACCCTACCCAACTCATAAACTGCTTTCTAATTCTTCTCAGCTCTGGGAAACAGTTTGTTCTCACTCCCTCAAATCAAATTAAGGTTCCATCTTTGACATGCCCCATATGTGAAGTAGCGTGACAGTGGCATCTGTAGGAAGGCACTTGACTCTTGTAAAGGGTAATTTAAAGAAACTGCTTTCTCTCCCAGACCCACCCGCCATATTTCTGTTGGTGCAAAATCTATACATCTGTAATTCTCAAGCCCGATCTCATCTCAAACACTCATTCTTCCTCAACATTCACCTCGACTTGCTTTACATTCCTAATATATCACCGGAAGCCAGTCTCATCCTTCTCGCTCTCCCTTATCTCCGTCTCGATCCTTTTATCTTCTTTTGTACCCACTTTGGCTAGTAGACTCCCGCCAAATGTTACATTGACTCGGCCGGATATAGACTGTAAAGCGGTGGATTTAAAACACCTGAGGATGAAAAACCAAATCCAGGATTTCCTCGGCCACATAAACCCGCTATTACATACTTCGCGAATCTTCCGTCACTGCTACAGTCACAACTGCCGTAGTAGAGTAAAGGGTAATATCCCTAACATAATCCTTCCTCGTGGTTCTTAAAGACGACCAGCTGTTGATTTTATATTGTCTGTATTACTATCCCAGCCGCTTCGTTATCTTGCAAAAGCCGCAGTGGAAACCAAAATGATTTAACATCACTCTCGCATCATTTCAGACATAAATACAAGGAAGCTTTCCCTTAAGCAGTTGTAAACAAGCTCTTAGAAATTTGCTACTACGTGTATCCCACCAATCCGAAACCCGTTCCCCGTCTCTCTCCCCGTCCGCGGGCTTCCTCCTGGAGGAGCTATGAATGAAGATCATTATAATCTAGTTTCAGTTTCGCGTTTAAAAATAGTTTCCCCATTAAATATTCACATGGACGGAACTCACATGTAAAATGCACTCTGCGATATTGTACAGTGAAAGAGACAAGCTTTGCCAGGGTCTACGTACATAGGAATCTTCCGCGGTACATGTTTTCTTATCAAGTTACCTTCTCGGTATTTCTAAAGATTCAAAACATAGAAAATTGTTTTGAGGAAGCCAAGGGAAAGCAAGCGGGTATGCTGCGTGTTTCTATCAGCTAACGAAAGGGAGAGGAGCGGAGCCAGGTATAACGAGCCTGTAGAACTCAATTCATGCTAGGTTAGTTGCGGAGATGCATGTTGTTTGATTGTAACTTGTATAGTATTGCTGAGAAAGTGTGGTAGGGAATTATTTTCAGGCCTATCAGTGACAAGGGAGGGACACAGAGTTATTCATTGCGGACTGGGAAGAGCAGATAGGCATACAGCCTCAACTTAAGGATGATGATAAGAAGAAGGGATGAGGGCAAGATACTGAGTTCTGAAGTCGCTTTTCTTTCAATTTACTTTTTCTCAGCTTTCCGAAGCAGGGAGGGAGCAGGCCGGAATCTTCTCTGTGGAATCTTTTTGTCTTGGCTCCGCTTATAAGTCTTGGATGTCATATTATTTTCTCTTCCAAGCAACTCACTTTAAGAGCCAGAAGAGAAAGAAAAAGGATAAGTATAGAATAATAGAACATAGTAGTACGTAAAAACGCAGTCTGCGGTCCCAGTACCACGAAATAGAAGAATAAATAACCCCATATTATTTTTACAAGGCTGCTGTGTGGCGGCAATCCTTTTTTCTACATAAAAATTTTTTGTTTTTTGAATCTCTTCCTTCTATTTCTCTCGTTTCGCTCATTACATTCACACATGTGAGCAAGATTAAGTGACCCTTTGCAATACATTTAATCCCAGCCTTTTTCACCGATTCCATTTCCCAGTTAACAAATTCACGCATGCATCGAATAGATTTTAACAGCATCTAAATTGCTTCCTTGAGTCCATCTTCAACAAAATCCATACGAGTTACTACTTAGATTCGATAATCATAAAAGTAAACCCCCAACGCATTCCCAAATCCCTATAGCACTGTGACAGACAACTCGGAAACTTACGAAATCCATGTATCCGGCTAACGACTTTTCCAATTTCGTTTCGCTCTAAATCATTTGAATTATAGATTCTCGTATTCAAAATTATTGCAAAATCCACGTTCATTTACACACAGCTGTGCCATTCGCTTTATGCGCTAGTTAGCGAGACGATTACAAGTAGCAGTTTCCCAATTCAATGCAAAACCCCGGATCGCAAAGCTCAAATCGTTATCGTAGAATCCTCCCGAACATAAAAACATCCTCTCTTCCGACATGACATAAAATTCAAAAACTTTCTTCACAACCTTCTTTTACTCGTCACATGCTCAGTTCCATACGGCCTCAGTTTTGCAACTACTGAGCAGTCGGAGGGAAATGTGAGATTTGCAAAGGAATTTCTCGCAGATTCCGTCAAGTGTAATTCTGAAACTAAAGGTACATCTTGTAGCAACTTCGTGACAAACATACATCGCATCTCTATCTCTCTCCCTCACTCTCGCTAAATCCCCCTCTTCCTCAGGTTAGTTCATCTGAATCTCTGAGTGCATAGCGTCGCTATCCTCAATGTGTGCTATCAATCCGGAGTGTTATCAACGAAAGCTTCTGTGTCGGTTTCCGTGATCGATTAACGGTGTTTATCCAAAAGTTCGGGCTTAGTTTCATAGCATTGTTGATTTTAGAGGAATAAGGCGTGTTTAGTTTACGGAGGAGGAGTTTTATCTTCCGGGAAACAACTCATAGGGTAATTACCAGTTTTGCAAAGGAAACAATTGAGAGAGGTGTAAGAGAACCCGGCAGAGGAAGAGTGCAAGAGACATTTGAGCCATACGTAATTGATGATGATTATGATAGAAAGGTAGAGAGGAAGAAGACAAGGTCTTCCGTCTTAGTTTCTAGAGGGGAGGGAAATTCTTTACCGGGGTTCTCCGGGGGCTTTCCCCAGAGAGCGGAATCCAACGAGAGTTACCCGATACCGGGCTCCCAGCCTGTGTTGATGGATTATTCCTATCGACGCCAGGGGCGAAAGGTTCAAGTGGAGCTAAATTGTATTTGTCGTGAGTTTTGTTCTTCTTCTCTTCTGGCTAACTCCTACCCCGTCCCTCTCGAGTGGCTCCTCTTTGCAAGCCGATTTTCTTAGTCTTTGTTTAGAATGCATCACACATTCGTACCTATTTGGCTAATTGCAAATGATTGCTGGTAGACCATACACCGATTTCCTCCACCAGAATATACATACCCCCGCTCCATTTCCTTGACCAATCAACTCGAATTATTTTCTCCACACATCATATCCCAAAATTCATACCCTTTGTCTAGATATCCATGTACAAGATAAATTCTCTCATCTACAAACAAAATTCCCTCCGTTATCTATTCTCCCCCACCCCTCAGAGCCTCGTCATCATCCCTACTTTCCAACGACGAGCTTTTGTGATTAAATCATTAATTCATGCTCCCCTACAACTACAATACACATATCCGTCCTTCCTCTCATACTCGTCTCCATATCCCCACCCCTTTGTTCTCTTTTCTCTCCCTCTCTATCGCTTCTTACCATCGCTTCACTCTCTTGACGTTCCATATCCGTCTTCTTACACTGCTTTTCACTTCCATCCACCCCGGTATTAAATACTTGAGAAGCAGTTGCTTCCGCAACAGTGTTTAGCAGTGTCTTCATGCGCACCGCTCATCCTTCTAACACAGTTGTGAACTTTCTCCCACGTATTCACCAAGTGTTTTCTAGTGTTTATCCCTGCTACATTTTTCTCAATTTTTCACATTCTCAACTCTCTCTCAAGGAGGAACGAGTTTAAAGTGATAGCCAAATAATTGCTCTAGCCCTATCGATTTTACTTTCACCGGGCATACCAAACCCCTTCTCTGTGTACTTTCTCCGCCCTGTCGTTGACTACTCTGTTGCGGGATTAGCTGCAACTAAAACTCCAGGATTCGAGGTCACTTCCTTGAACAAATGGTAGCAATTTGGAGTGGAATTTGAACTCCCCCCACCTTTATCTACATTTACCATATTCACAAAGACTGCCCTCTCACAATGAATGAATTAGAGAACGCTGGAGAAAGGATGGGAGGAGGTCCGAGAGGAAGTGCAAATTCTTCACCGGTCCGCGCCGCTCATTCCGCCAAAGGCTTTAATCCGCAAAGCATGGGATATACCGGTTATGGTCAGCGAGAAGATATCACCCTCAATTTCAATTGTGATTAAATTTCCGCACACGTATATTTCTATCAGTTTTCCAATAACATTTCCCCCCACACCCACCCCACATTCATATAGTTTCCATTACGGATCAATCCAAGTTCCGACTTAATCCTAAGAGAATCCACTCAAATGTCCCAAAAATGCCTCTTTGTGATCAGTATACTCTAGTGATCCTTAACTCTTTCGAGACTAAAGCTTTCTTCCAAAACTAATTTTAATTAAAATACCTAACAAATTTCATTGCTACCCATTTCTTCTTGCTGTCTCTCATTTTATAAAATGGAAGAAGCGGCTGTAAGAAACGCACGGAAATCGTCATTAACAGAGTGTGAGTCCCGGGATTCCTACTAACTTGAGCAGCTAAAACAACCTTCCCTTGCTTCCTCTTTTAATAGCTTTTGACTATAACTTCCAAGAGAAAACGATGCATTTTTGTAGAAAACCTTCCTCTTCACCTATACATTTCAATTCCTCAGATTTTCCATGCACTTAGAGATTGTGAATGTCACTTGGGGTTTCTATGAGATTGTGATTTGCCGAAATTATTTCTAAACTTGTTCATTGTTGTTGCCGAAAATCGTGAAAATATTTCTTACATTTCAATTTTCAGCTGAACCGGAAGGATCAGGACTGATTGAAGTCCTCGCAACATTTGGCTCAATTGTTTTACTCGTCCTTACTATACCGATAGCCATCTTTTTCTGCTTCAAAGTGAGGATTTTTTGTGTTAATTTTGTAGTTTGTGTGATTCAGATGCCGGAAAAAAATTTCTTCGCTACTTCAAAGTTGCATAACAGCTGCGAAAATTTATCGGGTGGTTAATTTATTCAAATCCTTTCTGCAGGTTGTACAAGAATATGAACGTGCGGTGATATTTCGTTTGGGGCGACTTAGAAGGGGAGGTGCAAGAGGCCCCGGTATTTTCTTCATTCTACCTTGTATCGATGCCTACCGTTGCGTGGATCTTCGTACCGTCTCTTTTGACGTTCCACCTCAGGAAGTGAGTAAATTTTTCAAACTGTATTTTCTGAAATAGATTTCAAGTGTCCGGATTTAATTACAATGCACAAGCGCCAGCGCTAGCTTGCGTCCATACCGACGTATTCCAATTAAATTCTTAGCCTTACTGACTTTCAAAAACCATCCTACACATTTGACTGTAAGGACGCTCACTCTTCTTCAACTTGTAACAGCTCATGATGACATTCATTTAACATTGGAACTCATCTATTTGTAGACTTGCAAACCATCACCACAGTAAACTGCAGCGTATATATTATTTAATTTACGACTAAAACTTTTAGGAAGAAATCATCCTTCTTCCGTGATAACAAAGCATGGAATTTTGATTATCTTCACAAGTATATATCCATAAGCCTTCAATCGAGTGTGAAACGAGAATGCTAACCATCTGCACCAATTTACCGACTGACCAAACAATATCCAATAACAACCGACCAGCACTTATTATAAGCGAAACCTAAAGCATCGCAGTACAACAAATGGCGTATGAAGCGAACAGTTTGCTGCAAATTGCAGAGCCCGATCGTTAAACAATAACGAAATTCTTAACATGTATCCTCTCCAGATGAACGATGCGTTCTCTTGACTCCCCATCCGCCGTTATTACACTTGACTTCTGCCAAAGCCGCCAGTCCTCTGGGTATTTTGAACCTGTTAGTATTCCCACTTGCCTCCTTTCCTAACCTTCATAAAATTTACTAATAACGCCCATGTATCAAGTTACACCCAAGCAAGCATCCCATCTGGTCCCAAATCACGTTCATCCCTTAATTGGTATGAGCAAGATGTAACATGAATGCTTCCCATCCTCCGCCAATCTTCCGTGCTTTCTCCGGTGAAAGTTCCACTCTGAGTGTATCCCGCACTTGCCTCCTTTCACTTATGGTTACTATCCCCTTATCACCGTAATTGCTGTCTCTATAGAGGACTACCTACTTCACCACCACCAGCTGACAACACCCTAGCAGTGAAGCATACTAAAATTAATTCCATTTCTTCTCTGGCCCTCCTACATCCGTTCCAGTTCCAATAACCTTCACTTCCGTCACAAGTCCGTCCGCTTGCCATTCTAACTTTCTCCAATCCAACTATAGTTCCAGCTGATTCTATATTTTACCTAAACCAACTTCTAAAGTTCTAATATCTAATTGCATGCTGTTTCATACCACGTAGTGATTTCCCTGGAGCTTATTCTGTTTTACCGGGATTAATCGCATGCAACAATTTACCTTGAATTCCATGGCAAAATTAGTTATTCAACCGCTAGATTTTGCATGTTTCTAAAAGCTAGTATTTTTGAAGCCTGAAGATATTCGTATCTCTAATGTTGTCTCATGTCAATTTATTCCCTTTCCGTGTACGTTCCTCGGTTAATAACTTGTTCGAGATCCGGATATAGTTTTATTGGAATGAGATAAATAGCGCGAAATGTCATAAAAGCATACATGAGTAATTGAAAAGAGTCTTGTGCCAAACTTTTGTAGATATTGACGCATGATTCCGTCACTATTGCTGTTGATGCAGTCGTTTATTACAGGGGTGAGTGAGTTGAATCTTGAGAATTCCATCCTTAGTTTCGTGCGAGAGTCTCTTCATCCACAGTTTTCCACTTTTTGCTATATATATATATACATGTATATATTATACTTTTTCTTATACTGTACGAACCCTCCACACACTTCCCAACTTTTTCTCCCAGTTACAGGATTTTATTATCTATAATAACAATTTATGTTATCCGTCTTTCTTCATGTTCCAACTCCAATTTCTATTCAAGCTATCACTATCTGCAGGATTTGGAATTTTTTTCTGCATTTTCCTCCAATTTTTTTATTTTCTCAACGGGACGGAAAATAGCTTTTTGATCTTTATGTCGCAGTTTCCTGGTTTAGTTAGTTAACGTGATGCAAGCAGTATGGAAGGACGCATCCCGCGAGTCTCCTGCACTGCAGTTCAAGTTTATTTTGGTATTTTCCATGTACACACGAAATGAGGATTCTTGGGAAACTGGGAACATGTGTGGAGTGGATCATTGGATCTCATGAAATCCCAAACTTTTAATATCTTCCCTCATTTTTCAAATCCCCCAGATAAGAACGAGACTTACTTTTGTAACTTGTGTGTATCATTTTAGTTTCCTGTCCAACCGCGGCCACAAATAATGTGGAAGACTACAGGTATAAGGGCTAATGCCTTCACAGTCTTCGTATGGTTATACTTTATTTTTTGCTTTCTTTCTACTTCCTTTTCTTAAATCCTGTTGCCGAATTTTGACTGTCCTCTCGTTTCTTTTTTACAGTCCTCTTTCCAATGTGTGTGTGTACATTATGTATCTTGCATGTGTACTACGCCTTTCACCCATGTTTCTGTCAAAATCCTTTCTTTTCAGTTTATTTAACAGCAGCCTCTTCGGATATATATTATTCCTCTTTTAAACACATCCTCTCCCACATCTTCCAAGTCTGCATTCAGCCAAGCATCTATCCAGGTCCAACCCCAGGATACTTACCCAGTCTGTGGTCCAGGAAAGAGTGAAAGCAAATATTTCGTTTCTCCCGTCTGTTTGCACTCAAAACATTCCGCCTTTTCTTCTTTCCCCGCGCACATCCCAACTCGAGTGAGCCAGTGCTGCTGAGGAGAATTAATTCCTAGGCAAAATTCCCTCTGGTCCTTTCCCTTGTCTATATTTTTCTTTTAAAATAGCGCACGTCTTCTCCTTTAGCTGCTTTCTCCGCTTTCTCTTCTATTCTCATCTTTAGCAACGGCACTCGTCCTTCCCTCTTTTATTTTCCCTGCCTAAGAATGCGTTTCCAAGATTCAACAATTTTTTCCAACTTTCAAGCTACTTGATTTAATTTGTTTCAAGGAGTACCGTATGACGTCTTGTGCAATTTGCAAAACTTTTTCAAATTACTCTGACATGCGTCTCTCTTGCTAGTTTTATTCCGAATTTTTGCCAATCTTCTATTCGCTTCGTGCCTGGAGGAAGTTCTCAAACTGTGAAATCGTATATTGTTGCTATTTATATATATACTACACGTTCTTCCTACTGTCCCACCGCATCAACCTATACGGAACCAGTTTCCCGGGTGCGGATCCAAGTGTCTCTTCTTTCAACTATTAAGATCAGTTTTTATCGCTAAAATTTTTTATGCTTCCTTGTAATTCAATATTCCCTTAGGGCGGGTCAGCTATGTGAATAAGTTCTTAATTTACATCGTTGCACTACACGCCATCTCGTCTCTCATACTGCAAAACGGCAACGTCCTTATGCATCAAGAGCTATAGAGTTCTGTGAAAAAATCGTGTGACACACATTCGAGGGAATATTTTAAAAAACCTTGGAGAGAGTTTTTTTATGAACCAGCTCTGCAAGTTAAAATGGCGTCTTCAACTAAGACGTGTGCTGTATTGTCGTGTATTCTTCAGTAATAATGCAAACACGGGCTGATAGCAAAATTGCTTTCTCCAGCTTATCCAACCAATTTCAAAACGGGCAACGCAGGCCCAGCTGCAATCATCAACTCGACCCGGTACAGTTGACAGTTCAACTGGACGGCATAGGATAAATGAGATAGCTCTTGCGTTCCACGGCGTAGGAATCTAAAGACTTCAATATAGATTCCGTGTTTTATTCATGGAAATTAATTTAATTCCTTTTTTCAATACGCTTTCACCCTTGGAGAAAGCAGGAATTGAAACCTCATAGCTTCCTTGAGCAGCTGGATAATAGATTGCAGTCATTTCCTCACAGATGTGCAGCTGCTTTATCCTTTGCCTCCAAATACTGCCTTTCAATCCGCCCCATTCAATCCGCTGTTATGGATGCTAATGAACTTTTGTCGCGTCCTATAGCTTCCATCTCTATGAATCCAGGCCGGAGAAAGCAGTATCTCGGTATACATATAGATATTTCCAGTAGCTCGGCACAAGGACAGAATCTAAATTACAGGGCAAGAGTTTCTAAACAATATTCTTAATGAGCATTGAATTGAGCTCATCTTTTCTTCCGAGCAGGAATCAACTCAAGGGTTATTGCACAATCTTCCGACTCACTGACTAGCCAGACTCTGATCCCGTCTTCAAAGCAGTATTGTGCTACAAGACCAAATTGGAAAAGTAATTGCTTCCCCCGTGCTTGGGCTGAATGCTGAGACTGTGAGTGAAAGAGAGAAAAGATTTTAGTTCCCTCCTCCTGAAACAAATAGACGTAGGATGATCATAATTTCTCTTTGAATAGCTTCAGAAACGATTTCCTCATGTCAAGTAGCACATAGGATTCCACACTCCAGTCTGATATCACACATTGTTACTCCCAGTGTTAAAATATGTGGCATTTGACTTGAATAGAATTTTAGTAGGACTTTGATGGGTTTGGGCATGCCAGAAGCGACATAGCTGTGAAGAAGTAGACCTACTGACAAATACGGACGTTTCCGTCTGCGTTCTTAAAGTGTCTTGCCTTCAGTTTAGAGTTATGCGGGCATTACACCGGGTTTCCTTCAAGTATCTTTTATGTCCTTGTTGTTGTTGTTATCTTCTCTCGGGTTGAAAGATGCCGTCTGGCGGAAGAGCTGTGAAGAGCTAAGCTTGTTTCACTCGGAGAGTAAATCCGGGTGCTATAAATATATATACTGTAAACAAAAGCAGTTTATCACTTGACTCCATTTCAGTTTTCACATGATAGCTTTTATTGTCAACTCAATATTCTCCTTTGCCTCCCATGATTATTCCCGGGAGAATTCTCTTTCTATTCCTCTGCCACTCCTCGTGTCATGTGGTCTATTTCATTGTGTTTCCCTATTACGCTCCTTCTTCCATTCAACATAAATAAGCAAAGCAGTCAGAAGAAGAGGCTGCTAAAAGCTAAATTTCCTCAGGATTTGCCCAATCCTTTAGGATGAGTTTTCCCCCACCGTATCCGCGTATTCTCTCCTCGAATGCCAAACTAAGAATTTTCTCTTTTGCAATCCGAATACAAGGCAGCGGAAAGGCGGACACGGCTAGCCGGAATCCCAAGAATCGGAATAATAAAACCCTCAGCTTCCGAGCCTTCTGAACGTGCTCCAAATCCAAACGTCCATAGTGAAATTCTCAATGTGTTCCCATATCTTTCTCCTCACATCACTTTCTGCTCAATATAGTAGACATTGCAGAATATTATTCTATTATATACATACCGATGCTGCTATACTAAAAGGAACAGCTCTTTGACGTCATCCGCAAGGTTGGCATCCCCATATTTATGGGCAATTAAATCCACCCCAGTCTTTCTTCACGCCAACTTTCTCTTTAATGAGCCTTGCAAAACTCGGCCAGAATCCAAGGCGCATGCCCAGTTCCATACGATGCGGTGAAAGCACTTTCTCCATCATCTACAATGCAACTGCAAACTCGCAATTTACCTAAATGAGGACATCCTCTTATGATATGCAGTGCCGGACTTTCACCCAATAATTATAGCCTCTATCGGATTGCAAAAATTGGGGCTCCTATGAAGGCTTTCATTTCCGCCATTGTTTATTATCATTAATTGTTTAATTAAGGGTTTCATAACACTGGAAGTGTGTGTAGCAGCTTTGAGAATTATTGTTCAACATGAGTCTTGAAGTAATAGGCTATTTACTTGTTTCAAGGGAAGCAAACCCATGGTTATCAAAGAAAATGAAACAGGTGGCAATCATACGGACAACCAAGTCAATCAACTACACTGAAACTACTTTTCCAATAAACTTAATTAACCCCATCATGACCTTGGTGTAAAATACGCTACTCTCAACTCTAGACTAGACCAGACTCTGATTGACACCACAACCCCACTAACGCGTTGACAAACAAACTTTACAAACCGACTGCTAGCCGCCAAACCCAATTATCCGCAATCACTTGTAAACAAACAAACACTTTAAGCTTTCAATTCTCATTTCATAGATCTTGACACATGACTCGGTCACCGTTGCCGTAGATGCAGTTGTGTACTACAGGGGTGAGTTACCAGATTTATCAAGCCGTTACATCTCAATGTCAATCCAGGATTTTGCGTTACGTCGCAAACCTACATGCATTCAGCCTTCATAATAAAAATTACGCGAAGAAACATAAGCATCGACGTTTCTTAGAAAGAGACGTACAAAAATCATGACATGTTTTTTAATATTATAGTGTATAACCCAACGGTTGCCGTATCTAACGTGGTAGACTTCAGGTGATGACTTGTTATTAGGATATATACATCTCGATGTTTACTGTCAATCCTTGTTGCTTTAAATCTATACCCGGATATATATTAGCATTGAGCATAAGCTTATCATGTCCTGCCGTAGCTTAATACATGTTCGTAAACGTTTCTTGTAAAAGAAAGTCATTGCAGTTTGTTTAAACCGTCGTATCTACCCGTTCATGCACACGAATTTCTAACGACATTAGAAAGTTTGGATTCTGGTTCCAGGCAATTATATATTCTTGGAAACCATTTAGCTCCACTCTAAAAGCTTTTCGTTGAGGAAAAATTCTAATAACTTCCACATCCTCAGGGCTTTCCCCCTGGAACTGCTCCTTAGTGCTCCCTCTTATGCTTCCCTCTCATTAGCTTCGTTTGAATATTGAATGGATTTACTCTTAAATCTCATTACAATCACTTAGCATTAGATAATCTATCTTTTAGCAATCTATGAATCCTTTGATGTAGTCTAAAATTGTATTCAACAGATGTAGCTGCAATCCCTGAATATTCCAGCGACGTAGCACAGTAGCTTAATAAACTCGGTGCTGTTCAGTTTGACGCAGATGTCGCCCGAGATCCGATTAACATTTGCATGAATGACAAGCTTCCTTTGGTTTCCGTGCCCTCTGCGTGCATGTACATAAGAGTCACGTCTGTTGGTGTGATTCCGCTTGGAACACGAGTTACAACTGCTTGATTAAAGTTGATTAATGTATATTTTCCAGCCATTCAACGAGGCTCTTGGCTGCGACGACACTCCGAAATGTATTGGGAACCAAGAATTTGGCGGAAATTTTGTCAGAGAGAGAATCAATCTCCCACACGATGCAGACTGCATTGGATGAAGCTACAGATCCTTGGGGCGTCAAAGTGGAACGGGTTGAAATGTAAGAATTTTCATCTTCTTTAAGCATCATTACCTTTGATTGAATGATCAAAGGGAGAGACTGTATAGTTACCTTTCTCTTATCTTCCCGCCCGCTTCTTTGAACTAGAAGATTTCACAAACCTCACAAGCCTCCAACACCCACATCCACTCACAACTTTCAATCTTATCCGCGTCAAACCCTCCTGTATTATTATCCCAAGCCGTGATCTAAGAATCAGGCTCTATCCTAGTTTCCCTGAAACAGATTTCTTGTGCAAGTTCTTCGTAATTTTACCTCGAGCGCAGAGATGCTATGATTTTCTGCAAACGCAGTCATTACAAATAGAAAGTCCTGGAAAATTTTATACTGACTGTTTAGCAATGAGAGTATTTGTAGAAAATCAGAGCAAGCACTTCTATAACTTGTTATTCCAACTTTCTCCAACTTTCACCACCCTTATACTTTCTCCCAAACCTTAAGTAGCAGCAAGCGTGTGTCCCTTCCCATTAAGTAAGGCATCATCTCTGATTATGCAAAACTTTATGCATAATAGCATTTTACACGGAATTTGCGGTGAAAGTAAAGCGTAAAGAAATTCATCAATGGATTTTAGCTTTTATTACCGTCTTTCTCTCCTTTGATAATTTTTCCTTCTCCGTTTCTAAATGCTCTATTTCGGGCGAAAATTCGGAGCTCTCAAAGAGTTTGTAAATATTGCTGTAGTCATACCGACACACAATATGGTTCAAGTGGCTTTTCTTCTTTCCCTCTGGTCTTCTCTTGATAATGACGCTATTCTCTGTTTAATGTTTCCAGCAAGGACGTCAGACTACCGGTTCAGTTGCAGAGGGCAATGGCGGCTGAAGCAGAGGCTGCTCGAGAGGCTAGAGCTAAGGTGATTGCGGCTGAAGGCGAGATGAAAGCCTCGAGAGCTCTTAAGGAAGCTTCTGATGTCATGATCGAGAGCCCAGCTGCACTTCAGGTATTTTTTCCCACACTCAGATTTAAGTGCAAAATTCTTCAACTCGTCTTCTTCTCTCACAACTTCCAGTTTACAATCCTCCAGTAAATCCCCTCAATCATCAACCAACCAGCCTCCCCACCCTCCACTTTCTCATCCCTCCCCACTGTCTCATGCGCTACTTCCTTTTCAAGTGTACTTTGAATCCCCTTCATCTCAATTAAATTTCTATTCCCTATTCCCTAATCTATCCTTGTGAAAACAAAGTGTAAAGACACTTAGATACCATCCGAACGGAACCCGGATCAACCTGAATCATTTCAGTATTATAATTTAATTTAAAAAAAACCATTCATCAAGTAATGAAACTTAATCCGGGCGAAATTGCTTTTATTTCACAGCTGAGGTATCTCCAGACCTTGAACACAATTTCCGCGGAGAAGAACTCAACAATCATCTTCCCAATTCCCATCGATATTCTGGCACCGTTCATGGGTCCGAATGCCATGGGAAAGAAATCGTAAACGCCGGAAATGCAATTTTAAATGCCAACAAAACCAAATCGTTGTAAATATACATATATAATCCATTACTTATATACTTGAACAATTCTTGTGTATTCGAGTATATGTACTCGCTATTTTCACCCGGGTATATAACGGATTATATACTGCTGTGAAATGTGGAACAATTTTAAAAATATCGCGGTACACGTCGCATACAATCCATCTTCATCTATGCTTATTTCGATGTTACATAATATGTATTACTTTTTCACTTTAAATTCTACACTACATCCTCACCCAATCCTACCAATCTACCATCTCCGTAAGTTAACTTAACTTAAGTTATACAGAAGGATGTAGCCAAGTACGGGCATTAGCGGGCCGAAAAACGGGAGGAAAAATTGTTCTGATGCAAGACAGTGACAGAATCTCTAGTTCGGAAGAAACAGGGAGTGACACATGAATCCTTATTGCACTTGTCGTATACATTTTTTGCCGATCCTATAAATGGGAAACAGCAAAGTTAGCCTGTCTCCCCGGCTCTGTGAGCTTTGATACTACACATACATATATCTCTACTAGCATTAGATAAATTTAAGAAACGGAAAAATTGTATTGTAAAAACTCACTTCCCGCTAAATAAGTAATTCTCTTTTGTAATTTCAGCCTATAAATGCCTAAAATTTTAATTACTAAACGGAATCATTAATTTAAAAAATGCAACTCAAGAAACCAACTGTCAACAGCAGATTATATATTCGCCGCTACCGTAGATTTCATTTTTAATAACTTCCATATTATTTTACGACAAAGCCCGAATTGTTTTACTATTTTCTACATACTGCATCCTATAATAACTGTACACCTCATTTAATATCTTTCTACAGTCTTAACCAACGCTTCCTCAACAAGTGTAGTCGTTTACTACTGTATCGCTATCGCTACAAATTAGCTGAATCAATTTCTTCGCTGATAAAGATTTACTTAAAGAGCCATACTCGTATCCATCAATTCGGTTAGCGCAAAATCAAAACCGGTGTTAGTAGAGCTAACGTGTAATTAAGATTCCACTCGGTATTTATTGTAAGCTGGACGACGCTTGTCTGGCAAGCCTATAAAAGGCATTAGTTTTTAAAAAAAAAGTTTGCCATTATCCAGTCAAACCTCAGAAATATGGAAATCAGATCACTGCTATTGTAGCATATTAAGCCCTTGTCTCGTGTGCTACGCATGGGTGAAAGCAAAATGTTGGCACCATAAGTTTGGCAAAAACGGCGTGGATTTTGATTTTGCAAATTCCAGTATAATGTAATATAAAGTAATTGAGCTCGATACACTGTCTTTCGATGAATTTTCTATGAGCTGGCGCAGCATCATCAGACGTACAAGTAGACAGTAGACTAGGAAAAGTGAGTTTTTAGGCAGGCACATGTGAGCAGCTATAGTTATCTTGAGGTGTGCTTGTATTTTTACCGCTCCTTATATGATGAACCCGTGTAGCAAATAACTTTTTGATTTAATGTAACTACCGCTGATTAATATTAAGTGAAATTTCAAACACACACATAAATCAGCTTATAATAGCTGCAAGTTAAGCAAGTTAAGTTAGCTGTCTTTGTTGCAGGGTATCTCAGTTGAATCCTACTTTGTATACATTACCCTTGTCAAAGCGTTTACCTTAAATTTCGTACCTTAACGTTATTATATATACATATATTCTATACTTTGTACATATTCAAGTCTAAATTTACTAAATTAATTGCGAATGTAAATATTTATTCAATACCCAATAATTCAAGTATATCTCAATCCCTGCTTGAAGAAGCTATACTAAAATATTGAAAAGTTTTCGAGTAGGTGCAAATGTCATAACAAGTTTTCTCTGAAATCCTTTTTCCTAACTTCAAACTTCATGCGAATAGCATAATCATATTTACCAGAGGTTTTTGGAATTTCTACTAAAGAAGGTTAATTCGATAATGCGTTAAATTCGTAAGATTTCAGGACCTAATTAACGGTGTAAAACCATACCGGCCATGCCACCTGCTCAACAAACATTTTAATTCGCCATTAATCGTGTAAATCTCTTGACCATCTTATTAGTACACAGACTTTGGATTTCTATAAAGTATCGCTTCTAGAATCTGCATATCTCAGAAAATAGTCCCAACTATCAGTCTTGTCTAGCATTGATCTAATATCTAAACGATTCTCAAGTTTGCTTTTATAAGGTGAAACCTAAGCATTAATTCAACTAAAGTATCAACATCAACTACCTAAAGTCCTATATTTCCTTTGTCCAAACCCTTGTGCTTTAATTGTCACAAATTTATAAATATTTGGTATATAATACTAAAAATATTTAATCAAATACGAATTACTCTCAACCTGTGTTATTTACTTTGTACATAAACTAATAATATACTGTTATGAATGGTATTTGCTGACATGAGCAGCTAAATGTACAGCACCTATGAAGTCATATACAGATTTGAATAAAGTTACAATACATGTGATTTTCCAATAAAACTGCACCTTCAACCTCATTTTCATCATAATCCCAAATTTTTAATGGTTTAACCTTTCGTTAACCTTATATTCGAGAGGATCATGGCCAATGCACTTCAATAACGCTTCGCAGTTCAAATACTTACTCCATCTCAATTGCTGTTGCAATCTACTCTAACGCACTCTACTAATTTCCGTTTGAACCTTCATTCCAACACTCTTTCTAGGACAAGTCGATACCCGAACCCGGGAACTACCGATTCGGGAGCTCCGATGAAAGGCGCACAAGGTAAATACGAAACTACACTCTTCCTGAATGCTCCAGATGGCGTAAGGGCGCCATATCCAAACATGTGGCAGATTTTCCTCAAAACGTCCATGCCCCCGCCACCGCTTTGTGCAATGCGTCTGAATCGAGCCACACAAAAAGTATACAACCCAAACATAACCTTTACCGCTACCGCTACCCGAAATTTTAAACCCATACTTATTTCATGAATCGCATTTAGCTACACAAAATTGTCTCCAAAGGAAACAAATTCCTTGGAAACTCTCGCGTGCACTTGCATACCACACAACCCCATTACAAGAGCTAACACTCTTGATATTATCTTTAAATACGATTTTCCAGCTAACGGTCATTAACGTTGATAACGTCGTTGATCCGTGGCATATATCATTGATGGTAACGACGCTGTTCACTCCGTTTCAACAGCGATAACTTAATAATAACTTAGTAATGCGCTAAAGCGGCAAAGCGCTGCTCAATGCCATATTATGCCCAGAACATTGCAAAGATGAGGCAGGGGCAGGATTCACATAATGCAATGCTGAACAAGATTGTATCCCTTCCTTGCCGCCCTGCTCCCAATGCATTACAATCAGTCCACTTGAAAGATACATACGGCGCGAATCTGAGACAAACGGTGTAGTCATAGAGTACATACGAATTGTACGCAGCGCATACAAAACATGTATGCCATGTGATCTCAAAAGCACGAAATTTGAATGCTCCGTTTCAATAACACATTGTAAACCGAACTTCATTACTTCCAACTCGTTTTACACACAAACAAGAAGCGACAACTTACCTTGCAGGCTGGATTATTGTTCGTCAAAGGATGTAGATGTCATTTAAAAAAACCAAAACTAAAATCCGTTGAGAAATAAAATTTCCACGGCATTTAAAGTAAGAAAAATGATTTCTGCCTACACGAAATGTTTCCGTGCTTACACGGTTTGTATGCAGAAACAAACTATAAGGCTCAGTATACATTACATACACCACAGCTCAACTCATTCTCTGAGGCACGGTTTGTATCTTCCAGATGGACTGACAATGCGCTCATGGCTCATGGCTCATGAATTGAATGGACAAGCTCAAGTCAGAGGAGACCAACTTTTCTCCACCGCTCTGGCAGTACACCTCGAGCAAGCAGACAGTGAGGTTGTGGGTGTCTCTCACTGATAGAACCTCGTGGTTTTCCAGTTTTTCCCTCTCTTGGTCTTGACACACAAATAACGTCAAAGATAAGAAATTAACTCTTGTAATTGTGGTTAACGTTTCAAGTGGTTTTCGCATGCACATTAAAATATATCCATTCAACGTCTACTTGTGTTTTGAAATACTTAATTAACGTAACTACAAGCTTCTATTCAGTTTTGTTTGTTTTCGTTCAACGCCGGTATACTTTCTACCTCGTGGAACTTACCAATCAATTTACAAATTTAAAGGCTTCAATGATGTTGTGTTGACCATTGTGAATTTTGGGACCACGGTGTACAAAATTCATAATCCTCTATTCGAAAATCAACAACTTTAGCCAACAAATATACGAAAAATACTGTTGGAACTGTGTAGTCATTGTGCACAACTTGAATAATATTCGCTTCCGTTTCAAAGAGATAACAGCAATTAATGCTGATAACACATAGTTTTTTTTATCAACATCTACTCTTCTTCTCCAACTTCATGTATTGAACGACAGCTTAATTAATTTTGTGTTAGACAAAGTTAGTAACCTTACTTTGTAGAATTTAGCAGTGTTTTACTTGAAAACTATAGATTTCAACTTAAACCAACTGTCAATCTCGATTCAAAACTCTTTGTTGTATCCATAAATCCCAATCGGTTAATCCGCAGTATTCAAAAGTATTCTAGAATTGTAATAAGTGTCAATTTTTGTCAACCTTTCCATTCTGTTCAGTACTATCAACTACATGAGTGATATATTCTGTACGTTTTTTATTGTGGTTAACCATTGATCTTGAATGAAATTACCCATTGTCTCAGTGATATGAACCAGACTCCAATCGCGTAACCTCATAACTCCTCAAGAAGAACAATTCGCCAAAATCAGAGGACATTGTTGCCGGAGACTAGTTTATGACGACGACGACCTCCTCCGTCTTAAGACTGTTGTTCCATCTTAAGGAAATGGAGATTTTATTGTTTTATCAAGACGACAGTGACTCAGAAAACGTAAATCGTCTCTTGGATCCGTACTAAATATCATCACGTTAGCTGACGTCATCTTCACTTACTTACCTACATTATTCTCAAGCATTCTTCATTCTCCCATCATCATTCGTAAGTTTCTCATTAGCTCATCTTTGTCCTTCTAAAGCTTATAAATTGCAATTTAAATGCATACACTTGTAATGTGCTAGTTTTTGTTTCCTTCCCATAGTCCGAGTCCCATCAAGAGCAAATAATCGTTCCGTCCTCTTCTGTAAACATTTTCGCTTCCAACCGCTCCAAACATCCAAGACCTTTTAATTCGCCACAGTTGTGAATTTGGTTAGTTGACGTTAGCACAGAATTGATTCGTCTTATTCCATCATCATATCAAATAGGGAATCAAGTCAAAGATTGATGGACAAACTCTTAGGTCATATCCCATCATTCATTTTCACATACCATTTAATGTATTCAACTCCCTGGCATCATAATTTATATTATTGTAAATTCTGAATCCATCCAACTTGTCCTCAGCTCCTAATTACAACTTGCATCTCCACTCCCTCCATCTATCTAAATTATATTGCACAACGTATTAGATCTAGTGTATCCTTTGACTCCTTTTAGTCTCTTCCTGCACGATATCGCTCAAGCGTCCGCGCTTCATAGAGACAGCGCTCGGACTGTAACATTCAAAAGCGCCATATCCCTCCGACAGTCTCGTAGCATGCCATATAGTTGATGCAATTATCCCATGATTCCTTTCGCTATAACTAAACCAAATCAACTTTTCTTATCTACCATTATTAACAAAAAGAACCGCATTCGACACTGTCTCCAAAAGAGCCTAGTATGGTCACCAACTCGTAAATCTCCTTAGTAAGCAAGTAAGCATACCCTTCAAAAGTATATTTGGACGCTTGTATAATAATATTTAGCATTTTCAGAGTCTGTATTCCGTACAGTACACCAATAACTGCAGCTACATTCTTGAGGCTATTCCGTTTGTTTATGTTTGAAGTACAGGGTGAAGCAATCGCTCCTGCATCTAACGACTACTGAGAATTCAGTGTGCTCCTTATGCCCTATTAGACAACTGTCAAATCTACTAAGCTTTTATTAGATTGGACATTGACCAGAGGAATGAGGATATTTCGAAGAAATATTTACATGCACCACCAATGCACATTTGAATCTTTAACGAACCAATTATATAAGGCGTTCGTCTCGACTATTCTCCTCCTTGTAAAACATGGGAGCATCTTATAATTTCATGTTAACTAGTTTAGAACTACATGTAGTTATTCAGTCTGACCATTAGTTGACTTGCATTTATTAATTTATCTAGCCTTTGGCTTCAGTATAGCTCTCATCGATGTAATTCAGGTCGAAGGCTGACGATTAGTCCATGTTAACTAGTCTTCAGTAGTTGAACCTTGATGGTTCCGAATTTCTAGAGACTAGACCACAGCCATGTGGAATTAGGATCAGCAGCTAGTTTAAAATTCTCTTGCAACTTTACCGGTCAGCCGAAAAGGAGTCAGATCATATCTAAAACTGTTAACCCGACCTTAGGACAATGTTTACATTTCTCGTTAACATCTTTCATATTTTATTCTAGTTTGAGCATACTTCTTGTGCAACATACTCAAGCTAACTATCATCCTAGCACCGTTCCATCAGTCCCCTGTCACCGGTCATGGGAATATGCATCCCCAAAAATATTCATACATGAATGACGTATGAGTCCACAGATCACATTACACACAGGCCCGTTAAATTTTAACATTTTTACTTCCAACTTCACGCCTTAATCCTCCAAAAATGTGCCTCCCATCCTCCATCCACATTTGTCTTCACTCCAATCTTTTCCTTTAACTCACATCCCCTGTTTAGATTTCAGCTAACTTGACATCCTTGTAAATTCTAGAGCTCCCGTCTTCTTCTTGGCAAACCTTCAGATTATGCAATAATACAGCATCTCTTCCGCCTAATAAAACTCCATGCAATCTTGCAAAAAGGCGTGAATATGTTTCACCATCTTCCTCAAATCCGTTTTTGCCCACTCCAGCACTTGACACAGACAGAGCAAACAGAGTCACGTCATTTCATTTTCTTGGCAAGTGTCAATCACGCCGCGAAAGTTAAAAAATATTTTACTACGTGAGATATTTCTCCCGCACTTCTCACATTTCTTCCCCGCTCCTCTTCTACCTATCCCTAGCATTAGCATTCTTTCACTCATCATCAGAGTTTTTAGTGGGTAATATTATTCCTCGGGGTCATGACTCCTTCGCTGTAACTAATCCGGGTGAAGAATAATAATTTGGCAACTTGTGCCCATTTCCCCATTTAAAATTACATCCAGAGTGCAGTTGACTTGCAATGTAAATGAGAAGACGGTAGCTAAATGCACATGTAGCTTGGAACAATCCTCTCTCATCTCCTTCCGTCCTTTTCGGTTATCCCACTTTCCCGGATTTTTTAGCCCAATCGGGAATTTAGAGCACCCGAGTAAAGTCAACCAGCCTTCGAACAGCCAGTCAGCTAACCATCCACCCATTCTCTTATTCCTTCTTATCACCACCTGATACTCCCGTATACTTGCACAATGCATGTCCGATCCGTATAACAACAAACCATATAAAAATACCAAACCACCTTCTCTTTACTATGACTTATACACAGCTCACTCCGGAAAGGGAAGAGCAACAAACTTTGGTCTTTTTCTCCTATGCAGTAATTACATCTTGCTTATCTGTGACAAAGTTGAGTAAACTCCCTCCAGGACAAAGTAAACTGAAGCTAAACTATCCACATATACTTGTCTCGCTTGGCATAGTAGCGAAATAGTTTGCATTTTCTATCCTTCCTATCTTCCTCTTCTCTCTTCTTCTATGTTCTAACTTGACTGTCAGCTGAGGATGGATGGTCCAATTCTTGGTTTGTTTATTGGGAGTGAGCTGGATAAAATTCACCTCTTCGTGCCTCCCAAACATAAAGCTTTCTTTAACCCACTACTAGAACAGTCTCATAGATTAAGCTCCAGCAGGTAGACGCACCTGTATGCACAAGGCAACGCTTTCTCATTTTCTCATCCACCACTACCACGACAACCAGCTAAATAGGAAACGGTTTAGAAACAACAAGAGCTTTCTTCTTCGGCCACATAGAGTAATCGCTCTTCTGTCTTCCGCTTAAGTCTCTCTCTTTCCAACCTACCAAGGCTATCTTTCGGAGACATGCGACAAGAACAATGAAATGAAAGATAAAGATAATCCAAAGATGCATATGTTATTCTTCCCTCTCTTCTTATATCAACAGATTACGGTTATTATAGCCGGGTATGGTATTAAGATCCAAGGAAAGTTAAAGCGGATTCCAAGTAGGAAAAGTGGAACTACTTATACTACTTTCTGCTTCAATCTTCATTCCTTCATAGCCTACTAGCGTATACGTATGTCTAGGGTTGGGCATCACGTTCATGTTAGCACGTTGCATACTTTTCAGCATACTTTTTACATACATTCCCACAACCAACCATAGCACGAACCATTAGCTTAATATTGAATATGAATATGCAAAGTAAGTAAGCCGGTTATTTTAATTACAGATAACAGCCTTCGTCACATTTCTTGCTGCCTCTCTGGCTAGTAAGTAAAAAGGAGGGAGCATGCTTCCCTTAATAATAATGTAGGTACGGTATGTAGGTGATTCATATTTGTAATCCTATCCTTGCCAACAAACTAGGATACGCGTTAACTTTGCGCTTTGCAATCTTTGCTAAAGCAGGATAATTGCTTTTAACGGCTTCAAACTACAGTCTAACCTACATATTTATAATAATAATAATTGTTTCTGAATATTTAACTTTTTTCAGGCTACAACAGCAGCGCAGCTTGGCATCCATACGCTGTGGAATTAAATTAAATTTGTTGAAAACCATGTCGTCGGCTTCCTTAAGGGGATTCAGGAGGACTCGGATGTGAATTGTACTTTGTTGCAAGTGCGTCAAGTTTTTGACGAGTGTGAGTTTGTGAACTCGGGTTTCCAAGTGAATCCAGATTTACGTAATAATATTTACAATCCTCTGCTTTGTGAAATTTTGGAACCTAATTCGAATCCGAGGATATTCCGCAACTAGTGAACCCATGCTTATTCAGTATACCGGAATCATTACAATTCCAGTCGGGCTTGAGTGAATTAGTCCTGGAACGTATGGAATTTATCATGAGGCAGCCATCGGGATCTAGCAGCAATATGCAGCCCTCAGGCATTTCAAACAGGGTTATCCCCTGTCACACGAGTCGCAAAATAGTTCACATGCCAGCTGTAATTTACCCGTGCAAAGTCGATGGATGGTTATTCGTTCACGGTAAGCTTATTAATTTTATTCCGTCTAGTTTAAATCTAATTCCTAGAACTCATCCGCATTCATCCCCCTCCCCGCTGCATCTTGTCTTGAAGGCGAGGAATGGACAAGTACGAAATTAATTACGGAAGCCTCATTCGTCACCACATCACATGCGCTAATCCACCCGATCTCTTTCCCTCTTTGGCACAGTTCCATAATTAGGTAATTCTCGCACCAGCATGAAGCATATTTCAACGTCTAGTTGAATGCTTCAGTGTAATCTACATGACTGGACTTATTGGTATTTATAGCGTTTATATGTGTAGTTGCCGGCGTAAAATTCTTTAAGAGCACTATCATTGGTGATCACTTTAATCTTCGACTGTATTTCTTTGTAAAGTTCGCGCAAACGATATCACTTGAAGATTTTGGCAAATATTTCGAATTATTGCCACATTTTGCAACTTTAGTTTTTGATGTTTTCTTCTGGAGTAGCCTATCCAAACTGTAGGCTGACTTGGAACTAATGTAAGCCATGTAATGATCGAAATTCCAGCCAACATTTATTAAAGTACTTTAATAAACCGCAGTATAGATTACTATGAAAAACAGCAAAGTTCCTCTTAAGTTTTCTCTGCTACGTTCTAAAAGTATTTGCAACCGCTATTCTGTATTAGAGAATTCCAGGGAATGTTTATTTAATATGTTTGCAGAATTTAGCAGTTAGCATTTAATATTAAAGTCTGCGAAGAAGTATTCCAAGCATACCTCTCCAGGTTGAATATTTAATAATCCCGAATATCATTTTTCCATGACATGAAAACATAGAAAAAACTTCAAAAACTCCAGCAATGTCTGCCTGCAGTCGGTGAAATTCAGCAGTATTTCTCATACCATATTTTATTAGTGTTTGGCTCTTAAGATTTCGCAAAAATTCCATGGATATTTTACTCGTGTGCAATTTTTGATGTACGTTCTACATACAGTCTTTCACCCCTTCAAATGCATACCTATGATAATAATTCTCTATCATCCGTTTCTATATGCTCCTATACAGTCCTACACATACTACCTGACTTCTGTTTTAATGCTCAGGTCATTTCAACTTCCCTTTGGTATCATTTCAATCCAATTTTCCTCCGGCCCAGCTGCGTCCTATCGTCCTAAGGAAAAGCGTATTTGAGGGATTGAATATATTGAATTCGGAATCATTTCCGATTTAATAAATTATAGCTTGTTCCAAAAGTAGAGTTTCAAATTGAATAACCAGATCACACATGTGGCATGCTTCCTCTCCTCCGGCACTACTTATTATACAGCTCGCACGAGAAGAGGTGTGTTCTCCTCTCTGAGGTAACAGCTGGTTCCTGATTCTTACCTCTCCTCCTTCTTACCTCTCCCTCAAGGACCTTGTTGATGGCTTACGTCTTTACCTTCGTCCATCGGCCAGTTCAAGGAAGGATGGGGTTCCATTCTGTGTCCTCCTTATCCTCAAATCCTGATGCTATATTCCAGATAAGAGGCAATGGCTGTAGACTCTTAGCTTGTTAGCATCCATGGCCATCATGAAGAGCTCAGTCGCATTTTTTCAGTTCGGACTTCGGGGAACCAGCTGGTTTATCTTTATTTTCCCCTCCAAATCAGGGATCGCAGGTGACTCTAAAACCTGAACCCTTAGCTAGATCTAGGTGTATTGCCTTAATGGGATTTCTTTAGAGCCCCTCTGCGTAGAATCCCCCTTTTCCCCACTTACTCACACACCCAAGACACAACATACAATCCGTATTTTGGCCATACATGACGGAGAAGCAGCAGTGTTACCTATTTTTTCCCACCGCCTCGCCCTAATCCCCTCCCCCAAAGAAGAAATTACTATTGATGATATTGAAAAGATATTCCTTTCATATGTATTCAGTTCCGCTTGTCTCTTCCTCCAACAGCTATTCACAGGATTACTATAGCTTCAATTCCAAATAGTCCTGGTATCTACACTAATACATTTCCAGTCTTGTGGATTTTCTAGCAGAAAAATTGCTTCAACCAAAGGAAAATATGGATGTAAAAGTCTGGAATACGGGAGGTTATTTATGGTACTGCTTGAAGTAAGCATCTTGGCCCATACAGTTTCACATCACGAAACCTCCTAGCTCTTCCATCTTCCTAAACTGGATAAGTCGTACGTGTGTGGTTATGTTCGGGGGTATTGGATTACTTCCTCTTCCCATTCCTTCGCTACTAGTGGATGAGACTATGGAGAACATAAATAAGATGGTGGTTTTTCCTCGGAAATTTATGTAATCATAGGTCCGTAATTCCGCCATCCCTCCGCTTCTTATTTTATAACATTCCTCCACTAAATGCGGCGAGCTGTTTTCTGGAAGATAAGTAGGCAGTTTCTTATCACTCCCTCGACACTTTCACTGTCCCAGTCTTCCAGTATTTATGAATATGGAAGAAGCATATAAAATTACCTGTAGCCTCACCTCCAGTTACTCCAGCATCCATATCCTTATTTCCCTCATCAGCTCACAGCATCATGAACATCTTCTCTGAGCATTTCAAAGTAGAAGGTGTCGTGCAGATCCGTATTCTTCCGCATCTCCAGCTTTTCCAAGGCTGAAGAAATCCAGTATTTTACTACATCATTCCCGGATACACTGTATACATGTCCGTCGTAAAAATCATCCCAGCAATCCTACACTTTCCTGTTCTTTTGCTTCGATCTGTCTTGGAATCTTCCTTGGATGCAACCAAAAAATGCGAGTTGAGAAACTTGCATCTTCTTATTTACTTCTGCATATCATTATTACCCATCACATTGAAAGGGCTGGGCGATGCAATTTGTTATTCTTTCCAGAATGCATTCATTCATGTCCTGGGTTTTCTGCTCTGGATCCCCACACACACACATGCGAGAAGTGAGAAAGAAGCAAAGGCGGTTGCATCTTGCTTGCGTCACATATACCTTCCAACTACAGAAGAACAGAGCGTATGGTACTTAGGATTTGGTGGCAATCCCTTTAATAACAGAGCATATACATGTTAGGGATGGGAGATATACGAGAAAGGAAGTATTGTAAAATTCATAGTAATGCTAATTCCATGTTCATCCTTTCCCAGTGATCTTCAGAGCGTAAAGCCTTCATGTTTGGGAAGTAGGGGAGATCCTCTGGGTAATAGGTGTGTTCACCGGTAGCATTGTGAATTTAGGATGTATAACTTTGGCCTGACCTGGGAACAATAACTTGTCTTCCTAGGTAAGGATGATGAGGGTACGAGAGAGGGATGCAGGTAGGCATAAGGTAGGGACCAGGATCCTCAGACTGCGAGGTTTGTGGCTTGTTTGCAACTAGAGTTACATGGCTGTGAGTGAGCATGGATGTCTTGGGTTCGGTCGGAAGCCAGGTGTGTCCTCTTCTTCATTTCATCCATAAGGTAGCTCTTCCATCTCATTTCTTTTTCATTCACTCTGTATTTTTTCCGAGTTCCAAATGTTACGTTTCCTTTAATGACGCGACCCATTTCAAGCCACCATCCAACCCTCCTCCTCCCATCATACTAACTTCCCTTCCCAATCCTTCTTCTTACCTTACATAGTGTTTTTCTTCTCCAGTCTTCTGACTCGACTCCTCATGGGTTTTGATGTAAATACAACTTAGAAGAGTAGTTGTGACAACCACTGTGTCTACTTTCTACTTCGGGCTAACATGTCTCTCAGTCTCTCCTTCAATTTACCCGCCCTGGAAGGATCCAGAACAGCAAAAATACGGCAGGGAAAGTCTATCGGTAGGAGGACAAATAAGAATTCTTCTGACGTGGAACTTTGGGAGCGCAAACATGACATTAAGCAATATAGCAAGCCTTGACTCTAGTCACGATTCTTCTTCGAAGCTACGGACCTTTCTTTCCGAAAAAATACTACCCACCACGACTCAGCCTTTTTAGTTACCTCGTAGCTTTCTTCTTGATATTTTAGATTCTTGGGTTTTTAGCGTGGGCGGAAACTTGTGCAACTTCCTCGGGAGTACAATGCTCAGCTTGGTTTCTACAATGCCCTGGATAATGAAGGATACAAAAGCGTAGCGGATGCGAACACTCTGTCGTACAATTCATTCGGCTCGTGTTCACATGTTTGTTTAACTTTTGAATTTTCTTAATGGTTTCCTTCACCTGTGAGAGCCCGCAGCCTCTTTTGTATAGTATAAACCTTGTTACTCTATTTTTCTATTCGTAGGCAAGGAGGGAGATTTTTCTTTCTTTGAGGAAGGTGAAATAAGAGATATTCGCTCAACTTGTTTGTATTCCCCCTTCCTGTATGTGCCGCCACGGGAAGGATATTTACACAGCACATTCTACGCGTACGCCTTTTATTGTACATGTATTCTACCTTTCCCGCGGCCATGAGATCAACCAAGTTTGGTCAATTCACCTGAGCTTTGGCTCCATCTTAGCTAAAGCTTCACGCACCTGAGCTTCATGTCCTCGCATAAATTGCAATACTTTTTTACCCGGCCGGGAAGGGTGGATACTTGGCAGGGCAAGCTCCTAGCAGTCTCTTTCCTTGAAGCTCACTCTTTTAGTCAATATTGCTTTGCTTTGCTTGCTCGCCTGGGCGGGACAAGAAACTGCTTACGATGAAATTTCTTCGTTGCGTTCATCATACATCTTGGCTTGGCTCCCAAGCGAAATGTCAGCGGTGAATGAAGCGAAAGTAAAAGTGTAGTTCACCACACCAATCCACACGTAATACTCTTACGACTTCCCCATCCGCCCGTGAACAAGCCAAGAGCCAAGCTTTGCTTTGTCAGATTTTAATTGAATCTTGTTAGTTTGTTTGCGCTTATGATTCCACGTAGTGAAAGTTAATCAACATTTTCTCAAGCCTTCTTACATTAGATTTAAGAAGGCCGACGGCAGCAGACTATGCCTTGTTGTTTTTCTCTTCCTTCTTTCCTAATCGGATTCCATCTATTTAACCTGTCTTGTCGATCAGGCTTTTCGGATACTGATTATGGATGATGCGCTTATACCCAAGCTTTCCGACTTTCACCTACAGCAGTTTACGCGTCTTATTTACTTTCTATTTTCTTCGCCAACTCTCTACCCGCCCATCCACCCGCTATTAATTACCCGGCTTCCTCCCACTCCGAAGGAGATTAACAAGAACCGGAAGAAAGTGTAGTTCACTGCTCTTTCTATTGCCCATTGCCCCATTACAGCCTTGCCGTTGTTTTCTCTTTTAATAGACAGCGGAGGCGTAGCAAGATGAAGACAAATATCAAAAGTATGCGCCGCCACATTTATCCGAGCTTTAACAGCTCAGAGTCTAGGTTATTCCATGATGTTGCTGTATGCAAGACTTAGTCCACGTGGCTCCAATAATTTTTAATGAGGATTTAATATTTAATGTAGCGTTGATCAGCTGCTGTTTTATAGTGCCAGCTGGCTGGATGCTTCTAGACAAGCTCCTGAAAGCAAGTACCTTTCCTTCTTTGGCTTCAAGAAGCTTCGAAATACTCTGTCTCCACCAAAGAAGCTTTTTGTAAAATTGGCAATTTTTCACCCAAACTCAAGCTTCATCCTTGTTAATTTCATAAGTGGGTAGAGAAATTCTAGCTGAAATTAAAATTTATGCTCCCCTGTATTTCTGTTGCGGATGTGGTTTTAAACCTTTTAAGGTTACAACTTTGAATTGCTGGAGCCAACGTAAATAGCTAGAACTAGAATATTTCACGTTGCGGAAAGCAAACATCGTATCAACTTTCATTACAGCTCATACAGAAAGTAAAAGCAGTTCGGTGCATGTTTGGTTAATTGTTTTGGAGATGAACAAGCTGTGTACGCTTGCCGTACCATCTAACAATGCTAAACACTAGTCACTTTCATCTGGTCCAACATGGTATTGATGGTATTCCGCCTGCATCTTGTTTTTATTGTCTCTGCATTTATGCATTTGCTACAGAACCAGATTTTATGAATGAACCAACACACATCCCTTCCCCTTGTTTACTCAACATGCCCACTTGGAGTGTTGTATTCCTGATTGCGCCACCACCAACAAGGGCTGATTATAGGGTAGTCATGTGCCAAAAATGGGATGGAAAATATTACATAAAGTGAAGAATGTAGCACGACTTTAGTCCTGTAGGTGTGTCTCATCTAGTTTTGTCCGAGCACGTTTCTGCGTCAAAACTACGCGTATGCAGTAATTTACTAACAAGATCACTGCATCACCTACTCTCCCAGTTTTGTAAAAGTTTGTGCACAATTTTAGAACTTGTAATTTCTTTCCATATCCGTCGCCTTTGTATAAGTTGCTCCCGTGGGCTCATTCATGGATGGATTGGAATTGGGTGTTGTAAATTGCGTAGGGTGTATACCGGATGGCTATCGTGCCTTCCGTCAAAATCCCATCCATTCTCTTCCCCCTCTTGTCTATGTCTTTCGGAACTCATTTCATTTTTGGATTTGAAATTTGATTGTAGGTGCAGATAGGTAGTTGACTGATTGGTGAGGCGGATAGGTAGATTGGAGCAGCGCGTGAGTGACGAGGAGCATTTTTATGAAAAATTGCACAATAAACGACTCTTGAAATTGGCTTTATTCGGTAACATATGGTTCCTAGCTGTCGAGACTTACTTCAGAGAGTTACTTGAGACTTAGCTTCAAAGGGTAAATTAAATCATTAATTCCTTGTCGCCAATACAGATTACTTTGTCCTTGACGCCTATTTTAGCAGCTATTTGTCTAACTGAGTGTTAACAACAAGGCTGTGTGGCCAGCTTTAAAAACTCCACGAGTGAATTACACTTGATTTACACAGCTTAGCATACATTCTCATTTCATTTTAAATCTCATCAACTCAACACAAGGAAGTTTTTAAAGGGACGGGCGTGAAGTAAATACAATTTGTTCCTAGCCTGTATGTCTGTAACCACGATAAGCTTAGCGAGTGTCTTTGCGTTTTCACTGATCTAGAAATATATTTGGTACATCAACGTTTACTAATCTTTGTAGTATCCGCTCCAGTTCTCTTCCGCCTTCTAGAACACTTCCTGGCAATGTTTCACACACAGAGTTTGTATCATCATCCTCGTATTCCTCTTGACATGGCTTATAATTCCGGGTAATCAGGCAAGTTTACTCTACGACACGGCCCTGTTCCTTTGACACTCAAGGAATTCATTTCAGCGATTATTTTCAAGTCTGTGACGTTCTCGTTGTCGTCCTTCTTTTCGTTTCTTATTGCTCCACATCCGATTTCATCCTTCGCTTCGTATTATTATCCCTAGGAATCCCAAACAACTTTAAGAAGCTTGGAATATGATATATGTGGTATTCCGCAACTTCTTCAAGCTCTTCATCTTCTTCCGCATACTCCTCCAAGCTCGTGCAGAGAGGACCAGAATACCAGAACAGCAGAGCCGAGAGAAAGTCTTCCGTTCTCCTTTGGCTGCAAAGATCAAGAATCCTATGGAGAAGGGGCATAAGAGACGGGTATTAGGGTCCGTAGCTCAAAAGATGAGAAACGTTGGGATTTAATTAAACTCCTGACCACTTATGGTTTGGATTCTGATTGGCTTTTCTGTATATTCACTAAGATTTAGAGTAATACGGCATTAAAGTATGGCGGCTTTCCCCTATTACTTTACCGTCGCGATGCCGCTCTATGCCACTCGCAGAGGTGGTATAAAGCCCTCCTCCCTTCTTCTCAAGCGGCAACTGTTTAACTTTGGCCATAAGTCATAAGAAAATGGAGCCCGAGTCATATTGTCCCCAGAGTGGTGGTTAGCTCTCGCCTTTTGTTATTATTGTGTGTGTGCTGAAGAATATATGAGATTATTCTTTTTCTTAGCTCTCTTAGCTCTCCTCTGGCTCCATAGAATGTGAGCTTGTGTAACTTTGTGTAACTCTAACCTTTCCACCATTACCTTGACTCAGGTTGACACGTGCGTAAGATGGTGAGAAAGGGAAAGAGAGTTTGGAGCAATGCTGAAAATAAAACTCAAGGAGAGACAAGAATTAAATGCACTGTCAGCCCTTTCTCAATGTCTCCATTCTGTATGAGATTCCACCAAGGCAAGTTAGTCCGTAGTTTGGTGGACAGTTTGGTAGAAATTTTTTAAGAGCTTTGTAAAATTGTACAATACCCGTCTGTGGTATATGGCACATCATACCATTTTTTCCAAGAGCTTTTAGAGGCTATATTGCCTCTCTTCCCTTGGAAATGTGAAAAGAGGCAGGACACCGCACCGGATAGAAGATACTAGAGAATATCATTTTCTGTAAAAGATGTTCAAGTCAAAACTTGTGCAAGACATGTCATCATGTCATGAATCATTGCTCACATTCAGAGATAAAATAATTCTTACAGGAAGACTATATATGCTTTGGAAAAAGTTTCTCATCGCTAAGCTTTTTCTCTTGTAAAGCCCAGCCAGTGTAGGCTAGGGGAGGGAGGGGCAGGACAAGGGAAAAGAAATAATAGAAGAATAGCGTGGAAGCCAAGTAAAATTTTATGAGTTGCTTCGCTCTTCCTGAAACAAAGGGAATGCGGGCGGCTCTTATTCGCACCTTCCTAAAATGATGAAAATATATTAATGTCTCAGAGAAAGAGAGTGTCACGTTTTCTCTCCCGGATGGTTCGCGCACAAGACGGAAACATTTGCTCTTTCCACAAACGACAGTGGGGGTTTTGGATTTGATGAATTTTTTCATCTCCATCTCCTTCCCCTATTTCTCTACCAACAAGTCCAACTACTCCAACTTGACTTGCCGCAGACGGGGAAGGGAGGAGGGGAGGAGTGGGGTTTGTTGGATACCATTCCCGCCATCCTCCTCATCATCTCCTGCCGCATCCACCAAACTTTTATTCTTATTAGCGCCCGTCTTTTCTAATGTATAAAAAATATAAGGCTTTTTTCCTAAACCCGCGGATTATCATAGCACGAGAATAGCCTTCACACGCCTTCTTTGGACTTTGAAAGCATGCCGGGGGAAGTGCCAAAGGGGAATGCGTGTCATGGGGAGCGAAAAAATATCAAAGATAGCAGCTGTTTCCTCTATCATGAAAATAAATGCACGTTACCACTTTTAAATTGATATTATTTTTCAAAACATTCAGCAACAACAACGGCAGTAGAGCCAGTGAAACGTCTTCCCACATCTCACAAGGTGAACATGATCCGTAACCGAGACCCCACCTTGAGTTGTCTGCAATGCCACTTGCGACCAACTCTCTTCCCTTACACTGAAACTGCGATACTGCTTCATGAAATCCAGCTTCGTATGATTTCTAGCAACAAATTTGCATTTTAAAACCTAGGAATTTGTTCATATCCTCCAGAAATTAGTAATGCTTGTACGGAAATCGCCCCCGGTAATTCTTCCTCTTTCGCCTGTTTGGTAACCAAACTTTTGTAACCCAGCTAATATGTAAAGGGTGGGTCTAGTTTCCCTATTAAATCCTTCAAGCTATTCAATTAAAAAGGATTTTTTCACCAACGCAAGCCTGGGAAAAGTGTATGGGAAATTGCGTGAAATCCAAGCTAATCTTCCATCTGTACAAGGTTATAGACGACTGCACAACAGTGCAGCAACAACCATGTTTTCTGCATAATAACACAAGGAATCTGTCCGGGCGGTTCGCTCTTCTGATCTTCATGAAATTATCTTCAACCTGAGACTATAATTCTCTTCTTTTTACTCAAGTTTCCATGAAATCCTCTTCTCTTTACCAGCAACCTCCCGGAATCTTGTTTACTATCATCTTTTGGCATTATCTGCCTGTCTCCGCCTCTTTCTTGATCAAGTATCTTCCTTGCATCTGTGAATTTTTTAGAACTTGCCGTCTTTTCATTTCTCTTCCTCCCTTCCCATCTTACCTCCACCTTCATACCCTCCCTCCTCTATCCATTCTTTTCTTTTGCTGGATAAAAAAAGTAGGCAGCTTAGGAATTTTGCATACATAAACAACCTGGAGGCTATTGAAATCCGCGATGCACCTGCATCCATGTCTTGAATCTCTTGGATCAAGTAATAAACTATTCTCCTCTTCAGTTCAGAGCTAAGCCCTCGTCTAAAACTTCATCTCCGTTTACCATCCAGCATGCCTGCAAAGGGCACGGCTCCTACGGTAGATAGAATTGAGAGGCTTGTGTGCTAGCTAGCTCATGTCGAGTATCCGGATTTGTTTATACAATTTCCTCAATCCTCTCCCTGCACTGCAATCCCTGCATATATCTCATGTAGGTGGGCTTATTTCATGACTCATGTTATGATAGCTTTCATACGAATATTAATCTTCTTCCCCGAGCCCATGGTCTCCTCACCAAAATCCTTCTCCAGTCAGGATTATTTTATTACTCCAGCTAGAGTTGGAGCAAAAGCTAGACGCAACATTCTCATACAGACTTACACTTCGGAGCACTGCATTTTTGAACATCGAGGATAAAATCTGAGATAAAGCCTGGCCAAGAATTATTTGCCGTGGTCTAACAGCTTGACTTACAGCCAGCTTGGCTTGGACTTTCCTCTCGGACATTGCGGTTTTTCTTGTCGTTATTCGGAAAGAATTGGGGTTTGACCGCATAGAAACGAGACATTTGCGTCTGTCAAGCTGTGGCTTGGAGGAATCATTGACATCAAGTCGAGCTTGACGTTCAATAACGGATAGATTCCATTGGTTCTTCCCTGTGACTTCCTTGTATGTGTGTCCTACAGCTTGTGTGTGAAAGTCAAATAATTTCCAGCGCAGTTAGTCCTATCTCTTACCTTAGCTAGCATGCTTGCCTGTAACTTTCACATACAAGCACACGTGCCTCCAAGAAATGAATTTGAGTTCAAATCTATTTTGATGCCCGTTTCTAATCGTTATTTTCCTAAAATGGTCCCCTAACTTCCCTTGAGTAGATGCCTAAATTGAATAGCATTGATACTAATGTGGGGAGAAGGACAGATACTTCGCTGTTATCGTCAACAGTCTGCAGTAAATTACTTGTTTCTCCCTCACAAGACATAAAGAGTTGCAAGGAAAAGCTGTATTACAGAGTCAACAATCACATTTAAATCAACCCAGTGCTATTGTACCATCTACACACGAAAGCAAAGCCAGCAAACACAAGTAAATACACTCATTCCGTCAGACACAGCCTTCGGGTTCACAGTTAACAAAACCCCCTTAATATATGCCTGCCTTTTACCTGGTGGTGCGTGTAAAATTGGTGGCTCCGGCATGCAAGGTGTGCAATGCACGAATAGGCGCTCACATTCATTTGCTACGGTTTATCATGCTTTTGTTTTAAAGGATGCACATTGGAAATTCCCTGTCATTTTCAACGGTCAAGCTTAGAAGATTCCATTTCCCATCTAATGGCTCTCCCAACCCAGCACCAACTAATACATGTACACATAAACACTTGCCTTGAAGCATACATCTAAAAGGAAAAGTCCAATTCTAGTAATGAGCTAGGCGCTTGGTGGATAAGTCGTCCAAAATGATGTTGTACACACAGCATGAAGTGACAAAATTCCTTGTAATTAGACCATTTCGCGCCTCTTGCCTTCAAGGAAAACAGGCTCTGCAAGATATCCAACACATCCATTTCGGAGTTAATTGAGCCATGTTCCCAAAGAAATCCCACCAAAAGAAACAACATCACGCAAAAGCAACTGAAGCGACCACGGAAGCATACAGCAAAGCAATTCCTTCTCTTGAGAACGACAAATTTTTATTTTCTGCCCCAGCATCTGGCCACTGCATCATCGCATCAACTACACAGAATATTTAGTAATTGGAGCAACCCAAGGCAGAAAACTGCAGGGAATCCTTTGAGATGGAGAGCTATGAAAAGCTATACGGTCCATCGGTCCGTCTCCATCTTGCAATTCAGACAAGCATTAGAGATTCAGAAACGGACGTTTCATATAGGATACAAAGCATGAAGAATTTAGAAAGAGAGTGAGTGAATTTAGTCGTACAAAGGACAGCATTAATCTCAAATGGATAAACTTTTACACAACTTTTACAGCAGGGATGACTTGAGAATTCATCTTGCATCCATTTTCCATAGAGACTGCATTCATGCGCAACTCTCGGTTACATCCGAGGGGGTAGTTGTTGTCCTTACCATTGTAGCCTACACTGGCTATCACTTGAATGTGAGCAACTTGTGCCATAGCAATGCAGTACTGTATTTCGCTCCTGGTAAATATGATTGAACAAGATTCATTCAACTGAGAATTCACCCTGTAGATGAGATTGCATTTATGTTCACCACATGACTGCCCAATTATCCTCCATGCCGAAGACCATGTCATTCTGGACGTCATATGAATTCGGCTTCAAAATAAATATAAATTCTTAGGACCGTTCACAAATCAAGTTAAGCATGCATGCGTAAATCTAATTTAATTCATTTCCCCAATACATTGATTCCTGTCCGGTGAACTGCATTTCTTCCGCGATTCGTCATGTGGCAAAGGCTAATTTGTCCCACAGAACTAATTTCAGCTTTCTCGACGATTTCAAATCCAACAGCATCTGCTTTCTCTAGAAACGGATAGCAGCAGCTTTGAGCTTCTGCGAATTTTGAATTTAGGGAGTTATTCGCCTCTGCAGTAATTCCATTTCAGGGTTTTTTTAATTTCCATTTCCTCTTCTTCCCAGCATTACTTCTTCATTTTATTCATAGGGGTGCGTTGACGCATGGAATTGGGATTCGATTAAATACGCTTTGTATAGGTGAATAATATTATTGGTTTACGGGACGTCTGACTGGTTTTGGCGTGCCCCCTTGTGTACTCCTTCCCCATACTTTTGATCCAAGGTTTCAGGTTGCTCAAAGAGTTCCTCTATTACCTTATCAAAGGGTGTAGAGAACGGGCTATATGCTCTTTGTTCGAGGAGAAACAGAGAGAGGCCTCGGTTCGAGAGGGATATTAAGGTGCGCATGAATGAGAGACTTGGAAAATAAATGGGATAATTCCGGATCCCGTATCGATTCAAACAAGAAATGTCATTGTTAGCCTTCTTGAGAGAGGATTTGATTGGGAGCTTGTTGAATCAAAGATTTGGCCCTCGCCAAATCTCGGATAGAGAGTGAGCAAAACCAGAGATGAGAGGAATACACTATTAAAAGCCTTCCACGCTTCCCAAGAAAGGAAGAAATAGAAAGCCGGGAGAATCACGTAAAAGCTTTTGCACGTTCCTTTTACCTCCAAGCAGAATCCAGACTTTATCCTATCTTCTACCCATTGGGATATCTTGCATTTGTATTTTTCAGCACACTCACTCTTCCAAATACTTTGACTCTCTTATCCCGCCCGTGTTCCAGAAACATAGAAATTCGGCTCCTTTTAAAGAAAACAACCTTGTCAACGGCGAAATTCCTTGGGATATTCACCATCCCAGCCCACCATTCCCCATTTATTGGGGTTATTGTTAAATCAAATGGGATTACGTCAATACACGCATTGGGCTCCGAAATTCTTATGGAAACATAAATATTTTCTTTCCCCCCGGAAATTACCGATACATGAGTTCATACGGGTGGCACGGCTGTCTTTTATGTGTCTGCTTTGGCCACTCTACCGTTGGATTTTTTTGTGTCCGGATTTTTATTGTTTCGCTCAAATGGGCGGGCGGTTTGTTGTTGCAGAAAAAATCGCGAATCTACCTTGTTCCCCCCTCCCAGCCATAAAATCCACGGGAGTAGGCCACGATTTGAGGCCAACGTCTTGAAAGTATTGATCCCGGTTCATGTAACCATCTAAAACATAATAAGCCGCGTCGTGTACATATTTTAAATTGCCATATTGAGCAAGATATTTAGCGAGACGCTTACCGGTTTCTGAACTTCTAGCTGGAAAAAAAAATAACTGAAACATGTAACATGTAACCACCGGTCCCTTTAAACCTGGCCCCTCCCTCCCTGTAATCAACCTCGTCATCATCTGCATTTCAAGTAATCCAAAAGGTGCAGTACATACAGAAGATGGAAAGATTGCAATTTCGCATTGTAATCACGCCGCTTCTCTTATTCTTATTTCCTAAATTTTAATTTTCAATCACCGTTTCGCAGACTGCCGCAAAAGTTCACCTACCTGCTAGTCTGGTGGTTTAGTTTCATTCAAGCTATGTTTCAGAGTAAATATGAGCAACAAATCCCGAAAAGGTGCGTTTCCTTATCTTACATCACAAATCACATACTGAAAGCATAGGATACGAGGAAGCTACACCAATGTACGCAAAGAACATTAGGTAGCTGTCAAAATTCAGGTTCTGCTTTTCAGGATTACGCGCAAATAAATAGCACGTCCATGCGAGCTAACTCATCCTCCCGTCGCACCAGCCCGCCATACTTTTGAGTAATTGTAAGAGGACTCGCCCTTTTTTATTTGCCGTAAGGATAAAAAACAGCAATCATGTTGAACCACAAGCTAGTTTTTCTCCTCTTCCTTCTCCTTGTTTCACGTTCTTCTGAATGCTAATCACGATAAGCTTCTTGGACTAAAATAGGTTACGCAAGTGAATTATGTGAGAATTACATTCTTCACTCCCCTCAATATTTGCATTATATCTCCCCTTCTTCCTCAAACAAAGTCCGAACTTTAAGTTTACAAACCTGCAATCATGGATCGAATCAAATACGGGATCAAACAATTTTCCGTACGGACCATCATCATCTTCCACAGATTCATATAATTTCCCCCTTTCCTTCAATCGATATTTTGCCGCCTCCTGTTCCTAATCTTTTATAGCGGTTTTCGCTATTATACAATTAGTCGAGCAACTTCCCCGCTTCTTTATCCAACTGCAACGCTCATCCGCATCTCGACCTTAGAACTCAGGATTAAGCGTTTCTTGCACTTCCTCCGAAGAGCATCAGCCAGCACTGCACTGCATTCCATATTTCAAGCATGCACCCGGCGTTTTGGATTTTTGGCTTCCAGCCAAGCAAATAACATTTAATGCTTGGGCAAAATGGAATCATCCAAGCCTGGCTTTATCGCTTAGCTTTTGAATTTCATGTAATAATTTTTTCGATTCTAAATGGCTTTGTTAATGTCTATTTAATCCCTGGAGAAAAGTTGCCTGGATTAAACAGAATCTTTCTATAGTTCCCAGAGGAAAGCGGAGAAAAAATTTAATGATATGATAATAGGCCGAGAGAGAGAGAGGAAGAGAGGGAACGGGGAATAGGAACCGGATTGAAATATTCGGGAGGGTGGCCTTCATTCCAGGATGCAGCAGTTATATTATTTTACTCTGAGGCGGGGAAGCTGTAAGCTATGGCTCGCCACGCGCCCCATTCCAGAATTCCTCACTTCCCATTCCAGTCCTGCAAGGCTATTGTACAATCTTCTCCAGGATTTTCCGAATCCTTGGACCGCGGGCAGCAACTCGGGGAGATTTGCTAGGGGAGTTTTTCCCTCCTCCGCCGTACCCGCCTTGCGTCGGCACGTGTAGATTTATTATTATATGAATGAAAATCCTTCTGGACCAGCTGGAACATCGCTTTTCTTACGCAACCAGGGAGCTGAATTTACCAAAAATTATGAGCTATAGCCCTGTGACATTTCCCTCCTCTTGTGGGGGTCTCGAAGCAAAAAGCAGTCTGACTTGCGGCTCTTGTTACACCCTAATAGGCTTCACAGTCAACTCGGTTTCGTTCTCTCAGTACCCGGGAAATTGTCTTTAATGGGTTCTCTGCAGTCTCATATCGTAATGTCACAAAGCTTGTTCTGCTCTTGATAGAATCAGTACAAAGCTACTGTAGCTGTTCTGAACTTTAATTGTATCACCCTTCTTCGACTAGTGTCCCCCAAGAGTGTGGTTTCCTTGATGAGCTAGTCATCTTAATACCCGTTTCGGGGAACGACATCAATAAGTTAAAACTTGTAAAGCTAATATGGTATTACACCGGGAAGGGCTACAACACTTGCCAAATCTCCACTCCCTCATTTGCTATCATACGAAGCAATTTCGCAGAACCTGAAGCTCTATAGCTTGCAATAATGATTATATTCTTCCCTAAATCTGCTTTCACTCCACTCCATAGCATACTTTACTTGAATCTTCAGCAGGGTGCGTTCATCCCAAAAAGGATCATTATCTTCGCAATATCAAATAGCCTCAGAGTAAAATGGCATGAGCTCCTGAATTCTGCGATGCCTGATTGCATATTTACGTTTCACCTTATGGTATTGCCTCCGGTGCTTTTGATTCCAAACAAAAGGTTTTTAATTGACTCCACACCGGATGAAGTATGGCCAATCGTTAATTCCAACCGTCAGACAACACGGCACAACCAGCTTGCTCAGGAATGTAACGCTCATATGCCTCCATGTGGCCATGTCCATTTGTGGCGTAGGTAATTAAGCTCGGATGATACATATGATTCCCTCAGTTTGACCGCTACTCTCTGTCTGTATCTGTGAATACAGCAACATTGTTCCTACTGTACCAGAGAACAATTGACCGAACCTCGTACATACGTAAGCTGTAGCTTATTTCCCTGCCTTCTCCCATCTCTTCTGTATCAAGCAAGCGGATTTCAATGGAGATTTTTCAAAGCAGCCTTAATTTACAGAGTTACAAATATCCTTAATGTCAAAGTGTCTCTGTTCAATATAATTTCCTATCCACCTCTCTCCGCCTTTCACCGGACAGTGTTTCACACAATCCCATTACACGAAACCTAACCCTGCTCCACCTCCGTCCATCCGCTAATCGCCTTTTTGGCCTTGGGAAAAGCCAGCGGAACTAAGGAGGCTACGAAATTATCAGCAGCGGACAGGCTGTGACTCCGACTCTTGCATGGGTCCTGGCTGGGAGCAATGGAAAAAGGTGGTGATGAGAATTTAATCCGTTACGTAAACGGGCGTTGCAAATGGACCCATAAGCTCATTGTGGGAGCCAAATAGAGCTAAGAGCTGAAAAAAATGGACCGTGTCCAATTTATTGGGACTAACGTATGAAATTTCCATTCCATGGTAAAGGGGAAACTTGCGTGACGTTCTGCTACTTCCGCCACATGCATGTTCCTTCTATAAAAACTAAAGCCAGTTTATTTGTTTTGGGTGAAACCGGGTCAGCTTTTGGCTTCATCATCTTCCTACTCTTCACCTCTTCGGCATGGACTTAAACGCATCTTTAAAACTGCCAACCGCCACCCTGCCCAAAACTGTCCAACAATCTTGATCTAGCGGAAATGATACCATTGTCCACATTTTGCGGCGGCATTTCTGACCGGAACAGTTCCGGTATTCTCTTCGTCTACACGGAACCCCCACTGTAACGTGTCCAATTCGGTTCCATCCCATCCACCTAGCCCAGTTACTTAGAGGCCAGAAGACTTCCAGATTATATCTGGAGCATCGGAACCTTTCGCGTGTCTAAACATTTTAAGGGTACTTTAAGTACGTGACGCTTATGTACTGTGCTATTCCGTAGACCGAAATTCTCTACACTTGTATGTATCGTGTAACTTACTTTCTTTCTGAGTTCGTGCCATGCTAGCACTCGCAAAACATGGTATGTTTTGGCTCCTGATCCTCAAGTCATAGAGCTGGAAAACTTAAAGCTTTTGGCTTAAGCAGAAGCAGTTGTTAATTTGGTTGTAAAAGGACCGTCATTGGGCTCGTAAAGAAAATTAAGCACTTCATAAAGTTTTAGGACACAGCTGGTGTACAAACTGCATTTCCAAAAAGACAGACATGCGGGAGTGTAGCGTAGAACTCAAGTATCTTATTGTCATCAAACTGTCTGCTGTATTTAGGCTGTATCAAGTCCTTTAAAACCTTCAGTACGTTAATCCTGAATTTGCAACTAAACACAGCAGTGTAGCATTAGAATCAGCACCAGCCAGCCAAGCCACCTCCGCCTCCTCCACCTTCTTCACCTCCGTTGAATGGATTGCATTGAGGACAAGTATTTGAATTATTACAACTTGCTCTGAACTACCAAGCTATCACAAGAACGAGCTGCAGACATTCAGAATGTGTTTTGCACAATTACCATGGCATTCTCCTCATCCTCCTTCAAAACTGAGGTGTTTTCAGGTCATTATTTCTTGGATAAATACTTCTCACTCTCTCGGTTACACCCATGACTCATGGGCCATGAGTGGTCTAGTGGTTCTGTTCAAGAGGTAAATGTCATTCCCGTAATGGAGAATTCCACTGTGTTTCTCATCCATGCATTCTCATTCATCTAGGCAACAGCTACGCAAACTGCGTAAAGACAAAACCAGTATGGCTGCGGGTGGAAACGCTTCTTCTTACCACCTTAATAATACTAATATCTTATGCCACATTCCTTTCCGAGAAACGACGAAATTCTATTTTACCTGCTACTGCTGCTGCGGGCTTCATTAGCCCGTAAACCATAAACGTGAGTAGGGAGCGGTATTCATGTTTCACGTGATACGCACTTCCAATTCTCCCAAGCTCCAAGATCTTTGGGAGTTACATCAAAATGATACACGACTGAAATCCCCCGTCACTCCTGTAACTTATATGTGCTCTCGCCTATGCAAAAATGTTTAACTTAACCGTTAAACATTGGCGTAAAAGAAAGGAGGTTAAACTCCTCCTGCATTGCAGTGAATTACTAGATCCAAATGGCAAAGCTGTATTCTAAGTTCTACTTTTTGCTCCTCGTGTCTTCCGCCCAAAAGCCTTTTCCAGCTAGGGAATTGCCCTTTACGAATTGTAAAATCCACAGCAATGACGTAAAAATTTCACCTGGATTTTTATGTGCCAAAATTCTTTGGAAATAATCCGACTAAGTCCCAGGCACCGGGTGTTATGACCCAGATTTTCCGATCATATTATCGTGTTTATGTCTTATTCTCTCCCAGTCTTCCAGATAGTTTTCACGCTAAGGGTAGGCAAGTCCAAGTGTTAGAAATGTATATTTTAGAGCATAGGAAACTTGAAGTTTTTCTCATACTGTATAACAACTTCAGAGTCTCTACCGAGTGAGTGAAGTTGGCGGCTTGTTTGCATCGTAAAATAAGTTTACCATCCTCTGATAAACTTTTCAACTCTATCCTTTATGAAATTGTGAAGCGTGAAGAAAAAGAGAGATAAAGCTTACAATTCTCCGAGTATAGTCTTTTGGCAAAGTATATGAATATGCGTGGAGAAAGCTATGAAGAGAAAGCGTAGGTAGAAATGGTGAGAGAAAAAAGATTGATCAAATATGCAGGCGCCTATGAAAAAAGTAAACGTATTAAACCTCGTTCTGTACTTCAAACTTGGGCAAAGCCGGAAGCTCATTCCAGGAAGAAACCAACGAAGCAAAGAATGAAAGCTGTAGAAAACTGCAGAATGGTGAGAGAAACAAGTGAAACTTGCATTTCCACCTCTAGAAAACCAAGACCTTTCGATCTCTGCCTTTCTACCGACTACAGTTGAAGGATTTGCCCCAAGTTTGTGCATTTGGAAGAATTTTCAAACTATTTACTGGAAATGATGGGTTTTTGAAGTTTTGTATCAAACTCCATCTCTCAATTCTCGAAAAAGGGTAAAACACACCTACCTTTATATCCGAGGCCCCGGACCCCGCCAACCAACAACCACAGACACAGGATACGGGGAGCATGCAGGGGATTTAGATACGGTAGTGGTTTCTGTGGGGATGATCGATTTGTACTTAGGATTTTATACGCGGAAACCCAGAACGTATTACTAAAGCTGAGACAACGTATATAGTTTGGAAAATGTTGCTCAAATTTCAAGCAACTTTCTCTGGCAGTTGGAAAATATTTTCAGGGGGAAATCTCTAAACATGTATGTTGTTTGTAGCATGTAGTTTATGTGAATGGTTCCGCTGTGCGAGCAAGATACAGAGCTAAAGCTTGGGAGAGTTAGTTGAAACAGAAATTCTTATGCTGTATGCATAAGAGTTGGTAAAGAAGAGAGACAGACGAGAGAGCAAGAGATTGAGAGGAGGGGAGAAAGTAGAGAAGAGTGGCAAGGGCAAGTAAAGTGGGAACGGACGGAAGGAGAAAAGAGGGATGGGAAATGATGAGGACGTAGCCCTACTCCAGCACGCTTACCACTCTCCTATTATTTTCCCAGCATTCCCAGCGCCTCTGTCCTTGGAAACCGGGAAAGAGGTGTATGTAAGCCCTAAATCGTGTTTTAGATCTTGTTAAAGGACATAGTTACGACTTCGGGTAGAAGCCAAGGGCCAGAGTACTGTTTCCTTGCTGCAAGGAGATGGCTGTTGTTTAAGTTTTTCTCGATGGGAACAAAAGCCGCTAAAGACGTACACCCTGCAAAGAAGACACGCGAAACGTAGATGAGCTACATACTGAATGCATCAGACCCGTCCCTCCCATCTTCATCACCCCTCTTCCTCCCCGAATTTCTTCTTCTCTGTCTTTCTTCACTCCCTTGTCAGACCCATTCGAAAGTTTACAAGGAGAAAATTTCCCCTCCTCCCTTCAGTTCTCCCAGTACAATTTCAGCCTCTTGAAACTTTCCAAACTTTCAACAATTTCCAATTTCAGTCAGCAAAAATCTTGTTGTTAGTGAGTCCCCAAATGGCCTTCAGAACCATTCACAACCTTCCTATCTTTTCGATAGATACCGACATTCGACTGTCACTAAAAGATAGTTCAACAATGATGCAGTTCACGTTGTAGGATCATTATATTTTGCCGTCCTCGAAGACAATATCAGGGACTCTCGTTCTTGCTCAGTTTCACTTCTCCTCTATACGACTCCATCCTCAACCCCAACGTCACAAAAGAACCGAATTCAGAGGACGAGAGTCAATTTAGACCGGGTCGTGAGCAGCCTGAATAGGAGGATCCAGGGAATTAGAATGCAATGAAAATGCAGATTTCAGATAAGATGGGATCCCTGATCCGTGACGAAGTTTGGATTAATAATAATGCGCATAATTGCCGATTCTGTCCCCGAATTTTACTACCAGGAAGGGGAACCGCTCACTCATTCAGAACCGCTGCGTTCAGTGATATGCAGTTGACGATAACGTTCTGTTTCGAGGAGCTATGACATATTGAAATATGATTGGCCCACGGAAAGCAAAGGCCGGCTTCTGAAATGAAATCTGAAAGAGGGGTTCTCGCAGTGATGACTTTTTTCTTCCCTAAAACCTTTCCCATTCTCCCGGTTGGGGAGTGACAGCAAGTTTGGGAGAAATACACATTCCCTCCGCTTCGATTCACACTTGTTACATGAGATTGCGTTGAAATAAGTTATATCAAGGAGGAGGAGGATGCCTCTTAAAATTCGGATGGATGTGGATCCCCTCTTATTACTTGTATATGAAGGGTCGGATTTCGAACATTGCCGGAGGCCCTTGACGGTATGAATCATCACTTTCTCTTCACATCAAAATTTTCAAAAGCGGCTCTGAATCACATTACACCAGCTTAGCCCTTTAAATACCCTAAACGTTTTGCATCCTTTCTCCTCTTCGTAACATGGCACAATCGCTTTACGTGACCTTGGTTAGTAGCACGTAGAATTCATATATGATTGCTGGACAAGGAACAAACGAACCCGGACGAGAGACACAGTAATTAAATCCTTTTTCAGGCATCTCTTTATCACTTTCAAACGGCAAAGCTTTCCATTGCTTCAACTTGTACAAGTTAAACCAGTAATGACTTCCAGGATTGCATCCTCCGTTAGTCAGGGATAGGCTGGGCGACAACGGTTGGAATTCCCCGAGATAAGATTACCGAATGCATGACTTTCTCCTTGAATAATTCCGTTCCTACGTTGAACCCAACCCTAGTTCATCGTCGCCTGAGAAGGTCATCAGAATCATCTTTATTGCATTTACAACACGCACTAATGAAATGCGTGCTAGGACTTTGTGAAATTTAAAAGCAAGACGTCGGATTTTATTGCATCCCTATCCCTCAGACTGATCTGCATCTATCTCTTTGCTTGATAGCAGCGGCTGAATGAGGAGTGAATGGCTCCAGCAAGTGTGAAAAAAGCTTCACAGATTATGAGAAAATAGTTTTGGAGGAGCGGGCCCAACCCGCAGAGAAGAGCAAGTGAAATGTGGGATTGTCATGCAGAGGGAGAAATGCTTGTAAAGAATCCTAGGGCCGAGAGAAAAGAGGGGAGACGCAGGAGGCGCTCCTGGAGAGCTGGAATGGAATAGAAATAGAATCCGAGGGTGAGCTCCAAAGGTTTGCGCCCTGGAATTGTATTGTGTTGTTGGAGAAATCAGTATCCTTTATCTGGAAGGGGGAAGATGAGCTTGCTGTGCGGAGCCTGATAGGAAGACTAATATTGTTTGAGGCTCCGATGATTAACTCGGTGGAGTAGATGGAGAGAAAGATAGGATATAGCTCTTTTGAAAAGATATTCCCGTCTATCCTTCCCTCCACATCTCTGGGATTGAATCATTGAAGGAAAGCTACTTATTTTTGAATTTTTCTCCTGCCAACACCAACTCCATCCCGTCTATACTTCTTCCGGAGTCCTGGAGCTGCTCTTGAGAGGAGGAAAAATATGAATAAAGGTGAAGGGGAAGGGAAATGTTACTAGAATCGATAGCTTGTTGAATATCCTGTCAAATCATTAAAAGCCAAGAGTACCTCCTCACAAAAACATAAAGAGTGAGCGGGAGAAAGCACGGGGAAGGGAAACAGCTATATAAATTAGGAAGAAGGCTTAAAAACTTGTCGAAGAGAAGCATGTAATTCCCCCTTCTGTCCTCGTCTTAGCCCATGCTTTCCCTTCTATATAATGTGGTGTATCTTTCCTCACAATTCTCGTGTAACGCTCTGTGGAAAGTATAAGATACAAGTTTTTCCCGCGTACAAATTTCCTGGGATTACATTTCTCTTCTAGGAGAAGAAGAGAAAAAGAGGGAATCTAAGGGAATAGCAAGAAGTAAGGAGAGTCGGAGCGAAATTTGATTGGGAGTGGATGAGAGAAGGAAAGATGGGGTTTGTGTATATGAGAAGAGGATGAGAGGAGTGTGTATTTTTGACATTTCTTTTATTAGCAATTCTTCCTCCGTCTTATTTTGTTCTCTTTTAAGACTTCTTTTGCGGTTATAGTAGGAAGCTACTACTACAAGAGCTTTTACTTTGGCCCTCTCCTCAAACTTGGCATTTTGGCTTCTTCCGTGTATCACATCTCTGGTCAGAGTTACAGGAGAGAAAGCATATTTGTTCTAATGCTCTTTATGATAAGGGATGAAATATCAGCTGGCGGTGAAAGTGTGAAGGGAATGAATGGAGGGAGAGGAAAAGAAAGTATGGAACAAGATATTTTTCTACTGGAGAAAGCCAGTAACCGCACAGACGAGAGTCATGGAGGATTGAAAAAAATCCGGCACAAGAGGAGGATAAGGCTTAAGTCTTGCTTACAATGGCTGCTGGGGAGAACGAAATAGGGACAAGAGAAAGAGAGAACATTTTTTAGATGAACAGCCCAGAAGAAGACGAAGAAGAAGAGGAGGGAAGAGAAGAGATGGAGAAATTGTAAAGATGTCTTCCTCTTGGCTCTTGTAGCACCCGCCCTAGCTCTAGTTTTCTTTCCCTCGCCTCAAGCTTTCTCATGCCGCTGTCTTCCTCGCCAGAAGAAGCTATTCTTGAGTGCCTCACGGATTCCAGAATCTTAAGCTGCTGGATAAGGAATTCGTTATGTTTGGTATTTGAATTTGTGCGTGGTGGAAAATAATCGCATGGAATAAAGAGGAAGCGGAGGACATTCGGTAGGAAAATACGTTACACTTCAGCTCGGTGGGATGGAGAGATCTTGTAGTAAAACCCAAAAATCTGGTAGCCCAGCAGGAAGATTAGAGAATGTTCGAGGATTTGGAATGAGATGGCTAGACACAGTAGTGAGATCCAAAAGGAAGATTTCAGCCTTAGCCTCGTAGAGGAGCGGAAAGAGATTCCATAGTATTTTCGCACACCCCAAAAATCAATAGTAAGAGAAAGTTTTGAGAGTGAAAGCTAGAGAAAGTACCCCGGCCAACTCTTCCACTACCTACTTACTTATCTACCTTTCTCCTCCGGATTGCTTGCAGGCAATAAGTGGGTGGCGTACACGAACACGAGTACCTTCCAAGAAAGGTATAAAATATAAGCGAGCCTCTCTCTCCTTCTCTATAAATGTAGCAGATCAATTACGGCTAAAGTAAGTTGTACGTGTGTAACGTGTGTCTAATAATATTGTTCACCAGTTCCTCTTTCTCTTTCATTCATTTTCGTTCAAGCTTCCTTCCGTGTGTAACTTGTTCTCTTTTCCTAAATAGCTTTTCGCTTCCACCACACTCTTAAGTTTGTGCTCCAAGGAGTCCCAGCCCCAGCCCAGCTCCTATTCCGTTTCGTTCCTCAAATTACAAACCGCAGTATCGTATAATGGAAGGGTAAAGTAAGCAAGGAAAGAAAACTGCGCCGCGTGCTTTCTCCTTCCGTTTCTACCTAGGCTTTGTTTCCTCCCTAAAACTTATATTTTTCTCTCCTATATTTCTTCCATTAGTAAATTCTTTAACGTGTGCTTCAAAAGGGTTGAATTGCCTCTAGAATGTGTAGAAATCGGAAAAGTTTAGTAAACACCATTGTTCCAAAGTTTATTATAGTTTTCAGTTAATGAAACTTTTCGACTAAGCGATACAATAAATCCCAGGATTTATTTCAGTAAATGGCCATTATTAGGGGCTTTTTGGGGCTTTTGAAATGATGGTAGCCTACACTCGGAGATAAGAGTGTCGCGAGTTGAATGAGAGGCGTGCCAGACAGGCTAGTGTTCTGCCTTCGCCTTTTGGAAAATTTTGACAAGAGTTGCCATAATTGATTGAGGGGATTGATAGGCTAGATTTTTTGGAATGTGTACAAAAAATTGCTGTTTTCAAGATTGATGAAACAGCTCTGGATAGTAAGCGGGGAGAGGACTAAGGGGAGCCAAGACTGCTTTCTCCAGCTTCGTTCCCTCCACCCACTCAACTCAGTCTGGGTCTCTCTCTCGCTACCTCTTCCAGTCCCGCTTCCTTGTACTAACATGTCGAATTTGTTTTTGTATGCCAAGGCATGTTTCACATGGTCCGCTAGTTTTCTCCAACTAAAAGAGTTCGTGATTGGAGTGAGTGAGCAAGGTTCTGGAAAAGCAGGAATGGGATGAGGGTGGATTTTTTCTTCAGAAAGCACACCACAACCAACTTTCTCCCTTCCTATCTCGACCATAGATTTCTCCGATATATGAGCCCTGGAAAGCGTTTTTATCAGATATCCTATAGTCCAAGCTAAACACTCCAGCATGAGCTACTGTTTGTCAATGAGGTTTTCTAAAATACTGAACGGCCGCATTCAATTCCGGAAAGCAACTCGCTCAAGACTCCAGCAGAGAAAGTTGATTCCTTCGCGGTCGTCTCAACTTACAATTTAGCCACGGCCCTCTACTTGAAATTCTTTCCTAGTCCACAACTTCCAGACATGGTGAAAATCTTCAGTTTTCCCTCTATTCAATTCACTAGGAAAAGTTGTCTAGGTTTCCAGAAAAACACGGAAGACAGGAGAGAAAATAATGGCTAAACATGAAAGATCTACATAAGTGAAACATGATTGGGTCAATAGCCGCCGTAAAAGGATTTATGGCGCTGTATATTTCACCCTAAACTGAACCGACTTTCTCTAAAAGAGGCAACAAACTTATACATACACACCACCCTACCTTTTTCATCAACAAACCCCACCAACATCATCATAAACCAGACTAATAGGGCCGTATTTTTACATCTTAAAACTCTAAGGCCAGGGGTCGCATCGCTCAGAATTGACGAAAGTCAAGGAGTTTTCATGCTTCTAAAATATCAAAATCCCTCAGAGAATCATCCCATCGAGCACGCTTTTCCACTTCTCTCTTCTATATCGAGCCCGCTGTGATATGTTTGTGTATTCCTTCATATTCTGCCCCTACAGTAGATGATGGATACCGTAGCCTGGAGAAACCAAAAGATAAGGGAATGTGACTAGATCCTTCTTGATTTTCAAATCTAGGTAGATTGGGGGCGTCGATCCGATTGCCTTGAGGTATTAGTCTTTCTCTCTTCCGACTCCGACACAGCTCATCATTTGCATCATTCTGGCCTGTCCATGGGCTTTCTCCAACTTTCTCTCCTCATGTAGCCTCCTACACTGCTGGAGGAGACAGTTCACTTTCTCCTCGTCCTTCGCATGCTCCGAGATCCAAGAGCGTAGTAGTCCGTACAACTTTCTCCTTCACTACTTACCTTATTCCCAATATACCCGGGTAACGCATTGCGTAAAATATACCAAGCAGATACACAGTTTACAACAAAATCCATGATATTCTCACTCACTATATACGTACTAGCTGATTCACTCAAGCATGGATAGGATCTCACAGTTCAGAGTGCTTTATAGTATTGGCTCTTGTTTCTATTTTGGTTTAACCCGTGGCGTTTTCCCTGACAAGATCATGACTAATGTGTAGATCTTGTTTCCATAGCTGATTGAAGAGTTTTCCAGTTTTGGAGTTGCCTTTTTGAATTTTGTTTCCCCTTTCTTTTTGCGATCCGTGTATCTGCTATCAGGATTTGAATTTCGTTAGCCCTCCTATTTTGACGCATTGTGGAAAACTTTTTCGACATTGAGAAATTTGAAACCAAATTCAATATTCAGATGAACCACCCCTTCCAATCCTTCCCCCTCTCTTACCTTATTGTCTCCAGGCAAGAAACATGATCTCCTCCCGTTTGTCTTCTACACAAAGTTTTGAAAAATATGTTTGCCAAGACGGCAACAAAATTGCATTGATCATGACTAAAATAATTTCATATTCCCTTGCCTTCTGTCATTTAAATTGTAATCTTTTGATCAAATAGTTTTCTTATTTCCTTTTCAGCTTCATGTATTGAATTTCTGAAAGAATGCTTCAAGTAATTTCAAAATTTGTACGGAAAACTTCACAAAAAATAACTTTGGAAACTAATTTTAAATTATTGCGCTTCCTGAATATAGTTCATTCAGACCTCCTCATTCTAACCTCTGAATCTCCCACCACCTCAGACTGACTGGTAGGTTAAACTTTTTCAATCTGTTATAGGAGTTTAGTAAAAAGCAATTTCTGTGTCGAGCCTGTCCGCCCTGGATTTGAGCGGCACCAGGTGTGCTACCTTTTACTGGTTGAATAAGACGTATCAGTTGGTTTTGAAGCAGTTGTGGAGAGAATACGGAACACGAAAACTTTTGTTCGCAAAGATGTAGAGCATTGGAAAAAGTGAGGTAGCCTTGTCAATCTGACAGAGCCCGAGCCTCTTTGAATCTATTTCATCTTGACACTACCCGATCCTCATCGTTCATCTTTCTCGACATTGACGCATTGGATTGGATTGGAGGTAAAGCAGTAAGAGTATCCTCAATCCTTGTGTGTATGAGTACCAACCCAGTTAGCGTGCATAATTTCTGAGTCTCACACAAAGTGATAGTAAATGAAAAAATTAGCACAACCCAAGTGGAAGTGGAAGATTAAGTTATGGAATGTGTATTATCTTTGAGAAAAGTGTTGATAGTCATAAAAGTTTCATTCCTACCCTTGTCTTTTCATTCATCCCCTCATCATCTTACTTTTATGATGGGCAGAAAAGCAGATGGCTCCTACAACTTCAACTGCGCTAACACTCTGCCCTGTGCGCTGTGCCGACACACGCCTCGCGTGTGTAAGCTCTAAACCTTACAATATGCTCCTCTAGAGTATGCAGCCCCAACATTCTTAACTATGATAACAACTATACTGCAGCTAGTTTATTAGATAGAAACTGTAAGCCACTTTCTACAATGCACCACTCTCTTCCATTTAATAAGCAGTTTAGCTTTTAGAGCCCCCTCAAATGAGCTGTAACTGGACTGCGTGTGTTCCCTATATCTTTCTCATCAGCGGGCTAAAAGTTGTCTGACAGGGCATGAATTGATGTCGGTGGGTCATCGGACAATCAAGTGGAAAGGCTCAATTTTTATTATCATCATCTTCACCTCTCCTGCAGCTGTTTGCAAATGCATAAATTTTGGCCCCGGGCTTGTAAAATCTGCAGAATAATTATCGATAAGTCTACAATCATTACTTTGTTCGACGAAACTGTCTCACCTCCTTTCGCAGCATCCGCTCTCCTGAAGATGCGTTAGACTATCGGCTCTTGCCAATTCACTAAACCATTTTCATCTTCCCTTACGAGCTTATGAATGACAGGTATTGCCGATTGGCAATTAACCTTGCCTCCCTCACTCCCAGCGTCATCAGCATATTGAGGCTCCACGGTTTTCTCCCCGAGGCTACTTGGTGGCTTACATCAAGTAGCTGAGCCGCTGAGACACGGCGAAGTTGGATTTCAATTTCAATTTTCGCACGTACTCCTACGAAATCTTCGCCTCAGCGAGACAAAGGAGACAGGCAGAATGAGAAGCAGCTCGTTCCTTATTATGCTCCCGTTTTAATGAAGTAAATTAGCTAGCCTGGGTGGAGTTGGTTGGTGATGGCTAAGACGAGAAGAAGCTGGACGAGATGAGAATGAATTTCCTTTATTGGATTCGATACTTACGTTCCTTCACATATTTAACGTCGAAAGATGCTGCGGGTGGGATGGAAGAGGCCCGCTCTTATAAATGTGGATTGGGGTCCCGGGTCAATGTGAGTCCCCTTTGAAGGCTTTACGACTCAGTCTTACTTTATAGGTGTTTCAAAGGATATTGAAGATTGATTTTCCGATCCGCTAAGCTTTCAGCCTTCCTTCCTTCCGTCTCTTCCCTCATGCCAGACGGTGGTTCCCATACCGACACCACCGACAGGTCTAAACCCGAAACCCGGATCGCTTCCAAGGAACCTCTGAACCTACCCGGATGGCAGCATTGTAGCCCGCTTGTGCTTGGCCCTCCTACAATTTCTTCCTTATCAGGAGTTATGTGAGCGTCCAGGCTCGAGTTCGTAAATCATTATTACAGCAAGCCATTTTGGTGAGCCACATGGCTGGAAGCGGTCTGTTTCTGGTCTTAGGTGGTCACCACTTCCAATCTACTGTCTGTAATTCACTTCCTAAATTTAAGGTGCGGGAATAGAGGCTATGTTGAATTCCTTGTAATTTACACAAGCGACCAATTTCCAATTTCTCTCACACATTTACCTCACTTTTGAGAGTTGGATGAATAAAGTGATTGCCGTGCCAATTTCGGCATCCCTGCGCTCCTCTGCAGAGATAGGAAAGATGCGTTTTTCAGACTATTACCAAGATAATTGATCCCATCCTCCCAACCTGTCTGCTTTCCCTGATTCCCAATTAACTCAAGATGAGAACCTTGGTACACAAGAGCCAGTCTTAATTTTCATCTGAATGATGACCCTTCTTGGTGCAGATGTTAATAGTAGTCATGGTCACAAACCTATTCTCTCCAATCTCAATCTTGGGTAGCATCAATTCCGACCAGAGTGCATTACTTACAAGAGGAGGGTTAGTAATGTTGTACTCATTCCTTCCTACATTAGCAAGGATTATAATTTGATTATGTGCTTCTGCGACTATTTATTAATCTATGGAATTGGTTTCTGGTTAAATTACCTTCAGATGGATTTCCTTTCTCACTCTTGCCTAGCTCCTCGCCCCAGAGGAATCCACCCTTTTAGCTAAGATCGTGCCTCCACAATTTATCTTATCGTGCTCCCGGGTAATCGAACACAGTATCCCCTTCGTTCTGTCCTACGTTATCAGCATACTCGTATCTTTTCTCAAATTACCTGGAAATGTAATACTTGCGAAACAGCCCGCAGCATCTTTTATTATCCCTACTACTGCAATTCAAGCAGTTGTTTCAAGGTGAGGGCAGGTTGATGGTAATCACCTTCAGGAAAACTCGACATCATCTTATTGTTGCGAAAACAAAACCCTGTTTCTTGGTAACATTGACTTGGTAGCAACTTGCAATTAAAGTCTCTTATTCTGATACGTTCTTGCTTCAGTTGCTAGCTTAGTTGAGAAGTTAAAGTTACTCTTGCCGTACAGATTGCAGCGACTTTAAGCGTCTGTTTCGCGAACACTTGAGCGCTCTTCTCGCTACAACTCGTTCGCGAGCGAAGCAGCGCTTTGAAACATATAAGCTTGCTAATTCTAACTCCTGCGCTCTTTCACAGATGGAGTCTTGTGAGCATTATCAGTTTCGCAGTTAACTCTTTGCAATTTTTCGCATGCCCACTTACATTCATGCACATGTATCTTCTTTCTCTTCTTGCCTCTAATACAAAATACATGTGCTGTACCCAACGGCTTGCTCATTTATCTACGACCATCGTCTTTTCAGTTTAGCCTTTGCAGATAGTTGAATTTGCCGACGCTTAAATTATGGTTTGATTGTGACAAATTGACGAGTGACGGCCAGAGTAATAATTGATTGAATTATGAGCCTGTCCAAGCTTAAGTAAGAAGAACAAGAGATGGGTGTGGAAGAATCCGAGTGTAGGCCATTTACAACCAATTTTCTATTGCCATAACTAACATTTCCTCCTCCGGGAAAAATTGTGAAATCCTTCACAAGCAGATACACAAGACATAAAGGGATGGTGAATTATGATTAGGAATTAATAAATCTTGCAGCGTTAGTTTCGCACTTTACGGCTATGTCTTGTAATTTTGACGGGTAACATGACAATTTTATGCAATTCTTTCTCACTACAACTTGCAATTTTTTAAATGGTCAACCAGCAATCATACTAAAGCGTAATCCTCCATCTCCATGTTGATTATTCATTCTCATCTTCTCTGCACTTCTTATATTGTGACAATCCTGCATTGTTTTCCACACGCCCCAAACCCTTGCAGAAAGTCTGGATACACAAAATTTTATGATAATTGAAACAACCCGGAATGGCTGGGCGTGGTGGGCAAATCATAAGGTTATAAGTGGCTAAACTTTTTTAACATTATTTTGTCCTCCGATCTGAGAGCATGATGGACGGCATATGTTCAGGCAAGGAAAATGAACGGATAGAACAAGGGAAGAAAAGTAGAGCGAATTGATACGAGATTTGTCCAATGTTTGCTCGAACATAAAATGGCTACGTCAATAATTTATCAGCAACAACTAACCCCAGCGAGGGCGTGTATAATAGTTCACACCTGCCCATTAGTCATAATTGTGGGCGATGTGTAGGAGATCAACGTCCCCCGATAAATGTCTCCAGGCAGCCTCAGGCAGAGGGATTGTTCTGAAAGCTCAAAATACTAGCACGTTTTCATGATTGCATTGCTTTTAGGATTATATCATTTTCATTGGAATTTAGATGCCCTTTTGGCCTACAAACTTTTTTTATATCCAAATACCATCCCATCTAGTATCCACCCACCGCTGTGCCTTTGGTCCTTTTAATATGATGGATAATGCGGAATCTGACGTTTCCTAAGATTATATTTTTCTATTCAAGCTTATAATGTAGATGACACGAAAACCTTCTTACCAGCTTAGTTCTACCTTCTATTGTTGGATTCTTGTACAGGAATTTGAATTATAAACCAGGTAGATTCATTCATTCATATTTAGGAATGGAATCCCCGTGGAATTTTCTGACTTGGCAAAAAGATGGTACAAGAAGATGAGCTCATTTTTCTTCTTCCACTCTGCCTGCCGTATCCAACCTCTTCTTCCCAAATCTCTTCCCCTCAGCAAATGTTTCTTTTACCTGGACAGAGATGATCCAAAATTAGCATTACTCTCAGCCGCTTTGCCCTTTAATGGATTTAGGAATCCAAAGATTTGGATAACAGTCCCGCTCACACGCTGGCACGCTAAATTGCATCTTGCATCTCATCGCTGTAAATGCTCTTCTTCAAAACCGCAGCAAATCCCTTATCTGAAGAGTAGCCGCAGATTCAAATTATTTTGCGAACATCTGTCCCACGAGAATCAATTTTCTCAATAGAAAATCAAAACTATGGATTGTGAAAGCGTCGCTCTTCAGCCATCTATCAAACAATGTTCGCTAAACTTTCAATGAGTTCCCATCTCCTTAATTCCATGATTTGCATGTGCGCATCCTCTTATTCCATACGAAGAGTTGGTGAATGAGCGAGAAAAAAGTTTCACAGCTTGTGCGCCAGTAAGTATGGAAGAAGGTGGCGATTAGTTTTTTTGCAAAAGTAATTTATATGCTTCGCACTTCACCATGATTGCATCCTTGTTTTTCATAGGGTAAATTCAAATCATAGTGAAGATACTTGGCTCTAAGCTCTCACGCCGCCGCCAATTCTCTGCATTCATACCAGATAAATCCATTTTGGACACTAAGCGGAACAATTTACAGCATATGAAAAAAAGGCACGGAAATTGCGAAATTATTAAGCATTCACAAACCACTCTTGTATTATTCAAGTCAGCTCATCAGCAGATTGTTACTCAAGTAGTAGTTTCTGGCTGGTTGAGCTCAAGATTCATCAAGGATGATTATTATTATATTATTATGATATGCAAAAATTACCAACAAGGAGGTATGATGTGATTGTTTTTATCAGAGAGGAGTATACATAATGGCTCGAGTAATTATTTTACAACTAACTATGTATTGTTTTGTTGTTTTGAAAAAAATTACCAACCAGCTTGTAGCCAGCAAGCTTACAACTTTAGTCAGCACTGCATTAACTAGGCATATTCCAAAATACAAAATTATACAATGTGACTCATGTTTAATTCTAATCCAAGTATTTGAGTCATTTCAAATTCGCAACAGGTATCCCACAGGTTCTTGTGTTGAAATAAACGTTTTCTTCGGGGAAATTTTTTATTCGGAGCCTAAATTCCTTCAGCCCTGTGTACTGTGTAGGCTTTGATAAAAATTCTTGTGTGCTTCATCTAGTGTTTTTGGGCTATCAACCGGGCTTTGGTCGAATGTAATTAAATATTCTTCCGTAAAACTTGTAATAAGACCATGGTATTTTATTCAAGCTGCCTTCTCAGTTTCTTTCTCTGATTTCCCTGTACTTTTGAATAAAAATTCACTATAGCAATATGAACAAATAAACTAGACAAGGATTGATCTAAGAAAGCTTGCCAGGGAGGGAGTCCAAGAATGCAGATTAAGCTTTCGGAGGGAAGCAATAATAAAATCAGGTGAACAAAGATAACATTCATGCATATTTTATTTCGCACCCTCGGAGATCTCCAGATTCGCATGCATCACTTGATCCTTCTCTTCAAGTGTCCAAAAATGATGAACGAGCTGTGTGTGGAAATACAGCCAAGACTATAATCTTAATCGTAAGACGCACCATTCTACCGTAGGTAATGCTAGCAAGATAGAATACAATGGACCGCACATTTTTCTTCTTCCTTCCCTGCCCTCCCGTCACAGCCCAGACAAGACACACATATACATATACACAGTAGACATTATCTAACAAAAGAATGCTGATAAATCCTACGGCTACTAGCGCCATTACTCCTCCGCTCCGCTAGCGAATAAAGTCGTATTTGCCTTTGTGCACAGCACACATTTCTTCCCAAAAACCCACCGAGTTTTTGCAATCATTGCAATGAATGTGCAGTGGCTGCAAACAATTTTACGAGTCCGACACGCTCAGAAGCAAACGGCCCACAGGACAAGGAAATTCTGAGAGGGCATGGAGGAAAGAAAAGAAAAACAGAAGACAAGTTTGTTGCGAGTTTGGTGTTCTTCGGTCGGATCTCGAAGATTAATTGCTCAGTAAAGCCCTGGGTTAAACTTGAGAGACTAGCACTACTTGGAGGAGGACAGTTGGTTTTTTAAAAGACATAACGAGGGCAGGGCAAAATTTACAACACGGCCCTATATACTACTACGATCCCACTTCTTGTTAGGTTGGAAGCAAGCAGGAGCTCAGATTTAGTTTAATCTGTCTTCTTGTCCTGCCGTTCCCAGCTTTCTTCTTCCCACACACCCGCAGGGATATTTTCCCTACAGCATCTTACTCACATCTGCAAGATCATTAAGAGCTTTGTGCTAGCTCCCTCCCTCCCTGGCACTGCCACCACTTCAATCTTATTTGTCCACTGCTCTTGATTTTAATAAGTGTAATTTACTCTCATTTAAAAATCTGCAAGAAGGCAAGAGCCAAGCTTAATTCATCCCCGCCTCATGCCTCCTAATCTTGGATTGCATCTCGAACCGAGCTTAAGGGAAATTAATTTAAGCTAGTGAATATCAACAAGGACAAATGATGAAAGAATGCAAATATTTTCAAGGCCCTACCAAATTAATTATAACAACTAATCAGTTTGACCGCCACCCTTTAATATTCCCTCCATCCCTCTGCTCTACTCCAACAACTCCCATAGTCTTACTTAACATGAAAGCTAATTGTAATCATAAATATCAGCAAGAGTATTTATAATACAAGCTTTGTATCCCCACTTCCGTTATCTTTCATCTCCTTCTCGAGTCCTGAGAACGAGGAAGTGCGAATGCTAATCCTGCAGTGTACTGCTTGTAACTTGGCCGTATTCCACAATCCTCTTTGCCTAGTTTGTGTCTTATCTGCAAAGCCTATGAATCGCGTCAAATTTGCACCATGAATCGATTTTCGGTCCCTCAAGGGTTAGCCTCTGTTTCCATCATCGTTCTAGATAACTTCCCAGAAACAACATGACTTACAAGGCCATCGGAAGCTGTTGCTTGCTGACGGCTGGGCGATAAGCGCCCACTTTGAACACAACTCATACGCGCTCTGAGTATTTTTGATTATTTGACAGCAGCGCAAGCGGAGGCTTGGACCAAATTCCACAGCAATCAAACCAAGCAAATGGACAGACAGACACAAGAATTGATTTGTTGACTTTAAGATTTCGGTTAGTTGTTATGAGTGGGCGGTAGCTGGTCGTGCTTGAATGCTGATTACTAAGTCTTGGAGTTGTACCTGGTCCCCAGCAAGCACCCACCTCTTATTTACTATTATGAGTCTCTGTCAGGTGACACACATAAGGATGTACTCAACATGTTTGGACTGCAGTCCACTGCCAAATCTTCTCATAATTCCAGTTCTTGGTGTAGTAGCATTCTCGTCTCGCGACTTACTTGTTAGATTCGATGAATGATGAATTATCCAAGAGTAGGCTAGAAGGACAAAAAGGTGGGCGAATAAGATAAACATTTGTTTTGATAGCAGTATAGATTATATCCTTCCCCTTGATAATTAGCAAAGGTGCTTCCCAGGTGGTTTCACTAATCATTTCTTCTTGACATCTCTCTTACCCTTTAGCCTACGGAAGGGAGGACTGCCTCCGCACTTGCCTCGGCTTTTACATCCCGTACTTTGACCATCAGCCACCTGTGCGCGCACAACCCAGCTTGAAGCTGGGCTGTGTTCCCCGACACACAATTTATACTCGTTCTTAGCTCTTGGCATCCGAATGACAGTATCATATCACGTGTGATATCCCTTAAGGCTTAAATTGTACTACGATGAGCTTTAATTGAAAAGTTAACAATTTCGTAAATCAGGTCATTCCATCCTCCACGCTTCTAGCGTAGGATCATCCGCTTTACCGGTCTCTTTTCACTTGGTCCCAATAAAGCGTTCCACTCCGTCCACCGCTGTCTTTGACCTATTTGAAAAGCGCTGAAAAGTGTAGGCGGAAATGGAAAAGCTGGGAGAATCAATTTCATTTTTCACGTCCCCATCAAAACTCCCCACTATGCTTTATCGCAGTTTCCATCTTCCATTTCCAATATGACATAGCAGTGGCTTATTTGTGAAAGCTGGTACCCATTTATTTAAGACAAGGTGATAAAAGATCCACAGTTTAATATTTTTGTCACCGCAATGCAGTCAGGCGTAAGCAAGCATTGCTATTCCTTAGCTATGCTATCTGCTTCTAACCTTGTCAGGTGCTAAAAAATTTGGCGATAAAATATGCGTGGCAAAAATGGCAAATTCTATCCTAGACTTGCTTTGGCGGGTAAGGCTAGGAAGCGGAATGTAACGCCAAGTGTAAAGCAAGCAAGGAAGCAGCCCAACTCGGCACTCTTCCTTAGTCGATTCTAGTTAGTATGTCGCTTGAATAAACTCACGATCTTGAACTTGTCTTCACGTGGCCCCCTTGTTCCATATATGGAATGTCATTTGTAGGTTCTTGTTTTCGTTTCAAATGTGCTGTGTATCCTCGTCAATAGATTTCCGAATCTCGCAAGCAAAATGATGATGATGACCAGAGTGAGTCGGTGCGAATTTGGAAAGTCTTCCTTATTATCCTTATTCCTCTCTTCAGTTTTATTATAATGTATCCCATTAGTATTCTTGTAAGAGTGACTCGTGATTTCAAATTTTAGTTCCCTCACTTCCTTTACAGTCTTTGTAAGCAATAACATCTCTTCCACTAACTCAATGGCCCATCAGCAGTCAATGATGTTCCGTCTCCCTACGTTTTTTTCTTCAATTTCTCAAATCTTTTAGAGCTTTGAGCTGAGGTGATAAAAAGTTTGAGAAAAATATCTTATTTACTTTCCATTTCGATAACACTTTGCCTCTCTGCTAATTATTTTCCTCCTTCTTTAAATTCACTGCAAAAAAGCCCTTGGAGCCCAAAGGTAATGGAATCATAAAAAGCCTATGGATGACATGTTCAAAACACAGTTTTTATTTCAAGGATTCAACTTGCCAAATGTTGCCATTTCCCCAATTCAAGGCTTCTATCTTACAGTTCCATCTCTTTTCCATTTAGTTTCCTACCCTGCCTGCAGTCTTAATATTCTTTTAACCTACCCAACTTGCATTACCTTCTTACCCCTGCCTCCCTCCCTTCATCAACCTTTCAGCCTCCTCTCGCCTGAATAAATAAATAAATAATAAAACTCATTTAAACAGATTCCATTAATGATTTCATAGCAAAGTCTCTCCGAGTCCGCCTCTTTTTCAAAACTTTGACCAACTCGCGAAAACTTTTCCTTTTAATAATCATCACTTTTACTTGCCGCATCCACCGCATATCATAGTGAAACTTGCAGCCAACCCTTCTTTGTACCTCCCCGCTCTCACTCTTAATATAATTGAATAATTGCTAAGAGCTATTATCATTTAAATAGCACACTTTGAACGTGTATGTGTGTGGGTTTCCTCGGTCTAAAAGATTGCGTGAAGTGTTGCCTGTCTGTAAGGGCGAAAGTTAGTTGGCTTGTTTTAACTTGCAAAAATGTGAATGCAATTTGCCCTTACCCTAACTTGCAACAGTTCCACTTTGATTCTACATATCTCAAGCTGTCTTGCTCTTCGGAACGACGGGTCAATTGTAATTGAAACTTGTTGAAACATACATGTATCTAAAATTTGTAAGCCCTGCTGCAGCTCCAACAAATGTACTTGCGTTATTCAACAGCCTTCCGTTCAACCGTGTACTCCAAGTCCAAACCACTATTCATTGAATATGTAATTTCAGCTCAGTAGCAGATATGCCTGAATGCATTATTGCGTGCTAGTAATCTTAATGCAGTGATTGCTGAAGGACGAATCAAAAGTTGCTAATGTTCATCCTCATGCATTGATTATCCTACTTCTTAGGTCTTTCATTCCATCTCCCAACCTTCTTTGGTCCAAGCTTCTGTTTCAAGCTGATTTTAAATCTTTTGTCTATTAACGTTCCTCATCTTCTCAGCTTCAGCTGAGCTAACTTCTAGAAACGCACTCTCACGTCAGGACATGCTTAGTTCTCTGGAGGCTTGATTCACATTTCACATGTTCGAGATAATTTTTCAACAGTAACAATGATGATGACCAACCAACCTGTTGTTTAAGAGCTGGTGCAGCATTGTTAATTATTATGTGGTTGTCTTTGAGCTAGACGGAAAGACACTTTTGGTGTAGCTCGGGCTAGGAAAGCCCAGCATGCGGTTTCCACTCCAACAAAAGGGAGTCTTTCATCTTCTTTAAGGCAATCTGTTGCAATCCATTGTTTAGCTTGTATCCCGGCCTAACCTCTGGGCTCTAAGTATTTAGCTCTCTTGCATTACCTTCTTGCTACCATTAGCTAAATTATAGTAGTTGATCCTAGTGCCGATGAGATAAAAGAGTATTGTACAGAATCAATAATAACACCTGGTATTTGATTGCTTAATTCTGTAAGATTTGGTCCCGTAGACTAAATAGGAAAGAGTTCAAAAGGCCGCTTCTTTCTTACTCTGTATATGCACCATTTGAAGCGAGCAAAAGTACGTGCAATGCTTGATGAAACACCGCCCAGAAAATTGCAGAGTCAGTTCAGTCTCGTCGGATGGATAGATTTCGCACGTATTTTCAATCATCTCCACCGCCAATCATTCAATGAATAATACACACCTTCCCTTCAACTCACTACACAGTCGTCTTAAACATTTTGCAACCATAATAATCCCCTGACTATTGTGTAATAACAGCACCGCTTCGTATTTTAGTATTCTCACGCTTTGCTCCACTGCTTCATAGCATCACTTCTCCTCGCTTCACATCCTTCTATAATCAAAAGGCGAATATACATGTACATGTCAATCCAGCGCCCTGACAAAATTCAACCACTCTCACCTGTGCATCCACCATAGTCACCTGAAATCAGAAATAGAGCCATAATCTCATGCTCGGCAGGGCAAGAAAAGAGGCAAACCCATGCAACACAGTCTATTCTTGTATCTTGGTCCACTGTCTGCCTACAAGTTTGGACTTGTAAGCTTATACTTAGTATTATCTTGATGATAAATATAATTATAATCCGAATTAACTTGATTAACAATTGATCATTGATTAACTTTCTGTGTGGGTTCTTTGATTACTTAAGGTGTTTACCACTTATTCTAACTACAAATGCTCAGTCACAAGATAACAATTAATCTCAAGGTTTGATATTCATCTTCAACCCGCCTCCCAGGTTTCAAGTTCTACAGGGAGACAAAGAGCATCATAGAATAGCAAAAACGTTGCATGCGAATCCTCCACACACCACCACCAGTCTATTATTCAAGCATCGGTTAATTTCACCACATCACCCTCTGGTTCTTGCTGGAAGATGTTTCTATTTGCATAAGAAAGGGCTAGGACTGGGTGTTCTACCTTGCGTGAGAGATTTTACTGTCGTTTAAATGATAGAGCAGAAAAGGAGAGGGAATGCTAAAAAAACCTAGCAAATTACAACAATGCTTCACATTTGTTATTTACGACACTTGTCTTGTATGCTTCGCCATGCAAGAAAAAGAATCTCTTTTCATCTCAAGCTTACTTCTGACTTAGCTCCCACAGGTGTAAAAGCATACGCAAATCGCAACATATTTTTCGATGGTCGCATTCACCGCTCACAGTTGTTCTTTTAAACTGTCGATCTACTCCATGTAATCATCATCATTTTCTGGAGCCTTATAGAATTGAGATGAGATCTAAAGATCAAGTTGAGATCCATCTCATCTGCCCTTCTTGGCTTAAACCCATCTTAGTTTATTTTCAATCCCATCTATCTATGGCTCCTATGGTAATTCCCTCCGACAAGCATTGGATTATTACAGATTTGACTCCTCTCAACCCAGGTTCTTTTCAATCTTTTCTTCTCTATTGTTGTACCTATAACTCCTTTTTGAAGTAGTATGAGGGCACAAGTGAACGAATCTTACGCGAAATTTAATGGCATGCAGGGCGTGAGCATCACATGTGAGAGATGGATCCAAGAGGTTCTTACTGCTTTAGACTGACGTTCTTGTTCGAGTCGTCATGATGCAGATAACGTTGATAGATACTGAGAGTAGAATCCTTTTGGGGGTGTACATAACATCTATAAGGTGTTCCTCCTCACTGCCTCTCTTAAGAGGTGATTAGGAATTTTGTGCATGTGTACACAACAAGGATTGGAAGGTAAAGGCAAGGGTCCTGCTTCTGACTGTTCGCAAACCTCTTTCCCTCTTAGTAAATGCATAGCCGATGCATATTAAGTTGATATGATCGAGGCCCGGACAGACCAACTTAGTACACGCCATCTCCAAGAAAGAATAAGGAGTTGTGGTGGTAGTAGGTTATTATATTAATGCAGCCTGATGTATCAAGTCGTGGAAGAGCTCGTGGTGAGGGACGACAGCAAGAAAATCGAGAAATAGGTCTTCTAATCCGCCTAAAAGCATGCATCTTCCATTCTGAGTCAGTGAGCAAGCCAGGGACGACCACAGACTACGCACGGACGGAGAGGCACCAGCAGGAGCGCCTTTTATTATTCCGGCCAATTCCTTCAGAAAAACGACCGTATTGTCCGAAGAGTTATCAAAAATTTAATACTCCTACAAGATCCTTTCTTTGTCAATCTCCTCCGAGAGAATATATACGAGACAAGACGTACGGACTGAGCTCCCTTTTTTCGCATCTGTGTCACTCGGGGGTTGGTTAGTCAGTATTTCGTGATTCTGCAGTTTGTCCCAGTCCTCTGCTTTCTTCTCAAAGACACTGCCAGTGCTATTCCCGCAATCTAAGATTCAAGTCAAGTTCCTAGTAGATCCAGTCCGGAGGACAAGTGACTCTCCTTACCAAAAGATTTTGATTACATGCTACTAGTTATCCGTGAACATTGGACTTGAACTGTGCTCAACTTGTTTGCCAGCGGCTTGAACTCACTGAATTGTTCGTTTAGCAAACAGTGCAAAAATCTTTGTTGCTAGTCTCGTCAGAAACTGCAAACGTAGCTCTGAGTTAGATATTCCTCAAACACCGGGTGTAATAATTTGTGCTCGACAGTTATGCACACATGTTTCATCAGTGGTTATAATAATCTGAGCTTGATCTTCAGTGTGTTAGTTTTGCGTGTCGCGAAACTTAAAAATTCGCAAAGCTTGCACAAAATCCTGATCGTGTAAACACAGTGAAATCAAGCAAAATTGCATTGACCATCGGTGCCAAACATCTCCGGATCCCCAACGAAAGTCTGGTGATAATTCTCCATCTCCTAGCCTGGAAAGAGTATCGCTTCTGAGTTACATGCATCACCGATCGCCCGCTGGCATTTTCCGCGGTTTGAGAAAGTGGAGCGAATTTTCGTAAAAAAGCCTCAGTTTTTACCCACTCCTATTTGCTCCCTCCCTTATGAATTGGATTGTTCGCGAAAATCCTGAGTGCTGTCAAGTATTGTGCAAAGTGTTTTTCTAATATTGCTTCCGGTCCTCGTACGGTATTTGATTGAGTGTTTTATGGAAAAGTGTTAGTGGGGAATAGTATTCCAGCCAGACACAAGGGAAGAGACTCTATACCGTTCTTCCATCCTTTTCAATGAATGAAAGAAAGCATTCCCTGTGCTTTCAAGTGTGTAAAAAGGTTTTGCTTTTACCTAACCTTCCAAAATCATTCATACTCTGATGAGAGGAAACCGGAGGATGAGAGCATCTTGTTGATCATTTTACTCGAGGATGTAATGCCTCAATTTCACGCTCCCGCACATCTTTTCAATCCCTCGTCTCTTGAGTTATTTTACTCGGATTCCTCTAGTTACCATCTTCTTCGTTACTTTTGATCCCGCTCGCTACAACCACGTCAGCCTTCCATCCATCCCCTTCCCCACTGATTTCCAAACTTTTGTCTCCACACGCCGTCATGCTTTTCTATTTACGGAAATACTTTTCCCTAAAAACAGCAACTGCACTGCATTGCGTAAATCTCAGAGTGTCCTTCTGTAAGGGGAATTACTGAGGCGTATCAGTCAAGAACGGAAGAGCTCGCTCGGAGCATCAACTAGCACCAGCATCAAGAGATTCAAAATCTTCAGCGAACAAGTTTCCGTCCACCGGGATCGATTCCCTCAACATTTTTCCCTCATCCGGGAATTTTGTGACTACGGAGCAACAATAGAAAACAGAGGACAATTTCCTCCTTCAAAAACTATTCTTTTTCTTCGAAACCCCATCCAAACAACCCTCTTTCGTCAATATTGATGCAGTCTTTCCAAGCAAGATCTTCCTGTGAATCTGCATACAACTTGCTCCGTGTTCCTACGCTTCCTTGCACTTGTTCAGTCTTTTTGGATTGTCCCGTTGTAGGATTCAGTTCTTCTTACAATAGTAGTAGAGTTGAACAACAAACTTCCTTCCTGTCTCGTACTGGGCAACTCTGTTTTATCTGTCCCTCAAGAATCTGCAAATGTCATTCCTGTCCTCTCTGAGTTAATGGAATTTCAAGTTACAAGAAAATCTCAGGGACAAAATGGGCATTTTTTCACTCAAATCCTTTCCTTCCTCAGCCAGGAGCCAGCAATCCCACCACCACCAGCATCCCCTCTACACGGAAATGAATCATCTCTCGTAGCTTTTGCATCAACAAATCCAACGAAGAGAAGAACAAATTAATTCAGCGCCGTAATTACAAGAGGCGGAAGGCCAGACTTAAAGGAATGTAGTGAATGTGTACTTGCTCTTTCAAATCACTCCAAGTGACGAAAGTAATTAGCAAGCCAAGAGCGCGCGGAGCAATTGCATACATGTAAATCTGCATATATGCATCTTTTGCAAATCCGCCTCGCCCTTAATACATTTCATCTTGGAGCCAGCTTCAGCTCACGATTTCCGTCTCTTCCAAGTGCCCAGTCTTTGATAGTGTAACCAGTTTGAGCTGCATTTTGCAACAACCACTTGGTTCAAGGAGCCAACTCAAACCAAAGCCAGTCAACCTTGTTGAATAAGCAAAAAGAAAAATCGGGGAGCGGTGAGAGTGAATGGGATGGTAATTGCGGATTTGAATGAACCTGTAGCACCATCAGTGTACCAGAAACAGCATTTGCGGTTTTACTCCAACGTCCCGTAGCTTCTACTATTCTCTTATTTCTCATCAACCAGTAAACGTTCCCCCCTCCTTGCTCTTCTTCGTTTTTCCTTGAACGAGGAGAAAGAGAGAAGCATTTGTTTTCCCTTGTTCCGGAGTAGTCTCAATTACAATAGCTTCTTCCCCTCTGCTTCTCCCACCAGAAAACTGAAAAAAGTATAATCCTGGGAGAGCAAGAGCGTAGGCAGCTCCTACCCATCCTCCACATTAAGGTGAAAAAAACTCTGATTCTTAAAGTGCCCGTAGGAACCTAGGAAAAATTTACAAGGAATTGCAGTAAACCTGATCCGGTCATTACCCTGACTGTAGTAGGATTACAAAAACTGGAAGCTTATAAGATACTTAAAAAGGCTCAAAACAAAAAAAAACCTTTGAACTTCTTCTTCCAACGCCAACTACAATAATATCCCTCACCCTTGCTCAACAATTCATCTCGTTCAGCACCGTCTCTGTGAACCTAAAGACTGAACCCGGGGATAGCGATTCCAAGCAATTCACCCACTCAACACCCTTAAGACTTGTTAGGAAGAGAAACCTCTAGGACTCGAATCCAAACAGCTAGTACTATACTTTCTTCCAGAACATTATCGGAATGGGATCATTAAGGATTGTTTTCAATTTCACCCCTTCGTCCAATCAGCTTTAGTCGGTTAAACTCCAAAAAGGATTTTCACCACCGCTTCCAACTCTTCGGGAACTTTCTCCAAGAATATTCTCAGTGAATTCCCTGTGCGTGTTACTCGTTTTTTCTTCAAAACCCGTGTAACCTCCCGCCGCAGTCCTTTTCTCTTTTTTCCCCCATTTCAAAATGGATGCTTCCAACGAGTTCCGCTTCATTTCCCCCAACACTGCCCCGAAGAAAGCCAAGAAAATGAAATCCGTTCTTCAAGACACTAAAGGAAAGACAGAAGGAGAGCTAGAGTCCGCTGGAGGAGGCGGGACAGAGCTCGGGGAGGAGGACAGAAGTGTTCCAGTTTGTATCGCAAATTCCAATCGTAACGTAAAGCTTCGCTTCGTTTGGGACAAGGCCTTTAAATTGTTTCAGTCTCACAGAACAGTTTACCGAGCCCTGTCGGGTATAAATTATCAAGACTGTAACAGCAGCAATAATAGCACGGGTGGAGGGGGGTCCAGGGGAGTGAGCGAACTAGGATCTTTTTCTCGCAATAATCTCCTCCCCACCCCTCCCTCCCATTCCCATCATAACTTATTGAATCGACGGAGTATGAGTCACAGTAATTTATATTTTAATGGAGGAGGGCAGCAGCGTAGGAAAATGGGCAGCGGCGAAGAGGTGCGGATGCCTGGAAGCATTGGGCCGATATTTTCATCCACTTCTCCTTGGTCCAAGGGAGGAATCAATGATGAGGAGGAAGAAGACAAGCTGGGAAGGAAACAAGATCAGGACTTGTTCTTGTCCGAAGAGATATTAGCACGGAGGAGGATGCGAAGCCGTGTTGGCGGTAGTGGTCGCTGCGACTGTGGTTCTAGTTCATGCAATAACATTGCAAACTCTTCTTGGACGACGACAAGAAGGAATAAAAGACCTGTTAGCATTTCCGGGGGTGAAAAACCTCAGGGTGAGGACGCAGAGAAAAGAGGTGGGGACTGTGAAGCTAAAGATTCACAAGCTGCACATAAAACCTTAGCAGATTCAGGAGGAGGAGGAGAAGGAGAAGAGCAAGAGGAACAAGACGCAAGGATCAAGCACGGAGACGCTGCCGCTGCCGTCGTCGCTGCTGCTCAGCAACATGCAGAAGAGGAAAAGCGCAAAAGGGGAACACTTGACGTAGAGTTGTGTGGACTTGCTTGCAAATCCTGCTCCACGGGCAACAATCCTCATCAACCCCTATGTGAGGACAGTCAGAGGAAGAAGAATCTCGGAAGAGTAACCAGACTACAGAGAGCTGTTCAACTGAGACGGACACAGAGCGCCAGAACACCGTCAGCCCCAACCCCTCTTAGTTGTCATTCTGCAAGTCAAGATCGAGAATCTTGGGAGGAGGAAGGAGAGGATCATTTGTACGATCAAGTGGCAGGTGACAGGTCGTCATTATCCTACTGCAGTGTCAACAGCAATCCCCGTAATTACTGTTCCAGCTCCAGCTACGGTAGCCGGGAACCTTCACCCTACCCGGAATATTCCTACATAGAAGCACTTCCTCATCCTTCAAACCTACGCTCCGAAGGAAATCCGAAACGTTCCACTACCCGGGTATTCCTATCCGCCAACTCCGAGGACGAGTACTGCACTTGTGATGAAGGTGACAATGGTGGTTGTGCAAACACGAGTGCTTCACGGAACCTCTTAGCAGTCCTCCCCTCACAATTTGACATTTACTACGGTAATGATTCAGGATTGGATACATGGAAGACGCCTACGTCTACAGCGAAGGTTAGACGAGGAGGACGAGGAGAAGAATATCTTAGTGACCACGACAGCGGAGGAAGAGAAGAGCCAGGCCAGGAAGAAGACAGAAAGAAATGCGGTTCTTCTGCGGTCAGGGAACAAACACCAAGTCCACAGCACCACAGCCATAAGCCACAACCCTCCAATCCCAGTCAACGGATCAGTGCAAGTCAAATTCCCCAGCAACAACGATCAACTAACGACAATCCTCCCAGCCAACCAAACTCAGAATCATCAATCGTCTGCACAATTTCTCAAAAAATCCCCACAACTACACTCCTGGAATCTAAGTCTCGGAAGCATGGGAATGATTCGAATTCGCCCGAGAAAATGGATCAGGAAAAGTGTGTGAAACCCCGTCCTGGAAGTACCACCGTCTTCCTCATAAGTGACTCAAGTGCCTTAACCCCTCACCCTGAACCAGGATATAGTGATGCTAGTTCTCCCTCAGTGATGGGTTTACCTGGTGGATCAGACCCTCCGAGACCCGGACCTGTCATAAGCCCGTCCGACGGTCTCTTTTTAAGTGATTTTGATTTAGAGTGTATGAGTGAAATCGATTTAAACAGTGACGATTCATCCTCGGGTGGTAATTCCGTGGAAGACAAGTCATCTTCTTGTACGAAGAAAACTGTTACTTCGACGAGCATCAGTAATAACCAAAATTCAGTACCTGTGGATAAGATGAAGTTTCATAACAATCGATCAGCGTTGATGATGAAAAATTCAGGATTTCGTCTCCAGTCAGTGCCTTTAGCCTCCGAGCAAGGATTGCTCCAAGGCGTGGATAATGAACTGGACAGCTTGGATTTGACATTGTTCGAGAGAGGTGGAAATCAAAGTCAACAGCCAGGCCAGCTCCGTCCTCCTCTCCGTCCACCAAAAGACAAGTCTTTTATGGAAGCAATGGAGGAATTGGGTGGGATGGACAAAATCATGATGGATGATGCGGAATCACATTTATACGACACTCTCAACGAACCCTCTACTCTTCCCAGGGATGGCATTTACTGGAACTGGAGCGACGCTGGGAGTGAATTCGAATTTATGTCACCTACCAAAATCATAAGTAATTCATTTCCGCCCCCTCTTCTCTCATCCATCACATTTAGGATGTCATCTAGTATATGTTTCCTCCATAAGGATATTCTCTCACCATTCCTGTCTCTTCCACCTTCTCCTCCTTTCTTATACTACGTCTCCGACTTTATGGGAATGCACATTATTATTTCCCGTTTTCGCACCTGTTCTCCCTACTTTTCATTGAGAAGTTCAAAGGATCCTAGGCGAATATCGGTCCTCGTTCCCAAACTTGCCATCTTCTCAGTTCCTATTTCCTTACACTTAATTCGACAGCCGGCCAATCGTTGTAGGTTAGGTGGGACGACGTAAATTAAGTCAGAATTCCCTCCATGTCAGAGAAGCGTGGGCGTCAAGTATTAGGCTGAACTTGAATATATTGAGGTTCTTCATTTTCAAATGCCCATATCCGTTCTACTCGGAGTAGGCTACTCCATACAGCGAGAGATACAAGCAGAGTAGATAGCGTAGCGTAGCAGAAAAGAATTGGCTAAAAAATTCTGGTGTGGTCCTCTCGGATAGGCGGATCTGGGAATTTATTAATGCAAATATAATCCTTTTCAAGCACCACTAGATATTCATTCAAGCCATAGTCTGTATTGCAGACTCTGTAATCATGAATGGATATTGAACACACCTTCGAATATTTACAAACTCGGTCCCCACTTGAGCTCAACTCTCCTCCGATGACCCTCTATTGTTTTAACCAACGTTTTCCGCGGACCTTCCTGAATATTCCTGTCAGTTCGTCAGTCTTTTTCTCTCATACACCCCTCACTTGTAATACATCATTGAGAATTAATTCTAGGCTTCTGTAAGCTCGTGTCAAATGAGTAGCTTATACACTGTTTGCTGGACATCAAGCGGTCAGTCATCTGAATCCTTTCCTGCAGAATCATAACTCAGTTATGTCTCAACTCGTAACAACCCAAAGACACGCATTGTCTTTTCAGTCAAAGACAAATGCATCTTTCTTCCATTCTGTCATTCAATCCTACTCCCAGCCCTGCCCTCCTCTTAACCGGACTGTATTGTATTAACTTCCATATCGAACCACATAGAAACGGGCTTGGATAGTGCTCATGTCGTAATTTGGAAAGAATTTTCTCAGCCTTAGCTCCCAGCCGTCGGTAATGTTGTCACACATTTAATGACCGCATTGTATTCCAACTCTAACTCCCATCTTGCTCTGCCATTCAAACAAATGTCGTATCCTGTCGTATCTAACGCAATCCGTGTAGCGCTGCATAATTTCGTACTATTGAACTTGTAAGAACAGCGCAGTGCGGGCCCTCCCTTTCTTATCAACTTGAAGCATAGCCAAGCGCGCACGCTGTCAATTTCAAGAAATAACATTGTTTTGTGTATATGTTTCCCACTTTTTTAATTTTCTCATCATCCCGACTAGCGCCATTCGTATCAGACAGACGATAGCTCATAGAGCCATCAGCAACTAAAAGCTCGTTTGGCCGAGCAATATTATGATTAGCTTCTACCAGGTTTACACGACACATAATTATTAGCTTTCAGTCTATCAGTTTGCCTCTTCAGCTGTTCTGGAGTTGACGTACCAGTAAAAGCACAGCTCCTTCTTGAATGTGCTTATTTCTTAGAAGTGCTAGGATAATAGTGTGCCAACTTTTAGGCACTCTTTTGAGTGTCTGCACACGAGCAAAAGCTGTCAATTTACAACAATTTCTAAATTTTATATCAATCAGTCAGCAAGTTTGATTGGCACACCATGCTACCAACAAGAATATTTTCCTCCCCATCCCTTTTCAATCCTCCACAAACCAAAACAGATTCCGCTCACAATTTTCGTACTTCTCCATTCCTCTATCGTATTTGATTAAGCGCCAGCTTCCCAATATCCGTACAGCATACGTTATAATATATAATTAATTCCGCCTGTTGTAAAAAGCTTAACTCTCGCTCGCTAATGAACATAACTCATTTCCCTCTCTTCCTATTCTTGCAGATCGAGATATACCAATGGGCCACAGTCCTCGTGGCATTCACCCCGATGTCGACTGGGAGCCATATTTTTGTGTATTAAATCAATTGGATCAAACTTTCACCGCGTACAGGAGTGAAGAAATGTCGGTAAGTGTGCATACTTATTTTACCTCCACCTTTTGCCCTTTGCCCTCTCTGCTGCCAACTTGATCTTCAAGTAGGAGACAATTAAATAAACCGCAAATAATGGTTTCTTCACTACATTCATCCTGTTGAAGTCGAGAACAGTCATCTTCAGTGCCGCAGTTTCCGGTTACTCTAAATTACAATCGACCTTTAATTACTTGACCTTAGACACGTATAGAAAATAGAGCGTTCAATTTAATATAAGATTAGCTACAGTAATTGCTCAATCCATCTATTTTTTTAAACCTTCCACAGTCGCTCTTCCTATCACTAGTAGTAGTGGTTACAGCAATTTCAAAGCTGGGTGTAAATGATCTCATCCGTATTAAGCTTCTTGATTTCAAGAGGATAGAAAGGGGCGTCAAATTATTGTGGTCTGTAGTTGAAGCAGAGACAGCCATTAAGGATTTGTGCACAGTTTACCATTCTCATATCAACTAAACTTTGCTGCTTCTAGCCTTGCTGAAATTCCATTTCTTCTTCTTCTCTCCCCCATTAAGCACAAATTAACTTTTGTGGCAACAATCCTGCAATTTGATCTTGGTAATCATTATTTGCATACAGTATATATACGTACGCTAAGAAAACGCAGAGACATTGAGGATAAGCCTTCATCTACATATACCTTTTAAAGTTTCTTCTCCTTCTGCGTATTACCATTAGGGTGTAACCTGATTTGTGATTCAAAAAAACTTGAAGGTCCGTCCACAAGGATCAGAATGTGGAGTACATATAAAACACATGAGTAAACCTTAAAAAGTTTTTTCCGCCATCCCAAGTCTAATATCATTAGATTGACATCTGAGGAAAGCTGATAAACCTGACTGGCTGTGGCAGTGACTAAAGTGAACTCTTTCAATATGTGTAGAATTAGCAAACCCTTTTTCGCCACACGAGTTCTCCCTTGTCCCATCGTCAAACGCCGCTGATTTTTCTCCTCCTTAACATCTCGTCACAAAAATCCTTCCTCATCACCTCCATGAATATTGATTGATTTCGCTCATCCCACCATTGCAATTCTAAGGGTAGGTTTCTGTCGTATCTGTTTGTGATCAAATATTTAGCATTTTTTACTACTCATCCACAATCTCCTTGTTTTAATTTCTCTCTCCTCTATCTTCCCTGTTTTAAATTCCAGTCATGAGAGGCTCGTTCTAAGAGTGAGAATCATTAGTACATTTAAAATTGAAACCGCCCTCTAAAAATTTCTATGCCCCTCTCCTAAAAATTCCATCTTCTTTTTTGCAAACTTTTACTCCACATTTTAGCGAGCAAGGTTAACATTTTTCTCAAACAAATATGGCTTTGGCTAACACCCCAGTTTAAAAGGAACTGGTTCATGCACATTACAAGCTTTTACTTGAGAAATAATTGCAAGTTGCGAATAAGAGGGTGGGATGAGTACTTCGTCGGACTTTGATTTTTCTACTTGTTATTCACACGTTGAACGCGAATCATTAACAAGCCATGTTTAAGCACGGGCTCCTTTAGATTATTTATTCTTGGCTACACCTACAGCTGTAGACAGAAGCCTGTAGTACAATTTATTAAATACTCGTTCAAGTAGCGAGTGTAGCTCGAATATACACATGTCGTTCCGGGAGTTTGCTCCGACAGGATATTTGAACAGTATTAAGCAGAGGGGAGGTGTAAATGGTATAGCATGTATGTGTAAAAGGATTAATTCATTTCTTAATGACTTTCTTGGAGGTAGGTGTAGGATTGTAAGTGAGCACCATAAGCCAAGTGAGTAGCTGCTAATACTTGGAACAAGAGCTTTGGTTTAATACATCTACCTTTTTTATACGGAACTCTTCTGCCCTAGCTTAATCCTTAGTTAGCTCCGGCTACTTGTAATAGGTTCATGGAACTTTCATTCCTTAGTGTTTTACTCATTCCGAGTAGACTGACTGCAGGAGGAGTGGAGATGAAGAAGAAGAATAAGATTGAGAGTTGATGGACGGAGAGAGATATGATAAGGATCTGTAGTAATAATATTGCGATTACGTGAGCTAAAGAGAAGAAAGATATTACTCTCTTCTCTGATTACACCTTTCACGATGTTCTTGGCGGAATCAAGATTGCAAATGAAAACCACCTGATTCACTCTGTTCTGGCTCTAAATGTGCTTGTGTTTGTCCTCATTTCCTTGAATTTAGTGCTCGTATAAAACGGGAAGGGTGCATCTTATTAAAATTAGGAATGCATAAACCCTGATTCCCTTCCATTCATATGATATTTTTCTGCAAAGGTTTTACTACCTCACGAGGTAACTTCGAGGTTGTACTGTATAGGAGTTGCTGCTGTACAGTAAGCAAAGATCAAGAATGTATCAAGCCTCAAATATTGAGTAGTATACAGAACTGGCCCACCAGACCAGGTAGGCCCGACCAAAGTCACATCAGAGTAGGCCAAGTCCATTTACGTGTCCATTACATAGGAATCTTGCTCCTAGATTTATGAGGTGAGATCATACACAATATAAATCCGGACTTCGGCTTTCTCAGGGTTGTTATGTAGACGATGCTTATATTCGTGTTCCCTCTCAAGGCAGTGTTTCTCCTGCAGTTCAGAAATATTATTATGCATCCTCGAAAGTAGCTGTCACCCGTCTGGAAGTACATGTAAGCAGAAGATTGGCAAACTCGGATTGTGTTTTATGTAGGTCTGGAGGGAATTTGCGGTAATGTTTTCACCGCCTCCCTCTTGCAGAACAACAACAAGTCTGCGGGGGAATCTGTCCCGGCTCATTTTACACCTTTGTGTTCCCATTGTGTGTTTTGCAACCTTATACTTTGATGAGATTTTAGTCAAACCCATCTTTCGTCGTCGTAGTCTTCTTCTTAGGAAATAGAATCGCTCAAGGTAAGGTGCGTATTCACCATGTAAAAAACACTGCCATATTCTTTCTCCCTACTTCCAACTTGCGTCTCTTGAAGGCAAAAGCATAGCAATGATCCGTCCCGTCCCACCTTCTTAGCTACGTTTCTGCTTTTCTCGAGCCAGTTGACTAACGGTATTGTGAATACCGTCCCCGTTGAGGATGACGAAGACAGTCAGTGAGCCAGCTATTAAGCCGAATAACCTCTCAAGGGGATCGTATAACAAACGAGAATAACATTTAAGAAAGGATGTGCAACCAGATGAGTACACCTCATCTTTGTTTTCCGCATCACTCTTCATCCTGCATCCTCCGAGCTTCAATTTTACATACTCCTTTGCATAATACCATCAACCAACGGACATATGCATCATTTAACGACGCCGAAGCTGTCTCTCTGTCAGTCATAGCCGTTTTCCTCTACAATCCCCTCTATTGTACACTAATACAGTTAAGGGAGGAGTATTTTCAATAGATGTGATCGTAACAACATGGAAAAGCAATTCTGCTTCTCCGTCTTCTCAGTATCGAACAAGAGCTTTTGTATTTTCTCTGTCATCTCTATCCTTGCCCCTTGATCAACTTCCTCTCCGCATATTACCCAACCCTTACCATTACCTTTAACTTTGACAGCAGATTAAAATACCTTCTTCTCCCGTATGTTACACAGTCTCTTGACGACAAAACCTCCTCAAACATCAGCATTCCGTTACTCTAACTTGACCAATACGCTCCTTGTCCTCCACCATTCTTTCTTATTCTCTAGCTTCTTCCCTATTTTTTAGTAGTCTCTCCTTAAGTATTCAAACGTCAACTCGTCAACTCATTTCATTCTTTGCGTTCTTCCTGCGTCCATCAGTTTCCCGAGGTCAATAGATTTGCACAAACAGAATATCTTTTCATATTGTCCGGTTCCAGAAAAATACTAGCCAATCAAACCGCCACTCAAGAATCCTGTCAGTAATTTTTTGTCGCGAAGGCAGAGAATGAATGGAAGCTTAATATTCCTTCACAAAAAATGTCGCGTAACTTTTTACCTGTCCTCCCTCAGCAGTCTCCACATATCTGCGTACTCCCTACCGACAAAGACAAACGATGAGAACCTGTTTCGTCATGGGTAGGAAACATGGTTAATATCAAATCATTTCATGCCCACAAGTACAGTAGATTTTCTACCACGAGCAAAGATGCACTTCATAGAATCATTTATGAATAGAGAAGTAAATGAAACGAGATTTGACGTTTCAAAGGCCCCGAAAGATAAAAGTTCCAAGAGAATTTTCTATTGTTCCAATTGAAATCAATTGAATTAGTTACGTGTGAGGTGGTTGATGAGTAGAAGAAGATGGGAGTGAAATATCAGAGAAAGACAAGCAAGAAGTCAACGGATTGAGCTACTGAAGCAGTAACTTTCTTCCATTCGTGCAGATTAGTTGGAGATTGTGTGTATATATTGCATTAGGGCCGCAAAAAAGCACAAAACTGGGCTGAATCATCCAAGATTTCGGAGTCAATGGGTAATGTACAAGGTGTTTTTAAATGTAATGAGGCGTGTGATTTTTTTCTTGAACCACATAAAGATTCTATGCGAAAGAGAGGGATAGGGATACAAGAAAATATGCCGCAAGGCTTGCTGAACCAATGAGCTGAAAAGCGTGATATGCTAACTACTTTTACACACTGCGCTACTGTTCTATGTTCCTTCCTATGTAGTCCTTGTCCTCCTCCCTCTCCTCCTCGGAGTAATTTTCTTTTGCGAGATAAAAACAAAGTTTTAAATCCCGTTATCTTTCTTCATTTATAGTTACTTCCCTAAGCCTTTGCTTTGGTTTAGTTTAGACACGAAAGAATCTTGCATCCATCCAGACCTTCATCATCATCATTTGGATGATGAAGCAGCAAGAACGTCAGGATAATTCAACCAAGCTTATCCGCATATTTTCTCTAATCAAAATAAACACTCTGCATCTATTGTTTTACTACAACCATGCTCCTCGTATTAGATGCGTGCGTGTCAGCCCAGCCAGAGGAAATGAATACGGTATATCCTCCACCGGGGCCTTCGTATCTTCCGTATCCTCCAAACCTTTTTACAACCCCTCTCGCTCACGAGAAAGACAGCCTCAAAGAAAAAGCACTTTTTCCAAGGCAATCAGCCCCGGAAATTCCTTTTGTACCTTTCCGGCATTTTCTGATAAACAGTCGGCACTTTTAGCCCCATTGAAACTAGGTGCAAAAATACTGTATTTTTGCTATCTTTGCTCACACATACGAAAGCGGCTCTAATTTACAACTGATTTTCAAATTGACATGGAAAAAACAGCGGTTTCATAGCGTGTCAGGGATGAAAATTCTCTTTCGCTTCTCCCATCGGTCGCCGTACCGTTTTATCGTCCATCTTCCCGTAACCCGCCGATGTCATCTTCCTTTGAGCCCTATCCCGACAGGAAGCGTGTTAAAAGTCGTATGGTTCATGTAAACTTTGCAAGTGTCTTCCTCCTCGAGGGTACTTGATTGCGGTTGAGAGAAATCTCAACAAGATTTTGCATAATGGCCTAAAGAGGGGCCAGCTAGATTTCTCTTACTATTGATACTTGATCATCTCCTTCCCTGAACATCATCCTGGTACATTAACAAGCTTGCAAGCACAAGAGTGTTTGTAGAAACCAGTCAGTTTCTTTGTCCAAAACAGAGCTTGAAGCTCATTTAATTCATCAAATTATACATTCTGTAAAAAAACATCTTCCCCACACGCATCCTTCTTGTCTGCTTAGTTGAGCATAAATTCCGAATTTTCTTCCACTAATAAGCGAAGATTGAGCTTAAGCGACGAGAGCACGGAAACAAGTAAGCACGTGGTGTAGGAAATTGGCAAATTGTAGGCAACTTCACGTTGAAATCCACCCGTTGACACATTCATCCCCTGTCATCATTAGTGATGATTCAGGACCGCTGGTTCCTCATATTGCTTGTACCATGTAGAGAGAACGTATCAAAAATCTTTGCGGTTTCCTGACCATTGAATAATGACGATGACATCAACCGAAACAAAAATAATTTATGGACGTTTTGGAATTCGTTTTCGTCTTCATATATCCATTCTTCTCTCGTTTGCATTCCATAAAAAATGACTGCTAGTTTACTGTAGTCTGTATCCGTGTCTGCAGATTCTGAAACATCTCTAAAAAGAACAAATCAAAAACTCCAATTGAAAAATATCCACAAAGGCTATATTAGTTTCTGTTGCGTGTTCAAGTTAAATACTCAATCCCGATGAAGAATTTATTTTCAAGGGTAATTTAAAAACCGCGGTCATAGCATGTAGCTAAAGGTTGATCCGTTTAACACTTAGCTGAGAATTGGAGAAACGGAACTGTTTAGTTTATACCGAGAACGGCATATCCTATTCTTCCTCCTCTACATCCGCTACTACCCCCTCCACCATTCTTACTTAACACGATCCTTAAGTTAACGAAGCGGGAACTTGTAAAGAGGATGACGAGCAAGGAATTGATAATTAAGGATAGTGTGGGGGGCGTGTTTAGTTTTTAAACGTAATAGCTTCCAGGGTCTCGGCGTGAGAATTTGCAGGGAATAAAATTATGAAATTGATTGAATTTTGTGGTCGCTCCGTTACTTTATTTCAAGTGTCGAGATTCACACGGAAAATTAATGGTTACATAATGAAAATTTTATCATCGACTGCAACAAGGGCAAGCAATAAGCACTGACTGAGCACATTTTTTCATTTCTTCCCTCCAACGGACTATCTGCTCTGCACGTAGCACAGCTTGTGTACACGCCTAGTTAATTTCATCCCTCTATCAAGCAAGACATTGACTTGACAGAGACGTAAACCTGCATGTGAGTTTGTGTGTGGGATTCTTACGCGTGAATGAGATTATAGCATTGAAAAGTCAATTAGCGAAGATGTGACGATGTAAAAGCAGAGCGTGTACGTTTCTCCTGCTGTATTTATCGTCCCTCTTGGGACTCGTATTCCTGATATCTTTACAACAACCGCTTCGTAACATTTCTACATTATCGTGCCTTATGTATTACTTCAAATCCCAACGACACGCACAAGTTCCCTCAGTTTACATCGTGAAGGAGCCATTTTATAGACTCAAGCATTTTGAAAACAGTCGCATTTAGTTTTCATTGTCCTGACCTTCTTGCAATTTTCGCAACGATGCGTTACTTGTAACAGTAGCAAGTAAAACAATTTTATTCTCATTCCGCATAATCCCGATAATATTCAAGCTTCAAAAACTCAGCATTCAATGACGTCAAAAGTAGTGTGAGGATGATATTTCCCAAAATTAGAGTAGTGCAAATAATACAATGGATGAGTGCATCTAGATTGCCCGCAGGAGTAGTAGCAGGTAGAAATGTGTGGGAAACGACAACAATAATATTCTTTCTACTTTTTCCCCACCGCCCCTCGCTTTCCTGCCTTACTTATTTTTGGGTAAGAGAAACATGTCATAGTCATACCACGCTTTGAAATATATTTACAGGCCACCTTATCTTATTCTCCTTCTGTCTTTCCTAGACCACGCGTATCCTTGAAGCTTCTTAAAATCTTTTCGTGAATAATTAATCAGTCCCCCTGGCACACTAACTAAAACCATATTTTTCGTAACAGTAGCAGCTGGTCCGCAGCCAGAGGGACGTGATAGTAGCAAACTGTGCAAATCGACAATGTCAAGTGAACCTTCACAGTAGCTAATATCTGCCATATCCCAAGCCGGTAGTGGTTAGAAAGAATATTTGGCGGTTTATGCGTGGTCTGATTTCATGTCGTGATAGGGCCAAATCTTCCTGGTGTAAGAAAATACTGCGAAGAAAATTGCTTCGTTGCTCCGTAAGATGTACTAAATTATCAGCTTGTAAAGGAAATACGCATAACTTCGTCACGCTTCAACTTGCTCTGTTCCAAAATTCCTAACAAAGATGACAGACCATAAGACAATAGGCTACAAAGGACGATAAGTTTGCCAAAACTTCGTGTTTCGACTAGTAATCATGACAGAGGGATGGAGTAGGTAGTGATGATTCAATTTTGGTATGCAAAAACAGTAATATCGTGTCTTAAATGCTGATAAGTTTGGGAAAATAATATGGGAAATGTGTGAAACAAAGATGATTGTTTTTAAAATTCAGTATATTGCAAGAAGCAAAACTTGTTACTAAAAAGCTAAAAGCTGCACAGTATATGTATGATTTAGAGGAGCGCTGTCCCAATTTGTGCACATTAAATAATGTTGTTTATTTTCGAGCGTGATTAACTCCATGATGAAGTCAGAGAGGGTTAAGGAGGAACAGCAAGTTTCCATGAATATTCTTATGAGCAATGTGGTTACATTATTGGTTTTCCTCTTTGCCAAATACTGCTGTGAATCCTGCAGAAATGACCCTCGAAATTACAAAAATCCTTAGGGCTCTTCTTCGAGCGAAGGCTATTTGCATAGCAGAGCATCCATCCAGCTCTGACTGAATATGGTGAAGGTGTGAGTGTTTGTGTATTTGGAGGCGATCAGTAGTTGTTATTAACATGATTGTGTATTTGAACTTCATGCCTCGAACGCGGAACAGAATAATTGCATTTGTATTATTCGTCAGAGGTTTAAACAGTTAGCAATATATAATTAGCGGTGCGCTGTGTCTTCGATGGTGGTGGTGCTCGCAGTATTGGACATCCCAGGTATATACCTGATTAATTGACTGTCGCGTGTAGGCGTCTAGAATTTGAACTCGCCATTACCGATTGCTAACTAAACAAAAGCCTAAATCTATATGTAGAACCAAAACTTTTAGAAGTAACCTTATGAGTGCAATTGTAGTTAAAAGGTGATGGGATTCGGTAAAATTGCAGCTTGGATTTTATGATCATTTTTGAATTATAGATTTTTCCTGGAACTCCTACGCGTCCGAGGACACAGTCTGTGGTAAGAATCAGTTATAAGTAGTTGTGCTTTGCTTTGTGTTTCGTGGGTATATATACTTTATAACGCTTTAACTATATATAACTTAGCTTTGCTTTTTTCTTTGGGAAAATACCGTATTCTTTGCCTTATCTTTGCACAGTGCAGAATGTATGCGCTTTTCTGGAAGATCAATTTTTGGTATTAGTTTGAAAAACTTTTTGGAATGTTTGCTCATTTTGGAGTAACGAGTTGCTGGAATTGGGACGGATGGGGAACTCTAATAAAGTTGATGGGTAAATTGATGATTATTTTAATGAGGGACACGGATCATTATGAGGAGACTTGAAAAGTTATTGCATAAAACTTTTCCTAATGCTTCAAACTTTAGAAACTACCATTATTCCGATTCTCTAGCCAGAACCCGCAGGCCCCTGTTTAAGCGCTCTTAGTTTCCAGCATTCCAGGATTGCCTCATAGTCTCCCTAGTTTCTGGAAATCGATTCTAGCGAATAGAGAATAGCGTGCAGATAGTTTTACTCTTTAATTACTTTCATTTTCTCGGAATATTATAATCCCTTTTGAGTTTCTCTTCTGCGTGCTTCTAGTCCTTACATTTTTTCCATGGACAAAACTATTCTTTCCTACTTCAAATTACAGAATAGCACGGCATTATTTCGTCTACATTGGTTTGCCCCTCAGCTTTTGCAATTTTTCTCGTGTCGTAGTTTTCTAGCAATTTTCGAGCAGCTTAGCGGACGAAACAAACTTGTGAGAAAATGTAGCTAGTTTTTTGCAAAAAATACATTAGCGCATGCAGTTAAATAGTCTACGGTAGACTACGTGATGAGAAAACTTTGCAAACTTTTAAACATGCGTTAACTAATTGATTCTGACTTAAGTTGTAAGGATGAGTTAGGAAAGTTTAGAAGGTGTGATTAACTAGTTAAAATCACGTTAGGTTTGAGCATTAACTCCGTGTGAGAAAATGTGTGAAAACATTTTTTGCAATCATCTTTAAACTTGTCCCTTCATTCATGTTGGACGTTAACCGGCTTGTCCCTAGGGAAAGTTGTTCCTAACTCCGCGCTGTCTTGTGACGTTTTATGGGGGATTGCATGTGACTTGTCAATCAGCTTGAAATGGTAAATGATGTATAAATGTTGTTGAATTACGAAATATTAGCATTTTGCAAATCCTTCCTTCTCTACTTGTATTCTATCCCTGCAAGAATAGAAAAGATACACGAGAAGAATTTTGGCCAAAGTACAAGAATGTTTTCTCTCTTTAACTTGTTCTCGTCCATCCCATTCCCTTTAATTGTATTTATGGGTGTGCAAATTGTGAATGTGGGATGATGTGTTGTTATGGGGGGGAACTGCATGGCCGCTGCCTAAATCCCTTTGGGGGACAGCGTGAAATTTATCGATTATAATAGCTGACTCAAATTATTCATAGGATGGGTTTTCCAACTTGAGGAATTACTTGGAATGAGACATAGACGTGCAATGTTGGGTGTTTGATTATGTACTTTAGTTTTACGTTGTGGGTGTCGATCTTATTGCACGTACTCTTTTTTTATTTGCATAAAACAAGGCATGGGATGGATGTTATCTTATGACTTTGACAAAGTCTCCATTGTCCTTGCCATTCTTCCTGAAATGCAAAACAAGGATTTGATTTCTGTTTATTTTATTGCAACTTCTGTAAATGTTTTCCACCTTTTCGGGCATGTCCTGGTCTTGCGACTCTGATCGTGAGAAGAATGCGCGAATTGCGATTATTTTGACAAAACTCCTGAATCCTCTCCTTATTTACGTTTTGCTCATTCTCTTTGCTGTTTGCTATGCCTTTACAGTTGCTCCTTCCTGGCTGATTTTAATATTGAGAACCACTAGTACATGTGTGTTTTATATTTAGGGCGGGATTGTCCTTAGCAATAATGTATGACATTTCTAGATCTTCGGTAGTAGGATTGAGTGACCGCTGAAATTTACGAGTTTCTTTATTTAATTTATAAATTTTGGGCATGTTACACCCATATTATGTGGCTCTTTTGGCTATACCGTTGCAGCACAGTGTAAAGGAAGTATGCTGAGCTCTTTATGGGGAACGCAGAATGTATCAAATTACAATGAGTGTTAGTTTCACGGGATGAGAAAATCTATTGTGAGGCTGTCATTGTATAAGCGTAGAAAATTGCTTCGTTAAGTTACTAGAATATATATACAAATCTGATTTTCCTCTACCCGTCCCTATTGGCAATATTAAGCTACGATATACACTAAAATCTTGAGATTTTCAAATCTTTTTCTTTTCCTAGGGCTTTTATTCTTTAAAAAATTTAAAATTTATGTTCCTTTAGTGAAAATGTGTGCACATTTCTCAACGGTCGTCGCTTTTAGAGGGATTGCATGAAAATGTCCTTTGTTCTTCTCACTCTACTACAACGTCCCATCTTCCTTGAATATCTTATGGGTTTTATATACTGTAAATTGTGTGGAGTAAATAGGAGAAAGATTTCTAGAGTCGCGTCTCGATAAAGAAAGCCGGCTGACTTGAAGCTTTTTGAGCTCTTTTTCACTGAATTTGAATTTCAAATGAGATGATTGAATCAGTCTGTAAATATAAAGATATATAGTGTTATTTATTTGGCTTTCTCTTCTTTTTTCACCCACCCTCCCTCTGCTTTCTCCTCTCGCTTTCTCTCCGTCTATCTTTGATCAGAGAGCCGGGAGAAGAGAATAGGATTTATTCGCACAGGGAGGGATTCCGCCGATAGGCTCAATAGAATAGACAAGGAAAGGAAATAAGGCTAGAATTTATTCTTCTTTTTTGCCCTTGTCTCCGTTGTCGTCTTGTCGTGTCTTGCAGCAAAAGAGTTTTGTGTTTGCAGGGTGTATCGTACCCTTCTTCGTCCCGTAAAGTTCTTGGTTTATAAAAATGTCTATGCATGCCTGCCTGCATCCCGAAGGTTTGCTTCCCGGCTATTTGAATCTGATCAAGGTTCTCTTCCTGGAGATCTGGAGTCTGTTGTGTGTATCGTCCTTGTCGTTTTGTGACGGGGAAGCTGGGGATGATGTTGATGAAATTTTCACTTTGTCTCTTCTTTCTTTCCCCTTCTTATAGTTTGGAGAGAACGGTCTTTCCCCGACGGAAGTGCCACGTGTTCGACTTGACGGAGGACCAAATAGTGTGAAGTGCCTCATCAATAATTCCAAATGGGGAATGAATCCAGTCCTGGAGGAGGAAGAGGAGGGAGTAGCCTCCGCCCAAGGAAATACCGCCTCTGACAAGAACAAGAGCTCAGATAATTCCACCAATGGATCCAATCAAATCCTAAGGAACAGCAGCCCCTGCTCCCCTCTCGGTAAGTCCGAAATGATTACACTTGGATTTTTCTTCTTCTCGCCTTCTTTCCCCCTTTTACCCGCCTCCCATTCATGAAACAGTTTCCATCATCAGCTCCACCTCTACCCTGTTTCAGCCATAGGTTTCCTGGCTTTACAAATTGCATCCAACACTTCACCATTCAGCCAGGTATCCAACCTGCATCGCCCTTCATACGTGACATGCATATACACAACCGTCCATTAATCCCCCACCTTCTTTCAACCTCCAATCGACACTTGAATTATAAAAATTGCCAACAAAAATCATAATCCAATGCTCATTCTCTACTAGTACATTGTTTATTGTTCGCACGTGAGTTGCACCAAATAATTTCCTGTACATGTCAAACGTGTTCACTCGAGTATTTGAATTACATATACATTCCTTCATTTTATTTTCCGTGAGAAAGCGTTTGAAAGCTCCGTAGCGTAGAGTTCATGTTTGAATAACGTGTGAAATTCTGGTCGATGCAACGTCCGCCATTCTCATTAACTTCATATAGCTTCAATACGCTTGCATACATGTTTACGGGAACTAAGACTGGCAGTTAAGTTTTAAAACAGTAATTAGAAAAATTCATACATCCGCTAAATTTATAACCTCAAAGGTTATTCCTAAGGGCTCGTGGTGAGAAAATTCTGAAAGAGCAATAAAGCCGTATACACTTTAACTAATCGGGTGTGTGCTACAATTCCGACACCAACTCCAAGCCGTGCCAAATTCGTACTCGCCCTGTTTTACCTACATTTACTTTTCACATTTAATGCGCGTTGGCCAATAAATAATTGCCCTTAATTAATATTCCATTATTATTATCCAATGTATTTAACTGTTCACATATGTGCAATATCGTTCTTTGAATTGCAAATATGGAGAGCAGACAAAAGAAACTTTAGAACAGCACTCAACTTTATGCAATCTCCTTCCAACTGATACTAATCAGTGGCGTAGTGCATTCAAGCCTTTTGATTATTCCACATTTCATTACCGGGAAGTGTCCTTTGGATAACTATCTTTGCTACAAGACTAGCCAATTCCAAGTTTACTTGAAGTATACTCAGAAACAAGCCTTCTCGTAGTTCGTGGCTTATCATTTTGATTTAATTTACACTTGTAAACATTTTGCTGATGCTAGCTTTAAGATATGATTTTAAGTTTCAAAACTACAACTTGATTGCCATTAACCGTTTCGTGTCCGTCCATATATTAATTTTCCGGTCACATGCAGTTATGAAGTTCTCATAGACCAGCATCTGATTAAATCTTATTTAAATCATCTCCGCAACCCACATATTGCCTATTACGAATGCACACCAACCGCGGCGGAGTGATGTTGTCTTGCGCATTTGTACAGTGGGCCTCGCATGGAGCTTATGTTTATTGCTAAGAATACCAAGTCAAACGTTTCCTTTGGCACAAACCCACATAAAGTGTAATGAGAAATGAACCCATGACGCTCACTGCTAACAGCGATGCCTAAGTACGTTAACTGAACTCGGTATTAAATCTTCGCTTGGAGTTTAACTCGCACAGAGTAGATGGAGTTGCAATAGCTTTACTCGGCTTGTAAGTTGAAGGCGTTTCTAGTTATTCCAAGACAAGAGTAGCTCTTTTTACTTTGGTTTCGTCTTCTCACTTCCTCTTCAACGAGAAGTCTTGTTGCACTCTTTATACAGAGCCAAGTAGTGAAAATTAAGGAGCGGAAAATCATGTACTACGTTTCCTCCGGATAATGTCTATCAGCGTAACGCTACATTATGTACTTTATGCAGTCACATTCAGCATCGTTCTGTTGCGATTCTTCTTTGGAGTTCCGGAAGGCCATTTACATTGAAAGTCAAACGGAGTTAACAAATCTTTACAGCAACTTCATTTTTCTATACCGAAATCTACGTCCTATAATCCGCAAATTTTATGTTATAGTGGATAGAATTAAGTTCACCAAACTTATTTAGATTGTTGTCAGTTTTTTAGTTAAAATTTGCACTTATCTGCAGCAAGCAAACTAACTTTACTTGTTACTTGAAGGAAACGGACCAATCTGACTATGATTGGGATATTTAACTTCGGCTACGCTTTACATTTTCCGAGTACATAGAATAACCAATAATGCTCGTATTAACTCCCCACTATCCCTGAAGTTATCCACGATAACCAAGTTATTTAGTAACTCAAGAAACCCTTGAGAGAGAAAATGGAACGAGGAAACTTAGTTAAGCCGTATTGATTCGTACAGAGGAGAGGCGGTGATGCATCTTATTTCATCCTTGGTTGGAACCCTGGTAAATTTATGAGATAAATGGATTTAGTTGCAAGTATTGAAGGGTTATTGGCGTATAAAATTTAATTTCAGACTTAACTGAAGGCTGTACGGGCAATATAATGGAAATTTTGATTGGTTTTTGATTACTTTCATTGGTGCTAGAGCCTCAAGTACTCTCCCAGAGTTTTCCGCCTTAAATTGAGTTGGATGAGTATTTGGATGGTAGCGAGGATGGTTGAAGCTTACATTAATGGGGTAAAAAGTATTTTCTAGCTAGTTTACGAGAAATAAAAGCGCAAGAGGAAGTGTTCATGACATGAGTTTCAACTATGGTATATTGTAGATGCATTTTCTATGCAAATTCTTCGGGGGGATAAGCGTATTAGATTCCGGCGGGTATCTACAACGCCCGGGTACCGCCTCGCTTATTCCCCGTCTTCCTTCGCATCCTTTTCCCTTCACTTTGACGATGGCTTCTTATGCAACAACTATTACAGCACTGCCTTCATTTCCTGGCTACTGTATTCTAATGATATCCCTTCACTCTGCATGTTATATTGCCACCACGTTCAACTCCGTTCGATACCAGTTAAGCTGGTTCTTGGCACTCTTTTGATACTCTCCCGGGTGGCAATTCATAATCCCATCTACTATAGCCTTCTGGAACCAACTGGAAGGGAATTATAACACGTGTAAAAGAAACCATGCCAAAGGAATACTGTAGTAGACAGACTGGAATTTGACCCGGCACACGAAAGTCTGCATCTTTTGTTCCTGGGTAGAAAAATGGTTTCGAAGAATCTTGTCATTTACTTACAAAAGCAAGCTTCTCTTACATTTCATGGTTTGCTCGGATAATGAATTAATAAGCTTTTAGTAGCGGAACAAGTGTAGCTTTAGCATGTTGTAATTACCGTTAGATTAGGTATATTTAGCTGGCTCTTTTGTCTTCTTTCGTAATTACTACAAGAGAAGGTTGAAATGCTAGAATGCTTTCGTAAGAGGTGGTAAGATAGTAATTCTAAAAGAAGGAAACATTCTTTTCACTATTATCACATTATCTTTGCTCATCCCATCCTCCAAAAAGAAAAGAACGGTTTTCTTTTTCCTCGTCTTCTTTGGCTCATCTTCAAACGTCTTCCTACATCTCCTTTGTGTAACACAGACGTTTTGTTTTGGCAACCAAGATTTCATTCAAAAACTCCTTAATAACAGTCCATCTCAGTGGGGGATGCACCAGGTGTTTTAATTTCCTCTAAAATATCGTAACCCAACCCATCTTCACTAACTGAGAACTCTAGAAAACCATTCCTGTAAACCCAAATTCCTCCACGAGTTTCAACTGCATGTCTGAAGGATAATCTTCCGTCTTCCTTATAGCAGCAATGAAATAATCCGTGCTAAAAATAATTATGTTGGCCTAAACATAACCCAACCCATCTTCACTAACTGCTACCGTCCCTGAGTTTCATGCATTTTCTTCCGTCTTCCTTAGAGCGCAAAGAGCGCAAAGTGTTAAGTATTCTTGTAAACAGGGCTTGTATCCAAGGCTAGAAACATTATTGATCTCCTGTTTCTCTTGAAGGTGCGAGGGGGAAACTCGGTGAGGATGATTTAGCGGGAGAAGGGGAGAAAAAAAGCTTTAAGACATTAAAAGAGTTGGTGTTTAGGGGGGAGCTGTTGCCATTCCGAGCTTATCTTTTATCGATTTATTCTTCCCGGTTTTTTCCCACCCATTTACAGATGAGAGAACAAATCCGGTCCTAGTGGAATAAAAGATTTTCAAGCCTCTCAGCCCTGTCTTTAAGCCCTAGAAGAGGAAGAATAATGCATAGTAAGTATGTAGAGGAGAGTAATTTAACGAGCTTTAATCACGCCATTAGCAATCCTCAATTGCCCGGGAGTGAATGTGGGATGATGAATTCAGGATTCAGGGTAATAATGGCCAAGGATGACGGAAATATGGAGTGGTTGAAAGGAAGAATGGATAAAGAGAATTCTGCAAATCTTTTCTCTTCTTCCACCTACCTCCTCGTTAATGTTAAGCTGCTCAAGTTTCTGGAAGCTTTCAATTCAGTTTCTACCCCGTCTTCTTCCCACAGCGCCCCCTACGCACCTCTCCTGCTAACAGTATCCCGATTCTTGCTCTGTTTCATAGTAATTTCTTCCGTTTGAAACACAATCCGTGACTGAATTTAGACGCCTTCATTAATCGTTAGAACCGAGGAACATTAGTTTGTGGTGGAAGGAATCCTGTAGCGAGATTGGGGCAATAAATTGGCCTCATTTGAGGTTTTGGAATGACAAATTGTGATCATTAGATCTATATACACGATTGCAGTTTGTTGAACAAAGTGACATTTGCGTGGGTTGTAGTGATAGTCTAGCCTAGAATAAATATATTCTCTATTTTCCGTTTTCCTAGTATACAAACCGGCTGTCGGAGTTTTCCCTAGTACGGCAATATTATATACTCCCACCTGTCTCTTAACTATGTAATAGGTAGGGTAGAAATCAAATGTATATAGAAAATATTTATATAGACTTTTGTGGGAGGTAAAAGACAATACGTTTCTTCATTCTAAGCAATCATTAAGCAGAAGTAAAAGCTTTGTAGCAAATTTTAATAAAACTGCGATAAAATCATTTCGAAATCCGTGTGCTTATCGAAGTGAAAGCAAGGGAGCGGGCTGAGAATAAGAGGAGGATGCGTATACAGAGGGTGTCCCAGCTTTATTTTCTCAGAACGCGCATTGAGTTTATTCCACTCTAGAGTGAACTTTGACAACATCGGTATAATCAAATGAAAGACCATGCGATTGGCTTTCAATGTGTGAAAACCAGAATGATGTAGCTTTAAAAATGCCGAAGAAAATTGGGGATAAAGTTGAATGGGTGGTTTTGGGGTTTTCCAAAAAGGGATTGTCCAGTAGACAGGTTTCCATGGTAACGAAAAATGCGGAAATAGACTAAAATCAAAGGACAGTTATTGAAATAGTTAAATCCGTCGGAAAAAGACGTTAACCAAAGCTAGAATGGTACATATCGTCTGCCAAACCGCATCGCGATTCTGAGCTAATTCCGACTTTTCTTTAAAAACTTGACCTGCTCACTTCGAAAATTAATCCACTTTCTATTTGTCATATGTCCAGAAAAGCCCAAGTTTCCACGAGTTTAGGTAATGGTGATATTTAAATTTTGGGCAAGTTGAAGCGGAGAAAATAAGGTCTGAATGTCCCACAATAACGTCATCGTCGAACTCAGGATCCAAACTGTAGGATGCTTCAAAAAAAGTTATTTTTGGGTCATAGGTCAGAGTATGTAGTCATTTTAGATGAAGAAATGTTTGAACTACATAACTACATTGGCCAAAGATGAGGTTGCTACATCTCGTAAGCATTAAACGCTGCAGAAGATTCGATGGGCTGGGAGGAGAACTTTTTGAAGACGTTTATGGTCGCTGCTGTGTTAACGAGTAGGGCTGAACTAATTTTGATCAAAACGGTTTTAATCACGCAAAATCTTATAAAACAATTTTCTGTGGTTAATTTAAACTAAATTCGGTTAATCAATTCAAGGTGAATCACTATTTACGGGGATTTTTAAAAACCCCGTTTAACATGGGTAACATACGTTTGGAAACTTTGTTTTAGCGCGCGCGCTCCATATTTGTTCACTGCGCTGTTCTTTGAATACGTTGGGAGTTGAAAAAAAATCATCGTTGAGTAGATGAATAAGGCTTCAGATTGATACCACTCTCATGATTATCCGACAAGAACTGTACTTTTAATCGCAATCTACATTCTGAGAAAATAAAGCTGGGACAGCCTCAGTAGCTTCTTTTTAGAATCGTAATCCTTAAGCATCTTAGAGGAGCTTAGACTAAAGGTTTTCAAATGGTCTCTCTTGTATTCTATCTCCTCCTCCCTTTAGTATTTACGCAAGGTCTCTTCCGGAGAATCCTTTCTCCTAGCCTCCTCCCGCCTTGGAGAAAGCTAGAGTGTTTAGTAGGATTTCAGCAATAGGAAATGGAATGAGTATTTTCTAGAATTTAAAGGATTTGAATTTCCCTCTACTCTCAAATGTAGGATTTAAGTAAGGCATTTTAGGGAAAGCACTATAATAATAAGAGGATTCATGTGAACTCATGATGAAACGAGATAGTCATTTGATCCACTCTTTCTTTATGGAGGAGTGAAGTTGGAATCTGAATCTGTTGGAGAAAGAGAAGAAGAAGGAGTAGAATAATATTTTGATTTTAGCAAAGCCTTTAATTAGAATTTCAATGAAACCCCAAGATCCATGGGAGTTAATTTGAGAAATCTTTAGGGAAGGGACGGGCATGCCACCCTACTTGGAGGAAACATCTTCTTCAATACGGCAAGCAGGGTAATGAGGACGACGTTAAGCCGGGTAGCCTTCCCGCGGTATTGTTTCATTATTTTCCATCATCGCCCTCCTCTTCCTGTTCAGTTCACTTGATGATGGTTCAAGCTTTATTCCACGATTTTAATGCAGATTTCCATGAATAATTGAAATCATGCGTGCAAACGGACGAATTAAAGCCCTGTCAGATTCCTCTGCTTTGATCTCTTTCCATTTACCCAGGGATTTAAATACTGCAAGTTTGGAAACAGCAACTGACTGGTATTCTCATTACGTAGTAGACGTGTGAACACGAGCAAGCATTTCGTTTCCAGATCCGATGAGTTCTTGTTCTTAGTATTAATTTCCTGGATGTTTGCTTATCTCCTCTCCAGCATTCTGTCTTTGGCAGCCAGTAATTTCTGATCCTCTTTCTCTTCGGGATTCCATGTAGAGCTTTTGGTGGGAACGCATTAAATTAACAAGAATAGAGGCTCTTTTTGCGATCGTAATTCAGTGTTTCTACACAAAAGTGTACTTCTTGCTTCAACCTTTAGGAAGTGGAGTCAGTCAAGATTGATTGCGATCCCTTATTTGGATCGGAGGTGGATGAAACGGGCTGGCTAATGATGTTGTAAAGTCATTAAGTTTTTCCATTGTTTTCATGTTTTTTTGCAACAACATTTCCATTGATTATCAACGATTCCAGTGAATGTGTGTGTGTATACAGAAAACGGGAACGTAAATAAACAAAGAGACCATCATCCTTCCCACCTCTTTTATAGAGCAACTCGAATAATGAGTGGGTGTGTGAGTTACGTCACTTTCATTGTTATAGTTGTTCCTTTATTTTCCAAACTAAATGTAACAACATTATTTAAGGCACGCTCATCCAGTTTCATGGATTCATCCCCAGCCTACTCGACCCTTCTCCTTCCATGGAAGAATACAGCCTTTGTTTCCCTCATTTTCTCTCTGCCATCTTCAACTTCAACTCATTGTCCAGTTCCACCAGCACTTCCAGTTCTCTCTTCTCCAAAGTCCGCCCCATCAAGAACAATCCACTTTTCCCATTTTTTTGTCCCATCCTGCATCTTCCTTTCTATTATTTCTTTAGATGAAGTGGTCGCGTCCTTAAGTTTCCTTCCTGCCCGCATCATCGTTCCACTTGTCATTACCAGGAGCGTGTCCCGGCATTGATTAACGCGGGAGCCATAGCATATCCCTCTCTGCCAGTTGTATATCCCAGAAGAAAGAGAACAAGAGTTTTCCGTCTTACACTCAACTCTGTTCCTTCAGAGACCCCGTTCTCTTTCTCCACCGGCAACTCCCCGCTTCTTCTCCATTATTCTCTCACACGACCTCTCTTTTCCTCCTCCTTGTGTCCCATTGTACTCTCAATAAAGAGAAAATAGGAAAGCTTAAATTGATCAAGTGAAAGAAATCGTTTCCGTATAAAGAAAATATAGCCGCCTGTCCCGAACCAGATAGCTCAGCTGTTTTGTCCAGGCGAATAAAGTCCATATGCTTCAATCCACCCAAGGAAAATATAAAATACCAACATTTCCAACACTTTTGAACTCGACCTCCTTCTCAAGGATTTAGCTTTTCTTATTGAACTTCTTCTACTATGAATGTGACGTGATATTCCCAAAGCTTTCTTTTATCCTGTTCCTACATTCTGTCCTTAATCTGGACAATCTCGATTCGATCCCGAACCTTGGAAACCGGGCAGCTTACGCCAAGGATAAGGAGAATGGAAACGCAAAATTCCGAAATTCAAACGCACCCCTTCTCCCATGTTGTATCATCATTTGAGGATCAAGTTCGTATAGATTAAGCTCAAGTGGAAGTTGAATACCCAAGTGAGTTAAAAGAGGGCGCCACTAAGCAGAAGCGGATCCACTAGAGAATCGAATGATACATGAAGAGACAGAAGTAGGTGAAATTCCTTGTTATTTTTTACCCATTTCGTGGAAGAGCACAAGGGAATAGCGAGAAGTGAGGAAGAAGAATGAATCTGTTGATTTTGTTAGAACTACTCAAGATTAATAGCTCTTCTTGTTTTTCAATACTCGAGTGTAAAATCTAAAAGAGGAAGCAAGTGAGAGGAAGACGTGTTGGGGGATCTTATGTCAGAATATTTGCTGTTTCCTCTTTTAGCTGAAACTTCAGAGTCACATCTGGAGCTTTTAGTAGCTCCTGTAGGAAACATATCATTCCGAACACTCTGATGCGATGCTACAACACCAAGACTGCTACCCTGCAAACTGGCAGGCAGAAGCCTTCCGCCTTGTTTTGAATACATCCCGGTGCTAGAGAAGATTTAGTTGGACATTAAATGCTAAAAGGAAGTGCTTGGTCCTATCCTTTGCATCCTTCGGATAGTTTCGGATGAATAATGCAAGAGGCGGAAATGTGGTGCGTTGCGAATTTTTTTGCCTCTTTTCTTTTCCCGCGTCACTCAAGCTTGACTCTTTTAATGGTAAGTGGATGCTTATGGCACTGGAGCATCCGAATGAAAATATGTTGATGTTAGTGCAGATAAGGAGAATGGCTAATATAAATGGAGTCGTTGAATTTGTCCTGTAGGACTTTCCCATACAGGTTCCTACTATATTGATGCATCAAATGTATACAGAACAGCCTTTGGCTGTCTTGCATCTAGAGTTGTGTACATTTTTATGGACAATTGGAATAGTATCAGCTTCGTTTATGTCTCCTTTTTGCATAAATGGTAGATAGAGGCGATGGAGCGTAGAATAAAGAGGATGGATAAAAAGGGAGAGCGGAATTACGCTACAATATGCCATCTACTACACTAATTCCTCATGCTAAATTTCCGCCCTCTCCCACTTACCGTCCCTTGCAAGCAGATTTTCTTTGAAAGAAAGAGACGTACACAAGAAAAACAACACGTGCGAGACGGAATGAGTCAGTGATTTAATATCGTTTAAAAGGACTTATAAAAAATTGCAAACTTGGATCCTACTAGCAAATACAGAAGCAAGCATGAGTAGACACAAGACTGGAAGGGATTTATGTTTTTCTTTTGAGCAATGAGCCACTAAACCGACCAGCCAGAAGAAGCATAAGCAGAATATATATTTCCTCTTGGTTTAACCTGTGAACCACGGGATTAGATTGGACCGGACGGAGTAGTAATATTTTTGTTTCATTTGCTTCCATGTCACCGCCGCCGCCCTGGAAATCTTATCAAAGAAAGTCCTTCCGATATCGTTAGGCTCAAAAGCGTATAGAAAAATTGTCCAATCGTTATCAGTACCTTCACAAGGGAAGATGAGAAAAAAGGTTTGGAAGAGCGAATTGGAAATTGGGTATTTTTTTCTATTCCTTCCCGCCCTATCTACTCAAGAGAAAGTTCAAGGGAAAGTAGCATATGTGCTCCGGGGTCCCAGGGAATTGAGTGAGTGAGATATGGTCAGATAGATTTATTTATTTTCATGGAGGGGACACTCCTGCCTAGCCATCCAGCTCAACTCTTAGCGGAGAAAGTCGTGGAGAAAGTCGCCCCACCAGAAAACTCCCACCATCAACTGAATCACTTCAATTGAGTCGTGAAATCCATTGATTGGTCCGAACTGATTTTTTTCAGCTATATTTTCGTTTCCAAAGTATTTCTCAATCCAGTTCAATTCGAGTCATCTATCTAGCATGTGATATCCTGTGCTGGTAAAGCCAAGATGAGCTTCACAACTTCTCCCTTCTTACAGTTTCTGCCGCATCTGTCCAATTCTTTGACAACCAATTGCCCGCCTCCCAAGTCCAAGCCGTGGATCTCTGGAGAGCGGTGGACGCGAACATGATCTGGAAATGATATAAGTAGAAGATTTTTTATAAAAGTAAAAACAATTGATGAGATAGAAACGTATCACACAAGAGTAAAGAAGAATGAAGCTCCGAAAGGCAGCCTGCGTACGTTCGGGACATGAAAGAGAGGATAATCTTGTAGAAAAAGTTGATTTGAGTGCTTCTCCTCTCCTCCTTTGCTCCATCGTTCTCTGGTCAAAGCGAGCTCAAAGAAGTTTCTTCCGAGATAAATACCGATTCAAAAGAGTTCCAAAGAGTCTCCCACGAGTACATTTATCTTCCACATTCATTCACCACTGTTCACCCCCGATGACAGTCTATCCTGTAACTGTGGAGAGGCGAAGACATGTGCGAAGCGTTTCATCCTTAACAACTCTTAAAGTATCTTGACCCGTAAAACTTCCAGAGCGATTTGACCCACTCCTATCGCAATATTATCAGCCGCCGTAGTCTTGTCGTCTTCGTTAGTTGTTGATTTACTTCTTGCTGGCTTAAATAACAAGATAGTGAAGAGTTTTTCTTCCTAATCTTTGATAGACTGGAGGAGGGAATGAGGAGACAGACAGTTTGTCGCTTTGATTGAAATAACTTTTGATATCGTAGCAAGCTAGAATAACTTCTACAAGGCGATGATGAGTCTTATTATTAAGAAGAGTCAATGAAGGCTTATCAAACTTTTCGAGTTGCTGAAAGTCCAATCTCAGCTCAGCAGAAATCATTTAGAAACCAAAATGATGAGCTTCTCTTTTCTTTCAATTGTTAGCCCCATATATGAGTTTAGAGCTTCTACTATGACAACACATTCATGGATTCATTTAATCCGAGTAATAGAATAGACGCAAGAGTCATGAGTTTAAGGGAAAACATTTCCACTTTAATAAAAGGCGGAGATGCGAGATAATCATACAATAAAGTCACGGTGATTTGAATTTGAATCATCTCTATTATATCCAATATTTCATTGTTTCCTTGAACGTACGCAAAGCTGGTAGCTTGAGTAATGAATTAGTGTATCATTATTTCTAATTTTAAAATTTCCCCATCGGACATAAAGCCAGAACCTGCCTGCATGCATCTCCTCCGGTTAGGCAGCTCAAGCAGCAGATCATTGCCTTGGCTACACATTTCCTCGCAGGTGAGCAGCGTCCGTGCTCCTTTGTACTGATTTGTGGATATTAACGCATGTAGGGAAGTTCTGCGCGGAAAAACTTTTGGCACTCTCTCTATCAATAGCTCTTGTCCGTTGTAGCGGTAGTAGAATTTTCGCGAACATGCAGAGCAGAAATTGGTCTAATTGAGACAAGAAATGAAAAGTTTTGGCACAATGAAAAAATTCTAACAATCATTCCAACTTTTGAATATATTTTATGACAAGGAGAACAAGAAGAGAAACTACAACATTCTCTCCTGTTATCTATAATTACAGTTACAGAGTAGGCTTGAAAATTTTTAAAGCATCTTCTCTCTCTTCGAATATTGCATCCATCCTTCCACCATCCACCTAATTACGACCTGTGAAGATGAGAGGGATTTGTTCACAATTTTTCTGGATTACAATACCGTACAGCTATTACAAGCCTGACTTATTTCTGGCTCTCTTCCTGATACCTCATAGCGCGGGAGTGTATCTTGCATCAACTTACTTTGTAATTTGTAATTAGTGAAGCGAGAACCTGTTCAAGTTTCCCTCGGCGCATTTGACGGAGATATGTGAAAAATATGAGGGTGTGATCATCATCATGAGGGCAGTCGGCCGAGGTTTAGATACAGACTTTTGTTTAATTTTATAACAACTTGTGAAATTTAGCATCACATCTCTTCCGATATTCAAAAAGCCTGAAGAGACTCAAAGCTCAACTACGGAACCGCGGTAATCTCTCGTATGTTGATTTTACCGGTAAAACTCCTGGTTTTTCTAGTTCATAGTTTTGAAGACTAGTCAGTGTTTCCCTTCTATTTTATTCTCCATTATACATGGCGCTATGGTAGACTAAGCCGTGGTGGTGTAAGCTTTAATTCCTTCAAAGCTCTCCTGTATGCTTCACCTCCGAATTCCACTTGTTTGTTATCCTCTGTGCCCGTTCCCTGCTATTCTCTAGAGTATGCAGTCCTTTGATGGCTCGCATCTGTCGTCATCCCTCAGCCTTGGTTTCATCACCGGATTTGCTTGATCGTATCCTCGGAATAGCTGAAACCAAGCTTAGGATTTCCAAATCCGGTGGCTCCTGGTATTTAATTTGATGAATCTGTCTGAAATACTTTCCCTATTTGCATTCTTCGGGTATCCCAAACCTTCTTCCGCGGGTTATTTGATTACCTCAAACACGGAAAAGGTGCAGGTGATCCATGCTCCATTTTACCAACCCTTTCTCTTCCCTGGTGATTTCAAAGAGAGGCTGGAATAAACTCGTCATCAGTCAGTCAGAAAGTACTCGCTTTCCTTCCTTTTGAATTCCTTTTATCCCGGGTAGGGGACATGCACCCGAATTTCACTCAACATCCTCCGTCCCACTTTACTTACTTTGTACTTGTTTGAATTCCGAAATGACAATGAACATGTGGTAACAACTTGTCCGGCTCTATTCAAATCCTTCATCCTTTACTTAGTCATAGCCATGTGGTTTCAACGGATGACTCTTTCTGGTTCCTCCTACAAGAGTCACTCTGTCTGCACGCTCATGCTATTTTCCTATATTTCCATTCCACCACAAACCTCCGTGCATAAATCATGATCAAGTTCTTGTTAGTCGGTTAGTCCTGGATGCAGTCCCTATGTAACTAAAACCAGCCGCGTCATAAACTCAGCTCAAAGTAATGCTAGGAGCATACTTAAAATTAAATCCCTTGCGTGCATCCTCACTCTCACTACTTCTATTCATCGTTCTCCCGGTTTATTTTACTGGATCCTGGTCATTAGAACACTTTGCTTGAACACTTTATGGCCCTCGTGTAATCTTGTTCGAAGAGAAGAGCATGCAACTCTAGCTTGGATTCTATTGGATTTTGATGATGTAAAATTAATGTTTTCCTCCACTAGTGTCAACCAACTTTCATGTCCTTTTAACAGCTTGTTCCATCTTACCACCAACGTTCCCGTATGTAAGTTCGTTCATTCTTCTCTTCGTGCTTGCTCTTCCCTGCATTAACCACTGCTGCAGTCTGGAAAGAAAGTAACTGCTTTCCCTTATAGTTGTAGTCCATTGACATTTCCCTTTTTATCCATCCAACCTGACGTTAACATCTCATGTGTGTGCGAGCCCTTGTCTTGTCATTTTCTACAAGCCACATGCAGTTTCATATGTCAGTTCATAATCGGAACTTCCATCACTCGCTTTTTCTAATACATATGGGCCCATAATATCCCAGTCTAAAAAGGTCTAGATCGTTCATCGTTGTTGGGAAATTGAATTTTTCATCGGTTATTCATGCGTCGTTGCATTTCCTATTCTCTTCTAGGCAACGACCGCAGGCTTGAAATTGACTAACTTTACCCGTCTATCATTTATTTGGTCGATGTCGATAGGCCGTAGTAGAGGAGTGAAACGTAAGCAATTCTCTTCCACACAAGGTTCAAGCTTGTATCTTTGTCTGGGAAACCCCGGGTAGAAAATATCAGTTGGCGGCGGCTTCTTCAAGCTAGCAGCGTCCGGAAGCTTATTGAGCCTCCGGGTTATCGCATTTGCATATCGGGAAAACGTTAATAACATTTTGGGAGCTCTTCCCTTACCATCGTGCATCTCTTAGTTTTAATGCAATTCCTAAAGTATTTCCCACCATTTGAAGGCAAAACCTTCAGATTAGTTTCCTACGTAGTATAATACTTGTGTTACGCGCCTTCGATAACGCAATTACCGCCATGGGATGAGTTTTCTCATTCTCTACTGCAAACTTTGCCATCATACCGGCGGTTAGCCCTCAGCCTTAGAAGCTCAATCATTTTCCCCTCGTGAATAGCAGCATATGGTTTAAACTACAACTAGTTTGGACTAACTAGAATTTCAGTGCAGGGGAATCCGGGTTGAAGTTGCGTGTGAATAAATGGCTATAAATATTGCATGTTTTCGGATGAGGACGTGATAAGGAGGAAGAAGGCTGATTTCGAGACAAGATGTACGTTGTTCCTTACTACGTTACTCCCTGACTTGACGTGTAAAATTTTTGTGGATTATGTTAATACCGGCTCATGAGAGTGTTTTTAACAGCGTGGACCCTTCTCTATTGCATGTTGTACAAGCCATACGTTACACCAGATTCCAGCAGAGATGGATGTTTCGTGGTGGTTTGGTGCATATTTCCATTTTCTCTCAGGAGAACAAATAGTAATTTGATGAACGGGAGGGTGTCTCATGCATCTCCCGCCACCCCTTCCCCCTATTTTCTATCCCATCTACGTGACTCTGAGACGTAAAAATTGAGACTTGAAGAGCAAGAAGTGGTGATGAAAGACGTGGGGTATCAAGTATCAAGTAGTCTTCACTCTTTACCCTTTCCCCTCCTCCTCCATAATTTCCCTCTCTTTATATTTCTTCAACACGTTCCCTCTCGTCTCCATTTCGGATACAGCTCCAGGCTATCGTCCTTGTTGTAAATGAGATCGACGATATCCGCTAGATGATCTTGTTTCCGTATTACAGCTCACACGCTGTAGGAGACTTCTATCCGATACCTCTTAGACTGTTGACTCTAAGAGCTAGCGAGAGAGAAAGCAATATTACTTAAGGCTCTTGTTGTCTTGTTGGATTAATGGAGCAAGTCATGTTGCGAATTTCAAATTACAACCACATCCCTCTTTCTCCTGGCTTCTTTCTGAATCCCGTCTGGAATATGACAAAGTACAAGCAGAGCTACGTACACAGACGCTTTTAGCAGTGCTGCTCCACCGAATTCGGACCATGAGTAAACACAGACATGTGGTTACTTATTCCGCGCTAGCAAATGTTTTTTTTCGGAAGAGGCGTGCCAGAGAATAGTATTGCGGGCGGTAGAGGATGTCTATTACTTAAATGTCTGACGTAGGGGATGTAATGGTTCCGGTAACACATTTTTGAGACATGTGTGTGTATTGTGTATAGCTCTTTGGGAGAGAAGGCGAGTTAAATTGAGATAAGAATGACTACGGAAAAACTAGAGTACTGCGTCAAGTGGACGCTTACCAATTCCTCATTTTACAAAATGTTTCACAAGTTTTGCTGGTAGCAGCAGTTAGAAAAGCAGGGCAATAGCAAATCGGACATGTAGCCTTCCTGGGCAATATGTTTCAGTTTGTATATATAAATAAAAAATCCAGAAAACAAGAGCTGTTCACGGGAGCTAGGCCAGGACTACTAGTCTTGATTTCATCCTCTTCCTCCTCCACACGTCCCACGTTATTCTTTGAGAAAAACGATGAGATATACTTTCAGCCTCCTCCTGACTGATCTGTATTCAGAATTGCATGCTTCCATGCTCTCGTGTTCTACTAAAAGTTTATAGATTGTAACCGGGAGACGTAGTAGCTCTGTCTTGTATTTCAGTAGTTTCCTTCTGACTGACTCGCTGCACTGCAGACTCAGCAAACAAGCTCAAACCTAGACTAACTAAACTAAAGTAAATGCCTATACACACTACTACATTTAGTGAGAGGGAGTAAAAGCAAAAAGAAGAAGCTTGTGCTCAGCATTCATTGAGTCAGTAGAACGGAAAGGCTTCTGTTGTTGTTGGAAGAAGGACTGGGACTGGGACATATCAAGCGAGGGACTGTGTCGAGCCAGCATTGCCTATCTTCGTCCTGACAGCACACTAAGTATATATATAGAGGTAAAAGTGGGTGTTAAAGCTGCTGCTGTTGCTGCAAAGCTAAAGATGTGCTGGCAAAACATATCCCAAGAAAAGAATAGCAAGGATATGGATGATGAAGTCGGAGAGAATTGTACAAGTCTTGTGGCTTTTTCTACCATGTATTTTTAATGCACCACCACGTTTAGCACGTTCCTTCCTAGCCTTCCTTTCGTCAGTGACTTTCGAGAGTCCTCACGAGCTAGTTCCTAGTTACTTTCCTGTTGAAATCATCTCGAATTTCGGCCACTTTCAACAAATCAATCAATTTCCAGGCCTCAATTTTCATCCTCTCACGCAGACAAGCTAATTGCTACAAAGGATCATCACCGAGGCGGCGCTAGTATCGCCTGGAACTGGAACCTCACTCTTCAACTCTTGCTCTCTTGTTACTGCAACACGTCTCTTTTAAGCAGGGTTCAAGGCCTGCTTAGCAGCACCCCAAGGCTTTTCTCCAACGTTTTTAAACTCTATACTTGCAGAACAAAACCAAGGCCTTGCCTCAAAACGTTTACCCCAAAACAATCCTGTTAACAATCCCCTCTGCCTCTACACATATCCATGGGCTGGACGGTTTGTGGTTCCTGCTGGTTATATAGGTCAGTTGTGTGTGTGCCCAGATTATGATCCGCCGCGCTATTGAGTGTTAATATTTGGAGTGGGACGCTGAACGCTGTTAGCGCGCTGTAATCCTCATTCCTCCGTGTTGACTTTACAATATTGGCGTGAAGTGGAAATAATATGCTTAAATCCATCTTGAAATAGTGTGAATTAAGGAAGGGGGAGTGTTGATATGATTAGAGTTTAAAGAGTATAAAATATATACTCGTAGACGTGTAAGTGTTTTAAGCAGGGATGGGAAGATAGTTACGCCGTTTTCCTTCCCCACACACTGCCAGTGTACTGCCCAACCAACCAGCGTACAGAGATTAGTACACGCGTACCTAAACCTAATAATTGTTAACTGAAGCAATCAACTTTTAAGGGGTTTCCTGGGTTCCTGCATCAGACAAGCCTGTCACAGTCTTATTTCACTTTGATTATAAAAATCCCTTGGCGGATTCCAAGTACTTTTTGCTTTTAGTCATGGGTCATAAATAGTTGCGAGGTCCGACTACAAATAGTACCAGAGAGGGAAGAGAACAGAGCCTTAGATTGTCCATCATCACATTTGCAGACTTATATAGTCGCAACTCTTTTAAATTGTGTAACTAGCTCAGTCGTTCAGTCGAGAGTGTTACATCCACCAGGACGAAACATAGCACAGCGTCAAATAACCATTTCGTGCCAGTACTAACGGTGCAAGTGAAGATTAGCAGTGTTGACATTTAATTTCCATTTCCCCTACCGCCATCCTCCCAAACCTTCTTCTTGAACAAGGTCTTAATTAATCCAAGAAAGCAGGTGGTGGGCTGTGAGGATATTCCGCGTGATTTACGAGATTGGAACTGGTGGGATGTTGCGTGATTGTTTCCAACGCATGTAGTATCATACCAAGACAAGACTACTAGGAAATGTGTATAAAAATAATCAGGTGTTGCGAAAAGAGTTTGCGAGCGAGCAAGTACTACTCTCTACTGCCATCCTACAATCCCACCTGCCTTGCCTCCTGTGTTGCAAATACCAAAAGTGTATCAACCATCTAAGCACATGCTAGTTCGAGCTGTGAGTGACAATTGCTTTTGCACTAGCACACAGCCTAGAACACATCCCCTGAGGGCTTAGCTATATTTTTATGTGTGCAGTTTCTCTTTGTTAGAACAGAGTTTGTGAAAAATCTAAAGGTCGTTCATACGTGGGATTAAGTGCTGGTTTTCATGTGAAAAATGTAAATGAGCTGAGCAGATGTGCATGGAGAATATAATGGATAATTTCCATCATTTTCGCCATCCTGTCAACATGACGCAAAGATGAATCGCGATCAGCATTATCCTGAAGGACGTGAACGAGTCATTTTACCACACTTATCAGCCTCAACCTCCTTATGCCATAACCATAAACACAAAGCCAACCCCAACACATTCAGCTAACTGCAGCTAACAAATAGTGACTCTTTAGGAGTGACAACTTTGCTCCTTCCTTGCTAGCTAACAGTCCTTATTCCGTATTAGATTTCAGTTCTTCTCCTCATCTTCTAGAGTGATGACTTATGTGCAAGTGTGTTTTCTATATATAAAATCCCTGGTGGTTTCCTGGGTTTTACCTGCCCTCCGACTCTGACTCATCACGCCTGGAACAAGGGAATATAAAGCTCGGAGCGGCAAGAGCAGAAGCTAATCTTCACGGGACTCACCACTCCGCCCTCCCCTGAACTTGTCACAACGGCTAATCCATAATCAGAACCTGGTTGCCCACCTTTGGCCTTTGCCTACCAAGACAAGACATTGAGCTTTTGAAAATAGAAGCGTATCGACACAGAGTTCTCTCTGAATTTGGTATCATAGAACAAGGTCTAGTAAAACGATTAACGGAAAGTTAAGAACGTCGGATAATTCCTCCGGACCTGTTTCTACAGAGGCAAAGATCATGTTTTTACCTGTCCAACACATACACACCCACGCCCAATTTCAAGTGAAAACAATTTTGGTTAAAAGTCAGTGAGTGAGACGACCAACTCCGTCTCAGGTACTTGCCTACTTGCTCTCCTCTTCTACCTCCTTAAATTCTATTGTTGTCGGTGGAGCCGTGTAGTAATTGTTGTGAAAACGTATATTTTCCTTGTGCACACACCGTCACTCCCAGCCAGCGATACGACAGACATGTTCAGTCAGAGAGAGGCCAGGACATTCAAGAAAAATAATCATAGTGAAACAAGATTAAGGCAGAGGCCAGGTAGTCTCTTCCAAGAGCAAGTCGGGTCAGAAGCTGCTAATCCTATCCACAAATTCACAAACTAGCAGATCAGCTGAATGAATCCGTCCCTACTATCTGAGTCAACCGGCTCACCGTAAACTCCCGTCCATATCAATTGTGTAAAGAAGAGTGCAAAGTTTTTGGATATTTCTAAATGGACATCCCACGCTGCAAGCGATTACACTCTCTTCAACGCTGCTCCTTCTTTATCAGCACCAGCCCGTTGGACAAGTGTCCATAGTTTGTGATCAGCTTATGGAAAAGAACAAGTATTTAATTTGGAGCGTTGTTATATTGTAACAAGCCAGAGTGTTTTCGACATTGCACTTGATTCCTCTCCCCTTCGTACCTATCACTCACTCACTCACTCACCTCTGTTTACATCCTTCCTCCTAATCAAATGGTATTGAGAGATAAGGCAGAAGAGAAGACGACAGATAAAAAAAGAGGAAACTTGTAAAAGTCATTATGTTGTCCTCCAGTCGATTCTCCTCCTCCCCTCCTTCTCATAATAATAATAGCAGCCCTACCACCACCAGTATGAGCTTAGAGAGGAAACCTCCAACAAGTACCCGTTCTCGTGGTGGACACAGTTCAATTAGTTTCAATTGTTTGACCGGCGGCGGTCCTCCATCCTATGTAGAGCAGCGGGTTCGTGATACAATATTCAGTCAGAGGGAAACCGTTCAGGACAGCGATCCCACGGATTCCTCTCCAGGTTCCAACAGAGGCAAGTTTGTAACAGTGAGAGAAGTGAAGAAACGTTCCAAAAACTCAAAGAGTCGAACTCTTCCTGGACGACTTAAGAAACGGAGCGGAAGTCCTCCAATTACACCAAATCTAAGCATCTTCAAAGCAAGTGATAGTGACGAACCATGGTGTTTGGATATGGATTCATTTAGTACCTACGCACTTGAAGAGAGACCCTTGCCATCAAAGCAGGATAAGAGTTGGTGTGCTCCTCGTAGTAACAACACCGTCGGATCCGCGGATTTCTTGTCCGTTCAAGAGATGGCTTCCAAAAACTTGAGTGCAAGTGTGGGCAACCTTGTTGAATCCCGGGGAAAGAGTCTCTCCCGCCTTAATCTTTCAAGGATTACGGGACGTAAGAGAAACGTTAGCTCCGGGAGTGGGAACAATATTATTAATATTAATAATAACAATAATAATTTACTCAGCATCAGCACGGGAAGTCATCATAATTTAACCCTGAATGAGAACAATCATCCGAAAGATAGTAGTTTAAGAAGTCGGAGCAGAAGCCGCTCCCGCCTAAGTAATTCCGTGTTCTCAGTGTCACAATGTTTTGGGCTCAGCCCATCCTCACCACCTCTTCGCAATTCCTTGTCAGCAGACGAGGAGGATGACGAAGACTATTATGGGCAGAGAGGAAGTGGATTGAAATGTGATAAGTTAGGAAACGGTGAACAAGATGTATCGGATTGCTACTGCGCTTCTTCTGGAGGTCCTTCTAGTGCTAACGCCTCTATGATTCGTAGCAGCAGCAGAGGCAGGAAGAAAAAGTCAAAACCAACTAAGAATAAGAAGACGGATAAAACCGGAAGTAGCGGTTTACATCAAGATCAAGACTCTTCTTCCTTTGAATTCCTTGACGATTATGATAACGACGACGAGGACGAAGAATATTACGCTTCAGGTTGGTTTCATTGTAGAGTCCCTAGTTCTTCCGTTTAAAGTTCTTCGATATACGAAGGTTTAACCTAGCATTAATTCGCTGATACACTTGGCTTTAACCTCACGCCATTCTTCTATCTCACCCAGGTTAATTGGTATTCACCTGAGCGTATCACGTGTAGCTAACTGTAATGTTAGCTATAAGCTAATCTACATTTGCTACTATGAATCTGCTCAAAGTGGATTTTTCCAAAGCAAAGAATTGTGTTAATGGGTTGATACACTATTTTGTTTTTATTATCCAAACGTCCAAAGGGCGGTTCCGCCATTAGCCCGACCCACACCTTGCACCTTTAAACTATTCCAACGAAAATCCCCGCACAAAGCATTCTCCCCTCATCATTGGATTGCTTTGCCCACGTACTCTACTTTTTACATTAGGATTAGAATGAATACACAACTAGGGAGCGCAAGCGTGACAATGAATAAGGAATTGTTGGGAGAAAACTTGATATCAAACCTTACATTCCATCCATTCACAGCCGCTATACTTAATTGTATTCCTAGTTTAAATTAGTTGGAGAGTGTGTGTAAAAGCTAAATGCTCCTGTGCGTACGCTGATCGTGTTTCAGATCAGATGTTCCAAAAGTAAAATTGAAAGTTGGTAAAAGCGCACGCGCGCGCTTCTTTTCTAGCATCACCAGCATCCGTTTTCCTTGTATCTTTCATCTTGTTAGTGGAGGAACTCATAGTAGATGAGATATAGGATTTTTATCTCTCTGCTTTTTGCAAATTTTTCTGCGTAGGAGTGACAAAATGAGACACACTGAAGAGTACCATTATTCATGATTCAGTGCACACACCTGTGCTAAAAATTAAGCCGGAGAAAAAGGGAGAAATGTCATGACATGACATTAAGACAATGTCATCATATCGTGATCCGGTTTCACTTCACGAACCCTCCCCCAGTCTCATCGCTTCCCTGCGCATTTACAAGATACAAACATTGACAAAGGACGAAAAGGTGCTTTGTCTTTTAATTTCTCGTAAAATCTCCGGCTGGTAATCCTAGGATCATATCCTTCACCATGCTGCTATCTTGAACCTTTCTGTTCCCATCACCGTCAGTTCTACAAATTCGCCGTCTTGTATTTTGAAGGGCATTTCAACTGTGCTACCATGTCGTTTTGCTCTGATGATCATTTACTATTTTCCCATCTTTTCCTATTATTTACCTCTTGGAGTGGGCGACGGAGGCAAGGGACTGAATCCGCAGTCCGCACCAACCTTCTTTATCACAGCTTTTAAATCCCTATTTATCGCTACACACAGCCAGTCAAAAAGATTGCGTACTTACGACACAATTAATTGTCGTTTCCCCTACTTTTCAAATGTCATGCGTGGCCAAAGACTTGCTCCTTCCACGCTAGTCGCTTATCACCAGATGTAATAATGGCCCAACAATTTGGCCTCCTGGCAGCATTCATTTATTTGAAACAAAACCAGCGTAAAACCGTATAGTCTCCCTAAATTTTGCATTCTTGAATCTCTCAAACTCTTCAGCCATTCCATTCCATCCCTCAAGCATGACATATTCACACAAGTTTAGAGTTTGTCAATCTCAAACCCTGTGTGGTAATTCTTGTGCGGCAAGCATAAAGGTTTGCTGAAACAACCAACTCACACAGTCATTCATTTTAATCTAGCGCGGGCAAATCTTTTGGCTTTTTCCTTCACATCTTTTTCTGATAAAAACGCATCATCAAGGACCTTCTTTGATAGAGAGTAGGAGGTGATAGTAATTGCCTTTGCAGATATTTTTCTACACAAGCTCTTGCCAAGCTAAATCTTATTTGAGAGACCTTCAGTACTGGCATAGTTTGCTTGGATTGAGCTTGTATTTGCGACAAGCCCGAGCAGATGCTATTGAAGGTCCTTGTCGACATTTTTGTCATAATATTTACAACCTTTACATCATTCACTCCGTCCCCACGCTCGTTAACACGACAGTTCATCTTGAAGCAACAATATAATCCATCTTCAACCAATATCCCGCCCCCGCCACATGGAAACTGTTTCATGCATCATGACTTTGCTTTTTGATATCCTAAAGGATAATTAATAAAAGAAAGAATCTAATATTGATTTATGTCCTCTTCACAGATACCAGTTACGATAAAGCTTGCGGAAGTGAGCAGCGTCGGAGCTCAGCGCCATTGACGCCGCTGTTGGGCGGACGGGAAACTCCTTCTCGTTTTGTGGTGAGTTTCATGTTCAATATTTAATAATTTTCCAACAATTCCTATTCCTCAACCCTTGATAATACCTTACCCTAAAACTCCTAACATTTTGTCAATTAAGTACCAAGGTCAGAGATGCCCAAGCCGCCTCAAGGAAAGGCAGTGACTCATCATTTCCCTATCTTGTAATTCCAATCCAAATTGCCCTAATGACAGAAATAAGTGTGTACATGACCCTTATTGAATCATCCAGATGATTAGTATGACCAACCACCAATAGGTGTTGAAAAATCCTCACTTTAAGGAAAAATCTCCTTGGTCCTTAGAAAAAGCTATAAATTCAGGGTATAGTGCCAGGAGTAATAAAGGGTACATAAAGTAGATCGTTCCGGGCTGCTAAGCCGCTTAAGCAAGAATTATATGTTGGAGGAAGCAGGGTCTCTACATCCTTGAAGCTTGTACAATGCAGCATTTATTTTATTATGTACGGTGTTGCTGTTCTATCTCTCATCTCCATGTTTTCTTCTCATAGTGTCAGTCTTGAACAAAGTAGTAAAAGGTTGAGAGTACGTCATATGTTTGGCTTAACTGACTCAAATCCTTCAAGAGTATATTATATTTTAGGGGGTCTAAGAGGAAGGGCTTAGGAAGGAGGCCTCTGAGTAAGTGCTATGACTCAGAGACACGGTTACAAATGTAATCCGTTGAGTAGAAGATGCCCGCCTCGAGTTTTCCGATCTACCCGCCAGATTTTCTTCGGTCCTCCCTCGGCATCCTCCAAAATGAGTCTGGCATCCTCTCTGTTTGCTTTTACGCTCAGCAGTTCAGCTTTAGTATCAAGTCTTCAAGTGGTTAGATAGAAGTATATTCACTCAATTCAGTCGGGTCGGGAGCAAGAGCCTTGTTCTAGGACAGGGGCTTCCCCGGAAGGATCAAGGAAGCAATGTCTCATCCCATAGCCATAGCAATGAACGTGTTGGCAATCCTGCGGTCGGCTTGGGAAATATTTGTTTAATGTTCCAGTAAAACAGAGAAAGATTCATCTTGACAAGTAGTAGATGAGAGTGAGGGGGATGGATGGATTTATTTAGTTGGATGGATGATCTTCCCGGCGAGCGAATCTCTATAACGATAGTAGATAGTAGTCCAGGAGGGGGTGTAATAGTAGTAGAACCAGAGCGCATCCAAAACGGAAGCTTGTTCTAAGATGCATCTTCACGTTCCCACGTCAGCAGTCAGCTTCACCAAGGCGATGCAATATGAAAAAGAGTAATTTGATCCGACCACAACATAACCATATTCATTGCATCATCTCCTATCCGTAATTTCTCTAAGAGGCAGCAGCAAGCAACAGCAAAACTTATCCTTCTTCCCCCATCCCCTCTTCCTGTGCTCCTCCGCATCCTGCTGGCCTCCGGATAACTTGTAAGAAAGCATTGGAATTTTATATGGTTTTTTAAAACTATTTTCAGAACTTCTTCTCAAAGAGATCCTTCAAGTCGAATCCTTTGAAGAGGACCAAGAGCGTTACCAAATTGGAAAGGAAGAAGCCAATCGGAATGGAACCCGAGAGGTATGTAAAAGTATTTTATTCCACCAGACCCTATCCCGTATCCCATCTTCTTCCGCTATAAAATCTACCACAAGTGTCGATTCTCTCCTTTAAATGGAACTAGTCGCAACGCCATGCCGGCTTCAAGGGTTGGTGAAACCAGAGCGCGATGCGTGTAGTCATAGTCAAATAACGCGGCATAATGTACCGAATGGGTTCACGTTCCTTTAATCTAATTGTCCGAGAAAGACGTGTATTTAGCATGTAGCGTAACGCAACGCCTCTGGAATTTGTTTAGTTTCCTCCAGAAGCGATCAGATTGAATAGGTGATTTCAACAATTAATTTCTCGAACACTCCTCTGAACAATATTGAGGACAAGGTTGAATCCTTTGTAGCAGTTCCAGAATTTCCATAACCGTTGACTCAAAGTCGGTTACTCGAGTTGGTCCTCTTTTTCCCGTAGATAATCTTCCTTTAAACGGCAGCCACGCTCATTCAGTACCACCCCTGAATGTTGTGATGAAACTTGAGGAATTTCATTGTCTTTCCAAGGATGCTGATCTAATTTGACGTGTCTTTGGAAGGTGTGAACGTCGCGGCGCTCTTCTTCCTCCTTCCTCCTCAATCTCATTCTAAAGAAGAAAACTTTTCAAATGTAATTAATTGCTCCTTCCCTCTATTTCCTTCAAGGAGTTGGCATTGTATAGCCTACTCTTCCACTTCCAAGCATTCCCAAGCAAGCAAGTCAACTCGTCCCTCTGCTCTCGATTTCCCTTGAAACATGACATCTCTTGGTTTAACCCAAAGAGGAATTTCCTTGTATTAAATTTGTCTCTGGAGTAAACGAACAATCTTTTAGATAGCTTTCAGAGTGTGTAGGTGGATGGGAATTGATGCGTGAAGATTCAGTCAAGAGTGAAAAAAATATTATCCGCCTGCTTTATAAAACCCTTGGATAAAAATCATAGCAAAAATATGTTGAATGAAGTACAAGCAACAAACAAGCGTGTGGGGATTTTTTTCAACCTATACATACATAGTTCCTTCAAACAAATCTTTATTCCCGCTTCACTGAGAATATTTTACTGATATTTATATCACTTCAAGTACCCATAGGAAAAGGAACTAAAGAACTCCTCACATCAAAAACAAGAGGTCTGAGGATGCATGATTTAAATCTGCATTCTTTCTGGCACAGATGTAACCTCTACAGATCAGTTTGTGCTATTCATAGAGGGAGTGAGTTAAAAGTGCGGTAGAAAGAGAAAATTATGCAAAGAGCTCTTATGCATCCATCCAGCCCTCTCATTATTTCTCTTGTTCTGGTCCTTAGCTTTAAAAATAAAGAGTTCAGACCCCTTCTTGTCAAGATTCATTAATTTTATTATGCATGTAGCCAGTATCTTTAACTGAGATAGAAGCTAGAAACAGGGGTAGTGTTAGCATTCATCTAAATGAATATTTGTTTCCAAACCGCTTCTGTCTTGGTACTTACTATTCTTGGGGTTGGGTTATAAAAGGGTGCTTTATTGTTCTTTGTTTTCTTGTCTAATCATCTGGGAACTAGCAGGTGGGTCTGACTTTGTGGTAAAATTTCCGAGCAAAACTAAAGGATATCATGATTGTATTGTCTGCAAGCCAAACTAGCATGCTATTCCTGTTCCTAATGATCCCCTCATTTCTATACCTGTACAATAATTGACAGGTATGTGCTTTGATTTTGCTGGGGATTTATTTTGTGGTTGTAAAGCACACGCTTTGGTTCCTTATTTGAAACCCAGAAATAATTTTAAACTAGCAGCTATACACCAAATCGATACAATTTTTCATATCTCTCAGACTGAAAGAGTAATATCAGAGAGCTGTGATTGTTAATTTGAAACTGGGACTTTCTTTTGTGGAATCACTGATTACTTCCTTCTACCTCCATCTAATACGTAACAGCTTTTCAAGACCTCAATTCTTGCATCCCTTAGCATTCTCAGTATATGCAAGCATAGAGAGAGATATGAATTAGGTAAACGAGGAGGTTTGAACAAAGGCTTTTTAATTAAAACATTGGGAGAGAGAGAGTTGAGCAAGGAGAGGATAATAGCAGCGCCAAAAGAGTATCTTACAAACAATCAGCAAAACAAGAATGGAATATTTTTATGTAAAATTAATTATTATCAAAATCAGAGCATCCAGCCTACTTTTAGTTTGTTCCGCTTCAAGAAAACCTTGCTACACGCTATAATTCCAATGTTTTCAGCTTTATGTAACAGCAATTCGAGGAGTTGTCTTAACTTTCCTTGTGCGTAGCCAGAAGAATCTGTGAGCTGGTAGAATAGCATTAGAAAAATTAAATATCAACTACTAAGATTTATGTTGCAGAAATTTCATTAGTTTTTAGCATTCCAACGGTAATATTAATAGGCACTATTTAAATAATGTTATTTTGCTTCATTTAGACCGTGAGATGATGTAGAGGAAGCGTCTGGACACCTATTTAAATTACTTTTTGCTAACCGTTCTCTGCATTAGCCGCTCTATGAGTAGCTATTTTAGTTTTCGCATTCAATGCCAACCAGAGAACACAAGTCATCAAGCATCCGGGTAGCAGAGTACCAGTTAACAGTTTCGGATAGATGAAAGGAAATAATAAATGATGCACTTTGTTACAAGAGCACAGCAGAATATTAAACAGGGCTTAAGTTATTCATTTCTGCCTCCTTCTCTATGATCATGCATACTCTCTGTTATAACTAAGAACGTAAGTTATACCGTTGACAATGAAGGTGGAAATTATAGACACTCCTCCACAAATGATTTCAGCTTCATCTTCCTGTTCGCATGCTCTGCTATTTATACGTAGCTTGTGAGGTGCGAATAATATGCTCGTTTTGAAGCGAGAGTCATTCACCATGAGATATGTGTTTGGGAAATGAAAACAAACACGCACGTATTAGATTTAATGCTCAGTGAACCGTTATCCAAAGTTATGTTTGTATTCCGTCATTATTTTAACGTGATTCAGGCAGGCTTCAAAGTGTTGCCTGGTCCTGGCTCTTCTGCTACGCTTAGAACAGGGAGGAAGCTGAATACGAGAAGAGATGGGAGATACGGACTAATAGGTTGAAATGGTTTAGAATATATCAAGAGAGTTTTTGATCATTAGAATCCATAATATGGTTGGAAATGGTGTCCGAAATGTAGTTTTCTCTCCTCCTGGAATACGAGATGAGGAAGGGAGAGAAAGGGAATATTATCTTGTTTAGACTAAATGATTTTCAATGAGCCTCTCTCTCCGTTTCTAGGAGCTCATAAATGGGATGAAGCTGTCATCTCTGGTAGTGAGAGAATAAACCGTTTCCCTCTCATGTAAATCTCTTAAAATCTTTAGTTATTCTCCGACGGCTTTAGTGTAAATACTCGAGAGAGTCTCATCATTCCGTGATGGCTCATAGCTATTTTACGAGTGGACCACCATTGACTAAGTGCGATATGTTTGTAAGTGTTTGAACTTTGCTCAGTGTCAAAGGGGATTAGTAAGAGAGTATTTGACTTAGGAACCAAGATGATGATGAATGTTAGTGTTATGGATGGAATCTTATGCAAATTATATTCCAAGAGAGTTAACTCTCTTCACTGCTTTGAAGCTCTGAGAAACTTTTTAATCGTTAAGATTCCGAGCTTCCCCGTTGTATCCCATTCTAGTCCCATCTCATTAGTTAGGAGCAGAATACTGAAAGATGCCGGGGAGGGAAGACGTTAGAGTAGAGAGAATTCTTTGAATTTTACATCAAAGGAATCCGTTGCAAATTTTAGTCGCTCTAACTTAATGTGATATCCTTCGTCTGGTTTATGTCTTATCCCTTGTCCTACCAGCCGTTTCTTTTCGTGTTATTCTTGGAATTTCACAATTTAGTGAGATCTTGAAGCATGTTTCGCGTATTTTTTTTGCCCACGCTTTTACAAGCTAGCTATTTTCGGTGGCCTTGTGCAATCCATCAAATCTTGAATTTGTGCGCGCCTTTCGTAACGATGGTTACAGAAGCGTCCCTCTGACCTAGCAAATTTCAAATTTACTATGGCGAGCCTAACTCTAGTGGCACCTGTCCTTCTTTACAAAAACAAAGTTGACACCTGATAAGTTTGTGAGTTATGTGGTTACGGCTCGTGTATTTGTTGTACAATTTTAACGACAGCCCTGTGGTTCGTGGTTATTTTATGTTTCGTGTAATAACTCGGAATAAACTAGTCTTCACCGTGACTAATGCTCCACTGGCAGTTAGAAGAGGCATTAGAATTACTTGAGATTGTTTGTGCATCGGCCATGGGCAGGAGGTCTGCAGTGCGTATGATTTAAGTTGGATCAATACATGTTTTTAGTGGGAGGGGGACAACGAGGATGATTTGGTGTGGTTATTTGGTCATGTGGGATGATGCAGCTAGGTGAGACGTGAGTAGGAAAGTGTTATGAAGTAATTCAGTCCCTGGTGCGTTGTATGTGAGTATTATCCGCGTATGGAATGGAGCTTGGTGAAATTGATACCAGAAGATGATTATGTGAGGCGGGGGTTGGATCTTGTCCGTAATTAGTACATGTCGGCGGAAAGGGATGGTTCTAATTTGTGAAGGCGGAGATGCGGCCACATTATTTTACTAGAATTATATTACACCAACCACCGCTACGAATGTGAACGTGCTCTTGTGCTCGCTACTACCAAAGATACAAATTCTGATATGATTTAGCAGAATGGGGTAAATCCTTCATCTTTACGCTCTGGTTTCAGCAATTCTGGGCCACGTTAATTTCTCCTCCTCCCTAAATTACAAAACTGCAGTGTATCCTCCTAGTCCCTGTTCTATATTGTAAATCCTGCTGGCACAATGCCGGAAATGAGTAATTTCAAATTAAACTAATCGTGTTTCTTCTCCTTCCTTCCAGTAACAACATCTTGTACCCAAGCCGGCTACGAACGTCGAGGTCGCACGAAAGCCTCCTGGCATGGACAACCAACCCTCATACGCTTAACAACATGGTCAACGCTGGGATGATGACCACTGTAGACTTGACAGCCGGAGACGTTGGAGTTCGTCCTCTTCATCCCTCAATTCTGGGACAGCATTATGCGTTCCAGGTTATTACACCAAGCGGCTCTAAGTACATGTCCTGCTCTTCTGCAGCGGAACGAAACGCCTGGGTGCATGCAATTCGTCAGGCAATTAAGCCCCACCAGGATGAGATTCGCCGTCAAGAGAATTCCCTGAAAATATGGATATTAGAGGCAAAGGGGATGTCGGGGGGAAGCGGGAAGCATTCCAAGAGATTCTTTTGTGAGCTGTACCTGGATGATGTTTTGTATGCACGAACCTGTGCCAAGCCCAGGGGAGAGATGCTATTTTGGGGAGAGCATTTTGAATTCTCTCAATTGCCCAATGTTCAATTGATTACCGTCGTCTTCTTCCGGGAGGGAGATAAAAAGAGGAAAAAGGAACGTAATACTTGCATTGGTAAGTCCTCATCTTCATTCATGAAAGAACTTGGGAGAAAGCTTAAAAAGCCTGTGTGTAAACCCTGAAAGAATAATTTCTCCACTACCGTCTCGCCTCCTTACTCGCCTCACGTGCGGAGAAAGTTACCCCGAGCGGAACTTTCCCCAGCCGAGGATTGAGTCATTATTGAATTTTATTCCAAGAGCGCCCATCCACCCCAACCTTTAGTTGACTCATTATGTATGGCTTGAAAGGTTTTTACCTTTCACTCCACTTTCTCCACCCTTCTTCTTTGGTCTTGGAATCTCTCCAGCCAGGAAATCCCAAGAGAAACCTATCAAAGGAGGAGATGAATCCCGCTGTCTTCGTAAGGCGCGAGGGTGAAAGCGAGACGGGAGAAGGAAATGAATGAAATTGCGGTTCAAGATTTTTCATACCATCAAATTATAACTTGTGTTCACCCCTTTCTCCTATTTGTTCTGCAGGTAAAGTCAAGATTCCAGTGAATACTGTAAATTCCCGCTCCTTAATCGAAAAATGGTACCCGGTAGTTCCGGATGCGGGCTCCAGTCAAACTCTGAACAAGGATCAGAAGGATGGCCCATCTTTACGGATAAAGTGCAAATTCCAATCTGTCGATATTTTACCCTTGAGGTGCTACAAGACCTTTTTACAGGTTCGTGCGTGTTTTCAAGATTTATCCCTTACTCCAAGCTCAATACACTAACTCCTCTTTCCATTCACTCCGATGGCTCCATATGAGGTATTTGTAAAACGTAATAAAACCCTTCCTTCCTATTTGTTTTCCAGTATGTGAAGGATGAATACGGTCCCGTCTGCGAGTCGCTCGAGAACGTTCTGAGCGTGAAAGCCAAAGAGGATTTAGCCAACGCTATGGTTCATGTACTTCATCATGAGGGATTAGCCAAAGAGTTCATTGCAGAGCTGGCTCTTCAAGAAATCCTCAAGAGTGGTTCGTTAACTTTCTTTTCTAGCTTATGCATGTAGTATAATTGAGTAAATTATTCAAATGTGATTGAGTGAGCAAGATGAGAAGAGATGTGGAGGGGTGGGAGGGAGGGAGCGAGGGAACGCGAGTACATTTCTCCAGAAAAGATGCCAACCAAACCGACGTTATTTCTCATCAAAGAGAGTAAACTCGGTATAGGCTCGGAATTCCCTCGCTTCTTTCTCCGCTTCTTCACTCAAATCTTCTGCCAGGAACCAGAAGCTTGAGCCCAACCTGACCCTGGAGTGTCAGTGTTTTGAAAGAGGGATTGTGATTTCCAGACGAGATTTTTGTCATCTCCTTTCCCTAATTCCCATTCACTCTTTGTCTCAAGGCTAAAAGAAATTACGACAGACAAGGCAGTTGAGTAACTCTCGAGTCAGAGATTGAATAAATAAATAGATCATTTACTCCCTCCTCCTAGACTACCATCGCTTCCCATCTAACTTTAAATGAACACGATGAATACAGAGGGGAAAAGAAAGGGAGCGTAGTTCATCCCCTGAAAGAGGAGAATTTTTCTCTAATTACCTTTCCCCTCGCTTTCTCCGCTTTCACCAGATCAGACGTCTGGCTGGCGTAAGAGGATAGGAGGAAGCGGAAGGCTGGAGGGGAGACGCCATTACTTGATTGAGAAAGTTGCAAAGAGCAAACTCTTTTTCTGTATGCTTTAATGTGGTTTGGTAATATGGTGATGACGACCTGAACTTGACTTTTTAAGATGTGAAACCCTCTCACATTTCAACCTCTTCCTTCCAGCCATAAGTTTGAACGAAACCCACGAGCTAGGAAAACTTTGAAGAAATTCTCATACAGATAACTTTTTACTTGCTCTATGCTTTAGAATTTTCTAGTCAAACCTACTACCAACTCTCTATTTACCCTCCGTCCGTACTGTGTTTCAGGTGACGAAAAGTTGACATTTCGAGGAAATTCAATAGCAACAAAAGCCATGGAAGCTTTTCTCAAGCTCACGGGAACCGAGTATCTTCACGCAACGCTGGGTCCTTTTATTGAACAATTCCAGAACGCAGAAGATGTGCATGACTGTGAAATAGATCCCATGAAGCTGCCCCAGGCATCCTCTGGAACATTGCGAAAAAACCAGCAACACCTTCGCACTGCAATTGACATCGTTTGGAAATCCATTTTACATTCTCATAACGGAATGTTCCCCATGTAAGTACCGGTCCCAGTTCTTTCCTCGACTCCCTCCAATAAGTCGTTTATGCCTTTCTCATCGAGGCCGTTAGCCAAATTATGATTTATACATTTATTGCCATTGAATCCGAGAAATAATTCTGCAATATAAATAGAATTTCTCCCACTCTTATTACATTTTGATCCCCCGAACCATTCCGTTTCCTCTCCAACTTTCCGCCTTGGTTGTTAAGAGGAGAAAGCCATGTAATAAATATGTTTCAAGAGGCCTTTCTCCATCCAGACTAGGACAGCTGGAATAACATGGTCGGCTTGAGAGTAGATGTAGTAAACCCATTTTGGTTTCCGAGCCTTTAAATTTTTTGCATTTTATCCACAAGAACTTTTCAGAATTGGTCCGAAGGGATTTATAAAAATTCTAAAGGGCAGTTAAAATGAGAATGTATATTTCCCCGCGGAAGCCTACTGCATGGGCGCCATGAACTTGAGTTAAAATAGTAAAGAATATGGCAGAGCATAGCGCGTAAATCTTGAAGAAGTCCAATGCCGGAAAAAATGTTTCCAACCAAACTCTGTCCAAGGCAGTAATCCTGTTTTTAGCTAAACCCAATTCCCTGCCACGTGCGGGCTAAGTATATAGCATGATAAAAAAAATTATGAAAAGCATTTTTCCAGTAATCTAATTTGATGACGTCGGATTTGTAAAGGATATTTGGTGCTTTTGTCAGGTTAACAATTTTGCGTATTCTTTTTACAGAGAACTCCGAGAATGTTTTGTCCATTGTCGTGAAGCATTAAAGTCAGCTGGGAAGGAAGAGCTGAGTGATCATCTCATTTCAGCATCCATCTTTCTTCGCTTTCTCTGCCCAGCCATCCTTTCTCCTAGTCTCTTCAATATTACTAATGGTATGTGTCTTCTTCCTTCAACTTTCCCCAAGTTTTTACCACTTTCTTCCCCCTTCAAATTACTCTGGAGAACTCTGCGTAAATCTTATCCTCCGCAACTCCACCCTTTCACCAGCCCCGATATATACACTTGTCTCTCTGACCTTTCACGTTTATGTGTTTCCCAATATTTTACGTTTATAAGGCTACAGTTCCGTCTACTGCAGCTTCTTATAGCTACAAGGAGAAAGTCAGCCAAAGTTTACAATGACAAATTGAAAAGTTTTATCTATGTGAATAGAAGCCTTACATTTTGTTCGGTCTAGAATATACACCAATCGTTACGCTCAAGAAATAAGCATCGTACATGACCAGAACAACTTTTGAGCAATGAGGATGTATTATACAGTCTATGTTCAAAATTTTGATCACGTTGGCTAAGGTTTTGATTCGAATGGAGGGAGGCAGCTTCTTGAATGTTGAATGTAGGTATGTCAAGCCTGTGTATGAACTTAAGTAGATTCCCCAAGATATGCTTTGACAAACTTTGTTGATAGGGCCGGCTGTCTTAAAGTGATTCATTAGGTAGTTTCAAGTTTATTAGGTGCGTGGAAAGGCACTGATTAAAGCTCGTGCCAGAAGTCTGTATGTCTATTCAAATCATTATGATATCTTTAAGATGTTTGACTATGTATCCAACCTCTACGCTCTACTTTCACTTTAGGGGTTAGCGGTTGTGTCAATCATCCCAAAGATTCATTAGCAGCTAGAATCAATTCGAGAACAGAGAGAAAGTTTCATCTTGAGAAAATTATCCCCCGTATCCCGGAGTGAATAAGTTTACCCAGTTAATCCTCTCCCCTTTGTATGTTTTTGGCTTTTGCCACAATAAACGGAATGAGTAAGATAAATTATGTCATGTCAAATTGACAGAGTATCCCTCTGAGAAATCAGCCCGGAATCTTACGCTCGTGGCCAAAGTTCTTCAGACGCTGGCTAACTTTACCCGCTTCCAAGGCAAGGAGAGTTACATGGAATTCATCAACGACTTTGTCGAGAAAGAAGCACCCAACATGAAGGCTTTCCTCTCCCAGATCTCTGTAAGTCATTCCTTTTACAATTCCTTCCATTAAACTTAAATGTTCCTGCAGATAATCGTACTACTTTTTCTACTGAAAACGAATACCATTAAATCTTGTATGTAGAGTTCTAACCTTTTTTTCCTCTTCCTTTACAGAGTCCATTGAGTCCAGAAGCTACGAAAAAGTTACAAAAGGAGAATCAAGATAAGGTCCCTGCCGGTGGTTTCATTGACTTGGGAAAATACTTGAGTATACTCTCAACGCTCTTGGGTGAATCCGTTTCCAAGATTGCGCCGAAGGTAAATTAAGTTATTCCTCTAGGAATAGTAGTTACCACATAAATCTCCTTCCTTCCAGGATTACCCGAGTCAGTAGAGATACTTTAGACGGAGGAGAGTGATTGATATCTGTCAAAAGATACTAATCAAATCCTTTACTGCTAGACTGGGTCTTCTAGAGACTGCAGTTGGTTTGTTCAATATTAGTCTTTAGCAAGCACGCGTCGCATGGTCACATGACCTAACATTATCTTTGCTAAACTTGCCCAAATACAGAAAGGTGCGGGTTAGAATTATTAAAAGCTTAACTAATTCGGTGGTTGCTTGAATTTCAGAATGATCGTTTTAAACAACTTCAAGATATCGTTGAAAATATCCATTGGTGGTTAAAACAGCCTGCAAACGCTACAAATGTAACCGTTTTCCCCTTCCCTCACGTAACTTCTCCTCCTCCTAATGTCCCTCCTCCCCCAGCTCCCATCGGATTGCAGAATATACCTGGAAATCATCACCAACGCATCCTTACTGCAGCCACCTCTCCTACCAATCCTCTTGCCCTAAATCATCAATATCAAGTACCACATCATCAGAATATGAATCCGGGATTCACAATTGGTAGCGCAAACTCTAGCCCTAAATCTCCCCAGCCCATTTACGCTGTCAGCGGTGTTATTCATAATACCCAAAATCCCAATGTCAAAAACATATCACAAATCCAAATCCCGCCTCTCCAGCTTCAAATCCCATCAATTAATCCTGGATTGAATCTCAGTGCAACAACTCCCAGTGGGAACAACAACATAAGCGGACGATCTGGTTCCCAAGCTTCCTCTGGTTACCAGAGTCAAAGCCCGGTTTTGGAGGGCAGCGATGAGAAATCCAAGAAGGCTTCAACCGAGCATTACATGAATGTTCAACGCAACTCCAATGGCAATAGGAATGATTTAAAGGATGTTCCGGAACATTGCCCCAATGGTTTCAAGAGCGGTTCTCCAAGGAAGTGCAATTCTCAAAGTGTTGATGATCTCAGCTCGTTCGGTGTGAATTCGAACGAAAGTTCTGGATTTAAGAAGCGGTGAGTAGAACTTTTAATTTTTAGCAACTAACTTGGCAAACATTAATCACATTAGTCAACTAACTAACTAACCCTTGTGGCTTTTCAGATTGACTAGATCATCAAGTTCTTCAGATTGTGAATATCCTCCAGCAGTGATGCCGAGCAAGTCTACAAAATCCAGATCAAGTCAGCAAAAGTTCTATAGCCCTTCAAACTCTCAGATGGGAAGCATTTCAGGCGTCAAGATGTCGCACGGCAAACCAAAGATTGTATCTACTCCTCATCACCGCTTGAACCGTCGATCTTCAGCTGAGTTGTTAAGAAAAAACCATCCTTACAGCACGTCTACAGATGAAGATTCCGATAGCTGCCAAAATGTTAGCGAGAGGAGTGACATTTCCGGAGCACCTCAACTGCCCCCTCGTAGAGGACATCTGAAGCGCAACCCTGTTGGTCCAAGACCGAACCCAGATGGAAGTCTTGTCCTTTCCAGCAGTGAAGAGAAACCGCTGGATGAGGTGAGACTTATAAATGCACGGCTATTAAATGCTTCTCTGCAATCTGCTGATGCGAGAGATTGTACGAAGGTAATTGCTTTTTGTGTTAACCTAGTGCTAGCTTTCACTGTTTATTGTACAGTTACTTCAAATTATTTCTTACCTGTGCCCTCCCGTGACAGCCTAATAAAACCTCTGAACCTTATTTTTGCAGTATGAGAAAGAAATGGTGGAACTAAGGCGAGCAATGGAAGCTCTCCAGCTGAAATTGAATCGTGCAGAAGAGCGACTCTTTGGACATGACAGCCCAACCAATCAATCTCGAAGGGAATCTGACGTCTTCATTCCCCGTACCGCATCTCCGATAAGCCCCAACAACAACAGTAACGGCAGCGGTCGAGATCGCTTATCCTTGAAATCCGTTGACGAAGATTCTTTGGAAATGGATCATTTGCTCCAGCGACTTTTAAGTGCAGAAGAGGAAATGAAACGTGAGCAGGAGTTGCTAACTGCCTTGGATAGGAAGCAAAAGTTGATTGAAGCTCAGGAACAAAAGGTATGGATATTTTTCTACACTTCGCTCCTATGCTGTCACACCGTAGCCTTATTTACCATTCCTATCGACTAAGTTGATTGATAACACATTAATTTTTATAGATTGCAAGACTGGATGCTGTAAACAACCAACTGTTGGAAGCCTTAGCCCAAATTCGTGATAGTCTCCAACAACAGCATGTGCAAGCACAGCAGCAAAAAGTTCAAATGCAATTGCAAAAACAGCAACAGCAACTCCAATCTCTTTCAAATAGTATGTTGCCACTTCCTGCCTCGCCTCAACCCAACCGAAATGCTTTCAACAGTAGCGTGGGCCGCAGTCTCCAGAATATTAACCTTCAAAAATATCAGGCACCTAACCCCTATCCCAATAACGTTGGATTCGATTACGTTCGACAGCAAAACATGGGAGTTATTCCACCACCAGTTACAAAGAGAACCAAACCAACTCACAACAATACGACAAAAGTTTTGATTACTTCCGACAGTAGTAGTGAGAATTCAAGCCCCTTGATGAGCCTAGAAGATACGTGTAGTTACAGTTCGAATCCACCAGACGATTGTTGTGGTAATAATAACATGCCATCTGGGAATAGTTCCCGGGATTCCACAACGTATGTCGCTGAAAATGCTTTGAAGATGTTAGCTGAACTAAAGAGTAGTTCTTGTTAAAGTTATTATTAATTTTTTTATGCCGCACCAAGTATTTTTACCCTTAAAAAGGTCGTTCGATGAAAAGTTCGCAATCACCTATTCGTCAAGTCTATGCACAACGTATGCGTACAACTCCGGTAATTCCTCGTAGCTTAATGGATTTAGATACACAGGTACTATATGTTTAACCCCATATGAATTCAGGAGTATCACAACATGCATTTGAACACCTGCACTCACAGTTAAACCTTCATAAGTTGTTATCTAAGTTAAAATATTATATGTGATGTTTAGTAGTGACTAAAATGTGCATGTACATTTTCCAACCATTTTATACCTTTACCTGAGTTTAATGAATCTTTGACTGTGTTATGCCAAGATTAGAGTCATTTTTGTTAAGTTCAAATATATCTATTCCAAAACGCAGAAATAATTTAGTGTATGAAATTATCCGAAAAGAGGAAAATTATTATAACATTATATAGTTATTGTAAATATTGTTTTTCAGTTGTTGTCTCATGGTAGCAATAATTATATCACTATTGTAGTCCAGTAGCTTAATAACCATAAAGTATGTGTAGCATTCCAAAAAAATAATTACCTCCAAGGAAATCATTCGCTAATACCTAAAAAGCTATATGATTCCCTTATTCATTTACTCCCTTAGTTGTTATATATCGTAGTAGCACTAAAATTCCCTTAATAGCCCGTTAATATCGGTGCATAGTGTCTAGAAAAAATCAAAAAATTGCCATAATTTGGCAGCACTGTAGAACTTTTCTAGTATTGTAAATATATTAAAGAAGGTACCTTTCTACCACCTCTAATGAACCAGAGAAGAACTATGATCAAGGTCATTAAGGAAGGAAGAAGAAAAGTCATTTTTCCTTAAGAGTATACTAACTAAAATCCTTTACTACCCTCACAAACCTTATAAGCCGTAGTTTTTATGTACATAAAGAGAAAATCAAAGTGGCAAGTGATGACATTGAGAATTTACTATGTAAAAAACGACCTTTTTATAAATTTTATCAGCGCGTCTGGATTGACGAGCATGTTATGATTTTACCTTAATGTCCTTCTACGATTGTGGTTAAGTGTTCAAGAATTGATTCTTTTCAACTTAAGCTACTGTAACGCATAATTTGTCATGTGATCGCAGGAGCAAGATAAGTGTGTAATCCTCTCGGGAAGTTACGATAATCACATATTTCTACGGTGATGCGTGAAAAATATTAAAACCCGTAACCCACAAAATTAGTAACACTCCCTTTGAAATCCCTTAACTGATATTTTTGACATAATTGTATTTTAACTAACTAATTCCATGGCTACTATTTTGAAATTGTAAAAGTCCGCGTAGACTATACACAGTACATAAAATTGCATTGTTTACACTCTCCCCATATGCGTTCACTGTAATCTCAGTAGCCGGACTTGTAGTTCTTGTGAAGAGTCCATTCATATCGAATGTATAATAAACCCGTACATGTTTGAAACGGTCTCTACGATAAACTGGCTTTGTTACCCTGCTTCGTTCGGTATTGTTTTCGATGCATCGTCATTATGTACTATAAAAGTCTAGCACTTCCCCCAATTATTACAATTCACCCAAAACACTTGAGCATAGACGACTTTTTCTGTCTCTAGTCTCTGCCTCTCCATTGTCAAATTGCTCAAGTGCCTCGGATCCTTTCAGAGCCCTGTGTTAAGGATAGGAAAAATTGTAGTCGGCCCGTAACTCTCAACAACAGTCCGAATTTCAAACTTTTTTAGTGCGAAAAGTAAAACAATACCACCAACCTATACTAACCTCATCATCATGAAAAATCATCGGGCACTCGGTAAATAGTATTTCGGTTTTCCTTGCAGTTCTCAAAATCATCAGCCGATGGAGAAGATGTTGGGCTCTAAAATGTAATTTAAAACGTAGACCACGTTTCTGGAAGCGTAACAAAAAATTAAAAAACAGTCTAAATGATTTGAAACTTCGCAAATAATTTGTATCTTCACAAACCTCGGTCATATTTGGGAATTTTGAAAATCACATTCAAAATCATAATTTTCTAAAATATAATCATCATGAAACATTTATAGTGCCATGAATTATGCGAAAAGCTTCATTAATGTACATTAATTATACTGCCTTGTAGTTAAGATTGTAGTTCCGATAATGAAATAATTTTTTTGGATACAAATTAGTGACACAAACGTAACCGTTTATCATACACATATGATTTATTCCCGCACTATTTTTATATATGCGTTAAAGCAAATTAAATTTTGCGATATGGTATTTGCTTTGACCAAGTTTCTCGAGATATGCATGCTTATATTGCATGGCCATGTCATAGTATATATTCTTAACAATTAATCAGTACAACAGCAGTTTACACGCGGGGTATCATCATTTTGCTAAAACGAGATCATAATCCCAACTATGAATATTCCATCTTAACCTACGTAAACTAGGAACATATCAAAGAAGAGACACACCGATTCCACTTTTTCCTTTCTATATATAACACAGGACAGGCTTTATTGAACTTCTCGGCCCGCTTTTTCCTTGCCCTTAGCTTTCTCTCTACGTGATAGTAGGTAATACAGCTCGATCTCAGGTAAACAGTTAAATAACTGATATATTTCCGGGAGGTCACGTCATGCAGAAGGGTCTAGCAGGTAAATAAAGCTTAGAAATAAGACAATTCGCAGAGAGCAGTCTGCATTAGCTCTAAGCATTACTCCAAGCCTCGCTGTAATAAGCCCTGGAACTTTCTCTACCGTTTAATTTTCCATGCAAAGACCACCTTCCGAAAGGGAAGAGTAATGATGCACCCAGTATCAGTGTGTATAGTAAGTGTATCCCGAATTTCATCAGTTTCCTTTACAGCAACAACAGCCACAAGCCCGTTGGGCAGGATAACTTTAGCCCATCTGGAGCATCTCATGTCACTCAATTTCCGCGGGAGAAAAGGACTTCCCATCCCGTTGTCTCTTATTTCTCCAGCGTAGCTTTGCTCTATAAAATCAAAACAAGGTCAAAATCATTATTATCCACTAACTCCGGGAATCCAAATTCATCAATTCCGCTCCAACTTTCTCTCTCTCTCTCTCTCAGTCACTCCACCAATCCTTCTGAGCCACTGCTATGTTCCTCTCCCTCCTATGCCTACATTCAATTACCCGGGCATCATCCTCACACCGGAAAACTCGTAATCATAAGCCCAGCATCCGTCTTTCCGGGTGTCCCATCTCAATTACCAGCTGCTTCAACGAAAGCCCGTATCCCGTTTCTCCCAATCATACTCCAGGGATGAACGGGGTGGCTTCCACCTTTCCGTTTCCCAAAACCGGGAGAGTAGAAAGCAAAGAGAAGAGGAGCAACTTGGAAAACTTGTGTGTCCTCCACACTAATTACCTACCTGGGAATATGGGTTGGGAGCAAGAGCGTCTCGCAGAGTAGTATCCCGAAGTTGAGGATGACGGGTAATGAAATTGGCCTCCTCCTCCATAAGATTTCGGATTGTAGGGATAGTCGTAGCCGGGCCCGGGATGATCATCCATTAACAGTAAATCAATACTAGAGCGGAGGCATCGTTCAGACTCATCGATCAGAGAGGAAGTCTCATCATCCGACGATGATTTTTTCTGAAGCCTTCCACTCATTCCACCTGATTGATGCTGAGACCCGAGATGATGATGCGATTTCCCAGTCTGGCTTAATCCATGCCGCAAACTGGAGCTCCCTCCAAATTTCCCGCCACCACCTCCGCTCTGCAGCAGGTGAGCTTGTCGTCTCCGATTATTGTCGGGGAAATAATTATCAGAAGTGCTTAAATCCGGTAAGCTTTGGCGAAAATTAACTTTGGCAGATGAGTGAGAGGGACGCCGACGTGCACTCAAACTTATACCGGCCGTCATACAAATTTGATTCGACGACTGGGACGAAGAACCTGCGTAGGGAAAAAATTCTCATCAGTATCATGTCAGCATTCGTTCCTTTCCTTCCTCACCCTCCAAAACAGCTGTTGAATATCAGAAAACCGCACACTCTTTACCTACTCTCTTCTACTTTCTCCGCCTTTCTTTAGATATCTGGAATCTTAAAAACTCTTCAAATAAATTAGTCCACATAAGAAAACCTGCTTATTGAAAAACTTTGAAGCATTCCACTTTCCTTTACTCTGCTTTTTCAATTCCTTAACTTATGCTTCTATTTCTATACATTTTGCCACCGCAAACTTTGATTTTCTCCATCCGACTTTCTATTCCCAACCAGCGAACAACCCGCAATATCAGTGGAATCCAGTTCTCTGCATTCAATGTATGCTTCTTACTTTATGCACGAGTAGATATAGGTACCATTCCTCTCTTGCTGTATGCTGCTTTCTCCTTCGTTTTCTCCTTTCACCTTTTATCTTTCCCTTGTCCTAGTTCTTCCTATCTTCCTTTCCGTCGCTTCAACTTCCTCCTCGACCCTCTCTCCAACATTCTCATGGTAAACAAGAAGAATTCCATCAAACTTTTAAAACACTCACAAACTTGACTCTTACATTTTATCAGGTTACCACGACGGAGGAAGATTGTAAATGCTAGCCAACCAAGCTGTTATTCCCATCTCCCATTTCACTTTCACCCACCTCTTCCACCATCCCCCTTGACTTTTGCTTAAAAATCCCTCCACCTTTCCAGTCGAGAAGTAGTATCTATTTCAAAACATTCCGCAATTCCCTCACGCCTCTTCTGCGTCTTCCTCCGTCCATCCTACCTGTTACCTCTGTCTGTCTCTCTGCGCCCAAATCTAAAATTTCCGGGAGTGTCTAAACATGACTGTCTAGCAATTACTATAGATGGAGTTTCAATTTCTCCCCGAGTTTTCCTTTCTCCGCTTTCACAGACTTTTTATACACTATCTGTATATTTTTTCTTATATTCCTCAAATTTCTCATCTCTTGACTGTTTCTACTTGTGCAAAAATCTTAAAATCCAACTCTAGCATCACAAGACGCCATTTCCAACCAATCCAACGTCGTTATCCTCCAGTCAAATGCCAAACTCCCGCCCACATTATTTCATCTTCTTATTTCAGAGCCCTCCCTATTTTTTATCCTATCTCTTTACTTATTGCTTTAGAAAAATATTTTCCAGCATGCCCTCCCCATTCTTTTCTCCGAATACCTTTTTCATTTCGTTCTTCACATATTATACACATATTATTTGGCTCAGGTTTCCCTCGGCTCTTCGTAAATCATTTTATCATCTCAGGTCAAGGTTTTCCCTGCTCGCATAAAAAACAGGTTTTATACCCACTCTCGGGCTTAGTAAGCGTACTTATGTTACCTACTATTACTACTTTCTACCCCCCCCCTCTGTCTCCAGACACCATGCTCTAGTTTCCCAGAACTTTCGCTGCTACAGGGCTACCACTTTAACCAGCCCATAGCCTCTAATAATTTTTAATGCAAAGATAATAACTATTGTTATCCTGAAAAGCAAGAAGAGAAGCTTGTCACTTTTAAGCTTTCTTCCTCCTCCTTTTACTTGTCAACTTTCTCCTTCTTACCAAATGCTAAAATATGTCCAAAAGCTTTCTTACTAGGCAACTAGAAGAAAAATTGCAAAAATTTCTAACACAAGTATATCAATAAATCTGTCCTCTTTTATCTTCACCAGACCATTCAACCTTTTTCCCCTGTATGACATTTACAATTTCCTCACAAAATATCCTCCATTCCTGCATTTTTATATGCAATTTTTCTTTCTCCTCTCGTCCCAGTCAGGACGGAATAATATATTTGTACATATTTTCCCTGTCTGCTTTCTCTATATTTCCCGCTCACAATATTTCTCTCTGCATTTTGCATTCCAAAAGACTGTCTCTGCCACCCATTTTGCATGGCAACTTGAATTATTCTTAGATCATGACTACCATGGAGCACTTCATGCAGCTTTACTTTCTCCTACTCTTCTCCCCCGTGAAAGTATCTTACTCCCTCGACCTTTCACAAATCCCTCGGCTAACTATCATTTCTACATGTCCCGTATCTCTCTTTCACCCTTTCCCTTTAGTCTACTGTACATTTGATACTCCCGGGAATAGAAACTTTAGAAAGGTAAATTCCTTACAAAATTTATATTCAACCAAATTCAACATTGGGAATAGTCATAGCTTTCTCTTTACTTTCTAAAAGGATCCTTAACTTTCTCCACTCCCACCCTTCTTTACAAATTTTCCTCAGCTTCTTCCACCGCCCCTTCCTGTAATGACATCTAACTGTCAAACTTCGAACAAACATAATGCCTTTTATGGCTTTTCCTGGAGTTTACATTCTCAGTACTCATTCCGAGGTCACTTGATCCTTGGAAACATGCAGCGAGGGGTAAATCAAGAAACAATTTCTGACAAACACCAGCTATGGAAGTCTTGTCGGATAAGAAACCTGCATTTCAAATTCGACTAGACGAATACCTTGCCCTTGCTTCCACATCTATGAAATAACCTCTCCTATAAACTGTAAAATAGCTGCTTATGCACCTTAAGGTAACTTAGCTTAAGTATAACAAGTCCAACTTACTAATTAGTATTCTAATTTTTCTTAAAATATATGGAATCCTGACGTGAAAATTAACAGCTCCAACTTTCATCAAATATTTTTGCTCCTTGCATAAATGCATACAATAAACAACCATGTTAATACTGAAGCGCACATATGCAATTAACCTTCTTAATTATTAGCTGAGCCTACGGAGCCTTTGAGGAAATAACTTTGAAAAACCGTAAAAAATACATGCCACTAAACGAAAATCTACATGTGCTTTCTCCATCATTTTCATTATTTCATGTACACTGTCCAGATGAAATCCCAGCTCGATGGTATTAAACCAAATCCCAAATGCTATTACAGCGAGAATCTTATATTAGCTCCGAGAATTCAAAACTAAACCTCACTGTATAAAAGCTCCTCTTCAGTAACCTTTGCCGTTCAGAATTCTTCGGGATGAAGGCAAATTTAAGCAGGGAAGAAAAGAGAAAGATGTGGGAGAATGGGTGGAACAGGAGAAAGCCGACTAGATTTGCTAAACTAAGACAGAGAAAATCCCATGGAAATCCTCCTAGGAAATGACCGAATTTTCTATTATAATAAACAACAGAGCTTAACTTTCTCTCTGTAAGGAGTCGTTTCAGCAGATCCTTTGCTTTCACCCTCATTATCAATAGAGGAGAGAATTCAAATAATCTAGAGCGGGCTGCCTCCCTGAAAAAGGTTGTGCCGTACTCAGCACTGTTTCTGTCAAACTATTCCTCACCAAACTTTCTTCATCATGGATTTTAGCATCTTAGCATTATTTTCCTTCTGGATTCTAATGAATTGAGAATAGACTCATTTCATTTCTACTTCCTCGAGCCAATTAAATATTATGGATTCCCTTTGTTTTACATTATATTCTTGAAATAGTCCTATTGCAATTAGAATATCCTCAGGCATGGTAATTTGATCATTTCTTGATTTAAATCCTTCCTTGCACACACATAATCCAAGATATCCACTACGTTCCTTACATCGTAGCTCTTGTGAGACTTTCCATTCCTTAGTCTGCCTTATTACTTTCACAGACACCTTTGCAAAATGTTCCCACTCTAGTTCCTGGTTTCCCTGCTTTCTCTCTTGGGTAAACTATTTCCGGATTTTCGATTATATTCTACGAAAATTGAATTTCTAAAGAAAATTATTTCCATCGTTTCTCAGCTTTACATTCGCCTTCCACTATAATTCAATCCAGCCTTTTTAAGCCCAATCCCTCACTACTGGACTTTCTCTTCTGCTTTCACCTAGAGCTAAAGCTTCTCACATTCCTTTTTTTACTTCTACAGCTCACACTATTATAATTTATTCCTTGAGTAAAATTTTAAAGACGTTACCTTTAAAGTTAGCCGCAGACGAAGAAGAAGCAAGCTGCGTATTTGAAGTCCTGCACCTCGGCGAGTCCAGTTGGTCTTGTACGAGCGTAGTTTCAGAGGAGGCGAAATGATTTAGGTTTCTAGAAAGATTCCGTGTCCGGTAGAGAGTACTTGGCTTCAAAAATTGGGAGCTCGAACTCATCACATTATCCTGTCGAAAAAAAATAACAAGGTTATGCATAAAACATGTACAACTAGTACCAGCTCCCCGCCGAGCTTTCTCCAAGCTTCTTGACCAGCGTCCTCGCTTTCTTCTCTCTCTCTCCTTCTATCCCTTCTCCACCCGAGCTGGCACTCTCTCACACGGCCGGAATATAAATGTGATCTTGCTTTTATTCCGGATAACGTTTTTCCTAAACCTCACCACTAGCACCACTATCCGCTCATATAAATGGATTCCACGTGTACACGACACGTTATGGACAGAGCCATCACCCAGTCTCCTCCATATCAAACCAAGCTATCTCACCCATTTACCCCTCTTTCACCCAATCCCTTCTCATCATCTTTCCCTAAGCGCCTTCCCTTGCCCGCTTCCACAATACTCAGCCACGTTATTCACTGCAAGCAAGCATTACGCTTTTCCCACTAAGCTTGACTTGCCCCAGGACTCACACGCCAGCCAAAACTACAACTGGAGAAAGTCCCATCGTAAATCATAATAGCTAGTCCGCACTTTCACCATTCATCGCGCTCCTCCATCTTCTCAGCTTATATATGCACTCCTTTCCTCTTGAAACCATCATCACTATCTCCACTTTCCAACTTTCTCTCTATCTCCTTCCACCAGCCTGCCTTCTTACTTCCATCTCAGAACACTCATTCTCGTCTCTGGCTTTCGCTCTATCTAAAACAAACATATAAAACTGACCTTTTACTCCGTACACTTAAATCCTCTTTTCAACACTTGCCGCTTTCATAGGTAGGTCAGCTCCAACCTGGATTCAGCCTTATTTTCCCTCCACTTAAAATCCTTTTTGTCCATCCGACATTCTTCCCGCTTTCTTCAAGCCTTGAGCAAAGTAAAGCCATTTCCTTTTTAGAATAACCCCTCCTCCTCCGTCTTCCAGCCTTTTGTTTTTAGTATTTCGGCCATAAAATCCCTGGCCTAGTTTCCCTCTATTTTCTTTCTCCCTAACTCACAGCTATATGAAGGCAATAAAAGGCAAACCTCCGTCTATACTCCCACACATTCCACCCTTCAATCCTACAGCATTGCGTCAATCCAGATAAAAATTCCGTTGATGAGCCTTTATTTTCCTTGTCTTCCGCTTTTTCTCCCGCTTTGTCATTTAGTCTAATTATCCCCTCCTGTGTCCTCCTATCCTATCACAACGTCAACATAGCTTTCTTACAGCTCGTTAAGAGTCAGGAAAATAGGTCTGAAGCGGAGGAGGAGGATACAATTATTGCGCTGTCCAGGACAGCCTGTCCTTAGCATATAATGGGTTCGTGTAACGTGCAAAAGGACTTTCTTTTTCCCACGATATTGATTAACTGAGCCTCCGTGGCGCAATTGGCTAGCGCGCTCGGCTGTTAACCGAGAGGTTGGTGGTTCGAGCCCACCCGGGGGCGGAAATTTTGCTTCCTTCGTCACCACCATCCTAATATAATGCATGTTGTCACAAAAATCCACATTTCTAGCTTGCTGACCTTGGTAAATATAATCACAAAAGAGACCATGTAGTCTCACGAACGAATGCAAGCGGCATACATTTGCACTAGCGATAATGACAGCAACATCAGCTTTATCTCTCCCTGTTTCAGCCCAATGCCTCTTTTCCTCTAGCACTATACACAGCGGGCCCACGAAACACTAATGATTTGCCGAGCTTAAGTGCTTCAGTCATCACCACTTCCTTCCACGTTTGTCATTCTTACCTTTTATCGCGAATATAATCACGTATAACTTAATTTGCCAATCATACGGCCCTCCTCTCTAGAGAGCATGAACGTGTGCTTGTACTTCTACTATCGCTATTAGATTGTTGGCTATGCAAAAGCATTTATTAGAGTATATACTTTGCAAAATATTGGCACAATTCCTCCCACTAACCTAATAGGGAATTAATGACGAATCTTTCCTGGAATTAATCAGCCGATAATCGATAGATATTAATTCCATTAAGCCACTACATTCCTGTATTATTTTTCCTTCATCAATATTAAATGATTTGGCCTTATTTCTTCTGGATCTTTGCCCTTTTGGCTTGCGAACGTTACTTGATTCGCGAAATTGTGAATTTCTTCACTGGCTGAACCTGCTGCCTTTCTAAGATTATTACCAAAATAGTGACTTAACCAACGTTCCTTGTTTCCAATTTCTAAGTTTTCTGTTTTAATTCCTAGCAAATCTGGCAAGCATTAAGTTTCGCCCATAGGCATGAGACGTAAAATAATCTCTTTGATCTTTTCCTAGTCTTTTGAATTAACTCCTAGTAACATATGTGCATAGATTTTCTCTTAAACCGGATGATAGAAATCATGTTCACTCCTACAAGCCTCATTGCTTTTTCATTTATTTTATCCACATCTCTGGAGCAACTTCATTCCCAACCAATCTCCAGCTGCTTCCCCGTAGTTTGCCGCATGCATAATGAGGATCGATTTTTCTTGTAATAATTTTATCCTCTCATGCGCTGCTGCTCCAAAGCTTAGACTTGTGTTAAATAGAGGAAGGTAAAAACAGGAATTTTATACGTTTCCCATTCTGCAGTTCTTCCGCACGAGAAAACTTTATAATCTCGCCTCATCCCAAATTAGTTGACGCTTGTTAATTTTCCATCTCTGGCTGGTTAGGCAAATAAACCGAATAAAATATAAGCTTTAATTAGTTTGCTAAGCTCGCGAAAATGCATTTCAACTGTGTTTTCATTTTCCATTTACATATGATCCCGAAAGTTTATAAGTAAACGCAACCGTGTGGATAGAGCGTTCGCGCCCTTGCGGAATTATTCGCAAACCCTACTTTAATTAAAATTCTAAGCATTTTAGTCTCTAATAACTTTCTCTTTATGCTCCTTTCGACACTTACAATATTCTTGCAATTTTAGTTTCTGGATCCTACATTTCGCATTTGCATTAAGCAACAGGAGGCCTTAGTCATAACCTTCCGCCGCTTATTTGGGGCAGAAAGGGAAGGACAGAGGACAGTGCACCAGAATAGGAAAACTTTCATAAGAAATTTCAAAAAGAGAAACTTTTGCAAATGATTCGACAACAAAATTACGATTACAGAAAACTTGCTAAATCATGTTAGTTTTTCTTACAAACAAGGACATGGAAGAGAAAACTCGAGCGTCAGCTCAAGAGAAAGCGGTACTCTCCGGAGACAGCATTTCTTCGTAGCTTCTTGACGCACCTAATTTTCTCAGAAATACTTCCATCTTCTTCATTGCAGCTGTAATATTTCCCCCTGTCTCCACAATATCATTTACTGTCTCCGATTCTCCTGTCTTATTACTAGAGGTTATTACTGTCGTGTTCTTCTCCCGTAGGAGCGAACAATTTGGTGTCTTTCCCCAGAAACCTAAAATACGTGTAGTGTTTAAAACATTAGAGGTTGAGTATCATATTTCACCTATCCTGCTTTCACTTACAGTGCAGCACACTATAACGTAGACACCGAGAAATTTGAAAGATATTTTAAATTCATCCTTAGTACTGTTGTTGATACCCCTGTTAACGAATTTTCCTACTTTTTCGTTTTCACAGAGAAAAGCAAGCTCAAAATTTCGAAATTCGCCTATGATTTACTATAGGGTTCGCGTACATATTATATTAACCAGTGTAATTGCATAGCGTTGGAATCCAATCACTTATTCGATAAAAATTGAACTATAAACAAGACAAATGTTTAGATTAAGCAAGCCACGTCGGTCTCCATACTACCAGCGGGTGAAATCCATAAAAAATTACGCATTTATCAATTGCAATTAACAATAGTTAACTCAGTTAGTTAAAAAACTTAGTTTTTTTAACCTAATTTGTGGATGCGTTCCACAGTGTTTTTGGATTTATGGCAAAATTAGGCAAAAGTAGGAAGATTGCTTAACAGGGGTATTTACTACAATCACAATGATGAACTTTAACTACATTTCAAATTTTTCGGTGTCTACGTTATCGTGTGCAGTACTGTTAGAGCCGACTGTAACAGCATAAGCCAAGGAAGTACCCCATTCTAGTCCTATTTTTGCTGTCAATAACGCGTTCAAAGGTTTCTAGGCCTAGTTTATTTTACGATTTCAATTTCTTAACTACTTTCTCCGCCTCTTTCCGTATTTCTTTATAGCTATATTAACGGGCGGGCTTGGAAGGCATATGAATTTTAAATTTGAAAAACAAAGAAGAGCCGTTACGAATATCCTGTATTAATTATTTACACAGTACAAAAGTGTCCCCTCCATTTGTTTGCACTAACTTTCTCTGTCTTCCCTCTCTACATCCCTTCCTCTTTCAGTTTTACCTTACGTACACAGTAATCCATTTGTTCTCACACTTAACAACTAGCCTGACATCCTGTGCTTGTCAGAAGACAGTCGACGATAAGAACATTTTACGTGTATGGAATGTAGCATGCAGCATTATTATTTTCTCCATCGTACTAAAACTTTCTCTCCAACTTTCTTTTTCCTAGTATCAATTATGAGATATCGTTTTCTCTGTCTCATTTCAGGGACGTAGACGTAGCCCAACTCTTGCTCTCACCATAGCTTGCTTTCACCCAACTCTCAGACTTTACTTTGCACATGGCACATGAAGTTTCCTCCTGTCTCTGCCATACTTTCATTCTCTAACTCTTTATATCCTCATGCTCCTTCAAACTTTCACTACCAATGAAACTAATGATAGAATTTTATTTCTCTTTCTCTATGCTTTTCCAATTTTAGCTACTTTCCAGTTTCAAGGCGATACCATTTGCCAAAAACTAGAATCTTGGGCAAACGTAACCAGTACTGTCTCCAAGATTGCTCATTGCGATAATTTGTGGCGCCCCCTTTGATAAAATTTGATTTGGTTCACTCGGAGCTGCAATAAGAAACTCTTATAACCAATTGCAGCGCATTATATTAGCACTTTTCTACTCTTGTGAAGTTCAATGGCAGGGGTTCTTCCATACATACTTGGAACGAACACGATCATTACATACATTTCAGAAATAGGATTCCTCCAATCTCCACTTTTCTTTGGACACTAATAACGTTTGAAATCCATTAAAGTTGATGGTGAAATTTCCGAAATACATTTCCGTGCCAGTCTTACACCACACACACACGAGCCATACTTATTGGGGAACAGGGATTTTTCTCTACGGAATAACGTGCGGATAATGTTGAAAAATCTAAGATCTTACATGCTATCCCTCTTGCCTTCTTCGTTTTTTCTTTCCCTACAAGAGAAAGTAGCTTTCCCTCGTGATCAGGACTTTGCTTTTTCCTCCCACACACGCCCGAATACTGCCTTATGCTGCTACCAATCTTATGTAGATCTCAAGCCGACCAAGCTCATCTCCTCTTCTAATGTTATGTGTTAGCCATAAATAAAGTCCCTCCCCTTGTCTCCAAGTAGCTTGGTAACGGTAAGAGTAACTCCCACTCGCGATAGAATTAATACTTAACTGGTCATCCGGAAGCCCATAATTATTCCATTACCTACCTCCCTTCTTCCTTCCATACCCTCCTCAGGAGCTAATGCAGTTACATGAATCCCATTCCTATCAGAAATTCAAATATTTCATCCAACCGTGCCTTAGCATCCAATCCAATCCGAGAGCTAAATCCTGGCAAACATTCAGGAATCCCTTGAGAAATTTCCTCCCACGTCCCCATATGTTGCTTTCACTTTTTCCTTTGCAAAAAAATCTGGAGTTATCAATTCAATTCGAATTTTTTCCCTTCTGCTCTATACTTTCTTCTCCATCTCTGCCTGCATACTTAAATCCTCTTCTAGATTTAAATCTCCTGCTGCACCCGTGACTCCGACAGACCAGCCCACCTCCTCTTGCAGCCAGCCAGCGCCAGCGAGCATGATCATCTGGCGAATATGCTTGATTTACGACTATTCGGTAAAAGCTCGGATAGGGGTATCATCATTATTTTCCCTTCCAGCCCCATTATACTGAACGAAACGTTGCATTGCAAATTGCTCCGATTTATCTTATTTCTCCACGTCTAATTTTATTGATAGTCACATTAAAATATCCTATTAAACGACTAAAATCCTAGTTGTACCGCTTCCCTTCCATTTTCAAAATGCTCTGATACTAGAGCTAGAAATCCTGAAGTGCTTTTAGTCTATTGTCCACCAACCTTGCTTCCTACCTTCCACGGCTCCATTCTCGTCAGTTGCGTAGTTGCGGTTTTCTATTTTACGATTCTGGTTCAATAAATTCTAGCATCTCTCTCTGCCGCTACTTTCTCTACAGTTCGCTATGCCTTGATTTCTCTTGCTTTCTCTTGCTTCTGCCTCCTTCCACTTGGTCTTCATTGTTCCTCTACTTGTGGGACCAGTTTCATGCATCATCATCAATTTCCCCTTACGCTCACCACCGCACCAAGAATCTCAATATCAACAACCCGCTACTACAATGACTACCAAACCCAACGCAACTAAAATCAACAAAACTCATTCATTCCGTATGCCCAGACTTACTTTCACCTTCCTCGCCTCCTTTCTTCCCCCTTCCAGGATTACCCTCTATGAAAATTTCTCCCAAATGCTCACTGCTTTCACTATTTCCTCCGCTGCTATTTTCTATCTGCTATACAGCTATACCTTTTTCCTAAAACAACCAGATTGTACAAAGGTATTATTCTCTTGCTGAAATTACCTAGGATTCCAAAATATCAAAATTCCTACAAGTCTCTCCTTCAAAACTTGTTTAACCCCATTCCCATTCTTGTAGCTTCGAATCGTCATGACTGTGATAGGTAAAAGTATATTGTTCACGAGGGAAAGTATGCGAATTTTCCATATCTCATTCAAAATTTATCAGTCGTATTTCTATACAGCTTGACTCTGAAACGCTCCCCGAGTGTTCATCATTTTTCTCTTAACTTTCTCCTTTTTCTCCGCGTTTAGCTGGCTGCTCTAAACTTTTTGCAGAATCTCGAGCACAATTCACCCATAACATCTCAGTCAGCTTTTCTTTTTGCTCCAACCCCGGCTGTATTCTCTCAGATTTGATATTCAGCAAACCTTGCTTTCACCGTCGCTCCCTATTGATTTTTTTCCCACTCCAGAAACGTCAAACACAGAAGAATTTTCGGGATGAATTTCCATATGATTTCTCTACTTTCTTTTTTTAATATTCCATATACGTGTGCTAAGCGATGATGAGGGTATTTCCTAATGCTGTTCTATTTATAACGTCTATTTGTCAGGATCTTCGTTACTCTCCGTCCAAGGAAAGTGCTTTGTATCGAGCGAGGCCTCGCTTCCTATATTTACGCTTGCATTCCAGCCATCTAGTCAGGTCTTACTACGTGTTCCTGATTTATTCCCGCATTTTCAGCTTATTCTTTTTCCACGCAGTTTTAATTAAGAATGTCTACGTGCTTCTCATTATTCCTTCACCATCATTGCCGCATTCATGTAATGAGCGATAGGACGTGCCGTGGAGAATTTTCTCTCCGGACGTCCTGTCTACGTTTTACACCCCTCCTTGCTTGCTTTCACTCCATTTTATCATCCATTCTCCGGTAATGCCAAAAGCACGTTTGAGGAGTTTTTTCAATATGCTCTGTCTAGGCAAACCCGAGCCTTGTTTTGTAGCTCTATGCGATGTTTCCATCCTTTCTCTCCACTAAGCTTGTGCATTAAGTTCTTGTGGTTCTTTCTAAGAGAAAGCAGGCCTAATAGGAACAAGGAAGGGTGAAATTAATAAGAAGGAAGAAAATCATTCCAGACTGGAAGTTCCAGTGCCGCTCTCGCTTTCTCAATATTTTACAACGTACTTTGTAAGCAAGAGCAAGAGCGCATCTTGTCATACTTGTTCAGCTGTGAGCATACATGTGCATATTCCCAGCTTCCCTTAGCTTTCTCCATATGTATTACCTGATCTAAGCTTTCACTATACATCCAGAATGCGCTAGCCATTTTGTACATGTGTATACATTTTATCCTTTGGTTACCTCAGAAGAAACCGTGGTAAAACAAAGTACCGTAGCACGGCTTTCTCTCTCGTTTTAAAGCTACATCTTTTCCAATTGTCGTATGCAGTACAGTACTGCCAGTACTTGTATGCCTTCAACTTGAATTGTAATGGTTAGAGCTTGGTTACCAGGTCGGAGGATTTTTGTTCCAAATGTGGAGAACCCCTGCCAAGACTCTTCTCACAGCTTTTTTATTTCCTCGCCGGCCAATGTGAAAAGGGAAAATCCCTTTGGAATATTGATTTACTTTGCCTTTCACTTACTTGAATTCCTATTCAGTGCATATCAAATTCAGAGAAGTAAGAAGAAATATCTAACCAAGTTAACCAAAGGAAGCCCGGCTTGGGATAAACGAAAGAGAACACGATCCACCTCACTCACTCCTTCATTTCTTTTCTCGTTTATCTTTCTCTCCTTTCCTTCCTTTCACTAAGCAACTTTCACTCTGATTCCCTGCATAGTACAAAGAGAGAAAATGAAATCCAATTCACTAAGATATTGCACAATCCCTCCTGTACTTTCTGTTTCTTCCTCCGGCTTTCTCTCCCGATCCTGTTCAATGTCTGCTTAGATGAACGAGAGCTCGGCTGCTACAACAGACTAGACAGAAAAGGAATTATTTAGTCTCGTGCACAATTGTTATTTCTACGGATTATTACGAAAACATTTGGAATTGTTTTTTTTATTTAAATTCTGGGGAAATTTGCCCGGTATTTATAAAACCCAGTTATTTGATACCTCAGGAACTAAACGACAACATCGAGCACGTACGGGTTCTGTATCAGATAACATGCTGAGCGTACATATGTACGTCAGTAATTTTCCAAAGTATCGGTCCTAAAGCACTCACTCGCATCTCTACTATAACTAAAAATTAAAAAAAATGATTTACCTGGCTTGTAAATTTGGCAACTCTTGGAGAGAAAGTATCACTTGAGTCCCCATGATGGGCATAATAATTGAAAGCCCCGAAGCCAACTGACCCAGGCATGTGATGCGACCCAGAATCCATTGACAGTTTCATAGCACCACTTCCACTAACACTTAATCTCGTTTTCGATGGCAAGAGTGCAAGTTCACTTTTCCAATTTAATTTCTTTCCACGAGCTGAAAATTTACCTCCAGTGAGACTTCCTCCAGGATCTCGTCTACCCATTCCACCCGAAAGTCCACTGCTTTTCCGTCTCCAGTTGTTGTCACTTCGATCCGAATTTTCACTAACACATTCATCATCAAAGTCTCGTGAACCCCCCTCGCCGTGACCCTCCAGAGCTGAGATGTCTGTTTGCACAAACGAGCTTACTTTCCCACTCCTAAAACTTTCACTCCCCGCACTAGACTTTCTCCTCCGTCGTTCGTCCATACTCCGGTGGCTTTCTGAGAAAGACCCTTCCCCCTCATCGTCATAATAATCCTGGCTTTGTTGTGAAACCGGGTCATCTTCCCCATTGTCTCCTCCTGCTTGGAACGCGCTGTCATCTCCATCATCATCCATTTTTAAAAAATCCTCATCCCCATCATATTCTCCAGAGTTGAGTTCTGTGACGCGAACTAGTTTTGGCGAATTGTCTCGACTCGGTAAATCCTCTACTTCTTCCGGCATCAGTATAAGTTCGATATCATCTACGACTGCCTCTGAAGATACTTCCGTGTCATCCTCAGAGTACTCTTCCCCTCCATCCCCTTCGTATACTTCCCCCCTATCACCCTCCCCTTCCCCTCCTCCTTCCTCACTAACTTGGTATTTTTTGGCATTTGATTCTTCGTTCGCATCCTCTCTCACTTCTCCTTCCGCGGTTCCTGTGAAAATAGCCCATAAAACATTTTTAACGAGAGCATCCAGGAGTATCCACCCAACGTACTTTCTACTTTCTCTTTTGTCCTTCGCTCCAAGAATCAAGACATTATCCCAGCCCTTTGTACTTTGGACGGAAGAAAAAGGTAAACAGCAAAATGTTTACGTTTCGGCTTACTTACCTTCGACAGAAATCTGTGTTTTCACACTACTACATCCCGCACTACTACTTTCACCCAAGCTGGAACCACCTCCAGTGCTTTCAAGACTCTTCACCCCGTCATCCTCCTCCTTAGCCGGGTTCTCGGATTCAGACATGATGAGATTCTCCAAAATAGACGAGCTGGAAAGAGAAGAGAATTTCTATTCCGAGTCACAACTCAACCGAAAACAGTCCCGCAAAATGAAACCAGACCAACCTGGTCTAGCCACCCTGTCAGTATTTCACCCATCATTCCCTCAGTCTCATTTAGTCTCTTGCTTTCACTCCTTCCGCCTTTCCCCTCCACCCCACCGAAAATGCACTTTGAAGATCCTAACTTTCTCCATCCTTAAAATAATACCTGCCTCCGTCCTGTGATTAACTTTTATTCACCCTTTCATCACCCTCGCCAGCCTCATACTTTCTCCTCGGTCCATTCATTCCATAATGGATGGACTGTAGCCACCCGCGGAAACCTAATTAAACCTCATTTCTATTGTCTACAATCCTACCCTTAAATTTCACCACCCTTTTCCTTTTACTTAAAATGAGATACGTCGCACCATTTACCATCCCTATGAATTTACGACTTTCACCAACCTTGCCCGCGAATGCATACAACTTTCTCCAAAATCCGTCCAACCCTCTAGTCCACCCATTTGTAGCTTTCAAATTGGCTCTAGTGCAAATCCCTTCAGCTTTCACCATGTAAATCATGGAATTCTCCCTTGCTTTTCTCCCCTTCTCATGGACTTGGCGTGCCTTCCACTCTCTTACGCTTTTCCCCACTTTCTCCACTTCAACCCAACCCCACATTCCATAAGCCTAAACCTTTCTCTGAATTTCTAACCAGTGTTCCGCTTTCTCCTCCACCTCCACCACACCCGCCCTCCGCCACCTCACCCCCATTCCTCTTCATCAGCATCAATTCTAGTTTCCGGACAAAATTCTTCAACTCTTTTTCCCATCTGCCCCTTTATTTCCCTTCAACTTCCTTGCTCACTATCAAATATTTACTTTCTCCAATCCAACCACCTTCGTCAGAATAGACCCCTAATGCTATTACCCCCTTCCTTCCTCATCTACGTTCTCTCCTGTATCATGCAAACCTCCATGTATCTTCCTCCCTCTTCTCCGCTGATCAATTCATGACCATCTCATATTCTTGCTTCAACCTCCGGAGTCCGGACGCGTCCAAATTCTCTGTCTGCCAGTCTCGCCCAATGCAAATTGCATTGTCTGCATCCACCCAATTTTTTATTCTTTTCATCCTCTTCTACATGTAACGCCTCCGCCCATTTCTTTTGTTTATACATTTTCCTTTTCTATTTCACGCTCGCTTCACAGCTCTTGATGATAAAGCCCGTAAAAAATTTCCATCAGGGGGGATCTTTATTTATTTGCACAGTCTGTGTACAAAGCAAGGTAGGATGAAATGCAGGAGCCTCATCCAGTCATAGGTATCATATGCTATCAGAGCGCGGGTACTATATACTAATAGTGAATAGTAGTAGCCCACACTCTTTCTTGTTTGCTCCTCACACACTCCCACACTCAGAGATTAAGACACCTAAAATCCTAAAATCCTACTATTTATACCCACTATATGCCTTTTCCCAAGTGCTAGCAAACACATCAATCGATACACGAACCAACACCCCCACCGCTATCCCGTTCCTGTACCAACGCCATCCAATACTATACCGCTTACACCATACCATGTTACTTGCTGGAACCTGATTCCTCACGCATCCTACTCCAATCTGGAGCTATTGCCAGAGTAGCAATATAGAGTAGTAGCAGTAGCAGCCTTCCTATCCTAGCCTACCACTTACCACTTTCTCTATATTCTTCTCATAGCTAGAGTAATTCAAACTTCTATTTCATGTAGTTCAAGCACTACTACACTATAACAGGTTAATTTTTCCGGGTATCCATTCCCGGGTTGCTACAGCTTGCTCTTTGGTTGCCAAGGATGAGATTTCCTCCCTCTTTTCAGAAGGGCGGTATACGTATAAGCTGATAGTTTCAACGACTTTCTCTTCAAATGTTACTTTCACTACTACCACTTCACTTTGTTAGTGTCCTTTCCATTTCCTGGTTTCAATTAGTGCAAAAAGCCTATAGCAGTTGGACAATCAGCAACAGTTTTCTCTAAAATTAAATTTATCTCCATCAAGCCTCATGCTTTCTCCGCTCTTCTCCCACCCGCTTTCTCCCCCCATAAAACTTAACGAACGCTCCCCGCTTGTAGTGTTTACAGTAAAGGGCTGCTATCCACTTCTCTTTTACGCTCTTCTTGCAATTGCAATCTTGTAATTCCAATCCATGTCCTTCGTCCTCCACTGCCTCGCCTCGTCCCGAACTTTCTCTAGTCTACAGACCTTGGTCACCGAATTGCAATTCTCCGCCCGTATAAATGGGCAATTTCACGCTCGAATGTTTGGATCAACCATGAATAACTCAATCTGTTTCTATACTCTCTTACATGCCTCGAACTTTTTCTATCGTGTACTTTACTGTATCTAGTATTTTGTATCACAGATGGGAAAACTTGCAAGGTTACGCCGATTTCAGGGCCCATAAATTTAAAACTTCACAAACCATGATCCGATATCTGATACCCGGCTTTGTTAACTTGCATTGCCAGCTTATGTTTTTACTCTTTCATTCATGCATGAGGCCTGAAGTGCAGTAACTATCTTTTAAACAAAATTCACTTAAAATATCTCAAATATATTTCGTCTTTTCCACGAATTCTTTTGCACGGCCCTTCTTTGCCATTTGTCATCCCCTGCCTCTGCCGTCTAGCAGATTACTCAAAAAGCCTTTGAATTTGTAAAAAATCTCAAATGAGTTCCAGTGTTATGTCATGCTCTTTCAGACATGTTCATCTTGTCTAATATACCCTTCAGTTTTGTCAACCTCCTGGAACAAGACAGTCCCACTTTTTGCTTCTACTTCTTTCATTCTTCCAACTCACGTAGTTTTTTCAGTTCATGAAAAAACTTTTATTTCTATCTTATCTTAACATCTTTGTAGCCGCCTACACTACTTGACCCTTTCTCACTTACCAACACATCTCGAAAGTATAGTCTTTACAAGGTATTTAATTCAGTACTTTAGTTCATTGTCACTAAACTTGGTGAAAGAAGATTTTCTTTACAGGCTCCATACTCTACAGTCTCTACAAATAAGTACTTGAAAACTGTCCCCTCTGCACTTTCTTTACTTTCCCCACTTTCTCTTTCCACAATCCTTTCTCTTTTCACACTCAATCTTTCTTCCGATTCTTTTCTACCGCTGGCCTTTCTCTCCCAAGTTTCAGTTTCGACTTGAACGTGCTTATACCATGATAAACTTTCCCATTCCTTCCTTCTGCATAGACGAGTTGCATGATAATTTTACTACGTTTTACCACTCCAATTCCCAGCCTTCCTTCGTTCCTTCTCCGTCTCGTGTGTCTCCCGTGTTCTGCGTTTCTTCATCTGTCCTCAACGCCCAGGAGCTTGCATGCAATTCCATAGTCTTTTACTCGTTTTACTTAGACTCGTCTCACAAATTTTTCTAGCAGGCCTCTAAGGAATTTGCTAAGAAGAAATCCCACACTTTCTCATTTGCCTGCCTGGATTGCGGCTATAATGAAATATTTTCCACAAACGGCAGGGGAGTGTGGATTGGAAGACCGGAATTGACTATGGCAAGCTAGGATAAAAATAACATACCTCTTCAGCTTCCCCGCCGCTCGTTTCGGACTGCTACTCCATTATCCAAGTATTGCAGATGATTTAGAAAAATTCCTTGTCTTAACAAAATCCAGTCCCTTGTCCAAGACTGAAGGGTACAAATTGAGTTGCACTAACTTTTCTTCCACGAGAAAATCGAAACCAAAAATCGCAACAGTGTAACTCTTGCTTCAAACTTCTATTCCCGCCGTTACTCACTGAGACACATGCTGTACTGTTCCTCCAATTTCTCACTTTTCTTTTAGACAGATAAGCCAAACCAGCAGCAGCCTGTTTAAAAAATGGTTAGCTAAAGATTCAATTTGGCAACTAACAACACACCGCACCGCACTCATGTAAGCAACGCTCTCTTCCCAACCAGGCCTCTTTGCAGCTTTTCGTGAAACTGGAAACAGGGCACATGGTGAGAAGTAGATACTTTCCCTCACTCTCCCCTGCTTCCCTTCTCCACCTACTCCAGCCTGTGTGCAACACTCTGCTTTCCCCTCTCTCACTCTCCTTTCCAGGATATTCCAGTTTCAGCTCTTACCCCAGCACCCAGCTAGCCTAGTCCACGTCCCATGGTCGGTGTCGGTGCTTGTTGTGACGCTGAGCTGCGCTGAGTTGCCTAGAAACCGCTCTATCTGAGCTTCAAGCTCCAAGCACAGTATTTTCTCACATTCAGTCAGGCAGCAGTCTTTTGGGAACATGCAACTTCTCCAGCTCGTAGCTTTGGAAAATTACAAAATCAAATGCGCAAGTCTCGTATGTCTCCCAGCTCTCGTCTCCATCCCCTCTCATTTTCCCTTTTCCCTCCAAGTGCAATTTTACATTCTGCACTTTCACAAGCCAGGCATTCACTCCAAGCGTCACACATCCCTCAGCTTTCTCTTGTCTATTAGTCTATTTCGTTCTTATTTTGATGACATCAATGTATATGGGAATTCTGCTAGAATTTCTAGAAATTATCCTCACTTTCTCCAGCATTCTGTAATACAAGCTCATCTTTGTAGCTGCAATAGCTTTATAAAATCACTTGATTTCTTAGAAATGCCGACTTAATTTTACTTTTTCACATGTGAAGTAATTAAGAATACTCTGCTTTATTTTTAAGCCTGACTTTACTGAACGTAGAAGGTTGGAGAACGCAATCCGAATCCTGCCACTCACACGTATTATTATTTTAATTGTTCATCAGACCGTAACAACAGTTCGCCATCGTTTATTGGTACCATTCAAAATTTTATTGAATAAATCTGTCCTCTCCACTCATCTCCCATCAGTCCTCGTCAGTCGGGTCATTTCACGGAAATCTACATTTAAAACAAACATCCACCTCAGCTCTGGCTACACAACTGTCACCGAACCCCTCCTGGAACAGCACTGCTTTCTCCGGTGAAAGTATTCTGGTAAACAGAGTGAAGCTGGGAATCACCATGGGGAGCTGGTGATAAAGTGAAACGGAGCAGAAGAAGCAATCCAGATTTCCACGCATTTATAAAATTCCCCGTCACCAACCGAGCATCAGACCGTCCCTTTTAATTTGCAACTCCCTGGAATGCTTTAGTGTAACAGCTTGTCTGGTTTCAGTCTTACGAAATTTCTCTTGCTTTCACTCCAGCTAGAATTTATTGAAACTATTCTGCTATTTCATTCCTATTTTATGTCCTCGAGTTCCTCTTACCCTTTCCCTTGCTATTTCCCATTGTATTTACTCATACTCCGCATCTCTGTGAACCATCTCTCAATCCCACATTAACCAAAGCAGGTCCTCATGTTTACAGTCTATTATATACTAGGAACACAGTCCTTGAGGGCACATCTAGCTTCCAGTTATAGTTCTCAATTATTCCTTGTGTATTTCATGAACTCTGGAATTGCCATTTTCCATTTCTCTTCTAGTTTTACCAGCAAGATCCATCCATTTTCAAGTTTCGAAAGCAAAGTGGATAGACTACCCTTGAGCCTTCATCCACCACCCTCCTTCTGCTTTCACTCTTGACTGACTCCAACTAAGAATCGACCCGGTACTTGAAACTCGAGAAAAGTATCTGACACAGTATATCTGTAGTCTTCCTCAGTTTCCATTTCAGGCTACAGTCCCCATGGACTCAAGCTTTTCACTGTATACTCTAGCTACTTGAACCTTCTTAGAATTCTTTCACCCCTCCAAGGATCTTGTCCTATATGATGCTTCTGTCTTTTCCAGATCTAGTCTAGATTGAGCAAAGACTGTTTGATTTCCGTTTCCTCCCATTCCCAACTTTCTCTTAGTTTTCTTTCTAAAAATCCCATCTTCTTCACAGGATCAAACTACAGTCGGAGTAGCTCCGGAGCTCCTTTGTTCACAATTGTGACAGCTGATTAAAGAAGTGTCCAGGATGTTGGGGAGAGAGAAAGTCTTGCCATCTGACGACACAGAGACACGAGTTTTCCCCAGGAACCCGATCCCAATATTGCCCTGAGACAATGGCTTAATTTGATATGAAAAGATGAGTAGAATCCTTCACATCCTCCCTCCTTCAGCTCCACCATCTGCTTTCTCCATCCCCTACCCGCCGCCGGCACTTTCTCTCTTTCCCAGCCTTGTCCTTCAGGATATCAGCCGGCTATATTCCACAAGCAATCTAGCTACGCCTGCACATGGTACGACCTTCTCAAAAGATAATGACTTTACTACGACCATAACACTAGGGATTATGGAATCCTCCTTTAACGACATTCATACACCGTTACGCACGAGATCCCATCACATTCAGATTCCCTTGGGATAGCATTTTCTTATACGTCTCACAGCTAGCCTCTTCTAACCACCATATCACAGCTCATATAGCTTCCACACATCCCCTTTTGCGCAATCCTCCTTCCATTATTTTCTTCTCACAGATGCATTTCAGTTTCAATCGATAATAAAGCTCAATTTTTTTGGATTCCATTAAAAACGCTCGTGCAGCGTCGGTACTATCAACCACATTAATTCATAAAGCTCGGGTCTCCCTTCAAGTCGTATCAATACAATAATGCGTATATGTGCACTATAAATGCATATTACTTGTATACATTGGATGCAAGATTCCTAAAAGTTGCGAAAATTCGGTCACCACAACCCTGCTCAGTCACAGCCGTAAATAACTTAAAATAAGCCGCAGGACGTCAAATCTCCTATATTTCTTTCACACATAATGACCTCTAACAAAATTCAAAACTTTTAAATTACAAAGTTTTCCTCCAAAACCATCCACGTGCTGTATAGCCGAGCGGCTAGACCTAGTCCTTAGTCCCCCAGCCGATTGAACGCTTCGCCTAGGGTAGCTTGAATCAACGTTTCACTCTGTAATAAAGCTATCAAAGTCCTCTTTAACTAAAGTTCAAGGCCAGAATCTCCTCCAATTACTGCTCTTTCGTAACTTGAACACAGACCTCATTCCCTATACTTGATACTCTGCCTTTACGTAGATATCAGGCTGCCGTTATCTCTCATGAAACTATATATTCTTATCATCCCTTCGCGCCTTTATGACTTTATGTGAAACCCAATGCAGCGTATCGCATCCCCAAGGGACATTTTACTTCTCTCAATCCTCTCATATTTATTCCTAATCTATAGACAAGCTCCTCACCTGCTCCTCCCATAATTTCATATATTTTCACTCAATTTTTATACAGATATTCCTGCATCCAAATTAAAAAAAACTACAGACAGTAGTGCATTTTCTAAATGAAACGTAATTCTAACCCCTAAATAAGTTCCTCGCAGACGCAGTTACATTTTGCTCACCACTTTTGCGCATTTCTTGGCAAACTATCGTTAACGTGTTGGCAGCTTCTTCTTAACTTGAAGTTACTGCAATTTGTGCTATCTAGGGAAACATATTCTTAACTGTGCAAGCAGAATAATTCCGCAAATAGCATACGTTAACAGCGCAGCTTGGAAAGAGAAGACACTTCAGCCTTCACTGTAGTTCACACGCTGCGCTCATTCACAGTCCTCTTTTTGACTCAAGGATCTCTGTATTTTCTGTATCTTCTGCCTTATCAGAACCTCGTCTGCATCCCCCAAGTGTCCAACTTGAGTCCTAATAACTGCATGGGAACTAATGAATTCAAAACTTGTTATAAAAGCACGCAATTCACAACAGCTTTTGTATCAAGTTCATAGATTTGCGTGTTATTAAAGTGTATAAGATTGCTGCTGAACGCAAATGTATCTCACACACTGTATTGTTGGCTATCCTATTCCATATTCCGATAATGCTAGTAAAGTATGTCTTTGTATGTTGAAGGGATGCAATGCAAAATGCAAAGCAGAGGCCTCTACCCTATTTAGTGTACAGTTAGAGCTACTGTAACATTTAATGCAGACGAACAAGAAACAAGCTTGCATGATGCATGTATGCTTGTTGCACCAATTGCATGTCATACTAATCACATGTTTCCTTCCACGTCTTGTTCACACTTTTAATTTAAAGTCATTGCGTTTGAAAGCTATTAACAGTTTGCCTTATTTTCCCTTTATTTATGCAATTTACCTGTAAAAATTGACACTGTCCTCCTGTCCTGCATTAGCCTTTGCCTATAATTTAAAAGTGAATCGAAACCCTCTACGACACACTTTTATTGCCTCCCATGATTATTTATTGGATTCAAACTAATTATGAATTTTTTCCGCCAACGCTAGAATCATACTGACCGTTCTACACTAAATCCTTTATCTTTCTTGCCCTTGACACGCAACACCTGGGAATAAATTAGGTTAGAAAACACAGTCCACATCGTTGTTTGTTTGTATTCTCACGTATAAAACATTACAATTAGGTCTATGCAAGCAGGACGAATTCGCACATTCCATTATTTCCACAAAAGTCATTCCCTAATTTTTCTTCCCACCGTTTTCACTTCATCCCTCCATTTTTGGACACGACACGTACAGCTAAATGAAAATTTATTACCTCCGCGTACCCTGTATCCTCCCACAGTTTTTTTCTCTTCGTAACCCTCATACAATCCTTGCAATTTTAAATAAAAGATTTGCCAAACTACACACCTGTCTTTCTCTGCTTCAGGGGTTTTTACAAATGAGTATGCTTTAAACACCCTTCCTTGGCTTTAAACACACGACCATTATCCTGTCATTCTCTTCCAAATCTTTAATAACTTCTCAGCTTCCCAGCCAACTGTTAATCTCATTACGCGTTTCAGCCCATTCTTTATCCTCTTACTCACAATTAATTAGCGCAATGTAACAAATTGCAAAAATAACCAACATACAGCCTTGACCATTTTTGCCATTTCTGACACTACTATGTAGCTTTGTCATCAAAACTTGTATCTCTTTTTCAACTTTCTCTTTTTCGACTCTTACCGACTTGCCAAACTTATTTCTTTCATTCACGACAAAACTTTTAACTCTAACGTAATTACAAGCCTAAACTTGGATCAATTGCCAATATTAGCCAAAGACCACATCCATGCCTTGCATGTCACTCTTCTTTAAGTTCAACTTTTAGTCTCTGGACGATTCGCGAAATTCAGTAGTATTCAATTCTCCTCCATGCTTTTTTGCCCCTATTTTATTTTCCTTCCCACATTTATCCCCTTCTCTTTCTGTCCAGTCAGTATCTTCCAACTTTTTTTCACATCTGTCATGCAATACGGCAACTGGACACAACCTTTTCGCAAAAAACTCAGCTACTTCCAGAGGAGAGGCACGGAAAAAAGGAAATGCATGTTCTCATGCCAACCAATTCACAATAATCTTCCCTCCTACTGCCTACTCCTTGTCCATGACTGTCTTCCCGATCCAATTGATTGCGTTTCTTGGACCATGTAATTGTATCAGCGAGTTTTCTCCCATTCATTTGCACTTCTCAGCAAGTCATCCCTTTCCCCGTAGAGCCCCTCCTCCTTTCTCCAACTTTCTCTTCCACTTTTTTTACAGTTTTCTATGCATGCATCGAGCTCTTCTAGCTCCTTTCTCCCAGCTATTTTGTATACACTGTCACATTATAATTTCCCAACAGGTTTCTTCCTTCCAAATCCTGACACCTTAAAACCCCACTTAATGTCACTATTCTCAAACACCATCCCTTCATCAATTCTATGCCACTAATCTCTCCTGTAATCCAATCAATTTTCTCTTCGCTTAATTTACTCCAGCACGCAATCCCTTTAATGCTAACAAGATTTTGCCTCCCGCAATTTGGGTAGAATGAAACTGGATTTCAAGCATTGTACTACATAATTTGCTCGTGTCGTAATCCCTGTCTGCATCATGTACGAAATTATGTATGGAATTTTAAGGAGAATCGTGCTAATTTATCAATTTTCAGGATGACAACTTTGCCAACTCTGATATTCATCCGTCCATTCCTGCACGCCAGTCTCTCCTGATTCCTCCTCTGATATAAATCCCACTCTTACAACATTAACGGCACAGTCTACACGTTTTTGTTACGGCCCGCAACTTGTGGGTGCAAGTCTGGTTGCCAAAACTGTATGAATGTCAATAACGGCGTTTCATGTCCAAACAATATTGTGAAATGGCTATTTGCCCTAGAAATGTTGCTATCATCCCCTCTAATTGTCACTTTAGTCAACGTACAAGGTAACACGAAGACATTGATATTTAAACTTCTTCCTTGCGAAATTCCGCACTGTTTAAAGTTATGGTTTTTTGTTGCCCTAACAGCTGTATCATTACCAAGATTCATTCAACCGTGTCTATAATAGCTCATGACATAAATATCAATAATTGCAAGTTAAAACCCTTGAGTGTAGATCAATAAAATATAGAATTGTCTCGTCTCTGTCTATGCAGGCCCACGTCAACCGCTAATCGTAAACCAAACAGCCCCTTTCTTTCGATACAGACCAAATATTCAAAAGTTTAAAAACATTTTTAAACGCTATCTTAAACCAAGGCCATAACGTCCCCTCCTTGTCTTCACATTTATTTCTCATTTTGCCATTTATGCTCCGTGTAAATTATAACTTGCACCACTAATTTTATGTCAACATTGAACTTTGTCGTCGAGCCTTCTTAAACAATTTAAAACTTTAGAAAATGTAGTAATTTTCTAGCAATGATAACAGGATTGCAAAATATCATGAAGATCAAATAACATGCATATTATGATCTTCATCGCCCAAACTAGTTCTTGTCCCTCGACTTATTTCGATAGCTTCCATTAAAACACACGCAGTCACTACTACGCATGCACAGTTAATGCTGCATAGCAGTAGTCTAAATAACTTACCATTAATTTAATAGAGGTTAATAAGTGCAGCAATTTCAAATTTTGGAAGAATGACAAAAAATCATGCTTGAAAATACCTATTAACAAATTATACAGTAAGTTATACAGTTATACTTTGTTGGACGCATGCATAAATTACCGGTTCTTAGTTCTTACGGATAAAGTAAAAGATATCCTCAGAAACATGATTGACAAGTGTAGTTCAGTACACATCTTAGCAGAGCTAGTTGGGCCTCTGTTCCTTTGTCTTTTCTGTTTACATGAGCCCATCGCCACGTGTACAACAATCGTTTAGCCAGCCCCAACAGCTGTATCACCTAGTTCAAACTAGCGCAAATTTCAAGGACTTTGTATTGATTATTAACCAAACTTTCAAATCGTTGCTTCCACACGCCATTTTTTATTACTTGTAAATATAGCAAGCGCTAATGGATTCAATATTTTTAGAACCGTTAGCCAACCAATCATCTTAAATGCTTGAATAATTAAATAACTAGTCTTCCTTCATAGCCAGAATCTGGTCAAAAACAATAGGCTACCCCAAATTTAATGTATATACTTCAATTTTCTCATTACCTGTTTATACCCCTGATCGTTGAAATTTGTGATCCTACTAGTTTTTCTAAATTATAATATTTAATAGTCAAACCGCCCTGATAGTTACCGGAATGTATGCCATATCCTTTGAATAGTATTACTTAGTTAGTATGCAACTTTGTGGACTTTTGATTCTAGTGGCTGCACCTGCATCTGTTTCGCCTGATTACTTGCAGTGTTTTTGCAAAGTACTTTAACCTGTAACAGCTAGAGACGGAAGTATAAATTATGGATCATATTCCAACTATGATTAACTTTTATTATGCCTACATTTAATATTCCCCATAGTTGCTTCCGTCAGTCATAACGCTGCGCTGACAAATATTTTCCAATTTTAGTGTCCATCACTTCATTTTGCCTTCATTTCGGAACTCTTGATATAATTAGGATCGAGAAATTTCAAATTCTTAGCTCACTTTTAGCAAAGAATCTATTTTAATTAGTGTTCTGAGATATCCTTGCAATTACGGCACATCACACCTGTCTATCAACCGGCTTGTCATTGCAGCAATGTCCCATGCATTGGCATGAAATGGGAGTGTAGATCAACGACTAACAATAAGTTAACGATGCTAACTAGCTTGAATGCAAGTATAACTGACGAACTGTGTGGGCTCTGTTCTTAGGGAGTTGGAGTGTATAATTTTGTGATGCCGCAAATCCATTCCTAACTTCTTCCTCATCCGTCTTCTTTTTGCCAAAGTTGCTAAACATGTTCTGAATCCACACTCCTTATTTCATAACATATTTTATTTGAAAGATTTTCAACCATCCGTTTTTGCTTCAGCTTCTGTGCTTGCATTCAGCATCTTCGGCAACAATTCGCGATATTGTCCCTTTCTTCACCATTATTATGAAGCTTTGCGCGATTCCTCCTACGGTTCACAAGTTCATCATTGGACAATTCTTTAAACTTTTTCCTTGTTATTTTAAGTGAATCTTCATCTTTATGCAATTGTGTTACAGTAGTAAGCACTAAATTCACATTAACGGACGGTGTAACAAATTCCGTAAAAGATACACTTCTGGGAGAGCTTTCAAGCTTTACGATGGTACCATCATCATCATTATGCTGCACTGCTATTATTTAAGGATGATTTTAAAAGGAAGAGCTCGTAACATATACTTAACGGATGCATTACTCCGCCGTCACACTATGTAAGCACTATTGTGAAATTCAGAACCATCTAAAACAATTAGCAACTTGAATAATTCCGCTTGCTCCAATATTGCTCCAGCATTTGCAAAATTCCTAAAACATTGGTTAATTCCTAGTGTTGACTGGTGTAAATTGCGCCTCATCACGTTCTTTGTTTTAACCGTTAGCAAGGCAAGGCTTAGGGAAATGAAAGTGAGTGTATAGTATTTAAGACCCCGTCTAGCACGAATGAGAAAGCTAAATCCGCATTAAAATTTCATTAAGTCTTTATTAGGAGCACTGAGCCGTGCTGCAAAAAGTGTGCCTTTGAGGGAAGAGCGGGACGGACGTCCAAGGGACTTTCATTAACTTGAATGGACGGCGAGAGATTTTATCATCCACGCGTATTCTTCCTCCATCCTTGGATATTACTCTCACGTTTCAGATTCCGCTGCGTATCACCCATATTCTCATAGAACAGACAATACAGCATAGGAGCAGCGCCCCTCGTTTACCGCATGGCCAGCGCTTCAGCGTTGTGGAAGAGGTGATGCATTTCTTATATGGCTAACAGCGCGAGAGACATGATGGACATGAGCGCTGCGCTACTCGCGCAGCTTTTAACGAAATTGTCTTGGTCAGTTCAGCGTATATAGGAATTTATCATGCTGAGAAGAAACTGTCCAAAGCGCAGCGTTCATACGAGTACGCCCATTTTAATGGAGATGCAGGTGAATGAAGAGGTAGTGGAGGAGGTGGTTAAAGGCAGTTAAAGGCTCACAAGTTGCTTTCTAAGCACTCTGCGCTAGTTACAGTACAATACAGTTAAAATACGGAATGCACCATACATATGTGCGAATAACCTACTCGTTATAGTCTTCAGTCCAATCCCACGTGTCTGAAGCCTTATATATTCACCAAGATTAGCGCATAGGGAGAGAATGGAAATTCTCCCTTGAGCGTACGTCATAATCTTTGCAAGCCAAACATACAATTTACCTGCATTACAGGTGGTGACATAGAGGAGCTCTTGTAGTGACATTTTGCCTCCACCATCTCGCAGTCACTCTCCCACTTTTAATTTCAGTGCCCTAGAGACCGGTCGTGTAGAACGTACTCTACACTGAAGGCGTTTTTTAAAACAATGTGTATTTCTTTAAATAGGCAAGCAAAATTATTAAAATTTGCTATTCTACTCCAGCCGTCCTTCCAAACGCATCTCCAGGCTTGCTCCACCTCTTCCTCTGGTGGTTGAGCGCTTTTACATCTGTGTGCGTTGGTGAAATCAGCTCGTAGTGAAACAATGTTGCTTTTCGTATTTGCCCTGGAGACCCTGTGTACGTTTTTTTCCTGTGCCCCTTCCCTTGGAGATCCGAAACCCCCTCCCGGGGTTACCCATCAAAACTATGTGAACCCGGGAGGAGCAGCTGGGATACCCGGGAGAAGACTGTTTGATCGTGCAGCAAACGATTTGGAAGATGTTGTGCGGAATAGTGACAAGAGTGATTACACTGAGAATCCAATAGTGAATACGCTCTCGGGAGCGCTTCGAGGATACCGTATGCGAACCATCAAAGGAAGAGAAATTTCAGCATTTACAAGCATTCCTTTTGCAGAACCACCGTTGGGGCAACTCCGGTTCCGGGTACGTCTCCGTTTCATCCAATTTTTGCTTCATTCTTTCGTGGAGTTCTAGCGAATTCACCGCTTCTTCGCTATTTCAATACCGCATGAAGGGATGGCATTCGCAGTAATTTGCAAATCTTGTCGCGAATTCATGCTCCATGAAACTTTGCGAAATTGAGCATATCATCTTCGCCTTCCCTCTGGGATCTCTCAGTTTTGCAAACATTTAGAAACATTCGGCACTTGTATTATTTAGGCACCCGTTCCAAAGCAACCCTGGGCGGGCATTCGTGATGCTTTGACGCTTCTTCCAAACTGTGTCCAATTGGACGGCGTGGAACTGTACAGGTTAAAAGGGACGGAAGACTGCCTCTACATGAACATATTCACTCCGATGGTAAATACTCTTATTTTTCCCTCAGATTAAAAATGTATTTGTATCTGAATATTTTATATACTTTTCCCAGCCCACGGTAATTGGGCAGAAAGCAAAATCCCCTTCTACTTCTTTCTCTCTCGCTTTACCTTTTCGCATTCTCTGGCCGATATATACTACTACTTACAACACAGCAAAGAACCAACTAAAGCCTTTAAAAGGGCAAAGTGTCCGGATTCTAAATTAGCTTTAATGTATATCCAGCTCATCCTCTCTCTTTCCTATACATGTAGTTGAATTTTGACGGAGGATTCACAAAGCTCTTACCAGTCTTAATTTACATTCACGGCGGTGCCTTTGTATTCGGGAACGGTAATTACGGGCCGGCCTATTTACTTGATCGGGATGTCATCCTTGTAACATTCAACTACAGAGTTGGGCCTTTAGGTAAGGTGTCTTTTCTCTCTTTTCAAAATATTCAGCGGGATAAAGGTCAAAGTTCAGGTCCTGGAAGAGTTTCTCTTCAGTATATACCTACATACAAGAGCAAGCTGTGAAACGTTTTAATAAAATTTCAGGTTTCTTAAGCACGGGTGATGAAGCCGCACCTGGTAATTTTGGGCTCAAAGATCAAGCCTTAGCAATGGAATGGATTGCGAATAACATAGAATATTTTGGCGGAAATAAAAACCAAATTACATTGATGGGTCAGTCTGCAGGAGCAGTTTCTGTTCACTTGCACATGATGTCGAAACGTACACAAGGTACGTAACTACCATTCCTTCCTTCTTTCCATCTCTCACTTTTTGCATCCGCACACAATTCAATAACTTTCTGTGGTTATTGGTCACACAGCAGCCAACTCTTTGCACATTCCCTCTTCATTATCATCCCTTTCAGTTCTGCCCAGCTCCTTCTCCACACGTGATTGCTTTTGCAAATTCTTACGTCAACTTTTCAAAAGGTGTCCCTAAAAACTAGAAGAGGCCATACTTTGAGGAGAGTGAGACAAACAAAATGCACAAGGAAATGCACACTGTGTTCTCCTCCCCAATTCTCTTTTTCTTCTCTTCCAATCCTCATTCCAATTGCATACACTACCTACAAAACCCACTACTTTTCAATTTTATTCACGTCCCTCCTCAAGCTCTAATTCATTTAACTCTACGTGACCTAGGCCCCTTATTCAACATGGCGTAAATGTCTTTGTCTTCCTTCCTAAGACTTCTTTCCACGACCCTTCGCCATCATTCCCGTGATGCTTCTAAAACCATTGCTTCTTTCTTTTGTCTCTGTCAAGGTTTGTTCCACCGGGCAATAGCACACAGTGCCAGTGCTTTTGTATTCTGGGCAATTCGGGAAGTGACCCCGAGTTTAACAACCCAGCTAGCTCACAATTTCCACTGCCCGCTTAACAATTCCATGCTGCTGGTTGACTGTCTCCGTCAACAAGATTCTTCCTTTCTTGTCTCCGAGCAATTCAATCTGTGGGTAAGTCACGTTGCAACTGAACGAACATGGTCTGGACCAACACTTGAAATAATAGCAAATTATAGCGTCCGCCGCTTCTCTTTGGATCCTATGGCTATTTGCACAATTCATTTCACTCCAGGCCTGTAGGATTCACATGCTCGCCAAAAATTTGTCTCAACTGCAAATAGTTTCATGTCTCATGATCGTATAATTGCCGTGTTTTTCTAGCACTGGTGGGTCCTTCCAGGTGTTCTATTTGGACCTGTCATAGAGCAGCCGGCAGAGGACGCCATCCTTACGGAATTACCAATCAATCTGTACAAGGCCGGCAAAGTGTCAAGAATTCCCTTCTTGTCTGGTGTTGTGCGAGATGAGGGAGAAGTTTTTGGTGTCGGTTAGATACATAAACATGAGATATAGCAATATACTAAAATAATTTTTATAGTATCCAGTTTACAGGCCCTGCTAGTATGTCCAAGGCGGCAATGGTGGCGCCCTCTATTTAAAAAAAATCTAATGCATTCTACTTTTTCCTTCCCGCCCTAGTGTTTAGCCACGTCGCAGGATTAAGAGGTCAGCTTAACCGGAAATGGGATAGCTTAGCTCCTCATATATTCGACTACGCTAATACCGTTAACGGGTCCGAAGCTTATCGAATTTCAAGAGCGATACATCACTTTTACCTTGGAGATAATCGTTTCACCTTTAACACAAAAGAGCTTGTTCATAACGTAAATTGCATTCAAAGATTTCAAAACTCCCTTCTCCCTCTGCGTTGTGATAAATAGGCACAGCACGCAGCTTCCTCGCGTTTGCTCGTTTTATAATATTGTATAAGGATGGGATTGCGGTTTTTCAATCAAGTTTGATATAATTTGCGTCATACATGACTTTTGCTAGGCATTCGGCGACCGCTACATGGTCACAGGGGTCCATAAAGGTCTTCAATACCATTCCGTCTATGGCTCACCTACCTATGGATATTACTTTGATTTTAGAGGGCGCTCTGGTCTAGCGCGGACGCTGGGCTACCGCCAAAGTGAATGGGGTGAGTTTTTTGCGCTTTCTGTTCAACAAATCACCAAGTTTAAATTATCGTCTTCCTTATGTGTGCAATCTATTTCATTTAATAACTTGATTCTCTTTCCCATGCAGGCGTCACCCATGGGGATGACCTATTGGTAATTGCGGAATTGCATCTTTGGATCAAGCACCAAATGCATACGATTCCTTTATTTTATTCGCTTATTTACTTAAAAATGTCTCTACAAATGGTTTATTAGTCAGATGAATCCATCTGTGAGGCAGAGCTCGTGATTGTCGTGGTCTTAATATTTCTTTGCTTTACTTTTGCAGTATTTTATGAACAATTCAAATTGGTTCCATCCGTTAGAGGTCAACACGCCTGAGTACAGTGTATCCGAGTTTCTCATTAATTTATGGACTAACTTTGTAGGAAAAGGGTAAGTGCCCGTTCTCCGGTGTTTACCTACCGTGTGCTTGGTTAAGCTAGCCTAGTTTTGCAGCCAGCTTCTATTTTCTATCATTACATCCGCCATTATTTCATTTAATTTTTTAGTCGACCAGTATTCACGAATAACCAAGGGGAAGACGTTGACATTTGGCCTCCGATTATTGACGCATCCAACATGAGTTTCCTGCAAATCAATCAAAATCCACGAGTCGTTACCGAACCCTTTGCTGAGAGGATCAAATTCTGGGAAAATCTTAACATTACGTATTTTCCCGAACCAGTTTCGGAACTTTGGTCCAAATTTCGTTAGGAACAATTAAGTTTTTATAATTGCTTGTTTCAAGCATCCTACAGCATTATGCCAATTTAAGAAACTACGGCAACTACATGAGACTGTGATAGCAACAATTTCTATAACAAATTATAATTTTAACGTCCATCTTCTCTTTCCTACACCACCCTTGCAATGGGCGTAAGCGTTCAATAGTTCCTAATCGTTATTTGTAAGTGTCGAGTACGCTCGGCGTATATATAACTAATTTTAAGTGAAAGTAAGCTTGGAAGGACTACTTCCAAATCTTACTGGAGCTCTGGAGTACCCTAGTTAAATATTATAATGATGTCAGAAAACTGAAGATATAATGTGATGGCAAGTCTGATTCTATAAATTAATCAGTTAGAAACAATTAAACCTTTGCCATAATTTTGTTTCTTTGTCACTTGTGTAAGTTTGGATTTAATTATACGTTGGAATGAGGAATTACAGGCATTAAAATAAATGCAAAATACGGTAACGAAAATCCAAGCGACAACCTTTCAATAACTGCCAATGCAAGTAATGTTACTTATGTGAACATCAGTAAAATTATTTATCTTTTAAAACTAATATATGCATAATACTCCATCCATATTTGCAATTATTTTCACAAAACTAGTGATTCTGCAGAGGGGATATAAAAGCATTACAAAAGGAAAATACATATTAGATTTCTTAGAATATCGGCATTATCACCCACTCTGAATACATTCCCACATAAAGCTGAATCAATTATTTATCAAGGGAATGGTTTAGCTACAGAGTCTATCCCAAGATACAGCTTTCAACGAAATCTTTGAACAACTTTCTTCTTCCACTTTTGCTATGATTTACCGTTAGAACGTTTGACTAACATGTTCCATATTTTAAATTTTTCCGTTTCGACAATTGTATTGAACATTTTCCGAATTCAAACTGTAGTTTTCTAACTTCCTCCTAAACCAAAATACTCAACAACAACTAAACTTACTGGTATTATGCTGGTTAAATTGTACTAGCAATTAGTTTCCATCTGTATCTTTCCGATCGAGGCGCTACTACTGCATGTTAAATATTAAATCGAAAAGCAGAAATGCTAATCATTTCTGGTCTGTACGCAGTAAAATAATTTAGCTTCTTATCATATTTGCAAATAGTAATTAATAATGAGATACTTTCGAGTTCGTAGGATATACATGATACGAAGTTAGTAAATCTACACTGGACCTTGGACCATGGTAATTCAAAAAATCCAGTGCTTCCAATCTTTTATATACGCATTGCACCTTAAAAAAATTATTTGCACCACCCCTATTCGAATTAGCCCAATTTCGAGTAATTTGGTGGCGCTATGCATCTCCCGATGAATTTCGCGACGTAAATTGGTAAGCAGGAGCAAGATGTTATCAGAGCCACTTTCCATACAAAAGTCCCGGTTAGAATGAAGCTCACATCTGTGGAACAGTATATTTATATTATTTCTATTTCTTTTTAAACTGTCATAAATGAAGCACATACCGATTCTGTAACTTTAACTTACCGAAATAGTCATGAAATATAAAAAGGGAAGCCACGTATGTTAGAAACGATACTACTTCCGCGACGAGCATCAGTTTATTCATGGTACGGATAGTTAATGCAACCATAATCAGCTCATTTAGAATCAGGGATGTAAAACTAATCGAAACGATGTGAATGAACTCGTCTTTGAATAGAATCAAAGCTCCGAACATTATCATGCCTCCTGCAAGTTTGCAACACATAAAATGTTATGTTAACCCTAGTCATCCTAATGCATGCATAATGAAATGAGACTACTGTTGGCGGGATCGTACCTTGAAATATGCTAACCAGGACCCATATGAAAAAGGTCTTGTACGTCAGCGATCTTCCTTTCCCCAGATCAGCATACAACTCTGGTAATCGTAGAAGGTCTTCCGCTTTCACGTCCTTATCCAGCACTAGAGCAAACACGGGGAACATCGTGTATACGGTTGCATACCTGAAACAAAGAAATTAATAGATCTTGAGTACACTCTAGGTAGGGTATCCAGAACGTTTCTCCTACCCCTGAAGAAATGTTCATATATTTACCCTATCATCAACAACCCTTGGTACAACGCAACGGATGAGAAGTAGAATATTGCGGAAAATACTGCTTGCATAACAGTAATGATTAGACCACGATGCATTACGAACTGAGCCAGTGAAGCCGATCGTTTGTAACTGTAACGACCATGAACTAAGATCAGCCGGGCTATAAAACTGAACTGGGTGATCGAGAAGTCGGCAGCCAGAGAAGCTTGTCTTCCTTCCTTTCCTAAAGTATTATACAACACAATGGGGTTTATACTCAGTATTTAAAAATAACGATTAAGCAAGTGTTGTAAAGGATGTTAAACATACCTTCGATACCAATACCGACATCGGCTGCTTGGATCATGGCAACATCATTTCCTCCATCCCCAATAGCTGCAGCTCGTTTCCCAGTATTTTTTTGAACCAGCTCTACGACTTTCGCCTTCTGTGTTGGAGAGCAACGACAAACGACAACCACGGGAGCGGCGCACGCTAACTCCATGAATTCTCGCTCGTAGTATGCCAGACACACCTAATGTAAATTAAAAGTCCATTAAGCCAATTCTGGAAAGATTATGTTGTTCATGACAAATATTTAACTAATTTCAGTTTAAAATTTTAACTTACATCTAAAGATTCTCCTTTTATAACGATCGGTTGGTCAGATTTGCGCCTGTAATTGTTGAGTTCCAGGAAGGCTTGCGCTCTGTCTGTTATCTCTTTGAAAACATAGACATCTTGCTGCGATGCAACAAGCTTGGAACTCTTGGATATACAAATTGCAGTTTCAAGCTTATCTCCGGTCAACATCCAAAGCTTAATACCTGCGTTTCTCAAAGTTTCTAAAGTAACTTTTACATCTGCTTGCAGTTTATCTTCTACACCGGTAACACACACCAAATCCATATTTTCTTCTAGGAAATTAATAGCGTTCGCTACTGCAGCTGGTCTATCGGTTTTGCTGCTCTTTGCAGCGTTGTAGCGCTTCTCGAATTCATCGTACAGTTCCTGGCTCAAAACTTTCTTTGCGACAACCAGCGTTCGCAATCCTTCTCGAGACATATTGCCCACGCTTTCATCCATCCAGTCAGTATATCTTACTATTTGCTTCATGACTACATCAGCCCCTTTCTGGTAAAATATGATTTGTTCATGCCGAGATCCTGCGGGCTGATCTTCATTAAAGGTCTGCAAGAACCAGAATTACAAGCTTATACGGGAATTATTGTTTCTTCGCCGCCGGACGAGTAAAATGAACTTACTTTGACAATGATTCCCATTCTTTTGGCTTCGGATGTAAATGGAAACACATGCAAAATTTCGTATTTTAACTGGACCCCGGAATCAACGGATAACAATTTCATCGAATTCTGATCCCGATGTACAAGCGATAATCCAACTTCTTTAACGTAGCTGACGAGGGCAATCTTAAATAAACCAAAACATATTTATTACAAGCTTGCAATTATACTGTTTCGCAAGTAACCCATGGAGCCATGGGGTACAACCGATGAAAGGATAAAATATTGGTCAAAAAAATCTCACTTCATCTGGACTGGACGCCTGGTAGGTAACTTCCCGGTCTTGGCCAACGACCATTTCTTCATCCAGTTCTTCACTTTCATCGTACACAGGAGTGACGTTGTGGCAAACAGCTAACGCTTTGATGGCTTCTTTAATTTTAGTAGTTTCGTCAACACGCATACGATGATGTACATCCTTTCTGTCTCCCAAAAACGCTCGCTTCAAGGTATCTCTTACTTCACTAATGGATTCCGCCTGGCTGTTGTCTAGACAAAGCTTCTTAAATATCATTTCGTTCTGCGTAAGGGTGCCTGTTTTATCAGTGAGTAAGTACGATACTCGCCCCAAATCTTCTGATATAGTTGTAGATCGCGCAACAGTTCCAGGTATTGCATTATCTCTTTGAATTGCCCAGGCATAATACGCTTTCGCCATATCCAAGTTAACGCGCAAGCTGAAAACAGTTAAACATGGATTTGAAGTTTATTGCAGCAGCAATAGCTTAATAGTTTCAATGAGATTCCCCCTGTATGGTTTACCTGATAGGTATGATGTAAGAAAACAGGAGTACGAAACGGAACATGTAGCGATACCATGGACCTTCGAAACCTTTCAGGCACATCATGAGGAACGCTAAGCCGATGACAGCTATAAACAGGATCTGTAAAGAATTTTCAAAGCTTGGTGAAATAATTTATTGCGACAAAACAAGCACTGGGGGCAAAAAATGTCCTCACCTTCGTAAAATTGTTAATTTCTAAATCGATGAGTCCGACTTTGCTTCTGGGCATGGAATTGTTCATCACACTTCTCGTTTCTTTTCCTGTGTATACCACGACTCCTACGGCATTACCTGCAGCTAGGACAGTGTTTGCCCATAGAGTATTTTCGAGCTGGATTCCAGTTTCTTCGGGCATTTCGTCTGCACCAATTGGCTGCAAGAAGAATGAATTGATTAAAATAAACGTCGCCACGATGATAGTGAAACAGTGAGGAGTGAGGACTGAAACTAAAGCACACATTACCCGAGTCATTGTTCCAACAAACGAATGGATATCCTTTTGAGGGCGCTCCGCGTAGATACTGATTTCGTGACTAAAGAGGTCGGTATCCTGTTCATATTCCTGAAGCATTGGCAATCTTAACTTCCAGTCAGTTTCTCCATCCAATTGATCAGTTCGTATGAAGCATCTTCCAGCTTTATCGGACGTGCGCAGTAACACCATATCGGCAGGGACTCTCTGATTTTTCTCCACAAGAATCAAATCTCCTACCTGTTTGTCACAATAAGAATAGTATTCAGTGTTAAGAATTCACAGCGAGAAGTTCGTTTCAAATAATGCATATCGTATGGAAACAGTACCTTGATTTTAGAGCTGGGTATGCAGCAATGTGCATTTTTATTGATTTTGATATACTTTTGGCTATTAATTTCCTTATCTCTTTGTTTCCGCCTTACATCATCTATAGCTTCTCGTATGAGAGTAACACTGAGGACAAATATCTACGAAAAAAGGAAAGTCACTAAAACCATTCCTGTATCAAAGACGCTGTTACTTAGATGATCAGTAAGATCAGTTTCCATAAAAAACGTACCAAAGGTCCCCAGTAAGTGTACCAATAGCCAATTTTGACACTATTGAAAAACTGGCTTGTTGCCATCAGTAAGAAATACAGATTCAAGAAAAACTTGAACTGCTGGTACAGCACCTGTAAAAACATCTTGATTAGCACTAAGAAAGAGATTATTCGAAGGATCCCTTTAAGATCAAAAAATGTATTACCAATGGTATAAATGTAGCAATGTTATATTTTTGATTTCGAATAGTATTTGCGGCATGTTTTTCTGTAACAGGCTTCCCAATAGTGAATTCCCGGGGCTTCAGATCCTTTTTTTGATAAAAAAGTTTTGCAAATTTCATACAACACCTGTATATTCAAAGAAAATATGTCACATTCAAACTTTCTGCCCATTTGACATATATATTTCATGTGAAATATTTTAAAACTTGCCAGCATGCCCCCCGTGCCAGAGCTATCAAGAATCGAACGAAAGATCCATTATTACGGTTACGCTGAGCTGCACGTTGATTCAACTGACGTCTATACTCTTCCGAAGTGATGACTCCACCCGCTTGATCTGATGAGTTTGTTGTTTCATCTTCAGGGTTAACGTTAATGCTGATATCGTAGTTTGGGTTATCAACACTTAAACGTTGCTGACGGTGCATATTGCTACTTCCTGAACCCAGCGACTTCCTACTACCAGACTTGTGCTTCTTCAGACGATATTCCTCTCTAAATGCACTTCCGTCTTCACTTGAAGAATCGCTGGAGTCAAAGTTTCCACCCCGAAAAGCAATCCTGGCTCTTTTCTTTTTGCTGGAACTTCGAAGTAACGGTGTTTTGTGGTTCGATCGGGAACCACCTAGTAATCCTCGAGTTTGGTCTGCTTCTTCTTCCCGCAGCCCCACGAACTCTACTTTCCTACTACCTTTTTTCCACATCAATCCCAACCATTATCTTTCGTTCGCGTCCTCGGTTCTTTATTTCAGGTTGACTTATTCTCCTAAAAGATAGTCCAAAAGATAAGTGGTATCATACTTATAACGTTCTTCACAACAACATAAACGCACTCTCAACCTGAACCAGCAAAGTCAATAGTAGAGCACCACAGGAGGTTCCTTATTTATTTTCTCTACAAAATCAAATAGTCTTTTCGATGAATGAACAACCTTAATGACAGGTTTAATCTTTTCCTGACAGCTTTACAAGTAATTTTGAAGTTATTATGCGCAAATGAAGTTTCGCGGCTACGATCTATACAGGCTCACTTTAACAGTATCAAATCTTGTAACGCTTCATTCATCTTATCGATGTAACGCGTTCTAGAAGCACATTATTAAAATGAAGCTAAAACTCCAAAGCTTTGATATCGTAAGCTTTTTTAAAGAGTTTTTAAGATTTTACTCCGACAGGTACGAGTCAACTAATCTTAAGTTCTTTAGCTTGGATATACTCCTGTATACACTTCTCAATGAGCTAATAATACTGAAGAAAAACGTATCCTAAATTCTACACCTGAACAAATAACACTTGCGGCAACATCATATAAGGAAATATGCAAGCGTTACTTATACTGGAGTAGCATAATTGTCCAATTAATCCGCAGTACGAAATACAAGCATTATATCATGTCCATATACTTTTAGGACAATGTCAAACTCAAGTACAGCTTCGGTCGTTGCTTCTCATCTCTTCAGCTCAAGAAAACCAACCCATAGCACATAGGGTTCAAACAACCATACCCCACAGACCAATCGGCATATTATTCAGTTAACTACAGCTAATAACCATGGGTTTTAAGCCAGCTACATATATATCTATGCTAAATAGCGTTTTTAGAGGCTTTGAAAACAATCTACATACAGCCCTGATTTCGATACAGTTGGGTGAACGTGAAGCTGGGGTAAATAGTAACATATTCAATATTAAACCGACAAAGATAGCCTAGTTCTGTCATGATCGATATCTTGAGTCATGACTCATGACATCATCTTCCGCATAACCTTCCAACGTAACGTTCCAACTTATAATCTTTCATAAAATAGATTGAATATCTGCAAATGCATAAAAAATGACAAAAAATGCTGATTATTCTATACCTGTATAAATTTTCGCTCTAAGTTGTAAACGACAGCACCATGTGAGCCGTCGACATTTAACGAGATACGAACGTATTATAGTAAATGTAACTTACCGCACCGCCTGTGCTGCACGTAAAATCCTTATAAATCCTGTCGTCTATTCTTTTGGGGCAGGATAATATAATTTAATTAATCACCAAAGGGGCATAACACATTCACTATTGATATTGAAAACAATAGTCTCACGAAGTGGCAGTAAAATTAATTGGCACTGATCAAAATTAATGGAAAAAATTAAATGCGTGCAGCGTTTTAAGTATGTTTCCTCACTGATGCTGTTGACCTTTAGTACAGCGAATTCATTTTGCAAATGCAACGTAATAATGCAGTTGTTAAAAACAGCGCCTAGAACGCTGGAGCGCTTGCACACTAGGTCAGCTCCCTTCTACCTGCTCAATTTGCTCCTTTGATACAATTTAGAAAATATATATATATAGACTGTGATATTTCCTTCTTCGTGTTCCAACAGGGGGATAGCTAATGGTCGACACTCCGGCAATCAGCTGTGATTTGCCAATACGACTTCGCGACTGTCAATGCAGAATGCAGACACTACAATGGCATCCCAAATGTTCAGTATATCGAGTGTGTGTTGTGTCCTGTGTTCGCTGCATGTGCCTACCATGTAACAGAAAGAGCGTCGTCCAGTTGCATGTAATCCTAAGCCACATCCTACCTTCCTAGTACGCTGACGTCCATCTTTAGTATATTTCCTTCTTCGTGTTCCAACAGGGGGATAGCTAATGGTCGACACTCCGGCAATCAGCTGTGATTTGCCAATACGACTTCGCGACTGTCAATGCAGAATGCAGACACTACAACAAGGTTGCACAAAAATAGCGAACCCTTTTTTAACTCGCAATGTACATAATAATTTTTATGGCTCAATAATAGCGTTTGGTCGTGATGTACATTCATTGAGATTTTCGCTAGAATTCTTGAAGAAAAATACCGCTTTAGTGTTACTTGAACGTTATAACCACACTGGTGTACAGGGATATCGTTAACGTATATAGCAAAAATAATTTCAAATAAAGCGCCTATTTTTCGACTTATTTTATTCACACAGGTCACAACTGAAAGCTAAAAATCTGAAGTTTCGTTTAGTCCAAGTTTCAGTTCTCCATCTTTTACGCACTTTCCCCTGTTAACCAGCAAAGTTTCAAGTCGGAATTGAAATTCTGTGGTTTGAGCATTTCTACAGCATTGAGGTAGGAAGCTATAGCTGCGAAAATGCTGCAAAACACGGAATTTGCAATTCCGACTGGAAACTTTGCTGGTTAAAAGCGGATAGTGTGTTAAAGATGGAGAACTGAAACTTGGACCAAAAAAAACTTCAGATCTTTTTCTTTCAATTGTGACCTGTCTAGAAAACGTAAGTCAAGAAATCGGCGCTTTATTTGCAATTATTTTTGCTATATACGTTTACGATATCCCTGTATGTCTATGTTTGATAAGCAGTATTTTGCCTCACGTTCACTAGTTAATTAATTTTATCCTGCAAAACGCTGGAAAATAGAATTAATTATGTAATGATAATTTTGAATTAGTTGAAGCGGAATCAGTTGTTACCACATTCCGAGATGGATACAGCTGTTACCTAGGCAAGTAGACTCTTACTCGAGAAGAGTAAGAGGCAAGTCCCTAAGCTCGGATTTACAGCAAGCGTCGACAAGGGTGCATAGCCATTCTTTTCGCGCCGTCAAAGACGGGCGTCGAGCAAGCAAACTGCACACCGATACAGCCGAGTTCAGCTATTCTCTTCAATTAAAGTGATTGTGTCCCTAATGGCTAAGTGTATTATTAATTTAAAATAGCAACGCTACGGATCAAAGTTGCATCTTATCGGAATTATGACACTATTTTGCGTTTAAATCAATATTTTTGGATAGATTTCAGGGTTATTTTCAAACAATTTACGCTTATTTTGCCCAGTACATACAATTCACTACACGCATAATTTAGTTTTGCCCATTCTGTTTTTCCAATATCATAATAGTTAGAATGCGTGCAAAAGCATGACTTCATGGTGATGCAGCTAATGAATTAATTTTCAATTTCATAATTACATGCAATTTAATAATTACATGCAATTTAATAATTATATGCAATTTAAGTCCTATTAAAATGCATTTTAAGCAAATGCAGTTATCAGGTTAAATATACGAATGAACTATACGTAACTGCAAAAGTTATTAGTTGCGCGAAACTAAGTTTTCAGTTCTTGTTCAAGTAATTTTTGGATGTAAACTAATGCCACATATATGTATATGCAATGCATAACAACTATCGGCTCAGCTTTTTGAACCACGCGCGCTCTGCATTGTTGACGATTGCCAGCTCAGAGACCATAGCTAAAAGTTGGCCCCAACTTTTAGCTACGGAGGAGCTTAGGGACTGGACTAGCTGTTACCCGTGTCCATGCGTGTGAGCAATGGGTTGGAACGAGAGAGTAATGCATTCGTTGCAGCAGGTAGATTGGTGGTGTGCTGCATGTTGTGGTTGTGAGGGAGGCTCTTTCTATCTCTATGCCCTTGTCTTGATTTGATTGGTTGGTTTGTCCCTTGAATGTATGGGCTTCCGCCAGCAAACAAGAACAAGCGGCAAAACCAGCCAATCTTTTCAGAGTCGGCTACGTTCACGCTCGCAAGCAGTGACGTCAATGCACATTTTTGTGCATTCCAGAAAACTTTGTTCCTAACTAGGTCGTGAGGTGCTATCCTTCTTGACTTGAAAGTGTTCACAATAAATATTTAGCAAATTAACGTCATACAATAGCAGCATGGATTTGAAATGAAACCAGTTAAATGGTTTGGTTCGAGGTATAATTTATTTTAATCTTACCTGACGAGTGAGCTTCACAAATAACCATCAAAGAATTTACTAACATTTGTGGCCACATATTCAGTTCTATCAGAATAATAATGATCAGTTAATGGCGCTCAATCAAAATACCGACACGTAAGGTTTAAAGCGGTCAACGCAGTCGAACCTTGCCTAGGGTTACATCGAGTATTGTCCTGATTCCTGCACGTTCTAATGGTAACTATTCATGCAACATTAAAGCAATAAATTACCAGCAAGTCATTTAGTTGCCTGGAAAAAGTGTAACTGATATGTTGTATTTTTTAACTTTCAGCTTCCTATAAGGGCGGGAGACGAAGGCGCTCCGAAGGGGAAAAATGTCAACGTTGTACATTTTCTATGTTTAGATATAGGGCATTTGAGTTCAAATGCTCAATTTGTCATATGTTCAGCGGGCGTGTTCTTTTTCTACCTTTTGTATGGATACTTTCAGGTATGCAAAATAAGTTTCGGCATGTTGTCTAAAAGCTTTTGTTCGGAATGGACTTGCCTCTAATTGCTCACTCTTTAATAGGAACTGATTTTTACACTCGAAGAATTTAAACCTTATGGTTGGTACCTTACTTTCATTCAATTCTGCTACTATGCGCTGTTCGGGCTCTGCGAGACTAGCTTACGAGGTGACACTAGAAGAAGGTAATGCTTGTTTTCGTTTTCGGAACAATGATCCACTGTTTTTTTGAGATTAATTAAATCTATCAGTGCGGGTACTTCACACTATCAAAATTTTCTTAATTCCAGGATTCCTCTACGAACGTATTGGCTGTTATCGTTACTTACTGTGGGTACTATGGGCTTTTCAAATGCTTCCCTTGGTCATCTAAACTATCCAACACAAGTCATATTCAAGTGTTGTAAATTAATACCTGTCCTGGTGGGATCAGTATTGATTCAAGGGAAAAAGCTTCGCTTGTTGGATTACATAGCTGCAACTCTAATGTGCATCGGACTGATACTTTTCACGCTGGCGGATAGTCAAGTATCACCCATGTTTGATACTGTTGGTGAGTCTAAATTTGTTGTAGTACAGGATTATATAATGGTTTGCAAGGGTTATAGTAAACGAAAAGTTAATATACATATTGTTATATACGTATTTCGCAGGGCTGGTCATGATAAGCAGGTGAGTAGCATGTTCAATCCTTGACAGCAAGATGCTGGTATTCGGATGGCTCAAAAGGAAGATTTTAATCTACTACTTCTTTTTTACAGTGCTCTTCTTTGTGATGCAATAATTGGCAATGTTCAAGAACAAGCAATGAAAGCTCATTCGGCGTCTAATGCAGAAATCGTTTTGTATTCATATGCAATCGGAATTTTCTACATATTCTTCTATCTTGTTATATCTGGAGATTTACTGCCAGCAATACAAGTTTGTGCAAAGGTATAGAGTTTATTTTTCAGAAAAATATTATTAACTTTGGTTGCAGAATCAGACTTACAGTAAGTCGGTCGTTGCTATTCTTCGAGCTTTAGAAATAAGCAGTCAGTAGCACGCTCTTAAACGGTGTATCATTATATAAAGGTATCTTGTTTTTTGCAGCATAAAAACCAAACATATGGATACGCCTTTATATTCTCCGTAACAGGTTACATTGGAATCCAAATCGTTTTGCAGCTGGTCCGAACTTGCGGAGCGTTTGCAGCTGTAACAGTTACGACAATGCGAAAGGCTGTCACAATCATTTTATCGTTTCTAATGTTTCAGAAGCCCTTTACCTTCCAGTAAGTTCCAGTGATCCATAATAGTAACTTGAAATAAATAGATTATGTTTTCATGTGTTATTGCTTATATTTCAGATACGTTTATTCAGGATTGCTCGTAGTTTTTGGAATCTACATAAATCTTTTTTCAAAGAAGAACCCGACTTTCTCTCTAGTTGACTTTGCAAAATCAATGATTGTAAACAAGTCGCGCCAACGGAAAATGGCGCTGGATGTCTAGTGTTGATGAATACAATTCCATTCGTATTTCTTAATTTTACTTGCGCCTTATACGTAAAGTGCATAAAGATATTGGTGGGAGAATTTTTAAAGCTGTCTGTTGTATGGCAGGAGCCTTCTGGTGCTTTACTTTAAATGCCAATCATGTAATACTTTTAGTATACAACCGGGACTAGGCATTATACTGCTAATTATTTATTTCGGATTTATTTCGGGACTGTTTTTATTATGTAACATACATTGTAATTTTGCTAGCAGTTGCCAGCCCGCGAATCTGCCGAAACTAGAATTGGATACTAGTGTTGAAACAATCCTCCATTATCAGTGGCGAAATTCGAAAAATCTAGCGTTTTGTTGAGTTTCGATAATAGTTAATAAATCTTTTGTTTTCCATGCTCAAAAAAATGTTTATTCCTGGGACGGAATACACTTCACTATACTATGCTAATCCCACGAGTTTTTCACTTGCTTCCCATAACTTCTTGGCAGTATTCTCCGAGAGATCAGATGTGGTTACCCAGTTTTCACAATTTCTGTACAATTTTCCCGTCTCATTTCCCACTTGTCGAGCCAGAGAACAGTGAAGTATAGTTTGCACTCCCTTTAAATGATAAAACTCAATGAACCGAGCCTATTTACATCCACAATTGTCTTACATCAAAGTAGTATTTTTGCTTACCTGATGAGGGGATCGCATGAACATGAAAACAGCAGGGAACATGAGGATGTAGTTTTTCCAAGTAAGGTCCATGTATCTTGCCAAATCCGTTTTAACCCATCCAGGACATAAGGCATAAGTTTGTACTCCCGTCCCACTCAGTCTCTTAGCTAATTCTCTAGTGAATAAGATATTAGCTAATTTGGAATTTCCATAAGGGCTAACTTTCCCTCCAATGTTACCTCCACCCTTAGCATTTTCTTCTATCGGAGCCTTCTCCAGCATCAAATCGTCGAAATCAATCTTTCCACTTTGTGACAGTGTAGATGACACAACAACGATTCTGAAAAAATATATTATATAGATTACAATAACTTCCCGAACTGTTCATCTCATTACTTTCTTCATAACAATGTTTTGCTTTTTATATTAATTCAATTCACCTGCTGGGAGCTCCATTTTTAACTTTTTCAAGGAGTAAGTTAGTTAGCAAAAAGTGTCCAAGATGGTTCACTCCGAAATGGATTTCGAATCCCTCTTCAGTTTTCATATTCTTAGTTCTGGGCACGAACACCCCGGCATTGTTCACAAGAATATCGATTTTATCATACTTGGAGCTAAAATCTTTTACAAATTCTCTAACGGATTCCAAAGAAGCAAGATCCAGTTTCATCGGGACCTACAAGTACAACAGATTAATTACGTGACACATAATTTCATTCGTCTCTAACGTTGTTACTTCTTTAATTTAAAACAGCAACGTACTGATCAAATGTGCACCTAAAAATTATAGCTTACCAGCTCTCCTCGAGAAGTGCGTTTCCGAATGTTTCGAATAGCCTCTTCAGCTCTTTTCTGATCGCGACAAGCCATTACAACAACAGCTCCTCGTTTAGCAAACTCATACGTAGCTTCAAGCCCTAGTCCTATTTCAAAAAACATGGACAAATCTCCAAATCATTGCGATCCAATTTGAAAATTACAATTTCTACTTTACTTTACCTGCATTTGCTCCAGTAACAAGTATGATTTTCCCTTCGATATTTTCTTCATCCGAATCATCGTGTACTCCAAACGTCCGTTCCAATCGTTTTCTGTACAAAAATCCCAGCGCTAATATCCCTCCTCCGATAGCAGATACTGTAGCCAAAGCCATTTTCCCGATTCCTACAGAAGAATTAGGACTTCTAGCACTTCGAAGTAAATTAGGTCTGTAAATTCAAAGATATATATATCATGTATATAGTTGATAAAGAATACTAAAATCAATTATTGTCCCTACCTTTGATCCATGCTTATTAAACTTCAATAATCCGCAAATGAAGTAAAATACACCAAATGTAAAAATATTATTTACTTATAAAAGCTTTATGTGAAGGAGATGGCAATTCAAATTAAAACAGTCACAACAAACAAGATTAATTCTTACCTACCTTCCTTCTGCTACTCTCCGTGTTTTTAATCTGCATGCACTTCCTCGGACCTAAAAACAATCACTATCAGTTCACCGATATCAAGCTATTTAACACAAATTAGAGGTTACTGGCTGTTCATGTCTATCTTAAAGAATACTTTGCAATGACCGAGCAATTTAAACACGGTTCTCCAGCTTACTGATGATGTAACTACTAATAATGACTTAAGTCATGATAACCAATCTCAAGGTTAACATTTTCTCTCCTACCACAAGTTAAAATGTGACACAAAAAATGAAATGACAATTCCAGAAACTCACCTTGAGAATTACCTCGATGTTTGGATTAGATAATAAGCTAATTATTATTAAATTTACTCCTTCTAAAACCTAGTAATTTCTGTAGTTAGCTACAAAACCAAGAACCGGGCGATGATGTAACAATAAATATTGATATTACAATCCTTGTGGCGCAGTGATATCTGGTATTGCTCACAAAAGCGGACCCCACAAGACGCGCCCTACTGTTTTCATTTTTCATACCCACGTGACTACACAGCTGCAATAAGAGGATGGTAGGAGGAGTAAAGTTTCTTCTTTCCAATCCCTCGAACAATTTTTAGCAGGTTTGGTTACGGAGAAAGTAGAGGATTTTAAGGACGAGACGGAAAGTTTTTTCTTTCAATCCCTTGAGCATAAGTTAGCATTTTTGGGAAAGGAATGGAGAAAGTTAAAGAGGATGGAAACGGTAACTGGCGTTGCTCCAGTGCTTATGATGGCCATAGCAGGCCGGTTAAAGCCTTTTGTATTTGTAAAACATGCCAAACCAAAGCCAGAACATGGAAGAATTTCATTTAAGTCAAATACAACCTACAAGTTTTTAAACATGAGGTTCAAATTTTTCATTTTTTACTTAAAAACGCTTCATTGATTCATTTTTTCCTATTGTTTTATACTTTTTGAATTCCAGATTAGTTAAATGATTGCGATCATCCTTCTTACTGAAATCCCTACACAGTATCGGCATAAACTACTACAGCTAGCAGCGCAGATGTTTTCTTTAATATGTTTATATCAACTATTATTAAAAAACAATCGATTGTATATTATTCGAATTGTAAAATTACTCATTCTAAAATTTTCTTAAACTCTTCGAGCCACCACAAGATTTAAGGCATCATCCAAGGATGCGAGTATCGGCACCAAAATCGTACTCTCCAGATTCTTTACATCTCGTTCATTTATCTGAAAAAATCAGGACATTCAATATAACTACTTTTTACACAGGTCTTGCATTAACTTCAACCAATGTTCCTCATTCCTTCACAGTCGCCTTCATCTTCTCATTACTACTAAACAACATCCTTGATTTGATTTGATTTTGCCTATCCTCACCCTTAAAATCCTGTCTCCAGGCAGTAGTCCAGCGGTGAATGCAGGTCCACCAGGCCTTATTTGGTGTACAAAAGCACCATTTTTGAAAAATTTGAGTCTACTTTTTGGTGTTCCAAAAACATTGGAAACTTGACCATCTCCGAGAATCTTTGGATCTGCAGCCCCCACAGCGTTCGCCTTCCCCCCTTTCACGCCATTTAAATTCTCCGAATTGTTTCCTGTGTCCACAAGACTGAATCCCCAATCTTCATAGAGCCGATCTTTCCAGAGACACAGGGACAGAACACATGTGTTTTCCATAGCACTTCCTTCATCTTCACTTTGTTCGCGAGATTCCGGAGGAATTATTACCGCGCTCCTTTTCGTTTCATCCACTTCCGCCCCGCTCATTCCAACAAGGCTCCCTCTCTCATACCCACTTCCCCTCCTCCTCCCCTTGTCCGTAATACTTTTTAAAAAACTAGAATATGACGGTCTGCTCTCTTTCAAAAACGAAAACACTGTTGAATGTCTCAGCGTTGACGAAGTACACGCCGAATTATCATCAGAGGATTCAAGTTCCTCTAACGGCACGATTGTTAATGTAACAGAGCTTTGAGTAGATGCCAACTTTCTTAATATCTGAGCAATTTGGTAGCACGTATAATAGGGTGAGCAGTGTATTCTTTCTTGAACATTGATTTGAATGCTTGAGATTACATCTCCAGGAACAAGAAACCCGCATCGGTCTGCCAACGACCCGGACTGAATTGAACTAATCTTTATCTTCTTTCCACCACCATCTCCTACAGCGATGCCCAAAGCCGTATTGCTCCTGCAAGCGTATACAGAATCCATTAAGATTTGACCTCCAAATTTATCCATTTACATGATTATTCATGATATTTGTCCATACCTATTTCCAATTTTAATGACAAACGGACATTGCGGCCTGGTATCCACCTGGAGGACACCGTAGAGCACATGGACAGTGACAACATCCCGGAGCGAGCTTAGCGTGTCGTTACCGTTCTCCCGGGCTCCTTTGTAGATTCGCACATAATCACCAATCTGAATTACACCCGAAGCGTGTGCTGGTCCGCCTCGCAACATATGCAAAACCCTTCCATCAGGCCCTATTTCACACTCCAGCTCCTTCGGTAAAGTCAGGTACACGGATCTTCGACCTAGAGACGTGACACTGGAAGTTGTCCTAAAGGACAGATTCGAAGTAGAAAATGACCTCCGGGCTCTGCATCGAACTTGCTCTTCTCCAGCCGTTCTTGGCTTCTTTAACCTCCGATTTATCGACCCGAATTCCATTATGACACAATTTTGCGTCCCCGTGTCATATCCAAGGGTCACGGCCACTATTATCTACCGTTTCTTCCATTTCAATGTTAAAACCTCTATATTTGTAAACACAAAACTCTTAACAGCCTTTGGAATCACACATGGCAGAGAGTGTGAAGACAGACTAAAAGCCACAAGCTCACTCCGAGTTTCAAAAGAGTCTGGTTCATCGTACGGTTTAGAGGCGGGCCGGCGGGATGATGATTTTTGGGTGGGTGGAAGAAAAAATCCTTGGGAGGAAGAGAGACGACCCAGTCAACTCCAAAAGTCATTCCCAACTTGCCTCTCTTCAAGAAGAAGAAGATTAAAAATAATACCACGGATCTCTGCTCCGTATAGACAATGGGGTGTAGAGAGAGACTGGATCAGCCACTTCCCAGCTAAGCTAACTTATTCACACGATTTCTCCTTAGGGTGTCCAAGTACATGAGATTGAATATGCATCTCCTCTGTGAACCTCCTCCTAAACACAGACTCAATCATCCTCTCCCTCCTCTTACGAACAACGAAACAGTTTCATCTTTAACGGATGTAACCAAGCACGCTTCACAGGATCACTTGTAAAAACAAACGTACTCCCGAAACCCTTGGTCCTAAACCTAGCTTGTTACACCTAACATTCGATGCCCTAGTCTCAGCAAAGGCCTGGTTCTTCCAGTTAGCTTTCCCTTGTTCTTTCTTCTTAGCTCTAGCTACCTCTAGTACATCCTCTTCCAAATATCAAATCAACTTTTTATAGCTCAATACTATCCAACTACTTACGCTTGACAAGTCCAACTGGGATCACGTTCATAGTAAAAACCCATTTCATCTATTCTACCGGTAGGTTTACACCATCTTCCACAGGGCTCATCCGCTACCGAATTTCTATTCCATGTCCTACTCCATGAAACTAGAGCGCAAATAGTCATTTTGTTGTCCACCTTAATTTTTCAACCGATTGCTTCTGCTACTTTCAAGTTTCCTAAAAGCACTAAACAAGCGTAAAGAAAAGGTAATTTTGTTGCAAAACTGACGCTGTTTCTGACAAGAAACACATAATTTTAATAAACTACTCATACCAATTTGTGCATAGTTTCATAATCCGTGGGTTGCTAGTTAAGAAAGATAGGGCATCGTCTTGATGAGAAGTTCATGAAGAGTGCAAATCATCGAATCAAATATAGTAGATTATTTTACTTAAGTTCAAAATAATTAGCAATGTCGCTATCCACTGAATTTTATGGTTAACCGCTAACCTCAAGCACACAACCAGTCTATCGAAAGCTAGGATTAAAAACAAGGTAAAACGGGACATTACCACAAGCAAATTTGGTTGGCATGACCATGATGCACTTCTTTGTACGCATGAGATGCACTTACAGATGCAGGATCGAAGTATAATTGCTGTTCAAAAAGAATCTCTCGACTCGGAGCATTGCGGCATAGGGCTGCGCTTGAGGAAACGTTGCTTAGCATTAAGCATCGGAGGAAGTGCGGTAAATTATATCGAGCGTTGCTCTAGTTGTCCTGCCTGCTTTTGTCACCGTTCATTTGAAAGCATAGCGTTCACAAGAAGATTTACAAGAGGAAACAGCCTAAGACTTGACGACTCTTTTGCATTTTATGATGCCGTGAAAACTGAGGACGATGACTTCATTCCTACACCCTTTGATGAGTAAGCTGACAGATAACTGGATTTGTCCTGGAAAGTATATAGGAGTCAAAATAAAAAAATACATTCGTCTCTGACACAATCTTAGCATCTGCTCATCTTCCTATCAATTATCTCTCTATATCATTCATTTACAAATATTGCTAAATTACCTGATGGTAGATGTTGTTTGGGATCCCTTACTTGTCTTCGACCCACCTATTTTATGAACGTGGACTACCAAAAACCTTTTGCGTCTTACCCAATGCAATGCTAGCTAAATCTTGTGGTTAAACGGTGATATCGGCACTTGAAAGTCATGCTAACGTGTATTAATTCATCTTAGAATCCAACAGTAAATACATTGGCATGAATGTAAAACAGAAGAAAACAAAAAATTAAGTTGTGAATGCAAGTAATCTTAGCCTAGTAATTGTCAAGTACGCTTGAATATTAAGTGCTAAAACATAATTCAGTACTAAAATCTGCAAAATTCAGGTACAGTTTAGCACAAGTGCGTATCAGTCGTCACGAAGTCAAAATTCAAAATCAGCAAATAACAGCAAACTCGAAAGTAAAACATGTGTACATTTCAGCTATAGAATTAATGAACAAACTCCGTACAAATGGAGGTAAATGGTTTTACAGGAGAACATTGCACTGACAGTTCAACACTCGTCGCTGCTCGACTCTTCCGACAATTGTCGAGCCCCAGATTTAGGATCCTCTTTTTCAGTTTTGGTTGATTTCAGGTTAGGAAAGAAATCCCTTTCCCTTGCCCAAACATAATTCTGCGCAGACTTCGCGAGAGATATAAAATAGGCCGGTTTTCCTTTGACCAGGAAGTCGCTATTCAAATCGACGCAATCTGAGAAGACTTTGTCGACGTCGGAAAAAAAATCGGCTCTGGTTTTGTAGCGACCACTATGGAGCTTTTCCTACAATTTAAATATGCCACAATCATTTAGCATCAAGTACATTTCTTAAAATTCCTGATCTACGAATCTATGAGTGAAATACGAACATACCTCGATTTCCGTTAAATCGGTCAAGTTAGCAATGGCATCTTCGCTCATATCCACGAAACCCCAAATGTACTGAGCTTTTTTCCAGAACATTTGTCGAGAATTCTAAAAAAAGAAAGATGTTTGAAAAAAGGTTCTGTCAGCAAATTGCTGAATAGAATATGTACGAGTTACTGTTTAAAGGCTTTAAATAAACATACCCTCTTTCGCGTTGCCAACTCGTGCAGTATTATCTGGCAATAGCTAGTCCAGCTTTCTTTAAAATTCAACGTGAAGCAGTTATCCGGATCTTCAAGCTCAATGTCCTTACTCGAATTTCTCCCGACACGTTGTTCCACGGAGCTGTTACTGACATTTGACTTGGCCGATTTGTATGGAGTCATATTGTCCGAATCGAATGCAGTACGATTCCGTTTTCCATGTATTTCTGGAACAGAGGGGGCTCGCGTTGGATTCTTCTTTGGTGTTACCAGCGGGATAGCCTCCTCCTGCTCTCCGCTAGTCACTTCAGTTTCCTTCGTGTGTTCCAAATCGATAACTGCGAAATAAATCATATGGTCATCATTGACATCACCATAACCTACATCTTACTCATAACGTTATGTTGAATTCAGACAGCAATATTTTCAAATTTCTTTACTTACCGATGAAATCGTTATCGTTGTCTTCAGTGATGAATATTTCGGGTTTCGGAAGACGGAATTTTCTGACCACGTCTAGTGCGTTTCCGGCATTTTTCTTTTCCTTACTCTCAACACACAATCTCCAAATATCCTGCATACACTCGTGCCCACTGCTGTAAAACATTTTGTCCAAACGTTTATGAACCACTTCTATGGTAAGCGATTCATCGCCATCTACAACCTAAGAAAAATACAATGCCCACACTATGAATACCTTCTCACAAATCAAGTATGTATAAATATTACAGAATATCAATATCAGACTTGAAACGCTCATATTTCCAAATTGAGTAGCCTAATTTTTCTCGAATTTGTAATAATTATTATCAAAAAAGGCAACAATAAACTCACTGTTAAGCCTTTCGGCAACTCTTCAGCAAGCTTTGGTACCAGTTCGTTTCTCAAGCACTTCAATACGTTGCTCCAACGTCCCGGCGTATCCTTACGCGGAGCAACTCTAACTTTTGCTTGATTTTTTTCGGTAGCAGCGGTTGAATCTATAGGTGTGCCACGCGCTATGGATCAGTACATACGTTTTGCATTAATTACGTTTCACAACTACATCAGTTAGTACGCATGTAAATGATACGCATCCATAACATGGTTGGCGAAACGAAAACGTTTGAACTCGTTGGCTTACCTTCCGAAACAGCAGTTGATTTAACTGATGTGTTAAATTTCGGCGTAATCGTTGACGACCCAGGAATTGCTGGTACAGAACTCATCCCAGGGGCTTGTTGGTAATTTCGAGTGGCCATTCTCCAATTTTTGACCGACTCTTGAGTCGGAGTCTCACCACGGCTACCGGAGGAAGGATTGATTGTATTCGTAATTGTATCTGCCCAATTATACAAATATACGTATCATTAAAATCTGCATACGTGTAAATCAGGAATATCTGGATTTCCAGGTGATACATGTAATACAGTAGGATTACTATAAAATCAAGCTTAAATACGTTCTGTACTAAACGTTACTCTTCGAACGCAATTTTACAATTACAAATAAAAACCTAATTATTAATTCGACCACGGATTTAAAGCTCAACTTACAGTTTCCTTTTCTTTAAAGTTAATTATGAAGCAATTATTACTTTTTAAATTCTTCAACAACCTCTATTTCACGTGTCTTTCACTGACGAAGTCACTACTAATTTTTGACCCACAAGTTTAGAACATGACACCTTTGTCAACTCAAAACTCCGACAAAATCCGACAACGTGAATTAACTGGAAGCCTTTAACTACAAACATTTGTAACCGAAATAATTAACGATATGGTAATAATGTTTGAAGCACCCACCTGAGCCCTGGCCCTCACATTCCCAGTAGCAACGATGTTACCTCTGTAACCTCTGAACGGCGACTGATGATGCGACAACATAATTAACCTATGTTAACCAAAAGCTAGGCCATAGAAATCTAGATGCATGTTGCATGTACATAATGCTTCAAGCAAATCTGCATTATTTCGAGAGGCGTCGGTACAGCCAACGAAATTTTTCTGGAGTCTGATATCGTCTGTGCCTATGAGTGGCTGAAATGGAGGTGGTGGGCGGGCAAAACTGAAAAGTCATGCAGGTAGGTGCAAAACGTGTGTTATGTATATACATATAGGTAGGGGTGAACCAGTTGCATTTTCAGTTTGAATTCTACGTTTTCAAATGTTTTAAATGATATAAATGAAGCAAAGTAAACGTTTGAGCAAAAATCGACACGTAAACGATTGAGCAAAAAATCGGCACGTAAACGTTTGGTGATTTAAATGTTTATTGGTTTTTGCTGCATTTAATTGCTATTTCCAGTCAGTTGATATGTGAGCTGGGTTAACTTTTGGGCATTTTAACTAAGTATGAACAGGACGATGAAATTTTTTAATTTGCTTACTGAAATCTTATTTAAAATAATTCGTAATTGAACATAAATTAGAATATCTCAACTATGAGGCAAGTCTAACAAAAACTCCTACGTAACTACAAGTGTAATCGACATAAATTATGCACGCAACAATTGTTAATTACAGCTTTGAATTCGCTTAATTTAATTTTAATTAATTTAAATTTAAAAATTAATTTTCAGTATATTCGGCTACATAAAGACATCAGTCCAAGGATCATACATTTCATGCAATTGATGTAAACCAAGTGTAATACATGGTGTATTATCGGATGTAAATCAGTATTACTTTACTCATAAACATTTTCTTCAATCTATCCTATTGATATTGTCACAAGAAGGAAGGTGTGCCACTAGCTAACATGTTCATGTTAGTACATGGATGTTAAAAGTTTGGAAAGACATTATCCCAGCATCATTAAGAATAGGCTTCGTAAAGCTGGAATACAAATGTACGAAGAGGAATTTCTTGGGGACACTGAAGACATTGTCGCCATCCCGATGGAAGAGGTGCTTCTCAATTCAGAAGATGACCCCACCGGAATAAACTACCAGCACAAGATGAGAGCTACGATGAAGATTTTGATGGCTTCCAAGATGAAATGATTTCTATTACTTAACATATTCCAAATTAATCACAATTTTTACAAGCAAAATTTTTTGAGAATGGAGTAAAACCTCGCTAATATGACGGCCTCGTTTATATGACAACCTCGAATTTTAGCGGAGAAAAACGAAGACCCATTTCACTACTATCCCCTCGCATATTACTAAGACTCTACAGTGCACTGTCCTTATCTCCAGTATCATTCTTACCGATACCGTTATTCATTCCAATTTCCGTTGCAGCTCGCATCTCGCTCTCATCTAGGTTTAATCATTCTCTTCTTCACCCGACTTGAAAATTGCCACGAAAGGAGCAAAAAATATTCCAAATTTAGAATCCACTCGAATTTAAGTAATGGATTCCCAAGCCTCTTCTCACTTGTCAGCTCCACTCCTACTTCATCACGTGGCGCGCTTGCTTGTACTCTTTTAGCTGAAAGATGTGGACATTAGGCATGTGAAAATCCTCTGAGAATTTTTTCGCAAAAAATTGCCCGCTTGGTACTCGAAAAATTGTACGTACGCAATGCATCTCCATCAGCCCGTCTTTCTCGGGAGTGTCAAGTCTGGGGAGAGTCTCTTAGGAGCTCAGCTCCAAGAGAAATATAACATATTTTCCCGTGATTCTCTCCCGATAAGGAAAGCATCCGGAATTTATTTCCTTAATACTGTACGTATTATTACAGAGCTATATATACATGCATGAAAATACATCTCTTCAAAATCAAGTTACATTCTACAGGATTGTACAGCCAGATAGTAAAAGCCTCTAACACTTTGTAGCATATGCTCTCTATTAGCACTACTTATATTACATAGAAAAATTCCTTTTAGATTGTCTTCTTTATGAACATCACGCGTACGTATTGCCGTTAATGGTTTACGCACTTAACTTTGGCAGCTAAAAGGGACAATAGATCAGTCATCTTTAAATGATTGATTTAAAGAGCTCCGACTTCGAGTTCGGACCTCCAAGTCATCAGCGATTGAGCGCAGCTGTTGTCCCAAACTTGCAACTCCCTCTATCCCGGACGACATGGAATGAGATTTGCTCCGGTCACGTATCACCATGGAACGGTTCAATTTTGAGCCTATAAAACAGCATAATCTTTAGATTTTCCATGTAGTTTAACAAATTCCCAATATCACAATACTCTCGTTGCTTGTAATCTATGATTTATTGTAATTAGAATAATTAGGTGTATTACCTCTGTTAAACAACTGCGGCGTTCCAGGAATCCAATCCGAAAACGGAAACCAGCTTTTTTCTCCAGCAGATCTAAAACTGTGTTTTCCATACAAGTTTGTTTTCCGTCGTACAGGCTCGGCTTTCTCCCCTGTAAATTCATAAAATAAGCTTAAGTTCCAATATTCGAGATATTTTCTAAACTTCTTGCTAGCACTTTTTCTGTAATTACAACTGACCTGCAGTTTCCAAAGATCGATCCAAAGATGGAGAATCGTTTACATCCGATGATGCCCCAGTAGGTGACGTACTGAAATCCGGGTAATGAAACGTGTAATGTTCTGTCGGAGTTTGTGTTGCAATTGTCCTTAGAGGACTGTCTGGGTCAGCATCAGGGCTTGTCTCTGGTGTACCCACGTTAGAATCCACTGTAAACAAAAACAATTATTTGTATACCATACCTCTCATCGTCTTCCTTTGTTCAAAACTTTTTCAAAACCTCTTGTACGCTCAAAAGGTCAAAGGTACACAAGGACTTACAAGAAAATCTATTTCTCCTTGCATCTCCTTGATTACCCGGAGGAGGAATTTCTATAGGGCAGGAGTACAATGACAGTCCTTTAGCTCTTCCCCGTCTCCCAGTGTTGATATTTTCCATATTTCCCCTGAAAACAGTATTCCTTTATTATAATCTATATTATTCCCAGCATTTCTTCATTATCTTTCTCTCCTACACAAATAAAGCTTAATCATAAAGACAATCCAATTCAAAACGTCAGCTACTTACCCTTATTGCCAGCTACACTCCAGATTATTTCCAGGAAATGATTGTCTCTGCCACTCTAGTAAATTCAGTCAGAAAGTTCCCAACCTTGGTTACAACTTCCAGCTTTGGAAAAACTTCTTAGGGTTAAGAAACTGTACTTTTCTTCTTCCTGGTTATCTCGTTTAATTGTCAGCTTTTATTGTGCACACACACACGATTAGTCATCAGCTCACAGACTCATCTCCAGCTGCTCCTACTACAATTCCCTTACTTACGTTCTCCTCGTCATCATACGGGAAAGATCATGTATCCTCCCTGGTCTGGTCTCAAACCGTATTCTTCGTCCCATCCTAGACTCGTAAGGGATAATTTCCAGGACCCTCTTCTGTCCACAAACGTTGGACTCCTCAAAAGAGGATGTTCAAGGACTCGGAGGAGATGATCGCAGAGCTGGAGGCTGGAGCACAGATTTAAACCGGCGGAGCCGAGCTCCCTAAGCCCTTCATCGCCCCCAACATTTTTTACCCTTAAGAGTTTTTATCCACCACCACCAAAATGATTACAAACGAGGTGGTTGCTCCTCAAGGTCCAACACTACTAGCAGAGCCCTCAGCCAACTGGCTAGGCTTAGCCTTAGGCTATTTCCAAAGGCTTCAAAGTGCATTGTGCAGTCGCAAAGCCTTGTTGCATCAACTCCTACGCCAGTTTCTCTGTTTCTCACCAGCAGCCCTAGCTTCCCTTCTTGGGTACTTAATAATTTAAACCCATTGTTAACCACACTGACTGTAGCTGCTCTCTTTCAACAAAGCCTTGCACTAAAGTAGCACTAGTTTCCCTGCACATGTAAGCGCATAGTATGCTCATCAAGCTTCAGAAAAACTTGTCAAGGAGGACGTGTAGTGTAGTTCTCAAAGAAATAATACATAATAATAAGCTTCTAATTATTCCTCTTCACGAACAATTCCCAAGCTATAAACCTACAATGTACTTGCAGTAGATGTGCATCCCTTCTTGGATCATTCTTAACCTGTTCGCTTCTCTAGCTCTATGGGAAACTAGAATGCGATGGCTTGGATTTCCATGCATCCAACATGTTCTTGGAGATTATGAAATTCTAAAAACTTTATCATCCCTCCCTCCAAGGAGGACACACGAGGGAATGCATTTGCTACTTTTGCTAGAAGACTCAACAGGATTTCCCTTATGCATCATCATAACATGTTCGCAAAAATTCGCACAATCTTCCTCCTCCATCCATGGCAAAACAGAGTGTACATGCAGCACCGTGGGAGCTCCACACATTTGCTCAACTTTTGCAACATCTTCTTCATGTTCAAATGAATCAAGTTTAAGCTTATAATTTCTTGCGATAAGTGAACAATGAAAGCCATCTTTTACGCTTCATTCCTCTTTCCAATTTATGTTCAAGTCCAGACGAGATTTTCAGACACTTTTCCCAGACAAGACAAGAGTAAATGAAATAAAATATTCCTCTAATAGGAATTATAGCAAGGAGAATCCTCCTTAAACTCGACAAGTTAAACACCAGGTTATATTTTGCAATAAGTATATATGTAGTATTCAAGTTACTGAACTTTTGGCGGCTTTGATTCCTCTTCCCACAGAGCACACTCTGTTGCTCCTTGAATGATTTTGATTTCAATGCATGTATGCAGATACTGCAGGCAGGTTTTTTATGCATACAAACCAGTCAATCTACCTCGATGCGCCCAACCTGCAGACTTCTCCTTCTCCGTTTCCATGGAGTCAATGCCTTTCGTAGTAGCTGACCTTCGCCACCTCTCTCTAAAGAAGTTTCTAGTCCCAAGTTGCCTCTTCTTGCATTAAAGTTGCATTCAGCTTACATACAACATGTTGACCGAGTCAAGACAAGCAAATGCATGAGATTTTAGCACATACATCTACTACTACGGCGCAATTCAACCAACTTCAATACTTATGCCACGGAGGAGAAAAATTGCTCAACCAGATCTGCAAACTGCAGCTGTATTAGATTATCAGGGGAGCACACACTGTTACCCATATCATTCCATTACTGGAGGTGGTACAAGGAACTAATTTCGGTTTCATCAGTTCCGGCCATTTTTTATCCAGCTTCCAGTAATCCCATACCCCAGGTGCCCTTCCATCGGGAATGGGGAAAGTTGCGAAAATATTTCCATTTTGCCCCGTCGCCCCACCTCCCAGCTTTTCTTATTCTAGTTCTTAAACTCCTCTGCGTATTCTTGGGATTTATATTAAACTTTTTATCTACCTTCAATTAAACTTTCTAGACGCCATCATTGCCAAAAAAATAGCGGACATGTTTACTCCGAATGCAGGTAATTAGCAGTGCAATTGAAGCAAAATCGGAAAAAATACGTTGCCCACGCCACCCCCAATTTTCCAATTTAGCACCGTTACCTCTGAAAACGTTTATTAATCCAGCGTACTTCCCGTATTATGACGTTTGATCCAATGGCCAGTAGTATTTTTTGCAATTTTATCCAAACCCGACACATTTTTTGGACCATTTAACTGAAGTTCTAAGTCATTTCAATTCACGTATCGGCAAAAGTAGCTATGACTTTAAAATATTTTCAGTTTTTTCTCTTCATAAATTTTGTTATAATTTAGACAGGTATATGTGTGAGTAAATGGCAGTGTTCAATTAATTTTTTACATTTTTAAGGAGATGGACAACATCCCCCATCACAACCACAACGTCCAATGGTTTTAAGACGGGGCGGGAGGAGATTACCAGTCAATAATCCTGCACCATGGAGCACTTCGTTTACAGCGAATCTCGGTTCTTCAATCCGTCATCACCACCCACCAACTATTCAAAGACATTATTCACATCTCCGCTCAAGTTCCTCCTCCGAAACTACCGTTTACACCAATTCCCGCCGCCAACTTCCACATCCAGCATACCCTCCGCCGCTCCATCCAAGAGAATTTCAAACACCGCCCTCTAGTAATATTCCCTGGCCAGTTCCTCGTTATGGCATACGAAGACCAAGGGGAGGACGAGGACGCTACCCGGGTATGCACAGAAGGGCAGCTTGTCGCGCACCAGCTCGACCAGATATTGTGGCGAAGCTAATGCGCTATCAAAGACGAGAAAGCGATGCTGCCACCTTTTGCAAAAGAGCCATTGAAAGTCTAGTGAAAAAACTCCAGGTAAGAAAACTAGTTAACTGGTTTTTAATCCTATAAAATGTGTGTGACCAAAGCCAAGGGCTAAATCAAGATGCTGTATATACGCATCCATAATTCTGCAAAACTGTTATCGTAATGTAAATAATAAATTTTACAAATTAAAATGAATGCATAATTTCAAAGGAAACCCCTGACGAGCTAGACAGTTTACTCTTGGCAATTACCACCGAAGGATCACAGCCCACAAAATGTGTTAAAATACAACGGACTCTGGATGGCAGATTACAGGTTCGCTTTTTCATTAACATCCCAATTATAACCATACAACATTTTTTGCTGCCATAAAACAAAGAACTAATTAAACTCCAGGTAGATGGTCGTAAAGGCTTTCCACATATAACTTACTCAAAGATTTGGCGTTGGCCTGACCTGGAAAAACATCAGCTCCAACACCTGGATTCTTGCCAGCACGGATTTGATCTCCAGTCACCCTTTGTGTGTGTCAATCCCTATCACTACGAAAGAATTCACACAGGCAACAACATTCTAGGTGATGGAAATTCCATTATTAGTGAATTTTTCATGGTTTGCCCTACTCAATTTTAATATGGTCACTCAACTTCTCATTTTAGAAACACCCAATCCCGTAAGAAACGAAAGTCCAAGAACAAGCCCTGAATGTGATCCACTTTCAACCGAAGAAATCCCTACGGGTCCGGTGATTCCAGCGCCAACTTCTCCTGTCAGCAAACCTGTTGCATTGCGAGTTCCTCTAACAACAGAAAATTATCATGTCAGCGAACCTCATCCAATGGATGTCATACATCGTCGAACTTCCACTGGCCCTTTAATTCCACCAGAGCATATAAAAATAGAAAAGGGTAAACGCAGCCCTGACAACAGCATTACAAATATTAACACCTTTGATTAATATTTTATTAATTTATATCTCACTTGTCACTTTGTTCTAACCCAGGATTATACGATGACGTTGTAGCTCACACTGTACACTTTGAGCACTCAAACTTGGAGCATTCCTATCCTTCCCATGGTTCGGATTCCTGGTCCTCCTGGGTTAGCCTGCCGTCGAATCCTGGTCAGGCTCATAAACCAGGAGACGGAAGTCATAATTACTCTCAAGTTCCTTCCGAATTCGGTGCACATTTATCCTTGCATTTATTTAAAACGTGAGCTAATGTCTTTTATAAATTACTCATCCATCATATATTTACGTATTACAGTCCGGCGCAGGTTAAGTAAAGAACTCCACCATGTCCATCATTTCGGTATATCAAACGTTGCAGTTGGCCCACCTCTACCCAAATACTGGTGCTCCGTTGCATACTTTGAAATGCATACTCGGGTAACTAATGAACTAACCTTTTTGCATATGCTCTTACACGGTACAAAGTTGGCACGATTTGAATATTATAATACGGCTTTTATGGCAAATTAAGGTCGGAGACACGTTCAAGGGACGCTACAGATTCCCGCAAATAACAATTGACGGATTTGTGGACCCATCCGCACAAGACAGATTTTGTTTAGGAGCGCTAACTAATCTCAAGAGGACAGAGCAAAGTAAAAAAGCGCGGTAAGTACTTTAAAAAACTATAGCAATTTTAAAGGTGACATATTGATGATGCAACTCGCAACTCATTCGTTTCCACAGTTTTCATATAGGACGCGGGGTACAATTTGAATTTCGAGGAGAGGGCGACATTTGGTTGCGATGCTTATCGGACCATAGCGTCTTCTTGCAAAGCTCGTATTTGGACAGCAATTCCGGAAGAGTACCAGGTGACGCTGTCCACAAAATATATCCCGGGACACATTTCAAAATTTTTGATTTTCATCATTTCCACGAGGAAATACAAGCGAAAGTTTTAGAAGCGGAGGCGGACGATGAACCACGTGCTGACTTGAATCCTAGTAGTGCAACGCTTGCAAAACAAGAATCAGGTACAGGATAAACAACAAGAGTAATGAAGATGCCTAGGGTAAATACTAGCTTGCAGTTTGCACTGAAACCTATACACGCTAAAACCTAAACGTCTCCTTCAACTTGCAGCAGGAGGAGCGCTTGGAATCCCGCCTGGCAAGTCTTCAAGTCTTACAGCCATTCAAACTGCCAATTTCGACTACCTCCGTCGTTTCTGCATTTTGCGCATGAGTTTCGTTAAGGGGTGGGGCTCTGAATACTCAAGACAAGCAATAGAAGAAACTCCTTGTTGGGTTGAAGTAAGTTTTTAATGTGTTTTCCACATCTCTGATTAGACAACAAGGCTGATGGACGTCCGTATACAAAAGCTCCAAACCGCTCCCGTACTATAAATTCATTTTTTTGTTATATTCCTCCAAGGTACACTTGCATCGCCCACTACAACTTTTGGATGAATATCTACGAGGTGCAAATTGACCACAACCCGCCTCGCCTCGACAACGTCCAACCAGTTAAAAGCGTTCGGATGAATATCTCCGTGCACATTGACTACCGGTCCTGTCAGTTTCTGCCAATTAAATAAGAGATGCCATATTCGCCAATTCCCTTGTGTTCTAATTTAATTCTTTAGCCCTAGTAAAATTATTTATTTAAATGCTTACAAGCACTAAGTTTAGTTTACATTCCCAGTATTATTGTATCCGACTAAATCACCGGTATTTTTACTGTTCACATGCATATCTGTAAACCGTTTTTGTTTTCTCCATCGCCACGAATCGTAAACGCTAAACACAATGAAATATAAACAGAAAGTCCTTGACTATATATAAACTAGTAGTTCTTGAGTTGTTTAGAAATAGACGAAGTTTAAGCTCAAACGTCAGTTACGTTTCATTTTGCCCATCAACAACCACCCCGTCAATCCACCTAAACCTAAACCAGTCACTTTGAAGAGGACTATAATAGCAAAGCTGATGATATACCCAGGACCTTGCGAATCCTTAACTTCCGCCATTTAGTATTCAACCTCAGAGACAGCATCTAACATAGCTTTTAACATGCATTCGTCCTCCCGTCTATCTACAAGAATTACCGGACCCTCCTCACACCAGGATATTACACATTCAGCCATCACGCTAATCTTGAATGCAACCTTCTTCGTCCGTGAACCCAAATAACTAGAAAAACAGGATGCCTTTGGCTGCAAATAATTGTGGTAGTCTCTCCTTCCATAATATTGGATAAGTGGAAGTCAAGCGCTATTTTGCAGTACAACAATAGCATGGAAACTCCTAATACTTAATTCACATCGTCTTGATGAGTTTGCCTATGGAAGATCACAGCACAGCCAGACAATAACAAGTGTACCTCTTTTTCCACTGGCTACCAAGGTTAGAGTTGCATGAACTCTATAAGCACGTCTAGGTTCCTGATTCTTGTAAGATGAATTAATCCTCTTGAATTAGCATGTCTGCAGTCTGCGCCGCTGACTACTGCGCTCCTTCCCTGAGACAATTCGCTCAAGAACTTTGGAGGAAGGCAAATTTCATAGATTAACTTGTTTTCCTCCACCAATTTTAGCAAGATATTTTTTTGCGTTATCACCAACCAACTCATGATTTCCTCAAGTTATAATAATCCTTATACACACATTAAAAATTCAAATTCTAGTGAGAGCTCATGCTAGAACCCTGGCATATTCACCGGAAATGGGTACTGAAAAAACCCGGCTTCAAATCCACTTTAAATGCGTTTCTGCTGCACACATGAAATAAACCACACAAGCAAATATTCAGTTTCATTAATTTTTAAAAACATCTCTGTTTTAGCGCGATATAGATTATAGGCCGTTAGGTGTCAAAATCTTTTCCTCGAGTCATCCTTGTAAAAAGGATGTTTGCTATCAAAGAATCGCGAAAAACGTAATCAGAAGACGTGATTCTAAAGGATGAAACCGACCAGTCCAACTTTTACTACCAAATGCTAAACAGTTTATAAAAAGTAAGGAAGTCTTACACTATTCCTATTTCCTGAATCCAATCTACTCTAGCGTTAATGCCCTACTACAAGGCAAGCAGCCATAAGGTCACTCCAGTTGAAGGTTTTATTGATGTCTATAAGGCTACAAGTTTTTCAAAGTTGCGCATGTATAGGTTCTTTTGCGACTTCCTCAGGTAGGTTTCAGGCTAGACATGCAGACAGACACAGCAATCCACTTTTGCACACCTTGGCGGTACCTAACCCTTGGGTTTTATGAATGCCTAGTCAGAAGCTGTCAGACATGGAAATCCATGCATTCTAGCGCTCTATACAATCTATAATATGTCACAGCTTATATTTTACTTCATTCACACAGTACAGTGCAGGTCCCCTAAGACTTTGCATCTTCCTGAAGTAACGTTGATAACACCAGCTCTTCATTGAATCTTTAGCTTCGGCTGGAATTTATAGTTGCTGGGCTCATTCAGCTTTTCAGTTTCCTTTCATTCATGCAGCCTTCATTAGAATACCTTGACTAGGAAACGTTCGCATAGTTTCAAATTGTTAGCATTATGCTAGAACGTATTCCTCTATTCCGCTTGGCTGGACTGCAGTCTACCCTATGAACTAAAACTAGTTACACGTGATCACGACCATCTCAGTAAACCAAAGGCTTACATACAAGTCTCAAGATCTTTTCAAACGTAGTCCATCAACCAAGAGCTTCTGAATTCTGAAGATACAAAGGTACGTTAGTATTGTAAATCTACAAAAATTACAGTCTAATGATCTGTAATAAAAATTGCTCATCGCACCTTACAGGTTCAGAAAATCCATGTTACTTTAGGCTGGAAAATTTCAGGTGCTACAAGGAACACAAATACATAACAGAAACGATACACTACTTCTGCAAACAACAATGTGGTCTTCAAGAGGTTTGTGATTTTTGAAATTATAAAAAGTGAACTAACAAGGTTTATTCGTTAGCCTGATTAGCTAGCTCCAAAAACTGTCCATGCCTTTTCAAGTCTCTCGAACTAGGAAATGGCACACTTAACATATTTGTGTTATAAAAGTAAAACAGCGCTGATTTTTCTCTTAGGGCTGGAGGAACGGCGCCATCTATCGGCATCATTGCCGGAAATCCGGATCGGGTACCAGGCAAACGCTCCAAGCCACATCTCAGGAGAGACATGCCAATCTGTTTCGACTTACCGGGACTTTTCTCCAAGAAATTCATTGCCTCGCTCAAGTTCTATCAGTGATCTTCAGCGACACGTTCTTACCCTGGGTCACAATCGACAAGCTCGTCATTACTCTTCCATGGGGTTGTACAGTAACTCAAGTGCACGTGACATCGCGTTAGCTTTCCAACCCATCCGTCCAACCAGCCTTTATCCCTCGCCCCCGAGTTCTAATGCCAGTTCTACTACATCCATTAAAGAACTTTCATTCAACGAATGTAGAAAAGCTTCTGCAACGCTCATGTGCTATCGAAAGCGCGGTATACACTCGAAACCGTACGCTAAAGCAGCCATTGATAGCCTCGTTAAGAAACTAAAGGTTGCAATTTCTCTAAATTCAGTACTAATTTATAGAAATTGCATTTAAATAATAAATACTCAAATAACCTCAAGAAACTTCACACAAATATTTCCCCGATTTTCGATACTTTGATTTAGAAAAAGCCCGATGACCTAAACAACATATTGTCTGCACTAAGAACGAATGGTAACCAACCCAGTGGATGCGTTTTGATACGACGCTCTCAGGATGGCAAATTGCAGGTAATTGTTCCAGGAAAAGCCTTACAAGAAATTTTAAAACGTTAACTTTTAGTGGCTTAAAACTCATTTAAAATGTTTTCCTCATAATCTGTATCCTCTGATGTTAATGATAGTTCGAAGGCCTGAGAGACTATGCCCACATAGTTTACGTAAGAATTTGGAGATGGCCGGAAGTACAAGAGTATCAACTCACCCACATCAAGTCCTGCCACTACGGCTTCAACCTTAACTTTAACTCGCTTTGTGTGAATCCTTACCACTACAAGAAAATCTTACCTTTTCCGCAAGAAAGCATCGGTAACTAAGATATTTACAAGCATCTGATCCTTTCCAATGCAGTGGAATAGTCAATCGATAATGCTTATGCTCGTTTTGTATTCAGCAAGTCCAGAATCTCCCAACCAACTTGACCCGCTTCTCGATCTTCCGAACCGAAGCAGCACGGATTTACCGGGACTTAGCGAAACGTCCAGCATGATTTCCAATACTCCCTTCCCTGGCTCTATGCTTCCGCAGACAAGTTTTTCACCACGCCTCAGCCAGCTTCATCGATACAGTTCCACACCGCTGGCAATTTTCCCAGAACCGGTACTACACACCGAAGGTATACGCACTTATTTAATTTATTACTTTTTAGTTCCCTCTATCGTCCTCGTATTGCATTATAAGTTAATGACTATCAGAAATAGATCCGCTACTTCCTGACACCCAGCCTTCCAATGCTTCTGTTGTCCATAATCGGCCTTCGCCCAAGTATTGGTGCTCAATATCTTATTTCGAACTTGATAACCAGGTAACTTACAGCAGAATCTTACAATTTTGTCTCCTGGAACTATACTATTAAGTAAAACAAATACCGTGTTGCCTCAGGTCGGAGAAACGTTCAACGCTCCCTCAGCTCTTCCCTCGATAACAATCGATGGCTTCGTGAATCCATCCGTAGAAGATCATTTCTGTTTGGGAGCGCTTAGTAATTTGTGGAGGACGGAACTGATTCAGGAAACTCGGTAAGCGAGTTATTTAACACGTCATATCCCCTGCAACTTACGACTTAGCAGCGTATTTTCTTTTTGTCAGTATTAATCATGCATTTCAAATTCTTTGTCAAGCCTTCACATCGGAAGTGGCGTTAGATTCGAGCACAAACAAAATGGAGACGTCTGGCTAAGATGTTTATCCGACTGCAGCGTATTCATACAAAGCTGTTACTTGGACTTGGAAGCTGGAAAACTTCCTGGAGAAGCTGTTCACAAAGTGTATCCCAGAACTTACGTCAAGGTATTCGATTTTAACCAGCTCCGCTCTGTAATACAATACCACGTTGCAAGACTAAAAGCTCTATCTTCAAGTCCAATGGGTAATATAATATTTAATTTACATTTTACAGTTACACATTTTAAGGGCAATTATTTTTCCTATTTTACAATTTTCATGTAGCACATTTCTGTAATTATATTATTTTACTCTTCGTATTTGCAGCAAGCATCGGTACTGATGATTTTATCCACTTTTGCAAGTGTCGAGTAAGTTTCGTCAAGGGCTGGAGCGATGAGTACGAAAGGGAATCTATTGAACAAACTCCGTGTTGGATTGAAGTACGCTGTCATATTGTGCATTACACAGTCATTTCTTAAACTAATTGGAAGGAGTACAGTGTATAATTAAGTGCTTGGTGTAACGTGTAACACATTCATTTGTTTTTCCTTGACAGGTCAACTTTCACCAAGCTTTTCGTTTGCTGGATGAAATTTTATGCGCCACATTACTCCAGGACCGCGCTCCGATCAGGTATAATGACTCTTACAAACAAACATCAAACTTTAATCAATCTTAACAACCGAAACTATAATAAGCTAAAATAATAATTCAAAATGTAATAATTCAAAACGTAATTCAAGTCCCTGGTTTTGAGTTAATCCATTGTTGCTCGAGTTTACCTCAAAGAGTCCTCCCTAGTCCTTGTAGTTGTAGCGTACGTAGGATACCGTTCCGGAAGTCATTGTAAAGAAGCCTGCTACATTTAGTAGCTTATAGAATCTGAATCTGACAGGCAGTGCAAGCTGCCACATTTCAGAATTTGTAGACGGTAAATTGAAAAAGCATATCGCAGTACATCGTACATCCTCCAAATTCTGCGAATAAACTGTAATATCGCTCTGTCATATAGCGCCAAAACTAAATTATTGCACTCTGTTTATAAATACAGTCGTCATAATCTTCAAGAATAATCTTTTTTTAACCAAGGAAATAGAGAATTTCCTATCATCACCATCCTAATCCTGAATTACTCCAGATTACAGCTCTCTTCTTCCGAGCATTAAACTCAACTGAAACCCCATAACCTATCTATAGTTGTAATTCCATCTTCTTGCGTGCATCAAAATCCGCATCCAGCTTAAAAGTCGTCTACCTCTGAACGCCAACAGCCCCTTTCCCCAAGAGAAATTCTTCAGAACCTATGCAAGAACAAAAATTGTAAGGACTAGACCGTCTTATACCCAACCATAATTTATCCCATTCTTTCCAATTCCTGATAGCTGAATCTATGCATCGCGCGAGAAGGTCAACACGTCAACTTTAGACGCTTGTACTCAATCCTCCTAGACTCCTAGGTTAGACAAAATAAATATGATTCTATGAGAAAACTACATCAGTCCAGATGCAGGCAGACCAGCCTGTATGTACAAAGCACGAATTATTGCGAATTATTCCGGGCAAACAAACAAATCAACAAAAACTGGTTTCCATTTTTTCATGTCCTTATTAGAGTTAGTGTCGAGTTAGCTTCGAACTTAGAACTCTTCGTTCGTAATAGCGCTACTCTCAATGCACTACTACGGCTACATATTTGTTTACTCGTATCCTAGGATTTGTAGCCCTAGAATAGCAATCACGGACGTCGTAGACTAGCTTCCCAGAGAACGCTATTATTCCCATAACCAGTTTCGAGTCATTTTAATGGAATTCACGCTTTAATCTTCAAACGTTCTCCTACTATTTATACGCCATTTACTTGAATGCAGTGCAACCAAATACATTCTTTATTACTAGCATCTTGGTCCATCCTGAGAGAATAAATTAGCAACCGGTCCGTCTAGCCCTTTCTCAGTTCTGGCTAGATTTCCCTAGGACTGTTATGGAAGGATGCGTTCGTGGTGCAGGCAATCAAGCTGCAGACAATTGTTACAGCAGAGAGATGTGCTACACACACATTACATTTAGACAGACTAGGCAGACATTAGCTGTAGACAGTTCTAGCAGCTAGCAGGAAAGACATCTAACTCAAGAGTAACTTCTTTATCGTACTTGGGTCTACAAGGTCGAAGGTTACAGAAGGTTACAGCAGTGCAGACTGCAGACCCGCGGTGATCTTACATTTTTTAATAGTGCACAGCGCTTAACGTTAGGCACTTAAGTATGAGGAGACAATCTATCAGTTCTTTTACTCAATCGCCGCATTCCTAATTGCTAGAGGTCAATACAAAGCTAAAGGCAAAAAAGCCACTCGGATCGCGCTTGCATCAAAGGCTATTTGCAAGGAATTTGTAAATTTTTTATTTATTTGCAAAAATTTCCTAGAGATTTTCTTAGTAGAAACTTACGGTAATGTCAAAGAGCATTTGGTCACGGAAAACGGCAGCTTTCGTTGCTTTACGTTTAACATACGGATTGTCTTAATTTCTCCGGATCTAACGTTGATTCACCCCAAATCTTTGATTTTACCCCAGTATGGGCCCGCGCCATGTAGTTTCCGATTATGTTCCTAATTAAACGCTCGGTATCAACTAATTAAAACGTAGTTAAACTGAATTTAGCTCAAGTAGATCAAGTACAAAAAAAAATATCTAGTTTGCAATAATCCAGATAACATAAAGAGAAGATGTGGGTTCCAAATCCAGGTACACAACACTTGTTTTTAAAGTAGTATTAATTTGTAGCGTAAATGCTTTCAGAATCATGACATACGTAATTTCATTTTCCAATTATTAACAGTATTAGTCAAGGCCAAAGTTCTTTTGTACTACTTCGTTTGCGCATTGCAATTAATCCGGAAATTTTTCAGAAAACGGCGATGAGTTCTATACAGCAACACCGAATCGCAATCCTGGGTTCGGTGTATTTAAGCCAAACAAACGGCTTCGCTCCGCCAGCCAGTCATCCCCTTATGACCGCCCGATTCTTATGGACTTTAGTCCCACGGAACGATCCACAATTCCAGATGCCTCGTCTCGTTACTCTCATCAACAGCCTTCGATGCCTCTCTGCCTGCCTGCTTCTGATGTAAGCCAAACCGTCGGCCCGAACTATCCGTCTCAAACCAGGTTACTAGCCACGTCCCCTGGCGGCGAATATTCAGACACCAGAATTCCGTGGTCCCTGCCACCAGATAGACCCCCGGAAACGTGGCGTCCCACTGCAAGCCATACTGTAGATGTTAACGCTAACAGCAGAAGTATTCCGCCAATAGCTGCTACAACCAGCATCATAGACCGATTGTTGCAGTATCGAGTAGAAGGCGGGGAATCCACCAGCTTCTGCAAGATAGCCATTGGGAGTTTGATGAAAAAGCTGCAGGCAAGAAGCAAGAGTTTTAAAAAATGGATCCGACACTAGCACTTTAGCATATTTCGTGTCAATTAACTCAGCATTTGTATTCTCCAGGACCACGAGGACAAACGAAACAGTTTGATTGCAGCTATAACGACGAGAGGTTTGCAGTCCAGGGATTGCGTGCCTATACAGAAAACACTGGATGGTCGGCTACAGGTTAGTCAACCATTTACCTATTATAGAACTACCTTTCTTTTAGATTTTTGAATATTAATAGATTTACTACAAGGGCTCCTAATTTTTTGAGCACAGATAGACGGGAAGAAAGTGTTTCCGCATGTGATCTACGCAAGGATTTGGCGGTGGCCAAATGTAAAACTTAGTAATCTTAGACATTCGCTACATTGTCAGTACGGTTTTCATATGCAACTGAATCTGGTTTGCGTTAACCCCTATCACTACCAGCGCATAAGTCCAAATCCCGATCAGGATAATAGAGTTCCTTCTGTTATCTCAACAAATACTCTTGGTAAGTTACACAAAAAATACGCGGAAACGCACTGCAGAAATCGCTTGTAAACTTCATTTCTTTTATTCATCTGATATGTGCTTATGTACATCTGTATTCTTTCAATTCCCACTACCGGTTCTTCTGATTCAAACTGATAAACAATTCTGCAGACGGCAAATCACCAGAAGCCACATCTACGTGGACGTCTACCGTTCGCGAAACGCTTCCTCAAAGTTTTGTGGCGCACCCTGGTGTACATTATAATTTGAATGTTTCCGATTCCGCCTCTGCGGAACAGTCCCGGACACTAGACTCAGGCGAGGAACAAGATAAATTTGTTTGGCGCTTAAGTTTGCTAATTCTACGAAAACTTTTTGAATCCTATTTAATAATTCTGTATTATAGGTGCACAGTATGATCAAATGGCACCATCACGAGTTGCCAGCATGCAATCTGTTCTTCCCTACGCATCTAGAAGCGGTTATCGTTCCTGGGACACCTGCTCGACACATCCTCCTCAGGTTTCGCGGAATGGTTATCCAATCAATGTATCCGTTACTCCGGAGCAATCTACACATCCGACCGGTATTACCTCTTCTTCATCTCCAGAAGCTAATCCAAGGCTATGCTTCAAACTTTGAGCTTGAGATTTCAATTTTCCAGGGGAACCCTATGTGGAAGAACATTACGCTAACCCCATGGACTTCTCAAGCTTCCAAGCATTCACTTCACAGCAGCAACCAAAATATTGGTGCTCGATTACGTACTTTGAATTCGATATGAAGGTAGGTGTTGATGGAAAATTTAAAATTCGGACTTGCTTGTGCCCTTACTATCCTGCGAACATTGCATCATCATATCTCCGTGCAGGTTGGTCAAACGTTCAAGTCAAACTCTGCAACATCGAACGTAACGGTCGACGGATATGCGGACATATCCTCCGAGAGCAGGTTCTGTTTGGGAGCACTTACTAATGTGCGAAGAGGCGAACAGAGTAAAACGGCTCGGTAATTGCATGTATAATTACTTAATTCTTAATAGCTAATTATGTTTCAGTGAATTGTATTAAGGGTCGCATAAGTCAAAGACTTATTTTGATTCTCAGGGCTCAAATCGGTAAAGGTGTTGAATTAGAGCATAGAGCCAACGGAGATATTTGGCTCAGATGTCTGTCCTATCAAAGCGTTTTCGTGGAAAGCCATTATTTGGACAAAGAGGTTAATAACACCCTAGGATTCTCTGCCCACGAAATATATCCCGCAGTTTACTTAAAGATATTCGATTTGAACGATTTTTATAATGGAATCATGCAAAAATCTTCCCAAATCATCGCTGCAGCGGAGACTGATAACGGTAAAACTATGCTACGAATTTGAGCAATTACTTATGGTTACTGTTTTGTTATTTTGTCAGTGAGTGTTTGTTTGAAGCAGGCGCTACCTGCACTTCCGGAATCCCTCTGGATTTAATCTTTGAGAATGGCATCAGTGCTGACGACAACCGTCGCTTTTGTACGCTCCGCGTAAGTTTCATCAAGGGATGGGGATCTGATTTGATGAGGAAATCCATACAGGAAACTCCATGTTGGATAGAAGCAAGTGTTTCATTCTAACTTTATTACATGGCCTGGCCATTGCTTTTATACTAGCATCATTAAAATTCTAACATCAAATTTCCTTTTTAATTTCAATCACGCAGGTCCATTTGTACCGGCCTTTGCAACTCTTGGATCAAGTTTTGCGAACGATGTCTAGTCAAGTTAGTGTTAGGAGTAGGCTTAGTCGAATGAATCCACAAACAAGCTTTGATATTGTAGACACGGATTCAGATTGAACCATCACAAGTCACAAGGTTCTAGAGACAACTCATCTTGAGACTTAGAAAACGAATACAAATGAGAAATTTATAACAAAACAGAGTTTTTGTATTCAGGGTATGAAGTGATTAAAACTTTCTCAAATCTATTTGTGATACGACGTTAAACACGGTCAAGTACAACATATTAGAGTAACGAAATGACTTGAATGGTAAATCTAAAATACTGTACAAAAACAAAAGCTTTTTTCTACCTGCTTGGCATCTAAATTATAGTGTACAAAAATAAAATCACTTCTCTACCTGCTTGGCAATATTCTGGATTGCTAATCACACAGAGTCGTTGAGAGGAAAACGTGTATTTGTAAGTACAAATTGAATATAAAAATTATTATTTTAATAAAAATTTCAAAATTTTAATTCTAATCTGCTCAGTTATTTTCCAAGTCATGGTACTCAAACCATTCTATATTTTATTCCTCCTCTAATTGCGGAGTACTAGTTGCTATAAGCAAAGATGGCTAGTTTTTCAAAACGTTTTTAGCTGCAAAAGTTTATTCTTGTAATGCCCCATTTCTGTTGGTTCGTAGAGCCATAGAGTTGTATGCGGGAATCCAAAAGTGAGAATCCTACGGAATTTTTTATGTTCATTATCGATAAATAATTTCTCTTTACTCTTCTGACTTTCCGTTACGATTTTTAAATCGGTCGTTGACAATTAAATCCAGCAAATTCCGTAAGTAATTCGCCATTTGATTACAAACTATTTCGTTTTCGAATGTATAATTTTAATTGATCAGCGTATACCAAATCCTTAACCCAACTATATCTTACGTGTCTAAGAATATGTAGTTAAGCGAGTAGATGAGGTCAACTCAACAGTCATTTTAATATTCCTTGGAATTATTTCAGGCAATAGCAATTCCGTCAGTATGCTGGGAATACGCACGGCTGATCGGCTGTGCCGATCATCCCTCAATCCAATTTTTCGAACCATGGCTAAAGTGTCATCTTCAACCACACCTGCTACTACATCAGCAGGAAAAGATATTGAAGCATTAGTTGCTACGAAAATTGACCCGAAGTTGTTAGAAACGCAAGGAAAGTTTCCAGGTAAAAGCCATTTCTTCCTTAACACAGAGAGTTGCCTCGTGATCGTTACAAACAATGTAATGATCTAATGTCTGTAGTTATAGTGTAATCCTTAAATGTTGATCTTGATAGGGATGCCAAGACACAGAGTTAAGTTTTTGGACAAGGTATGCTTGGTTTGGTCAAGCCATTACAAAACCTTTGCAGACGTACCGCCCACAGTTGAGTAAGTTTGGGACTGTCAAACTTTTTATTCTCTGAGAGTGTTACTGTTATATACTATGCGGGATAGTTGAACTCATTTAAAACGCTAATTCCTTTGTTTTCCAGTTACGAAGAGATCCATAAATCCAAAACATATGCAAGAGTTCGTGTCAATGTCGGTGCACTGTTTATTGGCGCCATGGGGTGCGTCCTAATGGTTATTCTCGGGAAGAACGCTGCTAAACACGGAATATCTGTTGAATCAGAAAACTTAAAATGGCATAAGGAAATCAACGAGGAACATAGGCTACAGCAGGAAGAAGGTAGCAGGAAATAAGTCAGTGAAGCAGATCAGTAATAATCACCATATATACATGTAGTGTTCTTTCGAATTTTCACGGGTACACCCTGTAAAAAATCCTGTACTAAGTTATATAACGAGTTGGTGTTACCTCTTCCTCCTAAAGTTTCGCAATATTTTTTCCCTCGGTGGACTTTTAGAAATATTCTGTGAATAAATGTTCCGGAGAAAATCCTTGAAAAAATTAATTTTTAACCCCTTGGATTACTAGGATACTGACATGGAAATAATTTCACACATTGGATTAAGTATTTACTGCTGACTGCAAATTAATCTGCGTTCGAAACATTCAACCAGGTTAACTAGCGAACATTGTAGTGAACTTTACTGTACTAAAATTCGTATATCTACTCAACCACTACTTTGGTGCAACCAGGCAGTCTCCGGTAGAGGATGATATATTCTTCATAGTCATTCGTCCAGTCCCACATATTCTTCATTTAACTTAATTCCTACTCGGCAGTCAATTAGCTGGTTTGTAAAAGCTCCTACATCGTTCGTTGTAAATTTTCAATGATCTACCACGTATGACTTCATCAACATCCAACTGTGTCTGCAGCTCACGAAGCTAAAATTGAAATAAAGTTATCAGATTATTCATCTCTTGACTATATTGTATATTAGTATTTTCTCTTGTGAATCAATCAACGGGAAGTGTTCCAGCTTAAAACTTATAGCACCTTCTGTTGCTCCTTTTTGAGCGCCCGTTGAATTTGATGATTATCCGGCTGAGCTTGCCTTTCCTGAGCCAACGTCTTTATTTTTCCTTTAGTGTAATCTATGCACTCGGTAATGCTTTCACTGCGGGTAGTGTGACTCGATACTAACTGCAAGAAAAATTTGAGGCGGGTTATTTAACCCACTTTGAGAATAAATAGAACAACCGAATCATCACATCCATAAGCTTAACTTACCTGGGTAAAGAGACTTTGGCACGTGGCGGCAGGGTTGACTTTTTCCGCGAATGACTGCGTTGGAATAGTCGTATTTAACTCATAAACTATCCGGTCATCAACTTGCCTCAGATTTTTTAGGACATCCTAAAAGTAAAAATACAAACGAATAGAATTCAATTGCTCTCATGTTTAGTTGCATGACCTTAGGTTTAAGCTAATATAACTTACCAAAAACTCGCTTAGGTCTTCGCAAATGCTCATTTTAGTGTCGTACAGTATTCACTAGAAATCTGATACTTTTAAACCCCCGTATCGAATAAAATGTATAACAAACTTATCTAATTAGGTTTTCCTTGTTAAAAGTTAAAGCGCTCTTGATGCTTGATAAGTCGATGATCTTATGTTCAACGGAATGGTCTACTGCTTCCGAAAACTTATTTCAGTCTCCAAAGGATTTTTGTCCCTTGAAGCAGTCTATTTAACTTTTTATTGAAATCCAGCAACGCAGATGAATTTTGTAATTATATTTATTTCTCAACTCGCTATAACAGAGCGCCGTACCAAAAATAAGCCTTTTCAAGCTTGTAAAGAGTCGAAAATACGAAAACTACTATTAACATCAGTATTATGTAATATTTTAGAGTAGTATTTTCCTATACTTGTCCTGTACATGCATTTCTTCACGTGCACACTCGCAATCGCAAATGATCCGATGAGCTCGTGTAAAACTTGAAAATGGCGCGAAAGCAAGTTCATTTAGTTATGAGTTATGGGCAGAAATTCTGTCATATTCATTTCATTCGTAAATTGACGATCGTTGCATTTTGAAGCGCTTATCCTCGTAGCACGATTGACCCAAAAGATTGTAACGTAAGGGAAGAAGCTTGTTAAAATGATTGAGACTCCCTCTGATGGTGAAGCTTTGGTTTACTGTACTAAAAGATCCTTCTCCGACTATTTAAGTAACTGAATTAGCAGTGTCATCATACTGTGTTGCTCTAGCAGATCTTAAGCTCCCCTCTCTGGGGCATTCACGCACGCGATACAACTAATATAATAATTTCATAACGATTATCGTTCCTAAGCCTTCCAGGACCTCGTCCATGACATGTCACAGTAAATAAAGCAGTTCTATCAAGAGGAACCCGCTAGAATCTCAAGTAAGGATATGAAACATCTGTCTAGATCGGGGTTAAGCTGAAGATCTGAACCGGGCACTCACTCAATGTTGGACGAACGCAAAAATGCTGTAGAGAGCCCATGCAGCTAACTTAAAGCCCGCGGATTAGAAAATCAAACGTTTTTTTAGGATTTGATACTTTGCCCGAATCTAAAATTAGATGCAAGCGATCTAACGGTAAGAGGATCACTAGATGCTAGTATCTTATGATGCAATCCTTATATACATCTCCCAGAAACATTGTACATGATATTTTTCACACGCATTCGCAAGCGTTGTGGCGTACGAGAAATATGTGCAGACTGAATGGCTATTCTAAAAATTCTAATTTAAGATCTCTTCGAATCTTCTATTACCTACTCATGAATTTTTCCTCGCCCTTCAAACCTTCACATTGTTTTGAATACGCTCTTGTTACAACATCCCACAGCCAAGATAGTGTCCAAATGACTACAGTTTGCTGCATCTCGCCTCAACATTCATAAGTGATGTATTGAAAATTTCCAAGAGGCTTCAAGTTTGAGAAATGTTTAGGAAAACATCTGCACTAACTTGTTAAATGGTCTCTTCATGATTCAGCTTTGTGTCCTTCCAAGAGTTCCCGAGGGCGGATATTCCATCTAATCCTGTATTTCCTCCCCAACTGTAAACCTGCTAAAGAATGGCCACTCTCAATCTCGTTACCCGAGTCAATCAATTAGCTAACTGACTGGTGACACCTTGTCACACCCCTAAATTGGTGAGTCATGTGCGGTTAAAAGTGCATTTAAATTCCTATAGTAGTCGTAGACTATCGCTAAGTAATTAGTAACCTCCAACCTACCGTAGTAATTGGTATGTGGTTTAAAAAGTTTCTTCCCAAGAAAGGCCCTATTTCTTGGAGGAAAAAGAAAAAAGGTATTTGGGATTTTACAAATTTTGTTTTTTTGTGAATTTAAGTTCCGTTTTGTTTCATTATGTTTTGAATCCATATATAATGATGCTTTAAATCGTCGCAAGAAACAACATAATTTGGATTTTGCGCAGTTTGTAGCTATCAGCGTTTTCAATTGTGAAAATTCAAACGAGATTCGTCAACATAAAATTTTATACCAGTTTTAGCATCCAAAAAACGTTTATTTTGCAACAATTGCTTCTGAAGCTATATTGCATCCTAAATTGGTTACAAACGCTACCGCGGCAGGCAGAGGAGAAACGCATAAAATACTATTGCCAACTATGTAAACTGTTCCTCAAAGTGCACAAGGCTTTAATTGTAGTACTAATTATATTCAATCCGTCCGAGAAGCTTTTCTACACTTTATCATGCTCTCTAGAACATTTACGTTCTCTTTTCTATAACTCATAACACCGCTAATTTATCCTCCCCCGACGCATGAGAGGAGCAAACGCCTTTAACTGTGCAACCTAAACGACACTATACTCATCTGCAGTTTGTTTGTGGTCAGAGCGAATTTGGAGTTTGCATCTCACGTTTGCATGGTTACTTTAAACTCAAGATGCCATTGAAAACATCATTTGAGAGCCTTGAGTGAATTACTCACCTGTTGCTATCCTTGAGAGCAAGAAATTCCCTATTCCCAGTCCATGGAATCAATCATAACATGTTCATATAACGCTTAAAAGCAATCATGGTATTATTCAGCTGCCTCAAGTCCACTAACTATAGCTTAAAATCCTAAAAATCAAGTCAGTTTAACTGCTAGTACTTTGGAGTAATTTCTGTAGCAAAGCGCATGAGATAAATCTAGGCGGGAAGCAAAATTTCTCCAAGGGATTTTTTCTCTTGGCAGGAATTCCTCATTCCCTTTATCAGGAAAGGAAATATTGTGGACGTTCTTCAGCTCTATAGGATAGTATTACACGTGTAGCATATTTGACAGCTCTTTAGATAATGAAAGTCTTATTCATCATTAACTTAGTTTCTTGATATTCCGAGTAAAAACACTCCCACAATTAAAAAGCACAACAGTTATGTGACTGTCATGCATTAATCATCATGTAACTTCCACATACAGTAATTTTGACACAAACTCTGAGTATTAGTTTTGCAACTTCAGTTGTCTTAATTCAACTTTAAAAGTATTCCATTGTGATCATGTTTATTTAAGCTTCGTACCTAACAGTTCAGCTAGTACACACCAAAATGAAATCGGTTATAAGTTACGGTTTACGGTCGCGTAGGCCAGGCATATCATTTTCTCCAGCAGGTTCACCAACTTCTCGGGAGCTCAAATCCAGAGGTATTTGTGATTGGTGTTAACTAAACTTGTTCGAATTGATTGACTGAAATAGATTGTTCCTGATTCCAGGTAAGAAGCCATCATTCCTCCGGTTCACCCATACAGCTTCTTCAGAAGAAGACACTCAAGAAGAGGAACACGTCGATAGCAAAATGGAGGAAACCAAAGACCCAGAGGCGAAAGCTGATGAAAAGGTCGGAGATGATGAAGACGATCGCAATATACCACTGACAGAGAAATTAAGAAAAGAAAGCAAAAAGGAGGAGAAAGTTTCTGTATTTCCTCCGAGTTACATGGTGATGAGGCTGGCACCGAATATTCAACCCGCCGCCGTGTCATGGCTCGCAAAGAAGATAACCGGAAAGAAACATGATGGTGGTGCAGAATTGCTCTTGAGGTCAGAACCTTACAGTGGCAAAAAGAATGAGGTAATTTCAAAAATTGCAACTGCCACATCCTGAATTTCATGTTACTGCACCGTGTAACTCAATCTGAATCCACAAACACCGTCTTTATATTTTCAGAGCCTAATCCTTCATATAAGTTCATCCAAGATTAGGTTTCTGGAGGTCGCAGAGCTGATAGAAATTAAGAAAACGGATTCACGAGGAGTCCTCAGAGAGTTTACCGTCTCAGATTTGGATAACTTCCTATACGGTAGCATCAAACTTGATAATCTCTTAACAGTTGCCGAGAAGCAGATGATTGTCTTGCACGAGCTGGAAAATATTCGAGCTCAATTTGACGAACATTGCATTCCTGGATATCCCGCAACTTCTCTCTTCCCAGGACAATCAATACGTACGCAACCTTACAGTGATAACTAAAATCTCATCATTTTAAATTCAAACAATTAAAACTGAAACACTTACTTCCCTGTTTCTAACACTTCCAGTTCAAGTGTACCTACAAGAAAGCCTCGTTTCGGATTTCTATCCTCTTCACGACTCCAAAGAGCTTGATCAGCTTGGAGCCAAGTGGTATTGGGCTCTGTTTCAAGCCCAGCCTTTTGGTAAGCGGACGTAACAGCACAAAACCTAAGCGATTTTGATAATTGTGCTTACATTCTTTTTTTTGTATTTCAGAGGAGATTCGCAAATATTTTGGCGAAGCCATAGCTTTATACTTTTCCTTCCTGGGATTCTACACAACATCTCTCTTTGCACCTGCAATCCTCGGGATTTTTCACATGTTTCTCCCAGAATCCGCATCATCCACCTCCATGGCATTCTTCTGTATATTTAACCTTATCTGGGTAACTATATTTCTGGAAGTATGGAAACGAAAATGCTCCGAACTAGCTTACGTCTGGGGAACATTACGAATGACAAAGTGGGACGAACCAAGAGCCAATTATCGCGGTCTGCCTTCTGTAGATCCCGTCACGGGTAGATACCAAGCTAAATATCCGGCATGGAAAACCATGCTGAAGGTGTGTACAGCATAAGCCAACTTGAACTTGAGATCTCCAACTCTTTCACCATTTTTATAATTACAAGTTACGAAACTTAACCTTTGGCTTTCTATGTAGGCTTATGCTGTATCTCTCCCAATTGTTTTGGTCTGTCTATTTGGAGCCTTCTGGATCATGTTGTACTCGTTTTGGGCTGAAGAGGCAATGATTGAAGCCAAGCATCGGTATGGTAGTAAAATGGCCGGAATGTTTGTCATGCTGCCAAGTATTGTTTACGCTGGTTTGGTCTGGTTTATGAACTTTTACTACAGGCAATTAGCCAACTATTTAACTGAATGGGGTAAGTGAGCTAATCATCAGTGTACTTGTTAAATCTATTACGTCTTCCCAACGCAATTTAAATTATAAGCAATTTTCAAAACAACTTGCAGAAAATCATCGAACGCAAGCACAATTTGAACGTCACCGAGTCACAAAGCTTGTCCTCTTTGAATTCGTCAATAACTTCATGTCTCTTTTCTACATAGCTTTTTATATCCAAGATTTCGAGATGCTTAAATCAGTAAGAGAATATTCAAAACTTAGTTTACAACGCATACAGCCGTATCTTAAACAAAAATGTCATTTCTTTACTTTATAATGAATTACAGCAAGTAACCGTCATGTTGATAATACAACAAGCCATTAACCACTTTCAAGAGGCTCTCCTCCCACTAGTCATTAAAAAGGGATACAACAAAGTAAGTTCTTGATCGTCTCCAATATCTGATAGCTTCCAATTCTAATTACGATTAAAACTTGAGAATTTCATGTATCTAGATCCGAGAGTTCTTGAAGCAAAAGTACCCACGCAAGATGAAAATCATTGGAATAGGCGCTACAGAGAAAACGCTAGTCAGCAACAATAATAGTGCTAATGCTAACGCTGAAGATTCAATTTGGGCTCCAAGCTCCCTTGGTCTTAAGTGTTTGGATCCTGCAGATCCTCGCATAGAGATTTCACGGAATGAAGGAGACATGGACCCTTATGAGGTATGCAAAATTTCAATAGAGTTTTCGATTTTAGTTTCTGTGAGCGTCAAACTACGCATCCAAACTGTATCGCGATATGTTTTTTTTCAGGGAACTTTCGACGATTATTTGGAAATGTTCATTCAGTTCGGATACGTTTTCCTCTTTTCTGCTGTGTATCCGCTAGCTGCATTCTGGGCTATAGTAAATAATGTTTTGGAAATCCGCGCTGACGCTTTCAAGCTATGTAAAGTCTTTCAGCGTCCTACTCCGAAACGCGTCAAGGACATTGGTGCATGGCAGGTAAGAACCAAATATTTGGATCTGCTACGTTACATCTGCATTGATAACAAAAACTTTACAAGCTTCTTACAACCAATTTTGAACCCTTAACTGTATTCATGCGTAATCAAAGCTGGATACGCAACTTTGGAGCGGTAAGCGGCAGAACAAATATTTCGATTTTAAGGTAATTTCTAAAAGCTCGTCTGGAACTATTCAGGTTGCCTTTGAATTAATGGGTGGAATCGCGGTCATGACCAATTGCGCCTTATTGTGCTTGTCACCGAATCTCCGCGCTTGGGCGCCCAACATGAGACCTGCCGAATGGCTTCTACTCTTTGTTGTCATCGAACATTTCCTCTTGGCATTAAAGCTAGCCCTTCGAACGCTTATCCCGGATACACCTGCCTGGGTCAAAATTGCTATGGCTCGCCTTGAGTACCAATCCCGACAAGCTTTGAAACATGAGGTAAGCCCTTTGAAGAGAAACACTGAGAACCATAATAATTATAAATAAATTACAAATATCACCTACTCATACAAATGCTTCGGATTTACAGCAAGCCCGAAAGGCCCACAGGCAGCTTACCCGGAGATTCAAGACCTTCCAGGGTCCGCGTACCAAGAAAATACGGTCGCCAATTATTTTGAAGAATGATCAAGTACCTGATCTAAAACCAAGTTCTGTAGTTACAAGGAGGAAAAACGTTACTGCCGCAGCATCCTTAACTCCGTTAACGTAGCAGAGTGCCTTCCACGTCACCTGAAACTATTATCGACCGACAATGCCAAGAGAATGAAAAGAGATAGTATATCGTTTCGGTGTTCACATAATTTGGTGTTTATGCAAGATTTGAATTGCTCTCTACAAGAAAACTGAAGCTAGGGATGTTGCTTTACATTAGACTGATTTGTAAATTGTAAATAAGATTGGATGTGAAACAACTGGATGTACATAGCCATGGTGCTTCTTTCAAAGCCACTGTTCAAGTTTCAATATCGCCTAACGACTAAAAAGAACTTATTCGATTCAAATCCGTAAATTCTCAAAAATGTACTCTAATGCACAATCAACATGAACTTGGTAGTGCAGCTTCTTCTGTATATTAAACATAGACTGATAATTAAACCGAAATCCACAATTGAAACTGAGACTGCAAGCACAAATTATTTCGGATTCACCTAATCCTAGTTAAGCATCGATTATCGAACTGTCTACTTTATCAAAACGGAAAAATAATTGTACACAGCAAGAATGCCACTGGAAAATTGTTTGAATAATAATGAACAAAATAAGCGTATTTAACCCTTAAAAAATAACACATGTACTAACCCTTCATATTTTTAGAACATCAAGATTTGAAAATACCTAACAGAGTAATGAGAAGAAACACGAAAAAATCATCCGCTTGTCATATTAGCAGTGGCAAAAAGTCGTATAGTTCAACCTTAACGGACTGTCATTTTAAGCCTTGTAGGCATATCAATATCTTAATTACTGTATCCGTATGTGTATACAACAAGTATACTCTGAAACAACAACGTTACTACTACCTGGTAGGTGTTCCTGAAGGGAAAAAATAACAATACACAAGACAGGTCAAGAAGTTGGAAACAATCAACTACACTCCAAACTTATTAAGCTTGTGCTTCTTGTATATATCCTACATTCCAAGAATTGAGTCCTCTGATGCCGGAGTATCCACTGGCTCAAGAGTGATATTCGATGAATTGAAAGCTTCGAGACTGGAAGCAGGGACGACAGTGTACCCAACAGGGACTTGAGGAATAGTTCCAACTTTAGACGAAATTATGATGGGTCGCACAACACTTCCAGCAGCTAAAGGAGGCATATTATTCTGTGATAGCAAGTTTGAATTGTTCAAATGCAAAATCTGGGATGCTGGAATCCGAATTGTTGAAATATTGTTAGGATTAATTCCCGGTGGCAGCATTCCGTTCTGAATGGCATTTTGAACCATGGACGAAGCTTTGAGAACAGGAGCACGACGTTGGATGTTGGGCTTCCGTTCTGCTCCGCCAAGGGGGTTGAGTCCAGCAGACTTAAAAGCAGCTGACTGTGCCTGGAGATGAATTCTACCACGAATCAGTGCAGCTTCCCCAGCTCTCTTTAATGCAACATTGTAATGGTTGTCAATGAAGTGATCGAAAGCTTGTCTTGTATTTCGTTCCTCTTCATTTCCACAAAACGGGCAAGAAATTCCAACATTTTTTCTACCGTGGTACGTCTTGAGATGGGCGAAAAAGTTTGACCTGGATATCGAAACATGCAGGCACAGAACACATCGAAGAAGATTTTTGACTTGGTAGCAGAAGAGAGTTTCTCGGATCTTGGAATGCTTCTTCGTACATACTTCACAATAAAGGTTCTTTTGTGCAAGTTCTTGAGCTGTTTCCAACGAAGGAAGCATGTTCCTACATTCGTATGCATGAAGAATGCATTTTGACACGTCTGTGAAAAACTGCAAGCACACAGCACACCTAAAGAATGGATCCAGTATGACCTTTTTGTACACTTCGGGATGTTCACTTTCCAGATGCATTCTTAGCCAAATCCTGGATTCGAATACTTCCTTGCATATCGGGCAGCTAAGTGCAGCAGAGGTTGATGTGACTGGGATTGCATCGAACGCATTTGCAAAGGGAACGCTGTCGCAGCAGCTTTGATGATGCTCTTGTAAGTTGTTTAGAAGCATGATAGAACAGTTACGGCACTGGAACCAGGATGCGACGTTGATCTTTGCATCCCGTACTTCTTCATCTGTTACTTCTTTATTATGTTGTATGATCATGTGACTTCGGAAAAGGTTATCCAGATTACAAGGGAACGTTTTACCGCATGTCTTGCACCCAAGAAATCCGGATCCTTTCGCTGGAGCAGTTTTTATCTTCTTTGGGGCTGGAACTATATCCGTTGAAGTACTTCGTACAGGGACCAGCTTAGGTGGGGCTCGAGTGTTCGCAGCAGCACTAGAGTGCCCGTTTGATTTGGATTCCTCTTCATTAGTAGTCATGATGACTACCGATCCGATGGTATTTACTATCTTAGGTGCAAATTCTTCCTCTGGTTCCTTATTAGCGGCAGGGTAAGTTTTTAAGATTCTTTGAGGAGATACAGTTTCGATTGTAATATCCTTTTTTGGCAATATCGGCACGTATTGTCGAGGTGCAGCTCGAGCTGTCAAAGCCGGGATTGATCCTGAAACGGGATTTAACACCATCTCCATAAATGTTCACAAACTTGAGCTTTTTCATTTTATAATAGCAGTAGTCACCCATTTCCCTACCTTGAACCTTAGTTATATTAATATTCATTTGCTGCGACGCTGGTGTCAATGTCGGTAGCTGAGGCCTCGCAGGTCGCATATTCGGACTCTTCGATTCAACTTGTTTAGACACCATAGCCCTTGCATTAACCACAACGTTTCCTTTCACATCCATAATTTCTGCAACAAAAATATTTACATTTACATACTTTTCTTCAAAATCAAGTTGCCATTGAGTCAAGGTTTTTCATACTCAGCAAATTTAATCATTATTAAGACTCACGTTTCTTAACTGCTGGCTCTTGTCCACGGCTTGAAGCCGTAACCATAGTTGCTTCAGCTTTCCGCTTGTTATCATTTCCAAAAACTCTATTACACCCTAACGTGTCGACACCAATCGACTCTTGTGATCCCAAGGTCTGGTTTATGTGCTTCACATCAATAAGGAAAGGTAGGGTGAAATCTTTCTTCGTCAGCGTAGTATTTAGAACCGGATCAGGGAAAACTAAAATATAATAGCTCATTTATAAATTCGCATTAAAAAAATCTATTCAGTTATTAATTTGTCAAATACATAATTATTTTGCCAGCGTGTTACTTACATCTGGAAAACTTTTCTCCGTACGTCTTCCTAAGAGTCCCATTAATATTCAACGACTCCTTATTCTCTGTAAGGTTAACACAATTTACATTAAAATTCCTTCTTCGTAAGATTTAATTTCAAGTCCATTCCATAAACCAAATAATGCACCTCGAACTTTCTTGGCATGTTGAATAGCCACAGATGTCTGCAAACTTTTCATACGAGCCTGGAAAGATATGAAGGATCTTGGTTCCTTTTTTTCATAAGCTTTCAGCTTATCTTCATCATCTTTTTGCATAGATGTTGTTCCGGCTCTACGCTTCATAATTTTGAAATCGCCATCTACAATTACAAAAATAAATTCAACATGACTCCATGAACTTGTTCACCAGCGAAATCCACGAATATATTTAAAAATAAATAACTTACATGGATTCAAATTTAAGGGAGAATTTTCCCCGTCTTTTCGAGTCGTGTCCGTCACATCACTACCCATTTTGATTCGGCCAAGTCGAGCAGGTGTGTCAATGATTATTCTACAGGCAAATTAAAATTCCAAAAAAATTAAAACAACTCAACCAACGTATGCTGCTAAATTCAGCAGTATCAAATTATCCTGACTTATCCTAGTGTTCGCATGGGTACACGTACCCTAAACATACTATCTTATTGATGAACCGTAGAACAAAACACGATTCTTTACACCAATTAACACTGAATACAGTATACAAACCTTGATTGCAATTCTTCGAAGTAGTTGATTTTGATAACACGATTAAAACAATAAAATCCAATAGCAGAGTAACTCAGTGATCACAATTCGAAAGTACTGAAACAATAAACACGATTCAAATTACATTTTACATCGCTATATTAAACACTATCGAGCTCAACTAGCAGATAGTCCTGAATATTAACAAAAACCATCGGCTTTCTGGTAATGTAGCATTGAACACTCTTCAACATAGGAGGATCCAGAGCAGCAGTGCTGCTTACTGGGGACAAAAAGGAGGGATCAAAATATTTCATAAGCACAACAGCATTGAACGGAACTATCATCGGCCGTCCCTCTACCATACTTTCACATATCCTTTACCCTTATCTCGAACAAGCCAACTCATACTCAAGGCAGTACTCCGATGCACATGTTCAGTTCAAACGACTCCACCAGGATATTTCCTCCATCCAAATATACAGTAGGATCAGGTGAACACCAACACAATTCGTTCAAGGTTCTCGACTACTTTTACCCCTAGAGGTTTCGATCATCATAGCATCAACCCACAAATGGCTGCCTCTACTGCAGTGTACTCTACTGACAGCCAAACAGAAAACTCGCTTCCTCACTTTTCTGATAACTCTCAACTTCACCACGTACAGCAGCAGCTTCGCCTGTTCTCTTCAGAATCTCACCTTTAATTCTGGAATAGTCCCTTCAAACTCTTTAGACCGAGAATGGTTTCCTTAACAAATCTTATTTCATCATAGTTTTCAAATACCTCTCAGCAACATTTAACATGACAATTGCTGAAACTTACAAAGCGCTTTATCTAGCCGAATACACTTTCTTCATAAACAAATCTTCTTTGCCAAAGCTTAATACAGTTTGCAGAAAGAGACGATACAAGCTAACGTCACCAACACTCTGATTCGGTTGTTCAATATTTGCTGATGCCTGAAATCAATACAAATTTAAATACTTATCTCAGAAAATTATTGTTTCCATGGATACTGTAATTAATAATAACAAGCAGTTACCAACATAAACAGCTCCTGAGATTGTAGGATAATATTTCCAGAGGTCTATGTTTACTACTCCTCAAGGTCAGCCGAAAACTAAACACAGTAAAAAACACATTCGATGACATATGCAACTTCAAGTAGCTAATATAACTACTGCAACGGGTTGCTAAACTTTATAATACCATGGAAATATTTGAATGGTTGTAAATGGACAAATACTGTCTCTTACTTGTCTTCCGTAAGTAAATATTTCAAAATATACTGATTATTCAAATACCTAATTAATTACCTGATGCCAGAAGACGTTCCCTGCCAGTTGCCAGTTGATTATGAGGACTGGTTTAAAAGTGTACCGTAGCAATTAAAGCTCCAGCACAGATTGCAGATAATCGCTAGTTTCAAAATTAGGTTTATTAATTCTTAACCCTGTTTTTCCACTTATACCTATTTATTTATTTCAACTTTTTATTTTTGAAAGACAAAACGGCCATTAAAACTCCAAGCTTCGTTCGTCCCAACACTTCTCCTAGCTTTCTAAGCGCACCAATGCCGTGCTTGCTTTTGCTTCCTACTGGTAGATGGCGTTACTTCTCTTGTTTGTGCAAGGAATACAAACGTTTTGCCCAGCCACATCACATCGAGTGAAAGCATGGTTTTCTATGCAACGGAACGAAATACACACAGCGCAACTGTCTAGACGCCGCATGGATCTAGAATATATAATATAAATATTCAAAATGTAAGTCCCGCCCTGCCTATAGCTATGACTTCGGGGATTTTCCCACCTCTTAACCTATCAAAGTATTTCATCTGATTCTTTCACTACGGGCCAAAAACGACTCACATGGCCTGCCTAATCGCCACGATTCCGCATTATATCCATTTAATATATACTAAACCATTTCCGATTACAAGTTGTTATTCTTCCACTAATTTCTCGACATCAAACAGTTTGAAGCACTTACAGAAATAAACCCGTTATAACATTTAACCCGTTCCGTTTACTGAAATTTCTCTTAAAAAGACCACCAGACCTGCAAACTATGATTTTGTACGCATCTACCGAGTTACTTTTTTTATTTACCACCAGCTTCAACCATTAGCCACCTCATTCCATCCTTAAATTCATTCCGCCAAAATTAAATCCCCTTTAGAGTGCATACATGTCACCGATTAGCAGACCTGTTATCCGGAACGTTGCCTCAGCCACTCCTACGACAGGAGATCCATCATAAGCCGGATCATTACCTAAATCCTACCCATACGGGCTTCATTCCATCACACCTGCATCCCGCTCCCATAATTGCAGGCCTCAAAACATCCGGAAGTTTCTGCTAATGGCGAATTTAAGTTGCACCACACATCATATATTCTATCATTGAAAGCGAACGAAGGCTAAAGATCCTGAACCAATACCTGCCTGTAAGTCTGCCCGCTCCCCATGCTTCTGCGTACAGAATTAATCTGTTGTAAAAATCCCCACGTTTCACAGCCACGCTACGATTCCTTCGGCAATTCATTTGCGATTTTCCATCCGCTTCAAACAATTAAACGCTCCTACAAGCGTATGCTTCTACCTTCAAACTAAACTCAGCTCATCTACAATCCACATTTCAAACTTAATACATTCTGATTGCGAACCTGCAGCCTATTCCTTTTTTCCACTTTCCCGGATTTAATCAGTCCATCACGAACTCCTAGCAGCAATATGTCCACGTTCCCGGTCATTGGGATTCCTCTATTTGCTTTAATAACTGTTGTAACGCTATACTGTGCATTGTTGAAGACAATAGTAGAGAAGACAGCCGCTCCATTAATTATCCTCCTCTTCCCTAAACTCTTTGGCCCTATCTCGGATGCATCGATCACTCTGTGGATGTCATGATCCTCTGATATTTTTAAAGAAACAATAGATTTTAAAAGAAATTACATATTTTAAAAACTGTAAACCTAAGTAGAAAACATCCCACTTAATCTTAAAAAACTCGTAGGTCTGATCGAACTAATTGCATGCTCACTCATTCATACAAGAAGAGAAGCCGAACATCGCGGTTCAAGTACGATACGCCATGGTCAGTGGTTCTTAAAGAACGGTTCAACCATACATGTTTTGGCGTGTGCTTAAATGAGTTTCCATCAAGTAAATCATCCTTCTTCCCTACCGCATCTTCTTCTTACACCTACGCTTCACATTCGACAACTGACTGATTCCCTCCTTCTGTTTCTTCTGATTCACTCGTATCTGGATATACTGCATAATCTCAAATTATGTGTGCTTATCGAACCGCAAAACGGTTGCAACTACAATGAACGGTATTGTTTTACTCGTCCAACTTTTTCACATCCAAAAACTGCGCCCCATCATCTCAACTCAGTCGCGGAATCTTCTTCGACAAGTGAACAAGGATCAGAAGAGAAAGTTTATATTCATATTCTGTGACTAGTGACCACCCAAAATATTTAAAAGCATAGCTAATAAACAGGAGAGGAAAATTAAAGTAAAATCTTAGTTCATCTCTAACCTCTCACACCTTCTCTACATTCCTTCCCTTGTCCTTGGTTAAATGTGGACTTTCCTTCCAAAGAAGTGTACGCAGATTTCTGACTACACACTACACACATATACCTCACAATATAATCGTCGTCTTCTTTGTAGTAACATTGACTTGTGGCACTAATAGTAAAATTAAAAGCGAAATTAAATCCGTGCTTCAACATTTTCGCAATCAAGGAGTTGAGAAAACTTTTACTCTTAAACTTTCTTGCTCTCATTACTCCTTCGTGCTCAGAAGGATTACGAGAGAGCCTTATCCGTCTCAATCAGCTCTTTTCATTCTTGTCATCAACTCTAAATGCCGCTCGCAGATACACATGGGAAAATCTAACCCACATACATAATTGACAACAGTAGCAGGGGCAGAAACCAAACTGTCAACAAACTCTTCAAATCCCTCCCCTTCTCTTCCATATCTTCATTTTCTAATAACATGAAGAGCAATCAGAGTAATCAAAAACGCACATTATTATTGTCTCTGCCATCATCCTCGACAATAAAGAGAAGACCATTAACCCAGCCTCGTCCGTTTCCCTTTCCCTATCTTTCTGGAGATAACAAACTTTTTATTGCATTTACCATTACCGCAGCCCTCCTTTTACTCTTCTTACCCAACTCTTCCTCAGCGTACAATGAACCAGACCCTGAGGTGTATTCCTCAGGTCCGATTCTCTACAAGCTCCAGAACGTGGACCAGGATTCAGCCACTTCCGGTGGAGGCCTCCCTTGGAGCCAACTGGAAACTTCTCCTAAAGTAAGCTGGAACGAAGTTTTAAAATACTACAGGGACAACGGCTACGTGGATTTTAATCCCAACGCTCCTTACGCTGGTCCAGACGCTCCTGCTCAAAATGAAGAAGACAGGCAAAAGTCGTTGTCAGCAGACCCTGCTCCTGCCACGGCCTCTGGGTCCCAGCATCACCACCACCATCAGGAACCGCAACATCATCATCATTCCCATCAGCAATCCCATGGACATGGCGGTAAAGCTTCTAGCAGCGTCAAAGGCCATTCTAACCACCATCACCACCCTAAAGCTGGCTCTAATTCCGCCTTGTACAATTTCCTCATATTAGCAATCCCTGTCATATTTGTCCCAGTCATGGCCCTTATTTGGGTCGCCTTACTTGCTTCCCTAGCCAACAAATCTGCTGCAAGTAACCCAAATAAAATGTTTCTTTCCGGTCGAAGTGGGGGGAGTAGGCTAAACAAGAAAAAGAAATTCTAATATAATGCTTTATCCACGCAGAACCTTAATTAATTATCCACCTGCTCAAAATCCAGGTGTCAGCGTGCAAGTCCTGCGATTTATTTAGAAACCCAATTAACTAATTTTAAAGACCGGCATAGTGACTTTCCTGTTTACTCGAAGAAACTTATTTTGTATTTATTGTGTTTAATGCAACGGCCATTAAGGCTTGTTGAAATGTAGTACATGTTGTACAGCCGTGCGAGGAAGGAAGCGCGACATGTGACATGTCTACGCTATTAGTTAAAGGCGTCCATTCCAGCATTATTATCTGCATCAATGTTCTTTTAACTATTCATCTATTGTAACCGTTTCATTCCAATAACACGTATGCTTGTATCATTAACATCTGATACCCGCCGGCACTCTGCCGAAACTTTGCTCAAGCATCAACCAACGCCGCTTTCAGTTTTAAGTTTTCTGGTTTTAAAATTATGTTTTTAACTTTATGTATTATTGCTATGCTTCAGTTCCATCAGTATTAATATGCGTTGAATGAAATAAAGCAGAAACTTTGTTTAAATCAGTTTCAAATCATCTTTGCTGTGTCTGAATGCGTTTTCCCGCTTTTTCAACCTCGATCACATTTTATAGTAGATGCAGAAAATAAAAGTTGTTTGTCCATTACCTGTACTTGGCACGACTTTATTCGAATTGTCCTTGAGGACAGTGTAGATGGCAACCAAAGGATCAGAACGCTAGTATTTTGATAATTTCCCAATTCATCATGCAAGCACCATAGCATTACTTTCCCATGAATCCGCTGCAATGCATGGCACTCTCCACTAAATGCGCTGTCCCTTGAAAAATCTTATCAGACGTAATGTACACTAATTATTTATGTAAATCAGGACGGATAGTTTAAATAGTTCTCCCTCATTGCGAGAAACTGCGTTGCAATTTATCATATTTGCTATATCCCATTTCCATGTATTCTGCCTGCCGTTTTAACTCTCTAAGAATCCCAACAGATACACCATGAGGCCAGCCAGTTTTAAAAATAAGCTTGTTTTGAAGAAACGGAACAACATGTTACTAACCGTACAACTACAACCCTAATTTTAAATCATTCAAACCATTGGTCGTTATAAATACTAAGATTTATGTTCCAATCCCAGACAATTTTTGATAAACTTCACAACCTTTATCATATTTTTAACTCATAACATACCCATACTCATTATAGTAAATATGTCATCTCATGTCCCTCAGTTCCCAAAAAAATACCTTCCCTGCAAAAAATATCCTGTTCAAATCATAATTTTAACTAAAACCTACTTCGCCGCAGTCCTTTTAATCACATCCTGTAATTAAACCAGGGAATCTTTCCTTTACATTCTTTCATACTCGAAACATTTCCCTCTCGTCCTCTTTCTTTCTAAAATCTACAGCTGAAGCTAAGTAAACCAGGATTGCATTAGCAAAGTAAATTAGTGAGGCTCAAAGAGGATTGTTCGCATTCTTTATTTTCCCCATATTTGTTTCACGCACTTAAGCCATAAGCGAATATTGTGTGTATATGATTCCTTCCACCATATTGCATATGCAGCCCATTTTTTCTCTTCTTTCCTTCTTGAACCTTCTTCCTTGCCTTATCCCTGGATTACAGGATTTTGTAGCCAAGGAAACGGAAGTAAAACATAAGCACGCTCTTGAGCTTACTCAAAGCTCGCGGACAATGCGTATACCCACATTACCAACGGCAGTGCTTGCCTACGGCCGCTCTTAATCATTCTATGACTTGTGTGTATCCATTTAGTCCTCGTTGTCTTTTTCCTTGTCAGCCAACCCTGCAACACAGGTTATTAATTTCCCTGTTCACACGTACGCAGGCCCTCTTGTTGGCATCATAAGTTATGATATTCTACTTGAATCTGCAAATCCAGGCCTCTATATAAATCCTAAATATCCTCATTCCCATGTCTTTACAAGCTCAAGCGTAGCGCAGCGCAGCGCAGCCAGGCTTCCCATCTTAAACCATTCTCATCTTTCCCACCAAATTATAATTTTAATCCGCCTGACATTTTTACTATGTGTCTCACATAAATCCACCTCAATGGAGAACATCTCATCTCTTCATATCCCTCCGTTACTTTCCATATGCATCCTCATTCCTTCTTATCCCTTGGCAATTCCCTCGGCATTTCTTCCACTCATGATTTGGAAATTTTTACTTAGACCAATCTCATTTTATATACTCTTCACACACCTTTTGGCATTTCCTTCTCCTTTGAGCGCTTCTCTCCCAGTCTCCTGGCCATTTTACAGTCTTCGCATGCAATATATTATAGCCCAAATCATAATTGTATCATGGACTACTAATTACTTTCCTGTCTTTGCTCTTCTTGTCGCACGCTTTATTCCTCAGACACAATCAAAGACACACACAGAAAATCCACTTGACATACAATTGTTTTACTTTTCCCTAATTCCTCTACATCCCTGTCCCCCTCCCTTCCATAATTTGAATTCATAGCCCTTCCTGTGACAGTAAATTCGGCCTCGGCCATCAAACAATCCACTACCGCACACTACTCATTCTCTTTAGCATCTCATCTCTTCCTTGATTCCTCTAATTCCTCTTAATAAACTTTACGTTCACAACCTGACCATAAACTGCATTTAATTACCAGACGAGCTTGAGGTAGTTGTCAACCGCCCTTCATGAAAAAATATGACACACGCGTTAAATAATTGCCCCAAAAGTTTCCATCTCTCTTAATTGCCTCCTTTAATATTTGTGTAGTCCTCCAAAGCCTACCGTCTCAAACTCAAACCTCTACGAGTATCCATATATTTGTGTTAGTCGGTTTATAGTTCGGACTTAAGTGAATCTTGTTGTACAAAAATTTCAGCCTCTTCCTCTTGAAGCAATCATCATCATGAGGCTCCATACCCAAGAAAACCATAACCAACTCTCTCATACAAAATGAGATCAGCATTTAGTAACTAAACTACCAAAACATTTTCTTCTCATATCCTTAAACTTAAAATCAACCAGGTCTTCATCCCGGCCTTGCTAATTTCTTCAACGCTTTTGACATGTTGGAATGCGTACGAAGAAGACAGACATACGCGCACGCAACCAACAAACCAACCTTCATATACTCCCACTATGGACTAATTTGTCAAATTTTTAAATTATTTCCCTCCCCTATATTCCTCCACCATAGTGGCTAACTCTGAACTCAGCTTCCATCCAATCCCTCAAGTCAATCATGAACGCCGAAGGAAGTAAAAGTCAGACGAATGCCAGCATCGACAAATCTATCCAAGTCATGCTAAGGCAAAATCCGTGGCCAGATGATAACAGAAACAGTGAGCAGAAGCAGATACATTTTCATGATATTTACTGATTCCATTCAAGCCAAAGAGGAAGAATCATCCATTTTTCTTAATCTCAGCGCTCGGTCGGCTCGAAGAAACAATCAAAAACCTAATAGCTTCCTTGCTTCTGAATCAGGAGTCAATCTGGCCCGGATATCCTTCCCGGTATATTAATCTTAAAAGAATCCGCCATCACCAGACGCCCAAATTTCTCTTTTTATTTTCCCCTCCCGCCAGGCAGCAGAAGTATCTGAATCACAACCTCAAATCAATATACTTTCCATCACTACCAGTAATAATAGCCTTGAAACCAAAATATTTTTCGCCTCTGCCCTCCACCCTAAATATTTTGGAGGAAAATCAGGGCGCTTTTTCGATCTGCTTCAATTTTATTTCAAATGACCACATTTTCACCTCCTCTTTGTCGCCTCTCCATATATTAATTTATTATTCGTGAAAAAATATTTTCCCTTATCAGTTTCATTTTTCCACGCATTCCTTCCCTCCTAATCCTCTGTTTACTTTTGCTAATCAGGATTTACCACACCACGAACGAACCCGAACCCCATCCCCATCCGTTTCCGTAATTTGGCTTAAAAACCTTCCATGATATACCCTCCTTGAGCCAAAATATTTTTCTTCCCTTGCTGTCTACTGCGTCTATTACACTTTCCCTACCTGCCTACAACTTCAACATGATTTCCTCCTCTCAGATTATATTTCTCAGATTCATCATCGTTAACCTAGGAAAGCATGAACACATTTTTCCCAATTGCCTTCACGTTTCCCCAAACTTTACGTCTACCTCATTAATAAAATCCGGAGCACATCACCGCCAGTAATCACACCACCTAAATTAGCATCCGTTTCACGTTCTTCCTATGAGCTTCTGCCTGCACTTCTGACATCCAGATCATTGTAGCTTCGTCCCAGCAGTATCATCGCATTCTAGTCCCACACCTAGTTTATATTCTTCTCAGGGCCAGAAAAGCCAAGATCAAAACCAAAATCATCAAGGGACTTGGTAAGCATTTCTCTATGTTTCGTGCTGTTAGGGATGGTCCGAACAATCGCTTGCTTCTACTAATCCGCAGGTCAGTAATTCCCCAGCAGTCCTTCCACACGACACAACGATTCATCATTCTGAACGACAAGAAGCGCTAGCAACAAGTCTGTCAAGAAGGATCCATGAATTGCTTAATTAGATTCAAGAATTTGGTGGTTCAACACTGCGCTACCTGTAGTGCAACCTTGGTTCCCTAGTTTACTTATGCCTCATATTTATTCCCCAGTGTGTAGTCCAAAACCTGATCAAGCAGCCAATCCATCCTGCACCCAGACGTTGGCCACTTGTGCTGTCATACAGAGGTCTGCAGTCAATAAAATACTATGTTACACTTGACCAAGTTCCCAAGATTTCGTCAACCGTGTTGCCAAAACTAATAGCCTTAATAGTTCCCCTCCTGTGTCTTGTTATCACGAAAGACAGTAGGATAAACAGGTACGAAATCCGTCCTTTTTGGTCCGATTTGCGCGCCATGACCCAAGAGTATGAACTTTTGACTGGTTTGACTTCCCGCACACTACACTTATATATAAAGTCCGCCCTGGATTATGCCTCAAAAAATAAGCAAAAAATTAGCTTTCTGGTGCACTCAGTGGACTCTCTATAGAATTTTCGGAAGACCAAGTTTGTATGACTTCCATGGATATTATGTACTTACGGCTCCTATTCTTTCCAAAAGAAGTCAAATTGGCGGAGCAACTTTATAAGGAGGCTTTGGACCGTTCGTCTGTCCGTGACCGCGCAAGTCTTTTAGGATGCCCTAAGGTTACATTCTTGGTGGTTCTAGCTACAGATTCATTTAAAGGTCAATTATGATTTAGAAATTAAATTATTAATAAATGCTGCAGCATGAGGTAGGCAAGGGCGCTTCTTTTAATTCTCAAAGAAATTCTTTTGACACTTGTTCCACTCCTCGAAACGTTTAAGAGCAACCATACGATAAGCTGATGTATGATTAGCCTCGAGGATAATTCTCATTTCCCCTTTTCGCACTAATATAATCTCACTGGCACACACCTTCTTTCCTAACTTACCCGTGCCCTCTTTTGTCTTTCTCCATCTACTCTCCTCACACACATTCCCATCCATCCTCCGAACCAATTATTATATTCATCACCAACTCACTAATTTCCACAACCCAACCGAACTTATTCTGCAGGCTATTCCGTAAACTTCCCACAGATTCCTTACACACCTTCAAGCTCGAGTCACCTTAAACATAATGTTCGTGGCATCTCTTCAAAATACTTCAGCAGAAACCATACATAAATAGCATACCCTTGACTCAGGCCCATACATGTAGCATTAAAACCATAATTTTAAATCCCAACTACGTTTTTCCCCGTTTACTTTAAAACATTCCTGAATCCGCGATAATGTCATAATGGAAGGAAAACTAGGCGTTTCAAAGCACTTCTTCTCATCTACCAGGATTTTCCTTGCATACACTTGCAATTCAATTGCCGAACAACCAGCACTCCCGGAAGTTTTCATCCGTTGCCCTCGCCATCCTCTCAGACATTATGCATTTACTTATTGGTATCACGGAACAACTGTGTACGCAATCGAGGATGCCTCCCACGCATCTCCCGTTTAACCTATTCAATACCAAATTGATATACGCTCATGACCTCTGTTCCATCATCTTCACCGGAAATGGCATCATTTTTTATTCTTCTCGTTACAACAGCATACAATTTTCCTTCCCATTCCTCTTTTGCATTGTTATAATCCTGTAACATTTCCCCAAAGTTTCAAATCCAGAGATGTAGATCAGTAGCCCGTTTGTGTTTCGCCCCAAGCGAGCCCAACACCCAAGACAATTCTGCTTTTCTACATGAGCACATCGCACACCTCTTCAAGCCTTCACCTCACTTGTCCATCCCGCCCTTTGCGTAGGTCATTTCACTTTTCACTCCATGTCAAGAAGCAACCTTGAGATTCGCCCTTTCAAAAATCTTTGCAGCAAGAGAAAAAAGAGAGAGCAAAAGCCGCTACCAAAACAAACCATTTGCTTTCGTTTTGCCCTAATTATTATACACGACGTGTGTAAGACTACATTAGACTGAAAGAAGACGAGGAGCCGCCCAAGCAAGCAAGGCAGACTACTAAACCAGCGGACATTTATCAAACAAATCCCTGTAACAATACAACTGCATTGTAAAGAGAAAAGTACACACATCTAAAAGCATATTTCATATCTTAATGCATCATAATCGCTATAACTCCCCTCCCTTCCTTCGCCCATCATCATCCTTCAAAGCCTCAACAAAATTTCCAAACTGGAAATGACCGTGAACTTGTACGTGCAAAATAAGCAGCGATTATTTTCTCTTGTGATTTAAAATTGACTTGCTTAATTGGGAATGGGAAACCAAAGGTGTGTTCGACCATGTATATGCGCCCTTTCCATTCACTGCCCACTGCCGGACAATATGTCCTACATGCAACATGTCAAGCCTTTAATATTCAAACTTAATGTGAAATGCTTTACTCCTTCCTACATTCATTCTTGGACTGTCAACAATAAGATTACATGCTTGGATTGAATTAATCTAACTTGCACCGCACCATATATATTATATGCCTATCCACTAGCCCCCGGATAATTAGCGAGAACAAGAGAGCATTATTTGCAATTCCTAATAAATTTCACTCCTTTCCCTAGCGGTCAATCTAAATAAAATCATGTTTGACTGGATACAGATTATATGGATCTCATATTTCAATATTCCTAGCAAGCACCTCCAATGACCCATGCTGGTAGGGGCAGATGAATGACGAATTGTATATCTGCTTCAAAGAATATAATTAGTAGTGGAGTCCATAATTAGAAATTTCTCCATCAGAACCACACGTTTTCCCTCTCTTCTTGAATCTACCATGCCAGATCACGCATTGCCCACCTTTATCATTCTTGTATCAAATTAATTTTAAAATTTACAAAAAATTTACCACACACAATTGACCAAGCAGAGAGGGAGAAGGAGAGATGAGTAATAGATATGGGGGAAGCTCTCTAATAATAATAATAATCTCATTTCGCTTTTCCTTTTCGTATTTTCAAATTTTCTCGCAAAAACTCTTGACTTCACGCTACAAAAATCCTCTTTGATCTTATCTCTCCTTCTTAGTTGGCAAGGTGAAGGCAGGTGTGTATCCTTTCTACGCCAATAAATAACGTGTAAACAAGTGCGTATTCACAATGATTCTCCCAACTTTTACCCATTAAAAACATTTTGTCCGAGAGACTCTCCAATATCCTTTACAGCTGACTATCATCACAAGCACATTGTTTAGCTTAATGGCCTTTCTTCATTCAGATCAGAAAGCATGCAGATTTTACGATCCCGCGTAAAAATCTTCCAACAACACAACTTCTGAATTCCTCCCCCATCTCCGTTAAACTCAATCCCTACAAAAACGCTGAAGGGTCGACAAGTCGCAATCTTTATGGCAAACTAAATCGAGCATTTCCCCATTTTTCAACTGCACTACACCAAGGATCAAGGATCAGTACTAGAAACTCGCGATTGAGCCTAATGCAGCAATAATATTTTTCTAATGTTTCAAAACAATAAATAAATAAATCCATAACTAAGTTCAATACTCAATTACATGAGTTCAGTAAGTGTGAAAGGTTGAAAGTTAATGAGTCTTTTATAATGTGTGTGTATAGCTCATGGTTGGGGTGAGAGGAAAGGGAGATGATGTTATACAAATCCATATCTATCCATCTCTCCAATCTCGAAACTAGGTAAGAGAAAAGCGTAATCTTTCTTCATCCAAATCTCTAATTATCATATAAGAGTGCGTGCAAGCCGAACAAATCCTTTCCCTCAATCACTAAGTACCTTACCATTTCTTGATCGCCCTAGTAAGGAACGCGTGCGTTTTCTTAATATCATCACAAGAAAGTATCGCGAATATGTGAAATCTGTCCCTTTCCCTCATCCTCCCATCCTCAACACAATACAGAGCACGTAGAGAGAATCCAAGACAATGCATAATTCCCCAAGTTCAAGTTCACCTAAAGCCTAGAAAATCCATCATCCTGTTATCGTATCCTGCAGGAGGGAAGCGTTACCCACATCATCCCCCGACCACACAAACCCTCTGGCCCATCGCCCTCTACACCCCACAAACGTCTACGTCTACTACGACGACGGCACACAATTAATAATTGGGTTTGGAATAATAATTTCCCCAGTTTCTTTCTCTCTCTTTCTTCCCCCACCACCACCATTTTCAAACGTTTTAAAGGGCTCGCTTTCTGCAGATTCTACTCATTCTGCAACCGTGATCCAACTGCTTCACATCTTCCAGAGTAACCAGCTAGCTAGCCAGCCAGCAGTCACGGCATCAATTACTTATCCAAGAGATTCTCAGAATCGCCCCAGTGCCTTACTTGCTTAAAATGGAGACCCGAAAGACCTTTGCTTACACCTTGGGATGTTGTGCCGTTCTGCTAGTTTCATTCCAAGTCGCCTCAGCTGGAACCACAGTTTCCAAGGACTCTACGAGTGCATCCAGTAGTGTGGACTCCAGCCCAAGAGGCGGATGGGGCTGGGGTTATCCAACGGGTTACTCCTTTTCCCACGGACTGTCCAGCTTCGGACTTCCGCTCATCCTCATCCCTCTCATTTATTTCGGATTCCTCTGGTGCGTCGTTCTTTTCGGAATCGCTGCCTTCCATCAAGCTCCCGTACACCATTCTCACGGTCACGGCGGTGGTTGGCGCTCTGCTAGCGGGGGTCAAAGCCATGGTCGCTACAGGCGAGATGACTACAGTGACGACTACTATGCCACTCAACAACGGGTCATGTCCAGCTTGTAAACGTAAGTATTCCAACCTTGCTCTTGATTGATACTATCAATTCGGTTCAGTTTCTTTATGAACTCATGGCTAGCTTTTTCAGGTTCTGGCAATCGCGATTATAATGTGCACTCTTATTGTGACCTACATCGCCAGGGAGAGCCTAATTCCATCGTTTCTGGAAACTAATTATCTGTTATTCCCTTCCTTGCAGACACGCAACAATTGATGCAAAAATCTCCGCCAACACAAGAGAGCAACTCAGGATTCTGGTGAGGTGGCCCTTTTCCACGTGAGATGCTGAAGAAAATTAATAAGCTGTTTCCTTCATGGTTGTTTGTTTCTTATCTTGGTTATCGTTTAATTTATTCGACGATTATGTATTATTTCTTGACACAAAACGTACTCCTGTGAACTAACCAAAGTATCTTAAGAAAATGGACATGACGAAAAACCTTATTATTATAATTACCTCTACCTTACACAAGACCACTGCCCAGTGCAGCTCAAAACCAATCCACCAGCAACGTTATGTAGTTTGTAGTAATTTTAAATGCGTACGCAGTTGTTGACATAAATAAATGTTTTTACAATAATTTCCCGACTCGACTGACACTTTATTCTTCTATTCTCGCTATTGACTAACTGACACGCTGTCAGATATACATGTATCGTTACTGACAAAGACGCAACGAAAAGACCTTAACGTTGAACGTTTAGACACGCATAGACTTCGATACACTCGCTTTCTTTGGTGTTTCCAGATTTAATTTTAACACCTTATGCCTTACGGCTGCTCGTCCATTACCAAACCCTTGTTCTCCTACATCTCTCGTTGAATGGGTCAAGAATCTTGCATCTGGCGAAAGTGTCTCCCTCTCCACAACAATTCTCTTCGTCAAGGTGGCATTGCCAAAGGGATCCACAGTCACAACTTTCTCCGGCTTCTTCCAAACCTACCTCAACATAACAGAGCGTTTTGCATGGAACTCAATACATCCCTGGTTCAATAATCCTTTGAGGCCTAACCGTTTCCACAATACGTCATCTTGGACTCCGTCAGACAAGACACGCCATTCGAGGCCAAGAATTGAGTTATATGGTCGTTGGAGCAGGCGGACATCCGGAAAGAGTTCTTTCTCATCCCGACGTTGAGCTGTTCAATCGGATGCATTACAAAAGGATTGAGAAACCTGTAGATGGTGTTTTCATGGCAGCGCAGATTGGTGATGTCATCATGATGGCCTCCAAACAAGTGTCCAATTGTATGCAACAATGATCTGGAGACATCATATTTTGCCAATTTCGTACTTCGTAAAAGTCCAGTGATCACGGCAACATTTTTTGATGTGCACAGTCCTCCTTCAAATACAAATCATAATAGCTGTCAGCAATATTCTTTGTATCTAGACACTAAAAGTTTTTCGTATTAGTGTGAGTGACCTACTTAAGTTTGTCGCTGATAGCGTTGGTGCCATGCTATGGAATATGAACGCTAAACTGGCGCAACAAGAGCTGAAAAGCGGCGCGAGTTGTTTTGTTGCCACCTTTAGCGCATTTGATGGTGTGATTGCATTCATATTTGTAGAAAATGAATACTCTTTCCCTTCGTTTTTCAAACCATTTCCTTGATGAGATACTATTTTTCCCGCTGCTGTAGTGATTGTTATATTATCGTTTACTATTAACGATCTGATTTGAAATCCAATATTTTCCGCCAATCCGTCCATATCAAAATCCATGTTACGGAATATCCAGTTAAGGAAACTGATTAAATCAACTACTTCAGCAACTCCCCCATGAATACTACCACCAAGTCCAAATTTTTTTGCGAAATTCGGTTGGATCCAGATACATAGCGAACATATTTTTGTTGAAAGGCTGAAATGCAATTCCCAGCTCATTTAAAAATTGAATATAAACAAACTTGCTCTCCTTTAAATGCTGTATATTTATGTTGTATATATTTTTTATATTTATTAGCAGCATAACTAACTTTCTAGTATCGAAAATTGAATGCTTCGTTACTCCAGCCTTAAACTTGTAAGCTTGAATGATATCTTCATCCGGGTTATCTTCTTGATCATTGGGTTGCTCTCGCTTTTGTGCTTGGCCTGCGTTATCAGCGTCCGCTGAGCCACTTGAATTATCTGGATTTTTGACCGCGCTTCCGTTGAATTTTGTGCCTCCACCTACTGGAGGATCTTGAGTATCCAACCGAGGTACATATTCAAATAGGATAGCATTCTTTTCCTCAGTGTCGTTCATCAGGGCAGTTTTACTATATAGCTTCAGGTTTTCACTCGGTTCAATGTAGAAAATGACATGATGAACTCGGAATTCATCAAAGAATCTTACAGATCCGTAAAAAGATCTTCAAGTATTGAAACATTTCGTTAACGATTCGAGCATTTTAAATCAATATTTATGAAGTTCGGTTTTTGCATTAAATGCTGGCATCAATTCTCCCACCCACCTTTCAATCAGGTATCCATAAACTCGGGACTGTGCATTATTTCTGATGTATCCCATAACAGGGTGTGTCCTTCTATAAAAATCCGAAGGCTTGAAAACGTTATCGAATATTTTTACTTCTGCAATCTGCAAATCATAGAATTCGCTGCAAATAAATAAAACACAAAATTCCTACAGTTCAGTAATTTCTTTGGTTCAAATTACAGGATCAAAGAGGGATTCGTCAAGCAAATTTTGAAACAAGCACAGGTGCACTATTCCAAAGTCGAAGACAGTTAAATCCGCTCTGAAATTGATTTCGCAGTTTTCTAAATTCGGATAGTCGGGTAGCAGAGGCAGATCATCCCAGCCTCGGCTGATAGTGGTTGACAAAGGCACAAATGTAAAATTTGGACTCCGGTTTCGTTCTAAATTGATGTCAACATGATGCTGTTCTAACTGAACTTGTGCTATTAACTCGGTCACATTATCATTGCTCAAGCAGTCTGGAACCAAGTTAGCAACGATATAAATGAGCTTTGCAGCAGCAACAGCCCCTGAAGTCATCCAATTCCTTGTCACAGGGGCCATTGTCACAAATCTTTGAATTCATTCAATAAACGTTTTGTTTTTTAGCCTGAATCAAGCTTTAGTAGCCTTTGTTCTTACATTACAAATCGTTTCATGAAAACCCAAAAGAAGGAAATCAATATCTATACTTTCAATGATTCAGTTACACTCTATGGCTTGTACGCAGGAAGGTGCGGGAGTTTCCTTACTTTGAACACTGAATGGCCTTCACGCAGTTTAATATACAGTTTGCAATTATCTGTGCAAAATGCAAAGAATTCGCTATTACCGATGATCCTATTGATTGGGCCGAACAAGCGTGGTGATCAAAAAATTCTTTCCAGTCGTATTAGAACGTTAACTTTTGCAGTGCATTGGTTTTTTTGAAGCCTAAAATCCGATAGGAGAAAATGGACGTGATGGGCCCCAACCCTAACAATGGAAATCATCCCCAGTTAGAAGAACGACTGTTACTATTAGAAACGGAAGTCAAATTCTGGAGACTTAAATTCGAGGAACTCGAAAAGTGGAGGGTTAGTTTAGACGAGTGGATACATTTAACTTTCGGTAAGTGTTGCGATTTATCCACTAAAGCGTGGGACACTTCAGTTTGGATTTTGAAGGTCATTGGATAGCCTGTTTTGAAATTCAGGGACTAACGGCGTTTTTGTTGCGCTAAACTTGTTTGGCGATGATGAAATAAAATTTATTATTAGAAATTGACGTTATCGATAAAAGATTAATAGGTTAATTCTACACTTTTCGTCGTTTCTTCAAAGTATTGCTAACCATAGGGATTCCTTTGTTCTTATAGGTTACAGTGTTCGGACCAATTCGCATAATTCATGTAATTCAGCATTTTTAAGTGGCAGTAAGGGTACAGGAAATGTTAGTGATTCACATTTTTCAAGCCCAAGAAACGGCTGGTCACCAGATTCCCCTGACCCGGTTGCAAGAACCAGCAACACCGTATGTAAGAATGAAGGTAAGCTAATTATCCTGACAAAATAGAGGACCAGTTTTGAGCTGGCTCGAAATCAATGTGGTTATATTTTCTTCAATGCGTAAATTGGAATTCCCTGTTCTTCTGTAGGATCGAAACATGACGTTGAATATACGGACGGAGACGAGGACGAAAAGTATTTTGGAGCGAACCAAGGATCTGGTATACTGCTGCACTGACTCTGACTATCGTGAAATCTCGTAGAGGCATGTGAATGATTTTTTATTTTGTGTCAAATTACAGTGCCAAAACGGAAGCGTGGACGACCCAAGAAGAATTCTGTAAACAATTCGATGAACAATATTTCTACTGGGCTTAATCCGAACATGATGCAAGATACCAGCCAGGATGCAAACGATATTGTTCCATGGGAGAACTCTCCAAATATTGGTTAGTGATGTGTGTAGAAAGTAATGATTCCTTTCGGTGATCCTATATTTTGTATGCAAGTGAATGCTGGTATATGTAACAAGGAGAGGGAAAAAAACCAACGTCTCAACTGGGCAAAGGAGACACAATGAAGAGAAAGGCCAGTGTAACATTCGGTAGCTGATTGCGTAATGTACGGGAGTAAGTTAAATGTGTAGAGTTGTACAGAAACGGTTATACTATGACAGTTGAGCGGATAATGGAACACTGTTCGCATTTCCCACCCAGATTGAATACTGCAATGCTAATGAGCTATCAGACATTCCTGTGTGGAGGTAAGTCCAAAATACAGTCTGAAAGTGACACAAGGGAGAACAATTCTTTTCACATTATGAGGGAAAAATCTGTTCTGAAATTTAAATTGTTGTGGCTAAGGAAGGGCAATCCGTTGATCTATAACGTATGTTTTATCGTGTTTTGAACACATAGTTGGTGTATATTTACAGGAATATCAAAGGGTTTTATGATACATTTACCCAGCAGATTATTGACTGGTTATTTTTGCTCTGGAATCTACAGTTGCCGTGGCTGGTTATTAATACTGTATACTGCAAATTTGTTAATACTGTATGTCTAATGTGTTTTACAGGTGCAGGTGCACAAATCAAACGAGGGAGAGGGAGACCACGCAAGATACGAATTAATAGTGAAGAGTTGATGCCTGAAGGAGGTACATTACTTGTGTAAGCTATACAATTACTAAGTTTCATTGAATTTTGCATTTATAAGTGTATTTGATTTCAGGTGACCAAATGAATAAGATTTCCGGAAGGAAGAAGCCTGGAACCCCAACTATTAAAACGTGTGACATTTGTCTCATTGAGTGTGAAAGCAATCAAGATCTCATAGCACACAAGCGTGTTGTTCACCCCGAAAGACTTTTTACATGCAATATATGCCACGAGACTTACTTACATCCTGGATTTCTAGCTCGACACATGGAAACTCATACTTTGGACCGCAACTTTAAATGTAACATGTGCATCTCCTCCTTCAATACGTATCAATTGCTGAAGCTCCATTGTGGCGAAAAACATGGTATTGATATAGGACGTCAGACCGAGTGGAAGCACGGTGGGGATCAAAGTGGACATCAGTGTAGATCTCTAGACACTTCAGACTTCGGTATGAGTTTGACGGACCGTTATAATGGGCAACAGTCGAATACAGTCTCATCGTCTCCCCACACAATGATATCCCCACAGTCGAATTGCACGAACGGGACGGATTATGGAGTAGTGAATTCAAACCACATGAGCATGTCCCCAATGTCCCATCACCAGCACCATAACGCAATGCAGCATTTGCACTCTCATCCTGGTATGATTCATCAGCAACAGCACATGCCCCAGCATCCCATATCCTCGCCGATGGCCCTTCATCACGCAAATCAAATGAATCATCATCATCAAACTCTTCCACAAGCTTCCCACGACTCAATGAACCATCATCAGCTTCATCAGCACCATTCGCTGCCCGAAGACGAAGACGACGACGTTGATAGCGACGGCTTCCCCTTAGATTTTGGTAACACGGGGACTGAGAGCTTACCTACAATGTTCGATGCGGGTAACAACGATATGAACGGAATGAATAGTTACCTGAGTCACGTAGAAGCAGATGCTCTCCACATGTTCTGAACCCAAGAAGGACCCAATTTACCTTGACGAGATAAATTTTATACATCAATGTTCAGCGTATTTACATTACACATCGTCTTCACATGAAGATTATCATGTCACATACGCTTACGCTTTTTCAAAGCCTGTAGAGGATTTCCCTAACGTTACGGCACCTTTTATCAGAACACAAGATTACCAATAGTAGGTAATCTATGGTGTAGGTTTGTTATAAGACTCAAAAATATAGCTCGATGAAGTGGTGCTATTTCAGTTCTCGGGTCAACGTTATAACATTATTTTACCACACATTAGCATAGTAATATGCGGCATTTAACGCCTACTTATGTTTTCAACTCTGTCGAATTCAATCATGTCATTATCGTTACCTACTCCCAAGTTAGTAGCATACAGTGTAATTTTTCCTGTATTAGGTACTATTGGTGATATTTTTTGTGATGCAATTAACCAAGGAAAAGAATTCTCAGATAGGGTTTTCGTTCTTCGGTGTACGAGTAAGAACTCTTGGTGTGTAGGGCGTATCCCTTCTCCTATTAAGTACTTACGCTACTCGTACTTAGGAAGCGCTTTCAAACAACTCTGTATTTAGCTGGTAATCTTGTAGAAGTAGTATTCGCATAAAACTAACGTCTTAGACTATACTACAGATTATACACTCTAGCTTACATTTAAACTTATAGGGAAGCTAAAGAAAAACGTTTTCTAACCATTTACTTGTTTCCAAATAGCTGAATTATAGTCAGTGACTACTTTCCATAATGCTTTAGAAAATACAACTTAAAAAAACCTTTACACAGTTACAATAATAGTTTTACCTTTACATATTTTACAAACCAATGTAATAGCTTTGAAGTGTCATAACCATCAGTGCTAAAGCTGAGTGTGACTCTTTGTAACAACTACGTTTGTAATCTGAAATCTAGATCTTAATCCGTTCCCCCAACTTTTTTGTGATCCTGCAGGTATATTCTCCTAAACATACCTGTTTCTGCCAAATCTGTTAAACGTTTCTTATATATACTTCGTTATTATACCACACTTCCCATACCATGACAAACGCCAGCATTTTACAATAGTTCTAATGTTAATTCTAATATATAATTCTAATATAATTACGAGATAAGTAACCGAAGCCGAATTCATCATTTCTTTCGTTCCACGCGCTGCTACCGCACGCAAGTGAGGAAATAGTACTTAATTTACGACTTGATGGTAAACATTGCGTTTTCATTGTTTGATCTGATTTGTATTTCTTTGTTTTTTGTGACAACCTTGTGTGCCCTCACCGTACAATACAAATTGTGACTTTAGATGGTAGAGCTGGAAAATAAATACCATGCTTATTACTAATTTCCCCATCTCCTCTTTCTCATTTCCTTTCATCCCAACCAATAAAGCATATTCTCCTGTTGAATGAATTTATGAAATACGTTCATCATTGACTAATTCTATGCTAATTGCAGTTAAATCTGCAATCGCTACACCTCTTATTAGTCGCAGTTCTTGCCCCTCCACCTAATAAATATGCAGTTTTCAAAATAAACGCAGCATTCCGATTACGTTTGGATCACAGAAGTGTCATTGCAATTCCATCTTGATGTAATAAGCACATCCTACATTAAGTTCCCAGTCCAATTAAGGTATTTTACCTTGGATGTCTTTGAAAAAGGGTACCCATTGACGAATGCCATTAGCAGCGCAGCAGCGCTTACACCTTTTAATATCAACATTTTCACTTAACCTTCCCCAATGCAAATTACCGTATATATATATACGCTGCGCGCTGCAACCAAATTAACAAGAGGCATATAATGCAAGACAGCCCAAGGCGCATATGTACATGGCAGGTAAGTGGATGGAAACAAAAGTTTATGACGGCCTTGTAAACGCTGCAAGAGAGTGTTAGCGAAAGAATGTCGAAGACGGACAGGAGGATCCGTCAGTTCAATCCGTTGCTACACCTTCAGTTACGGTTCCAACTGTTGCACTTTTCGCATGCCTCTTAAATCATAGCTTGTTTTAGAGGCCTTCCAGAACTTGCTTCCCAACGGTTTTTACAGACGAGTCATCCCGATACCCCCTGTTTAGGGCCTCTTCCAACATTATTAAAAGGCAAAGATTTTAGTTGTTGGTTGTTGTAGACGACGATGCATAGGTTTGAGGGAAGAATGCGTATGCAACCGAACATTTTTTTACCATATTACATTACTGTTTAAGCAGAGAAGAGAAGCAGGGGAGACACAGGAGGAGATCCCTTGAGTAGCTAATAAATACCAATTCAATCTTGTGCAGCCTTTCCAGTGCTACACCTAATCCTGTAGCCCCATTTAAACAGTTTTGTTACAATAATTAAATTAGTTGCATAATTAAATTAATTGTTCAACCCAGTTTATCAATTGCTTCCTTTCTTCAACCAACCATTTCTTCCTTACTCTCTGTATCAGTTATAGCCGGTCTTCCCTTAAAGAGTCCCGACAAGCGGAATCAGTATAGAGTTGGCCATAATTAAGTAATTACAATCAGTTTCTTATAATCGTGCTTGTTTACCAACCATCGAAATTGTACCTTGGATAACCTGGATTGTTATATCCGAATGTCGCTAATGTAGCAGGTAAGGCCTAGGTATTTTGAATTATCATTGATGCAATAAATATCATTTTTATACAGCATTATGTGTCTGATAGCTAACCGTTATATTTTTGAAGTTTTACTAACAAATCAGGTCTGCCTACACAACGTTGTGATACGCAATCTATTTTATTTATTTCCAGGGTTCAAGCTGTCAAGACGAAAGCAAGTAAATGTGATACCATGTGTCAAAATAGGATGTTCCGGAAACAGGATTTAGTTAATTAACTGAAACATCGAAAGAACAAGTGTTGTGATATTCGTGCCTTTATACTAATATTTGCGGATCAATTGATAACATACGCGAATTGCTTAATAGTGTCGAGTGCAGGTTGCTGCTCGAAAAGATTTGTTGTGCAACGGAATTTAATATATTCACCATTGTAGGAATAGCCTACGGGATCTTCGAGGTATTGTGTTTCAAATCAAATATTAACTGTACTCAGAATGTTTGTAGAATGAAGCTTCCAATATTGCATTTTACGTTTTGTTCGTAGCAGCTTTCCACTGCGTTTATTAGAAGCGGAGTATGAAGCTACTGCATGATGTTTGAAGATATTCTAGTTAGCCTGTCATTGGGTCATGGAACTCCTGCATGAAGGGTTAACAAGCAAAGGAGTTTATGCCGTAATAAATCATAGGACTAACATAAAGGAAATGCAGTGTGCATACTACAGAGGACGTTTGTTTTTGGTAGCAGTGAAAGTAATGAATAGAATACGAGCTTTTCTCGAATTTCCAAGAATCAGCGTTATCTCAATCCTACGGAGGTAAACTTGATCACGTTGCGGAGATCACTCGGGTGTAACATTGCTGAATGAAAACAGTTTTGCTGATATTGCAGTTTTATTGTTCACTACTTTGTCTCTGTGAGATCTATCCTGCCGTTAGGTTTGCATAGTCCAAGGATTCAGCTTCATAGTCTCAAGTTCAGATTTAAAATATAGCACACAGAGTACAAAATAAGTGCAAGATGGTATTAGGGATCATGCTAATTAAGACTGGCAGATGCTCCGTAGTAAAACCTTCTCAATCCAGTATTTTTGTCTCATGTAAGGTTTGGATAAGCAGCTAGTACATCAGTTGATGTGGTAGGGAAAAGAATTATTAATGATAAGACCAAATCTTGGTTTGCCGGGTCAGCCTTGAAATGTGTCGCAATTCTCACTAGCGGAGGCAATCCAATAGCTCATGTTATCTACGTATTCTCCCTGATTTGGCAATTTCTGGGGCAGAAATATATATGTACGTGAGAAGAGTGGGCGTCATTTTTTACGTGGGTATGGTAGAGCCTAATTCATTGTACGTTTCTGCTGCTTTCAGATTCAAGAAGTGGGCTGCTAGTGTCACGGAACAGTGTCTGGAGAGAGTTGTGCCAAATTACAGTTGTCTCAACAAGTTTTGTCTTTGTCGAATTAACTACAAATCATCAAGATGCCACAGTGCGCCCGCTGTACCAAGTCTGTGTATCCTATAGAAGAACTCAAGTGCTTGGATAAGGTATTCTTTTATATTATTCTTTATTTTAATCGTCTACTATATATATTTACAACACATTACCAGTAATAACAGATATTGCAGAACCATCTTACCTGCAGTTATTTGCAGAAAGAAAATATTAGTATTGTAAACGTTATATTCCTATATTCTCCACTAAAGCATGGACAGACTTTACGTTGCTCGTAAGCAGCATTGTTCAGGTGAAGCAGTTCCAAAAAGTGCTAGTACTTAATTTGCTTCTGTGAAAGCGTGAGATGCTTTTTAGGTTTCACCAGTAGTAAAGGTGTAACCGTAGTAAAAAATAAGCAGGAGTTATAATCACCCAAAGCTACTTTAATTCACATATCCTAAATCCAGATGTGTCCACATTGCGGAGTTGAAAGTCTAGCCTTACTGTTATTGACAATCGGCTTAGATTGGCTATCGTTATCTCTATTGACTTGCTGTTCTTCCATCCAAGGATGATTTGCTTGTGGCGCGATGAGTGCAAACTGCTAGATTTATCTAATTATGGTTTCCGCTGTCTTATGATTGGAGAACCTCTGACTAGTATCAGCTGCAATGTACCCGCGTAAAATTGACAGGATTTTATAATGCTATGAACATAAAATATAGATTATGGTCATTAGTGGGGTTTTCCTGTTCATGGAGGGATTTACCTACCGCTTGATTACATAGTGAGATAAGTTGGCGTCTGTGATTGATGTGCGTGGATGAATGAATGACAGGTTTAGATAATATATATACTACCTCACAGGTTTCGAAATGGATGTGTAAAGAATGCAAGGTGTGTTAAAATAGTATCGATATTACTGTTTCTTGGAACTTTTTTCTTGGATAACGCCATAAGATTTTGTACGTGAAATCGGATGCCTAATGTAAGATACAATTAGTTAGATTGGATGATTCCTGCAATGAAATTCAAATGGTTCCAGTGTGGGTTTCTATTCAAGGCACCAAAAGATGTTTCCCCCTTCATTCATGGTATTTTTAGAACTGTAAAGAAATCAAAATAGTTTCGGTTGTAGAAGTAGAATAGAGTATCTATCTGCTTTCCTTGCATTATGTAAAACTGCTTTTCACCGTGGTGTCATAGATTGATAGATTTAAAGATAGGCAAAAAAAATACTTACCCAACTTTTCAAAAACGGTAGCGATCCCTTAGGCTTGATCGGGTATTCAGGCTTTTTACTTAACAGCTTACATATCAAACGTATGTAGCCTCGCAGACACAGTATGCAGTAGGGTGGTTCTCGAAATGGATGTTGCATTGAGTTTCTCAAATTTGTGCAGTAGTTATTTATAAACTCGACATTTTTTCTTTCGATGTTGACGGAGAAAGGTAGGTAGGAGTTGGAGAGCCTTTTATGGACGTAACTTGTAGATCTTTATTGGACTCCTAATCTTGCAGCCAATGGTAACTGGTTGAAACGTTATGCATGGGGTGGTTGGAAGTAGCTAGCATAATTCACTACGCATTTAACTTTAACTGTCATTGCCGAGTTTGTAACAAAAATAAGAAAAAACGAAAAATAACAAACGTTAAAGTCTGTCCGATTCCCCTTCCTTAGAAATACATTTATATTGTTCATATTATTTGGAAGCTCCAAGATTAAAGCCCGATCGAGAGAAGCAAATCTCAATGCTTTCGTGAAGGTTAAAATTCCTCTGCCTTGTTTAGCATTGGTTGTATAGAACGTGGGAGATATTTCATCGCAAGGAAAAATCGATTCGCTCTTGTGCCATATGTACTAGTAGCGTTTATAACTAATCTACCTGATTTTTATTTCCCACGCTTATAGTTTATAATAAGTTATGGTGCATTACAGAATTCTTAACGATTCTCTGAGCTCTGACATAACATGTCACAGCAGATGCATTTTAATTCACTTCGATTCATGTATGTATTCCTTGATAGTGGAAATAGGAATAGTTTCTAGAGCCGAGGCTAAACGATATCCCTTTTACAGTAATTCGAAGTAAGTGGAATGATGATGTTCCCGAACCAAGTCGATTGCGTATGATGAGAAAGAACATAATAAATGATGCAATGCGTTTTTCTGTTTTACAGATATGGCACAAAGGTTGTTTCAAATGTACCGAATGTGGGATGACCCTTAACATGAAAACCTACAAAGGTTTCAATAAGTCACCTTATTGTGAAGCGTAAGTCTACTAAACTGAGTACATGTAGTAATGACAAGACTTAAAGAAGACAAGCATTGTACCATATCTAAACAACTTTCATTTTATTGCAGTCATATACCCAAGGCCAAAGCGACGACGGTTACGGATACTCCGGAATTCAAGCGAATTTCAGAAAATACAAAAATTCAGTCCAATGTAAGTCGCGAAGGAATTCTATTTGAAAGCTTATAGCTTATAACATAAAGAGATAACTTGAGAAGCATCTTCCCAAATTAGTAAACATGCAATGTAAATCTATTTAACTCTGTATACTTAATCTAATGTATTGATTTTGTTTTCAAAGGCTGTGTATCACGCGGAATTCGAAAAGTCTAAGGGTAAATTTACCCCTGTCGTTGACGATCCTGAACTGCTTCGCATAAAGCAAAATTCGAAAATAATCAGCAACGTGACCTATCATGGTGATTTGGAAAAAAAGGCGCGTATGGAACAGAAACGAACATTAGGAGGAGACTCGGGCGACACAGGGAAAAATGGATTTGCTTCTTCTAAGAGTCCGACTTACATGGAAGAATTGTCATCTGTACCTACCTCCCAACCTGCCAATCCGGGACCACCTAAGCATGCCCAACCACCTCAGTATCAGCCTCCACCTCCAAGCAGCAGCTCCTATCGAAATTCTACCAATCATTATCCGGAACCGGATTATGATCATCAGCCACAGCAGCATCACCAAATGGGTAGGCCACAACAGCCGCAGTATAATCACGGAATGTCATCATCTCCATATTCTACCCGTGGCGCTCAAAACGTCATTTACTCATCAGAAATGGGGGCTGGTAAGACTTAGTCATGATGGATTTTGTACTTTTTCTAATAGCAGCAGTTAGGATTGATCCGAGGAATTAATCGTCCGTGTTTTAATGTGTGCAGTTCAACCAAACTCTCCACGCAAGGTTGGTTCAATAGCAGATTATGATCCTGTGAACAATTATTATGGATCTATAGATCCACAAAGAAGCCAAGGCCCAACGGGGAGGATTCCATCAAGCCATGGCCATGGCATGCAGCAGCAACAGCAAGCAGCTATGAAGCAGCAGACACAGCAAAACTTTGCTCGCAGTCAGCCTCAGCAGCAACAGCCGGACGTAGGAATGTGCTATCGAGCTCTGTATGATTATGAAGCCCAAGATATGGATGAAATAAGTTTCAAAGACGGAGATTTAATTATTGATTGCACTGCTGTGGACGAAGGATGGATGACGGGAACAGTTCATCGCACTGGCGTTCGGGGCATGTTACCAGCTAACTACGTTGGTCCTGTTTAACAGCTTTGCCCGAAAGATAGACTGTAGGCGTTTTATCAAATTTTCAATTCGTTCTTTAGCAATTTCAAGTTCAGGAAATGTTTTAATTTTGCTGAATTTTTCCTTCCAGTTGTAGCAACTATCTTGCTTGATTGTTTTGATATTAGTTTCAAGAATGACGCTGTAAAGATGTCAGTGTAATTTAGAGCGATTCAATTAGAAATACGTTGAATGGATTAACTGTTGCAGGAATTTTTTTATTAATAACCTAGCTTAATTATCCGTGGTGACAACACCTCTGAGATAAATTTTTCAAATTTTTAGACATGATTGTAATCAAGTTGAAACACGTGAAGTTGAATATTCTAGCACACATGCCAGTTTTACGGTGAATTTGTAGTCAGCCGTTTTTCCGTGGAATGCTATGGCATATGTTCGTCAGCCAGTAGGTTTTTAAAGCTGTGGCAGCTCGAAACAAGAGTCCTTCTGTAGTTAGTTATTCCGTATAAATTTATGCATATTTGCTGAAGCTGAGTACCTTTGTGTACTATACAACTTATTGTTTTTTTAAGATTTCTAATTCATGTCCCCTTTGTGGTAAGAAAATTTATGTTTAACGTATTATTATATTCTCTCTGGTAGCATGTGGTTAATGTAAGCCAAAGGGTTTTAGATTATTACAGCGAATATTCTGTAACCAACGTGGCTGCTCATAGTAGTATTAATTTTATTTATTTAAAACAAACAAGAATACGCTAATGTTTAATTACGTCTTGCTTTAGCAGCTGCTGTTGTCTTACCGTTACACATGATTGCGCAGCGGAGTTAAGTTCCATTGTAAATTTAATTAGACATGCAGAGTTTTTGCTAAAAATACCAGTTTTTACAGTGAAGAGCAGGAATAATCGCAATATCTTGTACCTTTCGCCGTAACAAATTCATTACGAAATATAACAATGTTAAGGTAGAAGAAATGAGATAAGGATCCTCCAGTAAATTGTTTTACCGTACTAGCAAGTTTTGGTCATGTCGCCTCGCTAATGCGTGAGTGGATTTATGATTCCCCTGACTATTATACGGATGCAATAGCTAAATTTAGGGGATCTGAAAGCTAACATGAAAGGGTAGGAATCAGTCGAAAGCAATAATTGCTAAATATAAACGATGTATATTTAAAAGTATGCGAGATAAATCTCTCGTACAAATGTGCCTTTGGTGAACGTAACACGTAACGTATCAAAGTTAAGTACAATACAGTCTACATTCTTTTGCTGCTTAAGCAACTTCTTAACCTTCCAGCAGTAACATATTCTGCCTTGCATTCCTGGAATGCGTCTTTCTGTTTCTATGTAACCCCAAAACAACTTGCATGTACAGTTGACTGCTGCAACTTAATGTGATGTATTCTAAATGAAGATGCCAATGAAGAGAAACTGGTTTCAGACGCGGCAAAATAGAAGTTTCTTATAAAAATTCAGCTGACCTTACCTACTTATTAAGATATCTGATGCATGCATCGCGACCCAGATTTTCATTGCACTGTATTTCAGCCATGTTATGGTTAAATACGATACAAGTTACAAAATAAGATAAGAATTGGATAATCATTGAAAACGATTTATTCCTGTTTTAAGACCATCATTATGTAGGGATCATGTTTTCCGGCATGCTATGTTACAGTTATTAACTTAGTTAGCTCTTAGCTTAGTAACATACTGTATTATTAACGCGATCCGTCATCGCTGACGGATGTTGAATACTTTTTGTTTATGAATATCTGTGCAAAACCTACAACACAATAATAAAGAATAAGCTTATACACTTTATATTTGCAGCGTTTCTTTCTTGGTTTTTAATTGCTCTGCCTCAATTCCTGTAACCATCTCAAAAGACTCATCCCAGCCGATTCAAAGGTGTCCAAAACGATGCATATCCTATTTAAACCTACGGATACGTAAATATGATTCCAAAAATGTCATCATATGTATCAGTTTATTGGAAGACCGGCTATATCTAAACACGTAAACTCTTGACTGGGAAGTAACAAAGGATGTTATTAAAATATTAATTATATACTTTCACATTGCATACCGCTGTTACAAGATTCTAATGAATGTATTATTTATTAACGTGGTACTCCAGGGTTGACAAGCACTGCATACTTCATATTTACGATTCTATGCATAAAAGTTGGACCAAAAGAATAATTTTCCATAAAGTACAAGCAATTACTCTTATTTGTTCCTTGCCACATCAAAACATCTCATTCATCAGCATACCATTGTACGTATACCATCAAAAATAACTAGAAGTCCGAAATATTATATTATTATTATAGTGTCATTATACACCAGAAAAGTGTTAGACTTAAAGGATGTACGGGTCCGCACAATTCCACCTGTTTAATATGATGTATGTACGAGCTAATGACGTTCAAGATATTTCCAAACCTGCTTCTCGCTTATAGGCAGCAATAAAAGCAAATGGATTATCTTTAGGGTCAAGTGAATTAGGGAGAAAATGCTGATAAAAACTTTTAGTATGTTCTAGCATAAGATCTTGAGTACAATCTGGTTGATCATCCACATGTAAACCTGGAGAGCCCTTGTAAACAGCGAAGGTGGGCACAACAGCGTCAGCTGCAATCACAGTATTGTCAGCTATCATGCAACAATCTTTCAGAACTGCTCTTCGACCCTGGAGAATCAATCAAAAAGGACAGATGAATTAAATGCTTAGTAGCTAAATGATCACCAGCAATAGGCCGTTTCGATCCCCGGTGGTGTGATTTAGAAACTTACAATCACACAATTTTTTCCAATATAAACGTAAGAACCGATGACAGCAGCGTTGACGACCGAGCCTTCTCCTATGTAAACGTTGTCACCAATATGCAAGGGAAAAAAAGCGACCCTGTCAAGAAAAACCATAACATGTTTTGAAATTATGAAATTGTGCTAAGCTTAAAGTAAGAGAAATGGCATCTGTCTTTTACGATAATTTGAGCATACTCAAGCAGTACATATAAAAATACGGAAACCATACCCTTTACTAAACTTTTTGAACGGAGGTCTAATAACCACTTTGGTGTCAATTATACATTGCCGACCGATACGCACATTAGCTAAATCTCCTCGGATTATAACTCCATCTCGGACAATAGATTTTCCATTAATGACAATATTCTGTGATCCACACAGTACAGTATTCCTGCTAACTTTGTTACCAGACGCCTATGACAATAAAAACAAAGCAATGTCCATTAATCAAAACAGCCCCAATATGACATCCTGAATATCAAGTGTATTATATATGCTTTCTTACTGTTTCCACAAAATCTGATTTATTATAAAAGATATCCGGTAGTTCCATTACAGCTTGGCAGTTGACAGAGTATTCAGATGATGAGCAAATACTGTTTTCAAACTAGAAGGAAACCAACTAAACTAAAGTATTAAAAGATTCGCGTTCGTTTCACAGGCTCTTATTGAATATATATAATTTGGTTGAAACAAATGTCAAGCTTTTGGTTTTTTCGTACGACAATTTAGGACTCTTAACAATCACAGAACAAGGATGATTGCGATTAGCGCATTGATAGAAACAACTGGAGGCAGTGTGAAGTTGGACCGCGCAAGTTAGCCGATAATCGGCTAAGAAAATTGAAAAAAACCGACTTTGTCGGCCGACAATTTGACAAGCTAGCCGACCGGACGAACTGACTTTTTTCTACAATTTGGCCGATATCTTATAACAAAACGTCCGACATTTGAGCCGAAAGCCACTTTGGGATTGTCGGCTGCGCAACTACGATATAGGCGACTGGGTCAATTCGAAAAAAATGTGTCAGAACACCCATCACCATGAGAACTTTGTGCAGCATCAGCTGGTGAAAAATTAGGCGAAGCCACCTCTTTAACTCACTAAATGGACCGGGAATGAGTAGATATATTAACGTGTATCTTCACTACAGTAAAAATACTTCATATTCAATTGTATCCGATGAAATCATTGCCGTGTAAGCCGAGCGAAACGGGCAGAAAATTCACTGAATATTGAAAAATTTATACCCATTTTACATGTACTTTACATCTTCAGGCTCTTAATGTGAACTTTGCAAATTGGGCCGGCCAAAAGGCGTGCATGTGATGCAAGCATCCAAGGATAAACATAATCAAGCAAACGACTACTTACTCAATGTTTCTAAAATTTTCAAAATGATCAAAAAGTAAAAATAAGGTTCAAACGTATCCAATAAGATTAAATGGATTGATAAAATCGTATCAACAATTACACTTAAGTATCGAAATTATGGAAACATTCGTAATTTTAAAAAATTTTGACACTTTTTAGTCAGTTCGACGGGAAAGTATTCCAATCGTTGTGGTGAATTTTTTACCATAAAACGGCAATATTTTCATAAGTAACCAACTAGAAGTTCGGTGACATCCCGTTCTAGCTTCAGCAGTTAGTATTCCAAGTCTTTTAAACCTAACCTTCGCCCAAAACTTTAAGGTTGGCTATCGTGACCTAACCTTCACTCGTTCAATGAGTCACTCGTCATTGGTCCGCCAATTTTGCCTTTACTTTGACCAGGCGCAGCGGAACCTTCTGACGAAGTCTTCGGGCCTCATTTCGCTTCGTTCAGGTTAGTTTGCAATAGCCAATCTTAACTTTTTTGGCTTAACACCCCGAACAAACTAAGGGGTAAAAACGTTTCGCTGGACGGACGTGTATGCACATGACGTAATTCTCATAACCATACCAAGGTGAGGTTATAACCACAGACTTTCAACGATTTGACATGTGATTTATACGATTTTCCTTTCTGTTAGTCATGAGTTCACGGCCCAGCCCAAACCAACAATAAAGCAAATAATCAAGTTATGGTTTTGCGCTCAAAATATGGCACGAGTCGATGTGTTATGTCATGCAGCCAATTTTCGTGTGAAGAGTATGTAATTTTGTGCATTATATTAATGCAGGTCAGGAACGAGGAGTTTACAAGATTGTCTGCTACCGATGGAATATGTTGTATCAGAAGTCTTGCTATGGAAATTTGATGGTGTGTTAGTGAAAACTATTTGTGAAATGATAAGTTTTGTCCATGTAGTAGTTCAGATCGATTATCAAAGACTCGTCAGTTAAGAACATCGAATGATCTCTGGTATCGTGAAATTCCTTCCTAGTCACTAAATTTAGTATCCTATAAAGGTGGATGCTTTTTCAGATGATTTCTTCAAAGATTACAGGACAACCGATGATGATGATACCGCGGATGACGATCATGTGATGATGGACGAGTCATTGAGAAGAAAGAAATTCCGAATCCACAACGGTAATCAAAGCCATCATGTGACAGACTTGGAGCGCAAGTACCATGAAAAAATAGTTATTTCCACTAATGAAGACATTCCAAGCGTTACTACGAGAAAAACCTATTAAGTAGTATCTCCTCCAAGATGGTAAAGATAAGGATCACGATAGTTATACGACTGAGGGTGAAACGTTACAGGTAAAGTAATAATGGCTGCAGCTATTTATTTATCTGTGAATATTAATTTCCTTTTACGTTTACAGATGAGCCTTGTAAAGCGCCGCCGTTGACAGTTGGAAACGCAAACCTAGCGTTAACTCGTGACAGATTGAAGCTGACAAAAGTATGGCTGAGAAGGTTACCCACCCTTCGGGTGACGACAGTGACGTGGATTTTGACCTATAGAACCCCGTCGCCAGCTCATAACAGAAAAGCCGGTCGCGATATACCGAGGTTTACCAGTAGCAACGCCAACAACTATGCGCGAAATCATGCCGAATGCCGAACTAGATAACCAATATGCGGCTAACTTACTTTGCCCTCTTGTATTTTGCACATCCCTGCATTTTAAAAGCCAATGCTTAAAAGGTCAGTGGAACAATAACTACAACAATTTACTAACAATTTGACATTTTAGTTATATACTAGTAGTTTTACATGAGATATACAGTATATATTGAATAGAATCAATTAAAAACTACTTATATCCAAAATTTAATATATACTATATAGTATGGGGCAAATCCCTATTGCGATCGGTGAAAGCCGTCCACAATTTGACATTTTAGTTATTAACTAGTAGTTTTACATGAGATATACAGTATATATTGAATAGAATCAATTAAAAACTACTAATATCCAAAATTTAATATATACTATATAGTATGGGGCGAAATCCCTATTGCGATCGGTGAAAGAAATCCACAATTTGACATGAGCTATTGCGGTCGTTGATTTGCCTTTCATAGTCCAGTTTTGCCGTAGCTATACTGAAATAAGACATTTGTTAGAAAGGATACTATAAGGAGATTCTTATCGCAATATTTTAGTACTTTCTTACATTATTGAAGGAAAACTAAACCTAATATTGTAATACACAGCGCCATCTCTCCTGCAGTGTCGTCTATTCCTAGTGTCTAGCGGAGGAAATGCTGCGAAGGTAACAAGAAAATCAGACGGATAGATTAATACACCTTTTTCCAACATGCAATTTTAAGGGTTAGAATACCTATACATACCATTACCGCTCACCAGATTTACTTTTTTAGTGTCTTTGTTACATGCATTTCCAAAATTAACGCGTTCATTATAATAATTTTTGATTTCGAAACAATTTCGCACTACGGTGGAATAACGAGAAAGTTAGCAAAACTGATGAGTGTGCACAAGCAAATTTGCGCGCCATTTCAGTACATACAAGTTACGAACATCATCCGTCATCTGAAGTTTATGCTTTTTTCTTGCATAATATCTTTACTTATGTGTCTTCCAGGTGCTAAAATGTATTTCAAACCGGCAGAATGGGATAGCTTCTATCCTGCTCCAATTTTTCCCTCCCCTATAGCTTACAGTACCCTCCTCTTAACGACGAGACTGGAAAAGTTTCTTTAGAAAATATATTCCAAGAACCAGGATTAAAATAAAGAGAATAACAATGAAAGCTATCACAACAGCTCCTCCGATTTGAAATTCCACTTGATGATGGGTGGCGGCGCCATATGTTTTATCTATTGTGGTCTCAGCCACGACAAAGCCTACTTCGCCCAAGAAAGGCCCTCCAAGGGATGATACCATGGTTATAAGCTTCGGCTTACAGGAGACCGGCATAGAAAGGATTCCAGGAACTAGCAAAAGCGTCAGCAACATTTCGGTTTTTAGACCCATGTTTCCTGCTAAATATATAACAGATTGTATGTTAGTATTATACAATACCAGTTATATTTAAGATCACGTCAGCACAAGCGTCATTTGTAATAAGCTAAAGGAAGAAAAAGGATATGATTGACAGTTGAAAACTTACCAATACCAATCACACAGAATAGAATTCCGGGGTTTTAAATTTGAAAAGCTACTGCCGTACGGATAAGTTTCTCACTGTCTTGTGTAAAGGTTGAAGTGAGGAATCTTAATGAGAACCGGGCTTATATACTGCTACCGACGTAGTTTATCCCCATTTTGCAGACGCATAGTACGCAGAGGCAATAGTTACACAAATAAGGACACAAATATGCGATAATTATAAACCGCTTTCTACGACTATTCTTCTGGAAATGGCCCCGGCAAATAATCATGCTCTCGTTTCTTGATAAAGCTAACGGATATTGTCTTTGAACTTTCTTTTAAAATCAATTGACCATTGAATTCTTATGGGGTTCTTTCGTTTAATTAAATTGTGTTGATGAATTCGTTGGAATCCTTTTTTGTAAATGCTCAATTTGTGTGCGTTGCGGCGTACATACCTTTCATATTCGATTCAGCATGGTTATTTCCTCTCTGCGGGTCTCTCGGGTAACTTGCAGGTACTATCGGATCTAGCTTAGTGTTTACTGTTTGTGGGTCGCCCCCTATCGGCCTACTTGCTGGGCTCATCGGTTATCGGGTAACTTGAAAACCGAATCGGGTGGATAACTTGCACGAAATTTCCGATATTATAGGGTAACTTGAGCCGAGAATCCTCGGTTATCGGCTTAGTTGTAGCTTCTTCCAGCAAAATCTCCGAGCAATCTCCAAACACTCACGTTGAGTATTTAAGTCTGGTAGGAAAAACCTTATCAGCCAACTTGCCGATTCGATCCGATATCGGATGACTTGAATTCACCATCGGGTGGATAACTTGAAGAAAACGGATATTATACTAATCGGCTAACTGGAACCAGGTTCAATCAAAAAATAACGTCCTTGACCTCCTAAATTGGTCCCACCCAACGTTTTGCAACAGATTCCTCCCACCGGACAAAACCAGGTTAAAAAATAACGCCCAACTACATTCTCGAGCCTTACATAATTCGTTCTCACGTTCCAGCGCTTTCGATCCGACTCTTTTTCACCAAGATGATTTTTACCCATCGCTTTTCCCTACAAGTAGCTCTTCCTGAAAATTTCATGCATATTAGGAACCAGAACGATACCGATACAGTTTTAGGAATAAAAAATACCGAAGAGATCTTAACGTTTTAAAAAGCCTAAGAAAGTGAAAACTTCACGACGAATTTCATTCGTAATATTCATTAAGTTTTACTTTTCTGCTTTATTTCATTTTCAAATATAGGTTCCGCATACTCGTAATAGTCATACAACGACATTTAACATTAGCTTGGTAGCATAGAAGCAAATTACCGGAAGAGCGAAACTTAATAACCATCACAAAGATAATTGCGCAAGAAGATAATAAAAGCATCATTACAATATCTGCAAATCCTTTCACAACTGCCTAAACAATTTCACTCGGTGAGTGAAAAATACAATTTATACCATGGCTTCATCAGATTGGGCTCCACGTACACTTAATTTACTTTACAATTGAGATTGCGTATTCGTTTTGCTGAACATTCTGTAAAAACCGCTTCGCTACTTCTTTCAGTACAGTAGGGTGGCCCAATGCATTTATCAGATGAGCTAACTGTGATACATTATCCGTTACACATTGACCGGCATCTTTCTTAGCAATACTAGCTTGGGAATCTAATCCGAAGACCTTCGAAGTAAGTTTCTTCGCCACAGTTACAGTTTCGAATATCTCATGAACTACTGATTCTGATCTTGAAGGTTGCTTTTCATTTATTGAGAGTCTGGATCTCTTAGCTGGTGGGTTTTCCTTGATAGGAATTCCTTCAAGTGAATCCAATTCTACGCATCCCCGATCTGCATATCCGGTTTCAGTTTGGGTTGGAGGCTTGTATCTAAGTAATTTTCTTGAACAAGATTGAAGCATTTCGTTGATGTCGGTGTCGTCTAATTCGAGTATTTCCGCTTCATTTGGGTTCAAAATTTCACTTACGGAAGAGACACTAGCCAAGTTACTTATCGCACACACCAAACTCTTCATTACAGCTTCCTCAAGTCGAGTCTCATTGTCTTCTGCCTGCAGAACAAAGTACTCAACATTTTACCACCTGCCTTTTTTGCCTGAATTCATTACAATTTGTATTATGAGCTTGGAAATTATTTTTGTTACTGCTTACCAGTTCTATCCAAGTATTTACGCTTATACTCATTTCATCATGAACAACGAAGTGCCACCATTTCGGAGGAACGTACAGAACATCTCCTGGCTTTAAAGTCACTTCAAATGCAGTACACTTTGAAAGTTCTATAGGAAAAAAGAAATACGGATTACATGGAACGTTTAACATCGCAAATTTACAAAACTTCCAGAAAAGCAGGGTACTAGTGCTTCACTCACGTAAAATATCGGCGGAAGTAGGTTTCATAAGATTGATCCTGCTGTAAACGCTAGATTCCTCGTACGGAATTCTAGTCGCGAGTAGATGCTCCGTGTCTTTGGGAGGAAACAACGTCCATGTTTTACTGCCAAAATTTAACCAAACCTTTGTAAACCTGGAACTCCTCTATGGCCCACTATAAACATTCTTGCATAAGAAACTGTTCCCACCTGCCATATACTTGAGTAATTAGATTGCAGCCATAAGTATCATAATGAAAGGGCGTATAAGCTCCGTTTGTACCAATCCAAAGTGTTGATTGAGAACCATTACGATCTGGAAATCCAGCTGCACTCCACGTAAACATCTACATTAAAATTGTCCCCGATCATATTAGTACCACGGGGAGATTTTAATACGGTTTAAAGGTAAGTCACCTACCTCTTGTCCGCTTTTGCTGAGCATGTGGTCCATATATTTGTAGTCATAATACAGCCAATGTGTTTTACAAGTTGTGCCATTATCCAGTGTGCTTAAATCATTTGAATCCCACGTTGTAATAGTATTCCAAGGAATTCGGATTTTCTTACAATCTGCTTCCCATTGAACTTTCTAAACGCAAATAAACATGTATTTCATGAAAAGTGCATTTTTCAAAAGTGAATTCATTAAAACAACCTCCAAAAGGACATTTAGGTAAAGAAACTTTCGCACCTGTGTTAAATGCGACCGTAATCCAGCTCGAACAGTCATAAAGTCGTCCCTCAAATTCTCTTTCAAAAAGCCTCCCCATTCATCTAAAGACCACGATACAGGAGCCCAACTACTATGCAGGCCTTGAAATACTAACGGCTGCTTGTCATTCACGTTAGTTAGAACATAGTTCCGAATAGTCTCTTGTACATTGGTCATTTTTACCCAAAATCTTCTCTACATGCAGGTCAATAATCCTTACTAGCAGCTATAATACACCTTGCCCGACCGGGGGTTATCTAAAATTCTTCAAAACCTCAGTCAACGTTCCGTCTTCGTTTTCTAGCCACAGTTCGCCGTGACTCACAAGAGGTGCAGTAAAAATATTAAATATTAGTATATACAATTTAAGGTTTAAATGCACACAAACATTAATCTTTACACGACCGTAAAAAAACTACCCTGGAGTATTAATCGTTGCAAGCTAATACGTGAAAATTCGTTATCATAAGTATATAACAGTAGAATAAGAAACTTTCGATTATACCAAAAAACAGCTCCTAAATAGTGTGCAACACGTAGAAATTAATCCGGAACATAAACGTGATACTTTGGCACAAAATCAATAGCTAGCACATATTCCAACATAGAAGAAGAGTCAACATGCATCTGAGAGAGCCTCCACTTTAGTCCAAGTCGTCGATACAAGTGTGAATTTTCCCACTCTAAAAGTTTTTCAATTGATAACCGAGTCTTCTTGCTCATACAAACAACTGGCCAAAATGAGCAACCCAATGTGCAACAACAACAGAGGCAACCGAAAACTATCCATTTCATTTGCAGAGGTAGCGCCGTTCGAAGAAGTGAATTTATTTTTTCCACCGTAGCTTGAAATTCTTCCGGAGCTACTCGAGCAAGTAAACTTGGTGGAAAATCGGTACAAAATCGATTGTTTAGTCCAAACACAGTCAGATTTCCATTCCCACGTATGACAACCGGCTCCACATTGATTCCACTAGAATAGGGTAACTCCACAATATCACTTAAATTGTCACTATCTAATCGATCATCTTCAATAGCTTCTTCAATATCCATCGTTCGTTGCTCAGTTCAAAAATTAGACGCAGCTAAAAAAATAACAGCTCCTGAAATATCATCGAAATGCAATTCTAATCAGTAGTTTCGCTTTCTGACATTAAACTCACACCTACTTACTACATCAACACCATCTTCAATCTTCTTTTATTTACCTCTTAAGAGCAATCAGATCCTTTGTCAAATCCACAGTCAGACTAACCTTGCAATTATTCAACTAACAAACTCCAAAAATAGTCTAGTTGTGTTACTAAAGAACACAGAGGCAGACAAGCTGTTCCGAATACCAGAACCTAAAAGACAAAAACAACGATTATCAGAGTTACAATCACACCAAGTTATAACGATCTCTTAAAGAATCCAACACCGTTTCACAGTTGGTATGCATAGTAAATGCACACTCTAATCTCCCGTCCTAAAGTTCTACAATCACAAAAATTCAACCCACCCTATTGCAATTAAAGTCAAACAACATCAAACAATCCAAGCAACAACTAGTTATATTAATACTGGTTCCAGTATTCACATCCTGCTTCCATTTTCTCTTCGCAGTTTCTCTCTTAATCTGCTAAAAGCGAAACCAAAAAGGATTTCCAAATTTTACAGACAATCCACAAAACTTTCATCAAAATCATTCTCAACACTGTTTTCTAAATTGAAAAAAATCTCACCTCAACTATCTCGCCCTCACGTCGCAAACATTAGCCCATAAAATGAACATGAGAAATAATACAATATTTTCTCGCTTTCTTTTGTTTCTTCAATTAACAATGCGCTTCTTCTTCGCTCTCCAATCTTTAACGCTGCTTCTCTAACTCACTCTTCCTTTGCCTTGCGTAGTCCTCCTCCAGACCTCCATATGATCAGTCCCGTCGTAGAATACTCTAGCTGTGTAAAAGAAACAGCAGCTGTGCCCAAAATGCCACAAGACGGGTGGCCGTAGCGTACAAGAGCTGTCACCACATGAGCAGGAACGCGGGAAAGTTGGACGTTAACGTTGTTCTTACGTATACCTTAAAAGTTATAAATTTTAAATAAGTTTTCCCTGCAAACATGAAATGCTGCGTTTCCTTGCACCCCGGATTGTTGTGACCCATAACATGTAGTTATGATTTGTAAAAACAACTAGTAAAATCCATGCGTAATTAAAATGTCCACGGCATTTTAATCAAGAAAATAGGATTTAGCTTACACCTAATGCGGTAGGTGACACCATAATTATGCTAGAACACAAGAGCAGCGGTCTAGAGTACAGCACATATCCCTAATGGTTGGTGACAGTAGGTGTACGCTTACTTGAGACTGATGATGATCATGTTCCCCTCTTCATCCGCCTCCACAACAGTAGCAGCAGTTTCTTGTCCACCTGCATTGAGTGCACAAAACTCTTGGATACTCTGGTATACAGCATATCTGGCTTCCGTATCCGAGGGACCGTGCATAACTTGTGGATGCACTTTTTGCTGCATGACAGCAGAATGCAACTCTATGACTGACTGACGGAGACTGCGGTGCGGAAAGGTTCGGTCAATTCGGTTGAACGTCAGGTGTTGTTGAGGGGAGCTCATAGGATAGGAGGCAGTATTAATTGTGATCGCATAATTAATGCCTCCACAATAAATTAAGTTGACTAAAGAGTTAATTGCTAAGTACGCTTCTGTGGCCACCACGGTTCCAGAAGTTAGTGCTTTCTAGTTTTAGCTATCTACCCATGATCCTGGACTTGGACTGAAACTAGAAGGTAATGTATATATAATATATAGCATTCATGTAATGTTTTGAAACTATGAATCATATTGATATTGTATGTTTAACTATTTTAATACTATAACAGACGGTTTTTTTATATTCGCAGGAATTTCCTCTTCGCTTGGATCCAGACTTTCTCATGAGGAGCTGCTTATTTCAAAGTTAGACGGTATTAAATACGGACGAAGTCTGATTCTAGCGCGAGTGTAAGCAATAAAATTTATTTCAGAACCCTGCGTTATACTGAAATATAGACAAGAAGCGTTAGGGCAAATCAGAATTCATTATCTGAGTTCGATCGAATGAGAACGTGTATTGAAATATATATTTGATTTTTGTAGCGTATCTTGGAGTACGGTTTAAGGAGAACGACGAGTTAATTCTAAATGACGGGGGTCAAAGTCGCAAAGATTGTTGTTACCCATGGATTACCCATTTCACCCCCGCTCTGGTCCTAGACACCAGTATCCTCCTGTCCCACCTAATACTCATTTACCTGGAAGGATTTATCCTGTCTTGTACGGAAACAATTGGAATCCCTATCGTACCGCATCACATAACAGCTTTCATCAACATCTTCCTTATCAGTACTACTCTCCAGGGCAGGAAAGAAATTTCTCTGGAAAGTTTCGACCTAATCCTCGTCCTCTTAGCTACCAGTCATCCCCAGTGGCACCCCCACCAGTGAAGACTGAGAGGATACTAAGGACGTCCTTGGATACCATTGATATTAAACAGGGGAAGAAGACTTTAAACGTGGGAGCAGCTGATAACAAGAAAGTTAAACCTAGGATACCACTCACCAAAAGTACAGTCAAGGGTAATAAACTTGGATCTGCTTCTTGTTCTGGTGCTGAGACAACGGAGAGTATGGAGAAGGAAAATCAAAATAGTTCCGGGAGCCAACCGTCCCCACAGTACCGAATTTTTAAGCGTGGTGATGCTCTACCTGGTTTCTCTAGTCCCTTGGAGCTAATAACTGGCATGAATATACAAAGGACTGAGATTGCATCGTCCCCTGGTGGAAACTCAAGTGTGAATAAATTTCAAAACCATGACTTCAATAAAACTTCAAATAATGTCATTGAACAAAATGAGCTACAGGACAAACATCGCGACTCTTCTTCCGATCAAAGTGACTCCAAGACGCCGGCTAGCAAAACTGCCACTAGTCTTGTAACTGATCTAGCACGATTCCATGGGCTTAATCCCGAATACCGTTTGACAAGTGAAGTCGGGCCTCCTCATGCCCCGACATTCACTATTGTACTAAATTTGGGAACGGAGCACTACGAAGCTACTGGACCTAGTATTAAAAAAGCGCAGTTGGCTGCAGCTGCTAAAGCTATCGAATCGACTGAATTAGAAAAACCACCTCCTCGTGGACAACCTAAAAAAACTAATTTTCGAGGGAACAAAAATCAAGGTAAGTCATGCTGTGAGCTACCTATTTTCTACACAATTACTTTGATTTTCCTGTTTTGTTAATGTTGTTTTCTTGTAATTGTATTAATAACAGGATGCGGGATCCAAGCAAAGCGACCCAATTGGTCAATAAACCAGCTAAACGCTTTGGCCGAAGAATTAAATCAAAAAGTTACATTTTCTACCCAACCTCCATCGTTGACAAATAATCTCAGCAGTGGAAACTCTACAGTCGTCTCTGTTCATCTGGGAGATAAAGTTTTTACCGGAGAAGGAAGAAACATACACGCAGCCAAAAACAATGCTGCTCAGCAAGCTCTGCATGCATTAATGCAGATCAAGCAAGATCTAGAGCTTGCGAAAATGCTTGAATCCACCTCAGCGGATGCTTTAGAATCTACAGACAATGGCATCAAGAGTCCTATATCAATAGTCCACGAAATGGCACTGAAAAGAGGCAAGAAAGTCAGTTTTGAAATTGTGACTGAAGAAGGACCACCTCACATGAAAGTTTATTCCATTAAATGCGTTGTTGGTGAGATTGAAACCCAAGGATGTGGACCAACAAAACAGGTGAAGGATTTAAATAGTTTTCGTCGATGTTGTCAAAGCAGAGCCTATGATTTGCTACTCTTTATATCAATTAGTTTTATGTTTTTTTAAATACCACAGGCTGCAAAGAAATCAAGCTGCGAGCAGATGATTGAAAAACTAAGAGATGTACCTTTGAAGCAACCGAAATTGAGCTCATTGAAGATGATTCAGAATAGTTTGTATTCCAAACCTAAAGTTGCAAGAAAAAAACCCGTAACGCCGATTATTAAAGAGGTGGATAAGCAGGTTGTTTCTCCTATATCCAGGCTACTTCATATTGCACATGTACGAAAGTATAAAGAACCCGAGTTTGTAGTCATCAAGCAAGCGGATGATAACCCTTCCGAGTCAAACTCTCAGAAACAAGATAAAAGGACGAAAAAGAAGAAACCCTTCTTTACAATGCAGGTAAGTAACTATGATAAAGCAGAAAGAGCGTGTTGCTTTGCTGGACACCGGATGATTCAGTTTGTAGTACGCATAAAAGTTGCCGATTTTAAAGTTTCTCAGTTTCTCTTTACTTATTTTTCATAGGTAAATGTTGGACCTTATACATGTGAAGGATCTGGACCTAATAAAAAGGCAGCGAAAAAAGCAGCAGCGGATAACGCATTGGTGGCATTGGGTTACGCTCCTTCAGTAACACCAAAAGAGCATAGTCATTCGGCTTCCAGTGTGAAATCAGATCCAAGTTCTTCCAGTGATGTCACCTCCATCTCAGCATGCTCTGGTACATCTCAACAACCAAAGGAAAGGAAATCTAAACAGTTGAAAATAACATCAGCTCGTCAAATACTTCCAGGAGTTTTAATGATTAAAAGTGAAAATACAGGTATGTGTAGAGCTATTTTCCTCGTTTCTTAACTCTTAAATATATTGCCATATGTTGATTATGTATGTCTGCTACATTACAGACGACCCATCAAACGCTCCCGTTTCTGAAACTGGTACCACCACCACGGAAACGTCGACTAATGTAACATGCTCGCCTTCTGATGGTTCCAACATTACTGTTTCATCGATGGAAGGAATCCAGAAACTGGGATACCTTGCGCAACTTTTGGACATAGCTGTCTCCTATACTAATTTCCCCAAGGTAATTAAATGAAGCTATGCAGTTTTACTTAAAGATCAGCACAAATTGCATTGAGTTTTGCCTATAACCGTATGTATGTGGTACTATAATTACAGAAAGACGGTTTTCTCAGCGTGGCAATTCTCGGCGCTAACCCTCCTCGTATGGCTCATGGAGTTGGGCCTACAGTTGAGGAAGCTCAGAATGCGGTGAGTTGTATGCAAATGATGACATTTTCATGCGCATAAAGAGTTTAATCATTTGAAAATATTGTAATCCATTTTTCTGCTAAATAGGCAGCAACTGAAATCCTCGCAGAACTTGCAAATACGGGTTTAGATGGTGTGAGTATGAGTGCATCAACTGACCGAGACGTGAAGCCAGCAGTCAAACTATAAGTTATAGCATCACTTAGTTAGTAAATCGTGTTATCTACGCTACGGTTGCTCGGCGCTGTCGACACTGTAAAGTCAAATTTTTTCGGAAAACCTTGCCCAATTCGTATTTTTGGGCTTAAGGTTCCTGGATTCGATGTAGTGTTTTCAATGTCAAGCATGGTGTGAAACATGTTGCTGTGATTACCTCGCGCATTATATCCATTTCATTTAAAAGCATCATTTTTCTAGAGCTAAAGTCGAAAAAATAGTTGTTATTTGTTTTTCAAACCTTGTTGTTCTTTATGGTAATAAAGGAAGCAATCGTATCTGCTATTATGCATGCAAGAGTTAATCCATAGTAATCATAAGCATTACTCATAGTTCTCTTCTTTAACTTTGTTCGGCTCATGTGTCTTCAAAATATTATCGTGTTAGAGTTAGTGTAGAACGGTAAAGAGGTAGCAATAAATCCCTTGGAGAATGTTAAAAGCCCGTACTGTGAGTTGATGATTCACAAAAATTGAACGTATATATATATATAGATCTGCTGGCTAAATCGCGCGCAAGAATCCTCATGTTTTGAAACACGTCAGCCTTTATTATCCCTGCGTGTACAAAAATGGATACGTTCCGATACCCTTTTTATGGCTTCGTTTCGGATGGCTTTGGACTCGAAATCTAAGGCCATTCGAATCGCTACCCTTCGTAGGGCACCGGATAGAGTGGCACTGGCTGGAAGCCCAGATGATGCCTGCGCTTCGGAGGGCATATTAGGGTAGGCAGTCGGAGGGTACAGAAGGGCCAGGCTCCAAGGGGTTGGTAATGCCATCGAAAACTAAGGTTCTATTGGGCTTTCATGTGAACCCCATTAATGCCCTTTCATGTGAATCCTATTAATGCCCTTTAATATGAATCCCATTAATGCCCTTTAATATGAATCCTATTTATGCCCTTCGAAATGAATGGTTTTAATTGACGCTGGCAGAATAGCCTCTTTATCCCCTTGAACAAATGCCTCCTGGGCCTACAAGTTTAGTGGGGTTTGAAATGGATTTATTTAACCGCTACTTAATTATAATTAATATTATCAAATTATTTAGCATAACAAAGGCATTTGTAACTTACGCACTACGTAGACCAATAATTAGGTATAATTGGGATTTGTAACATTGTATGACTCCAATTAACAAGTAACCAGATGAGTACTACATTAAAAACCAAATGGTCATGAAACCGGTATTAGAAACAAATTTCTGAATAACTTGGACAGGGACATAATTCCTGCCACCTTGAATGCAGTCGTCATTGCAAGACTTATGGTTTTCCACCTACTCGCAAATAAAAGTAACCCAAATGTCGTGTAGCGCTACGAGGGGTTCATCAATCTATAGCTGACAGCCTGCATGTGCAGCTAAGGGACTATCCGGTTTGATGCTGGGATTGAATATTACCATTTGGCGCTCAACAGTACACTGAAAACATAAAAAGCAAAGATTACCATATTTGCCCGTCCTAAGCAACATTTAATAATAAAATTAAATGTATATAAAATACTCTACCTGCCACGCGCCCAACATCTCTTGCAAAAGTGATAGTTTCAGATCTCTCTTAGCAGCTGCAATCGTCGCCCATTGCCATCCTTCACAGGCGGATATGACAATCTCTTCAGTGAATCTGTACACCGGCGCACAGCATACAGCGTGTAATAATGGTCTGTTGAGACCTGGAAGTAGAAATTAGCAATAACTAATAATGCCACAATTTCGCAACAAATGTTAGTTGCGTTGGACAAAACAGTTACAAAATACCTTCGCAGCTGATGAGCAATGAGGAAGCGGTCCACAAGGAATCCTTAAAAGTTTGAATATCAACTTGGAAACATCTCTGTCACACAGCACCCGAATGAGCTTGCCAGCTACCGTTGGTAGAAGCTCAATCCGAAGTAAACCTTGAACTTGTCCCACAGACCGACTTCGCAGACCCAAAGAGGATACAAACTTAGCCAGGGAAGACTCAGTGCACTCAGGCATTTTTTCGAGTGCAGTTTCCTACAAAATCAAAGTAGTACTTGAGGTTATAAACAGAACTAGCAGCGACGGTTCTTTCACTGGCAACCTACAGGTAACGGATCCGAAGTCTGATTTCTCCCGGAGTATTTTAGGCTGCATTCCGATGCAAGGGCCAATCCAGAATGATGTTGAATTGAATCAGCACTTTGTAAGTTTAAATACTCTTGTAAATGAGATCTCGGGCTTGAGGAGCCCATTTAAGAGCCTCCTGCAAGAAGCTTCAGCATCTTTCGGCATAATCCCGAACGATTACCTGAAACAAGTGTTAGGAGAATCAGAAGGAGAGATCGAATAATTCATACAAACTGATATGTACACTGTCCCCAAGTAATCTCCGTACAAACCCTAGTAAAAACTTTGCGCGCTCACAATAGCAGATCCCTTTAGTAAATGTGAGTTATGGCTTATGTTATAGCCTTTTGTTTCATTAATGGTTGAAAACAGAATTCCATTTGCTACATATACCATACCGTCGAAACTACCCGTTGCTCGCATTACCATGAATACGCAATTCAAAATTCCACTACCTGCTTCGATCAGTCGAGTATAAGCATCTCTGCGATTCATCTTGGTTTCACTTAGCCACACGGATAGACCGAAATATGGCCTGTGGTCCGCATCCTCCAATTTCGCACAACAAATTTGCTACACGGGCTATATTCTTTTCCGAAACTGAGTTTCCAAGCTCTTCCGTCCAGGGATAGGCGCCAACCTGCAGGAAACCTCGCGGTTAGCAATCAAAACTAAATCCACGATGCATAAAGTTTAGTAGGAATTGCAGCAACTTAATTTTAGAAGAGCGTTGTTTTCCTCGCAAGCCTTCATGTACGCAACATACAGGAGGGGTTTGCCAGTAGCGATAGCACACAGAATTTCTTCACTTCTCGTAACCTTCATCATTCTCTTTTCCATCGTCACCACTGCTTTCAATACAATTCTTTTGCTTTTTCTTCCGAACAACCAAACTTCCTCATCAGTTTTTCCTTGTCCTCTTTTACGAGTTCCATTGCTCCTATCAGATTCCTTGGACTCATCGTTGACAGCGTGTGATAATCGCTCTGGTGTTTGCATAGGTGCCACAACTCATTGCTGGTAAATTTGAAAAATCAGAGTTATCAACTGGTTCCAATTTCTACAAGTTACAAGGTACAAAGCCGAGTGTTCTAATTATTAGCTAGGTAGTAATTTACTTTTTCTTCGTATTTCGGATCAGGAGGAGGTCCCAGAGCTCGCAATGCTTTATTTGAAACAGCATCTGCTATTTTCGCATCTCACACCCTTTGGCATGAGCGAACAACTTCTATAAACGGTGTCGATGGGCGCCTCTTGGGACGTTGAAGGTACGCTGGAGGAGTTCGACATGCTCAATCCATCTGCTCTTTTAATGCTCGCGATACTTCACGAGAAAACGTTGGGTGAAGAAGTGGGGATTCGGGTGGAGGAGGTCCACCTGGTGTATCAGGAGTTTTCGTTTTACTAGTGCTGCTTTCTGGGGTCATAATGGATGCTGCAGCAGGTGTCTTGAAGACATCATCTTGGATGGGTGGGTTCTTAATTCTGTAATCAAACAAGAAAATTATGTTATCACAAGCGATCATAATAGTATCAGCAAAAACTAGCTTTTACACCACCAAGAAAAAGCTTCAGTTATCAGTATGCATACCCTAAACGTGTAGCTTTCCTTGCGTGTTTGGGCTCAAGGCATATACTGTTGTTGCATCACTGTTATCTTCGTTCTCCAGAACAAAATCAATCAGGCCTAGTTTTTTCCCTTGCTTACAGCACTCTACAATCCAGTTCAGAGTTACTGCGGGGGTTCCCCATCTTCTAGACGCTGTATACTTTGCGTTATCGGCTACCTCGCAAATGAGATGAGTGGTGCGAAGGGCGCTGTCTGTCGTTTTTTTTAGCAAAGACTTCTTTTAAACACTGAAAGCACAAAAAAGTGAAGGTTGTATAAATTCAGAAATAATAAGTTTACAAACACCAGATTGCAAAGAAAAATGACATACGTCGCACCAAGCGCAATGGAAATCTATCGGATGTATTCCTTTGTCTTGTCGGGGTATGCGCTCACAGCGATTACAACACCTTCAAACATTGACGGCGTTACGGCAGTAGCTGGGTACCGTATGTGCTACGGTTCCTCAGGTATTTCCAGTGAATTTCGATCCACTACTTCTGACTGTTGTTAAAATATTCACAATATTCAATTAAAAAATTCTCAACTACAAAACAAATCACGTGGAAAACACGTACCAGCCAGAAGTTGGTGAAAACTTGCAAAGGTTGAACATCAACAGCATCATATACAGGAGTCGCAATCATAATATCCATTTCTGATTCTTTTGCATTATTGCAATTAATGACTTCCCCGCTAAAGCTTTGAGTGATAGATTCGGCCCGTTCCTTTTCTTCGTCACTCTCCAACTGCACAAAAAAGTTTAACCCATCGAAAAGAATTTTACCCTCTTCTCCTGTCACTGTCACAAGAGTATCCGTGACAGTTGAAGATTTCATGGTGTTATCTTCATCTGGTACTTGTTCTGGAGCCTGGAACACACTTTTAGTCCGTTATAGGCCATTCTCTTTACTATTTCGCTTCTGAGCACCGCTAGAATCACGGAGCTCTTCGTTGACCAAATCCAATTCCGGAGCTAAGAGAACTTTAAAGAATGTTTCTTCTAGGGGAGATCCATGTTGAGCGCATGTTGCTAGCCAAAGCAAAGGAAGTTCGTGCGGCCTAAAAGTGCATGTAGAAATAGATATTGTAGTCCTTTATGAATGCCAGATGGGATGCGCCAAGAGTCCAAGGTAGCCGAAACATGATATGATACTCACCTCTGTTCCATTATCAAAATGTAAGCTTCTTCATGGTCCGAAATAATTCCGTCCACCAGGATCAGTTGCGTCACTCGCTTGTTCAAAGATACATAGCATGTGGCTCCGGATTCTTAAATAACGTACCCCAAGTTATCCAATTTTTGAGGTTGTTTAAAATCGCATACATAAAATAAACCTGCGGTGAAGCATGTAGAATTTTAAATGATCTTTGCATATTTTTAAATGCATGACAAACCTGAAACTGCTCTAAGAAGCCTTTCGGTCCGTGATCTACTACTTCCCAGGGATCATCTCGAATTTCATTATCTCGACTTCTCAATTCTCGACCTAGCTGAGACGTTGTCGAAATTGCTGAAGCATTAGAATATCGCGTACTATTTGCAACCGTATTAGTAAATTCATCTCTGTTTATTAAACTTATCATGGATTCATTTTCATCAGGCACTGCAGAAGAAAAAAAAGTCTCATCATGCTCATGAAATTAGAAAAATTCAGTCGTTTTGAACATGTTTCCTGCGTGAGGTTATCAGGGATAATAAAATACAAGTTCTTATTCTGGTTACATTTTACCTGTCTTGCTGTGATTGGGATTGAGAATAACTCGGGAGCGTAAAACTCATCCCCGCCTCGGATCCTGATCGGTCCGGCGATTCATTTTCGATTTGCCTATAAAATAACCAGAAACCTACGTGACATTAAAAATTACTAGCAATTAAAAAGCATTATTAGTACAATTATTCCGGCTACTACAAAGTTCTCGTAATCTTTAAATCGAAACAAACGTTTCATTTCAAACTCAGTTAGCTAAAGTGATGATGGACCAGTTATAAATCTGACAATAAATAATGAGAAATAAACTCATACACATCACTGATCGACAACAAAAACTACACATCATACCACTTACCCGTTTAGACGCTGAGCGAATGGAAATCCGTGAATAACTCAAGGATATACGAAGCTTGAGTGTCACTTGGGTGCCACTGGTTCAATCCTAAATAATTAATCGTTGAGGTTAGACAAGATCAGAGTAAGAGATCTTGTCTACGTTGAAGTTGATGCCAATTGACTACAGCATGGTTAATTGGCAACAGTTCATCTTCAGGATATTTTTTCTTGGCAACGGAACTTGTTGGAAAGACTATTTTCTGCCGAAGTCTCCTGCCCAGGTATCTGATTGCCTGCTTTTGTGTAAATACATGAGTCTTATGGCATTATTCGACTGACGTCATTAAATCAGCAGGTGATGATGATGATTGATGTTGAGATGTTCAAACTGCGTTTCAACATCAACGGCATCCTCACAACCCAGACAAGAATATGGTCAAACTCCAGCAATGTTGCCACTGAATTTTAAATAAAATTGCTAGATTAGCTTACCTCCCGATCGGTAAATTATTCCGAAGAACACGTTGAATTCCTTTGATGTACTCAATACCAACCGTAATGGGAGCTGAGTAAGTAATATCTCTGATGAGACGGCATTCATGAGATGTCGCGCTCCTGGTCATATTGAATTCTTCCTCGACTCCTGGAGTGCCGACTCTGACGTTAATCATTAAGGTGTCTATTGCAAAAAATGAAGTGAATCCTAATTATGATGAAGCTCTAAAGATCTTCTTCCATTGCTTTAACCCACAATCTCATGCAGCTTACTTCAGATTACTTACTTGAGATAGTACGATGGATCTACATCGGAAACAATCACAGCATTTGCCATTAGTCATTACGATCTTTTTGATTTCGACACTGATGAAGTAATGGTACGAATCGATGTGTTGTTTCGCAAGACCTTTTGTTTCCAGCAACGCAGGAATAAGCTTCCATGCATCCACCAATACAAAAGAATGTTTTACATTATCAGCTCCATATACTTTAAAATTCTGGACATATGTACCACTAAAAGTTTTGATCCTTACGCACGCTTACCTCGATTTTCTTAATAGGTTTAATCATGTATGACAAGTTCTGCTTTGAATCTGACCGACAGAATTTAATTAGAAGAAATTAGACCTGACGTAGGGCTTTTTGGCATAAACTTTTCACAAATTTCACGAACTTACCGGCTCGAAAAATATTGACAACTGTTGCTCCGGTTTGATTGTTTCAAGCAGTTAAAAATAATAATCTAGTAAATAAACTGAAGCACACTGTTTAACTATTGACTACGATGCATGGCGGTTTGAATTACCAAATGCGTCCCAGTAGCTAATCTGGGAGGGGATTTCTTGCCGACACATCTATTGTAATAGCTAAAATTCTTAGCGCGCTTGCTAAACATACGGTCGCATCAACTACACGCAAATACATACAAAATATCACAGCTGTGATTCCCTCTCGACCAAAGCCATTTTTAACCCTTATTTTCCCTTCGTTTCAAGACCAACTTCTACCCAGCAGAGCAGACGGCAGCGAACCCCTTCGGTTTACAGGGCATCGCCAATGCTATCATCATAGCAGAAAGGGCCTTCACCAGTAGGGACTTTCAACCCCCCGAAATAATACCCTAAATACGGTTCCAATTTAAAGCCCATTAAAGCCCATTCATCCAAGAGGCATCGAAGTCATTGAATCCATATGGTAGGCTGTACAGGCAGGGATATAGTGCAAAAATTTTATTGGTGACAGCAACAGCAGACGTTCGTCGATCACTTAGCCGATTATACCTCAATTAGATTTAGAACCGATTTAGTTCCAAAAGTTTGTGAAAAAATCAGAAACAAAAGTAATTCATACAAAGGAGCTAGCGCGCTTTATTTAGTTGTTTATTGCAATCTAAAAAAGGATTTCAAACAGTCAAGTGCTTCATAATGGATAGCTCATTGTTGGTAAGATTCGAAAACATCCAATTTATGTTTCATTCTTAATTGGCGTTTAACTGAATATTCGTCTCCTGATTGCACTAACTTGCACATTATGTTTTCTCTGCTAGGAGCCCACCTTGTACATACTGAAGGGTATGATCATTATGGATAATGACGGCAATCGGATATTGGCAAAATATTTTGATTCCACCAACTTCCCAACAGTAAAAGAGCAGAAAGCTTTCGAAAAGAACTTGTTCACCAAGACTCACAGGGCAAACTCAGAAGTTATTATGCTCGATGGATTAACATGCGTTTACAAAAGTAACGTTGATTTGTTTTTCTATGTCATGGGATCCTGCAATGACAATGAGGTATGATTTCTATATAATATAATAATTTTCATAATGCTATTATATCAGTATTGACACGGTAAAATTTTGTATGATGCTCTTGCAGCTAATACTGATGGCTGTTCTGCACTGTTTGTACGATTCTGTGAGTCAGATTTTGCGAAAAAATGTTGAGAAACGTGCTCTTTTGGACAACTTGGATGTTGTAATGTTGGCAATGGACGAAATCAGTGATGGAGGGTAAATTTTAATGCAAATATTTTGAATTTTATGTTCCTATTCTGAAAGATTTCTTGTAACGGATTTTCATTGTTATGTTGGTTCCTCTTCTATTATGCAGCGTGATACTTGAAGCTGACCCAAATGCTGTATGCCAGCGAGTTGCCTTGCGAGCTGATGACATTCCAATCGGTGAACAAACTGTCGCACAGGTACGAGTTATTATTGCTATTATTGATTATGTATCACCGCAGTTTTATTCCTGATTAATTGATCACGTATTTGAAATGCACTTTCCTAGGTCCTCCAAAGTGCTAAGGAACAGCTCAAGTGGAGTTTGCTGAAATGATCTTGTGAAATTGTAAGCGTCATGTTTCTACCTTATACGTCGGATTAATCATTATTTTCTTTGCGAAAGGAATGCCTGGGGTTTTATTGTAATCTTAAAATACGTGTAATACAATTATACCAAATGAGAGGGCATTGCTACTGTTTTTCATTAGCTTTAGTAGCAAACTTTTATTAAAAGAAGTTGTCGAAAGTTTGCGTAATGGAACAGAAATCAGACCTGATTTACATCATTTTAACTTACCGCCCCATATCTACGACTACGATTTGAGCGACCACGACGATTTCATTTTATGGTCTTTGATATCTAAACCATATTCTTTCATTTTTATTCTTATTTTATCACAAGCTTCAACTAGTTCCGCCCGTTCAAGACGCATTTCCTTTTGTTTTTGTTTGTCTCCTTCATCAAAAGCAAGCGAAAAGTTTCGGACCTGACTTCTAAATTCTACAATTTCTTCAAGAATGGCATCAAAGTCTACCTTTGTAGACGCTGTCTGTGCCGTGGATCTTTGCAAGAAGAAGCCTAAAGATTGTAAAAAATCTGTTACAAATTCTTTTGAAGCAAGAATGGCACTAAAATCCAAATCTGCCTTTGACCCTTCTAAAACCTTATTATTAAAAGTATGCACGAAATCCATCAGCAGCGCCTTAGCACCTGGAAAATCGAAGTCATCGCAGAACCTTTCCTCTATTTTGGATTTACAAACTTCCAGCTCCTCCCATAGATTAAAATTCGTCGGACCATTTCGAGTATTTCTGGGTTCCAACACACCATTAGCCAACAGATTACATGCATTTAAAAACTCTTGACATTTTTCTAAATTCGACTTAGCTATCCTGACCTCATCATCGGAGTAATACAAATGACTCCTATAATAGTGACTCATACAAAGCATTCGAAGTACGTCCGCTGAATTAGTCTTAAGAAATTCTTCAATAGTTATAAAATTCCCTAAAGATTTAGACATTTTATCTTGATTAATGATCATATGGCCCGTGTGAATCCAATGCCGAACCCACCGGTCCATCCCATAATATGCTCGACATTGACTTTCCTCATTTTCGTGGTGAGGAAATATCAGATCACATCCTCCGGCATGTATGTCCAGTGTACTACCAAAGAACTTTCCTGCAACGGCAGAACATTCTATGTGCCAACCAGGTCGGCCTCTTCCCCAAGGAGTGTTCCAAAAAGGCTCTCCCGCCTTCTGACCTTTCCAAAGGCAAAAATCTGATGCCTGTTTTTTCTCTTGATCTTTTGCTCCATCCTGTCCAGTGACATCGCTAGGGGCTTGCACGAAGACACCACATTTGCCGTAAGCTTTCGAATCAAAATAAACACTATTGTCTGAAGTAGTATATGCTAGTCCTTTTGATAATAACGTGCTTACAAAAGCCACTATTTCTGGCATAAAGTCTGTTACTCGCGCAACGATCTGAGGGCGTTTTACGTTAAGTAGATCCATGTCCCGTAAAAATTCAGCTTCAAATTTTTTACTCAGAACATCCCAAGGGATGCTGGCCTCGTGGGCTCGTTTGATAATTTTATCGTCGATATTTGTAATGTTCATTACTTGAAGCACCGTCCAGTCGTTTCTCCGTTCTAATATCCTTCGAATAATGTCCAATCGAATGTAACAAGTAGCATGACCTAGGTGAGACGCGTCGTACACTGTTGGTCCGCAGGTATACCATGTCAGGTACTTTCTTCCACACCGATCCTCTCGTCCAGCTTTAAGGTCAACCTTCTGTGCATGCGGCTTTGACAAGGTATCCCACACCTTATATTTTGTTGACACGAGACCGCCGCTTGTCGAAGCCGACAGACGGGGAACCAGATACAATCTCATTATTGATTACCTGAGGAAGAACAAAAATTGTTTCGGTCAATTTCATAACATTATATCACATTCTGTCATTAAAATTATACAAAGTGAATACAAATGAATCCTCCCTAATGATAATTATCATTTATCAAAGCCCTACGATAGTAAGTGAAAACTGAATGAAAAGTTTACCTTTATAACAAATAGTTATATACTTGTTAATATAAATTAATAGTCCCATGAATTAAACTAAACGCTTCACGTCATGATTGCAGTTGCCTTATGGCTATTCCAACAACCAAAACAATTTGTTACAACATAAGATTCGTCGTGTCTACACTGCTGAAAATTAAATTTTATAGTTGAAGTATAATATGTATATATATATATATATTAATTTTTACAAGACGCATCCATCATTGTACCTCTACAAATACGTACACACACACGTGCTTTTGAATCTTGGAAATGTTCAAAACATCCCGGGGTGTAAGATAAAGACGCGCTGGATGAAACGCTTGTTGTTTTTAGACTCCAGGGTTTTTTTCTCGTAGAACTATAAAATTTGCCTGCTCTTGATAAAGGTACTATTGATGGTGACAAAAGCATGCTAGTGAAAAGTTTAATTGCACTGCACAACTATCTGTTGTTCTAACATTTAAAAATAGCTTTATTTTGCGAATTTGTTCCAGTTTACAACACTAACAACAAAGAAATAGGATATGTTTTAAGTAGTAACAAGATAACGAAACGGTGACTCCGTCCGTTAGAAACAGGAAAAATAATATCGAGAAAAACGAGTTATTATAGCTCGCTTTATATATTCCGTTTGCTTTGGCAGTCTCAATCGTCTTACGGGAAGCGCGATAATGGTCTTCAGCACCCTCACTCAATTCTGTTTGAGGTCCCTTTCTTCCGGCAAATCGATCATGCTTTGAATTCCCTCAGAAATGTATTTAGTTACTTGATCCCCATCCTTTTCGGAATCCTCTAGGGCTTTTTCAATGCCAAAATATATTCTCATATGTCCATCATAGCTGATGACAGTAATGGCAACTCCTGAAAATATTAAGTAGTCCCAAATAACTTTCACAATAGCCACAATTCACCCTTGATAACAGCTCCTTGACGGGATCAATCCTTACCATGTGTTTCTAAGGGCCCTAGAAGAAATCCACCGGACAGGATGCGCTCTCCTGATAAAAATCTCAAATTAGCAGGTCCAGGGAAAATGCTCATTGAGCAAGTACTTCCCTGAAGGAGCGTTTTTAAGAGCAGTTTGATGAAGCGTGCAGGAAACGCTCCACCCCATTGAGCGCCAATAAATGGTAGTTGCGACACAATCTTTGTCTCTGTCGACTTAAACTGTTTCGCAATTGCATCAAGACGAACCTTTTTGTCTTCAATTTCCGTATGAAGATTGATGATGGCTGCCGTCCTAGGATACAATCAAAATACTTTCATAATTCAATCTGAAGCCTACAGAAATTATATGAATTAATTCTTATGCACTTACCAATGATTTGTTAGTTTGTTAGCTGGATGTCCAGGAACTGGAAACGATATTCCAACATGCATTTGATTTGGAATAGGTCCTTTTCTCAACTGGAAAAACTTTCTTATTCCTCCCGAAATCCCGCAAAGAACAAGCGCGTTAAAGCTTGTATTAAGCTTAGTTTTAGCCTTCTTGACATTTTGAACAGATAACGAACCGCTGCAGTAGTAGCGCATGTGCCTTTCCTCATGTGTAGAAAATCTCCAAGCGTTTTCGTCAATGTAGTTGGCAATATAAGTGCAGAGGACGTAAATCCCAACAAAAGGGAACGCTAAGAATTGTGCCCATTTCCCCCACGGCGGCAGATTTCTTTTGCTAGGGGGCGCCGCATAATACTCTCCAGTAGTGACATGTGACATAAGCTTTGTAATGCTATATCCGTCGGAAAGGGCATGATGATAGCGGAAAATTATTAGAGACTGCTTCTTCGAGGGCGATTCCAGTGACTTTGCTCCATGAAAAATCATAATTTCCCAAGGACTTTTCTCTTTTGCAAAAGGGACAGCCAGAATCTCATTTGCAGACTTAGCCAATGCATGTTCATTGAGATCTTGACCCCGTTCCAAGTTGAACACTTCCTTATTGCAAAGTCTGATATGATTGCTAACTTTGAATTCCTCATCTTCCTTCCAAATAGAATATCCCAAAACTCTTGCAACGGAGCAGCGCAGTTGAGGATAGATTAATTCTCCAGTGGAACCGTCACGGGCGTCAATCACGTTCTTCTTGAACAATTCTATATGTTCTTCCAAGTCAATTTCTCCGTCCACAAAGTAGAAGAGTAGCACAGCGTAGAGAGGCTGCTCGTAAATTTTGTCAGCGGCTGCTAGCGATGACATTCCCGTCAAGAGTGGTCCATATTTAGAATTTCTTTTTCTAGAGAGAAAGGCTTGTAGTAGGAATGGAAAGAGAAGGAATGGTATTAAAAATAAACCGAATGGCACAATCAGTTCTGCTAAGAATATTATCAACAGTTTTGCAACCCGTATAATAAGATTATGTTGCGAAAACATGTTAAACACTTGCACCTCTTCGAGTGCTTAAATTATTATCCTTAAAATTCAAAATTTTAAAAAGCTATGCACAACTCCCAAGCTTCAGCGCTCAACTTCCAAGATGACCCACAGCGTCTACCTCTAAATCCTTGGCTGCGAAAGTAATAACCATTTTCTGTGAAAAACGTCAGTCTCGTATCGTATGTAGGTTGATTGTTGTGGAAGTGTACCAGTTGTACCTCACGTGCAACTTTACTCTTTCCTCAAGTCCTGACATACCTTTATAATTATGAGTATATCCAACTCACCTGTAGGCTACTGCATACACTCTTGAACAGAATTTCCGGTTTATATGCAGCAATGTCAATGTTCTCGCGTCATAAAGCGCGCAAACTTGCCTTCCTTCAACGTTACCTACCCCTTACTCTTCCATTCCCTGCGTATAAAGCCTGCAGCCCTCGAGGATTCGTGGTTCCGTTAGCCTGATTTCGTGAAACTTGTATTACTTTTTTTGAGGAAAACCTCAACATGAGCTTGGGACAATATACATATAGCCAGGCTGCAATGTTGCCGTTGCCTTTCGTAATCCATGTACAATCCCCATATGTCTTGCATTACGGTCCGCTAAAGGCTTCAGAATCCTTCTGATTCATGGCAGATTTTCGCAATGTTTCATTCAATCTTGCATTGCGTGACTAAAATCCCAAGCAGTGAGAAATCCGAAGCGACTTTTACAATGTAATTTAAATCAAACAAGAGCCACCAGAAAAAGATTATACAGCGTGAACCGACTTTTACGTTAATTTTTTATACCGCTGATGCAATAACTGATGCTCTTGTAATGGTAACATAAAGTTATCTCCTGGATACAAAAATATCAGTGCAACCTTCTATAATTCAATGGCAATTTTATTTCCATTTAATGTAAATTTTTTCCTACATACATCACTAGTAAAATATGGCGTAAAAAGACCTAAATGAGCAAACTAAATGTATACGTGGAATCCTAGTTTCCTAAGGCACAGGATTGACTATGTACACATACTGCAGCTCCCTTTTTTCCTATTTGATAACCAATCATTGAGAGAAGCGCTTGTTTCCTTAGCACACTTGCTACTGTGGTAGGAGAGGAACCGATTGGAGGTAGTTAAATATAATTGTGAGAAACAGCAGAAAACGAAGTTTTTCATTATATTAGAACGATGAGGAAAAATTCTTCGCTAGTTTTTAACGCTTTGAGCGATTCTATGACATATGTCCCTGAGTGCTGGCATGTAGGCTGAGAAAGACACATCAACTAACTCCTGCATGTACTTAACCGCTGCCTCATCATTGAGCTCCAATCTGAACTTTTCAAGAACTTTTTTCACGGCCTTGTCAGGTTCTACGGCAATGTCTGGCACACTAGCTCCTACCATCAACGAAAACAGATTCAGTATGAGATTTGCGTGTCTGCGAAAAAATAGAGTAAGGTTAGATACTATTAATCCCATAATTATTCGTAGGATTGTCAACCAGGTACGCTAGTTATTTAGAAAAGCTAATTTCCGGTACATGAACATTTAGTTACCTTCTTAAGTGAAGAAAAGCTGTATAACAGAGTTGCTTGAATTCCTGATACTGCTTCGAAGCAGTACCTCCCATGGCGTCCACCATTTCCTTGCTCAACTTCATTGGAGGAGGCATAGGGTGTGGATCTCTTCCGAGAATATAGCCAAAGTCGATATGGAATAGCTTTCCACATTTTGTCAACATTAAGTTGTCCAAATGCCGGTCACCAATACCAAGTAAATACGTAACAACGCAGTAGCCTGCTGTAGATAAATAAGTAACAGTTTATCTGATTAGAGAACTTTCTTAGTGAACCTTCTAAAGACCTGAGATATAATGAACCATACCACAGCTCTTCAGATAAGTATCCATTACACTGGACTCAATGTTGTAAGCATCTGTCTCAGAATAGTGGAGTTTTTTAAAGAAATTTTGTATGGACCCATCCGTCTTTACTACTTCTGCCACCGGTCGTGAAGGAACGAACTGAACAAAACCTACAATTCAGCAAATTGAATTAGCTACAACTTCAAACTCCCGACTGTGATTTCGTTTTGAAAAGTCGTACCGTGAGTAGTGCTAGTTGCTATAACTCGGTAAGGGGTCAATTTCAAATCCAAATTTTCTTTTCTGAGCAACTTGTCAATTAGAGCTATAATCTGAAGTACTAGTTGATCTTGTCGAAGATCGTCACCATATTTAAATATTGTAATATATGGATCACCAATGACTGTATTAAAAGTTAGCTTGCAAGGCATTCTACTCGATTTGTATAGCGTAACTCTGCAAAATCATTCACGTTGTAATGCTGATTACGCTAGCCATGATTATAACCATCATTTATCACATGTAGAAATGAACAATCACTTACTCTTTTGCAACTACGCCAGTAATGAGGACCTCGGGATCTAGTGGAAATGGCAGAGCATCAAACTCAACAAAATTCATTTTCAATAGACATTTATCTGCTAAAAGGTTCTGGAGTCTTTCAATTTTCTTCGGTCGGTCGTGTCGTTCTTTGGCAACCTGTTTAAGAACCTTCGCTAATTTCTTAATAAATTGCTGCTGTCTTGATAAAATCGTCCTCCTTTGCTTCCATTCCATTTTTCCGTACTCAAGACACTATATGGTGTTTCAATTCGAATTTTAAATTAACCGACTATTTGCATTTAACAGCATCACCAATTTGTATGGCAATGTTAAAACTTACGTGACATAATCGGTGCCGTACATTGATGTACATATCCTGTATTTCTTTGTCACGTTTTACTTCAACATGATGATCTTCACATTCTACCCACAGGTACCTAAAGAATAAATTCAAACATTGTTGAAAAATTAGTACCAATAGATCTACTACTGCAAATTGAATGCAATGCAATGCCGAATCCCGGTAACTCATACAACTAACCATTGGGCCTACCAAAAAAAGTAATTCAATAGTGCTGTGTTTTCACAGGCTCTGTATATCAGGAAAGATGCGAGATCTGGGTCGGCTGTATTTAAGAAGGCTTCCTCAGATATTTCTTCCTTGGAGAAAAGAACTCCGTCTTCCACAATATTTCTTTGTTCCTGATTTCCTTCCCCTGTTTCAATAGTAGTTGTTTTCAGCTGAGCCGTATACACAGATTTTGTTTCCAATGAACCCTTGAATTCCTTCTCTTCGGCCTGACCAATAACTTTCGTTGTCGCAGAACTATCATCAGGTAGATCTCCTGACTCTCCATCTCTAAGGATGCTTATTCGCTTGGACTGATTCAGAGCTTCACGAATTTGATCATGATCTTCATATTTCAGGGCTTGAACAAGTTGAAGCAGATACAGCATCAGATCCTGATAATAAGATTAAATTAATTAAATTAAAATGAATAGGCGGCATTAGAATACAACAGTTAAACCGTACATCATCAGACGCTCTCTTCAGCATTGCCACGGCGTATAATCTAACTTCCGTTTGGGTAAACTGGGGTCCCAGCAACTCGAGGGCATCTTCGACATCCATAGGTGCCCATTTCGCTATTAGCTCCAAAGTTTCCTTCTTTTCGCCGTCCATATCCCATTTCACGCATTTTAAGAGTTTTGGTAATGCCTGTAATGCAGTAGCAAGTTAATGTACAGGGTGTTTGCTTACACATGTCAACATTGATAAAGTTGGGGCGCACAAATGTTGACATGTCTAAGGAAACACCCTGTATCGTTTGATAAACTAGTCTAACTTACGGACAGTACAGCATGCTGTCAGTTTCAAGCAAATTCCATAAAGAAGAAGATATGATAGTGGGTTTCACGGATAGTTAATAGTATTTGGCTTCAGGTACCTTTTCATTGGAACTCAGGTAGTATCTGTAAGTCCATATCAAATCTTGCTCATTAGCTGACAGCGTCTGGGTAGGCGGGTAATTCACAATAGCGTTTAGATGGTCACGCACAGATGCATTCGGCTTCAAATCCACATCCAAAAGACCTGCCCTCGGACAGCGTAACAATGCATGGTGCTTATTTTCGACTAGATTGTCCTATAGCAGAATTCAAAAGGACTATTAAAATGACTGAAGTAGCAAGACTAGCGGAAAACCTTGCTATTTGCTCATGTAACAGAACAATACCGAATCAGAAACATAAACCTTCCCCTTATAAAAAATTGAATTACCTATACACACTAAATGCTTCATAAAAACAAAAACAACCATACCAAAGAAACTACCAAAGAAAGGATACTCCAACATCTTAGTTATATACACGACATATTTCCACAATCCATGCCACAATCTATCATGGTTGTCTACGTGATGACAATCATAATCATAAGCTCCTTACCAACAACATATCTGGTTCTGGTAACCACGTAAGTTCATTTGAAGTACAACGTTCAGCTTCGACATCATCCAAGTCTTCTATATACTTTTCGTAATATGGGACCACATACTATTATCAAATAAATGGTAATCAAGTTAATCGCTGGGAAGGTTATCTTGTCCACGGACAATCGTCGAATGTCTTTATCCTCCTCAGTCGAGTTTTACTAGCTTGATTACCTGTACACCAGCGTACTCTGCTACTGGAAATTCAATATCCAGGTACATGAAGTCTGATTCCATTCTATCCTTTTCACAAATGTGCTCAAGTTCCCCAAACGAGACCCTGTCGAGCCAATCAACTTTGGGCATTTGGCAGTTACGATGTTTTTTCGACAGCTGTAAGAAACCATTCGTAACATCTTACATTATTTTACAACGCAGAGAGCTATACAGTTAGTAAGATAAACTCACGGGCAACACATTTGTACTGGTACTTACTTTGTGAAACCGGTATAGTCGACTATTTTTCGGCAATTTTCCTGGGGTTGCAGATGTCTGGCCTCCATCAGCAACTTGCTCCGGCCACACTCGAAGCTCCATAAAACCCTGTTGTTTTAAAATAAACAATGATACACAGATCAACGAAACCCGGCTGAGAGTGGTGTAGATAGATGATATGAATGAAAATAACGATATTCTTCTACAGATCTGAACTATACCTGCCTAAATACTCCGTTCTTTCCAAATAACGAAATCGTGGTTCCACCTAGTGGCATCATTTCAGTTGACCCAACACAATCATATATTGTTACACATAATGACACTTGTTTCGACAAGTCATTCAGCCTCAGAGGCAATACAATCCATTCGTCCCATCTGCACTGAAGGTTATCTCCACTGGAATATACGGTAAATCCAGTTATATCATGTTATTATTCACGGCATATGTAAATTTATCATGATTATGATACAGTTAAAACAAGGTTGTACTCACTTCCACCTCGTTGAAAATGGCTTGTAGGATGTGTTAACAGGCAAAGCTATTAACTTTCCGTCACAATAAAGCTCAATTTCAGCCCATAATTCAGCATAATAGTTGCTGCTCGATTTTTGTAAAAGCGGTTCCTCCAAAATATTTTGAGAGTTCTTCTTCTTAAATTTTCCATTCAAGCCTCCTCTATTTCAAAAACACACATACCATATACTCGCTTTCAAGTTAAATACATATATATATATATATATATATATATATATTACAAATCAAGTTAAAACTTTTTAGGTACATCACTCACATTTTAACTTTTATTCTGTGTTTTAAATTACAGCTGGGAATGCTTCTGATTTTGCTGCTTGGCCCCCAATCCATTTCATGAAGAACTTTTGGCTGTCCTCTAGTTAACAACGAAAGACCCCGAAAATTAGTGAATGAATTACAAACATAGGTATTTAATGCTCTGAAAGTGCATCTCCAGAAAAGGTTTTACCTTTCTTCCTTTACATTCCCTTTTTTCTTGGCTCGTAATTCCGTTTATCGTAGTACGCTCGACAAACATAAACGCCGATGATTAACCACGTAGTTAAAACCGACGCTATAACAGGTTCGTAAATATCATTTTCATAATATCTTTTCGCACTGAAGTATGCGACAAACGGCAAAGTAAACATCATTAAAGAAAAAACAAAAAACTCTCGCAAAATTACGTTCCCCGCAAAACTTTTCAATGCTTCCATAACCAGCTAACAACTAATTCGTTTTGCCACACCAAAAAAATAATTATTGACAACTTTAAAGTAACATAACTAATTTCATGTTAAAACAGCTAAAGGTCATGTAAAACAGCTATATATGTTAACTTGTATGAGACTATATATAATATACTGCTTCGAAAAAACTGCGATTCACGTACGTGTCGTGTCGCCGTTACATGTGCGAAAAGTTTGCAAAATAATTTCTTGTGGTTTGAAATTTGCGCTATACGCAAGGTTGGCGCTGCGGGTTAGGTCCCTGGGAACTTACCAATAAAAAGAGGCCTCAATGCTCAAGTCATACAATCTCTCACATTTATGAGTTCACATTTAACAGAAACTAAAATCAAAGTTTTCACGATTAATTCTACGAGCACTTGACTTAACCAGTCAAAGTTGAGTAACTATAATATCACGAATTAGTGGTCACCTTTGGATTCCCTTGGAAGTAACCATAAACACAAGAATTACTCAACTGCAAGATCACTGTTGTTTCCTTCCTTTGTAGGCTTGTAAAAAATCAAAATGAGTATTGTTTAATGCTGTTCTAGATCAATCTGCTTAATATAAATCCGAAGTGCCTCAATGATGCAGGTCAGGTTCTCCTAAATATTAGTCGCCTTGCTTCGAATTCTGGTTAAAGATCAAAGGCAGGAGGTCTAGACCAAACCCTACGTTTCGTTTGTTAGGAGTCCTAACTTAGGACTAACCACTGTATCAAATGGATGCTACATTATTTTTGCTTTCAACACTTAAATAGGAAAGGCAGGCAATGTTTTAGAGGTTCAGCAAAGAGAAAATGCAAAACATGATTCATAGTGGTTATATTTTATCATAGTACCCCACCCTCACTTCCAGGAGGAACATAATCACATTTCAGGAAATGATTTAACTCACTGACGCATCCATTTTTCCGAAATTAATACGGAAATTAACTATTTATTGATAAATGATATGATCCTCTTTTGCTTTGATTGGTCAGTAATTCATGAATTGTAGAAAAAATAAATTGGACGGATATTTTAAACATCATCCGGGGTCTGGATAAATTCGTCGAGTTTACATTAGATGCTTGATTTTAAGGTTATATTTGTGTTTCTAATAAGCTACAATATTGTCGCAGTAGAATGTAGACACGCCTGGGCGTCTGATAAACAAAGCCAACAGACCTGACCCAAAGGATTTCTTGCAGTCAATTACTCCGACTTTTGACAAGAACAATGCGTTAGGTCAAAAATAATGGTTGATGGTTGTAAAAACGTTTGCGTACAGAGGAAAGATCCATTGTTGATTGACGCAAGAATCATGATGCAAAGAATTTCGTCTTTTTTAGAAAAGAAAAAGTTGCTACTAGAATTTAATTTTTTTAACCCACTTGAAGTCACCGGAGTTGAGCAAGCTTTTGGTGTTGTCTACTTTGCAATCGGAGCTTTACTCTAGCTACGGTACATAAGGCAATCCATTGTTCAATCCATGTTAATTTTGCAATTGCTATTTTCAGGTCGCTATCTATCGTTGCAGAGAAAAGTAAGGACGAAGGACGACTGACGAACAAGCAGATGTCACCAAACGATTGTCACAACTTGTAGATGCAACAAATACGAAATCATGTCTGAGCGGAAATGTTTAACCCTAAAAGAGAATTGTGAATGATGCATATAAAACCAATTAATTGGCCTTAATTTGGACATGAACTTTGAAATATGTAAGAAGCGAATAACCGGATGGTTTCGCAAAACGATTTTTCATGTATATATATATATACTTGCTATCAACCACACAAATCATTTACTTGCCAAACTTATCATAATCTTTAACAAATATTGCATTTTCTGCAAATATATTAGGTGCGGTATAAGCGCCATTTGGGAAATACTAAACTCCAGCAGAACAACGTCTATGGGCAATAGTGGCTTTTATGATGCGTGTCCTCCGTAGTGTAGCACGTGCAGAATTTCAACTGAAGAGCGGATAGATTCTCTCTGCTTCAGCTGTATCAAGGACAAACATTGAACATGAGTGCAAAATATATAATCTCCTAGAGATATTTTCCTCAAGAGGAAGAAGTTTTAGTGCTGCAGTGGAACCGGGGAAGGTAAAGGTAAGACTTAAATTGTTTTTCTTAATGTAGTTAAAACTGCTCTTGGATTCTAAGAGCAAGCCTTTAAAAATAATTAGTTTCACTAATTAAGGCTGTTATTCATAATCTAAACTTTGAATCTGGAGTTGTCTTGATTCATTCATTCTTGACAACATTGTAGGCAATGCTGTTCTGTTATTACAGTTTATGCTAAACTGTGCTCATGAATGTTTACTTTTTTATGCATGCGTGTCTGATATTTAAAAGCACAATCAATTGTAATAACTGACTTCAACTGCTAGTCTTCCCCGCTGATTGAAACTATGCGGTTATCCTAATGGTATAAAGATTAATCTAAATGTTAAGGAATGTTATTAACAAGTTTGTATATATTTTAGAATTTCTTGAAGTAAGAATCATCTGAACTGCTAGTTGAGCGACAACATCATTGTGCAGCCAAAACGTGTTGTGAGAACAACTTCCGAATCTGGGACCAATGGCTACTCTGAACATGGGTCGTAGTTCAACCTCGATCAAGCTGCTTCACAAGGCTGTTCATTACGTGGCTGGACTACGTAATGCTTCCAGTTCAGCTATAGGTAAGCTTTCATTTAATCCTAAAAAATCAGTGCTAAAAGTAATAGATCTTAATCTGATTATGTGACCTCATAGTATCTAAGAATGGAAACAAATGGTGATATAGTTTTAGAAGTTTATCAAAACCCTGGATAAACTAAGAATTATATATATAAATAATTCTAAGCACTAAAAGCATAGTCAAGAAAATATTCGAATTAAACCCTGTCTGAAGTATATACAAGCCATTGTGCTTAAACGCGAAGTAATTATCATTACTCGCTTTGTTATTAGTTGATTGATACGTTTTAAGTATGTACCTATATCTACATGTTACACACAAGTTGTGAACGTTTGTACATGGTATTAAATGTAAGACTGTTTTAGTATATATACAGCGCTAATGCCGGTAGTGCGAGCACTGGAAGCATCTTTTCGTGCCCTGATCCCAACAATACGTGGAAGTGAAGCTTGAAGACTCTGATAACTGGTTTCATGGTAGCTGCTGCAGTGTTCGAAGTAAAGGATTGTAAAATCACTGGATTAGAGAGTATATCCACAGATTTGTAGAGTGTAAAAGACTTCGGTGTTTCCTCCGAGAGTGGTCCCGATGCGTGTGACTAAGTATGTATTAGTAGAAATAGATCGGCCAAGTGTTGAAATTGTGGTGTGAGAATGTAAAGGGGTACTTGTTCTGCTTTAGCTCTTAGTGATTATCGTTAATATGCAGAGGTGCATGTAGGAGCAAGTATTTTGAGAAGTGTGTATTTTACTCAAGCTACTTCTCTTGAGGGATTACAGAAAGGCATTGTGAGATAGAGAGAAGATCAGAGAAGAGTAGATACTCTCGAGGAAGACGGCGACGACTGTTTAAGACATACAGTCAAGGAATAAGGAGAGACTCACTACACGCGTCATCAGAATGGAATGTGTGACCTTGGTTTGTTGAATCGCCACAAAGATTTGAAACCTCGTTGTTGTCCCTCCTGATTGCATATGTTGCTCGTGTATTTGTGAGAATGTTGTGAAATGTTAGGAAATTAATTTTAAAATAATTTTCAATAATTTATTTAATTTTTAAACTAAATTTTAACCTTATTTATTTCAAGCTACAAGTTGTGAGCAAGTGCGAAAAATATTGGTTTTTCCCAATCCGCACCAAGGAGGGGGAGAGTAATGTCGCCTTCAACAATATTAAGGGACGAAGTAATTGTCGAGGTGGAAGATCATTACCGAAATGACTACCCCAAGACAACCCAATAGCGAGTATAATCAGAAAGCGTTGCAGGAAATCCGTAATTCTTTACAACCCTTCGCTACTGCAGAGTCAGTCTCTTCGTCTTCCAACTACGGCTATGGATCTTCTGTCCTCAGTTATAATTCCTCGAATCACTCTAATGGATACGGGGTGAGCAGTAATGAATACCGAACAAGACCACCGCCATCAGTATCTCCGTCTTCAGCATCCGCCAGACAATCTCCAAGAGGTCGAGAATATAACACCAAGCAATATCCGTTTGTGCCAAGTCAAGTGCCTGCATCAGTTCAGCAATTGCTCCGCCGAATCGAATCTCCTTCCGTCCCATCCTCCACTTCAAATTCACCGACTTCCCAACTAACAAATGGATACGGTACCGGAAGTAGTAACCCTAGTAGCACTAGCCCAGGTGTAGCTGGAAATCCCAAACAGACTTTGGTTGTCAAATCAAGCGTGGTAACAAAGCCGGTCTTGCAAACTGCAGTTCCATTTTCCCTCCCTCCACCCCTACCACCGAAACCAAAGCTAAAAACGCCCCAAAGTCAACCTCCGCCACCAGTTTCTGCTACAAACGGAAACCCTCACGTTCCTAGTTGTAAAGTCGAGCTTCCAGTCAAAGCAAAAAGTCCACCTTTGCAAGCACAGTACTACAACGGCTACCCGGTTCAACCTCAGCAGTTTTCTCCTGGAATTTATCCTCAGCATCCCAATTTTCGAGAACCCTACAATCATTACGTACCTCCAGAAAGTACACGTTGTCCCGAAAACTATTATCCTATAAATGGTTACATACCCAGCCCAATACCACCAGCGTTGCCTCAAAGGATATCCCCTAAAACCGTCATGCCACCACCAGCCTTACCTCAGAGGATCTCCCCGAAAACCGTCATGCCCCCACCAGCCTTGCCTCAGAGGATCTCCCCGAGAACCGTTCCACCACCGCCACCTCCGATTCCAGAGAAACCTCCAGCTCCCTTCCCTCGATCAATTCCTCCCCCACCACCTCCGAAATCCGATCCACCGCCGCCACAGTATCCTTCCTCTGATACTAGAGTTTTGGGAATGCCGCAAATTCCACCAACTGATCGGTCTTCAAGTCGTTCCTCCTCCAACGGGACTGATGAGACTCAAGATGACACAAAACAGCTAATCGGGGCCAACCAAGAAGATATTAATGATAGAGAAAAACTCACACCACCTGCCCGAGCAACGTCACATTCCAGTCCCATTCCGGAGAGAAAAGTTTTGAGCCAGGAAAAAGAAACTGCCCGCCGAGAATCCAGAGTGAGGGTTTACTCTCCACAAGCATTCAAATTCTACATGGAGCAGCATTTTGAAAATATCTTTAAAGCCATTGAAGGTCGGCAATTCCGAAGAAAGGAATTAGAGCGTGAACTAGCTAAATCGACACTCAGCGAAAATGAACAAGAAACTTGTAGACAGATTTTAAGTCAGAAGGAATCCAACTACATAAGACTGCTCCGAGCCAAAATGGACAAATCCATGTTCAATATAATTAAAACTATCGGTGTTGGAGCTTTCGGAGAGGTTTCCCTGGTTCACAAAAAAGGAACTAAATGTTTATATGCAATGAAAACCCTAAGAAAATCTGATGTTTTACGTCGCAATCAAGTTGCTCATGTTAAGGCTGAACGAGACATTCTTGCAGAAGCGGACAGCGAGTGGGTCGTCAAGCTGTATTATTCTTTCCAGGATGAAGATCATCTCTATTTCGTAATGGACTACATCCCTGGGGGAGACTTAATGAGTTTACTTATCAAAAAAGAAATTTTCGACGAGCCCTTGGCTCAATTCTACATCGCTGAGCTTACCTGTGCAATAGAGTCAGTTCACAATATGGGCTTCATTCATCGGGATATTAAGCCCGATAATATTTTAATCGGAAAGGATGGACACATTAAGTTAACCGATTTTGGGCTTTGTACGGGCTTCCGATGGACTCATAATTCGAAATACTACCAGGAGCAGGAGCAGAGCAATTGTGATTGCAAAAAAAATTGCCAGTGGGATGGTTGCGTGAACAGGGGTGGCTTTAGTCAGAAACCACTAGAAGGAAGAAGAAAGAAGGACAAAATCAGAAGTTTAGCGCATTCCCTTGTTGGAACTCCCAATTACATTGCTCCAGAAGTTTTAATGCGACAAGGATATTCCCATGTCTGCGATTGGTGGTCCGTTGGTGTTATTCTCTATGAAATGTTAGTTGGTCAGCCGCCTTTCCATGCTAATTCCCCTGCCGAAACTCAGTACAAAGTAATTAATTGGGCTACCACACTTCGCATACCCCATCAAGCTCATCTCTCACCTGCAGCTCAAGATCTCATCCTTAGATTATGTACGGATCCCTCCATCCGCCTCGGCAAACACGGTTCCAACGAGATTAAATCTCATCCCTTTTTTCGAACAATCAATTTTGATGCCGGAATCCGTAAAACAAAAGCCCCATTCGTTCCTGAAATCCGACATGACCTTGATACCTCCAATTTTGACCCTTACATAGAGCAGCGTCCAAATGATCTAGAGAATTCATCAGTGGAATCAAACTATCATGGATTTTATGAGTTTACCTTTCGTAGGTTTTTCGATTCTGAGCACCCAGTTCTGCATAATGAAGAGGCATCGCCAGTGAATGTGTAGTTTTTAATAGTGTAGCTTTTATTACCGTCAGTAAGTATGGGAGTGTGTCATCGTGTGTGTGGTTAATTAATTCAGCAGGTACTATTTACGAACTCAAAAAGAGAGATTACGTCTGTGTCGATGAATCTTCTGAGGGATTGTTAATATCAATGGCAAAAATGTTCTTTTGTTTCAGGTGGTCCTATAGGATTTATCGGTTTGGGGAATATGGGCAAGAACATGGCAATTAATCTGGCGAAAAAAGGACACCCTTTGGTGGTTTATGATATCCAGTCTGCATCCGCAGCATCTCTAGAGAAGCTTGGAGCTAAGGTAGCGGCCACACCGGCGGAATTAGCTTCCCAGGTGGATAAAGTAGTGACAATGTTACCAGCAAGTGCTCATGTCCGAGGCTGCTACACTGGACCCGACGGCATTTTACAGTAAATACATTAACGTTGATTGGCACGTTGCAATTTTGACATGGCTCAATCAATATATCAAGGTAGAGGTATAAAATTTAAATGCTCAACCAATTTATGTTGCAGAGGGGCTAAACCAGGCACAATTCTCATCGACAGCAGCACCATTGATCCCGATACATCCAAAGAGATGGCAAAAGCAGCTACAGCTAAGAATACCATTTTTCTTGATGCTCCTGTTTCTGGAGGTCAGTATACACTTCAAGAATCTCCCACAATTTAAAGTGTATCGTTCTATTTGTTTCAATGAAAATTAATTTATTCTCAGGTGTGGGTGCCGCACAAGCCGGAACTTTGACATTCATGGTTGGAGGGCTCGAAAAAGATTTTAAAGAAATTGAGGAACTCTTACTGGGAATGGGTGCTAAAGTTGTACACTGTGGAGACGTAGGGGCTGGTCAGGCTGCCAAGATTTGCAACAACATGCTCTTAGGTATATCTATGATCGGTACTTCGGAGGCGATGAATCTGGGAGTTAAGATGGGACTGGATCCGAAACTTTTGGCCAGTATTTTGAATTCAAGCTCCGGCCGCTGCTGGTCAAGCGAAATATACAATCCCGTTCCCGGAGTTATGCCGAACGTTCCAGCGTCAAAGAATTATGAGGTAAATAACTTTAACATTTTCGTACTTAACTTTAAAGGGAAGGCTACTAGTTTTTATTGAAGCTAATTTCAATTTTGGTATTTATAGGGAGGTTTTGGCACCGCTCTGATGACCAAAGATCTTGGATTAGCTCAGAATGCCGCATCGAGTGTTTCAGCAGCCACGCCACTAGGATCATTGTCTTACCAGATTTACCGTATGCTATGCTCCAAAGGATTTGCTCAGAAAGATTTCTCTTCGGTTTACCAGTTCTTAGAAGAAACCGCCGACTATCACAAGTAGAAAGAGATTTTCAATGTGTTCGAATTTTTCAGTTATTTAAGGAAAGGTTCTTGCTCGGTGTAGACAATCAGTACTTTGCCGCTTTTAAAAAGCAAGTAAGAAATTATATAAACTTTGAATTTACGGTGCGCGTGAATGACATTCTCGACATTATATCTCAGAAACATAGGGTAAACGATCTCGCACGCAGCGTTTTTTTCTAAACATATTTTAATCTTCATAAGCGTGATGTGCAGTATACTATTTACGCAAGTGTGTGATATATTACAAAGAAGTGAATGTTAAACACTAAATGTTGGTATTTTAAACCAATACTCGGTACTTAAAGCAGTAAAGAGCAAATTCTCCAACAAATGTATAAATAGCAACGTATATGCTTTATTAGTGTCACAATATAGTTTCGCAAACATAGATTCAGTAATTAACATAAAATTAGTAACTCCGCTACTTATCAATAATCTCATCAGTATAATTGCACGTCGGGATCAAATTGCATTCAACTAGAAACAATGAACTTGTAATTAACTAGCTCTGTATTATTCAACCGACATCCCTCAAGTTCTATTCGTTTAGCAGCTGAGAAGATGACGGAAACATTGTCAAGGAAGTATTGGTTAAAACTACAATTCATGAACTTAACATCCATGTATTCTTTAAAGTAACTTTGTTCCTCTGAGCATTTCAAGTCGAGACCGGACAAACAGATACTTTTTGTATTATATGGCAAGCGACAAAGGTCAATACTTTCAAAACCTTTGGGCAGCAGAAACGTGACAGCCTTGGCCCCAGAGCATTCTTCCAAAAATCCAAGTACAGATTCTGGTTCTATACAAGGCACAAACCGGGGCGAATCATAGAACTCCTTACGGTGCAACTGAAGGAAGACACTTTGACGTTCTGGATCCAAGTTTAATATCATGGACCCGCATTCCACCTTAACAGAGACTTGACATTTCCAAAGTTTCTCAAGGCTAACTTGTTCAGCGCCCGTGATAGCAAAGAAGAAAATCGTATTCCAAGAGTAGCAATCAGATTCATCCGCGCTACATCGGAAAGTAAAACTGCTGAGCCCAGGGAGCTCGACTGGAACGTATGAAGCAGCCGCGGTTCCATCAGCCACAATTTGCTCGCACTGCGGCAACAGTCGTACACTGTCCAAAGTCAAGTCTTGTAAGACAATGCACGGATCCAAGGCTTTTTTCAGGATTTCTACGGGGATGTGGACGTCTTTTAAGACAAGCGTAGTAAGCAAATGATGCAGCCCTTTTGAAATCTGCAGCGCTGCCGGATCCACGCAAAGCTTCCCGTTCCCACAAAGTTCCAACGAAATATTCCCTCCTATCCTCTGGAATCTTTGACTATTCTGATCCGTTTCTACTGCTCTTCGCCTTCATTAAAATAGTTTGTCAGTTAGCATTAATAATTTAAAAACTAAACAAAACATATACAGTCTAAGGAACTTTTAACTCCTCCCACCTTTGTGCCGTCTTTACGTTGATCGCTCCGAAAATTCTCAACTCTTCATCTTCAACATTTGCATTATTCTCTGATACAGACTTTAGCAATTTCAGCAGCAAGCTATGACTTCCCGTTGAGTTTCCTCTTACAAAGTTACCATATTCTCCTAAGCAGCGTAATTCTTCATTCGTCATGGAGTCCTGAAACGAATTCCAGAGTACTTTAAATCCTATGCTACACAAATGATAGCCAATACAGGTTCTACAGATTATTCTTTAACGCAAACCGGAACACTTACCAAGGACTCAAACTGCTGTGGCGTGAGGACGCTTTTCATCCTATCACACAATTCCGTAGACATCGCGGTATTTAAGCCAGCCGCGAGCTTTCGCGGTTTCTACTGTGTTCTCGAACCCGAACTAACGAAATTTTCTTCTAACAGTTTGACACACGACGGAGTTTTTCTTTTTCACCTTCGCTGCCGCAACAGCTTGAACACAAGTAACGAATTCACATTACCTCTTTGCACCACTTAATTACTTCCACATGCCTGTCATTACCCTCCGTGCTAAAAGCTGACTCCTAGAACGCTTCCTCAATGAGAGAAAATGAATCAATAAACTCTCTACCGTGCTTCCAGGGACTGATAACTGTCCTCTAGACGAACTACTGCCACTGATAACTGATATTTTCAGATGTAACTTGACACCCTTCAAGACTCCCAATATCCGGGACACTCTGGGTTCTGGTTATTCTGTCCAGCAATGACCTTGGTTCCTGCGTGCAGATGTAAACAACAGAAAATATAAACTCTGCGGACGGAGACCCACCTATGAAGTGTTAGTAAATAACTTGTATTTCTTCTAACTCAACAAGCCAAACCTTTAAAACCTGCTTCTCCCATCCAACCCCCTTCCTCTTCTCTTTTATTCTAAATCTCCCATACTTCTTTGAGCCACACGAGGGATGTTTCGTTATTTCGTATCCTCCCCGTTAAAGCAGACCGTTCAGTTGAGTCTCCCCATGAATATTTGTTCACACAACAGATCTTGAAATCGGGCAAAACAAGTCACACAACCCTACTGTCATAGTCCATAGATGTAAAACTTCCAAAAGGAAAATCTTATTGCACACTCCACGCTTGTATCGCTAGTCGCTAACAACTGAATTTCTCGTACGTACGTACATCCAAGCCTCCATCCCTTCCGTCACTGATAATGTAGTCGTACAGACAAAAAAAACTCGTGTTTTACACATGCATTTAATACGTTCAGAAATTCTTGTTCCTCCAAACATACCAATTTCCCCTCAGGCCTATGAATAATGCATTCTGCTTGCCTTAGAGTCACAAACACTTGAATCTCTCGCTAAAGAATTTCTCCCTTTTCCCTCTCACAATCCCCATAACATTGCACCATAATTCCTATTAGTTGCTACAGCCGCAGCTCGAGATTTAGACACTATCTTCCTTGTACTTCACTGATTAATAAGGCCTGCTAAACATATTGCAGTACTTGGCAACGATGAGATTGTGAAAGGTAACCACTACTGCGCATTTCGCAATTTCCCAAAGTTAACTTTCATAGTAGAATTGCTTTTGCAAATGCTTAGACTTGCAAAACCACGTTTTATACGTTATGCCCCTGGGGCATTATTTGCACAAACAAACTTAAATCACAAGGTCCGACTCTATTCTGTTTGAAACATCCCTTATTACATAGACCAGAGAAGGGTACTGCATCAATGTCATCAGACTTCGCCTTCCTTAAAGGACTGTCAGCAGACCAGCACAAGGAAGCAAAAGGCCCCAGGAATATTTTCGTTACAGTCCTCCCATCATGCAGCATTAAGCTAGGGAACAATCAGCGCCGTATTTTCAAATCCTTGCAAATAAACAACACAAATGCCATACCATCTTACCTGTGCTTCTGATAAAGTTGTCGGGCCAGCACCACAGTTGCTACCTGTATCAGAAACCTGACATTGTGACCATGCCATTTTTAATAAAAGACGACCAAGAGCAAAACATGTCGACCCATACCTGGAATGAGATTTGTGCTACACAAATTCCGAACAAACAAAGACCAGTCCATAACGATCCTTGTAATACTGGATTATAGCAACCAGTTGACCATGAATCTGATGGATTTCTAAGCGAGCATTGCTCATAGTCCTTGAAGAAATATTTAGCACATTTCAATCTTCAAACAGCATTTTCGTCGCATCGTGGTTATTGCAACACCAACCTTGCAACAAGACTGGGGAAACTTGTCGAGATTCCCTTCTATCAAGCTAAGATGTTGCTGCCAATCACCAGGGTTGTCAATACCGCAACACTCTGCCTGAAAACATGTTAACAATTCAATCAGCAAAACCTGCAGTACCTAACAAATTTTGCAAAAAAGTTAGTCTATGTGTTTAAAAAACCGGAAGCATAAGATTTTACCCCTTGCTGGAGATGATTCCAAAAAGAGCGTGCAATGATTATACGCGAAAAGCGTTGCTGCATTTGCATCATAAGAGTTTTTAGATTCGACACAATGTTTTCTAGTCCCATCAGAGACCTGACTATAAAGACGGCAGGTAAGCACAGTAAGGGTGCAAGCCTAAGATAATACTGAAATTTCCTCCATTTTAGCACCACCGCCATCATAAGTTGGAAAGTCAGAGTTGCGTTTTTATGCGGAAAAAACGTTTATCCCACGTACAGATCTTAGACTGAGATAATCATGGCTGGCATAGATGGCATAAAATCCAGAATAGAATGAAACCAGCGTAGACAACATAAACAGCCACATGACATCGTAGTAATTTTGTAGCAGTAAATTGAAATACTCCTGAGAGCTTACTGATGTCCCGCATAAAAATACCATCAGAATAAACAAAATACCTATGACCTACAAATCAAAGTAAACCAAACTATTTAAGATGCTTCAATCCACATTAAGCATGGCACAATTCACAAGCCCTATCAATTTACCACTTGCAATTGCCCAAACGTTTGAAATTTCTTTAAATTCTTTGCAGATTTAGTATTACTTTTCAAATCCAACAGCTTAGCATCGTCCCGCACCTAAACGCAAGTTATGGCTGTAAATGAACTTTTAGGTTAACTATTACTTGTTTTATGGAAATAGAATCTATCTACACTTTACCTCCAATTCTTCCGCAGTTTTCTCCCAGGAAAATTTCCAAGGAGGATCCGGTTCAACTCCTCTCCTACGCTTTCTCCGCCTATGTGCAGTAGTGCAAACAATATACAAGCAATAAAACTAGCAAAATTCTCTCACAGGCACATTTCAGAAATTACCCGCGTCGACACAACTGTTTTGTGTCACCCGGAGCAGACGAACCAGTACCGGAAGTCTCATCAGATTCCAAGTCCTCCTCATCCAGTTTAGATTCTTCCTTTGTCTCTTGTCTACGAGACGACGTGGCCTTAATTGAAGTTACTCGGAGCTTGTAAGATGATTTCGGCATGCTTGCAAACTAACAAATCTCTGAATCCTATTAGCTCCCAAATGCAAAATGACCCGAAACGTTTAGAAACACAGCAACCAGATGTCCCAGCATGCAACGCACACATTTCATTTGAGACAATTTTAATGCACACAGTTTCACTGTGCAAAAGCTATGGTTCATCAAATATTCCGCTAAAACCTAGATTTCTAGTTATGAAAGGTCACCATGGGAAGCACAGCATGTACATATTGTGAACATTGACGAGGTGCAACTAGAATCGGATCTTGCATTTCCTTCAAGGGTAAAAGAACCATTGAAATTTACAGTGCATATACCATACCAGCCTTATTACGGCATTCTCAAAGTACCGCCAACAGCTAAAAAACTTGTTGATGTTTCCGCATCCCACATGAAGTGCATGTTCGCAGGTGGGCGGAGTTGAGCAGTGCATTTCCAGATTCGGTGCATGAAACCACGTGCAAATATTTGGTACTCCAATTTAGTATATTTACACAATTACAATGGACAGCAATCCGACTACAAATAATAATTATCAATGTCAGCAATTATCAGCATCCTAGCAGGAGTGAGGATTATATATATATATTTGTCGGATGCCATCATTTTTGTGGCTATCATTTGTAGACTACGCATATGTTTAATGTTATAGATTAAATGAACAGAGCCAAGTGCAGAATAAACCTATATTGGTTTATTCCTATGCGAAATTAGTTAGGTCGGATTTTATTAGTTGTTCCATAGCATACAGTAGGTTCCTGTGACGGTCACTAGTTTAGTCTGGTGTTGCAGTGTAGAGCGCAGATAAGTTGTTATATCGTGTATGATCGAAACGGAATTATGCTTTCGAGTTTCGATAAGTTGGTAAGCATTCAATTTTAATTTTCAAAACATCTAAAAATAAAATAATATTTTTAAAATATTGGCAATAACTCAAACGTAAAGAACTCCATACTTACTAATTCCCTTACTTTGTATTTCTAGGAACAATAGTAAAAATCATAATTTAATTCGCCATGGATCAAAAACAGCCACCACGTCCGTTTTCTTTTGCTGCTGCTGCATCAAGAGGACCACCACCGGGTAGGTGAAAACTTTAGCAAAACCAACTTCTTCTAACATTATAAATAGAACAAGCTTTTTGATTGACATCAAATATATATATATATGCGATAATTTAGTCTCTGTTCCCATATGTCATTTACATGTATTTACAGCTTTGTTTGAAACAATTACAATGACCCTAGAATTAGCTGTGTCTTTATGGATCTACGTTTGTATGAAAAATCTAACTCATGGTTGTTATTCAAAACAGGATTTTCGAAACCTGCAAACCGAATGCAAAGGCCGCCAGGTCCAGGACCTGCTTTTGATATCCGGTTGAAGACATGGCCAAAGAACAAGGATCCGAAAGTATTAAACAGTTACCTACAGAATTTAATCAGGATCCCCACACATCGAGAGTTGATGCTCAAAATAAATCGCGACAAGGAGGGACGACGACTCGTCATAATGAGAGGAGTTCCTGGATGCGGGAAATCAACCTTTGCCACCATTTTAGCTGGATTATGTGATGGCGGTGGTGGAATTGTATTGTCTGCAGACGATTTCTTTATGACCCAAGGAAAGTATGCTTTCAACCCTACCTTCCTAAGTGACGCTCATTTAATGTGCAAAACAAGATGTGAATCAGCAATGTCTGCCTCTAAAGCTCTCATAGTCATCGATAACACCAACACACAGCTATGGGAGATGTTGCCTTACGTGGAGTTGGGTCTGAAACATGCTTACGAGATTCATGTCGTGGAACCCGAGACACCATGGAGAACTGACCCTCGTGTCCTTGCCCAAAAGACCGTTCACGATGTACCCTTCATCAAAATTAAAGACATGCTCGCCCGATACGAAAAGGGAATAACTTTGGATCATCTCCTCGCTGCGCTGGACAAGCCAAAAGAAGATGAAGAATCCTTTTCAAAGATGTTAGATACTCTAACCCTCAAGTAGTCAATAGTGACCTGAGCCACCGCCTTCTTTAGTGCCTGAAAACTGAGCTTGATATCAGAAATCCAGTCATGCTTACCTGGAATTTGGATTACCTTTTTACGGACGTGCCGAAATGTGTTATTTTGTGTACTTCTTGCATTTTAGATGCACTAGTTTTCTAGAGAAAGTAATTCAGGCAATCAACAAACCGATCATGTAGTTTTAAATCGTAGTTATACAGTGATATGAAGGCTGTTTTCTAAAGAAAATAGAAACTAGGTGCGATTATACAGTTTAAAACTTAAATAAGTTTGAAAAAGCATGGTTCTTGTTATGCACATAAAGGGCTTCTAGACCCGAAGGTAATGAAACAATGTGCAAGAAGCTTCTCAACGCTGTCAAAGTGTTAGAGATGTAGGAGAACTTGAATACAATTGAAATAATTACGGCCTCAAGTACAGTGAAATGTGCAACATCCGTCGACGTGTTTTATGGTTCAGCATAAAATTGTAACTATCAATTTAGTATTGAAGTGTTTACCTGAGTGTGAATGTAAATGTGTGTACGCGCTTGTGTTTTGGTCTGACAAGTGTTCATGAAAGCTGGGACGAGCCAATGAGGATTGAACTAGTGTACTCAAAGATGTTTTAGTATGCGCGAGACAGGAGAGAGAGCTCAGAAGAATCGCACACATTCTCAATACAAAACACCGGCAGTGAGTTCCTCCAAGCTGATTTTCACCTGGCATCAGTACAAGTTACCACGTCTTCGAGAATCTTGACGAAATTGGAAATTGCAGTTATATATCAAAGTAGAACTAGATTTTTCCAAGTCACTTCCCACCCTAGGGACATTTTTGAGATATTTTTTCAACTCTTTTAAAATTTACTTGATTTTATCAAGCAAATAGCAGGACCAATGATGTCAAGTAACAAGGAAAATGCAAATTTCCTATTTTGTGTTATAGCAGTGTCCATTTTTGCTTCTGTCAGCTCAACTAACTGCAAAGGTTGTACACCTTTGGACGAATATACTTTTGATAAGGTAGGATACATACTTTTTATTTATTTTTTTCAAAATATTCAAAGTTTGTATGTAACTTCCGAGTCCTAGTGCTTGCATTATTCGGTAGGTAAGCAATAGGTTAAAACAACTGTATTTCCGTTTTAAGATTTTTTCATATTCACTAAAGGTATATAAATCTACAATTGATAGAATCTCCAGTTGAGCAGTTGAATAAGCAGAAATCGATAAAGAAATAATCCTGGTTCACCTTCCGTGACAAATAGAGCGACGATTGATTTTACCTGGGAATATTATTAAATATTCATGAACGGATCTATATTCCCACTCCTCTGTGTGTCTCATTTCTACTGATAGATTTCCTCTTCTTGTACATTATATAATTCTCCCTACGATAAGTCCTTTGAGTACTTCCACCTCGTTCGTTTTGTGAATATGTGCTATCGATAAAATATCCATGAGCTAAACTCATTGTGTATGATTGTTTTCTTTGTCAGCTCATTCCTAAATTCCGTGCATCGCTCGTCAAGTTTGATGTTGCTTACCCGTATGGAGAGAAGCACGACGAATTCGGCAAAGTAGCCGAAGCTACACGGGGTGTCAGTGATCTTCTCGTTGCTGAAGTCAACGTCAAGGACTACGGGGACAAAGATAATTCAGGCTTAGCCGAGAAGTATTCCGTCAAGGCGAATGAATTCCCCAAACTAAAATTATTCAGAAAAGGGATGCCGGAGCCATTGTCATACACGGGAGATTTCAAACAAGATGACATTATTCAATTTGTTAAATCCAGTACTGGGATATACATTGGTTTACCGGGATGTCTGGAACAGTTCGACAAAATAGCTCAAGAATTCATGCAATCCAAGGATGAGAAGCGAAGAAAGGAATTGTACGAACAAGCCAAGGATTACGTTGCCAAAGGCATGGATAGCCCTCAAAGTACTGACATGGCCAACGTGTACCTGAAACTTTTTGACAAGATCTTGGAGAAGGGAGATGAATTCGTCAAAAACGAAATCAGCAGGGTTGAGAATCTGAGGAAGACCAAAGTCTCGAGCGACAAGAAAGAAAACTTGCAGAAACGGCTCAACATCCTCCAATCTTTTAGTCACGATGAGCTGTAGTCAGTCAGTTTGTTGAAATATATGCAAATGCCTTAAGCTAACAAGGAGTTGATTTTATCTGTTATCAAGTGATACCTGTATTCACTGTCACTGTACAGCATCTCAAACACAATATATATTAGTCGTGGTTATGGTTTCTATTTGTAGCGTCTTTGCAAATTGTTCTTGAAGAAGTGTTTCCAGGAGAGGTGCTCTCTTTTTGATTTCGTATTCAAGTCACCCAGTCTAGCCTGGCTACTGTGAAGCTATTGTGATTCCTGTACAAAATCGATTGCAGTTTTGTAAAATCAGCGCGATTATCTATCAGCAAGTAGTTCATGCAGTTACCAAATTATTAGTTAGTGTTTAGACTGTAACTTGCACATTCCAGTACCTAGCTATTTCAAACGACATGTTTCTACTGTATCTAATAACCTCTAACTGTTAATGTTATATTGTGGAGGGTATTGCCTCATATGTAGTATGTTCCAAACCAGCAGCATTCATGAATAACATCAATTAATCAGATTTGTTGTAGCATTTGCTGTGAACTCGTTTAAGCACAGTGAAGAAATTTGTATATCTGAAAGCAAGTGAGGTCAATAAATACGTTATTAACATTTGAAAACCTGTGAATTTGATTACACTGTAAAAAAGATTCATACTCATGTTTTGTTGTATTCGTCTGAACGTATCTTATCTGCATTACGATACATACGCTGACCACTAACTAAAGTTCATCAGGAAGTTTCCCTATGTGTTACTGATACTTGTAGTTCCTTCGCTACAGCAATATTATGTGGTTGTGGTTATTATTGAAAACAGTACCAAAAGACTGCCAGGACGTGATTTAAAGCTATAGTTATCGTGGAATATATAATACATAACTTTGTTCACCAATGTCTCCTCTTACTAAATACTGAATGTACCCAAATATATGATTCTTGTGCTGTGGCGCTGAGCTAGATAACTCTGCAAGGGTAAAAAACTCTTGGCTCCTCCAAGGATTTTCTCCTCTCACTTGGTCCATTCCAGCAAAAGGATTGATCTCAGATCAGTGCGGAGCTTCGCACAATGCGCCTTGATTATTTTGTCTTTGCAATGAGTCGTGCCGTTATAATTAAACGATCATTTTCCTTTCACTGACAAACTAATTAAATCAACACGGTCGCAAACTTTTGTTGGTCACTCTACAGCCAGTGCTTGCTCCAAGCACTCGTTCATTGTCACTCCACGGGGAAGTTTTAAAGACCGGAAGTCACCATGAGATACTTTGTTATTTTCTTAGTCGTTGTCAGCACCGTAAATCTTTCCAAAGGCCATTATGATGCCTCAAGTTTAAAGTACCGAGCACCAGGATCTCGGATTAAAGAGTCGAAAGGGCAACCATGGCCAAAACCCCAACTCTCTCGGAATTATGGTACCGGCTATATGATTGTACGTCCTCCCATGTTCCGGTTTGAGGTAAGCTTTATGTTTTTCGCTAAAATTGGATCTGAATTTCAATCATACTCCATAAAAAACCTTATTTTCAACGCTTTGCTTTGTTTTAATCCAGACGATTCAAAATACCTGCGATATGATCGATGAAGCTCTAAAGCGCTACTACAAATTGCTTATTAAAGCAAACTCTGTCAAGGTCGCACCTGTTTTTGCTAGTAAACGAGACTCCCGAAAAATGAAAGCTTGGAAGAATTCAACAGATTTCCATGGCTTCCTGGATATACTCTACATAGATCTTATGGGTAAATGTGAGGATCACCCTAGCGACAACATGGATGAAGCTTGTAAGTAGACCTTCCAGAATCCCTTCAAAGAGTAGACTCAAATATAGAAACTAACTATCTAAGCGTAAAGAATGCCAATGAAAATTGTGAATCCGCAGACGAGATCAAGATTGACACTCCCGATTTTCCTGGAGAGGGAGTGCTAGCAGCTGCGTCTAACTGGGGAATTTTGCGTGGCTTGGAAACATTTTCGCAGCTTCTCCATCACACAGAGGATTTTACCACCGTAAGAGATAGATACTTGAGTATTTCTAATTTTAAAACGACGCATATTTTGTTTTGAACTTTGATTTCCTTATCTAGCTTCAGGTAAACAGCACCTTACTTGTGGATTACCCAAGATTTCCTTACCGGAGCGTTTTACTTGATACCTCTCGGCATTTTATACCAAAACGAACCTTATTCGAGAATCTGGACTTGATGGCAATGAATAAGTACAATGTATTCCACTGGCATATTGTGGATGATCAATCGTTCCCTTATCAGAGCAAAGCTTTTCCTGACTTGAGGTGCTACTACAGCTTGTGCCCACATTGCTGGATTTTTAATAATTATATAATGATAGTATTTTATGACTGTTTGGATTTTTGTGGTTTTCAGCAACAAGGGCTCCTATCATCCCTACACACATGTGTACACTCAAAAAGATGTCGCTGAAATCATAGAATACGCTAGAGTTAGGGGTATTCGGGTAATTCCAGAATTCGACACTCCTGGGCATACTCAATCATGGGGCCTTGGACAGCCCGGCTTCCTATCCAAATGCTACGATAAGGAGGGAAACCCAGATGGAACTTATGGTAAATTTTATGCACTAATGAATTCTTTGTCTTAAAGTGCAAGACCCTATTCTGGAATCAAACCCTTGATTAATATTGTTACAGGTCCTGTGGATCCGACGAACGCAAAGGTGTTTGATTTCTTAAAGAAATTTTTTACTGAGATATCTCAAGTTTTCCCGGACAGTTACGTTCATCTCGGAGGTAACTAATCTTTATCCTGCTGACATAACTGATTTCACTCTATATAAACTTATCCCTAAGAAACCATTTGAATTACCTAGGTGACGAAGTGGATTTTGGATGCTGGTAACGTTTAAGGAGGAATCCTGTCAAAATTATGAATTAGTATCTGAATTCCTTATCGTTCTCCTAAAGTCCAAATTTCCGTTGTAATCTGAACTAATATTTATCATTGCAGGAAGACAAATCCCGACATTCAAGCTTTTGTCCGAGAGCAGAATTTCACTGATTACGCAAAAGTAGAAGAATTCTACATGCAGAAACTAGTTGATATTGTTCAAACATTGCCCCGGAACATGTCATACATCGTCTGGCAGGAAGTTATCGACAATGATGTCCAGGTTGATAAGAATACAATTGTCCATGTTTGGAAAGGCAGTACTCACGCATATGAGGACGAACTGTTTTCTGTGACGAAAGCAGGATACCGTGCATTGTTGTCCTCCTGTTGGTACTTGAATTACATTTCATACGGCGTTGACTGGGAGAAATACTACACGTGCGATCCTCAGAGCTTCAATGGTACGCTTGGCCAGAAGCGTTTGGTTATGGGAGGTGGGCCGGCGATGTGGGGAGAGCATGTGGATGCTACAAATATAATCCCTAGATTATGGCCAAGAGCAGCAGTCCCCGCAGAACGGTTATGGTCCAGCCAAACAGTCACCGACGTATCCGATGCCGCTTCTCGACTTGAAGAGCATCGATGCCGGCTCTTGAAAAGAGGTCACCAAGTTGAGCCAATCAATGGGCCTGGATACTGCCTCGTTGGTTTCGACTAAATGCCATTTTTAAATCGCAAAACTCTTATGTTCCTACAAAACCCTTCCCACATCTAATATACTGTAGTATATAATCATGACAGATCAATCTCTAAGACTCTCTCAACTGTATAGGATAGTGTTTTACTACACGGTTTAAAACGAGCAAATTGCTTTTCACGGAAAGCAGATTTTGGTTGAAATCACAAAACTTCGATTTTCTCTAATCGAGGACATCTACTTACAGATTAAATAAATGCGTTTAATTTCTACTAGCACTTTGAACATAAAGCGACCGACGAACTTTCTACGTTCCATGACTATAGCAAGTTACTTAGGAGGTCCACCCATCTGGAATATTATAGGAAACACTGATCATTACAGTCACCCAAAATACAATGAATGTCATTGAGTTTGATGCAGAAAAGTGTCCATGCAACTAAAACTTCTGTAACTTACATTAATGTATTCTACTTCTTCAGGGGGTATCGGCTGTCTTCTTAGTCGGTGAGGTAATTGCCAATCTTCTATTACAGGTAACGGTCCAATAGAAACAGCTTTAGGTAACGGTGCCGCTCGTTGTGCAGCTACTGGAGCTGGTGCCGAGGTGCCAGAAGCAGCAGGGCTTGCGGCTGCTGCATGATGTCCTACACAAACAATCGTTATTAATCTGCAGTTAGGATGCTATTCAACGACTGTAGCATACATTAATATTAACAATTAGACTAACCATGGTCAAGGCTACCTTTTCGAAACCTGATTAACGGCACATGGGGCTTCATTTTAATGGTCTGCAAGAAAAATTCATGAACTTAAAAGCGAAATCATGATAATTTAACTGAAATTCAAGGACACAAATTAAACTACTGTATCGAAATGTAAACTATACTTACGTTCATAGTAGCCGATGCAGCCGCAGCTACAACGTTGGCCGGAGGTGGCTTAACCATATTTTGAAAGAAGCTTTTAACTTTTGAGCCTATTTGAGACATTTACATCTGTTGCCCGCAGCACCGAAGCAAACAACAAGACTACAACGCTCCTTCCACTTTGCTGCTACTAACGGCCAGCAAACAACTTTCCCTTGCCTTATATCGTTATCAGAATTACTTTAATTAATTATCCTCACCGTAAAAATTTTATATTCAATGTTTCATCATTTAATCACATAATCCTACATAATACGTATTCGATCCCGTAGACCTCCCAAAGTTTAAATTTTCCCGCGTCTTGGTTGGATTCAGCCTAGATTTAGTTTAGTGCTACACTAAATAGAAGATGGCGCTACATCCTTCAAAGGTATTTTGCTTCCTTGCATTGAGAGCATCTTAAGGAGAAAACTTCCCTGAAAGAATGAAAGCGTTTCTTAAAGAGTTTCACAGACATTTGCTCATAACCATACGGTAGAAATCAGTAGTTTGCCTTCAAGCAAACACTTCGAAAATGATCAAGAACTATCCGCATCACGATTTAAAGGTATTTACCACCAAACGTTAGATGTAAAAAACCCTTTCACACGCATGTTCTCACGTTTGACGCATTTTCGATATCAGCCTTGTATTTTCCCAATCGCATGCATTTTTTCAGCAATTTTTAAATCGGACGCCTTCTGGGCAAAATTCAACCCCTCCATTATTTAACGATTAAGCACAAATCTCACATTTATTCGAATTTCTCGCATTCGTAACCTACTTCTTCAGAAGCAGAGCCGAACTATCATAGTTACTATGGGACTTGGACGTTGAATTTTCACCCATTATTTTATTTTCTTGTCGATCCTAATCCCTTTTGGTGATAATTCCGTTATCACTTCCTCTCCTTTAAACTTGAAACTGCATTCAAATGTCTCTCGCCTCGCGGATAGCATCTTTAAAACATTTTAAAAATACGTGAGAAAACCAAAAAATCTCAACCTCATTCAGTCACATATTTCCTTCCTCCCTAAAAACGGTGGAAAAGGAACAAAACAAATCACGCGTACACATTTTTTGCGGTTATTAAGCTGTTAGTAGCCAAACTCGCGCCCATAAATTTCGCACATGTCATTACAGTGCCTTACTGCTCGATTTCTAGATCTTGATTTTTTCCTCTAATTCCACTACTCTGCCTCCCTAACGTCTCTTTAATACTACTCCCACTGTCGCATCATTATCATAAACATAACTACTATTTTCCTTTGGAGGCTTCAAACTGCCTACCTTCCTCGTACGACCTTTAACTCACAATTTTCTCTTCGTTATTTCCTTCCGGCTATGACGGTATTTCCTCTCTTTATTTCTCATGATTCTACATTGTGAGGTCAAGTACACCAGTATTCCCTTCGAATCCTTATTCTCCTCCTTGACCCTCCCAATTTGTCACCCATCAAAGCCGGTACTCATATTTCAATCTCTGTATCCATGTCGTCTTGTTTATATGTACCTTGTCCATGCCAACAATCCTGACAATCTAACACGAGCTCTTCAGAGAGGTGACGACAAAGCGGAAGTTCGAGTCTGTTTTCCAAACTTTTCCGGCATATTCTGACATTTACTTCGATACAGGTTGAATTCACACGACCCGAATCAGAGGTTATATTCTCGTATAGCAGTATTAGAATACTATAGTCTCGGAAGCCTTTAAACTTCTCGTTCTCGCCCTTCCTTATCTATTTGTACCATAAGATTTGAGTAAAAAATTGCTGGGAGAATGACAGGTATTTTACGTCACATCTCACGTCTCTTTTTCATTACTTACCGCATATAATAAAACCCATATTAGCACTTGTATTCATTCGGAACCGTTTCGTAGAAAGACAGGGACCATCATATAGTTTGGCTCGTATAATAATAATGTTTCAAGTTCATGCACCTCTTCTCTATTTTTGCATCCATTGTCCCAGGAATTTTACCCCTATTATTATTATCTTCCTCATTTGTCTACTTAGGAATCCTACCGTATTTCTTCATATCCTTCCTTTTGTCCTCCCTCAAAGAAAAAGAAGCTAAAGGCATCTCATATCCTATGCACAGTCGTATGACTCAATAGGAACATGTCAGAAGCAGCATATTCCATACGCAATTTCATTCTTCTCTTATTCTTAGTTCCTCTTGACATTCTCAATTCTGCATCAAATTATTTTACTCTTCATCCCCTTCCTACGTTGCTAAACTCTGTCGGCTCTTCTCTCTCTCTCTCTCTCGACGTTTTCTTCTTTGAATGCACTAATTCTTCAATAAGGAAACTAAATAAAATTTTCACACACTCTAATCCGAAGCTTCAGCGATACCAGTTTCGCCCAATCCCTACGCATCCAGCATACATGTCTCTATTTCAAGCTGGCTCCATTCCCCCTCATCCCATCCATTCATCATCTTTGCAGGTGCGAAGCTATTTTACTTTAAAAAAGAATTACATACCCCTTTATGAGTAATGGCCACTCTATTAGCAAGCATTACTGGCATTCATCCCTACACTATCCTCCTTATTCCCTCCACACATTCAAAATTAACTGTCATCATCTCATCTATCCATCCATCAGATTCCAAAACTTTGACATCCAAAATAACAGTCTTCCACCATCCACCGTCACATCACATCCAAAACCCCAGTTCCCATTATCAAAGCCCATATGCGAAACGCATCTCCCCAATGTCTTATCTCCTTAGCCTTGTCATCGTCGTCGCTAAGGAAAAAAAGCCTCACTCATTATATTTTTAATAATTTTATTCCCTTTTCTACACACGCACATATATCTCTCATTTTGGTCTCTTTCAAATGTCCCACAAGGGCACGCATTTCCAGGAACTTTTGCAGCAGCCTCCCGCTTCCTTCAGCAAAACTCCTACACCTTTTATGCGTACAGTATCCCGTATTTGCATTGCTTTGACCCTTCTTTATCCTCCTTCTTCCTCATTGGTTTGCTGCTTAGTTAGCAAGCAGCGTCCGCGTACATTACTTTTTTCTACCACAAACCCTTAAATAGTAATCAAAAAATCTGGGAGCCAGCCAGCGTCCACCCAAACTTATCAAGCCGTTATCAAGTCTAACACTCAACGGATTTTTAATGTTCTCTTACTTGGCATATTGGTTTTTGCCCACACGTTTTACAGCTTGCTTCCAAAAACCCTCTGATTCTCTGACATGAATTAATGCAGTGTGGTACTTTTCCAAAGAATTAGAATTTCCATAATAGCCGAACCAGCATGCATCTAGTCCCATAAAGCCCTCTCATTGCAATTACAACATGAATTCCCATTTAGCTCCTACGCAGAATCATTATGGCGACATTGTAAAATAATTTATACTAGACATCAATAAACTTACTTAGCTTTACCATTTTCCCATCACCTCTCCCGCCTTCACATGTCACAGTAGCGTCTTCTCCTTTTAAGAATTTTGCAACATTACACCATCACCACTACCATCATCCTCATCCACCAATCCATCAATTCTTCCACATAATTTAACCTCATCATTAGCCCGGACCGCATATGCAAACCCTTCTTTGATGACGACAACCACTCAACCTGCCTTCACTTTACCTTTCCAAGCTATTTATCCGAAACTAATAGCCATTTGGTAATAAACTGTCCTAAAAACTAGTCTCTCTCCATCTCTGGGAATGAAGCTACTTCTTATGACCATGGACCTATCCATTGAATAAATTATCCTGCAATAGCTGTCATTAAGCTAAATCATTTCATGCATTTAAGCTCGGCTTTAACAATCTTCTCTCATCCTTCATCTCAGCTCTGAGCATATTAACAAATCTCAGAAGCTTCAAGTAACTTCGATGCGATTCTAAAATTGATTTTACCGCCCCTTCATTGGGGTCCCACTGCCCGCACCTGAGCATTTAGCATTGCCGACCCAGAGAGAGGTCAGTCGGTGATTTAAGTATCAATTGTTTAAATCCGCAACGAATTGTCTCCATATCAAATTGTTATTCATGCGTGCCTTATAACGACGCAACAGAGACACAACAAGATTAACGCTGTCTCGGCAAAACTTCAGTAGCTTATTATTGCCGCAGTGTATAATAATTCTTTTTTTAAAATTTGCGACCGCCAAAGCATTTTCAAGCTCTTTCCATTGGCCTGTCCACCACCACCATGGAGTGGCCACTATCCCGGAAGGCATTGTTCCCCATCTCCGTTTCAGCCAGCGGTAGTCAATAGCATCTTGAGACTTGAAATTAGTCAAACAGTAAATACTCGTGTCCATAGCGCACAAAAATTAGTAACGGTCCATCACCCAGCCATTCCATTGTTATGCCCAGTCGGGCTCACATCATCACAACTCCCGTTTTCTCATGTCATCCCTAAAAGGCCTGACAATGTATTCCTCTCTTCTCCTCCGAATGAGCAAAGCCAATCCCTTGGTAGCGGTCAGCTCCTGGTTGCTCCGTCGTCTCTACAATTCCTTCAACTTATTTTTCATTTCATTCCTACTCACAAAGAATCGATAAATCCTACAACGCATCCCATTCTCTATTCTCATGAATAACAAAATAACAAGGCATCTTCAATATCTGTCTGTCTCCCATATCCTTTCTTAGCATCTTCAAAAGGTTTGAATGAAACTCTAAGAGAAGAAGCCGCCTGCTTATTTGTTAGTCCACAGTCAGAAGATGCTATCTTTAAATCCGCACAAATCATGCAAAATTCTCCGGCATTTTTTATACTACACAACAATTAATTCACAATAATAACAGCCTTCACAGTTACCCATTCATCCGTGACGATGAATGTCTCTTCTGTATTCCACGCAAAGACGAGACTTCCTTAGATCTCAGTACAGCATAGTTACGGTACTAATATCCAATTAATTAATCTAATTAACAGCAAATAACCTTTACCTTCACTTAGATCTAGCCTTCGGGTGATTTCCGCCAACCTTAGATTTACAGGAAACATTTGAAATTCTACGTTCAAACGCTTCAAATTTCTTAAGATCCTTAAGAATTATTTCTCTTGGTCCTAAACAACAGAGGGCGTTACTGTCTCGGTAATGCCTATATAAACTAGGATCATACATCCAGCTTGTTTCTATCTTCGTTACTCTGTTTTTTCAACACTGTAGGAACTTTTTTGTATATAATACTCCGAGTCCCACTTTCAAATGTTGATTCGTCCCTCTGCTTTCATTTTGTCTCCAGTCTGTCCAACCTCACATCCCCCGGCTTATATTATTCACATCCAAAATAATCCTTTTAGCATACACACGGATGATCTTCTGAAAAGCGACATCTTTCCTTCTTGTCACAACGCCATAGGACAGATAGACGTTCAGAATCCAAGATTCTCTCCACCAGGTTTTAAAGCTCTAGTTCGGGCCATCAAATTTTTGGTTCATTTACTTAATCGCTCCTTTGTCCATCGGATTGCATCCTTCCCTACTATCTATTCCACATCCTGGCAGCTTAAAATCAGTCGTTATTAAATCCTCCAGTATCATAGCATAGCAGAAGGTAGGGAGGATAATGAGTAAAAGATTATCCATCCTCTGGTGAAAGTATCACCATCTTTCATCTCGCATCCATCCCTTTCTCCTAATTTCTCTTCACGCATCGCCCGCATCTCTCATCATCTTAACCTCAGATAACACGGACCCTTGAGCGACGCAGCACCTTCACTATAAGATAGGCAAGGCGGGCAGGCAGGCATGGATAATAAATCCCCGCATTTGTTTATCCTTCCTCGAGGTGAGAATGGAGAGAATTCTAAAGGATGCGGCAGCAGATGCTCAGCGGTGGAATACACATCTCTCATCCCTTTGTCATCCTCATTGTCACATGGAGTGTCGTCTTCCTATTATCATCATCTCTCTCAAGGGTGCTCAATGAAGCATTCCCAACATCTTTTACATTGCACCCGCATCTTCAAATCTTCAACCAGCTACTAAATGTCATCACAAAGCATTCATTACAATTCCATCCTATCTCCCACCTTTACTACCTTGCCGTAGCTCAGCCTTACGGCCTTTACAAAGTACCCTCAAAAACTACATACGCTCCTCCTCGACAATTTTCTACGGCTAATTCCATTCTCCTCCCCCATCTTTTATTCCGCATCTTGAATGAATACCACCCGGAGGAATTCAATCCAAACACAGGCACCCAGGCCAAAGGTTACGGGAACAAACGCATTTAACTTTTACAAGTTCAAAAACCCTTGGAGCACAATAAAGTCTAACCGCTCAGTATCCATCTTCCTTCCTCCTTTGTAACAATAATCACACAATATATGCTACCTATTCTACAGACCAGCAGCATCCTCTTCTTCTCCAGTAATCCCCTCCCAGGATCTGCGAGCATTTACTAAACTTTAGCATTCCAGCACTAGGTCTTTTCACATCTTGGAATCCTTTCCGCAACAAGGAGGACAAGACAAGACTTTTCTTATTTTCCCTGTCCCGCCTTTAAGCGCATTATCCTTAGCCGTAGCGTATCACCTTTTTTAAAGCCCTGCCTATTCATGACAGATTTCCATCACAGTTGGAGTTGAACTTACTAGAGCGCTTGTATAGTTGTATAAGCTTATACAGTTCCACATCCTGCAACGCCCCAAGACATATATCTGTAGCAAATGTTTTCAATTCTTTTTCGTCCCATCTTCTAGTTCAGTTATAGTGTGATTCCTAAGCTAGCTCTTTCTTGAATTTGGCTCTCATTCTTATAGATTTTAGAAGAACATCTTATGCAGGACAAGCCCAAATGTCCCAAATTTTGTTTTCAATTTCCAAGTACGCAGTATCCCATTGACAGATTCTTGTATTTCCCATGCTTTCTCCGAAATTCTGAGAAGTACAAGGCTCCACTCTTCTATTTAGTAAATACTGTCAAACAAACTGCGGTTTACCTAACATCAAGGGCCACAACAGTAATACAATTCTAGCAACCAAAAGCCACTCATTAATAAGCTAAACAAAATATTTCAACAAGAAATCACCAACTTCTCATGCAAAACTAATCTTCGGCCTTTCCCCAGGAGTCCTAGAAAGAGTTCAACCCTCAACCTTTGAAACCCGAACCATGCACATGATGAACACTTCAATTTGAATCCAAATCAACTCCAAATAAATCAACATGTCAACGCAGGTTTACAATGGTGCATAGCCAATACCAACTAATACAAGTTCCTAAAATCCTAAAAAACAATTATTTTTTCTCACGAACAGATTTGCAAATCGGCTAATTATTCATCCGTTCCCACAAAACACTTCTTGCTTTTATTCCATCCAAACTTTAAGTTTCATTCGCCACAGCAGCTTTCTTGTCCATCTCCGAGCTCCTCCTCGGTATTATCCGGTTATATATTTTCCTGTCAATGGAGTGCCCCAAACAGCGTTGGATAACAGGTGGTATGACGACGATGATGACAAGGAAGCGGATGATATTCTTTAATCATAAACAAAATACACACGCTTCTGATTGCTTCATAAATTAAAAATTCATTAACAGTTTCTCCCTCCTCCACCGCAACCACCTTCTTCATCACTCCCATTAAAATTGCAATCTCACAGCACCTTTTCTCTTTTACATATCATTAATCCAATCTTATCCCATCTTCCTCCATAGTACTTCTTATCTTCTCCCTTTAACAAACAATCCCAATTCCACACTAACCAAACCTAGCATCTTCAGTATCTTTCCCCCGACAAACGCAGTCAGTAGTAAATATTGAAGCCGTCCGCCGTCCTAAGGGTTTGCTCATTCCTCCATTATTTTCGCGCACTCCCCTCCTCCCATCCTTCTTTCGCTTTTAAACTTTTTCGCCCAGCCACTACCAGCTCTGTCACTCATTAAGACCAGGCTCTCATTCCTCATTTACTCATCATCATCCCGCCTTGATGACTTTTAAGCCATCACATCAACTCTTTCTCCCCCACTTTTTGTCAGCATGATATCCTCAAATTATTTCTTTTCCCTAAAGAAACAAACACAATGGTTGCGAAAGGGAAACCAGAAAGTTTGCCGCTGCATTATTCCACCACCATCTAATCATCACTTCTTCCGCACAAGCATACACAGCCGCAATTCAAACCGATATTAGATCATCATCATCTAATCCACAATAATGCATTATTACAAAACACACCCAAAATCAATTTATTTTCCTCATTCATTCAATCATCCCTCTCCTCTTCATCCTCAATTCCCTTTTGATTTCCAGATTTTCTCAATAATATTTGCGAAAATCACTCTCAAGTCTTTGCGAATCCACCCTCTCCCCCCCTTCCCCATCCATGTTCTCCTGTGCCTTATACTTGCAAAATCCTCTTCCATAGCTTTCCATGTTTTATTCTAATGCAGGCTTTCATGCTCAAACTAATTTGCGAAATCTCTAAATTATTCCTTCTTCTTAAACCGGATCTTAAAACGTCATGGCGCACAACTCTGCCCATTTCTTCTTAACCCACAGACACAGACTAGACTCACTCTGCGCCTTTCATACTTGCAAGCACGGCGCCCTATGCTATCCGCGTGCACGTATTTTCATACATTCCCTACTTTTTGCAAATTATTATTCTTGCACTCATCTCTCTCATCACTGAATCATCATCGTTTTGTATTCGCAAAGATAAAAGTGAAAATGCTAATCATCTCACGACTGTATCCTCCTCTTGTCACAATAACCTGCCTTTATAACTCTAGCCTAACTATGTTTTCATAGCGCATCAACTCTCCCATCCCAATTTTCGCCATTATTAAAACAAACACAGATCGTGCACATGAATATCAATCACCCACAACTCACTATGCTTCTTCCATAATCACAATCAATTATATGTGTCCTTAGTCCCCATCCATTCATCTCTGTAACAGCAACAACAGCATCCTCGCATCTTGATCCTCATTATTGATCGCTATCACCTATTAAATTTCACCTTAACTTTTAAACACATTCCCCACCTGCTGCCAGCCAGCCTCGTATCAATTCGCCTCAATTAATTTGTATTTTTAGGCATACAACCAGATTTCGCAAGAAGAATTACCTTATTGAGCACATATGGCCCTGCTATGCTAACTTCTTTCATGCAACAACCAACGTTATCCACCTGTTGATTAGCATAACTGCTTTAAATTAACATTTTGCTCCATCTCCCTGACCCAAAACCTATTCGTGTTTCATGTCCGCTTCACCCGTTAACTTGCTGTAATGCCCCTCAATTACACCCGTTTCTCAACTCCGCTTACACCAATCCCCACCTTCTCCTTGTTTAATAATTTTACGGAAGCTGGCAATTTTCAACACTTTTTTCATGTTCCAGTCGTGATTTAGCGCACGCCTCTCCCACATTTTTACATGCAACTCAATACTCCACAAGCCAAACTACTAACTTTCTACCTTTTTCTAAACCCGTATCTGCTCCCGTATTGTATCCTTCTACCTGCATAATTCTTGACTCCTCCAATACTGTCTCTTCTAACTCTGCTTTATTCTGTATTCCACCTTGCCTGCATATCTTATGATATCAAATGATTTCCCATCATGCAACAAGGATGCAACCGCATCTCCACACGTCCTGAAAAATCCTGGCTTCCTGAATCATGAGAATAGTAAAAAACGTACACACACAATTCCTCTTCCTTGACTTGCTACTCGGATGCAGTCTCTCAATAATAATCCCGCAGTGCATCCTTCAATTCAGTAGGATATCACATCACGATTACATCACTTACGATCATCATCTTTGACTCTTCTTCTTCTCCCTCTTCTGCCTTTCTCTCATCCCTTCTCCTTATTATCTCAATTATTGGAGATCAAATATCCAAAGACTTGTTGCCCCACAGATGATGAAATATTATACGGATAATCAGGAGGTATCCCTTCTATTTTTTGGTATCATGTAGTCAATGTTTTGACCATCAGTAGCCTGCTCCTGTTTTATTGTGACTTGGATTATTAAAATCATCCCTTGGATTGTTAAAAACATTTAAAAAAATTATCAAGGCCAGCCAGAACAAGATCTGTCAGCGTTAACATGGAACAGTTCGGGCTAATCATCCTCCGATCACAGTTTTAACTAGTCTTTCGTTACTACTGTACCCCAGCGGATGAGCAACAATAGATTTCAATCTCCTCTCCTATTTACATGATTGCTAACAGGGTCAATTTAGTATCACCAGCTAAGCTCCTTCGCCGTCTTGTTTGCAGAGTACGTTTAACAGCAACAAGGGCAGGTTAAGCTAGCTTCTGATTAGATTCTCTGGTAGATTCTCTTATGCTTATTGATCAGGATTCTTCTCTTAATGTTCCAAATCCACAGCTCCGGAGCAGATACTCACTGCCTGTAACCATATTCTTCCAGGATCTTATTCATGGATCTGTTTAGTTTTAGTTTATTCAGGTTTTTATAAGCTATGTTATGTGTTAACCAGCCGTGGATGGAACAAGAAGAAGCCCTACCTTTCCTCCAACCACGCGTCCCAGTCTCGTTCTTAAGATAATATTTCATTTTTCCTGAGCGTATTGCACGTGCGTCCGCTACATCTCATTTTAAACATTCATCATATCCGGATCCATTGTAACCCAATAGCCATTAAGCCTCTGTTCACGTTCCGTTTTGCCGCCGCCGTTTCGGAACACGTAGTAATGGAGGACATGAATTATTGAATCCTCTTTATAAATCTCTTCGATCCCATTCATCATCATCCAATTTCTCCATCTCTCTCTCTCTCTCTGCCCTCCTCTTCCCCTGTCTTTACCAGCTACAATACAGAATATCCAGCCGGAAAATGCGCATCCAATGTCTTATTCTTTACTTATTCTTTCAACTTCCAACTTACCAGAGAAGAACAAGTTCACCAACTGTCAAGCACGCGCTCATTAGTTTCCGTCTTCCGATTCAGTGTTTTTTCATTGTTTACTCCTGGAAGCGTTTTGCGTAGACAGGCTTCGACGCTGCTAAGACAGCCTGCTCCTTCTTGAACTTCTGTAGTAGTCCAAACTTGAGTCCAGATTCTTAATATTTAAAATTTCAATTTCCAGTTTTTCTTCAGCAGTTCCAGCGCCGGTTCTTCCTCCCAAAAGTTTTCTCTTAAAGCTGCAGAGCGTTGCCAATTCAAGTCTTCAAGCAGTTCCTTGCACAGCGCTCGTTTTACTTCTGACACGACAGAATCTTTACGTCAAGCACCAGCTGTCAACACGCTGAGAAATAGCATCGTTTCTTGACTGAATTTAAAATTCCTTAAGCCTTATATTCTTTAATCTTCAACGTTTAGCATCTGCAAGAAGCTTTAAAGCCGTCAAGTTTGAAATATCCACTATTGTTCTGCATCACTAAACGACGCTTTCAGAATGTTTAAGCATGATACCTCAGCATATTTAATAATCGCTTCTGAAGCAATCCCAATCTTTAAGTACCCTCGCAATTTAAGTGCTCACGTGCTATTACTAATCCATGCTGCTTTGTTTTGGATATTTATAAGCATTTTTAATACCTCTTTAATACTTTTAACGCTGCTCGATCTCCTTCCTTTGCAGCTTTCACAATCCCCATGTGTTTCATAAAACAAAACTCGCTCTCTGTTCAATTTAGCAAGAGCAATCGCAATAACTTTTCATCTTCGGTTTTGAAAACATGATAATTATTTCATAAAATAATACATTTCACCGCCCTATTGTTCGCCTACCTTTGTTTCTCTATATTTAAATAATTACAGGGAATAAATCCTTGGCCAATCATCAGCCAATGCTCAACTCGACTCCTTGAATCTATCTTTGACTGACAGAGTCTATGTAACAGCAGCGTTGTCCTAAATCCCCTGACTTTGCAAAGCTTTCCCACCGCTCCATGAGCGCTTGTTTTTAGTTTCCTCCTCCCTTGTTTCGATTTGAATCCCTGATATGAATAAACCGGGAGGAGGAACCATGTCGAGCGCTGATGAGCTTACAGATTAACTTTACTTACTTGTCTCTCTTTCCCAACCTTGTCTCTCCCGTTTTTCTAACGCATTACACACACGAAAATAGATGCAGAAAGTCCTCGAGCTTTCACCACCGCTCCATTCCCTCCCTCCCTCATCAGCATCATCTTATTTGTATCTTTGACTCTTTAAAATCTACAATTCTTTTACAACCTTCATAATTCCAATCCATGTCCGCGCCTATTCAAATCATATTCAATATGAAAAACGTCCCATCTCCTCCCAGCTTATAGCTACTCCTCCCTCCTATCACCACCAGTAAAGGCTACTTTCCATTGAAACCCGAAGTACAGACTTTTGATACTCATCTCATCCTCATCTCCCGCCTGTACAAATTCTCCTTGTAATACGTCTCCTCAGCTATCACTTGAATACATTTCTTTAAATTAGCCACAATCACCACGTCTCCAAGTCCTCCTCCTAATGTGATCATCATGTCGGGATCATGATTAACAAGAGTCCCTCTGCATCACGCTACCACCTTCCTCTTCCACTCCTTGCTTACTATCATGACAACCCTCTATTCCTCCTCATATATCCTTGTTTCTTCAAGGAATTATATTCCACAATTTTATCATCATCCTCCTCTAAACCTTAGCCAACACGTCCTTATCCACTCCAACAAAAGATGTCTTACTCGCCTTGTCTTCTTCAACGGCAGCAGACATTCCCATTATTATCTTCAAAAACTCTTCTTCACAGTCTCCTTCACTGGCAAGCAGCGTCTTCACCAGCGTCCGCCTTCCCGATAAAAAAAACAACAAGCATTGTCTGTCTCTTCCTTCCCTTCCTCTCTTCATCTTCTAAACCTATTTCACACACACTTTAGGCTTAAATTATTCCTAGAAACGTATACCTCATCCATGCGCAGGCCGCTAAAAACTTGGAATAAATTCCCTATCCTTTTACAAACAACTGCTGGATTCAATACTGAAAGCCCATCACTTTTAGACGCTTCATTCGGACAGTCATCAATTTCATGGACCAGCTTTCAATTAATCCCCTTTTTATTTCCAATCTATTTTCCCGCTATTTCCCAGTATTATTTGCGCTTCTCTTTGCCGGTGCTGAATCGTCCATACAGTTTTTATCACTTGAGCGCAGAGCGCAGCGACTCGATGCCTTCCTCGCTTCCTAATCAATGTTTGCAAACTATCGTTCAGTCACGTCTGATTTTACTGTATGCAGAGTTCTTCATAGATCCTGCGGTATACATATTTTCGACTTCTACTACCCCTTTCAGCCTATGTTCCAAGCTCAAGCTTATGGAGATCAAAAATAAAATATACGAACACCTAACATAATTTTTTGGTATCAACCAGTTTATATGCTAACTATATTCATTATCGATACGGGGTAACACTAGCAAACCCGTCAGCCTATTTTTTACGATCCTCTCCAGCGCGAAGAATAGTCACAAGAATTTCAAAAAACTATATGATCTATAAGGCTCGGAATAAAATCCTTTATTGAATCCGCATAATTATTCAGGGTTTCGGCCTCCTACATGTAATAAACCGTCATCAGTGCTGGAGCAATACCAGCGGACCCGTGCATCAAGTTTCCTCCAAAACCGAAGCTGTAGCAACTTTGCCATTCTCTAATGCTTATTTTCTGTGTTTTTGAAGAACTGAATTGCTCGCCTAACTTTCCTAAATATTCTGATTTTTACACCCCGCCTAACAGAGGTGATACTCGGAACCATATCTGTAAATACACACGCTAAGCTTTTCTCTTCCAAAATTAGATTCATACTATTAATACTGAATTCCGGCTACTACCGGTGGCGGCCCCACCGTCAACTTAAAGCCTCACACAAAATATCCTACTATACGAAGTTAAGGATGATTTCTCACTTACTGCATTCTTTATTCTTCTCCGAAGCTTTGCCTTTAATCAGCTTTATTTTCAAAGTCAACATGATAACACTTCCTCAACTGCCTTATTGGCTTACAGTATCAAATCCCGTTCACACTTTTCATAATATCCCAGAGTATTAACTAGTGTTTCCAAGCCAGCTTAATCCAGTATCGTCCTACTATTTCAACCATCCCATCAATACATCATGCAATTCAGCCATCAATTCCCGTAACCCTGTGTAGCTGCCCTTGTTTGCCCACATTTTATCATCCGTATATAAACGTGAGACTAGGATTAACCGCATTAAATGCTTTCTTTTCCCTTTGTAAATTAATGCTATTTTTAATTCTTTATCCACCCTCTTCCTCTTACCATCTCCGTACTCTTCTGTCAATCTCAATCCTGCAATTCCTTCTACTGGTTTCAGTTCCAAAGTATTAGTTGCAGACAGAGTCCAGCTGGGCCATATTATACAGTATTATCAAGTTAAACTTATCATTTGTGGTTTCAAATACTATTTTCTGCATTCGTTTTCAATTTAATCGCTAACGAAAGCTGAAAGTCTTAAAAATACTGCGCAAATTTTCTTATCCCCAATCTCTGATCCTAATTCTATCAAAGAACCTTCTTCATATTCAACGCTCTTAGCTCCTTTATTCAGAGCTTCATAGTTTTATTTTCAAATAAGTATAAAGACACGGAAACGGTGATTCAAACTGTCAATGAGCCTAACCGAACTAACACTACTGCCGCTCCCGCCTCCAAGAAGCTACTTAATTTTGCGACATGATAGTGCATATCTCGCCGATAATTATTTGCTTTATCCCCCTCGCACCCCCTCGCAACTTGGCTGAAACCCACCTGTCGGTATCTTTGCGGAAGTCAATCCTTTTCTATCTAGTTTACTTAAAATTGTGATTGTGAAACTTGTGTCACTTCCTCTAAATGCAACAAAGGCAATAATTTCCGCTATATTTATTGCCCAACTTTGACGAATTTTCTTCATCTATTCACAGACATTTCTTTGAAACTGTGCTTTCCGTAACACGCCGTTGCCATGGCAATTATTAAACAACCTGTATCTTGGATTCTCTTCGGCTGTGTCTTAATTGGATTGTCCTCCGTGCAATGTGGGATTCTATACCCGCAAGAATCCGAAACCCGTGAAGTTCGCTCCCTTGACGGTATCTGGGTATTCCGCATTGACGGCGGTCAAGGCCTGCCAGTGCGTGGTTTTCAAGAGAAATGGCACATTTCTCCACTGGAAGCTACCGGAAGTGTGGAACTCATGCCAGTACCAAGTAGCTACAACGACGTTTCTCAAAACAAGGATGTGCGAGATCACATAGGCTGGTCATGGTACGGGCGACCTTTCCGTGTTCCCAAGCGTTGGGAGAATGAGAAAATATTCTTGAGGTTCGGCAGCGCAAATTATTTTGCTATTGTATGGGTCAACGGAGAGCACGTAATGAACCACACTGGGGGTCATTTACCATTCGCTGCAGACATTTCCCCATACGTCCTTCCTGGTCAAGAGAACTTGCTGGTTCTTGCACTGGACAATACGCTATCTGCAACGACAATCCCTCAAGGAACCCTTCACCGACCCTCTGACCCCACTCGTTATCCTGAAGGGTTTACAAGTCAAAGTTATAATTTTGATTACTTCCACTACGCTGGAATCCACCGCCCAGTTTACTTGTACACAACGCCTAAAGTCCACATTGATGACGTTACCATTACAACCGAAATCCTTCAAGATTCCGACGCTCTTCTTGCTTTCGTGAGCTATGATGTGCGATTTCAAACGGGTCTTGAGAAAAATTCTATACATAACAATTCAAGCGTAGCTTGCACTGTTGCGATCCGGGATGAAATCGGCAAGAAGGTTGGCACTTCAGAAGGATGTTCCGGTATCATTTCAATCTCACGGCCGCGTCTTTGGTGGCCATATTTATCTCAACCACCTAAAGAAAAGCCCGGCTATCTTCACACATTGGAGGTGCACTTAACCAGCGACATCTACTCTCCTTCAGAAGACATTTACCGTCAAAAGTTTGGGATTCGTTCAATCCGTGTCAACTCTACAGGATTTTTCATCAACAGTCAAAGATTTTACTTCAGGGGTTTTGGTCGTCACGAAGATTACAATATTCGTGGTCGTGGTGTGGATCCCGTTTTGCTTGTCAAAGACCATAATTTAATTATGTGGACGGGTGCAAATTCCTACCGTACATCCCACTATCCCTACGCCGAAGAAATCCTTGATTTGACAGACCGTCTCGGAATAGTTGTCATAGACGAATCCCCTGCAATCGGCCTATCCGGCTTTGGCAACACCTTGCTCAACAACCACCAGCAAGTCATGGAGGAGCTTGTCCAACGGGACAAGAACCGACCCAGCGTCGTCATGTGGTCAATTGGAAACGAACCAAAGTCAATGCAGAATGCTTCAACCCTGTACTTTGAAAAGGTCCTAGCCCGTACCCGTATCCTTGACCCTTCCAAACGTCCCTCTACCATAGTCCTCTCCGAAGGTTTCTCCTCGGATAAAGGCCCAGCCGGTCTTGACGTCATATCCATAAACAGATACTACGCCTGGTATGGTGACACTGGGCGACCCGAAGTCATCCGCCTTCAAATCCCCACTGAAGTCCAACACTGGCACAAGACATACAAGAAACCCATTCTTGTAGGTGAATACGGCGCAGGCTCTATTGCAGGTTTCCATACAACTCCCTCTTTCGTCTGGACGGAAGACTACCAAGTTGATTATTTGCGAGAACATTTTGCAGCGTTTGACGCACTACGCCGCAGCTCAAATTATTTTATTGGTGAGATGATTTGGAATTTTGCTGATTTCGCCACACCGCCCGAAACATTTCGACCATGGGGTTGTATGAAAGGTGTGTTTACAAGAGACAGATTACCTAAAGCTGCAGCGCATGCCGTTCGCTATCGTTACTGGATGCTAGCTAATCAAACTTCCTCCACGCCCCTACCCGAGGACCTCCGCTTCCGCTAGTGACTAGTGTGTAGTGTCTGGAATAACATAATTGTAATTTTAATTCTGTTTTCTGCTGTTGATAATTGTTGCTTTTTTGAATGACTATAAGTACGAGCCTTGCTACTTGTAATTTAATTGTTTACAATTTTAAATAATTTAATTGTTTAAAATTTTAAATAATTTAATTGTTTTTAAATACAATACATACTTGTTAATAGAATTGCGTTATTATTTACAAACAGCAAAATTAATTTACAAAAGAAAAAAAATAATTACAACTTGCACCTTTCCAATTCACAACTCTTAATTGCTATCATTTACGCTCATGTCAACTTCCTCACGACCAATCTTTCTACTCAACGTATACATACTTAAAACATTATTCAAAAGCTCCCTATATCATTCATACACATTCTTTCAAATGAGATTTCACTCCTCCTTCTATTCAATCCAGCATCTTCCTTTCATTAGTCTCTCCCATCTACCGCAAACTTATTCGCATCTTTCTCTGCCTGTTACGCTTCATTCCCCTATCCATGATGACGTTTTTAAGCAACTAAAATATCCATAACAATGCACACAGTTCTTGTGCATTCACGTTCTCAATTATGTCATTCCTTACAACTCACTGCCAACTACCACACCGGCCCTCGCCATGCAATCCTTTTCCATTCAAAACAAAACGGCTCCTCCTCGATCTGTACGAAACCGCGGTTCTTTCTTTGTATAGAAGGTCATTATTAGTAGGTTATTATTATCATTATCCAACGATTTTTATCAGCAGCGTTCATTCTGAACTCAAAGCCACTATAAGATCAAACCAAATCAATACTCTTGGATTTCACGAAAAGTGTATTCTATTCCTGTATCGCTACAAATCGGAGATTGATAAAACACTTTCTTTTTACCGGTTTGTTAAAACTGGCTATTGCGAACGGCGTTTTGGCTGTCCACAATTGGATATATAGTCTATTACGCCTAAATATAGTTTAGCTAAGCGTATTTACACGTTAGCTATTGCATATCTACACTATACACCAAGAATTGCATTCTACATATATAAAGGGGCGGAATTGCTATTGCGGTCGGCGTTTTGACTGTCCAGAATTGGATATATAGTGTATATATGAGCATATATATTAGAGCTATGCGTATTTACACGTTTACAATTAGATATCTACACTATATACCAAGAACTACAGGTACTACTTTCATAAGTCTCCACAACGTGTTTCTTTTATAAGTCACCAACTAGAAGTCGGGTGACACCGCGCTCTCGCGTCAGCAGTTAGTATTCCAAGTGTTTTAAACCTGACCCCCGCCCAAAACCTTAAGGTTGTCTATCGTAACCTAACCTTCACTGGCTCAATGAGGCCCTTTCCTTAGGTCATCGGTCCGCCAAATGCCTGGTCAATGGAAATACAGAATTGGGAACACATCGCCGCCGGGCCGAGCGAAGCGTGTTAAGCGAAGAGAATGCGGTCTTATGTTGTAAAATCTCCCAATTTTAATAATAAAAAGTGATTAAGTTTTGCAAACGATTATGAAGATCATAAGTTTGACGGGAGAGCTATTGGTTTCATGGCAGAGCTACAGATTTTGACGGGCCAGATATTATTTAGACATAAGATCTATAAATTGTACGGGAGAGCTTTGAGCTTAACGGGAGAGCTATACGTTTCACTGGAGAGCTTTACGTTTAGCGGGAGAGCTATAAGCTAACGGGAGAGCTTAACACTTGATGTGGGAGATATACAGTGGACTGTTGCGCCGTTGATTTAACTGTTAAAAATGGTTAAAAAAACAAAAGTAGGACAGAAGAGCTTTAATTTTCTACAGGTTTGACGGCAGAGTATATAATCCCCAAAGGGGAGCTGATGCTTCGGCAGTAGACCGACACGCTTAACTGAAGAACTATTGATTCAGCGGAAGAACAAAAGGTTTGACAGGAGAGTTATTTGTTCTACGCGGGAGATCAGGAGGTGACAGTAGGAACTATACTTTTGACGGGAGCGCGTTAAGTTTCTGGCAAAAACTAGAGCATCGACGGGAGCGCTAAATGCCTGTGCCTGACAGTATAATTGAAGGTAAGCCCCTTGACGAAGTGACGCTTCTGAGCATAGATTTCGGCGAGAAAAGAAATGCTCGTTTTGATCAGCGAGCATGCAGGAGACACAGCGGTAAAGAGAGGAGAAGCGGGCCTGCAGGACGTAGTGGAAGAGCGGAGGGAAGTATGCCCAAATCAAGGTTTCGTGAAACATAGGGTATTACCCTTCGCTTGAATTTAATATTTTCAACTAAAATTAATTAACGCATGACAATTCTGTTTTTATTACAGTTCATGGTATTCATACAAAGGGTGTCTAAAGGAAACATTAGGTGTATGCCACGGAGAGCATACGACATGTACGCTGGGATACACGTTATGTTTCCCTGTGAGAGTTAAGGCGAGTCTAACGTCAAAAGCATTCTCTAGACCAACTTTAATAAGGGTTTCCTCTTTAACCATTAGCGCTACCTTTCCTTGCAGCCCAGAATATTTTGCGGTGTGAGCTGCAGATACGATTGATGAAAAGAATTTTCAGAATCCGCTTGTAATAAATAATAAAGAATTCCACAGCATCTCAAATAAGAAAACCGAAACCGGCGTACACGTAATGTTTCCCGGCTTACACTATATGCCCCTGAAACAAGTTCTATAGCCTTGCATACAGCACAGCGGAACTCTTACAAACGGGCAGTACGTGCAACTCTAGCATGCACTGTATTATGTATATATATAAAGTAATATGTAGTAAGTTATAGGGATCTATACGGATAATAATAACTAACGGGCTGCACGGCGCTATTAAGCTATTAAGCTGCACGGCGCCACGGAGTGAAGTTTCCCCCAGTTAACTCTATGGTACACAGTCTCACTCCTCTCTGGAACTCCTCAACACAGTCCCACTGCTCCTCACAGCACCGTCCACTGAGCATGGAGCAGCTGTAGAGTGGAGGAAGGGGAGGAATCGGCAGGCTCCTCATCCAAAAGTACCACACTCTTTAGCCGCCTAGCCTCCGTAAGAAAACCATTGGAGGTGGCGGCTAAAATGGCAGTGTGCGCGATTTATAAAGAACTCCTTTTACATCATTTATTGAGCTTGGACCTCACAATCATGTACCCGTGTGATTTTCATTTTTCTTGCTAACATGTCTTTTAAGAACTGGAAATTTCTGGTGAGAAACCGACAGAGAATGCGCGCAATATCACGATTTCGTGAAGAAACCACGTTAAAACTGGATGTGAAGGAACGTAGATGAGAGGTTTTGATTTTCTGGACAAAATGTTCCAGTATTTATACGGAAAAAATAATAAAATTGGGCACTTTTAGACTGAAGGGCAAGCGTCCGAAACGGATTTTCGGTCAAATGACTCCTCTGAGTCACCCTTATGTAACCTCCTACGGAGTGAAGTTAAAAATCAACGTAAACCTGCATCTGAGCACTGACCATGACAAAGGGCCAGTAAGTCTCAACAGATTTCCACCTTCATGGTCGGGATTACTCTGCTCCTCTTGAACTTAGGTTATATGGAGTATAGATGGAATTATCGAAAAACGGACTACGAAACAAAGTCGCATTTAATCTGTATTAGGATTGCATGGATATAACATGTGATACACAAGATATTTAATTGTAAAATCACTACAACTCACTTCCTTAAAATACACAAACTCACTTCCTTAAAATACACAAATTAATAATCCTCTCTCTCCTCCGCAGCACACAACAGCGCTTGTCAGCTGCTAAAGTGATACTGGATTTTAATGCAATTAATACAATAACACGTACCTCCTGGATAAACAAATGGGCGGTCCTGCAAACTTGATGTGGTTCATCTGAGTCTCTTTCAGGGAACCCAATTTGCTAATTTACAATTAGCACACCAACTGCATTTAAAAGATAACTAAGCAAGATAAGATGACAAATCCTTTTGCACACGGTTACACGTGCTGAAAATCCTATTCTTACTTCCTGATCTTAAGTGTTTTGCTAATGTAATCTGCAGTTTGAGAGTGGAGGAGACTTGGAGGTCCATAGGCATATCTGCAGATATTTGTATATTCAGCCATTTGCTGCGTGTTTGTGGAGTGCTATATTTTGTCTTATTAGTAGCGTTCGTTATCAATAATCTACTGCAAGGATAAATATATTTCCACTGGAAAACCGTCCAAGCATTTTGTAATGCTTACTGTCATATTAAATGCTTGGAATACAACCTCGATTTTGCGAACTACAAATGCTTAGCTCAGGTCCGCCTAGTGCTTCAAAAATTTGTAAGGGATGATGGTTTTATGAGTTTAAAGCATGGATGTTGCATTGAAGAACCTGTATGATTTTCCTTTTTCTTGATTTTGCTTAATACCATGCATATTTTATTAAGTTTTATGCACGCAACACAGTATTTCTTGCAGAAAAAAGTATTAAGGAGGTACAGATTTCGTTTTTGAACATATTTAAGTATTTCCAGCTAGTTCAGCCAGTTAAGTATTGAAGGAAAACGAATTCTTTACAAATTATAGAAAAAGTTATCAATTATTCGAAATTCTGCTTTTTCTTTACGTTGCAGCTCAGAACTTGAAGAAATGGCGTAACCTTCTGTAACCGATTATATACTCCTTCTTCAGGGTTTTATATTAAATAGGGTCTAAAATACTTAGAGTAACATTTTATAACCTTCGCCATATTAAATAATAGTAGTTTCGGGACTTCGGTATTCTAATTATTTTGGACCCTATTTAAAATCAAAACCCTCCATTTTACCTGCCTAATGTGATATTTTTTGGAACCCTCTTTCTTTTACTTCCAGAATCTATACTGTTTCTTGACTTAATGTTGTAAGTTTAATACTTACTGTGAATTAAGTTTAACCCCGCTATGAAATCCCATGTTAACAAATGGAAAAAAAAACTATAGCTATTCCCGCCTCTCCTACCGAATGCTGTGAATAAGAGATTCTGCCCTTGCAGTTCTGGGGTCAGAAGTGTTGCACCTAAGTTAGCAGGGACTCTTTAAAATAGGATTAGTTCGTTATTTCACCAAAATAATTTTTGTCCTAATTTTTACGAAAGGATTTTGAGGCGACCTCAGAAATTCCTATGCTTTCTTATGAGAAAAATACAAACTTTTTCTGCCCAGCTCCTGGTAACAAAGATTTTTTAAAAATTAAACCGATCATCACTAAAGGTGTTGTTGACGTTAAAGTAACTTTGGGGCGACTGACTTGACCTCTGTGACCCCAATTAAGACTATTTTCACAAAAATATCGGATTAGGCTACTCATTTATTTGGTTTGAAATTTAGATTTTCCTGACAATGTTAGGTCACTGCAGCCATCATGACCTGAAAGGTCAAAAGTGTGTAGGCTTATTTGAAAGCTAAGACGTGGAGCTACAAGGTGATGTGAAATACTTGGTTAGAATATTGCACCCTGAAAGGATTACAAACGCGAGAAAAATAAATCCTCGTTAGGCTACTCAAAATGTTTGACCAGTGTATGTGAGTGACTGTAGTTTCTTGATCAACTGTCTTTAATTTTCTCCTGTACCTCATTAGCTGCACAAGGATCTGAGCAGGGAACTAAAGCTAACTAGTACAGAGCACTTGGAAATGCTTCATTCTGCTTAATCTTTGCTGCATCTCAAATCCAGCTATTCATGCGCCATCGGCTTTTGCTCTCCTATCATATTATGTTTAGCATCATAATAACAATAATTTCACATATAAATGCACAGTCAAACCTTATTCGTTACTTGTTCTCTTGCGTCTTAAGTTTGCTTCATTGATATTGATACCTCTATAAGCCATTTTAAGCTAGCCTGCTCCGGTATAAGTTTTAATGATTACGGATGCATGTTTGCTCATGAAATGAAACCGCCGAATCCACCAGGTATACCATAAAGCAGTTTCACCGCCATATTCTTCCTCAATGAACCATTGACGTTCTCGTCTTAGTTAGTAGTGAATATCTTTAAGATCATGTGGATCCCTGTCGGTAACATGTAATCAGAGGATGATGCATCAATTATCCCCGTGACCAATCTCTTTACTGTCCTCACATTCAACCCGATCGCTCCCGCTTAATAGATTCTCATCATCTTTTTTCCCAGCCACGACAACACACTGACTGCCAATCGGCCTCTTCTTCTTCCTTCTCCCTGATTCTATCCACCATCTAGCTAAAAAAGATAACAAATTTTTTGTACCGCTACCGCAGATCAACTTCTATTTGTATTCTCAAACAAATCTACTAAGCAAACCTCGGTCATCCCATGTGGAACCTCACAATTCCCGTCTTACATTCTTATTACTCACAGATTCCATCAACTCTCTCTCACAGACTGAGTCTCAGAATACAGTACACGTAATTCAAGCTACTACCCGTCCGTCAGTCAGCCAAGTCTTCCATTCTCATCTTTTAATCACAAAGATCATCTCAATCACTTATTCTATTCCCTCTCTCTCTCGGCATTCAGGACCCTTATAAAGCTACTTATACTGTACTCCCTAACTATATCTATTAAATCCTTCCTTCTTGTCTTCTTCTCATCCAGGAGCTATCCCCCATTGTCCGAGAGATCAATCAATATTTCATCAAATCCACCGATTCTATCTCCCTAACAATGTACAAAATTAACAGTTATTCCCAATTCTATTCTTGCATCACAATCCTCCCAGTCCGTCTCAGACAGTCTCTCAACCAATTCTATTTACAAGCCATTCTACTAAACCATATTTCAAATACAAAAATCCCTTGTATTCTTTCAATTTCGCGAATCTCTTCCATTCTTCCCGTAACTGTTCTCCTCTCCTACAAATAACTTGCAAGGATATAAGTTTCCTAGCTCAGCACATTCCCAACTTATCTTCGGAAGAAGACCGTCTTTCACTTCCGTAATTTTTCCAGTCTCATGTTTATATCTTGCCTCATCCCCAACCCCAACTCACATCAATATTCAAGTCAGGAACTGTTTACAAGAGTTAAGAGATCATCGTGGAGAAGAGACGTTAAGAAGGGTGGATTTCAAATTCCATTCTCCTCCTCCTGGAGCGCAAAAATTTTCAAACATTATACACTCACTAAGCTCTCTCCTTCAAAGCAAAGTCCTTCTGATGCACTTCTTTCTAGCATGAGCTATAAATCTTGGAATAATAAATAAACAAAGGATGCACAAAACGCCTCTTTTACTCTTAAAATCCCTCGCTTTTTCTCCATTTCACTATTTTCACTCCATGTGGGAAACCATTGGATATTTTAAGGAAACATTTTTTCATACAAAAAATTATAATCCTTTGGCCTTACACTTAATGCACACAGGCATACCACATGATACCCGGATGAGGAGTAAGTAAGCCCTACGATTTTCGGATCTAAAGAACATAGATTTCCTCCTCCTTCGTCCTAAGTCATACGTACATCCCACTCTAAACTTACTTCCCACAACATTATTTCGCTTACTTAGCCCCGAATAATGGATCTGTCCCTCTTTTTAGTGTCAATTGGAGGAGGAGTAATGCCTAATGCCTCTAATAAAAGCTATGGCTTAATAAGTATCCTCCCAATCCAGCCCCCTTATTCTCATCTCCTTCAGTCCCTACTACGTGACCTCAACAATGACCAGCTCCAAGGGATTTACCCAACTTTCCCGTTTTAACAATCAAGCAATCCAGACATACTCGACTCTCAAGGGACAAATAACTCCAGGTTCGTCATTAGTGCACTTGGCTGGAGTCCAGCCTCAATTTAACACCTGAGAAAGTTATTCTCCATGTCCTGACTCCTCAAAACCTGCTTCTTCCCACTATCATATCACTTGCTTATCACGAAACGTTGTTCATGATAAAGACTTAATACTATAAGAAAATTCTGAAAAATTCATTATCTTACCTGCTCATACCGGGTCCTTATCCGTGATATGGTCCCTGCGTCCACTCCCTCCAGATTTTCCAGTCTGTGTACCGATGAAGTTTACCGTGACGTCGCCTTCACCATCCTCCCTGTCGTAAACTTTCTTCGTCTTCCTCAAGATTGTCCGCGCGACCACTTGTTGAATTACTTAAGGTTGAACAAGGCTTGGAAAGTCCCCTCTTCTAGCGCTGGAATTGTTACCTGTAATCAAATTTCAACCACAAACCAAAATTATAATCAAATACTTTCATTAACTCCCCCTCAGCACCTACTTCAGACCTGTTGCTAAAACTTTGCCAACGCTGTAAAAGACGATTGTCAATCATTCCACAAATTCAACGCTTTCTAAAACCCAACGCCCGTTCCACTCCCGCCCTTGGATTGTAGCATGGATTCATGGAACGTTACGCAATCATTTCAGGATTATATATGCTCCAGCCAGTTAAAATAGATCACGTTAAATTGACAATGGAAAATTCAGAGTCATCCCCGTGTATGAATATCGATGCAGGAGCGTAGAGGAAATAGCCCTCAATCCAAGCTTGTAACAATCACAGCTCAGCCCTTATTCCACGCATCTATCACGTACTCATTATTCTCCAGTTCTCATAGAGATCAAATCAAAATCCGTATCCGCACATTCTCCTGCTTACCAGCAGGAAATGAATTTTCTATTCTCACAACCATCCTCATCAACCTAAGAAAATCTAATCCCTTCAACCATATCCATCTCAGGTAACACACACCTTTTCCCACATGTCCTCCGTCGTAATTGCATATCCCCCTCCCCTGCTCCCTTTCGTCCCTGAATTGTACTTCCTCTCCCAGGAATTCAGTTAGTCGCATCGATGAAAAAAGAGTTGTAGTGCACCCTTAGGTCTCATCCTCTTTTTCCAAATAGACTATCCCATTATTTAAATTGAATCAAACACGGTAAGCACCCATCATCCACCAATCACAATCATCCTACCTTCTTCACTTTTTCTAGTTCTAGGTAGCCTAGCAGCAGTAAGCGAAGTAGTCATCTAATTTTACAACTCTTTCCCTCGTGTAATCCATCCCGTGCCTTATTTCTCAAGCCCCTTCTTCTCAGTCTTGACGACTGGTCATCAACAATCAGCAACAGTCGCGACGCCACGATTTACCTGGCGATAATCAAAAACCCATCAAACTTTTCTCACAAGTTTCTAGAAAACAGTAGACAATTAGGCTCTTTACCTCTCCGGCGTATTAAATATAACTTAACGTAATGAATTTACCCCTCTTTTTCATACTTAACCTAGCCCTGAACTCATTGAAAGGGAAATGAGCCATCAGCCTTGTCATTGTAGGGGCAATTGAACCGTTGCGTGATCTACTCTACTACTCCGTCTATCTTAAAAGATAATATGGCTGTGTGTAATACCTGGCCGGCTGACGACAGCGGAAAAAGAATAATTCTTTTCCCGTCTTCTCTTATTAAATAGTATGGGAAAATTATAAATTCCAATTCAGAAATACCGTAAACCCTACAAAGCTTTCAATTAAAATAATAATTACACGAAAAAAATACAACTGTGTATAATGGGATAAGCACACTTTATCCATTCTTCCTCAACTTCCTTCCTTGTTAAACCATTTATATTCCGCTTTTCACTTAGATCATAAGCCTTCTCCACTGCCACTCTCAACTGACATTTTATCCAATGACGTCCCATCCGCATCCTCCTACTGTTTCCCTCCTCCAGGGTTTGTTTAACATTTAACTGTCGATCCAATCCTTTGATAAGCCTTTCCTTTATAATCTCCAATTTGTTTCTCTGTCATTATTTCATTTTTCCCTAAGTAAGTTAGCAAACAAGTGCACCTGCTAGAATGTATTCCTTCTTATCTTTTCCCCTTCTCGACGCTACGATTAGCAGCCTATCACAATGAGTTTACGCAGAGAGCGCTACATATACATATGGTACTCTTACCTTGCTTCCAGTTTATCACAATTTCCAGCTTAAACTACACTTTCCATACATGTTACACGAAGTTTATATCATATTGGAAAAATATTCCAGCATTTTAATAAAAAAACGCAAAATTTACAATTGCTTTTGGTTTGTATCATTGAAACGGTAAAATGCCTATTTTTTTGCATTCACCAGTTCACCCTAGCTACAGTTTACAGCATATGCTTCAACTTCAACATCCAAGTCTACTGTTTTGGAGCTAAGTTTAAAGAATCAACCCTAATGACTGAAAACGCCGAGGTTTAGATATCTAACGCAACCCTGCTTCCTTTACACTTTTTTATAAATATCTAATATTACATCTTCTATTTATTTTTTAAATTTCTCCTCTAAAACCTAATGAACCCACACATTTCTACCCTATCCACAATCTGAGCACCATCCAAGGTATTAATTTAAGCATCAAATGTGCTTAATTGTAATCTTTCGATACTCAGCATACAAGGAAAAATCAATTACTAATCGGAATTCCTAAGTCTAAGCTATAATCCGCGCTTGATTCACCTCCTTCTCCAAACCCAACTTCTTCAACCCATCCCAGTTTCAGTGCCAACGTCCCCAAAAGTGTATGCATCCTCACATATATTTCCCTTATCTTGTCAGCTTCTTGAAATAGTTGTATTTTCATGAATATTGATAAATCTCCCGTGCACAAATTCAGCCTCCCGGCAAAACGTAGCATGAAGAAAGAGAAGAGCCAATTAAATTTTAAAGCCCATGTATAATTTGGAACAAGATTCGGCCAATTAATCCCCCAACCACTGGATTTTTTTAAACTTTATCTCCTAAATCCTCAACCATCCCTGATATTTAAAACCTTCTCTGACCCTTAATTATAAGGTCACCAAGTGTGCTGCTGTAATGATTCCTCACCTTGCACACAAATATTCGGACATTACACGTTTAACCGCCGTCTCCCGTCATAATCCCATCCCACGACCAGAAGCATATAACTGATTTACTCCAATAGTTTATAATTGCTCCCCACGCCATAAAACAAGCAACAGTTTCCACCTCCCCTTCTCTCCCTCCTTCAATCCTTCATCAGCTCTTGACAAATATTCATTTTTCTCCCGGCATTCCTTCTCACTCACTAAAATCACTTGCAACTTCTGACCAGCCTTCCCTCCATCACATTATCAGTCCTTCAACGCGGCATAGTATTTAATCATCCAATCCTTCTCTCGATACAACACTCATTAACTCTTCCTTCATTCCGATTCATCTTTAGTCAGTCATCATCAAGGATTACATGCACATTCCCAAAGATCCGCACCCATATCATTACACGGATCTCCTCAAATCAGCCTACAAAAATATTGATACTCTTGTTGTCCCCGTCCATCCGCAGTTTCATCTCCTTTCTTCTTCCTTCCTGATCACCGAAAACCAATTGGGATTAAGAGCACGCACAATTTTTAATCATTCTCTTATAGCCCTTTGGCAATTTCATCCCTCACTCCGATCTACACCACCCCTTCGGTCCATCCTCTATCACATCCTCGTACCTATTATTACAATTATTCACCTATTATTATTTCTTACATCCATCCACACAGCATCTACAGCCTTCTCTTCATCAGATCATCTCTTTTTACATCATCCCATTCTACCAGTCACAGATTTGACTTACATCCTACACGTGCTTTGTAGCCCAAACTAAAAAGCTCTTCTGCCCCTCGGCTCAGAAATGCAAATATCAAAACTACCTCCGCTTCCTATACAGTCAAAGGTTGCTCCATTGAATACAAAATCAGAAACACAAGCTCTTGTCCCCTTCCTGAATCCCCACTCTCAAAATATTAGTCTCGGATCGGAACGGTATTAATCACCGTATCATAAATATGTTTCCAAACACATCAAACTTTGATTCCTTTACATCGCTACCGCTTCACGCTTTAACCCTCCCTCCTCGTCCCTATTACACCAACACCATCCAATTACGCGTAACCATTAGCCTTCCCCCATCCAGGCCAATAATCTTCTCCAATTTCATCGAATCAAAAATTCCAGTAATCAACTCCATCCAGCTTATCAAATTGCTAAACCCTCTAAAAAACCACCGCTCCTCTCAGGCTATTTCCTCAACTCCAGCCCAGTTCCAGTTTTGTGAATATTCAAATAAAGCGCGTTCCTTCGTTTCACTCCGTCCCCACACTTCCAGCAAACTCTAACCGCAAATTAACTTTTTGGATGCTTTCCCCGAAACGTACGAATTTGCACCTGACTCACCTCCGGCAACCTACCACCAGCCAGCATTACAAATCGCTGCATTTTGTAGTCCATCTATTAAAAAAACATCTGCTCTTGTAATAATTTAAAAACGCGCTAAATTCCCTCCTGTCCGATACATATTTCACAGTGTAATTGTAGTTTACCCCCATGATCTCATGAACCAGAGCCCAAATTACAGCACCGATTTACCAAACCGTCTTAAGCGTTTAATCTTTTTTACCCCACTCTCCCTCCTACCTTACCTGACTGACTGACATACAACTCCAAGCCCATACAGTACGCACCCCAAAATTATGTCATGTAATAGGTAGCGGGAGCGAGCAGGCAATCATAATTATCTACGCATCTCTATAATTTACCAAAGAACCAAAACTGACCCGCACATCAAATCTTTCATACATTATCCTATTCCATATTCCTCTCCCCGTAAATCTTCCCCACATTTCAAAAACTATTTCACTTACACCCAAACCTTTCACCAGTAACTTTTCCAGGCCTGCAAACCTACATCTGAGTAGCACATAGGAATCCCTCCATCATTTCCCTTCCATATAATTCCTATTATTAAATCCGGATAAATGTATCGCAATCTTCCACAGCTAACCTAATCTACTCCTTCTTTATGCTCCAACTCCAACCCTCCAACTTACAATCTCTTCCACCCGCATTATGCTTCTTTGACTCATTCAAAAATTTCCTACTCTTATTCCCGTTTCCTCTGCTTCTTGGAATCCCTCCTGAAATCTCCGAAAACAAAGTTTAAACTAAAAGCTAATTACATCCAAGCCCAGATATAAACGAAACTATCAGAAGCAGTGGGTTACAAATTATGAAACATCAAACTGCAACAAACTCTACCTAAAATCTCCTAGCTCCCGGGCTAAATCTTTTTTCAATCCGCTAATCATAGGTTCAAGTGTTAAAAAATATTCACTTCACAACTTGTCTGCCTTGGGCATGAGGCATAATTTTTTTTCATCTCTTTTTACGGCTACTAGAAGAGAAAAGCCTGGTCCATTTACATACTTCTCGCGGATCCAACAACCAGCCTGGCATATGTTCTTACCTCAATTAAATTCTATCCTTACATTCTATCCCTTGTCCACTCTCACTAATGATGACCAGACACAGAGATTTATCACAGCTTACCATCGCATCGTCCCTCCACTCCAGTACCACATTATAACGAAAAACTTATCCAGTTTTATTCCAGTCCTTGGAACGGCAGGAGCAGCTTAAGTCATAGATCAGCATCTTCACTTGCTTCACCGATGATGACCATCCCCTGGATTTCCCTCTTCTGTACAGGCCTAACAACAAGTACCTTTGTCAGTTAGTACTTAGTTAGTCCCAAGTTACAAGTTAGTGCCCTCATTCCGGATCTGTATCTGTCCAAAGAAATGGATATTTATGTAGGATAATTTTACATTGGAGCTATAATTATAGAAAACATTTAATGATAGCTTTCGAAAACGAGCTCCTTTTTAAACAGGACTCTTTCATTCCCTCCCAATGCCTCTTAAATCTCTTCTGTCCCTATACTCTTTATGCCCGCTCTTTTTCTTGTTCACTTCTTTCTTATCCCCTTAAGGTATAATGACCGTATGCCTTTCAACGGAATCCCTGCTCAATTCATCTTAAATTGGTTCTCCACTACTAAAACAAAGGCTCAAATCAGTAAGAGTAACAAGCTACTTCTGCCTCCGTCATATCCAGTTTCTTAACCGTCCTCCTGGTATCATCCAGATCCAGTCATGACCAAAGTTGGAGTTCCAGCAGCTCCTCTACTTTAAATATAGTCCTAACAAATTAAAGCTCCACAAGCATGACATGTTTAAAATTGCAGCAAAACAAAAGCCTACAAACAAATAAACGTGCTGCGAAATTTCGCATAATTTTTTCATCCGCTGATAATTTGTTTTACCGTTGGTTTGCCCTCAATTCATACCAGATTGAAGAAAATCACAATTTGTCAATAAACGTCAATAACTTGCTTTCGCAATTTCCCTGCTACATCAGTGCAGTACATGGCCATGATTAAAATTTCAGTTCGAACCATTTTAAAACCCTCATGGATGAAATAATGTAAAAAATCTTTATATGGGCAAAGGGCAGTGTTGGGATTACGGGTTGGAAAATGTTTTAAAATTACCTACCCACTCCTCCGCGCTTTTCTTTTCCAGGCAAAGCGGAGGAATCACGTAACGAAAAGGAAGGAGAAGGTGGGACGGTATGTAAGGTAATAATTTGAGAACCATTTCCTTAATCTGGAACGATCTCTCAGCCCTTCCTCCATCCAATAATATTCACAATCATCCTCCGTCCCTCATTCTTTATTACTCTCTCCAATGAATTATAAAAGCAAGCGTTTACCAGCGATTCCAAAGTTTTCTTAATTCTTTACTATCTCCTCCTCTTTCCCCGCTATATCTTCTTCGCACTCTCTCTCCCTTCCTCTCACATTCATCCCGGTTATTGCATTCAGTACTCTATCAAAATCTTCAAGTAACACATCATCTCGTATTCTACCCGCTTACTTGCTTTCTTGGAGAACATCCAGCAGACCCCAGATCCAGTTCTGTCCAGCTTCTCCACTGGAGTCTTTTCATTCTCGGTTATCTTCTGCCCTAAGAAATTAAGAAATGCATATAAAAACAAGAACCCTCCCTACCCTACTCCTTCCATGCCTATTACACAGAGAGATGTCAGTCAAACTTTTGAATTATTATACTCCTTACAGCAACAATTTCAGCTACCTGATAATGGAATAAATTTCCAGCTCTCTTATGTTCCTTATTATTTTGATTGGTAAAAAATTGAATTATTAATTTTTTCCCTCTCTCCCCCTCTTTTCTTTAAAAAGCAACACGTTTCTCACCCGTGTAGCTTCCAGTTTGAGGTGTAAAAAATCCCTCGCCTGCTCCACCGCACTCTGACCCAACCCCAACGCGGGTTTTCAAATCTTCCAAAAAACAATCCAGCCCTCTATCATATCATATCTAGCCCTCCGAAAACTCTTCGTATTACATGTCCCTTAATGAATCTTATCAGCAAGACGGGTTACCTTATTCTCTAGAATTGCTGGACAGGACAATACTATCATTACGATCCCTTAACCGCATTAAGTTCCTCGTTGTATTTCAATGTTAGAATAATATTTCTGAAAACCCCTTAAAAATAATATTTCTTTCGAAAACCTAGTCCAAAAACTCCCAACTTTATTTCAAGCTTCTAAAAAAATTTCTTTAGATTCAAAAACGGCCGTTTCTTAAAAAATCCTGCATTGAAGCAAGCTAAGTATTTTGGGTGTTGCCGTATTTTCCAAAGGAAGTTGTAGCAAAGGTGTGGTGAAGAGAGAAACCACCTGGAAAAGTCTCCATTATATTCTCCCCACCGTGAGACAATGCGAATCTGTAAAAATCCCAAATCCCTTCCGTTCTCCTTGAACGCTATATACATAGTATAATTTCTTTGCAATTTTTCATTTCCTCGGACATTTAATAGGGGCACAAGATCCGTGCACACGAAATCCGTTGCCCACCGGATGCTACCAAACGGCCGGCACAAGTAAAAGTACGGAGAGAATCCCCCATTATCCGCCATCCCTTCACCGTTTCATTTTTAACCGACATCGCAATTATTATTCGAGAGAGTGTTAACTTGCGAAAATCCAAGTGAGTATTAGTGGTCTTGACAAAGCATCAGTCTCAAATTTTCTCCCACCATCCATAATACCAACCTAGCGTGTGGTTTTCAACAGTACACAAACACATTTCATCCCACGTTATTATTTTTCAAAAGTGTAATATCCTCTATATGAAAAAGACAAACGTCAGCCAGCAAGTCAGAAAGTGAGGCCGGGAAACGCTCTTGCCGGCCGTGGACAGTGCAGTCGCAGTAGTCAAAGCATAACTTCGTTTTTTAGGCATTTTCAAACTTACTTTTCACGTACTTCCTACTACTCCTTCTTGCACGCAAAACCTTATTCTAAATTCCCACCAGCCAGCGCATCTACTTTGTAAACTCTTCACAACCCGACTACTCTTTCAAACACCTGTAATTTGTACTTTCGTTGGAAAAACAAGAAAAATTAGTCCGTTTACTAGCCATTTCAATATAATGTAATAATGCCCACTGTCCCTGCAATGTCTGCGTTGCTCCACAATACAAATATTACCATGTTCCTACATTCATTTGCACGGATTCCTTAGTACCATTATAAAACACATAAAAATGCAAATAACTAAGTTATATACGTTAGCAATATTAGTTTTTTTCAAAATTTTGATAATTGCATCTACATCCATCAATCTGCACAACTTATTGCTATAATTCAACCAATACTATCTCTCTCTGCCATCCATCTCGCTTCGCCTTTCCTTCTTTCCACCACATAACTGAACTGCGCTACCCCCATTTAATTTGCACAAACAATATCCCTCTGAACACATTGAGAAAGAGGAAACAGGAAGGATATAAAACTTTCGCGATTTGATTTCTCTATCAACAAGTTTGTCGGCAGGCCCTCCGCAGTGCAAGAAATTTACTGCAGGTTAATACAATTACACATTCAAATAATCTTCCATCCTTACGTACCGTTACCCATCAATTGAATTGAAATCCATTCAATTCAATTACATTTCTTTCCCTTCTTCCCTCACTCTAATGCCGCAAATGCCGCTAACTACCCTCATTATAAAATTTATAGTCTGATTATAAGATTTTAATGTTTTCAAAAAATTCGTCTACTAGTTTTGCTAATCTGGAGGGCACACGCAACTCCGGTGGTTTCACCTAATGTCTTTCCACCCTCCCTCAATCCCAGTCTCTGTCCCTTCCATTAAATGGCACATAACTTACTTCCTTTCCCCACTCCTCTACGATTCACCCGCATGCGGCAACCAAACCAGCTTAACATATTCCTAATCTCATTCAACAGCCAGCATTCACATCAGATTGCATGCATAAAAGTCTTAAATCCACTTTTACACTGCCGCTGACAACAATTTCCTCTTTATCGTCCCCTACTCCCTTCTACAACGCATCTTCCGCCCGCTCGCATATTCTTGCATTAAACTTGTTTCTACAAATAATTCGCAAGGACGCAAAGACTGAGTTTTTCCCGGGGCTAATAACAACGCGGTCACATAATTTCTCACTTGAAATTATTCTTGTCTGCCGAGGAACGCTCCCTTGAAATCTAAATCCTGATTTCTACTGCTTACTAGTGCCTATACGCTTTACCTCCTATGACGACTTTCCTCAGCCCGTAAGACATTCCCTTGTAAAATACGACGACCACATCATGCGTATCCCTGCGTCTTCCCATTTGCAATTCCATCCTCATGTCCTCCATTCCAATCTCTCCCGCATAAACAACTCCACTTGTTTCCACGCAATCTTCTTCTTCCTAACCCAACTAATCCTAATTTACAACAACGCGTCATTCTTCCAGTTTCTTCCCCCTTCAACCCATCATGCGTTGCATTGTCCGTCCGTTTCTTCCCATTCTTCTTCCCTGATTTCTGCCCTTGTTATCGTATATTTCAACTGTAGAATCAGCACAGCCGAGAAGCTCTGTGTATCCTGGATCTCCTGGGCTGCCTTTTTTCAATCTGGTTTCTCAAATACAAACAATACTGGACTCTCCAAAGTCAGTTAGCTTGTTTTACCTCCTTGAGCTCCGTATCCTTGAAATCAATAGCATCTCCCACCTTTCTCCCCACAACCCATTCATATCATGTCTAAACTTGAGTCATAACAATAAGAACAACTGGAGCACTACCTTAAATCATCTTTTACTAAACGCCAGCTTTCAACTTGCCACGCACTCTCCAGCAACTACCACCACACGTTCCCTAAACACCAGACTCCCAATTCGACAAATACATGAAGCCATCACATATTTCATGTTTTTTACACACAAAAACTCAAAGTGGGGGTCAAATGATCTCTTTTTCTTTGAGCAGACAACTTGTTTTCGCCAACTAAAATCATCTTTCCAGCCATCGATACATCTTCTGTAATTATTCTTCTCCTTCATATTCTTCCTAACATTCTAACCCTACGCCTCCCAACTCCCCTGTCCACGTTTACGTCCGTCTACTAACCAATTTTATTGTAACCGATGACAAGAGCTAAACGTTTCAAAAACTTCATGACTTGTTTTCCCATCAGATGCATGCACCTCCACGAGCTCCTTTTACAAATACGCAATCTCACACTGCATTTCCTCCCGCTCTTCCATCCATGCTTTCTCCTCCTAACTGTCCTAGCCTCATCTTCCCCTTTACCTCAACTCCCTCCATTTCTTCCACTTGTTGCATCGCTTCACCGCTTGGATGGATCTTCTTTCACCATGCGGTCGCCTCCCCGTCCACCTTCTTTGACCTGACTAAAAAAGATTCATCGGATTGAATTGCATTGCATGTTCCATGTTTGAGAACCTGGTTGGTAGCCCTTCCCTACTTTCCTTGACCATCACACAACAGCCAGGGCAGGGGAAGCATCAGCAGGGTTATCCCTCTTCAACAGACTTCTTCCACTCTGATTAGCATTATTTTTCCCTCGGAGCATTAAAAACAAGTTCTAATTATCTCTACTTGTGCTCTGATTCAAATTTCAAACTACAATCCTTCCTACCACTTCTTGTACTCTACGATTGCACGTTGCATTGCTTCTGAAACAACTTCTTACAACAGCAACCCAAAGCTCTTCCACCCAAGGTTAATGCCATGCTCTCTCTGGGAAATATTCTTTTTCAGAAATTAATTCAACCAAGGGGAAACAACCGTTTCCTTGCGTCCCTGCCTCCTCCTACCTATAGCTAGAGCTCCTTAATGTCCCTAACTCTCTCCAAGCCTTCAATCCATCTCCATCCTCTGGCCTTTATATCAAGATCCTAACATTTATGAGTTACATCACACACTCCCACTGCACTCCAACATGCTTATACTCTTGCTATTAGCAGCAAAATTCAGTACAAGTATCAAACCTACTCACGTCCACTGCATCAATTATATATTCCCACTGGATCCCACTAAAACTACCCTTCTCCTTCCTTGCAATAATCATTTAGGACAATTCTCTCTAATCATAATTCTTTCTTACATAACTCCTTTCTTTTACTTCTTTCTCCCCTTCCGATTAAAGTACCTTTCGGCTATCACCGCCAAAATCTACTATAGCTATAGCTGTAATCCCTGCATACCTCATCGCATCCTTGAGAAGCATCCAACGTAATCTTCCCATTAATGTTAAATCAGATCTGACACTTTTAAAGTGCAATCATGCAACCGCAAAATCATTTTACCATTTTTCTCATCCATTTAAATCAACCGAGTAAGCTCAGAAAGCATAAATAAATGCAGCAGTCCCAAGTCCAAATCCAGTCCATCCAAATGTAACCACAATTATCCCCTTTCTCATCATTGATTCATGCGACAAATCCTTTTTCGCAACTGAATTAGCAAGCACGCCAATTCGTCACTGATGGAGTCCATCACCATGTCCTTTGAAAACATCCCTGTGATTCCCTCTTCTAATACTTCTAAGCTTTCTTCTTACATTAACACCTATAACACCTTGTCCTCCTCTCCTTACTCAACTTTTAGCCAATCAAAGCCGTCATCAAACTGCTCCACTTCCAACACCTTTTTCGTAGAAGCCTTATTAAATTCAAGGCTTGCTTGATTTTCATAACTCTTGTATTTATAATATAGCATTCATACTTTAACACTGCGAGCTTCACCGCTCTCTGCTATTAGGATGACAGACAGAATGACAGGGGGACTGGAGGAGGAGCTGTCAATTAAATGCCGCTCAAATATCTCATATATCCTTCTTCATTTTAATCCTACCATAAAAGCAATCAGTTTCACTTTCCTCCACAATCAAACACACACCTGCCATCCATCCCGCATCCCATATAACGTCAACCTCAGTTTAACTCCTCATTTGCTTCTGCCGTCAGACAACCCATCCAAAAAAACAGCATTCCTCCATCTTCTCACCTTCCTCCCTCCTACCTTCTTAATTCCTCTTAATTGCTATCAGACATCAGGCCAACGTTTAACCGTCGCGTAAACTTACTAAAACCTCAAATTAAAATTATCACATAATTTCATTCAAATCCATTGTAATATACTACCATTCGCACCAACTCCCGATGCAAATTCACTCCATCTCATCCTTATCTTACACACCTGGATTGAATCACTAAATTCCGATTCCTAAAGTTTTGAATCTACATATACCTTAGTCAGATCTGAAGCCTGGTACATTCAAACAGTAGCAGGAACCATGCAGCCATATGAAACTACAACTGATCACACGGTTGGTCATAATTTTCGGGATAAAACTAACTTACGACGTCAACCCTACTGTTTAGCATGTATCTAAATGAATCTCCCTCCACCATCCGGTCATCATCAAATATTCCATGGGAACTCTGGAATCCTATCGTTACATCTTGTCTTGCCTGAACAAGTTACATGCGTTCATTATTACATTTGCTACAAAAAGCCGACCGTCCATTTACGTCCGCTTTAATACGAGCCGATATCTCTTTTTATTTTTCGGGTATCTTCGGCATCAATCGTCAAGAGATCGTTATATTCGAATTCCTATAATTTCTTCCATGGGCATTTTAGCAGACTATCCCCGAATCGCATGCAATCTTCCTATGTGCTGGAATTATTGAAACGATACCTCCATCTATTCATAGCGTCCCTTCAACTCGGTTCGCATGTACATTCATGAATTGTTAAAAAAACCACCCGACCCTTTCCTTATGTGCTCCAGAATAACCATTTCAATTAACCCCGAACCCAGTTCAATCCCATCACATACACAGTGATATGCCAACACGTTTGTAATGTTATGTCCAGTTTATAATTCCATATTCTTGCCCAAATACTACACGGTATGCACCAATAAGGTTCTCTCTGCCTTTATTCAATCTGTAACCCCGGATCGTACCCTATTTCGCAAATTTGAGTCTCTCCACCTAAATCCTCACCGCTTCTAAGCCTCAAAAATAAAAAGCTAGAGGTAAAATACTTACGAAGCTATCAATTTATGCGTAGACCTAATAAGGCAAGTTGAAAAATTGCCAAGAACCTTTATTAAATCCTTTGGTTTCTCCCTCCAACAAATTCGCCAACAAACAACCGACGAGCTCTTACAACTGTCCTCCCAAAAAAACATAACCCATCCTCTCCTCAACCTCATATCTGGCAGTATACTCCTCTACAAATGATCCTCATTCAGCATCATCCCGTTACCCGTGATCTTGCTCCTCTTTAATCAAAGCTTACATGGTTCAAAGTGGGAAGATGGGTGTAAATCAAATGGCATATTAATAATTCCTACATAATCTCTAGCCCTCAGTTAAATTCGGTGAAATGACCTCATGATACTAGTAGGTTCGATGTTTAGCTCGTAGTGGCTCATATTCTTTATTCGCAGAAAATACAACCGGCCTTCCCACCTCAAACCGTCGTAACAAACCGACCCCTATCTGTATCTCGCCACTCTGTATTAGCAACTCGCATAAATCAGACCTATCAATTTAATACCGAATTTTTTCACAAATATCCACCCTCCCGCCTCCTACGCTTCTGTCCTTCCAGATCCATTTTCTGCATCACTTGTATTCCTTCCTTGAACAGTAAATCCCCCTTAACAGATGTAGATAACATCTGTAAGTTGCAACAAATCCCACACAGGATTAAAGAAATCTGATCCCAATCGTTATGGTCAAATGGTCACTCCACCAAACTATCCCTCTGTCTACACGTCCATCCTCAACTCTTCAAGTTCGCTAAAGCCATGCAGGTTTTGCAATTACACCTTGTTGTAACTAAACCCTGGCTTTACCTCCTCTCACGCTTCCTTATAATGTATAACAGTTCCATCTACCTCCTTCCCTGACTGAAGGATCATTCTTACTTCCCTTATTTGCAAAACCAAACGTGAAAATATTTGATATCTAGACGCGAGGCGAAAGTCCACTGCCACCAAATTTCTCAAGTCTCCAGAAAAATGAGTCACGTCCCCCCGTAAGTGAGACAATCAATCCTCCATTACCTGACAGAAGAGCTACTGGAATCTGCAAAAATGGTGGAAAAACTTAAGGATAATCACAAAATTCTTTTCATTATCTTCTACATCGTGGCTTTTCTCTCTTACATCGCAACATTAAACAAATTAAATATTAGTTCTCCTCCAAAGCCAATCATCAGCTACTTTAGTAGTCATCTATCAGCGTCTTGAAGTTATCATGGCGCTGATTTCAATTCCATGCTTTTTCTACCCTCTATACCCGTCTCCACAATGTTAACTCCGCCAAAGTCTCAGTCAGCACAGCTTCCCTCATCTACTATCACTTCCCCGTCATTTTAATGAGATTTATAATGTAATAATTATTATTCAGCTAACTGGTCTATCCGGGACGGTGTGCAGATTGCATGCAGCCCTCCACTTCCCCGACAACCTTTCTTCCACTTCTTCCCTTCTTCCCATCATCAAGGACATATACGGAAACTTCTTCGCCGCCAGTCAGTCAGTCCGACATCCACATTCCCCTTAATCTTCTTCTGTCTATGCCGGTATGTCAAGATGCAAATTGCACCCGGTGTCCACTCCATGTCATCATATTTATGCAGATGAGTCCCTATCCAGAACAAGTAGCTCATCCTCCTTCCTTCTTCCCATCTTCTGCTTATCCAAAATTCCCGAAGGAGAGAAGGTGTGAATAATTCAAAATACAATTTCTATACATAATTAAACTTATCTCATCCACCCTTACACCTTCACGACTTTACTCCTCAAGCGCAAAGATGCCTTCCAAGGAAGGAGATGATGATAGCGCGTAAGGAGTATTGAACATCATCATATAACCGAGCTTTAATGTGTAACCCTCTTAATTTCTATTGACAAGCCAGCTTGAAACCAAGTGCTATGGCCTGTGAGGAGATGCTGTGAGCCGGCAAGCAAGCGCCGTTTGACTTTTAACTTACCTACAGCCAGCTTGATGCATCTTGATAGTTAGAGACGGGAGTATCCGTTCAAACTCAATCATGATTTTATCGAGAAAATACCTCATAAATTAGAATTAATGAAAATCATCTCTGCATCCTTCCATCTACACGCTTTACTAGTAGTTTGGCAAAGAATCATACAACAACTCAAGCCTCCTCCAATATTGCATTGTAACCAAGTAATCCAAGCCTCTTTCGGACGTGATCATCTTCCTCTCTGCAACAAGCCAAACTTGTGGATCTTCCTCATTGCTACTGTGCACTCCTTCCCTCGTAAATTTTATTTAGAATAGTCCATGTTTTCATCCAGGATCATCCCTCTTTTAATAAATATCTTATTCTTTCCTCCTACTCCTACTACTCGCCTCTTCCTATTATTCTTTCTTGGCCATCAAAAAACTCGCTCAGCAGTCCATCCATCCGTTAGAAAAATTAGTTATGCACAAAAACTTTGATCCCTTCCATGGGAGTCAGCCAGAGAACACGGAATTAAAATCAGTTCATTTTGCATCAAGTTATCCGCCTTTACTCATCACAGCCGTGTAGCCCTTCACATATAAAAGCGAAGTAGTAGGAGGAAGAAATACAAAAAGAAAGCAGATTAAAAGCAACATATCTTTTCCCCGAGCTGGTAGTAACTGTCCATCGGGTATCCTCCTCCTTGCTCCTTGGACGCTCCTCCACACTTGTTCCGCATACTGATTAATTTTAATTTCTCTCCTCTCACTCATCCTACATATAAAGTAGCCGGGATTTCACTCTTTTTTAAAATTCTTCCCTTCTCAATCAAAAGAATAACAGTCGCAACGTGCCGTTGACTGCACATGATGCAACTGCAAGCCCTACGTAACAGTAGCCCTTTGACAGTTTGACAGCTTGGACACATGGCCACCATTCTTTTTAAATATTTTCTTCCCTCATTCGTTACACATGTCTCGACTAAATGTCATCAAATCCCCCTATTACACCTATTACCCAACGCTTTGTTTACATCTGTCAATCCCAGGAGTGTTTCCAAGATTTACCTTCTCTCAATCTTCCCTGCCGGGCAAAAGCCTTTGCTTATCTCTAGCTCTCCTTGACTACACCCGTTCCTAAGCAACCGCATCTTGAAATCAAGCCTGGGCCTAACTAAGATAACTCCTACTCACCGTCGTACGCTAATTAATATCCTATTCGTCCTCTTGGGAGAAAAAAACCTTTAAGCAAAGACACGCCATCTGATGACCTCTGGTCAACTGGTCAAGTATTAACCTCACGCCGTTCGCATAAGTAGCTTCCATCCTCCCATGTGGTAATACGTGCATCCATGTAAATGATGAAACAAAATCTTACTCAATATCAACTTTTTCCCAAATACAATTTCATCTTCTTATCCCCAGACGGCCGTGCGCATCCCTGCTGATTCCGCTTTTCGTCAACAGGGCTCCTACGTACGCCGCATTCCAACTTTTTTACCTGCCTCCAACCTGGGGACCCGGCCGTTTTATTGAAATCCACACACACGACCAAAGTGGATTGTAATGTTATTTTATCAGGCGATTTATCTACGCCACTTGTAAACCTCCACCCCTCCCTGTCTCCCAATCCCCACCAGTGCCGACCAGCCTCAGAGGCCGTGCCATATTATTCCCATCTTTTCTTTTAAACAATCATAGAACGTGTCATCAACATCAGCAAAATCATGTATAATAGTCTCCTTAAACTCATCCAACCAAGCGCCGCGCCACATAATCTTTCGCCTCGCTACTCAAAAATACACTAAACGTGTGTCTTACACCCTTCTACTTCTGACACACGACACAAAATATAAACACTCCTCCCAGCTCATCACCTTTACAAACACCTCTTCCAGCTTATTACCAACATTTACCTTGTTGTGTCGCATTATAACTTGTCCCAAACCAGAAGCGTCTATCCAGTAACTAAACAGCTCCGTCCACATTCTCCAGCTACTACAGCTTCCACGTCTTGTCCTGGTTCTCTTCCACTGCGATCTTAATGGCTAAAGCATGCCTGCTTTTTATAGATCCTGTTTATTAAACTGCAAAAATACATAGCTATAAAGTCTCATCGCGACGATTTCTTATTTTGAATTTAAATTCGCAACTTGCTATAGAAATTTAAATTTGAAAATTCAAAATATAGATAAATTCTTGCATGGTTTACTGTACTGCTTGTGATTCTACCGAGAGGCTAAACCATGTCTACCAAATTCACCTACTAAAATTAGCTAAATTAAATGCCTCCAATCATTAAGCCATGCGTTTGGATAAAATCCATATTTTTTTAAAGTCCATTCTTCCTTCAAACAAAAATATCACATCCACGTGCCATAAACATGCCATAACCACTGTCTTAAAGTTTTCTTAAACCTTGCTACCCTCGTCATCATAGTCTCTTAGTATTTTTCCTTTATGGCATTTCAGGAAATCCGCCGATACTTTTCCAAGAGAAAACAGATAAAAATTTACAGCTTTCCATTCCTTACATCAACAACCCCTACCTTCATACCTGAATAATAGTCTAGCCATCATTCACCTTTCCCATCTTTATAACCCGATCTTAACCATTTTTGATTAGCTTAACCCTTCTTACCATGAGCTTTAACTCGCTCCCGACCCGATTGTCCTGTCTTCGCCTGAGTAAAAGCCCATGACAACTTTTAACATGCTCCCACCTAACATCTACTATGGTCTATGGTCACCCCCATTAAGACTTTGTCCCTCCACCGCCACCAAGTCAGTCACCCAACTTCAAAGACATCAAACCGGGTTTAAAATCCATTTCTCCTTAAACAAATTCCCATACACCATTACATAATCCTGCATTTAATATCAGCGCCCTTGTATTGTGTTACAAGAGCTCTTGGATTTCATATCCTACACCCGCCTACCTACAATACAAAACAGTCCTTTCATTCTTTGGACATCCGCGATAATCATCAAAAAGCCACCCTGTCAACAATTGACAGGACAAGAGAGGAAGCAACCTCTTCAATTTCTTGCCACCTCCTCCACCACCACTCCATACTTGTCTTCCTTCCCATACCACTTAAAAATCTTAAGTAAAAGTAATTCCAAGGCATGAGCCCACCAATTTTTTACATTTCTCTTTCATTTCCTTTTCCACTATCCTCACTACTCACAGCCTCTTACAGAGATAAGAGCGAGCTCCTGTCTTTTCCCATATTCTCCTCCACGAGAGTGTCAAGCGAAGTTGTTGCACAGCCAGACAATTAATTAGCAATTAAATATTATAGGAGGATGAATTGCATCCAAGAAATCATACAAATTAAAAAACACACCAATTTTTCACAACTCCCTTCCCACCATTATCCAATTGACATGACATCTGACAGAGGATTTGAGCGTGTGCCATTCATCAGCCACCAGCCACCATCTTTACTTTTTCTGCACACGATTCTAAAGCGCTATTATGTAAACCCTCACTACACGTAGCCGCCATACATGCGAGCCACCACAGGTATAGAGCAAAACTCAGGTGAGAAAAAGAGCAGGCCGTGTCCATTGCTAAGGCAAGGATCAAGCTTTCTTCATGCAACGCCATATCCACATCACCACCCTCTGAATAATAAGCCTATTGTTCCTCTCTCCCCCTTTGCACATTAACATTAGTGACCAACACTTAATTATCCTCAAACCCTCCACATAAACGTCCTTGACCCTAATTGACGGAGATTAATGAGCTTTTGAGTCCAACCTAAAATTAATATATTCCACTAATATTTTTAAAATTTACATACTTTCACTCATAAACTCTCTTCCTTCCGCATGTCTGCGCAGAAACTCTCCATTTATCATCCAACTTCTCCTATTTCAAAGCTTATTAGCAATCAACACATATTTGACCCATCTTGAAGCCCAATTCATCCATAGAGTACACATCCTTAAGTAAACTATATGCCTTTTCAAACTTGCTCCTAGGGATATTTTACAGTGGAGGAGTCAAACCAGGACCAGTATACAATTTCAAATGATTAATAATCAACACACACCCATCCCGTCCCCGACAAACAAGGAGGTCAAAGGTTAAATTTCAATTCCATTATCCTACAGGGATACGATACAATCCAGTCTCGTACAACTCCAGGCAGGCTCAACGGGCACGCATCAATTTCATTTGAAGCTCGTTAGTGTGTGGAAGTATGAAACCAGAAAACACCACCACGTGTGCGTCAGTACAACGACATTCAGTATTAATATTTCTCAATTCCTTCGTTCGACTTCTTAAACTCTGCCCCTTCCTTGGCCCGAGGGGCCTCTAAAACTAACACCAGCAAGGAGAACATCCAAAATATAGGATTTGTAACGAACATTTTTACGAGTCAACCCCCACGTGTGTCATTTTCCATAAAACCATCCACCTGTTTCATTATACTCTTCAAATACTTTATAAGTCCGTCCCAGCCAGCATGTCTGCTCTAGAAAAGCTAAACAACTGCAAGCTAATCCCCTGGCCGACTTGCAGTCTGGCACAACATTTTATATATTTTTAGATACCTCGATTCGTTTCACTTCCCAGGAGGATTTCCCTCAACTTTATACAATTTTAAACAAAATACAAATTCTTCAATTTCTTTTCATGAAAGAGACGGATTTTACTACAACTATAATCCCAAGGAATCCTCTTAAACTGTACACGGGCTTAGGAGCAGTCAACAATTAAAGTCATATTCTCATTCCCAGCTAGACTTAGCAGACTCACCTGGCTGGGTGGGGTGGGTCGCTATATTATGCTCTTGTCCATCTGGTATGGAAAGGCGTGAATTCCGCAAAAGCTCATCCATATGCCCTGTCATATCACCGTCAATTTTCTCTCATCACTTGACTTTACTAGACGTACATTTATGTATGACACCGGTCCTGGTCTCTTTGTCTACCCTCTTGCAATTGTTAGCCTATACAATCTTCTCCGTCTCTCATCACCAATCCACACTTACTTAAGCAGTGGAGGTTGAGGAGACGAGAGATTTTGCAGAATACAGTTTAAAACGGAACTGACCATTACCAAGATGAAAGCTTCTTAATAATTTCAAATTAGCAATCTGAAATTCAAATTTCTTTCCCTAAAAACCTGTAATTAAAAACCTTGGTAATTCTGGAAACCAATTTTCATCAAGAGTAGTAAAATCCCAGCCCACAAACTAACTTAGTCTATGATTAAGAAAATATTTTCCTCAACAATTTCTTACTGCTACAAGACTTTTTAATCATTGCATTAATTCTTGCATAATTGCTCCGCTGCTGCACTAGCCAGATTGCATCCATCATTTCCCAGCATCTTTCAACCGGGAAGAAAAGATAACCTCAAGACTGCACTACATCTCTTCCTAGTTCAGTCGCTCACTGCAACAGCCGTTTAGACCTAAACAAAAAGCCAGATACGAACACGATGAACAAGCCTTAAGCTCCAAGGAGAAAAGGTACGCGTACAATGGGATTGTAAACGGCAAAAGCGCTCCCTAGGAGTTGGGTATACCTCTATATACTTTGCTCTTACGCACTCCAAGGATATTTTACCTTTACTCTACAATTCTATCTCTCTCTCTTCTTCTCAGCCCCAACTGCATCCCAAACCTCTGTTTTTACAACTTGTTCTCATCAGTCTGTTAGTCTGTGTCAGAGAGTGCGGACATACAAGTTTTTCTTCCTGTGATCATAGAAGCAAGTGCCTTTGCAACGTCAAAGCTACACCAGTTTTTGAACTGCGTTATCCAACAATTATTTCACGGATTATCGGATTCCTCACATGTGTGAGCTTCGTTGAAGATATTTCAAACGGAAGAGTAAGAATTTTTTCCATTTGTGACCCACTCATTCAGTGTCCCTCCGAAGGATTTCCTCAAATCTTAAGTGTCATTAGTATTTTTCAAACTTGTTTGCCATCAAACAAGCAAAGCCTGGAACTCACAACAGCAGCAGCAGTAGTGTCTCTTCCTTGGACCAGTGAGACTGTCTAAGACAAGCGGAAACGAGTGTCCCATTCAAAGAAAAATTGAAATATTTTCCACATCTTTTCACCAGAAGTTCTGGTCCAGCTCCCTCCGAAGAGCATCTTGGAAATTCCGGGATCTTTTCGAAATCCGACCCAACTGCGGAACTTGAGTTTTTGAGAAGAGTGCCGCACAAGTGTGTGTTCCTCGTTGGACATTAGAGACTTGTGTCAGTTGTGAACTTAGATTTAACCCGGGAATCAGTGACTTGTACTAGGAAATAGCTCATCTGTTCATCCCCCGTCTTCCGTCTTGTTGAACACGTTCCGGTTAACTTGGATTACAACCATTTCATGTGCTGCACTACTACTTGTTCACTTGGTGTTTTTCGTGAGAATTTTTCGGGATAATAATAATATCGCGGTTTCCCAATTTTTTTCATATTCCCCCGCTCAGAGTTCAATCATCTTCCTCCAAAACCATCATTTAGTGACTATGTGAAATTTTCATCTTTATAACAGAACTTGTGTGTGTGAACTTTTAGTTTGGGATTTTAACTCGGGAACAGCAAGATTGAGCTGTAACCGCCGCTGATATAACTGTTCATATATCGCGGAATCGCGGCCAATAATATGGCGGGATCAATTAAGTTTTCATTAATCCCAGCCCTCCTCATCCTCTCCCTTTCCTCAAGCTACCTTTTAATAACTGTGCAAGGATATTCCTCAAGTTCATTTGTGACAAAGGTCAATAATGGATTTGAGCGTTTGGTGGTGTCCATCGATGACTACATAGCTTCATCTTCTGGATCATCGTCATCATCTTCCTCATCTGGAGGAACGGGATCTCTAGGGAAGGGTGGAAGCCCGGATTGTCAAACTGTTTTGGAACAATTGAAGGTACGACCACATCTTTGTCTCTCTTCCAACTATCATCTTTCTATTCTCTTCCATCTTTCCTCTATTGTCATTCCGATTTATGCATACACATTATTTTTCTGCTCATGGGGCATCCATTCCGGAACCACACCGTCTGTCTCTTGCTAAATCTTATTTAATTTGATGAATCATGAGACTTTGAAGCTTCCTAGCTATATCACCTATAGCAAGTTCCTGGTCAAAGATAGATTCAGTCATCTTTTTGTAATACATTGTCCAAGTCACATAATATCCAAGTCATTCTCGTATCACAGTAATAATATTCCTCAGCCGCTTTACTTTCTTCTTGATCCCAATCACTGGCCTTTGAAACAATCCCAATTTGCATCCACACAAGTCATATGTGTGTAAGTGGGAAGAAACAAGCTGAGATCTGACATTATCTTCATCTTCCTCATCCTTTGTTCATTTCTAATTCAGCAAACCTTCAGAGACACTGATATATTTTCCCATTCTTTCCCTGGCATTTCGCAGCGTCACCACCAATTTACCGAGCAAGCGTCTCCCGCTTCTACTATAAACGGTATTGTCATCCCTAGTGTCTCAGCCTCCCCCGCGCCTCAATCCGCCCCACCCGTAGTAGTATAACGGTCCTTTGAAATCATAGCAAGATTTATTCTTAGAAGACCCGCTTCCAATGTTTGCCTTCACCACCACCACCTACTCTGTCAACCAAGTCAAGCTTTACCGCATGTCAATTTCAAACAGACTACACAATCTTCTTCGTCATCATCCCCATCTTAGTGCTAGCTTGACGCCAAAATCAAATATTTGCGCAACGTGTAACAGGAACATCTATCCTGGTATTTGTACACTCAGCCACCTCCTCCTTGACAATTTCCGCTGTATCCCACCTAGCGCTTTTACCAGCAGCGCAGCGTCCTCCGTCATTTACTTTTCATCTTCACTTCCTCTCGGTATCCCTCTGGGAGGTATCTTTTGAGTTTGAAATCTTTTCCACAAATACTATATATCTCATCCCCAAAGATTTCCCATCCTCCCTCCACCCCTTGAATACACTTGCTAATTTTTCATACAGAGGTTTATTGTCGCGTGTCGCACCGTCCTCAAGAAACCCCGTAAACTTTTCTTCATCCTCTAATTAATCAACCATTCATTTTACCCATTCTTCCGAACCATCCCACCACCCAAATCACAGTCATCCTAACTGTTCTCCGTCATACAAGGCTAAGTATCCCAATTTTCGCATCCAGCAGCATCGGCAGAAACACCTTGAGAACATCTCAGCTATCCCGCGGGCTTCTACAGGTGTTATGTGATTCTCTCGTTTTTTCTCCCACTCAGTTAATATAATTCCTATTCCACAGATCATTAACAAGTTACTTAAGCACAATCCTGGCCAGGGTCAGCCCTACTAGAAACCAGTTGAAATTACCAAAAGTTAAATAAACAAGATTCAATTTTATGCAACCACCAATCAAATCCTCGGATTTGGAAAGCTAAAAAATCCTATCAATTACTAAACTAACATGAAAAATATTCAGTTTTTTTCCTCTGAGTTTTCCTACTTATCCTACACTCTGTCTGCACTTCTGTTGAATCTCATCCATTGTTTTTTATCCAATTTCATTCCAGGGAATCATACCCATTTTCTCTAATGATCCTCTAAACTTTTTATCCGCTCCCGTCCGTGTAATCTTATCCACTTGCCCCTCGTGGAATCCTTGCAGACTTTGTTGCTACATATTCAACAAGTGTTTTGGAAAAGATTTAACAAGTCTCTCATCCCACATTTCTTTCCTCTGCCCGTCTACGATATGTATCACACGGAAATATTTTCAAGTAGTTTTGCTCTCAATTTTTTCCCACAAAATCCTCTTCATCTTCTTCTTTCCACATCAAAACCCTTTAGCAAAGCGATTCTTCTGCATCAACAATCAAATCCCTCCATCTTAACAACAGACAGAACAAGCTCACCCCCTTCTTCTTATGTCTTCACAGATCATCTTCACTTTCAGCTCCTAGTTATTTTCCCTCCAAAGATTGTATTCTTCTTCCTAGCTTTTGATACGTTCGCCATCCTCAATAATTATTATTAATCATTCTCAAAAACTTCCCGCAGTAACTACAATGATACGCCGAAGGTGTTCATTAAAATCTCCCATTTACCTCCTCATCCTCATCCTCCTCAGTCGTTAGAAGAAAAGAGTGACAAAAACAAATCTTTGTTGTACTTTCCAAATCTTTTTATTATTTACCCCCATTTAATTTCGCGAATCTTGCCCTCCCCCAGTCTCTGCTGCCAGCCCCCTCAATCAAATCGATTCGCTTTCTGATCCTAGCCTGAGCACATTTAAAAGCTTCTTGTATTTTTCTTAAACTCTTTACCATTTAGCATCTGCAATACGAGAGCATGCCTAGAATAAGCAATTCTAAAGAAGCCAAACTTATTAACAATTCGCAATTTGTTCCCATCATCTAAAAGAGCTAATAGCTCTTAGTGCCAACTAGTTGCACATATTCAATACTTGTGAGCTTAATTTATGATTGATTACTTTTTGTTTACTTAGCGATCCCTTCCCTACTACTACATGACGCAATGCAACAAACGGCCGCTTTTACCTTGTCCTGTATATTAATTACGCTTCGATTGATTCCAATTCCCTCCCTTGAGTCCATTCCTCCAAGTCACACACGTCCGTCCGTCCCTTTCCTCATTAATCCAGTAGTGAATTCCTATTTACTTTCATTATTTCCAGTCTACTCTCGCCCTAACCTCACGTCCCAGGCCTTCTTAGCAAGATTCATTATGTGTCTGTCCGATTAGTATTCAGTTTGCATCCCGGAGGCATAGAGTTTTGATACTTGGTTTAACCATAACCAGCAGCATCTTTTCATGCATATTCCCAGGTTCAAGTCATGCTGTAACAGAATATCACTGTGGTCTTCCATCATCATCTTTCAAAATTCCCCCCTCAACTGTATTTAAACAAGATTCCTCTGTAGATTTTACCTGTAGAAGAAATGTGAATCCAGTTACAAGCAACGTGACGAGACAAGGGCAGAACCTGCTCCTGGACTGAATATCACCTACACCACAGGATTACTCCACCAGTTTGATATTTTCTCAATTCCCTCACCCTCTCTTCTTCCTCTGTTCTCTCCTCTCAGTCAACTAATCCCAGTCCACCCGTCTGTCACATTGATTCCAAGGGCATCATTGACAAGTCCCAGTCGAGCTTTGTTTCTCATCTTGCAATAATTAAGCAAAACTTGATAATGCTCTGCACTCTCGAGCCAAATGCAAATCATTATTAGATACTGGTTCAGAGGAAGAGGAGGAGGGAAACGATGCAAGTTTGTGTCAAAAATTCTTAGGATAAGTGTCTATTTCTTGTCCTCTTGTCTAAATTCCATCAAATCCCTCACCTCCTCACCTCAATCCTTTATTACTTCATACCAAGGTAATAATCTACATAGCTCAGGAAGGATCATTCCATACCACATGTAAAACACGGCATGACAGCTTTAGCGTAATCATTCAACCAATAACCAAACCAGATCTCCTCCCTCCTCGTCCACCAGTCATTCCATCAACAGTCAAGTCCTCAAGTCAGTCATTGATCAGCGCAGCGTCGCCAAGACTGATGACCAGCTTGCCCTTGTTTTGCATACAAATCGCCACTGTCAACGCGGACACTGTCTATTCTTCAAATCCGTCAGTGTCCCCTCACGCTCACACAAATTTCAAACTTGTTCTCCGATCAAATAATAAGAACAATTCATACTGACTCCTAGCACAAGCCATGAGTGGGGCAAGTACACACACTGTGTTCTCCTTTGAATTACCAATTCTTTCAACTTATTTGCAAGCATCAACACTTTCAAGCGCAGCGTATTATGCCAAGGAGGCAGGACTTCTTATAATCTTGAATTGGAATTTTCACCTAATCTTCCAGTTTTCTAATATTCTATACAGAATTCATCTTGTTTGCTAAACGCTTGAATTTTCACCGACGCTGCTCGCAGCGTCTTAGTGTCCGACAGTCTTTGGAAATCAGGTAGGAGGATCCGCGGTCAAGAGAATTTTGCGAGGGATCCATGACCGATTATCGTATTAAGTCTCGCTTTTGTCTATTTCTTTTGGGAAGCCGTGAAAGTAATTTAAGCGCGCTCAACTTCAATTTCCTTCCTCCTCCACAACATACAATCTTGTAATGAGAAGAAGAAGAGCTTTGCAAAAAATCAAATGTATATCAAAGCACATGATATCAATTTTTGCTTATATCATCCAACCCTGTGTAAACAGCTTCAAAGCTCTTCAAAAGACCGCAATTCAATCCCTTGCTACGTGAGCTTGGATTGAATATATTCCGCACACAGGTGCAAGTAGGATATAGCGTGTAGTAATATTATAATAGCTTAGAAGAGCATGGTAGGTAAGGTTATGCTCGTTCACTCGTAGTCAAAATTTTAATGCGGAAGCTTATAACCATATGTTTAACGCATCCTCTCCCAGGAGCAGTTATCCAAGAAGTTATCCCTTCCTATGTAAGCGCCGGACCTGGGCTAAAAGCTTGTATCCTATCACGTAGTTAATTTCCATGGCTAGCCATTGCTGGCCAAGAAGTTCCTAGCCGCAGTAAGCAATTTATCCTTCTCTGTAAATGAAACAGAAGAAGGAGGAAGAAAGAGAGAAGAGGAAAAGGATGAGAGAGAATCAAGTTTGCATTGTTGTGAAAACTTTTCTCTCTCAAGCTCGCTGGTGGTAGAGTAATTAAACGTCGGGGAGAAAAACATACAATTATCAAAGAGGCTCTCTCTCTCATCATACAATCCTCCACCTCTACTCCAACCAGTGTGTAAGCAATTGAAGAAGCGGCGATCCCCTCACTCAGTCACCGCCGGCTCATCTTCTTGTTTCAAAAACTTAGCCGGCATCCGTAAATTGTAAATTTAATCTATGCACGATGACGGCCAAAAGTCCATCCCGGAGATTATGCATGAGAAACTACTTGGAGTCCAAGGCAAAGAACGCACTCAGTCCTTCCGTCCTCAACTTCTCTGTCCACATGTGTCTGTCTTAACAATGTACTGTATAATTGCCTTCCCATCTTCCTTCTTCCCAATTCAATGCATAAAAACTCTTAATTTCGGCAATCCTCTCTGTTTCCTCCTATACTCATCAGGACAGAGGACGACGACAATTCGAGGGCAATATTCCCTAGCTCCTGCTAATCTCCTTCTTCCGTTTCAATCCTCTCGGCTCTGCTTAAAGTATATAACTTAAACTAATTTCCCAGCTTCTACATTTCACCTTCTTCTTCATCTGCTCCTTCTTACTTCCACACACTCCAAAATCCACTCCTGTCTGTCACCATGCAATTTTCATTAAAATCCTCGCACAGTCCAATACACCTCCAACATTCTTGGTTTAAGCAAAACATTTACAGGTAACTAACTCACCATCTCCTAGCTCATCCCACCTGTAATTATCACCATAAGCCTGCCCTCCTACACACAACCCATCATTCCTTTATCGCGTCTTAAAATCTCCATTTCAAAAATGGTCACCACCGCCGCACAACATATTGCACCAAGTCAGAGTCAATGTCTTTGCATCATCCAGAGCCAATCCACAAATTCGAGCTGGGACATCTCCAAAATTCTTCAGCACAGTTTTCCCATCCTTCCAATCCAATAAGCCTTCCTTCTCCTCCTTCATAAAACCTCCATGTATTTCTCAAGTATCATCACAATTTATACATAATTCATTTTAATACATCCTTGTCCCGATAAGAATCAGTAAGTCAGTCTCCCGTCTTTCTCACTCATCTGCTATCTACCTCATCCACAATTTTGCATCTTCTTTATTACAACCTCGTCTTCTCCTCTAACTCTAGCTCATGAAATATCTTCCACGTGACAGGCCTTTGGAGGGAAAAATATGTGCAAACTTGATACACAATCAGATAACTACTACCAATACAGTCAAAAGACACTAGCTTGCATCTTGATTCGGCTACGAGTATTCTTAAAAACTTAATTGTAGCCATCCTTAAATGTCCACTAGGAGGCGGTAGCATAGTAGCTATAAGCGCTAGCCATCTGTAGAATCTGCTCATTCTTTTACATACCTCCCTGCTGCCAAATTTCGAAATGCCAAAAATCCCATTTGTCCTCCTCTCCCTGTCCAATTCATTAGCTCCTTACAACCCCATCCTTCCCTCCCGTCTCATCCTCCCTCCCAGTGTTTCACCTTATAGATTTTAAAATAATTTATTAGTCTCTTCATTCATCACACCAGTATCGAACATGGCCATCTTCATCTTCTTCATACCGTAGAAATGACAAGAGAGATGCTCATCCACAGCAGCCATTATTTCCCCCGTCAATCCGCCAATCTTTATAAACAACAGTATCCTCAGATTCCGCACATTCTCATCCATCCTTTCTCTCTCACTCTGTCCTAAGCTCTCTGTCATCTTATCCCCATATCCCTGCTTTGACTACCATACGGTAACAGATCAAGGCCTCTCATCTGTTATCAAAGTATATTGACCCTTTAATCAAAGATTGTTTCTAAAAATAATCATACGTGTCCCCTGTATTATTCATTCATACCCCCCAAAGAAACACGGCTTTGTCCTTCCCATACTCACCCCCCTCCGTTCCTCCTCTGGCACATAACGTTCATCTTTATATTCTCTTTTCTTAATCATCCCCGTCGCCTCATCTTTCCGAAGGACTAACCATCCCTTCCAAAACCAAATCATCCTCTCATTTCCCCTTCAGCATAATCAAGCCATTTTCACTGTGGACACAGACACAAGCCCCTTATTAGACTTGGAATTCTTTAGACAAGCCATCCAATTTTTTCTACCGCCCGCCCTCCTCTTGTCATCCGGGTATTTTACCACCACCTTCCTTATCCAGCCGTCCAGACACAACCCCCTCTAAAACTGTTCTCCATTCCATCCAGGCCGTGTTAAGAAAGGGTGGAGTTTCCTTAGGCCCGCAGAGTAAAGTGTTGATTAGGTCCGTAAAGGTCAGTCAATTCCCTATTGTTAGATCATTTCCTTGGCGCTGCCTTTAAACAAGATGAACAAGAATATAGGAGAAAACCTTTATATTACCCACTCTTAATGAGATGGAAACCAGACTCTTTTACTACAGTGGGTTGAGCCCATCATGGAGAATCTTTAGAAAACAACTTATACAGCCCGGCCGGGCAGACACTAGCGAAGAAGCTCACACATGTAAATCATTTATTCCAAAATAAGGATACTTTGCCACATTGTTTTACAACGTGGTAGGCCTCTAACCGCCTTTCTTCCTCCCTCTTTGACTACAACGCAAACTTGCTCTTCACGCATAAGTAATCATTTTCAAGAGGTGTAAACTTGATTGTAAGGCGCACAAACTTTTTCTCACTTCTCTCCTCATTTCTCTACATGAACCTCCGATTCTAATTCCCTCTCCGACGCATCTTCTTTGTTATTGTAAGCTACAAATACAAAGCTAGTTTACTTTCTTAGAGCGCAAGGAAAAAGAACAGACTACAGAGCGTCTTCATTGACAGAATCAAGGGGAATTCTCATTACATTTCCTTTTGCGAAAAATCCACACCATGTGTGTTCCACATTATAGTTTTGTTGGAAACGAGAGCACATTTTAATTAGAGGCATAGACAGTTAGCAAAATAATTAGCATTGTTACATTCCTCCCTCATCTCATTCTAGGACAGTTCCTCCCTGTAGAGATCGGGTAACTATCCCTCCCTCTTATTTTCTCTTCTTCTTTGGATTCACTTTGGGATTACAAACAAGAAGCAGAGGCCTCGCTTCTTCTTGTAGTGTAGTAGGCGGTTTGGAAAAACAATGGTCAACACACAAACAATCCCAAGATTGAGGGCAACCTTCTGACCCCTTGAGCAATGACGGAGCGGATCCCTGCGCAACATGTATATATTTCGCATCCCTCCAACCGTTTATACGAACCGAATAATCTTAATCGAGCGCGGCGGCCTGGGGTGCTCCTCGTAACCCTTGCTCCCTCTATTCCCCTGCCCTCCTCTCCTCCTGTAACTCGGTTAATATGATTTGATAACATTAAAATCCTGTGACGGATTTAGTGGGCATTATGACGTTTGTATTGAAAAATACCGTTTCCGCGTTACCTCCTTGCTGAACCCCACAAATTTGATCTTCTGCCGCTGCCGGTAATCAAATTCTAGGCTAAAGATATATAGAGAGGCGAGACGGAATAAGGAGATGATTTTTGCAGCTAGAGTAGCTGGGTCGCTGAGTAAATGACCATTTCTCGTGTTTCACCAACTCTTGATTTAGCGGTAGGTGGATTTTTAACCAGTTTGATATCTTTTCCAAACATAACTTGACCGCGACTAACTTATAGCGTGTGTTGCTTTATAAATCCCCCGATTTTCCAACTCAATCTACTAAGTCACACACATGCACACATTTTATTCAGTTTCACAAAGATTCTCGTCATTACTTATAGCCTTTGAAGCTCCTTTAAAGCTTCATAGCTTCCAACATTTCCTCTAAACACAGCCCAAGAGCTTATACTCCTCTCATTCTACCCTGATTAACCATCTGTATTAGCCAAAGGCGATAGAGTCATTTGTACGTGGACGCATGCAATTATTATAAGCTTTGCAAAAAACACATACAAAACCCGCCAACTCCCCTCCTCCAAACAAGAGCCCAGTTGCCGACTACCATATAGTCTCGTCGTCAATTTATCATCAACTTCACATTATTTTCTCCTCAGTTTTTTTCCTACAATGTATCCGGTCATGTTCTACGGCAGCGTGCAAAAGATGGTCATTTCGCAGTAATATCTACCAGGAGGAGCGCAGCATAAGCTGCGCTTTAAGTGTTAAAATGAGCGCAGTCTGTTTTCTGTGCTACGGTGTCAGGGTGGAAAGTATATTGGATTTTTTTCTTCTTGACTCATTTATTCATCCCACACCAATTTCATCCTCATAGTCAACCTGCCACCGACTGCAATATGTCCCAGTCAGCGTAAAAGTCAGTTGGCTTCTTCCTTCCACTCTGCCTAAAGAAAACCTTCAAAAATTTGTCAAAACGTCTTCGGGCATTTCTCCCGTAATTCACGGGCTTTCTTTGTTGTTATACTCTCATCGTCCTCTTGAAGGACCGGGGGCAAGAAATCCACCAGACTTGTTTTCACGCGTAGCCTGGCTGGTCATTGCCAATTTCTCCCCAACTCAAGTCTAATAACAACAACAGAAGCGTCTTAAATCCTCGAGGGATTTTGGCCTACATCCACCCGCACTCAACCTTTTTAAATAATAATAATCCGCTTCCTTCTTTTCAAATTATCCGCCAACAATCCGGCCCAACTTTGCTCTCTCCTCCGAGTCCTCCGTCTACCATCATTCCCATATCCTCGTATTAAAATAATTGGATCATCCATCCATTTATCAATGCAAAACTCCTTCCAGCGTCATCGCCGCTTCATTATTAGCACTAAATCAGTTGAGCAACTCAAGCATTCAAGCATTGCTACTGTCTTGTCTACCTTTTAACTCATTACCAACGGCACATGCATGTCATAATCCACAAGCTATAAGAATCCTGACTTGTGTGAATGATTAAGAGGAAGCCGGAGGTGAGATAACAGTCTTTTAGTATTTAGCACAGATTAAACAAAGCATTTAAACTCCACAAAGCTTGCGACTCTCGTATCAATTTTCTCATCCGACTTTCCCAAGCACTTCTGTCCGGAACTTGGCATAACATTATGTACAGTCAACTTGTTTCCTCACAGTTCCACACGTATTCTCACCCACATTCCCACCCAAGCATCCCATGCTGTACCTTTACCTGAAAAACACACATTCATATAAGTTTTATTCACGATCCCCTCCATCTCCTATCTTCCTCTACACAAACCGGCTCGTCAGTGCGCTTCGAATCCCTGGCACCAGCATAATTTAACACATTGTAAGCTAGAAAGGTCGTAATTCTGTCAGCAAGCACAGGAACAACTGAAGATGGCAAAAGGTGAGCTAATAAGAATAAAAGAGCGGGATTTTGCAGACGACGCAATTACATGTTTTTCCTCTTTAACCGGGATCAGTAGGGCAGGTAGTTTCATTCCCGCATGCTATGATCTATGAGCCCGAGCCTTCTCCTTTGAGGTTTTTCATTTCCCCCACCCAATCAGCATCGTATAAAATCTGTCAGCGGGTAGACACCTGATTGCAATTCTCCTCCGCATGGGATTTTTGCATCCAATCCTTTCTTCCTCTCCTCCTGAACCTTGACCACAGGAGCGCCGTAGTATCCTTGCGCTTGCAAAAAAGAAAAACAATAAATATATACACAAAGCATGTAGAACAGAGAGCGGAGACCTCAGTTTTTATTCCCATCCCCTCCCTCCCCCATTTAGAACACGGGTTATATTCATTATTAAAAATTCATGACGTTGAGGTTTTCCTCCTTCCTTTAAGAAACCAACACACTCATACAGGATTCTATAATCAACCGTGTTACAATTCTTTTAAAAACGCACAACAACAAGGTTATAAGGTTCCTCCAATGTAGACCGTGTAAGAGTCAGTCAGTCATAGAGCAACTTTTGACTTATCACACACACCCGCTCAACTATCCTATTTACAGTTATTCTTTGAGTTTACAATAAGCGCACTGCAGATTTTCAGTTTGGAATAGTTGCAAACCCATCCATAAGGAAGAGTAAGAAGAAGAAAGGGAGGGAGGAGAGGGAATGTCACGGGCGATTATTAATTAAAGGATTTGGCATGGGCGGCAATGAAATGGCTCCGACCCATTGTGCTTCTCATAATGTTCCTCTTGGAGTGTAGGTGTGCGTAATAATATACAATGAATTCCCCTTTAATGAGGAACAATTGTTTTAAAATCACAATTTTACCTAATCCAGCCCCCGCTCTAGGAAGGTCAAAGCGTGTCTAAAAATGTTCCGCCCGTGCGCTTTATAAGCGTCTCCAACAACGTTGCCAAATATTCCAAAGCTAAATCAAGGAACCAACTCAAGCTGTCAGTGCAATGTCCAAGGAACCGACGCCTCCAAGGATTTTTGTCCCAAAGGATTTTTTCTCCTAACTCGCAATTCCCTCTGTAATTAGTATCGTAATTTCAATTAACTTCATCCATTGTCTTCTCACCTAATTCAACGGAATATAATAATAAGATATTTTAAATCGCTTTTCATTCCCAATACCAATCTCAGCCTAAGCAGCATACTCTGTATCCTAGTAGAAAGGCCACAAAGCCAACTTATTCCTATTGATTCCTCTCGTATTATTGAAGGAAATGCGAGATGAAGATTTTGCATGGCCGAAATGTGCGTATTCACTAAATTCATTCATTGATTCCTCGGGATAAGAATGTCTGTTGAGTGCTCTCTCTTGAAACAAAACACGTATCCGCTCATCTCCGGACAGAAAGACCAGTCTTTTCCTTCCCTTCCAATCATCTCCAACAATTCAACAATCCATCCGATTCATCCCTATTCAAACTGTATCAGTCTTCTCATCCTACCTTCTCCTTCCTCCCAGCGTTTAAACATTCAAGCTCAGCCCTAGATTACCAGAGATGAAATAATGAGTTTGATGTATAAAATTCATCTACTTTTTTCTATTCATCCCCACACACATACGTTTACAAGCAGCTGCAATATCTTTCGCCAACAACAGACACAACAACCTCACCGTTGTCTTGTATTGGTCATACTACGGGATCATCTTCCCGATACTCTGTCCATCAGTTATCCCGCTCATACATACTTGTCTTACAAGAACTGGCCTTCTCTCCTCTTTCACTGCCCGGTCCCACTTGATTCCTAATGATAATATAGCTATAAGACTAAGTGCATGATCATCTCGAATTCATTGACCTTTAATCCAAAAGCCACTCTCTTCTTTAGCGAGTATTGGCGGAAGGACTTGTTCATCATTTTACTCTCATCCATCCTTATAGAAACACCCTTAATTTGGATCTCAATAAATGTAATTCGGCAAAAGCTTTACCTTAATCCAGTCCAGTCGTCGTTTCGATCCAAGGAAGCAAGCCAAATCTTGGAGCTAAACAACACACAACCACCCTGACTGGATCCCTCCCCTCAATCCTCACCTCCACATCCCTTCAAATCCCTCAGATCAAATAGACTATCAACTAGATTCACTCTTCTTTCCTCGTCCCTGTCTACCAAAAAGATCACACCGACACAATCATAACAATCAATCTAATGGCAATATGCTTTACAACAAGATCAACTTTTTTACTAGCCAAATAATATCTCGAAAAAATTCCAAACTCAGTCAAGAGCAATCTCAAAGAATTGACAGCGCCGCTGCTTCATTCAATCTTTGCCGCTCCATATTATATCCGTGGTAACTAAGTAAGCGCTTTAGCATAATAATTATGCGAAAAATACTAATCCTAAAATTTCACCACCCTGACAGCTCGTCTCTCACCCCGCCCGCCCGCTTTTTTCTTATCCCATTTTACACGGCATCACTACAGAACCTCCTCATGTCAACGCTCAGTGAGGCGTTTACCATAAACAGCATCCATTCTCCCGCATCACAAATGATTCGAATCCCTTCATTCTCCTGGACGTCTCTACGAAATATTTTCTTTTCCAATTATAAGGAAAGGTGAGATGCTATCAACTGCTCTCCATCCGTCCGTCCATCCAACTCGCTTGGACAGGAACAACAAGAATTCGCTCCTTTTTCTTCTTCTTTCTCCTAAATAGATCATCTCTTGGTTTCCAAAATTTCTTATTTATCCCCGCCACAGGACAATAGAATCCGCTTGATTCCAATTACAGAGCTTATAAGGAAATTTCCAATTTCCAACATCAACATTTACGGCAATCCGTCTCCCCTTTTTTCCGCAATCAAAAATTAGAGCACATTCCCTCACTCCTGCCACACAGACTACAGACAGTAGTGTCCGGCCCTCTTTCTCGATATACACCCAAATTTGCCAACCTTTTCTGTGGAAGCAGTTGAAATTCGCAGTGAGCCATTCACTTAGTCTAATAGTGTGCTTCCAAAATATATTTTTTAATATCTCCATAATCTTATTTTCCATCGTTGTCGTTGACAGACAGATTCACTTTAAATATGAAAAATCTCACCTCACTTCAGCTCGAGTATTCCCTCCCAGTATTACTTTCCCACCTCTAGCATTTTAGGATTGTCTTCTCAATATATTTCAGCTTCCCAATTACCGATTGTCAAACGGTAATGGGAAGCACTTAAAAATTATGCAATTTTCTCAACCAATCCATCCATCCCACCGTCACCAAGCCTCCTTGATTTGAATCCTTAATTTCTTCGCCAATACTTGCCGCGCATTCACTAATTAATATATAAATCTTGTAATTCCCATCTTTGACAGCTCCGCATTCCGTCATCATAGCCACAGCCCTTAACCATTAAATCTAATCGTTCCATCCTCATAATCATCTTTCCCTTCTTCTTGTCCTCATCCACTTCAAAGGAATTAGTTCAATTATTCTTGCCGCAACAATCCGCTCTTCAATTTTCTTCCACCTTCACTTTCATGGGTGAAGCAGCTAGCTGACATTCTGACAATTCCAGCTCTTGTGTATGCTCCTCTTATTCCCTAATATTCCTCTGCCTGTATCATCTTGTCCTCCTCCACTTGACTACTGACAGATCACCCCTCCTCATCTTAAGCCACCGTTTTTCTTACCAATGCTGCATTGCGTATTGCATCTACGCTAGATTTTGCCGATATCATCTTGTCTCTGAAAAATCGCTCCGCATTTTATTATCGTTCTCATCCCACTCCTCGCATTTATCCTACACATGTTTCCCACTCCCCACCCTCGTTGCACAATCATTTTTTAATGTCGCACCACAAATCCAAGTCGCTCACGACTATCCGCTCCTCTCAATTGACGACTTTTCCTTTTAAAATCCACAAGCTTTTTCCAAGGAAATCACCGTCTTGCACTGACATGTCTCCTAACATATATTCATGTAAGTCGAAGACTCACGTCCAACAACCATTCCTGTCTTCCCGAGTATTATTTACTTTTCGCCCCCGGACACTCATTCCCAAAAAACTTTCATCCATTTCCAATACTTTTCATTTCACACAGTCACTTCTCTTTGAGTTAAACAAAATTTCGCCAATTCAAACAGCAACTTCACTTCCACCTTCCCCTTGCAGTACATTTCACATCTCCCCCGGCTCACTTTGATTTCAAATTCATTATTCAATCCCAATGAATTTCTTCCAATACGTTCATGTTTTCTAAATCAGTAATCAGAGCACCGAGTTCTGCAAAGCTCTGTATAATAGCCGTGAGCAAAACCAATCGCCTCTGTAAATTCACCAATTTCTCCAACGCAAATCAAAGCTGTCAAGATGCTAGCGAGGAGCAGCAGCAGGTAGCTCGACAAGCTTACATGAGTTCTTAGTTTCCACAAGTGTGCAGCATTTAATTTCCGTCGTATAAATGTCTGTTAAACCCCGTTCTTCAAATTGCCATTCTTCCATCATAACCCAGATCACACGTGAAAACTATTTCAAATAATGCGAATATTTTATACGCAATCTTTCTCTTCGTATTCTCACAAGCATACAGCCAGCATCCCTGCAGAGCCGATGATGCAGCACAAATCCAAGCCCTCCAACCAATTGTAACCTTATAAAGATTCTGTTCAAACTCGCAACCAGGGCAGCAGCAGCAGTCTTTACCGCTTGTACAATTACTATTCGCACTAAAACCTCCCTCCCTCACAAGTCAAATCCCTGCAATCTTATTTGCAGTATTACAACACCGAAAGCTTTCCGTATTCAAGCATAGTGTAATAGTATTAAAAGACCATCATTTCACACCCTCGCATACATATTTCAAAATCCGCAAACCCACTCTCATCATACCCTGTGCTGGTAGGAGCCGCAGCTGCTCTTATTCCCAAAGGTCTTTAATGTGAAATGTGACGAAAATCTTTTAAAATTCACACTTTTCTCCCACTAAATTACCCCAAGCTGTGTGTGTCCTTCCCTTGATTCGCGCCAAAGGAAACATAAACAAACAGTAGCGCGCCATTATGATCCCAAAGGCGTTATTTCATCTATTTTACTACTTCGTTTACAAAACCAACATGCCTTACTTGCTCGCTCACTGCATGATCACACCACTGATCTTTTAAAGTCTCTTTCTTCCCGGCTGAGTGAGCAATATTTATGCAAATAAATCACATAACCTTATACCGATTATACCTTAGACAGATCCAAATCCGTGCCAACATGACAATCTCCATCTTCATCCCCCACAGCCTACACATCACCACCACGCATTGCTATAACTGTAACTTTGCAAAATCCCTTGAGTAAGTCTCCATCATCAAATCCCACCTAACAATCACATCTTTACAGACAATGACAATAGTCTAAATCCCCCTTAAATCCCTTCTCTACACACTACTCTATTTACTTAATTTTATCCACTCAACGGCCAAGAGCAAAGCGAGCATGCATTTGTCTCTTGTCTTCTCTCAGCCCTAATGCTACCGATCTAATTTACTTGAATCTAATTTACCTTTGTGTGTGGGCAATTGTCATTATTCTCGGCCTTATCCCTTCATCCCATTTGATCTTCATCTCTCTGTCCTCCCGCATGAGGTAATAGCAAATTTCAGTCTCGTAAAAGCAATCAAATATCTCACAAGAGTAGAGTATATCACCACCACCGCATCATTCTAAATCCTCAAGAGCTCACTCACGTTTTCCCAAAGACAATAAGCTTTTTAGCTTGCTTAAACTCTTGACTACAATGTTAATGTACGGGAGGGTTAAAAGGGGCTTTTATTTAGTAGCTCCCTTTCTTAAATTGGTGCATAGAGAGACCACCAAACGGAGAGAAATTAGCTCATCCATGTCATTACATCTTGTTCATTCCTTATCTTGTAGTTGTAAACTCTCTGCTGTTGAAATGCAAGACTGCTGACGCATAATAGCAGATTAAAAGATGGGAATAAAGGCTTGCACACAAATCAAGATATATTCTCCTCTACGCTGCTCTACTGGGCTTGGCAATGAATTTACTTAAATATAGCCTCCTCCTTATTCTTAATAATCCCAGACTTTTCCCACTTAACAAATCAGATTGGCGTGTAGTTGAGGAAAGGCTTTACTTTCATGACGCAGTCAGCTCAGCTAATTTACCTCCTTCCTCACCTGTATATACCAGTAGCTCTGACCGCATCTTAGCCAAGATCATCTCCCGTAAAACAAAGTGGTTAAGTGCTCTTCCAGATTACATAATCTCACCCTCCTTGATTATCTCAACAGTACTTGAATTAATTTTCATTAACCTTTCTTTTCTCCGTCTACATCATAAGATCTGGTAGTATTATCGATCCATTATGCTATTCTTAGCAATCTCAAAGCTGCAGCTGTGGTTCGCATATTCCTTTTAGCGGTTAAATATTCATTCCTACAACCTATATGGCGGATAATTGATGGTACATTTTATTTGTCCGCCCCTTTCAAGTGACACTCCAAACTAGAGTCCGTTTATACCGTAGACATTGTAAGCCGTGCGTGTAATTTAATTTATTCAACCAGGAGCATTTCAAAGAAACATGAATCCCTTATTATTGATCGACATATTCCATCCAAGCTGCCATCAGTTTTTGTTCCCTACAAGAGCATCATGCTTCATAGCTTCAGAAACCGCAAACCCTGATTTAAATCCCTTCAATCATTCATCCCATTTGATCGGGTGCATATACAAAAATCCTGTCTTATTTCCACCACCCTTGTTCGCTTCTCCATCCTTCTCCCTTTCTCTGTAGCCAGGCCATTGAATTCCATTAAATTCTTATTATTATATCCAACTTGTAAAATGACAGTCCTCTCCTACCACTGCTCCATGTCCATCCATGAAATATTTAATTGTGTTTCATAATCCCTCATTATTTCCTTCCCGCACTCCCATTAGGCTTGTCACAGCATTCGTTTCTCCATTTACAATCCCGTTCTTTGTTAAACACAGCAAGTACAAGTACGTGACTCTGTGTCTTATGAATTGCACAAATTATTATTATTATTACTGCTAGTATATGTATACTTGTTCTTCGTATGTTCTTCGTGTGCCTGCCAGCCTCCCTTGTTTTCCCAAGACAATAGCTTTAAATCTTTGAGAATCTATTCGCGTGTTCCCTGTTTGTTACCAGCTTTGTGTACATACACACGCAACCCAATTTGCAGTTCACTCACGGTCAACTGTCATATAACTTCCTTCCCTACTTGTATTTTGCAATGAATTAAACAAGTTGGTTTAATTAAAATTCATTTCGTTCAAACCTACAAGCCCCTGTACTATTCCCGCAATGTATTTCCATGCATGCTCGTGCCTTTCCGCCGTATATCTTTCAGTCAGCTTCCACACATTGTCCGCATTGTCTCCGCTAATTACATTATCGCATGTTCTATGTCAACACCGTGATAATCCACTCTCTTTTGAATTCATTAGCTATTAATTCCTTTTCATGAATTAATCCCATTTCTCAACTATTTCCACACTAGTAGACCTTAGATTTCTGATGGAATTTCTCAATTTTCAATCCTCCTGCTGACACCGCAATCATCCCACAGCGTTACGCTCTGTTCCAGTTTTGAGCCATTATCTGTTCTCACATGTGTTTAATTTTTGGCCGACATTCTCACGTCATCATCCAATATTTTATTTAGCTCCAACCAACTCTCACTCCCACACGTCCTCATCCTTCATGTCCTTGCTTTCTTCGGTAAAGAACAGCCCGCGTGCATGTCTTCCGCCCAAAGATCATGTACCCGCCTCCTGGCATTTGACACAGAATTGATAAATCATTCGGTCTCTTGGCTTACCTCAGACTACTCTGTGCAATACACTGAAATTTGCCAAGTCACTGAGTAATCCAAACCGCTTTTACTTCTCGTCTATTTTTGTACTTGAGTAGAAGCAGCGTTCCAGTGAAATTGAGCCAGCAGGATTCAAAGTACTTTCAACCAGCCATCCTCGACTCGACAGTAACGTTAAAAGTTTAAGCTTGATTGCCAAGGTGGTTCTCTTATGACAGCACCGTCGTCATAGCGGTTTCTTGCTTAAATCCCTTGTTGATTCTCTTGATACGGTGTGTAGTGTGTGGAAGAAGTGGGATTTCACAGCCAGGCAAATCTTCACAACCTTAAACCAATCACCTGGGCAAAGCAAAGTCAAGCTTGTCTCTGTTTATGATTCAAATCCCTTGGGGCCTTTATACTTTATTGGTTTTCTCTTTGAATGAGTGAGCATTATATGATAGTGAATGAATTCTGATTTAGAGGCGCAAGCATGACCGCTAACACACCCCATCATTCAGGGCGACAAACATTTCAAACTCTTCAAAAGCTCTTGCTGAAACCCTACCAACCCAGCCCTCAGACACAGAGATCCTTAAGAACTTACCTCTGATTGCTATCCCTGCTTCAACCTTACAGCATCATTTCCCTCCTCATCTTGGAGGAACGTGTCTAATCAAACTTTTTAGTAAATACACATAGACTGCAGTCAAGTCAATAGAATCTGTAATGATGTATGATCTTCACTGTCGTCCCTACATCAATCACCCGTCATTAAACACTCATAGGCTCCGCACATCATCTCCGTCTCAACCAACTCTCAACCATATTTATTCAATGCAATACAATGCAATAAGCGAGAGTGGCTCTTGAACAGTTTCAGAAACTCCACTCAATTCTCATATGAGATCCACACTTAAACATAAGGAAAACGTATCCAGAAATTATCAAAGATCATTTCCTTAAACTTTGAAATGCATCATGCAGATTTACATTCAGACTCAATGGCTTCCTTTACAAACCTATGCTGCCTCAATCCTCACGTGGCAATAAATCAACTTGCCAATTTCGTATTGTAACCCACGCAGAGGGTGCGAATGATAGGAGGTTGATCGTAGATGACAGCAATCTGGATCACCTGTAATTAATGAAAATCAAATGCAAATAATCTCCTGCCCCAGAGACGTAACTCAATCCACATATTGCACATGCATGCACACCCACTAAATATTTATGGTCAAAACAATTATTATCTTGTCTATGTAAAGCCCATCATACATTTTTCCGTGCCGTTGTCCTAGCAATCTTTACCTCATCCACGTTCTTTATATTACCATGTCCAACCAACCACCTTGTTCCTTAATTCAGTCATCTTCTCATCTCCTCTGATCTGATCATGTACGGAACAGTACAGCCAATAGACTAGGTAATTCGATGACAGGGATTTCACCATAATTTTTATGGCTTTATTATATCACAGCTCTCTTGCTTTCACTCACTTCTCAGCAAAACCAATTCCTACCAAATTAAATTACACACTAAACCTAATTTACGAGCAATGTTATTAACAAAATAAATAACTAAATTAACCCAAACAGGCTCCTCCAACTCCTTCCCTCCATATAAGCCCAAGGACATTGCCATTTGCCTTAGCCATGCACAACAAAAGCCAGTAACAATCAACCCAAGCTAAAGCTAAAACATTGCGTTAACAAATATAGTTAATCGCCATATCAATGAAACCATCTCGCCGTATATTTTCCTCCCGATACAAAGTAAATAATCATCAAGGCCTTTTACAAAATCACGCGACACACATTGCAGAAATTGCAATTTCTTTCAAAAATTATTATTATATTTAATTTACATTTCTTTTATTGCAAAATCCCTCAGCGAGGGTGTAGCACCCTCCCAGCGCGTATCAGACAACAGATACCTTTTATTTAACTCACTCAGTCTTTGGGTGTCATTAGAACGCCGTTCTCCATTATTTTTTATGCGCCACTTTAGAACCTCCTCGCATTTCCTCGTAACGATTGTTCAACAATTTAAATTCTCCATTTCAAATCCTTCCCTCCTAGTGTCTTAGCAATCCGCGCAAATTCACACTGCCTCCTCCAACACCTCTCCCCAAGTCTTCCTTTGTATAACACTAATGAGCTGCCTAAACTACCCGACTTACTAATGTCAATAACGCTGATGGAATCAAATCATTACTCGCAGAAATATAGCCTCTAGTCAATTTTCTCTTAAGGTCTTATCTCTTATTTTTCTTGGTCTCCTACAGAAACTTTAAACCAAACGTTCCTCCACTGTGTCCACCATGTGATCCAACACAATCTATCCAAATCCACCAAACTCTTCATTCCCTCCTCCTGTTACTGCAAAAAAAATTAAATCCCTTCTACAGTATATTTCAATGACTTTATTTGGTTCCACAACTTAATTAACTTTCATGAATAGCTCTTGCTTTTAGCACGTTTTTTTTCCACTTCTAAGAATTATCTCCCATACCTTAGTCTCCACGTCCCATTTTCCTACTGTACATGTAACACTCTGGCCTACGCTCATTTCTTCCGTTTGTTTTAAATTAAATATTTTTAGGAATAGCCAGCGGTTCCCTCCCAATCCATTCTCTGTGTCTCCTTTTCCTTCCAATCCATCTCACAGTTAGGCCTCGCACGCCTTATTCTCTAACTTCTTTATCCCTAAACCCAAAGACAGCCACCCTTGCATCCTTTCAGCCCCTTGTTTAAATTATATTTTACTTAAAAATTTAATTTATCAAACACACACTTTAACACGTCTCTGATCTTTTTCCCGACTCCCGCAAAACAGTCATCAACAATTAGTCACTCTCGCCCTCCCTGTGTCTTTCACTCTTCGTTTGTGGGGTTTGTTCTACATATTTGTCTTTGCAAATTTTCTCCTCCTACGGACTTTTTAAACTCAAAACAATACGGAAGAATTCACCTCAATTTGTCATACAAAAACCGCCCTCCTCCGCCACCTCAATTAAATGTATGTCAGCTCAGGCAGCTACAGTAGGAACAGCTCATAAATGCGTTGGGAGAAACATTCGCCAAAATCCTCACTTTTCAAAATTAGCACTTGCAATTTCTCCACGTGCTTCATCCACAATTCCCCCTCTTCCGAGCTCCTTAAATTTACCCTGCCACCTCATCCCTTACTCATTTCTCATAATCATCTTTCGCAAACATATTTGTCACGTCACCAGCAACAAGTAAATAATAATTTAATAGGGAGCTGGGTCCATTTCTTAAATTTTATAGCCAGGCTCTAGCGCCTCCATCATATCCCTCTCTTCTCGGATTACTCGCACTTGACTTGAGGCACTTTGCCGCCGCAAGACGTGTAAGACTAGACATGTAGCAAACAGCAAACTACCAGCAGTAGCATTACAGAGCAAAGCACATAAAGACAAAATATGCAAACGCAACTATTAGAACCGAGAAACTAGCAGCAATAAATTACAAATACTTGGCCAATGTTCATCGAAACAGGGATGATTTAGAGCACTTGTTCCCCGTCTGCGCCCTCTGCTTAATGTTCAGGCAGACCCAGGAGAAGACTCGAGCTAACCTCCGCCACGAGATATAAACGCTAGAAGCCATGATGATAAGGCAAACGAGATTCTGGCTCTTCCGAGCTGGATACTCAATCCTCCAAAACGTGTTTCACGCCAATTACCTATGCAGAATTAGAAAAAGTCTGCTCAGTTTATTTAACAAACTACCAGCAGCAGCAATCTTACAAAACCAATTGTACGCCAAGAAAACACTGGTAACGCAGTAGGCAAAACTTGTGTCTGGGCCAAGCCAATAGCTTCCAGCATCCACACAGCATCTTTTATCTATTACTCAAGCTATTCCAAAACAAGGAGAATCCTAGCTTTTTTTAAAATTACCAGCTACAACACCATTCTTCTATATGACAGAGCCTAGTGACAATTTGATAAATATTCCCTCCTATAAACATGTCATTTAAATCTTTTTACCATTATTTATAGCAACCCCCTTCTATTCTCTGTGAGCCAGGCTAAAATATAGTTTCACAATGTTAATTAAGAATTAACTTAATTAATTCCGACTCACCTTCCTCCTATCCCTACCCATATTTTCCCAGCCCTTCACCACCCAGCTGATTATACTACCAAAATTTAGGCGCCCACACCTATTGCATTTATTATTGATATTATTGAATTTCGTTTCTCTCTTCCTTACCATAGGAAAATATAGGCAAATAGTAGAATAGCCACCCCTTGAGCTGTCATCAAATCAGTTATTATTGATCCTATTTACAAAGAGACACAAACAGAGTTAGCTAGCCCTTTCTCTCTCATCCATACTAACGAGCTTCCAATCTCCATCAATTCCTTTACTAAAAATTCAGGAAAGATAGGCAAGGCTGCGCAAGGTGCATCTGTCATAGCCATAGCTCATGTTCTGCTTGTCCTCTTTCGAGTCATGTTTCATCTGTCATTTGAAACATTATAAAGTGCATACACACAGTTACACAGCCTCCAATAAGCACGTAAACACAAGGAGTCCCATAAACTATTTAAGTTGTTCTTAATTTAAACCTTTCTGCTTTTAAAATCATGCACAACTTAACTAACTCTACGTGTCCTTGGCTAATCAAAATTTCTTTTTTGAGCTCGTTAATAACAATCGGCAATCGAAACCTTTTTTCTCTCGCTCTTACGGAAGGATTCAAAGAATATAATAAACAAACCAATTCCTTAGAAGCAGAGCATGAGGGCAATATTTAAACTTTTTTACTCCAATTCCACCTTGGACTAGGACAACTCCATAACAATCTGTATCATTACCACCAGACCCTATATCTACAGTGCATAGACTGTGCAGCACAGTGCCTTACTTCTGTCTGTCACCGTATTCAAACTCGCCGAACGTAATGATTTGTAGAGACTTTTCGTGCAAACGCTAATCCACAAAACTACACCTTCGCTTCAAACGGAATAATTCACCCAAATTAACTCCTCCATCTAATGAATCTCTTTTTCTCCTTGGCTATTTGACTATTTGGCTACTTGGGAAATGTAGCTTTTCAGCCACTTACTAAACTAGCAAAGTATATATTTATCTTGTTCGCTAAACTAGAACTAACGAGCTCCTGATTGAACGGACAACTGACGAGTGAGTAAGAAATTGCAGTGAAACGTAGAAATGCATTCATCCTATTCCCCAATTTCCTTGGTTATCACCGACCCATCTTTACGTTTACGCTGTCCCGTTTCTCCATGTGTAACCCAGTTATTTTCATTTACTATACACATTGCACTAATAATACGCCAGAAACTATACACCAGAAACACTTGTATTTAAACTTGAAAATAATTTATCCCTTTCTCTGTTTTTATCGATCCCTTATTATAAATCATGCAATTCAATTCCTTAACTCTCTAAACTCCATCTATCAGTTTCTACATCTCTGTTTTAGCTCCCATCAGTAGTAAACTCTAGATACGTGAGCTGGCTCTACAATTTCTTCCCACTTAAACATACTACTCAGGGGAACGAGAGTAAGAGCAAAGTCTTTTAAAACCTTTTAGCATTTACTTCTATATACTCGAATTCTCGCCTTTGGAATAATCTGTATATATAATTTTCCACGGTGTGAATTTTAGTGGAGAAGGAAACAGAGAACTGTAAAATAATAAGCAATTTTTTACCCTTTTTAACGGATTATAACAAGACTAAATCCGGTCCTGATTGCACGGGATTAGCATTTTACTCTACAATCTGCCTGGGTTCCATTCCATTTTCTTCTCTTTTCATTCCCAGCTAAGGCTTTTCTAGCTCCAGCTCTCCTCATTATCAGAGAGGAATCTTTATAATGTCATTATGTGTTTTGAATCCAAAATCAGCCTTCTTCAATCCTCGACTACCCAACTATTTCCCACTAAAACAAAACCAGGCTCATCTCTCGCTTTATTATTTCAACTTCACACTAACAAGCAACCACTCGGCAGAGTTGGTCAGTAGAAGATAGATTTATGCATTTCCAACACTTCTTCTACCACACATCCCAAACACAAGCTTATTAAGCCCGCCAGTCACTTGTTCATCCCTCCAGGCAATGTTTTCCAAATAGTTTTCGTAGTACCAAATCTTCCAGGATTTAATGTTCTGGATACGTTTCTCCTCAGAGTCTTCCGAGTCCCGAGTCCAAACTCTCCTTATTGGCTTCGTCTCCAGTCCCTAAATCATAGCATCGCTCTCTAGTTTTTTCCCAGCCTTCTTCTTTACGAGGTAACTAAAAGGAACAGTTAAAATTTTACGCATCTGTCCCTAGTCCCTCGTCTCTTCTACACTTGTAAAAGAATAATGAGCCTGGAAAAAAATTTATAGCATTTACATAGACAGCTAAAAAGAGCATTGTCCATTGCTCTGGGCAGATATCGTCATCATCACTCCTCCATGGCCTAGAAACCATCTACTTCTTTATATAACCCACTTTATTATCATCTGGGAACATCTTCCAGCTCTACTACTCTAACTATAAATTAATAGTAAGATGTGAGCTGGTCCTAAATGTGCCAATAATTACCCCCGACTATCCGCTTTAGTTGTGTAATCAAATTCAAATTAAAATTCACTTCAACATTTTCCCCAACGTCATTCCCTCTCTTCCCCCAATGAAGTTCTCTGGGACAACGTGAGTAAGGTGAATAACAAGCAAAAAAACCTTTACTGGATTCCTTCCCTATATTCACCATAGACATCATTGAGGACCACACCATAGACAACTCTTAGAAAATTGAAACATCTTCTTCTTTCAATTACTACGACTTAGACTTCAGCTAGCCGCTCAGCTCAGGTGGATTAATATTGTTTCAAGGTGTAAGATTGCTCGTTTGCGGGGTCTTTTTATTCTCGATATTAAATTTGAATCTCCTTTCTTCATCCCATCTCATCCCTTATTTCGCTCCTCGAACTAATCCAACCCCATCCCCCCAGTATTGAGGGATGTGATGCTAGGATTTTATTATTTTTTAATTATCACTCTGCTTCATAAAAAGAGCCGCCGTCTTATTGTTCCCCTCCTCCTCTTCATGCATCTGACCCATGGAAGTGCTATGAGCAGTCATTCCGTCACTTTTAATATTTCTCGTTCAAAACCTATCTTAGATCACACCTCACAGATAAGCTTGTACAATTCAACTTGGTATTCATTCCGTCCCCCTAATTTCTATGGTAATATCAATATCATCGTCTTCCTCTGTCTTCTTCCTTAGCCTCTTGCTCTGCTCTTGCATACGAAGAGCTTGATCAAGAGCATTCAATTCCCAGGATTAACATGTGGTTCCCGCCTCCAAAAACATTAGATTCCAAGGTAAAAGTCAATTTCTTACTTCCATTTTTACAATACAGGGATTTTGATGGACCGTTGACGTTTAAGATTATGTCAATTTCCCATCTTTTCCAAACTCCTCAGCATCACCTGCCTCCTATTGTCTAGCAATCATCAACAAACTCTTGGAGATCGCTCTTGTTTCTTCTCCAACAACAGCTTCTCCTCATCTGGTATGGTAGCAAGCAGACGGCTAGGAGGAGGAGCAGCTTGTTGGCTTTCACTAAAATTCCGCACAGGATTATATCCTTATGGTAGCATCAATAAGTGGTTCCGATGAATTAATTCCAGATAGCTCAAAAGTGGGAACAGCTTAAAACTTTTGGATTGAATAGCACAATTTTTCACACAGCTTTTAAATTCGATAAGATCGCTTTACTCCTTAAGAGTCCTGAGTAAAATACCTACAAGCCTATTCCTCTTGACTTGGTTCATCTTAATTCAATGCTACATTGCATCTCTCTTCAAGTGTTGCCTTCTCTTGTGTATCTCATAAGTTTGTAGATATGAATCAGAAATCAGTTTTGGTTATTCTCTAGAGAAAATATTGAGCATCTACTACCGATCTACCAACACATCTCACACCCCAACAAGTTATATGGTTTGTTACCACCAATTCTTCTCTAACAATGCCTCCTAGTTTATCCTTGGTTTTCTTTAATATCGTCCTTTCTTCTTTCAAATCCAAAAGCCGGCACAGCAGCATCTAACTGACCGCGTAGTATCTTACAGTTTCCTCATCTCTCTCAAAGTCTACATTGTAAAAGACGTTATTGTATATTTTCTGCCGCATAAACGGCCGCATCCCTTCCTTATTTCATCCCTCGTACATGTAGTAAGTAAAGTACCGTAGTAGAAGAGAACATGTAGAAATACAAATAATGCCCCAAATGTGCACATCTGTCACTACTCTCCTCAACCATCCTGCTCCTCCTGTCTGTCGTCTTCCTTTCTCTCTATTTTCTTTCACTTATGGCTTTTAAGATCTGTGAAAAATTTCTGGAAAATCATTCAAAACAGTCCACTTATCCCCGCGTTTTGGATCCCCAAAACATTTCACACCAGTCACCCATCAGTTTTCCCTCAAGCTATAGCGCACTTCCAGCTCCTTATTCACATACAATGCCCTGTATCAGTAGCCCAAAATGGTTCAATTGACAGGAAAAAGGTCAATAGCTAATCGTCGTCGTCATGTAGCATATTGGTGATTGGGAAGGCGGGCATAGAATAATAAGCGCATATAATAGAAAAATCTGGAGGCGAACACTAATACGAACAGGGGAAAACAAGACAGAAGGATATTGTCCGTGAAACTTACACGCATCACCACACCGCACGCAGCATGTTCCAATCAATTCACCGCCTTTAACTTCTAAATGGCCACACAACAACCCGAGTTACCTGAGCATATGGCAGGGCTCCGCTCCTTCGCATCTATGAGTAATACATATATGTTCTTGTTTGGTAATGCATTTAAATTCATACCGCCTACTTAATTCCATATTTTCACGCATTAAATCTTTCTTTTCATCCCCCGTCTTGGAAATCCCTAGGAAGGCTAGGAAGGCTAATTCTTCATTCCAAAACTAAAATTTCAAACACGTCTAAAACATGGCGCTTAGTTTCAATTTCAATTTCCCCGACTTTCTTAAAACTAAGCCGGCATTACATCCGTTTTACAATTTACATTCATTCCCTTTATTCATTCCCGTTTCTCATTCCCTTGCCCTAGTCTTGGCTTAACTCTTTCGTAGATCAAAGATAGCTCAAACTGAAAAGAAGATGCCGACACCGACGCCACCGGTGGCGCTCTCCATACAAAACATGAATGTGTGATCCGGAATAGTTTCATTCACATCGTCCTCACCTCATTGTCTAATTTGAGTAACATGTGTGAATCACACACACAGTATTGACATTGTAATGAATAAGCCTTTTCCTTCGTCTCTTCTCCCTCCTTACCAACCTGCACATCTTTTTGAATACAAAGATAGCTTTAATCCTCGTCTCTTCTTGTGGAAGCAAGCAAAGGAAACCTAGATTTTCCCCCAATTTCATTCCAATCTACGCAAGAACAAGTAGCAAATCATTCATGCATTCATGCCACAGTGCCCTCCCAGCAGCGTCTCCGACTATTTCCTCCACTGTCCTCCATTCCTTCATTTGTTTCCTATATATAGAGAAGCGTAATGAGCTGAACCTCCTATTGATTCAACTAGTATCTTGGAGTGTTTTGTGTAAAATTATCAGGATGAGACTGACAGCAGCGTTTCTGTAGTTGAGCACCAACACTCTCTCTCCTCACGTGGTCATCCTCATCAAGGCAGATGAACGAGCAGCGCAGCAGCGTCCATCTGAAACTAAACCAAGCACCCAAAGAGGACATATTACAGTCAAACATCTCCCAGTCATTCATTCAGTCCTCTCAGGGACATGCAAAAATCAAAGGAGATGAATCCATCCGGGGCGATCCTCTAGATAAAGAATTCAGCGTATCTTCTGATTTACACCTTCGGCACTCCTCCCGTTTTGCCGGGAGGGGAGTATTTCCTCCTTGGATTCACACTTGTTCACAGACACAATCTACATATGACTCTCGTCAATCTACTCAATAAGAACCAGGGTCAATTTCTCTCTCTATACAAGGCAGGAATGTAATTCAAGCATGGCCCACAATTACTTCTTTTACAACCATCCAATCACATCTCTACCCGTCCGTCTCACGCTTGTCTTTGAATGGCGATAAGAGATCCGCTACCATTTACCACCCCGACCGACCATTGACCAACCAATTCCTTGGGTCCTATATACCTTATAAGTATTTGCTGATCACAAAATCACATCTGATTATAATTATTCTAAAGAGTAAACAAAACTACCGTTCAGAAACCTTGTATCTCAGCAAACAATCTCCTCTTTAAGTATTTTCACCCCTCCTCCTACGGCTTTCACCCTATTCTCCAACCACCACCCTCATTCCAGTTACATATCATCCTCTCTTACGACCACTTCCTATTTACACCCACCGCCACCATAATTTACATATTCATCCCAGAAGGTGAAAACTTTGCGTATTAAATGTGCGAATCCAATCCACATTTATTGTATGCAATAACTAACTACTTATCGCTAAAGAGCAATCTTCATCTTTATTCCCATGCCAATCCCCCTCTCTTCTTCTTCCTGTAAACAAGAACCGCAATACCATAACCGGGCTTAAACAAATCCCACCTTAACCTCTTCTTGCTCCTAGCATTTAACCCCTCTTCTCCCTCCCCTGTACTGTGTTACTGTAACAAGAGAATCGTTCATCTGCCCCAACTCTAGTCTAGCAATCCCCGACCGAATTATCCAACACATAGCAGTTACATCTTCATCAGCAAACTTGCAAAGTTTGGACTTAACGGATCTTATAATCAGGGATTATAGTTTACTTATTCAAGGCGGGTAATTAGTCCCTTGAATATGCCAAAATCAACGTTTAACTCCTGCATGAATGAATCCTAATTAATATACACCGTCCCCAATTTACATAATCCCATCTCTAATTGGACCAGTTATAAGGAGAGGACGTGACCGTCCCCACCACCACTACCGCGCTAACCTCTACATCATCTCATCCAGACATCCATCCAATTTTTTCTCCTTCTTCTCACTCTCTCAATCCTTCCTTAATCATCCCACATCCATCCGTCTCATCATTTTGCACATCTTAAATCATGATGATCCCTCTCTCAACATTTCCTACCGTGTTTCCACTCAATCCCCTATATCCTTTGAATCATATGCAAATGAAGAGTGTTTCCCCCCAAAATTTACACTCCCCTACCCTTCAACTTGAATCCACTCAGACAAAATCCACTTCTTTTTTTGCAAGTTTTAAATCTTCTACTAGTTTCTTTGGACTCTTCAACTTAACCCGGTTGGCCGTGGTCGTGCCTTGTTTTCTCCTTACGGTGTCCAGACTAAGAGTCGAATTTCTCCCACCCACCTTATTCACATTGCACCCTCCTCCTCTAATTACTTACCTCTTCTCATGCAAATGTGTAGCATGAAACGGTGTGATTTCAGCTGAGGCCAAAAGCTAACTTCCTTGAGCTCAGACTCGAGATTATATTCGCTCTCTTTCTTTCATTGTCTCCCACAATAAAACAAGTCCTAGTTCCGAGATGGGATTGACACGGTAAACAACGCATCCTCCTCCGCCACATAACGCACACACAGGTCGGTTAAATCCATCTTTCGCGTGATTTTACGATGTGAATCACATGAAACCCGACAGAGTAAATGGTAATTGTTAACCCGGATTTCTTGTGAGTTTATCTTGTTGCGAACAAAAACCTGGGCTCAGCTTGTAGGCCATGAAGGCAGGGAGGATTGAAGGATGTGGATAGATACGTAGGCATAAGACTTTTTTAAAACAAAGATAAATTCTTTTTCTCGCATCTGGCTTTTGTTTGTGCCTTAGGACGGAACTGGAGCTATTAAATCGTCTTGGTGGTGGCTCATGTAAATCCGTCCCCCCTATCAATCCTCCTCTCACAAATTTATTACTTCTTTTCGCACAGGAATTACTCTTGAAATAAATTCTTCAAACCGATCCGCTCCACCTCGCCACTAACGCTCCTTTCCATTCTAACTCTAGCTTCTTCCAACTCTCTAACTCCGTCATTCAGTAAATACTACCCGATCCGTGAATAGATCCAGCCCTGTTTTCTCCGCCTTCTCAAATTCTAGCAAACTCTTCCTCACCATCTCCGGGCTCTTTTTTAAAGCTTGCGGTAACGACGGAAAACAAGGAGAATTTTACAGTAGGAAATAAAAACTAGATGCTGATTTTCTCCATCCGCCATTAAATTCAAGCACGCCGCCCTTCCTTGCATGCACTCCTGTAGCAATGGAGGACCGGAGGGAATGGCGCGGATGATAGATCAGCGGAGAAAGCCCTTGGATGAGAGGATGATGCCGACTGTCTTGGAGCCTCATCATCTCCAGCTTGCTCATCAGCAGCATCAGCTTCAAAAGCTTGATGACTTTGTTGCACGGAGTAGTGAGTATACAGCGGCTTAACGATTTGTACAATTTGTTTTTCTTTCTCCGAGCTTAAAATAAATACGGGTTTAATAGCAGCTCATCCTTTAGTTGAATCATTTCTAGCGGCTATAAGGCCCAGCCACGATATCAACGGCGACAAGCTCTCAACTTGCCTTCCCTCAATCAGAGATTTTTTATGGGAAAGCCAGCCAGCACCCAACCTCCGTCATCAGCGTATCAATGCTCATTAAGTTATTGTGTGAACAGTTTCGGTCATTCACAAAAGAACCTTCTCGGCTCACATCACTCAAAATGACTTGAGGAATAATTGTCAAGTCATTCCATCCTTCTCTCTTCCTTCTTCCTCATCTCCTCGCTTTTCCCTCGTCGTAGCCCAAATTACTTCTTCTTGCATAACCGTTAAAGATCATAGGCAAAAGACTGTTTACTTTCCCTCCTCTGTGTGTGCCAAAGCCAGAAAGCCACCATCATAGCAACAGCAACCACCAATCTTCCTGTAACTTGATTCCATTTCTTATTTGTTCAGCTTCCAAAAAGATTCAGGGCCACCACCAAAGCCGTCCGTCCGTCTTAGGAAGGAGGGAAACGTTATAATCCTTCGTAGTTTCAATCCATCCAAATCCCCATCTCTTTCTTCCTGGCTTATCTCCTCCACGCCACAGATTAACTTTTACAAATATGGATCTTCCTAATGAATTTTCATAGTGACCCTCACACATGAATCTATTCATCCGCCTTCCAAGATGCATTCACAAGTGAGCAAGCAAACTCAGATCTCTCCCATTCTAAACCAAATCAAACCATCCTGTCAACTTTACCGTTTCAAACCTCCATACAAGTTCACCACCACCACCACTGCTTATCCTTCATCTCTCTCGCGTCATTCCCTGCCTTTTCAATTGTCCTAGCTCCTAGGAAAGGTGTTCAAAAAAGTGTTTTTTCACTCCAGGACAGCGAAAAGCAAACAACAACTTACCGGAATGCATCTCTCTTCGTACTAAACGGCCACAAGCAAGCCCCTCTCCTCCCTCCTTCCTACTTGAGCAAAGTATTTTGACGTTTTCTTTCAATATTCCCAATCTGTTCCGGCCCTTGCCCGAAAATTTGTTCAACTTCCAGCATCCTTCACTTCTCAACCCATAGATCACAACAATCAATATAAGCCTTAGCTAAGTAGCGACCAGCCTACAAAGTCATGCCTTCCATTCTTGTCTCTTGACCCTTATTTCCACCGTACCTTCCTCTCCTTCCTCTGTAAACATGCCCTTTGATTCCTTAGCTTTCTTCTTCCTGCCATTCCTGCCTTAGCAATCAAGCAATCCTCTTCTGCAAATACCAACTCTGGTTCTACATGTAAGCAAGCATAGTAAATCAAAGAGGAAACTTTTGTGTCTTCAGAAATTCCCATCTGGCAAATGTAGAGACCAATTTAAAAATGTATTGCAGAATACCATCGCACGCCCTCAAATTTAGCATGTGCTCAAGCTCTCTTCTCCCCGTTTGCGTCTTCCTCCCTACTTTATTTACCCATCCAGAAAGGCAGCGAGGACATTTTAAAATGATGACAGAGGAAGTATGGGAAAAGTAGAAAAGAATTGTTCATCTCCAAGTATAACCTGGGCGTGACCCGAGTTTCCTCACCAATTCTTTTATTATTATTTACTTGCTTTCGTCGTCTTCTTCGTCTTCCCTTCCTCTGCCCTCCCGTTCCTTTCCTTATTCCACAAGTCTGCAAAACCAATTCCATTCAATCCTCAATAGCTCTTCCGGAGGAGAAACTGCCAAAGCTTCGCTTCTCCTTACCCCAACAGCCCCACCGTTCCTTCCATCCCCCACATCCTCTGTCCCAACATGGTCAATTCAAATACCAAAAACATTGTGCCACACCTGAGAAAATAGCACACTGCTCCGGAAGTACAAGATGAGCTTTCAGTACAAGATGAGCCCTAAATTTTTCTCCATGTCCTTTGAGTCGTTCTATTTACTTTCCTTGGTGAATTTTTTAAAATTTTATCAATAAAATCTATATCTTCACAAGCTCAGCATCTTATTCTATTATTCAGCCCGGACTGGAACGGAAATGAATATTTCATTACATTTTATTCCTCTGTCCTTATATTTCCCAACCCTCATCGCATCCCATCATCAAGGCCCTCTTTCAGAAGAGACAGAGGAGGATGCTGCGAGCTAGAAAAGATGTGTGGGAGCGGGGACTAATTTAAAATCCCGATTAAAATCCACCCGATTCTTCCTCTTCCCGCAGTAGTACAAATCCCTTCTTTATCTTCAGAGGAAAAAGAAGAGGACGACACAAAACCCCGGCACTTGTTCTTCCAAAAAATATTGAGCAACTACGTAACATGATTCCATGTATGGGGGCCGTCCCTTCCCACCACTTAAGGGTAGGTCATAGAAGCTAATAATGAGCTTGTATATTGGATTTAGTCTATTGCATTCGTCTCGTATTTCAAAGAGCCTTTACCTACAAAGCTTCCCTTCATCGCAACTTACCACCCACCCCTTCCTCTCCTCTGTCTCCCTCTGTCTTCCATCCCGTCCTGGCATTACAGGGGACATTCATTAATAAAGGACCGGATGCTAGTGATGAAATCATTCAAATTCACACAAAATTAACGCTTCCATTTCAAATCCGACCTGTAGCATTTCTTCAAGCTTCTTCTTATATTCTTAGGATTCCTGGTAGAATCTTAAGCTACGTAAAGACTTTTTTCTCTTAAGAAACTTTCCGCTCCTCCTGGGTCCCGGAGGGGTAATATTTCATTTCGTGTTGAAATCCCCTCAATGTTTACAAAATACGAGATGAAACAAGTGATATGAGATGCATGTGCCGTGTCCTCCTTCCATAAAAATCATAGTCCCTTAAGGGCCTCGCCTAAGGCTTTTGAATATATCCTTGTATCGATGCAGGAAGGAGCAAGAAAAAATTATACAAAGGGTTCTTCTTCTGGTATAAAAATATAATTTATTGAGCGAATAATAAATTTTGAAACAACCCTTAGCCTCTCTCCAGGTAAACCAGTATCGAAATCTAGAAATAGAAAAGGGTGGATGCAACTACAGTTCTTATATTCTTGCGTAATAAATTATTATATTTTATTGCATAACACATGGCGTTGTTCACCGTTCCTAAGAGGAGCTCCTCCTCTGTTTCTTCCACATGTCTTCCAGTTTCTCTTGGAGCGGAAGAAAGTGTCTAAATGGCCCAACTTGAATATTGTCCAGTACCGGTTGCATGAGTTATTACGACTCCTTCTTCCTCTTCGTCCTTTTCAAAAAGTCATTGTAATTTGTCAGAGAGACAAAAGACTGAAGCACTCTCTCAAACTCATTCCTCTCAAGCTTCCATCCTTGCTGACAAGCTAAACTCTTTCTCTCTTACCTACCTGTCTCCCTCACTGACACACACAAGGACAACGTAGGAGGTAAGGTGGGGGATAATTACGAGGCATACAGTCACATTAAGCTCAAATTAGTAACAAAATCCACCTGTTCTCAGGAAGCAGGAGCAGTAGCTAGCAGAAAGCACCCCCAAAATTCAACCCTTTACGTAAACGGCCCTGGAAACCATAGCAATGTCTTGGACCAAGGATATCATTTCGTGAGAAACTTGAGTTAGACAATGAGATGATGTACCAGCACTAATTCCCTCTTCTTTCTCCCACTTGACATGGAGAGTATACTTTTGAATATTCTCCCCAACGTTTTCCTATTCACTTTCTTACAAGTAGTATTCTTACAATCATTTGCTTTACTCGTCTTCTTCTTCGTATGCCCTTATATTCTTAATTCATCTCAACCTGTAACGCTATTCCATGTTTTACGCTTTATGTGAATTTAAATCGGGCATATTTAAACACGCCTTTGATTCTCTTCCATATCCCTTTATGTAGCTGTGTATCATGGTCCCATTCTGTTTTTTTCTCATCATCAACATTGTCTCTAATTTCTCTCCTCCGCGTACCCTTTTTCTTCTCCTCCCTTCGTCCCTTATTGTCCTCTTTTCTTCCAGTAAAAGAGCATCTGGAGAAGAAGAATCAAGGGCCCATCACCACCACACCACGAGAATCTTCTCAAGAAAAGCCCACCTCCCATCCTTGTTCCAAGGGATGTTATTCATTGTGTTTCACAGGCTTACAGAGGGGCCTTAGAAGTCCCTCGTTCCTTACCGTCCTTCACCAGGACTCCAGCAGTGTCTCTCACAAATGGACTAAATTGTGGTTTACACTCCAGATCCTATTCTCTCTCTATTGAGCAGCTCGGATATTATTTTCAAATTCTCCCTCTTCCCTCCATGAAGCATGTTCATCCCCGTGTTCCTTCCTCTTGTGCATGCTTCCCTGGGTCTCAGGGTATCAAATTTTCTTCGGAAATGATCCCTCCTTCCAGTTCCTCCTGGCTTCTTCTGGTTTGTCTCTCATGAGAAACTGGGAGACATTTTCCCTCTGTCTGTCCATCATTTCCATTCCGGCTCAATTACATCACCGAACCGAGAAGAGATGATGAGTCCCCTCCGATCTGATCATTGACATAGCAGCCCCTGTCATTCCAAGGTATCATAGCATAAAGCTTAAAAGCATCCCATCCATCCCAACCCCCATTTAGCCCCGAACATGGCTGTACTTTTGTCGTCATCGGCATTCCCATGCCAAATCCTTCTCAACAATTCAAGTCACGCGACACATATCTTCTTCTTAAGAGATTCATGGAATCCACGCGCAATATTATCGCACATTCCCAGCAAAAAATCCACCTTGTCACGCTCCTAATGGACTAAATTTATTGTCCTCATCCAACTTCCGCAGAGGCCTCGAAGAACATCCCGGGATTTTTTACAATACCAACAATGCAAGGCGATAAGAGCTTTTCTTGTCACGTTCTCATATCATTTTGCAAGCAAGCCAAGCCAAGCAAACCAAGAAAGCTTGAGCCCATCTCTTTGGAACAACTATCAAAAGCTAATCCTTAATCCCTTGAAGCAACAAGTCAGATTCTTCTTCCCCCATCCTCCTCTTCCACCTGTTGCTCTTCCGATTCTTTAGCTAATGACGCGCTCTCCCATTCTCTTCTCTTGCAGTCAGCATCATTTCCCCCTACGTTTTCTTCTAATCTCTTCCTGCATTGCATCCCTGCCATCGTATTCCTTATCAAGAAGTCTCCAAAGAATTTCGGGTTCCAAGACCTCGGATTTTTCACACTTGAGAAAAACAAGTGACATGGGATCTGACAATGTGACGACACTTTAGGATTTTTACCCTCCTTATTTCTCCCTTAGGTATCTTCTACCAACGGTCACCTCCTCCAACATATGGACGCTTCGTAAAATAATAAACAATCTTCTTGTTCTGCTAAAGCATTAAAGACATGTGTGCTTGTGTGTGGCTCCATCTGAGCCAGTTTCTAAATTTCCACTTCCTGCTCCTCTAAGCATGATACCCAGACGGAATCATAGCAAGCGGTCCCTGTTGTATCAACCAGCTGAAACAGAAAACAAAAAACAGAACGAGAAACAGGGACGAAGAGACAGGAGAAATCCTAACAAACACTAATATCCGTCCCAGTCTGAGCAGTCACTCTTGTACAATTGCCAATCCGGGTCTGCAATTAGCACGAGATCTTGAGACCATCATCTTCATTTCCTGTCACACTTGCCTTCCTATATCATTCCCAGCCCCACCTCCGAGCTTAGGAGCTCTCATTTCTTGCTGAATCGTTTTGAAATGTAAACAGGAAACTTACTCTTCCTTTTATTTGATTCCCCTCGGTTTCTTTTCGGTTTCATTTCCTTGCCAATTTTAAGATTGTTTTGAACCAATCTGCCATGCTCCGGAAGATTTGTTTTCACGTCCTCTTTCTTATAGCTCTAGCGCCTCCAAAAAACTGCAGAACATGTGTGCAACGCGTCATTTGAGCATCATCGTGATCGATCAACTAATTGCGACCCTGTCGTATATATATCACATCCTCCTCCTTTCTCTCTCTCTCTCGTAGCTTTCCTCTGATTTATTTCTCTTGAAATACGTGATAGTTTGAACCAATATATTTATCCCGTTGACAACTCCCATTAACAATTCTCTTAAATACGAGCTCGTGATTCCGTCCCTGCGATAAAAGCACATGTACTGCGTCTTGGACAGTTTACCTCGTTTCCCTCTTCTTCTCGCTTTGATCTTGAGGGCAATTCCTCTCTGATGAAATTATTATCAGGCAGATTCGTAACATTCTGCAGACAGGCTCCACAAGTTTACAGCAAACTTTACAGCTGTCTTGGTTGAAACATGCTGCATACAATCAACAAACAGACAAAGATACAAGAGCATTCTAAGTGCTTTCTTGCATGCGCCGCGGCGTTCCGTGATAGTATCGGCTACGGCCAGGCTCATACATCTGTTCAATGTTTTATGTTAAACATTTGATATCAACATCAAAATTATTCCCACCCACCTTATTAAATTGTCCCGCCATTTCTACAACCAGACATAGCCGACATTGCACAGAACAGCACATGACCCACAGCATTGGAACAAGAATGTTGCAAGCAAGCGAATTCGCTCCAAGGATTATTATCCTTGGTGTGCCATGTCCATCTCCTCCGGACTCTGCTGCTTTCCCTTAATTCACCCTGTCTCTCTCCACGCTCTTTACCGTCTTGTGTGTCCTTTTCCTCCGTTTCGTGTGGTCCTTCGGGTAGAGATTTAAGAGCTTAATGATGATTCAAGGTGAAGAGTCTTAGCGCTCTGCAAAAGATTAGCTTTGTATCCTCCAATTCACACATGTTACAATCCAATAGCCCCTACCTTTGACTCAACTGTATTCAACATAAATCCATAATAATCTGAGACTTTTGTATCCCTGTCCGCCTGCTATACCTTTCCGCTTCCTTCAAAGATCAACAAAGGTTATGGCCATATATTTTATGAATTTTCAAAATCCGCACCTGTACATGCGCCAATTGCCAAACCTTCATTAACATCCTCTCTCTCCCACCTCTCACTTGTCCTTCTCCTAATTCAAATTCCCTCACTCCTACTGTAATCTCCCATAAATAATCTTTGACTGTCTGTTTAAATCCCTTGAGCGTCTTAAGCTTTTCATGTCGGTAGCCTTTGCAAATCCTGCTTTCTTCCATCCCATCAACCACAGGAGGAAACAAACTTTTGACTTCTCTTCTTCTTCTTAAACCTGTCTCAGCCCAGACAGTTTCAAGTCAACGTAGTCAACGTTTTAAAAGTTTGCTGGAATTCTATCCATTCTCAAGCCCAGCCTTCCCACCTTAACGACATCGTCCAAAACCATTTCGGCATTGGGGAACAATGAAGTTTCAAATTATAAAAATTTATCCAGCAACTTTTTACCGCCTTCTTAGAACCTCTTAGAAGAAGAAGCTAAACAAGAATATGCTCATTCTTTGCAATATTCATATAATGGATAAATGTCTCCGCAGCAGGCAGTCTTTAAGAACCAAGCATCATTTTGTCCACTTGTGGTGTGCTTAGCTTCCAAAAGCCGAATTACCCTCTCTTCTTCAACATCTGACTTCTTCTCATAAAACATCCTAAATCATAAATTTACCTCTCTTCTGAATTAAGAAAGAAGATGCGGCGGTAGTCCTCCTTTCACCTGTAAGGTGCTGAATATGATTACTCTTTCCATTCCAGGAGCAGTACCTTCCATATGTGCGGTTAGATTGTGTGTGGGAATTTTAGAAAAGCTTCCTAGCTTGCTACAAAAAGCTGATATTTTAAACTCCTCCTATTTTCCCGTACCAATTTTGGTGATTATTATAAAAGTCCCGAAAGCTCCCAACCTCACGGGGTGTCATGTCAATTTAAGGGATAACACACAATTTGTGACGGATAGCTCCTAGCTCCCCGTCTCAGAATTATTACGAGCACAAACACCAACACTCAACCGTCACCTCTTCTTCTCAACATAATCCTGGGAATTCCAATTCGTTCCATCAAATCCAACTTTCCATCAAATCCCTAGACACAATGGAATATTCATAGCATTCAAGGCTCCCTCCTTCAATCTGCCCTTACGTTACGCAACCCTCCAATGCTTAAAATATCCACAAATCCTTATTATAAGATTTCTTCATCCGAGATTCAAGATTACATCATCCAGTCAACTCAAAAACAAAGCCCCATGTTTCAAATCCTTAAGGACAATGATGATTTAGTGGAGCTGCAACGAAACAAGAGAGAAGGATGTAAAATTAGCGTATCGTTTCACTTTTATACGTAACGGTATCAACATTATTTAAAACTAAACAATCCACCATTAAACAATTCTATCCCCATAACTTACACTCATACACCATCCCGCCACCTTCAATGAATTCAGCCTTAGTCAAGACCAGACAGACAGAAACAATCCTGCTCCAACATTAAGTCTACTACCGGCCATTTGTCTTTCTCGGCCAAGATCGCACCAAGTGTGACAAGTTTATAAGTTAGCTAAGGCTAAGCCCTCCATCACATAATCACATCCACCTTTTTACAGAGCTGCATTACATTCATTATCATGTGATCACTCTCTTAAACGGTACACCAATTACAGAATCAGATAAGTCATCCCCCTTTGTAGTGCCAGAGCCTAAGACATCCTAATTTAGTTACACACTCCTTAACTTAATCCCTTAAACAAAAGGATGATACTATCCAAAACCGTATTGCATCGTTCGTAACGTCCTTAACGTATTCCTCCCGGTGGTGGTAAATCACAAGATTATTTAAATGTCCACAAAAGTGTGCTATGTGCGTAGGAATTGAGTGGGTATATGCATGGACACTTAGCTATCTTTCCTCTTGTACATATACCTGTAATCTTTTAAAGATTTAAATCAAAGATACAGTTTCTTCCTTCGTGTGAGGTTCAGGAGTCCACCAAGAAGACGCACGATCCTTATTTTAAATTCCAACTAATCCTTATCCATCACATCCACTACTTCTGCTCTTATAACCCTGCCACTACACCTACGCCAATCTTTGACATTCTCTTCCCTTCTTTCCTTCCCTCTTTGTAAGGAGTATTACATGGCTTTTAAAATTGCACAATCCATCACCCACCCTCCAGTTCAAATTCATCTCTTCAAGAGTGTCAACTTTAAACCCACAAACTCCTGGTCTTTATAGAGGCCTCAATCCCACTCCTGTAGCGTTTATCAAGGTGAAGTGCATGGAGCTCTGAGTATCAGTGCAAAAGCAGTAGTGGCATATCTAGAATATCACATTTTAAGAGCACAATGACATTCATCTTCATCTTTTGTCATCTTTCAAGGAAGGAGAGAGAGAGAGAGAGAGAGAGGAGGACAGGAGGAGGACAAGAGCTGCAAAGAGCGTTCCTGCTGCAAATTCTCTAAAATTGCCCTGCCCATTTCCCAAACGCCTTTCCATCATGGCATAACAATTATTACCGATATCCTATTCTTCTGCTATTCGCAAGCAGTGCGCTGAATTGAAATCTTAAATAACCCTTCCTCTGCAGCGCAACTTCACTTTGCTTCGGCCAGCTTCATGGTTCAACATACGCGCGGAAACCGCGAGAAAATAAAATCCCGACGTGATCATAATGAAAAGTTTAAAAAACCTTAGACTGCTGCATTGCATCTGCACATTGGATGAGATGAGAGGCGTGCAAAAAATGTCAATTCCCCTCCTCCCTCTGTCAATCTCTCCGCATCTTTCCGTATTAGGTATCCAAAAACCGGAAGATATGCAAATACATATATCCAAGATTTATCTACGCGGTCCAAACCACAGTACGATGTTACGAACAAGCCCTACAAACACTTTTAATCCAGGCCTCGCTCAACAAATTATACTTGCATTCAAAAAATTCAATATTCTCTTCGCCTCTCCCTCCTCGCAGATCTTTATCTTACATCTGCTTTCAATGCTTTCTTCTTCTATTTTTTCTGTTGCTTTCTGCTTTCCTGCATTTAAATGTCCAGTTTTTATTCAAGGATTCAGTCATTCCCCAGAAACCTGCAACTACTCTAAGCTTATGCATGAGACGTGCTGTATGACGCGGTTTATTATTATTTTTGTTACTAGAGCGTGCTATAGCTTTGAGTTTTTCTTTTCTTCCCCGCAAACTCAAGGTAGAAACGAGTCCATCGCGTCCCCACCACTAAAAGCCAACTAATTCTTCTTCCCTCTATATTCATTTACCTGTTTGCTCCTGGCTACTAGACGCACTGCATCATCCCTAGGGCACATTTACAAGAGAATAGATGACAAGGTGGCGCGTCGTCAACGACTTTTTCAATTATTCATTCCTTGCGTCTCAAGGTGCAACCCCTGGTATTGTTAGCGTCTCGACCAAAGTTAACAAGACACTGAACTACTAAAACTAACTAAAAGTATAACTAGCAAACAAGAATCATTCTTTTCTCACCGGCACATGCCCGGACTCTATAGCTCACGCCAACTTGGACTGACCTAATAGAAATACAATGGCGACAATTGAATCTACACAATTTCACCATTCTTTTAAAATGTACTGGAAAACTCCAGGAGACCTCGGACAATGTCATTCTTCAACAAAGCCTTGGCTATGTTACAAACATTTTCTTGTAATTCCTCAACCCCTCTCACAAAGACTCAATGAAGTCAAGATGAACCGAGGGCAAGTCCATTAGTTGTCCACAAAATGAGTACAAATCAATAGGGTCCTGGACAAAACCCCCGAGAACAATAGTACAAGCTACATCCCGTGTAGATTTTTATTATTCTTATACACCATTTTATTTCACGCCCAAAAGTCTGCCCCAATCCTACAATCTTACCTCTATCCTTGTTGGAAGTCAACAACAACTCAGCTGCCTTTTCCAGCATTCACAGAATGCAATCCACAAAAGTCCTCTAGTCAGCCAGCTTGTCATTATTCTTTGTTCAGGATTTTTCTCTAGATTTTTCTTCCATCTCCTAGGAAACTATACTTTCAGCCCGGCTGGTACCCGCACCAGCACAGCAGCCCGCATTCCCTTCACCAATTCCCCCTCAAGTTACTTAAAAGCTTCCAAATCATTTCACAATATTCCCCAAATGGTGTCAAGCCCACGCTGGGAAGGACAATTTTAACTGAGGTCATTTCACCTCTCATGCCTCCATCTACCCCTCCCTCTCTCGTAAAATCCCCCGTATCACCGATCCAGGACGTCCAGTTCATCTTCAAGCCTCACTTGCCTCAGCAGTAGTTCCTTCCCTTCCACACATGTTTCATTCAGTCAGCCTCCATCAAAATTTATGGACAATCCTGGAAAATTATCCCCCGCAACAGGGTATCACTTAAACTTGTAACATTTGGAATATGGAACACTCACAGTTCCTCCTCCTTGCTCTTCTTCTTGTTGTATTCCTAGAATTTCTCTGCACTACCTTCCAAAGCAAACCCTCGAAAAACCTCTTAATATTCAGCTGGAGGGAGGAAGAAGTTGAAATTACAAAAATTCAACCGTTTCTAATACTTTCGTTAAAAAACTATATACAATCCTTGGGGCGGGAACCTACAAGAATTTTAAGTCAAAAACTTTATTCACCCTTGTACTCCTCCGTCATAATATAACATTACATTTCCCTCCTCCAGTTTTATTTAATATTTTGCATTCTCTCTCCCCTTCTCCAGTTATCCAGCAACCCGGAACATAACAGCATCATTTAGGATTACCATATCCAAAAATCCATCCTTGGCTCCTCCCGTCCTTGGCATCACTCATATTTATGTCTGCCATTAACCCACCTTTTGCGTATTTTTCAAAAACAAATCCCTGTAACTTTCCTCTAAAAATTTTCAACTTTCTCCACCCTCTGTCCAAAGCTCCTTTCTAGCTGGTTTCCTCTTTAAAAAACTACAAGCTAAGAGTTATCATTTGTATACTCTAATGTAATCCTATTTATTACCCTAATAATTCCTTACCGAGAACCGCCTACTAACTACACTTCTCCGGAACAGAATCTGATATTGTATCATCTTGACTCCTAAATTGCTACCTAGCACCTTGCCTCACTTGCAACTTGTCCGGAGCGAAAGTTATGTCACTTCCAAGCATCAAATTACTAACATCCTTCCGTATCTTGCTTCATCATCTTCCAAAATTACAGATCACCAAAGTTTCCCTTGCCGCAGCCTTTTGCATCCAGCTAGTCAGAGCTCTGAAACATACGGCATCATCTAATAATACAGTCTTCAGTTTAGCATCATCCCGTCATAATCAGAAGCGTCTGCTTCCTTGTCAGCCGTGTAAACTTTTTCCTGAAAAACAGTGCCGTCGTTAGTAAACTACACTTGTGGTTTTCTAAACCACTCCTCCACTCTATTTCCCAGTAATGCTTGTTACACTGATTGGTTTCCTTTATACCTGAGAAAGTAAATAAAATCCACTAATTTACCCCTCCAGCTTCCCTAACGCCTGTTTACACAACTCCATAGTGACTTTATTGCGACGATAATTATCCCCCGTAATCATCTTCTTCCCTCAACCAACATATAAAAGGAGGGCCGTCTCTCATTCAATATGGTAGCCATATTCGGAGGATGTTAGTTGGAATCATCTTCACATGTCTCAATCTTCTCACATATGCCGACAATGTTATTTCTCCAAAAATATAATAGCAGATAATAACGAGTTACAAAAATCCCTCCATGTTTACTAGCAATAGCCTAGAATTATCCCCATGGTCATGCCTATTATATTCCTCCAACTTATTCTTAGGCTGTCTAAGAAGCTTGAACAGGTGCAATGATTGCAATCACCTGAGCTTCCATGCTATATCCTATTTTTCCTCGTCGAACCCAGACGTATGCTTTCTTTCCTCCGCACTAGGTCTCTAGACTCGAGAAACTTTAATTATCACATGCGGAGTGAAGGTGTAGCAGTAGTGCCACATTAGTGCTAGATCGTAAATCGCGCCTTCGTCCCTTTCTTTGGTTAGCATTAGCGCGTTAGCTAACTTTCTTAGAGTACCGTTAACTGGCTTGGGGCTTCTCCATTGTTCCATCTGAGCTCAGCACAGATGGCATGTCATTAGAGACTGAATCTGCGGGACATGAGAAAATGACTGGATAAAAACCCGCATCCAGTAGTTTGTATTTCCTGGACCATGTCCCTATATTCTCCAAGTGATGAACCAGCCAAGGTGCAGCCAGGAGTGTCATTCTAGAAGCGTGTAGAATTGTGAGGGTAGGGACGAAAATCACATGTGTAAATTAAGGGAGAGTAATAAAATATATTTTCTCTCCAGCTCATATTTATTCTCTTAGCTGGTGAAAAAATGTCATAATATAGCCATTATTAGGAAGGAGGAGGTAGCCCTCTCTGGTTCGGACATGAAGTCCTCCATCAGTCAGTCCTCCAGACTTTAACTCTTCAAGCAGCCCTTGCTGCCAGGAGATGAATCTTATAGTTTATGCAATCATGATAATAATGATGAGGGCCATTTGACTTGTTTATGACTACATGGGACATGGAGCTAACCCCAGGGAATATCCCATTTGCCCCTTAGCTAAATCCCAGTGTCCCCAACTCGAAAACTCGGACATAATCTTTACGACGACACTCCCAATGAGTTTCAATGAAATATTCATAATTCAGAGGTGAGAAAAATAACATACAAGCCTACGCTTTCACCTCCACCCGTCCTCCTTCATAATAAACACCATAAGGCAAATTTCGCATCCATCAAATCTATTCAAGCCCAAGAGATAACAAATACACCAAAAAGATTTTAAGATTCCTTGTAAACAGAGATTTAGACTAGCAAAAGGAATTCGGAGGGAGCATCCCTGGCAGCATTTATATGTATGTGCTCCTCCTAATCGGTGAATCTAATTAAATTTACTGCAATCTTGCAAATTCCCACGTACAAACTCCACCCTTTCATGATTAATTACTTTTCCATCTTAATGTAGAATCTGTGATGTAGAATTTTCCATATTTCCAAACAAATATATTCCTTCTACTTGTCAAAAATAATTTGCATCTCGCCCGAACTTGGCCAACAACGAGGCTTACAATGACCTCGCCTTCTTGTATTTCGTACTTTCTTGCTCTCACGACCACGACGACACTGTCCTCTTTGTCTTGTTATGACAGGGAGGACAGTAGGAGGAGGAAAAGTCCGTTGGGTCCTACCTTCATTTTTCACCGTTTTCCCTCTGGTATCAGAGAATGTCATCTAAGAGGGCAGTTGGTCCACTCCGCGGGTGTCAAAAAAGGCAGCGGAGAGACACAGCGTTGGAAGACGAACAGGAGGCGGTAGTCATCCTCCTGTTCATTAGAGATAAATGCCCTTCATCTTCGGAGGGAAGCTGGACAATTATAAAATTACCAATTGCCCTCTCTCACAAACGTGACACTAACAATCCCCGAGGGTCTTAGGTCTTATCGCCTTCCCGAATCCGGGCTTAATCTCCAAGTCGCCTTGTCCCTTTCCTTCATTGTGCTTTTTATAGCTTCTATTGCATTGCCTGTATCCATGGAGACAGACAAAGGTCCTGCAATACGAGTAGTACTAGCCTCCAATCCCTCATCTCTTCAAGTCTTTTTAAGTGTTACTTTGATTGATCTGACTGGAAGATAAGTCGCATCTATCTAATCGACCCTGGTCCCATATTTCTAGCTATTCCTCCAGCACTCCTTATCCCCGAACAAACTACTAAATTACCCAAGCGTCAAAATTTAGAAAGGGAAAGCGTGTCCACAGCAGTTTTATGATTTTAAATCCAGACTAGCTTTCTTCCGCTTTGGCCCGAATCAGCTTTTCTCTCTGCGCCACCAATTTGTATCTTCCCAGGTTATATCTAATTGTTCTAAATCCGAAATTTTCTCTCTACAGCACGTTCATTCTAAATTCAATAGATATCATTATCCCGAATCGCTTCTGCTTCTTCCCTGGCTTTAGTGGCCTACAAAAGCGCTCATTGTATTAAATCCCATAGCAAGCACACAAGAACTGTCTTCTTCAAAGTGTCCTGTGTGTGTGTGCAGGTCGGTTAATTTAAATTTAAACTCTGATATTGAAACGTGTCTTTAATTTGTCGTATTATTCATTCCCTTGGAAATGTGGCCAAGGGATTTTGAGTATGACTCGTGAAAACATTTATAGTTGACGGGGGCATTCAGTGATTTTTCTGCATTAGCAGCAGGTGATGCCTTCTTGTTATTCTTCCCTGCATCATTATAAGCCCATGGAATCCGTGTAATGTTTAATACTCGTGTCACGATCATCTCCCAACATTTTCCTCGACGTCATTCCCTTACAAGATTCCTCTTCTTCCAAGCATCGTCTTCTCGAATCCTTGATTCAAAACTCTGTATCATCCCAGTAGCCTACAATTTTTTACAACGCACACATGCATTCATTTGTCTAAACGTTACAGCAAGAGAGAGAGGACACGACCATTGGAATCCCAGATACATACGTGAACCAAGAATTGAAATATTGTTTGTTTGTATAAGGAAACAAATGAGAGAAGATATGAATCATAATAGGGAATCATCCGCACCTCACTTGTTACTTGTGAATTACTGAGTCTTCTCTCTCATCTCCCTCCTCTCCAGCTCCTTAGCTTGCATCTCTTGCATCAATCCTCAATTCAGTACTTGAAACAACTTATCAAGAGAAAGCATCCTCAAAAATCCCTCTTTAGCACACATGACATTTACAAGAGCCTCTCCTTCTATAATTATAGCTCATGCCAAACTCTTTTGTTTCTCCTCTTCTTCCTTCAAATTGCCAGACAAAGAGTTTAAAGATTTTTATCATTTTTAACTGACCCACGTCTCATCCGTTTTACTCTCCGTCTTCTTCTTAGCACTTATATTGCTCAACTATCAATTCCATGTCCATTCCACTCTTGCTGCAATTCTTACAATTTATGCCAAAAAATGTATCCAAAGTATTTGCGAAATCCTACTCTTTTAAGTAGGTGGACACTTGAGAACACCCAACTTTTTATTTATTATGAATAATTGCAATTCTTTTATATTATTTTGCAAAATAGCCAAATCCTTCCCTCCCTTTCAATCTTCTCCTTGTCCATAACTTTTCACCCCAAAGAATTCTGCCCATATATTTTCCTTCCTTGCTCATATTAATCCTTTGGCCGACTCCGTCCTCCACCTCATTATCATTATTGACTCCCATGGAGTGTGGAACAAGTTAAAGGGAGGTATTTTACCTATTACCGCCCAGCCCACCGTACTGCCCTGCCACTCTGCCACATTCAATAATCCGACCCGTGTCTTCCGTCCGCATTTCTCTTGCAATTTTTTTCGAATCATTCCCATATACTCAGGTTTCTTTCCTTTCTTCTTGGCAAATACAGCAAATCCTTGTGTTTTGTCCTACACATTGGATTGCCAAAGTATTTTTGCCGATCCAGGTCATTCTCCTTGTCTTTCATCTCTGTACTTTCATTCATATATACCAACAACTGAGACTTTTAAACAATGCACCCTCTTCCCGGGCTTGCTCATATCTCTTTCTCTAATTGACAATCAGGTCAGATGTGGCTAACACATTACAAGCCAACCAACCTCTCCGTTCTAATGACATATTAGCCTTTGAACTTTTTCAATTTAAATTCAAAGCTCCCGTGAAGCGGAACCGCTTTAACAAGAATAGCTGTCAAACACATGAGCGCCGTCATCTTGAACCAACATTGTCTTCTCTTACCTGTTGTACCTTTGCAATTTCCTACGTCATCCTTCTTCTCTCTTCTTCTTCTTCATTCATCTCTCTCTTGATTAAATCCGATACTTGTTTAATTGAATTGTAAATTAATCCTCTCCGTATTCTTCATTTCCAGGAGTTAATAAGCCGAACATCCGAGCTCTTGTACAAGACGACTAAGGGTCAAACGTATTTCCGCTCCGTGAGCATCCTCCTCCCCTCGGACTGGGCCACATCAAATTGTACTGGACAAGAAACGGAAGTTTCAACCGCAACCTACCAGACGAGCAGTGGAGCGGACATTGTCTTAACCCCGGACCATCCTGTCTTCATCGACAAACCATGGACCCTTCAATACGGACCTTGCGGAGCTCCCGGTAAACGGATATCAGTCCCCCTATCCTTCTTGAATGCAAACGACGAACTTCAAGGTAAGAAGAGATGACATTAATTATCTACTTTTCTGCTGAAGCTAAACTCCGAGTAGCTTCAAGCTTTATTTCAGTTCAAAGAGCACTGCACTCCTCAATATTCACAGCGTTCATAACAATTATCGTTTCGTTCATCCTGGAGCATATTTCCTTGCCGACAATAATATCAACAGGAGCATTATCTTTACACAGCCTGCAGGGAGCGCTAGAAGTAAGAAGTTATTCGATTACTATGACGCACAGAGCGCAGAACTGCTTTGCAAATCATGTTATCATAATTTAATAGTGTTTACCGGTAGAGTGTCTTTTAAGTATCATCATATCATATACAATTACCCCGAATGCCCTCCACCTTTGTCACTGTCATATTCGCCTACACAAAACATGCGTAACAGATCTATCCCACATCCATCTCTCTCTGTCCCCTCTACCCACACACAATCTTCTTCTAGTCATCGTAATATTATCCCGCATCTTCATAAATCACATCTATAACACACGGATTCAAACAACATAAACGAATATCCTATAGCGCGTCCACCCCTAAAGACTAGGTTATTAACACAGACAATTCTTTTCATATTTCTCTAAATTCGTTTCTCTCTTAACAAGTCACACAGCATCATTTCCATCGTCCCCTTTTGCCATCCACATAAACCCAAAACCCAGCCAGCAACATGTCCTCACATCATGTTAATTTACCCCATTACCAACATCATTAGCAACAATTTCAAGAGGGATGTGAATATTATTGTACATCTGCAAATCCCCTCCTTCTCCCCAGATACGTGCTTAACTCCTATTCCTCCAAGTCTGAATATTATTTATCCGTCACCAAAGAACATGAAAAACAGAGAACATTTGCCCAACCTCCAACAAACCTAACACCAAACATCTCCCCACCCCTTCAATAACAATAACGTCCCAGGTAATATTAACGTCCTTGATGATGATCATCATCATAATATTTCCCTTGTACAAGCTTTCCCTCCCGTCTCCCTCTACCTCCAACAAGCCTCATAACATCAAACATTTTTCTCTCCTGAGGAAATCTCCGGGTCCTCATTACACATTACACCTTTACTCGTGGAATTCCAACCTTAGCTCAGCAGGCGTTGAAAGCAAAATCCTTGTATTCTTTATTAAATCCTACAAATTTCACATACATCATCTTTTTAACTAACCTTGAAATTATCCATTCCCGCTCCATGTGGTCTCCTACAATAGTCACAAACTATATAGAACCACACGTTAAACTCGCCCTCAGCTCTTCTTCAACCATTTTATACCCTTGTAGGGTTTTTCGTCCGATGGAGCAACGCCTCTTTTTAAAACTTTTCAACATATTTAAAATTTTAGCGAAATTCCAAAACAATTTCACCTTTTTATGCCCTACACACTCACGTGGATTTGGAAAAATTTTAAGCTAGAAATTTAGAAATCCCTAGGATTCTTCTAGCCGCTTGGACTAAACTATTTTTGTAGTTTACAGTGCTGCTGGCCACTCTTCATTAATTAGCGCTAATAGGGCAGAGCCGTTCTTACGTAATTTATAAACTGTTACGGCATACGCCCGGACCATCCAGTTCCGTATTTACCATCTGTGTTCGTAAAATTCTTCGAACATTGAAAGAGAGCTTCTAAGGAGAATTTTCTCATCTTCTTGGATGGCTTTGAACGCGGAGTGGATAAGAAATGGCCATTGCACTTTTCCCTATGAATTAAACATGATATCAACATCCTTAAGAGTTTCTCCAACTCGTTTGCAGTTCATCTTATCTCTTTCCTCTTCTTCATCTTAGCCTCAGCCATGGTCCTTTGCAAACAGAATCCCCAAAATCCGCACACACACACAACTCCTCTACGCTACGCAACAACAGAGCCAAGGCAGTTAGTTAGTTTGCTGTCAGTCTCATCATTTATGATGAATCCCCTCGCTAACAACACAACAACCCTCCGCCGAGTTTATACCTTTGCCCTATTCAATCTTGCAAAGACAGTTTATAGAGGCTGTAGTTCTTGAAGCTAGCACAAGGGTTAATTTTCCGTCTCTTCCTTAACCCCATCATCTTATCTTACAGCTTAGGCTAGTGGCTAGTCACACAGCACACGCAACAAACCCTCTGCGAATTAGAATTCCTACCCGTATGCAAATCATATTTGTATTTGCATGTAATCAGCAAGATGCTCACTCACACAATGTTTGCTCATTCATGAGCAGCCTGATAGGATCAAACATATTATCTCTGTCAGAAGAGAGGAGACAAGCTCAGTAGCTAGAAGTTCAGCTAGCGTACGCTTTACTAACCAACCCAAAGTAACTAAAGAAAGTCAGTTAAGCACACGCATAATCCACCTCGGCTCCTTACCCATCTTCATCTTGATTACTCATTTAACTACCTGCTCTGCCGTCGCCGTCATGAAAAAGATAGTCATTTCATTTTCCTCTCCTGTGTACATTTGCCACAGATAATCTTCCCTTTCTTCCCATTGTCAGTTGTCAGTTTACCTTGAACTTGGCTTCTGTGTATGTGCGTGCTTGGATTCAAGTTTATTGAAAAAAACTCCAAGCCGTCAACAATTAATAACCGGTATGGAGTTTCCCTTATGCAGGATTAACTCCTGATTAAAATCAACAAACTAACACAACTTTTACAACCTCCAAAGTAAATGAAAAATATACACATACACACACACACACTTTTTCCCCCATAATAATTCTACGTAAGTCAGTAGTAAATGTTTTGATTTATCAGTCATCGGGAATAGGAAACCGGCACGTTTCCCCCTCCCCTCTGCCTTATCTACCGCCATATCCCTCCCTTTCAACAACACTAAAAATCCACACGAGAAACTTTGAAAAAAATCCCTCACTTTCACGCATTCTTTATCATTTATTTACATGAGAGGATTTTCTGCTAATTTCTGCATAATCTACAATTCCGTTTTTTCCCGTAACTAGTAGAACGGATCATCAACTCCATTACTTGTATCTCAGGCTCCAGCACTGTCCTTCCCCACCTACCATCAAAACATCAAGCTTCTGTCCGTCTTGCTCTTGTAAAAGCTCTACGCTATCAATTACTCAGTTGTTAACCAGCCAGATTAGTTTTCCCCGTCTACTACAGAAATGAACAACGGTCAAATTTCGTATTCCTCCTACTTCTTCTCCACAATCATTTTTGCAATCTTTACCTCCCTTTGCATTCTTGTATAATTCTACAGTATTTTACAGAATGACATGATTTTTTATCCCGAGTTTTTACATTTGACTATGAAAATTAAACCCAGATCCATTTACCTTGTAATCTCTATCTTATTCAATATTCAGGACCAGACACAACAAACACATTCAAATCATTTGATTTTCCAAACTTCCACCAGTGTATTATTTAATACGATTCTGTACCAGCCAGCAGTGAAGTTCAGAAACTCAATTTGATAACCCCGCTCGGAGGACTTGTTAAATCTAAGCTTGGTTAATAGTTCTAAAATTGCAAATCCCTTGGATTAATAGCTTATCAATTTGGCGAAATCATAGGAAACGACCTCTGTAGAAATTCATATCTACTAAAAACATTCACTTGTAATGTTTATTCATTGAATTTTCCTGATGCTGCAGTGGCTCTTGCTGTGTGAATTCAAGCTCGATTTTTACATTCGACTGATGAACCTTATATCATGTATAAGCCTTACTACTCAATCTTTTCCAAGTCACGCATACTAATAATAGTTTCCTCCTACACACACCTGTCTACCTACCTACCCCACCTGCCTTTGCTGGTCCTCCTCCTAGAATCTTCCAGTAGCTACCTCAAGAATCTAATTAAGCCGCCATCTCCCAACCTACACACACGCTTCCCATGGCTGGACACAATAATTAATTACTTTTTAAATTTTCTTTCCGTCATTCAAAAGCGTCCCTTGATTTGTAGTTGATGCAAATGGTAATTAGATCCTCGGAAACGTCCAGCTCACCTCCAGCATTCTGCATTCATTAACTCTCCGGTTTAATATGTTTGATAAAAAAGTTGAATCTCTCTTCCTCCATCTTTCTTAGCTCACCTCCCTTAACTTAATCTCAAGTCACTGACTCTCTAAAACTTTCCTCGGTCACTTTTTCTATTGTATTTCTTCACCGTCCCTCCGCTCCGTCACTCCCACTTATGCAAGAATATTAATCATTACTTTGGAAAAATATATCTCCAATTTCCTCTGCATTGTTTCCCAACTCTTGAGAAGCACCTTCTTCCCGGTCCATCAGTCTCCATCCGTCCCTCTGCTCCTGTCTTCTAGGCCTGCCAGCTCGATAATTGAATTCAGCTATGACTTAATTTAAAAAGTCGTAATTCATTCAATTAAAAGTAGATGATGATTATTTTGAAAGCCATCCCGTCTCCTTCCTTGTTGCGATTGAACCAATTTTTTACCCGAGTTCCTCTGCATCTTCATCTGCTCTCATTCCCGCAAAGTTTTACAAGCCTCTGTATCTCCGCTTCAGAGCTGCGGGAGAAACTCTTGAAAATATTTTCTCAAACGCCCAATGAATATAAATCAGGTGGCTTCTTGGGTAATCTCTCTCTCTCTTCTGTCCCTCCCCTCCTGTCTACTACCGTACTCTTCTTGTATCCCATGTTTTGAATATTTTTCACATCTGCATCTTCTTCCTCTTGCATCATACAAGTCCAAGCACCGGCATCCCACCAGCGTCACCTGTAATCAAACTCGTTCAGTTCGCTATTCTTTCTTCCCCTGATCGCATTGATCAAAAGTCAATTGGAGTAGATACATAACTATACACTGTACAAGAGCCGTTGAAACATTGAAACATTGACCTTGTTGTCTTCCTGGGAAAAGCATCATCTTTGGATTCAAGTAACGCATAAACGGGCCCTCACCTCCGCAAGAGGTAATGACAAGTTACTGTACACAGGACTTGGAGCAGTAGTATGTAGAAGCCACTCCTATCATCAATCATTTACTAATACGTTTAGTTAATAGTTTCAAAAAAGCTAATGTTCTTGTTCTTATGTCTCCGCCAATAACACTCCACTCGTCCAAGCACATTACCATACTTCAGCTTCAGCAATCCCAGCACTTCACCTTCTCGCTTGGCTACATCATTTAGCTTAATCCTCTTAAAGTTGCGCTCAAATGTAACCTTCAATTAGAGATTCGTTCTTTAGCCTCCCTCCTCCACAGACTTACCGCTTCTTCTTCTTCAGCAACAATTTTAAATTTCTCAGGGGGGGAAATAAAATTTTATCTTCACCGCTTCTCCAACCAAATCCATGAAATCCAGCATTCTTCATCATCCCTCTTTTGTCTTTTGACTTGGAGTTGAGGAAAGTGGCGATAGCCTCTGCAAAACATCCGAGCTCACGCGCCATCATTTTCACCAGCAGCCGCGCACATTATATCCAATCCACGTCAATCTTGATCCGAATCCTGGTGTGAAGGGTGGAGGAGTTTTGTGTAGCCTATATAGCATCTGTAAATTAACACTCTGTCACTTCTTGCCCTGCGTATATTTCGAGGTATCTCATGTAGCTTCTCTTCCCAGCAAGGTTTTATAACAACTTCCCACTGCCCGGGAGAGAGACGTCCTCCTCCAGGTACCACACCCGTATTTTCTTCCTAATCTCCTTCCTTCCCGGAGTGCAAACCCTCGTAATGTCTTGTCAATCATCCAACACTCCTCTCCATACCTGCTCATCCCGAAATCATTAACAGCAGTCAGTCAGTCCTTCGTATCCCTATTATGAAACAACAATCATATAATTCTGGAACAATACGAATCATATTCCTCCCCTCTTCAATCACACACTCACACGCCTTTATTTTATCATTCGAAACCCTATTCATTTCCCCGCCCCTCCATATTTCCTACACAGCAGCAACCCCACCAAATGAATTTTAATACGCTCCCTAATAAATCCTCCATCTCTTCAATCTCTTGGAGCAAGCTTCCTTTAAGCTCTGCTTTGAGGTAGAATGAAAACAAATGCATTTCTATACAACATTTCAACTTCCTCCGCCTAATTACTCCTGTCATTACCTGTCTTCCAGTCGTTAGGCCTCATCAAGTCCAGAGTTGGGATTAGGCGCGACTATAATAATCTCTGCATAATTCATCCATCTCCTCCATTTCTGGGATGCTCCCAGGCAAAATCCTGCAACAATCCTTTAGTTCCTAAAAACCCGTGTATCTTGCTTCAAGGCAGTAGCAAAGCTGTAATCAGGAAGGTCATGAAGGAAGCATACAGAGACTAAACACTACCACCGGCGAGCTAATAATCATAACAGTTAAGGAACGTGTCTGTACGTTACTTGCTCTCTTTTGCTCCTGGAACTATGAATTCTTACATTTCCTCCCGTAGCAAATTCAGCAAAAGTTTTCAAAGCTCCACCACCATCATTATTATTGACGTGTGAGCAGCATCCCAAAGTCGGCGTAAAGAAACGTGTAGTTTACTCGCAATAAATAAATATTTTACCCACTCATTATCATAGGCTTAAGGACAGTAGACTTTGTCTTCAAAGGCAAAATAGCCTTAACTCTTCAGTCATCCTTCCCACATCCCTCACAACCCCCACACCTGCAATTAGAGCTAATGATACACACGTATAACTGCATAACAAATCCAAAGTTCACCCATTAAACTCCTACACACACCGCTACCTTCCGACCCCTACTCTTGACCCCGACATCATCCATCATTAGTTCCTCTGCTGTCTAAGGATTCCTTAGTAAGGAAGGACGGAGCTTCTTCTTGCCGTTCGTAGTTTACTAATGTGCTTTAAATTAGCCCCTTCAGATTTGTCCTGACCCTAATTTGTACGGAGATATTGTTTTTTCACAGGTCACAGTGATCCTTATTAAACTGATTGTTTTATACTCACTGACTGTATTTAAATTGATCCTAGTAATCTCTGCCCTGTTCATCTAGCAAGGGCCAATTGTTTCTCTTGTGAGAGGAATACCTGTAATTTTCTCCATGAGCAGAGCAGCTTCCCATGAGTTTCTCTTGCTTTTGATTACCTCTAATGAGATTACCCTCATGCAACATACGGGTAACTAACTAAGAGTGGAGAGAAACGAGCAATAAGATGCGGGGGACACTTTGTCCAAGAGTTAATGATTCAGAAAAAGCATCATCCTCCCACAAACACATTCATTGTTCCTTGGCAGCGGGAGGGTATTCCTTCATTCCGCTATAACGGGCTCATTGTATTATTATTGCCTAATGCCGGGGCTAATATGCTCCCTCCTCGACATCTATTGTTTCCCTGTCTCCGTGTGTCTTTTCCAGTCCGGCAACACTATCCTCCCTCCCGCCGTAACTCACATTAACTCCAACTTTAGTCCTGCGACTCCTGGAGTCCTTGAATCCTACCTTATATCCTCCGTCTCCATGACGATCCATACCGTCCCTTCGCATCTGTTTCCTCCAATTTTTCATCCCTCAAATGAGGAATTAAATATATCCTTTCCAAAAACCCTCCCGCCCGTCTTCCCGCTTGATGAGTTTCAATGGGGGTTGGGAGAAAAAGTTAATGTCGCTTGATTACAGGTCTTGGATCACTGATTCCCTTCTTTTGCTTTCAAGTCACCCTCTATCAGATATGTACTTTCAAGTCGGTGCTAGAAGCTCCCTTTAAAAAGCATTCTTCAACCGTAGAACTCGGCGGCAAAACGGATTCCAGGAATGATCTTTACCGTTTCACATCATATACACCCATCCTCTGAATCCTCCTGCATTGCATTAGGTGCTCAGCTTTTTTACTACACCGTTCTGGTCTCTGCTCTTTGGGTGCGGTAGTATCAATCCCAAGAGACAGAAGCTGTAGTAGTCGAGAGAGAGATTTTAAGAGACAGGCACAAGAGACCCACATTACTAGTAGATCACCTGGTCTCCTATATGACAAATGAGTTATTCATGATTTGAATTTCTCTTACTGGACCACAGTCAGTAATGCTCTGAGTCTCCTAGACATCCACTACTTCATCTTCTCGTGATTATGGTAATGACAAGAGGGGTGATGGTAAACTTGCCATGTTTTGCTCCATTACCGGCAGCGCGGAGCTTTGTTTTTTCACAGCAGACCAACTCCACAAACTTATTCTCAACCATTTCCTCCAATCTTCCCTCTGTTAGACTATAGCAACTAGCAGCAACGCTACGGATTAAACCATATTGTGGAACGAACGAGTAATTTCGGTGGGAACTGGATTTCAATCCTTCCTTGAATTGCATCCTAGGAGAACCACGGAATTCTATTTCTATTCCTTTTAAAATAATTCTCGGTCCGGGAGTTAATGTAAAAATTCCTGGTTAAATTAGCCAGCTCTGCTCTGTCTCTTCCAGCTTGAAAGTAAAAATCCATTTGTAGAACTATTTCTCCCCTCTCCCATAGTTTCTCATTACCTACCCTCAGTCGTCACACATTTACAGCCATTCAACACTTGTCCTTGTTCCGGTCCCCTATATGTATTTTCGGTAATTCAGCACCAACATTCACACTTAAATAATTATCTACTGTTTTCTCAAATCTCTTGAGAAGCGAGAAAGACGAGACGTATTCAATCTTATCCTCACCTTGTCTTCACCTAGACATTCCAGTCACGAGTTTACTTAAAGTATATCATTTACAACAAGTCTTCCACGGAGGCAGGCAAACCTTGGGATTCAACAGGTAGGTATAAGGTAGTAGTCAGTCTGTCAAAACGAACAGGTAGCAAGAAGGAAGCTTGCCCCTCCAAGCCCACCAAGTATTTTCAATTCAAAGCAAAACAACGTTTATGTTGACTAGCATAACTACTGGGTTATTTTCTCCAAATTTTAAATTTGCACGGCCAAGTGTGTGGTCCATGGTATGCTTTAAATTTGTGTCATCACATCAACTCTACCCCTCTTTTCATCCCATCCATCATCAAGATAAGTCTCCCTTCCTTCCTCCCCCTGCCACACAGATTAATAGCCTCCAATCACTTTCCATATCGTGTAACCGCAAAAAGACACACACACTCATTCACATATGCACACATCTCGTCAGCTTTCATATAATTTATTTCTACCGTTTCACCAAGAGGATTATGCGTAAAATATATTTTCAAATTACAAAGTAATTGTGGTTGCATATTTCATTTGAATCCTCTCTAATTTTTCTTCCAAGCTTGCAATTCCAAACAGGGTGGCTGAATGCAATTCATAATTCACATGCAACTGTTTACAGTCCATGAATTGTCACCAGTTACCTAGTTTTTACGCTTGTGGCTACGATACGAGCCAGAAAAAGAGTCTAAATCTTTTTTCATTCAAACATGATAAAGGAACTAAGCCGCTGGGGCGATATTTGCGAAAATCTTTTCGCATTCATCCACAATCATTATATACATACATACCTGTATATACATAGCCTCAAAAGTCTCGTTTCATATTTCAAAAGCAAGTCACCAACCAACCTACGCTATCTCTTTCTATTTATCCTTGATGGTGTCATTTAATGTATCTTTTAGTCCACCATTTGTGTGCGATATTTTTCTGTGTCATTTCTCATTCCTTTATATAAAATTATTTCCTTTGTGCCACCACTGAATACCAGCTAAGTTGCTCCTTGGTACGACGAATCATACGACAATCAAGTAAATCACATTCCCAATTGAAATATACACGGAAGCCAGTTCTCTGCAATTTTCTACATGTCAATGACGAAAATGTGAAACCTTCTCTGTAATTTCCCTTAAACTTCCTGAGCTACAGGCTACAATATAGGACTGGGAGAAGTTATCTCATTTAAAAAATAAATGTTCTTTACTCCATTTCCTTACAGCTCTTTCCTGTTCTACACCTGAGACCTGAGTGCAACAAAGCCGTAGCACTCAGTACCATAAAACTATACGCAATCCTGCAGTTAAAACACTTTAACTACAATCTCTGTGAGCTAACTTTAAAACACTGTTAACTAAACCAACTACAAGCTGTTTTACAAGCATTAAATATTTAAAAGTCTCTGTTGCTGAGTTATAGAATTTTTACAGCTCAGGTGTTATTAAGAGATTGTAACTTTCTCACTCTTGCATACAATTCGATAAAACGTTATGGCATTTAATTAAACGTGTGCCCCAAGGGTTTAGTTTTGTACTTAACTGCGCCACCTTAATGATATGGGATATTTCATTAGCACTTAATTACATTAAATCAGGGCAACTACTACCGCTTGCATTAAACCTAAAATGAATAAAAATTCGTTTGGAAACGGGACCGGAATTGCATTCTTTTAATGCATCCTTCTGCTAACCGAAGCTCCATTAAGATCCTATGTTAAAATGTAATCTGCATTAAGATCCTATGCTAACAAAACCTCCGTTAAGATCCTATGGAAAGCAGCAATCCATTAAGATCCTATGTTAAAAGAAAATCTGCATTAACATCCTATGCTAACCGAAGCTCCATTAAGATCCTATGGAAAGCAGCAATCCATTAAGATCCTATGTTAAAAGAAAATCTGCATAAAGATCCTATGTTAACCAACACCCCGTTAAGATCCTATGTTAACCAACACCCCGTTAAGATCCTATGTTAACCAACACCCCGTTAAGATCCTATGCTAACGAAATCTTTGTTAAGATCTTAACGGGGCTTTGGTACACATAGGATCTTAACGGGGTGTTGGTTAACATAGGATCCTAATGCAGATTTTCTTTTAACGTAGGATCTTAATGGATTGCTGCTTTCCATAGGATCTTAACGGAGCTTTGGTATACATAGGATCTTAACGGAGCTTTGGTTAGCATAGGATCTTAACGGAGCTTTGGTATAAATAGGATCTTAACGGGGCTTTGGCATACATAGGATCTTAATGGAGCTTCGGTTAGCATAGGATCTTAATGGAGCTTCGGTTAGCATAGGATCTTAACGGAGCTTTGTTATACATAGGATCTTAACGGAGCTTTGGTATAAATAGGATCTTAACGGGGCTTTGGCATACATAGGATCTTAACAGGGCTTTGGAATACATATGATCTTAATGGAGCTTCGGTTAGCATAGGATCTTAACGGAGCTTTGTTATACATAGGATCTTAACGGGGCATTGGTTAACATAGGATCTTAATGAAGATTTCATTTTAACATAGGATCTTAATGGATGACTGCTTTACATAGGATCTTAACGGAGGTTTTGTTAGCATAGGATCTTAATGCAGATTTCATTTTAACATAGGATCTTAATGGAGCTTCGGTTAGCATAGGATCTTAACGGGGCATTGGTTAAAATAGGATCTTAATGAAGATCTTATCTATCTGCCTACTACCTACCTTCCCATACCATACCTTTGTTTGTGTGGGTCTCTTTAATGGACTTGGGTTAATTAGATTCAGTAAAATGTTAAATTTCGCACTCTTTCCACTCGGGCCTCTCCATAAATCCGACCTCCGACTTGGCCATCCGTCTTTAAGACCATAGTCATCTTGTCCAGCATTACAATAATATCTTAGCATATGTCTGTCGCCCTTTCTCCGCCCACCACACAACCCGCAAACGCTCAACCTTTAAACAAAATCCTTCAGCCCTAATTCACACTTTCGTTTAGCACGCAATTCTTCTTCTCTTTCACCTTTCTCGTCCGACTTCAAACTTGGGAGCATAATTCTTACTGCAATCCCAACGACTTAGGCATGTATCCGCCCTCCTTGTTCTCCTCCAGAGGTCATGTACATTTTAGACCCATTCCCGGCTGTCATGTAACGGTCGGAGGTCACGTATTGAATAATTTGCCAAATTGTTCACAAGGAACACACACACACGGGCCGGGGATCCCTCCTTAATATGCCTGGGACCAACTCCCATAAATATATTCCCTGTTGATTCTTTCCCTTATTTCTTCACATCTATGTTGTTTCTCATGTAATTCAATTTTCCATCCATCCTCCATAGAACCAAGCTTCAAAAGTTTTTTTGAAATAGCTTGCTAACTTCCCTGGTGGATCTTAAGGAGAAAAAAACCCTTGGAGCAACTTTCGTCCTAGTTTTCTAGCCCTCCTTTATAATTTGATATCAACCTCTTCCTCTGAGATTTGTGTGTAATATGTGACAGTTGATGGCTTTTTCATAGGATTTATGACCTGCTTAAGTGGACCGCCTCTTAGTTGTTCTTGTTATTTCTCACAGAGTCTCTTTTTCTATTTCCCACTCCACCTCCTCCAAAAATCCCATTTCATTACCATTTCCTCTCATCCCTCTTGTAGTCCTGGTCCGTGTTTAAATTAGACTTAGAGCTGGATTAAACTAGCACCCAATACAATTACATTTTACACGAATTATCAATTATAGCAACATTGAATCAAAATTGCATCTTATTCCAAGCAAGCTAGCTATCATACAAACGACTTGAAAATATCCTATTACCTGTACAATAAATTCCCAATTTGCGAATATTAATCAATGCGCGTGCATAGAATCGCGTGCCACTCTTGCGCGATCATGCCAATAATTCTATACCAAAAACATCCCACCCGCCTTCTCCAAGTAACTTGGACTTATCATACACATACATTCCTGCATAAAACAAAATCCCGCAGCTCCTTCCACTTATTCCCTCCGTGGTTGAGAGTTTAGACGTGTATTCCCAAAAATAAATGCTAATTAACTTTGGCGTCTCCAAGAAGACAATGCTTAATTCACACCTGGAGGCAATCAAGAAGATTTTGCATGGATCCTCCAATGAATCATGCTAAGCGCCGCATATTTTTATTCCATCATCTTCTCCTTCCTCCCAAGTCACAAACCAAAACACCATCAAGCAAACCATCATCCCGAAACACATACAGGCTATCATTATATAATATATAAAACTTTATATTTTCCCTTTGGTAAAACAAAGGATTGTGGGTTTAGCAAACCCCTTAGCCTGCTTATTCGATGCTTCTTCATCTCCTCCACCACCGTCCAGGGTTGAATAGACTATCATCATTTACTTTACAAGTAGTAAATATATATAAGGGCGCCTCCTTCAATCACCCTCCTTGGATAACAACCAAGAAGATAGATTTCGGACACTCTACAACGCTTATCCCTTGCCCTTCCGCCACCAGCCATCATCATCCCGACATCCTTGCCATATTTTCGAACCCTCCGAGTCCGGCCCATCCAGTTAGTTTTGCCAAACTTATTCATAAAGCCGATAAATTAGAGGCGTGTGTGTTTCGCTCTCTCTCATCCTTAATCGTTTCTGCAAGGGATGCAAGCAAGCAAACCTTTTAGTAAGCCTACAACAAACTTGAAAGTTACAACATCACACGAGTCCATTACATAAACCCATGGAGTCGGTTAGCACATATAATATTTTATTTTCCCCCGGCTTAAATACGCATCTAATATAACGTCCATTCCGTTCCCAACCAAAGCCAGAGGAAACCATCCGATTCATGCCAATCATTTCCACCTACGTGCGCTTTCTTTCTTCCACCAACACAAACCTACCAAACACCGTACCTTCCCTCCCAATCATAAAACATATCCCAGAGCAATATTATCAAACACGGGGATGATATATGGAATCACATGTGGATTTTCAAAATCCTCGCGCAACAACATTCACCCGCAGCAGACTCTTGTTCATAAATTCACCATCCTCTCATCCCGCACCACCACAAAGAGTGTGCAAACAAATTCAAGACACACCACACGTAATTTATATTACTATTCAATCCAGCCAACCCACCACCTCTACCTTCCCTCTTATTATCCATACCTCACAGCCTCACCTGACATATTTTACCCTTTGGCAAATCAAATATCAAATCATCTCATTCCTCCTCTGCTTTTTTTAAATCTAAATCCAATCTTGTCTCATCCAGCTTCAATCCTCTCTTCAGACCGGAGCTTCTCTTCCTTTTATTTGATTCCACCCTTCATTCTTCTCTTCGCATTGTCCATGGCCATGGAGAACGTAAATCTTGTTCCAGAGAGACCATTCTCTACCGCAACATTCATATTGTACACCACAGCACATTCCAGGACCTGTCGCACTAATCATAATCACGATATTACAGACACCATCCGTAACCGCATCAATTTCCTACCAAACTACCCCACAACTCTCACCCCCCGTCAAAGTATAGATTCCTACATAAGTCTCAATCAAATCCTCACATCCATTCCAATCAGCTCAACAACAGTTTATCTTCATTTCGATCTAGATCAGCAATCTGTGAATCACCAAGACAAACCAGAAGTCTCAATAATACAGTCCAAATCCGACTCAATCAATCCCCTCTCACTCCTGTATCTCTACCTGCCCTAACCTTGCAGCCACATGAATGTTTCTCTCCAAGGGTTTTTTTCTCCTTGGAAACCACAAAATCGCCAGAGCATAGCAACAGTGCCACCGTCCAGCCTTACCACCCCCTCACAACAGCAACTTAAGTCAAGAGACTATAAATAATGTGTAGTTGAATTACCCTAGTCTTTTCCTTGGTTATAATGTCATCATTAGAATGTAAAACAGAAGGCGCTGCTATTAACGCCTATCTCCATCCATACCACGTACACAGTCCTCCATGTCTCTTCCCATCCACTGTAGCCAGTAATCCACGAATCCAGCTTATAAATCATTACTTCCTGTACGTTTCTCATTCTTTACTGCATTTCTTACCCTTTCTTCCTCTAATTCATCCCCGTTTCTCATACCTTATCACCAACCGCCCCCTCCACTGCCCTTTATACACATATAAATTACCCCGCTATTAAATCCGTATCAGCCTCATCATGTGAATCATGTCCATGTAACCCACACAGACTAAACACTTAAAATTTCAAGCTACCGCCGCCAACAATAATCCCGCTTCCACTTGCAACTTGTGCGGTAGCAATATAATTTCCTCCTTCCGACAAATTGTGGGAGAATCTGCAAAGTGGACAGTAGTAATCCCCAAGACCGTAGCATCTATGCTCTTTAAATTAGCATTAGCTCCTTCTCTGTTATTATTCCTTTAGCAGAGAAAGGTAGGCAGGCAGAGGCAGGTAGGCAGATAGCTGACGGGACGGGGTAGGTGAAAAACCGCAAACTTTCATTTTAATTCCGCAAACATGTCTACCATCCGCATCCTCCCACTCTTCCCTGCCTCGTCTTAGCCTAAATCATCCAAGCTCTTGACTGATTTAGCTAAGCAATATCAGTCAACCGCCACTCTTGCAGCTTTCATTCATTCACTTACTGCCTTTTCAATTCACTTTTATCATTTCCACAATGATTTACACGAAAAATCTAAATATTTTCTCATGTTCCACTCAACCTACAATCTTTCACAGTAGATCACAAGCTCACTGAGCTATTGTGATTCACCCTTCATTCATTGAGCATATCATAACCGCAGAAACTGAGTAGTGAGCACTTATGTTAAATGCAATCACACACGCTTATCCGCTACTTTACTATTAACGAACACATGCTTGAGATACAAGTCTCAGTGAAAGTACATGTGTGTCCCTATTCATCCCGGCCCTTCTTGTAATCACATGAATTTACAAGTTTGCGAATTTGCAAGCTATTCAAAAATATTTCAAAATCCCCTCATCATCCTCATATCATCACGCTCCTTTATTAATAGGGCTGCGACATGATGTTTGAAAACACTCTCTCTGTTTCCACAATCTCTTGGTTTCTATCTTGCTATTCAAAGTTTGCAATTCAAAAATATTCACACGCTCCTCCGGCCAGCTTTGCTTATCCCACATATTTTACCTATTCAAAGATGATAATAAGCATGAAAGTTGCGGAGTGTCTTGTTGAGCATTTTTTTGAGTCCAAACCTACCTCTGCACTTGTCTTGTGTACCACTTGCCAAATTCCCGGCAAGGCACTCTACACACGATCAACCCCAATCCCTACCCTACCTGCCCCTCCTCCACCCTCTGTCTACTCCTTCAACCCTCATCTCCGTGTATTTCAAATTAGCCAAGATTGATTTCCCAGACAGCTTAATTTCCCATCTCCAAAAATAGTCATTCCTATAGCGTGTTTTAAAAAACCCAATCCGAAAAAGGCTCCCACATCCTTTTCATATTCATCATCATCGTCGTTGTAATCATCAAGGGAGACAAATTATTATTTTCTATAAAAATAATTCCCATTCTCTTCCTTATGCACAAGCGTATTGTTTTCAAAGTCATTTCAATTCCCAAGGTAGCGGTCACCACCAATCCCTGCCGCTTTCTCCTCCTTCTCCTCCTTGAACGAAGAAGGGCAGATGATGCAGTGGTGAATAATATTATTAATTGTAATGGATTTTCCATTCCTCTTTGGGCTTGTTCACACAGGGATTTTAATTACATCTCCCATAATTAATTATTCGATTGATTGTGAGCTATTGTAATTGCTTCTATTCAATGCCCACCTTTCCTTATCTACCTTTCCTTCTTCAAGGTGGAGCTCCTACCGTCATGCCTACCTCTAAACCAAGCCCAAGCTTAGCGCTTTACACAAGTATCAACCACGAACCGCGTCCATAGCGTGCAGGAGCAGGACTAGGATGATGACTATAAGAGTACATAAACATGATTGAAATAAAAAAGCTTGTAATTTGCCAAAAGGGGAATCCTACAAGTTTATAATTGCTCCCTCCTGGTCAGATTCATGATTACATTTCATCATAATAGCAATCCCATTATCCCAGCCTCAAACGTACATCTGTCCTCCAGTCCTCCTCCTTTACCAGTGTCTTTATGACTTTTGGAGCGGATGAATCCAGTTTATGTCCATCTAGTAATTACAGTCTCAGCTTATTTGAGCTCCTGTTATAGCAATAGTTTATAAAAATCTCTTTGCCATTCTTTTTCATCTTCCTCTGTGTCGGTCACATTCAAATCAGATTTAGACACTCCAGGCTTCCTCCCACATCACATCTGCCTTCTTCTCCCTGCCCCTCCTTCTACTTCTTACAGTGTCTTCCATGGAGCGGATCTTATTGAATAAATGATAATAATTAATCTTTGTGAATCCTCGGCGAAACTCCAAAGTGAATCCCCCCACATCAATGCACTAGTCCAACCAAAGCCAGCCGGGTATTCCTCCCCCTTTGATGAGCTTATTGTCCAGCCTTCCCTTCAATTCCGGAGACAATGAAATCAACAATTGAGCGAGGAGCACACGGAGAGAATCCAGAGGAATCAAGAAATGGAGCATAAAAAATCATTTCTCTTTCTTTACAACCGCTACATTTCCTCTATTGTGTTCCTCAAGTCAGGAGATATCCTCCTCCCGTAAGAAGAATCTCAAGAGTACTTGTGTCAAGAAGTAATAACGCCTTCATTTCATTCACTTCAACCCTATTCTAGTTTCAAAGGATGAGGGTTGTGCCTCTATATTTTCTCTAATTCGTTTCACGAACCAGTCCACCGCGCACTCATCATCCCATCCAGCAAACTAATTTTATCATCTCCACCCCTCTGCTTTACCTGCCAACATCCTTCCGAATCTTGAGCATAGTTTGCTTCTTCAATTTGTCCAAAACTTTGCTGAAAGCGAGAGGCGATACGTGGAAGAGGAAGCTGAAAGCAATCCTGACTGATTCCTGATACCTAGGAAGGATGATATGACAATTGTGGAGCCGTTTTTCATCATCTCCCATCTTAAGAAGGATATTAGGGAGACGTTGTCTTGTTCTCCTCCAATTCAAGCTACTTGCCATACACATAGCCTTGATTCCTTGATACGAGGGGGGATTATGGGAGCAGAATTAATAGTTGAGCCCATAAGTTACATTCCAGTTCCACTGCATGGGTGTAGCCCCTGTATAGAATTACAAATTGACGTGTTAGCGGACGAGAGAAGGGGATGATATTCCTCTGGAGAGGAAATGGCAAGTCATCATGGGTAATTCAACTGTGTAATTTTCCCTCTACACATTTTTTCCTCCATCCTTTCTCAACCATATTTGTTAACACTTTTTCAATCTTCTTCTACAATCTACCTTTTTCTTGTGTACTTCTTCAGACGTCTAGCTTACACCCAAGGAGAAGCAGCTACCAACCAACTGCCCCCTCTTTCGCCCATCTCCTACAAAACTATATATTCCTCTATGCCTGTGAATTTTTTCTAGTTTTTGTATGCATGAGATTGAGGATGGAATATAAGGCGGGTAGGATTCTCTAGCATCCATCCAGCTCTGATCAGATAGCCATAAGATTAGTCCAAGGGAGGAGTAGCCACTGCCCCGCATTTAACTTTTGGATTAAGATTTCACATTTTTCTATTCCACCAATTCCACCAGATGGATTGATAGCAGTCCATCACCAATCAAAGAATCAAGAACCATATCTTCCTTGCTAAGGTGCTACTCCAATCCCATATGCCTCCTATCTTTACAATTCAACAAATTGCATCTTGTCCTTACACAAAGCCCTTGCGTTTTTGTTCTCCTATTCAAAAACCCCCAAGAGAATAGGAATGATCCCGCATTTATTAAAATTTTAAAAAAACCCATGTAACTTATTCCCCCAATGACTCATTCAATATCCAGCAATCCAGCCCAGGATTTCAATAGGTAATCATGTGATCCCCGAGAGATTTGTGTATTTATAGAAGACGCACGTACGAGAAGGATTAGCTTCTCAGACAAAGTTTTGAATACCAATCTCCCATCATTCCTCCACCGGCTCTGGATGGACAATACTTATCCGGGTTTCGAAAGCTCCAGCCGCTTAGCGGCTGGACACGAAACTTTCTTCAGTTTAAGTATTCATCCTCAGCCCTTCAACTCCTTGTTCTTCCGGGGACGGATTGACATAATGAAACTTGTGTCTGACGGCCCCGAGACGGAGTAATCTGACAAATGAAGAGTATTACACGTCTCTTATTTTATCCGGGTGCGTTCCAAGAAGAAAAGATGCGGGCATGCCAAGAATCTCCCTTCCTCCTCCAAAGGCAAAAGAGCCCTTATATATTCTTCTTCTTATTTAAACAATGATACACGTCTCGGTGCCCTTAAACCAACGAAATATTTTAACCCTTCCCTCCCTTATTTCCTTGGAAACAGAGATATATAAGACTTGTTATATTTTTTACAACCTCCAGCTTTGGAGCTTGTATCACAGCATGTATATAAGACCCATGGAAAAAATCTTGATGAGTGATGATTGAATAACTGCTCCTCCCAATTTCATCTGTCTTGTTTTCGAGAGGCAAGTCCTTTTGAAACTTTTATCATTCCTACCTCGTTACAAGAAAACACGGGGCTAAAACTGGACTAAAAACTCCCTCCTCAACTGCACTCTTTAAGGAGCCATTGGTCAGTTATTTTTTCTTGAGTCGTCGTCACTCAGTCAGTCAACCCCAGGATTGCAGGGTGTTGCTACACGCTTGATGAAATCAGGAGTTAAAACTAGCATCATTTCATTTTACGATCCACACGTTCCCTCCTCATTTAACGGTATCCCTCTAATTCCTGTATAGCCAAAAGGGAGTTGAAGAAGCTTGTAGGCGTTGGAGTTTAAAGCCAGCAATATCCCATGTGAACTTGCTCTTGATTGCATTCACAGAGAGAGTTTAATTGATCCCATCTCTGCCAAGAAGATGCCAGGAGTCATGGATTTATAGGAAGCAATTTCTTTTCATGTTTAGTAGGTAACTTTAGGCGTGTGCACAACAATTTTTGACAAAATACTCCTCCTTTTTCTCCAAGCACTTGAATCCAAGGGTTTGGGCAAAAGAATCAAAATCCCCATTAGGTTTTTCAACCCGTTTCTGTGTAAACCACAAAATCTCTTCCTTTATGGTCTTGAACTCCATTGCTTTTATCGCTTCCGTTCCTCCCAGCATCAAATCTAATCCTGCTTGTCAAACTAATAAAAACCACTCGGATTTTGATTGAATTACGTTACCTGGAGATAAAAATAGGTAAAAATCCCAAGAGGCAAGAGGGGCGTTCCTCGGAATCAAAATGTAAATCCCGCATTAAAATCAATCAGGATCTAAAGCTTGCGAGGAAGGCCATCCCATATTTTGTTTTGACATTTGCTAGATTTACATTTAGCAGCCTAGCCAACAAAAGATTGACATTTGGCTGACAGGAAGGCAGATGAGTGCTTTCTAGGGCTGATTATACGGGGAAGACGAGGGCGTAGATGATTATGTCTATTTGTAAGTTTTAATCTTTGCCATTTGTCCGAAGAGAGGAGGAGGAGCGCTCCAAGGTAGAGCCATAGCTAAGATGGAGGAAAAAATCGGAGATGCGGGCATGGAATTAAAACGTCTCTTCCACCATTAAATAGTTTGCTAAGGTCGGATAATTTAGTAGCTTGGCCTCAGCCCATCCATTGATTCCACTCTATTGATATTGACGTGTAAGGGCGGATGGCTAGTTTGCTCCCTCATCCACGTTGGTTCTTTGGATGGAACCCCTGAGGATTGTAGATCACATTATTCACAATCACCGAATCCATTCTTGTACAACCCAGCATCCCGGCCAAAAGAGATTAAGAGCTGTTGAGTTCAAAGAGCATTCCTGTCATCTTATTCATTTTCTCCCTCTCTTCATGGCATCAGCCCTCTAAAAATCTTCTCTCACTTACAGCAGCAACAACATCTCACCAAAACAACATAACAAATCTAATTCTCTATCGTCCTCCAGCTATACTTTATTCCCAGCTTGTTGTAGCAATTCTTTGAGCATCTCACCGTATCACATCTCGGCGCTTCCATAAAAATTCAACTTAGGGCAATACAAGAAATCCTGCCAAGCCCTGATTCCGGTTTTCGCAATCATGCATTATTATGCAGTCTCTAGTACGTCTTCTTCATCTCCTTCGTCATTCATTCCAAACTGATCCTCTTGATCCTCTCCAACTTTATAAGGTTACGACACAACTTAAACCTCGCAAGAGGCGTTGTAATAAGAGCAACCAAGCACGCTACCCGTTCTTGAGCTTGTTTCCGTGTGTGTACCATCCTTCATCTAATTTCAATCCATTTACTTATTACCCACCCCAAACTCATCCAAGTTCACATTCACGAGATCCCAGGTAGTTTTGCCAACATCATGAACCATCAGGCATGCCAACTGCCAACCTTGTTCCTCCGACAATACCAGATCAACCGGCCAGGCTTACCAGCGCTAACTCTGAACCCAACAACAGCTTGCTCTTATATACATTTTGCATATTTCCAGTTAATCTCTTTTTTCCCTCCTCCTCATCATCTCCTTTTGAATGATGAGTGAAATTTATAGAGATAGAGGGTGGGGGTAGAGGGGTGTGGGGGAAATTATTCCCATCTTTGTTGAGTTGCAAACAAAATTAATGCTTCTCCACTCACCATCCCTGCTTGATGAAGACGTTCTCCTCAACTTTAACGGCCCTTTAAACTCCGCTTGTCAAATCCAATTTTTCTCTCTTCTCCCCTCTCGCTCTCATCCGTAGTCCGTAGAAGAAGCTGCCTTCTCTGCTGCAATCTGCGCTGGAAGATTCTTGAGTTTTTTGCAATTTCAACTTATGCAAATTCTCAACTCCCCCTTCTTTACGAATTATAGCACACACGGCAGACGGCATAGCGAATCCACTTCGAACCGTAGCTTGCTTAATCATGTCAATAACGACATCATTCAGTAGCCTCCGACAAAATAATATATATTCTACCCAACTTTTTCACTCTACTACCCAACCAGCATCAACATGCGACACTTTCACTGTGACAGCTGTTAACCTGGTGTAACTTTTCCCCATGATTATGATATTTTACCTATCTCTCCCGCCCTCTTTACAATTCAATCTCCACCAACGAGCGAATATGTATCTCTGGAGGATTTTGGCGAGAGACAACTGGTTTTTTCAAGTTTGAAATATTGCAATTGTCATATCGTGACAAGGATCCTGTAAAACGACCGGTTTTTAGGACCATCTAAAAATTATTCTTTTTAGCGCAACGACCAAGACTTGTATTGATTCATCATTCTCGAAACGTAACATACACTTTCTGCACTTACTTTGACACACACACACCCCTAATATCATGAATATCTTCTCCTTAACAACCGGTAGCTCAAGAAGACAATTCAGATATTCAGCCAGCTTCATCTCTAAACTAACAACACCGTTTCTTGAGAGACTTTTAATACAGCGAGGAATACAGAAGCCGCAGAGTTGCACGCTCTGTCAATTTACGAGTCCTTACCACGTGGCGGTCTGACGCGCCGTTGTCCACATTTTATTCATCATCACCCTCTCCTCCATCAATTAACAGTCATTTCCCTCTTCACCTCTTAAAATTACCATCATAACACACACGGAGTGGAAAAGATGAACAAGTAGCTATCACATTCCATCCGCCCTCCTCACGATCTTCAGTCAGCTTATTCTTTCCTACTTTGCATAGCTATGCGGCCATTTTCACGCTTCCAGAAGCTGTTATTAGAAAATTCCGTTGAAAAACTAGATTTTCACCACTTTTCTCTCCACCCCTAATTTCTTCTTGAATTCCCTTGAATAATTCTACCTTGCGTGCTCCATACTTCATCACCTCCTCATCTTTGATCTTGCTCTTGTTGTAATGTATTTTAGAAACGACGATGATCCTATTAGAAACCCTGAGTTACTCCAACTCCAACAGGCTTGAAATTATTCCACCACCTGCCTGTTTATCGGGAAATCAACCGATATCTCACCTCCATGTAATACTTTCTCCAGTATCTTTTCTCTGACCTGCTGCTGCTTGAATTATTGCTTAATTTCCCTCCAGATTTATCCCCAGTTTTAAAATTATGTGTGTGATTCAATCCAGTCCTTATCTTCTAGCCCGCTTTATACAATCAGTAACTTCACGCACACAGGCATGCAAGCATGGAGGCAGGCGGGCTGGAAATCCAGATCTAGCAGTATCTCATCCCTCCTTGCAGGTACTAATGAACTGCGGGCAGGTAGGATTGAGTTTACGCGTGCCCCCGGCCCTTGTCTTCCCACCCGCCTTAATATTTTATGTCAGATCCCTACCCGTTTCCTGCCACCAGTATCCAAATCCTACCACCACCGCTCCCTTGCATGTTACAATATATTTTCCATACATCTTTGACACAAACATCCATCACGCCTCATGCTCCCTCCTTTCCAACGTAACGCATCTTCTTAGCGGATTCCTCCAATTGTCCTCATCTCTTCATATTGCTAGTTCAGTGTACTATTCACTATTCCTCGTATACAATATACTTCTCTGTAATCTGTATATGATTCATCTTTGAATGTAGCCGTAAGGGTTCCTTTAAAAGTTCATCATTTCTCCCTCCTGTATAATGTTACCAAATGATTTTTCCCCACCAACAACCTGTCCACCTATGGAACATCATACCTTGTCCGGGAAGAGTACATACGCATAAAAACCTTTACCCGCAGGCACCCACCGACTTCTCCTCCTCATCATCTACCTCCATATTCCTACCTACTACTCCTTGTAAGCATATAACCGCCACACAAATTATACACTTGCTTTCCTCCAACCCTCCACCTTTTCTTTCTCCCCCTCCTCTTTTTTAACATCCCTCCTCACCTTGCGGCCAAGCGAGCAGGTACACACAACTTGAAGCAGGTAGGAAGGACGAAGAGGAGATGAGGAGGATTTCATGTCCAGACGGACGGCGGCGACAGGAACCACCACCTCCTTGTCCAGTAAACACGTTCTCTCATCTTCTGCTCCCTCCTAGCGTCCTGGCATTACATACTGTTGCTCCAGGATTCTTTAAGCTTTGTCTTGTTGTCCAGAATATGAAACCTCCTTCACATCCACCCGCCGCACCATCATTAAGCCCTTTGGCCGTCAACAATTATGTAGCCACCTTTCTCCAGCGCTTCCTACGCCCAGATTGGAAGCACCTACTCATTTGTATGTCACATCCCCTTGTCTTCCCGTCACTTATATTTACGATCCTTACCTTATTCCTTCAATTCCGAACCGAGGAGGAGGAGGAGACGGAAACGAGGACAGACTTAGACTTGTAAAATATCCCTCCCCTCTTCCTGTCCTTCCCGCTTCACTATCCTTCCTTGCTTTCCTCCAGCCCTTAGGACTTGAACGGCCAAAATTCTCTTCACGTACCTACGCATCCCTTAGATCCTCATCCGACCCGAATAATAATAGTCCACCTCTAAACTTGCTTCTCCCCCACAATTAATGATCTCAGTAAATCTGACGTCCTCACATCCCCCTTGTATTTAGCCCAGACAAAGGCAGTGATCCAGGCCACGCTTAATACCAGCTCCGATCCGGGTAAAACACACCTTACGTCTATCCATCTCAAATAAATCAACGTCTCCTTACCCAAGCCCGTCATCAGTCTCACTCAATTCAGTTCCTACAATCCTAAGAGTCAATACGTGAGAAGAGGTAAAACAAACTTTGAGCAACATGTACAACAACATTATACACATACAATCCATAAGCCACAAGATTTCTTCTTCCAAGCTACTCTGTAACTTACCTGTGTACATGTTATTCCTACCTTCACATTCCCTCTCGTCCAATTAGTAAGTCGTAGGTAATTCCTCCCCGATTAGACCGTCATCATACCTGTAGTTTCAAAGAAATAATAACAATCATCATCATATTCCACCCTTCCTCCGTGCCTTATGGCTTTCTTAGTCATCCCTAGAGATGAGTCAAGATAAAGAAGGAGAGCAAAGCCTAAATAAGTAACCAGGTCGGCAAGTCCATCTCTCACCGTATGCTTACACAAGTGACAAACACAAGAGTCACATTGAATTCTGAATGAATTATCCCGGTTCCTTCTGGATGAATCTTCGGCTAGGAATGTCTTGCCTCTTACTTGCAGAAGGAGAAACTCTTTTAGCACCTCATCTCAATGAAATGTCTACCGGGAATCCTGAGCTGTTAATATTAATCGTTATGGCTTTAAGCTAATTTCGGATGGAAGACAACGGCATTAACATATTCTTGCATGTGAGTGATTTGAGAAATTTGAAGATGGGTGGTGGTTACTCATCTTCTGTGCAAACGTTTTGATTGACAACCTTCCGGAGATATAATCCTTCAGAATATTAAGTATAAAATATGAATCTCATTTCAACCGTCCAAGCCATATAAAACCCACCCTCATCCTTATCTACTCCAGAAGCTTCTTCCTTATGGTTTCCTTCTGGCCCGACAACAAGATACCTAGCATTTAATCTAGGGCCTTGTACAGCAAAAGCTTGAAGGAGAAATATGTTACAATTTCGGGGCGAAAATGATCTTGGCAACCATTGAAATTCATGAGAAGATGTAATTACTTGTTTGAAATCCAAGCCTACTCACTGACTTCATCCCCAACTCTCTGTCATGGAGCGTAGAGCAGATGGGGTTGTGGTTAAGAAGGAGTTTTGAAGGCAGATTTCATCTCATGCGATGATTTTTCCTGGAGGCTCTGAAAACCAGTCTGATTTTCCAGAGCATCATCTCCCCAGCCTTCAGTTTCCATGAGTATCTCTTTGATTCCTACAAGTCATCCTGATCCCAACCTCCTTTTGAATAATTTTATCCCAACAAAAATCTTGTACCTTCCAAGTCCAAAGATGAAACGGTCAACTGTATATACTGTATATTCTCCTCCTCCGCCCTAAAATCACATGCTCCTTCCATGCTGCTACCCTTTACAATCTTTTGATTTTTTAAAAATCTTGGATTCTAGTCAGAGCATCCGCATCTGCGTGATTTCCCTGACACGCTCCTTGCGAATTCCGGGTTGCAATTCCTTGTATTATAGCCGTGACTATAATCCCTTGTTCCTTTCCTCCAATCCTGCAAACCCGGAGGCTATTCAGGTGTAACTTAAAGTTAACTAAAAGATTGATTCCTATCTCGTCTTTGATGAAACATTTCCGACCTTTACTTTACACCCTTATATAATTTTCGCAAACTTGGCAATTGCAATCCCGTCAAAGATACCAGGCCCTATGCTTATCTTCCTCTCCCAGCCTCCGCGTCTTCCTCATCCTTATCTCCTGAGAAATATATCAGATTACAAAACCAGGAACAGTAAAATTGCATGTTCTGACCAATAACGTTTTACCTTCAGCTTACCTACACAAACTCCGTTCCTTTTACAAGCAGACAGGGCTTTGAATCCCAGTTAAATTATTTTAGCATCTGCATGTGACTTGCATTCGCGAATTACCGTGCTTAAAGATGCAAATTGCAATCAGTTCCCAACCAGTACTTTCCCAGTCTGCTTGTATGTAGTACTTGTACCAAAAGAAACATGGAACCAATATGCTAGCACCCCTCTCCTCGGCTCCATTACACAACAGCTTATGAATCCGTCCCTTTTCTCGATCCAATCTCATCCATCCAACCAGACAAGATTGGCAGACTGTGTTTTAAAGATTTTAGTTACATGGATGGAATCCCAAAGTATTTCTAATTCTTCATTCCCAACAAGAGAAACTGTACTTGATTGCCACAGATTTGCATCTGTATCCTCCTCTCTTCTTGTCCGACATCCGCGCCCGATCCTGTTCCTGTATTTATTTCTCCGTAGTGTGGGTCAGCCATCAGACTATCAGCTAACGCTTTGACCATTTAGCAGTCCAGCGCGGTGAGGCGCTTAAGCATTTATCAAACTTTTAGCGCAGCAGCATATGCAATCCTCAATTTTCCCTTATAGCGAATCAACAAGTGTCAAGTTTGTGTAGATTGTAAAAGATAGATTGTCCTTTTCAAAATAATCCTCGGGCATATCATCCCTGGTTCCAAAACCCAGCTCTAGCTCTATCCTCTGTATATTTCTCATTCCAATCTGTTCCTATCCTCAAGTCTCACGAGATTCTTCCTCTAAAGAACCACAAGATAAGACTTAAGAAAATCCACACAAAACCGGCCTTGTCTTCCTCATCATATTCCGCCATCGGCTCCCATCCCTGTCCATCCGTCCGTCCGCCAACAAGAATATAATAATTGCCATCCAACCCAGACCCTTGTTAATCTCGCTAATTTGCCATATACTTTCCCAAGGCGCAATTCAATCTCATCATCCTTCCCACAGTTTACAAACATGATCCAACAACCACCATTTTCTCAACATCTCAACCAAAACATCAACATCCTACTTCTCTTCTACCTTAAAACACAGACTTCCACCAGTTATATCACCAACTTACTGGACAACATGTCCAGAGGCTAAACTCTCTTCTTCTCATCATCATGTCTTCCCCCTTTTTCTTCAATTTCTTCCCGATAAGCATTGATTGCAAATATTACTCGTTCCATCCTTAACTTCACAGCTTCACCTGGAATTGATTAGGACTGCACGAGATGTAGAGACAAGAAGGAGCTTTAAATGCTCTCACTTCCCTCCGCCCTCCGCACACCAACCCTCCCTCCTCCCAGTTAAGCTTGACCTTTAATAATTTCTCTTCTTCTTGTGTATGTAAAGTAGTCATCGTAAAGCTGTCGTCTCGCTTTTCCGTACAAGATTCTCTTATTCTTTCGCTATTCATTATTGATTTCATTCTCTTTCTCCCCAATCCTCGATTCATTCATGCTTGCACAATTTCTTTTATTCGCTTCTTGCTCTTTGATTGGCAGGAGCCAGCGCACCTGTAAGAATCCGACTCGTTTTTTCCAACATGTGAAAGACAATAGGCGACAATCACAAGACTTGTTTTCATTTTATTCCCGAATAATCCCTCATTAACTTTAAACAAGCTGTTGGCATGCGAATCCATTTAAACTTCTCCCACCCTTCCTCCTCCTCACCCTTCTTATCTTTGAACTAGCCTCAAGCCTTGACAATCTCTGCAGCTTAAACTATATTACTTACTTCCCAAAAATGCCGTTACTTTTTCAATCGGGGTTAAGTGTCCAGTAAAATTCTTCCGTTCCGCTTTCCTAACGCTTTTTCCCTTAGCCATTTGTATTTTTCCCTAGAGCATTCTAAATTGTCTACCCTTACTAAAATTCAGAGACTTCTAAGGATTTAATTCCATTTTTTGCTCTCACATCCTCCCTTCTACTAAAAACTTTATGTCCCTTGTAATTGCTTCTTTAGGAGTGGAGTCATTTCGCAAAATAGCATAAAGCTGCACTTGGAGTACCCGCTAGAGGGGCATTTTCTCTACGAGTTCAAGATGAGTGCCATGTAAGGGACTAAGAATAGCATGCCTTGCGAGAGTAATTGGGAATTTGTACGCTTACCTTCCCGTTTGCTATTAGCGGCAGGTGTGCTGAGGTGTAACGTTGGAAACTCCTTCTAGTGTAACGAGAGGCTGGAAAAGATCTTGCATTTTATTGCGAAATATAAATCTTCAAGGGTTTTACTGATTTCTAAAACTGTTTTCTTCCTCCGTCCCTGTCCCCGTAAATCAAATACATCCAACAAAGCTCACCATCAAATCAATCCAACAAAGGAAGAGAGCGGGAAGTTTCAGCATCAGCTTAGAATTACATCCCATTGGCGTCGAAGACAGCCAAAGTCACATGTGCGAATAAAATCCCCTCCATAATTTTGCAATGGACATATACGTAAACAAGCTTCCAACAAATTCAAAGTCAACTACCTTCCATGGCTATGTAGTTGAGATATCTCTCCACGCTCCCTCTCCCGCTTGCTTTTTGGCATTGTTTCTTCCAGAAGATTTGTAGGGGGGAGAGTTTTAAATGACTATGCTTTCAATTAAGAAGACAATGGGCGATTAGGCTGGTAGCAGGTTGTGTACACGCAATCCGCAATCATGTGATTACTTGTACTATATTTATTTGCGTTCCTCAATTAACTTCCCTTACCCACCTCCTACTTATTCTTCTACCCCGGCTTCAAGCTATTTAAATCAATGGAATTATATATTCCTCCAATTACCTCCAACTTTGACAGCAATGAATTATTTCAACCATTGTTCTATTCCCGCCTCCTATACAAGTATTAGCAACAGTTACAAAATTAGTATTTGAAAAATATCTGCAGCAGTAAACCCTCTACCTATTCTTAATTTTCAGCAGTAGTAGAGTAACTTCTTGAATCTTTCCTACTCCACCAGCAGTAATCACAAATGCCCACCACACCTTACCCCGTTCCCCGTTATCCCTCTCCTAAGTCCATGATTACCGCATCCGACATCCCTCATCTCTCACGTATTCCTTTGCTATGACATTGTGTAATTGTCGCGTCTAATTAATCAGTTCTTATGGAAGCATGGTTAATCCAACGTTTAAATTCGTGGCCAATGTTAAGGTCCACAATGACACTTTTTATATGCTTGCTTCTCATTCCTCGTTTCCTCCTTGGCCATTATCTCACCTTTTGTTTTTACATTGAGTTCAATCCTTCAAAACGCAGCCAGGGTAATTGTCATTGTTCCCTGGTCTTGCGTATGCTTGCATAGCTTTTGCTTATTCCTTGTTCTTCTCTAAGAACAGATGGTCTACAAGTCTCAAACTAAAGCCTATCCAATACAGCCTAAATAAAACACAGACATTTCCTAACAGGATTGTCTTCCTCCAACCCTTTTCTGTTCCCATCCCGGAATCCTTTGGAAACTAAGGAAAGGAGCATGTCCAGCCTCTGACTCTCACATAAAATTTAACGACATCTTTTACCGTGACTTTTATTCTTGTATCTTTCTCTCTCTCTCGTCGAAGCGACATGATTTTTTCAAAATAAAAAAACATTTAAGCTAAGGGTCACATAAAAAACTGTACAAGAACAAGAAAAGCCTAAAGAACTAGCCAAGTAAGTCAAGATTCAATAGAGAGGGAGAGGGAAGCGGAAATTCTGAGTACATGTATAGCTAAGACTACGACGGTGATACAATCATTGAACTTGAAGTTTTATTGATCGATCGGAGACAGTGATAGGCTTTATTATTACGATTACCAGGACGTTCCTTGATGAGGAGCAGTTCATTTAAATCCAACCACTCTCTCCATCCACAATCCTAGGCGTGTGTTTATTTTTGTTCTTAATTGGGCTACAATCCAATGTCCATCTTGTTTCAATCTTACTCTCGTCCTCCTCTACCTCACAATCCTCCACGTCTCATTCTCATGCCAACTCTCACTTCTTTTAATCCAGGAAAGATTCCTTGAGTAACCATCTTTCTCTATTCTCACCGGGATCGAAGGTGAGACTATGCATGTAAAACGGGATCAAATCTAGGCGAGAGACGTATCAGAATAATGGTGAGAAATACAGGCTTCCTAATTCATCATTATCACTTTGATAGGTCCAGCGGAAGAGCTTGCCTTGCTTCATGCATTCAGTTTCCTAGGAGCTTGATGAACAATCTTATCCCGGGAGTAATTTATCGGTGCTCCTGTGTGAGATTTAGTGATTTTTCATCCCCTTCTTCTCAATCCAACTGCTTTCACCCTCTGCCTTACAGTGTAGAATTTCAGCTTGTGATTCCATTCTCTCGCCTTGCATCCCTTGCATTCTATGCAATTCAATTCCATCTGTTTACATTTGAGAATGATTTGTGTTCCTTGTGGGAAGGCTTATTAGTTAGGATGCATCAGCAAGATTAATATGCTGTAAATTCGGTTGGGGGTGCATGATATTATAAAAGAGAGAAATTAATCTACACCCACCCTGGACTCTGGCAATCAAACTCTTTTTGCTATTAATAAAATACTGGAATCTCCATCTCGAATGGAGCGTGAAGAAGGAAAGGCTATTGAGTCATTTGGTCATTAGGTTTCATCCCCGGTAGTGGACACTGTCCGAAATTGCGGTATCATCCTGTACTTCCTCACACTCTTACTCAACTTCCTCTCATGCCTACCTATCTTTCCAGGGGTATCCGGTGTAATTGTAGTAGAGCATCATGCAGAGTTGATATTGCCTTGAATTTGAATGAATTTTTCTCTACTTTTTCCACAACTCTCCAGAATACACCCCAGGATAAATCGACAGATGGAGGAGGGTTAATTGGAAACTAGATTTTTTATTCCAGTCATATAGCTAGCATATACCAGCTTTCATCCAAATGATACAGCAACTAAAACTACTCTTACAACTTTAGCTTCTTCTTTACTATACATCCTTAACATCATTCTCCAGGAGCATTCATTTGCTCCAGCCAGATTCTAGAAGGGTTGTTCCTATCCTTGGAACATAAGGGATTGATTACATAGAATTTCTTGTTAGATAGAAAAAGAGATAGGAATCATCATCATCCCAAGATGGTTAATTCAACTATTCAACGTATAAGGTAGCCCCTGCGAGATGATTCTTTCTTCCTTGTCCTGCTACCAGTGATCTGTCCATGAGCTCCCCGACTCATTGGTCTTTCGTCATGGAAGATCTATAGCCACCCTTTTTTCCCTTGCACCGACCGACTCTCATACCTTATGTTCCCCTTCTTCTCTCCGCTGTCCATCGCTTTCTTTATTTTGACTCAGCAAAGAATTACACGGGTATCCCGATAATCCCGAAAGAGCCTTCTCATCTCTTCTCCAGCTTCCACTATTCTTACACCGTCTTATTCTTCTTCTTTTATTCCCTACTAGCCGCAATAATAATAATCCTTTTAAACCGTGTAACCCTCCATAAGCGTGCGTTGGCTTTTCCTTTTCAGATTTGTTCGCATTTCTTGTACAACTCCGAAACGGAACTTTGCCTCCCGTCCTTTCTCTTCTAAATCCAAAGCTGAAGGGAGTTTGCCGGATTGTAACTTTGATAAAAATCCTTCGCATCCGCCCATTTCATCCATTGCATCCATTGTGAACCTACGAAATAATCCAGGAGATTTGAAAGGTGGTGGTTAGATTTAACGCCTTAAAATACGGGTTATCGTCTTGAACATATATAAACCAGGAGGGGAAGAAGAGCCTTTGCCTCCTGGCTTCGGAGTAGTCACAGTCATGTTGTAAAATGTGTGGGATCGGAGGAGAACATACTTGGCTACACTGGCAGTAGGCTAAACTATGCAGAAATCCTATTATGATCAAAAAAGGAAACTTTTTATCCCATCATCTTCCCTCACCTCCAACCAAAAGGTGTAGCATTAAAAAGGTGCTACTTTGGAAAATTCATAGTATTATCTAAACGGTTCTTTATTTTACTTCTCGATCCGCTTATCCCTCCCGCTTATATTCTTCTACAATTTCGTACATGCAACCCAGCTCCCACATTGCGGTATTCTGCGTCCAAGACAATACTGCATCCCATCCGCTTTAGCTAGCCTTCAATTTGCGCCTCCTCCATCCCTTAAATCCCTGATCTGTATTAGGAGGTCTTGAAGGAATTACGTTGGAATTAGTATCACGGAAGGAGAGGGATTTTCCCGATATTCCTCATCCCGTCTTCTACCTTTGCCCTCCTGCGTGCGTCTTCCTTGAGATAATTCATAATCATGAGCAATAAGCAAGGGCAAGCCTGGCTGTTTTTGCTTCCGATCCCCAGTCATAGGTACAGCTTTGCTCCTATGACCTAATATAAATTTCCCGGGAGCTATGTAATTTTTTAACAAAATCCAAACATTTTCAAAACGTCCGTTATTCACTCATGACACGAGCTTTCGTGTGATATTTAGTGGAATCATATCCAATGAGGAGGCGTTTTATAGTAAAGCCATATATACAAGAACGTGTACCGACTTTTTCTTCTCCACCTCCGCACCGGTTCTTCTACAAGAAAGCCAAGAACCTAAAGGCCGGGAGCTGTTTTCCGGGTATAAATAACGTGTAATTTGTAATTTGTACTTCCAAGACACACAGGGAGAATGATGAAGCGCGCTTAAGCACAAGCAGGGATGGCATGTAAAAACTTTTAGCTCCTCAAGCTAAAATTTCAGTTCGGCGCGCGGGTTCAAGACGGTAAATCAATCCCGTCGTCCGCTTCCTTCCCTGTCCTGCACTGCATAAATCTCCATAGTTTGCTTACACCACTTATCTTGAGGTTGGAAGTGGGAGCCGATTAGTAACTGTATTACCGGAGTCGTATAGTAGCTTCCTTCTGCTCCGGTGTAGATTTCCGATTGTATTTTAAATAAGCTCATATCCTCGAATCCTATCGCTAGCTGGAGGATTTCTTGCAGGAGGGAGCGGGAGTAGTGCTCCAGAATTTCATCTTTGAAAAATAGATACAGCTTTTTGACTCCTCCGTAAAGATCCCGCGACTTGTTCCCCTTCATCCTATCGGATTTTAAATCTAGTAGCTTCTGGCATGAATTTTGGGTCCTCTGGAACTTGCGGTCACAATGTATGTTATCTATAATGATATTCTTGGAGGAGCATCTTTCTTTGCTTTCCCTCGTCTTGAGTATTGTTTTCTTTTCATTGCGTGTCCTCCCTTTGTTTTTCAGTAGAATCCCTGTCCTAACAGCCGCCGTCCATATTATTCCTCCTAGCTGACACAAGAATAGTATTGAAACTGAGCCTCACCTTATTTTATTACCAAAGCTTCTGACTTGCTGACTTAACCATGTCCTCTCTAAATCACTCCAAGTCTGCATTCCTTTAAGGCTTTACGGCTTTTTCCCGGCCCTTATATTCCTTAGGCCACATATTTCTAGGCAACAATTTCAAACCTGAATGCGCATCATTTCCCTACGTTTCTCTCGATTTTTCATCATCTTGGCGCGTCAAGAACAGAATCCCCTATCTGCAGCCATATTTTCAAGCGAATCCCATCGATTCTCTCCACATCTTAAAAGAAGATAGTGACAAAACATTGTTTAGCGTCTTAGCTATAATTTCAAAATTCTTCTTCTTTCATCCGAATCAGAGATCATTTAAAGACAAAACTTGCGCCTTTTTTATGCACACAACATTTCATTCCACTCGTCATCACATCGTTTAGAGTGCAACTCTAAGGTCGTGGCATTTCGTGGCTTGGGTCTTTATAAAAGTTAGCTTGCGGATTCCTCTTTCTTCTTCTCAATTACCCCTTCCTTTACCTCCAACCTCCCCCCATCCATCCACTGCAGTTACCACAGAGCTTTCAGCTGGATTTCAGACGAGTGTCCGACCCATCGTAAACCAGTGTCATAATGGCATGTAATGACACGCGGACGTGGACTCAACAACAATTAGGGATTCACTTGATTCATAGTAAAAACTCCCCATTTTATACACACACAAAACTCGCATTGTTGATGATATAAAATTTCAAAACCCTGCCTCTACTAGTAGTTACAACAACCTTCAAAAACTCTTCTTCTTCCTTTAAAATCTACAAGTCCCCCCGAGAAATAGGTTTCCCGGACGACCGTTCAGCAGTTTTTCTACCTCTTGCCACGTCCACACTTCACCTGATCCGTCGGAATCATTCATTACTCGAACTATGGCATGCCTCCAACTTTAGGAGCCTCAGGGATATGCCTGTATATTTAAAATATTTTGCTAGCATTTCCCAAACTCTTCTCGTCTTCCTCTTCTGTCAGACATAATTTACCATCTTTGGGTTGTTATTGCGATTTTACCCCCTTGTTACAAGACACAAGAGCGTTATAAACAATTATTGACTGGAGAAACTACTACAGCCAAGGAATTTTTACCGTCCAGATTCAGTACCACGTCTTCCACGTTCCACAGTAAAATCATTAAGTTTCTCCAAGTCTGAGTCTTCTCTCATCCCGGCCAAAAACTATCCTGGAAGTTAAGTATTTCACTCCCCGCGCCTTTCCCCTAATTGAATAGCATGGGGAAAGTATGAGGGATTATTATTATTATGATCTCTTCTGATATTTCTTTCAGTCTCAGAAACCATCAGCTTATGAGTAACAAGTAAAAACTCCATGTTCAAATTATCTGTGAACATGCAACAATATTCCTTTCTCCATCATAATTGATATGAGCTGTCAAAATATTTCTTTTTTTTCAATCACATTTTAAACACTGTACACCATTTTATTTTATAGTCAACTTCCCTTTCATTTTCTTCCCTCATCCTCCGCATAGTTCCGCCAGTTCCGTGTCTCTACTTTTGCGTAGGCCGGGAAAATAATTTGTGATTTATCGAAAATTGTGTGAAAACCATATTTTCCCATTTCATGCTCAAGTCGAATAAGGCTAAAATACATTTTCACATTTGATTAGCCTTTAATCCTCTTCCGCGCATCTTATTCCAAATCATCCTCGGGTAAAAACTATTTCACGCTTAGATTATTTCTCGCTGCATAAAAACTTGAACCTTCAACAACCTCCACTCACCTACAAGCACTCGCGTTGTGAATATTGACCGATTGCAGTGTCTCTCGCCTCCAAGGGTTTTTTTCCCTCGAAAGCCTCCTCAGCCTTACTCGTGTAATTCAAGACAATTTAATTTTTCTTTCCAGCCCGGCTCATGCTCCGAGAATGGATCAAGTTCCGTTACGGTGTCTTCGATGAGAACGGTTACAGTCATGATGAAAAATATCCTGGAGAATTTGTCGGAGCGGATGGGAAACCTGTCCAGACGGCTTGTCATTTGAATCGGTGAGTCCTTCTTGCTAATATTTTTTCTTGAATTATTCCTCCAAGTATCAAATTCCCATTCACATCCCCTCGTCCCCTCAAGTTCAACGTCACTCTTCCTTTGTGCACACAACCTTTCTCTCCAAGCCTTTTATAACGAATATGATATCTCCACCTTCGTCAGCTTAATCCATTAAGCTTTAGCGAGGAACCATACAGCCAAGCCAATACCCACCCTGTCTCTAGGCTAGGGTGCATCCAAAGTTTAATATCCTCTCGTAGTGTGTAGGTTGATGAATGCTAATAATTATTTGCGATTTTTCTACTCCACGCAGTTCTTCTTCCTCCTCTTCTTCGGATTGCGCTGAAGGATCTGGAAAGTGCGAAGGATCTCATAAATCTGGAAATAATTTCGGGGGCTCATCACACAAGTCAATCATGTCACTCCCACTGGATTCCAATAACGTAAGATTTAATTATCTTTTAATTATAATATACAACAAAATTGGTTCGCCTTCCTTGATTGCAATCTGAATCAAGAGCAAGTCACCATGATGTGTACGCAAGAGCCACCATCCATCCTCATAACACCACCTCCTCTTTCCCTTCCTACTCCTCATCATAATCATGTTTGTCGAGTAATTAAATTAACCTGATTATGGTCAAAACCCATCCTCTCCCTCCCCGTCACCCCCGGGAATAACATATTCCATCCGGACCATCCGCTGATTTTCCTCACGCTGGTATTATGAAGTATGCTTTCCCATATCCGAGGAAATCCGCTCCTTAACAACCATCACCACCATCCCAAATCCTACACGTTCCCAAAGGGGTTTCGCTATATTCCAGCAGAGGAAGCAGCAGCCAGAAACCAGCAAGCTATACCTGCTTATGCTATGAAGAGCAACCCCGCATACTGGATTCAAATCTGATAACTTTTCTTTGACTTTCTTTAAAAGGTAAATGAATTGTGTACCGAAGCAACTCACAGCCGAACGACGCCTACGAAACACAACTTTTTATGCGACGGCCAAAGTATTTGGGAAGTTATGAAACAGCATGCAGATTTCATCAGCACGTGAGTTATTCCTCAGTTATACATTTTATTCCACAAATTTATCATCACTTCCTCCTCTTTCTATATTATTCACACAAAAACCACAGCAAGTCAAAGTATATCTCTTCAAGCCTTTCCTTGCACCGTCTTCTTTGGTGATAAAATTCAACCAATCCCCAACCCTACTTGGGTATCGAATCCTTGAGGATTTTTAACAGCGCCTCTGATCACAGATAGCAATATTTCGCCACTTTCAGCTTTCCAAACCTAGGAGCAATCTTGTATACATTTGGTTATTTGTCCGGGCTTGGTCCCGGATTGATTACGACACATGTGAAAAGAAATTAAATAGCTACCGATAAGATCGTGAATATAGTTTCCTTGGAGAATAGAATATATACGCGATGAATAGATAGAGCCACACGGTGGTGGTGATTCCAAATGTCACCTCCAGGTCAAAGGGGCATAAATCAGGAGGGTGGTTATTTGTTCCTGTGGGAGTTGAGAGAGGGTGCAGAAATCTGTTCGTGTAACTTGTCACCCTGTTACAAGCCAACAACTTTTGTATATTGAACCGGAAAATAAGCACACATCTCAGGGAAATAAAGTGTCAGCCAAGTGTAAACAAATCTTGGGAAGAAGCAAGTAAGGTAGTAGCAGCTCTTGCGAGGATGTTAAAGTACAGAGAAGATGGGTTGAAAAGAGACAATTTACGATCCTGGAATAAAATAGATGGCTTTACGTAGCAGAGGAGAAAATAATCATAAAAAACTTTGCCGATTAGTATCAGTTTAGAGGCATATATTCTGGCAAGTGTGGAAGCAAACAAGCAAACCAAGCTATCTCTCCGAGGATAAGCAGTAGTCGAAGAAATCGGATAGAGAAAGATGGGCGAGGCGGATTGAGACGATTCCGCAAGCGCTTGAACCCCATTAATGTTCAAACGCTTTGACTCCTCATGTCTCCGTATATAAGGTGATGAAAGAGGTTTTGGATTTATCGTCAAGTAGGAGGAAGTGGTCCGTTGGCTTGGATTCCAGCGCTGTAGCGCTACTACTTTATAGTAAAGTAGTAGCAATAGCAGCGTCTCTCAGCGCGATTCAACAGTTTATAATGTTAATAAATATTCTCCAAGGAAGGCATGCACAAGAGCTAACTTCGAACTTTGGAATTAGAGGAGTAGGAACTGATGATGAAAATCCTCGCAAAAACCATCCACCCAATCTGGACTATTGTGTGATAATTTAATAAATCCTCTCACCCTTTCCTTTATTAGGGATGACAGCACCAGCACCAGCAGCAGCAGCCTTTCAAAGAGCGGAGAAAACTTGGTTGGAGAAAATCAAACCCTACCTCCTGGAGTCCTCCCTCATCATAAACAAACCACGAACAAGAAAGGAGCTCCTCCCGCCCCAGTTTTCTCTTTCGTCTCTGCCAAATCTCATCGCATGATTTTCCTACTGGATCGAACCAACGCCATGAATCAAACCGTACGTCATCATCATTTTATCTAACAACTCCCTCTTTTCAAATCTTCCCTCTTCCTTAGTTTAGTATTTTCAACACAATTTATTTATTTCCTTAAAAAAATCCCACGTAAAGAGTTGCGTTAAAGATAAGAAGAGCAGCACTAGGCAAGTAACAAACAAAATTGTGTAACTTTCAAATCAGGGTTGGTCGGTGGTCAAACTCATCTGGATTTTAAAGAAAAAATTTATTCCTCCCCACCACCCCCGTTTAAGCATTTACCTTTAAATGAATTCCCAAGGAACATTTTGAAACATATAGTTTTGTAATTTTAAACTAAACGTAATAGGGACTAAATCCCCTCTTTCTTTTGTCAGCTATAAATTTTACGCGAGATTTATACCATAACACCATACTCTGTAATAATGATAATCCAAGTCGCGCAACATCATTTAGTGACATGTATTTATGATTTTATTATGCTCATTTCCAGAATCGTTGGATAAACTTAAGGAGATCATTGTACCGAATGTTTCAATATTTGCCAAGTGGTATGGAATTGGGTGTGATTTCCTACACGAATAGTTCCATCCTCAGCCTACCCCTTACCGTCACAACCACCCATAACAGGGATCATCTCCATGGAAGGATACCACTTAAGCCACTCCCAGAAGAGACTGCTTGCATTTCCTGCGCTCTCCGTGCTGCAATCAAGGTATGTTTCACGCGCAATCATTCCATCTTATGACGACACTTTTATGATGAACGAGCAAATTTACCAATGCTAAAATCCCTGCCCTTCTTCAATTTTCACATCAAAATCACCCTTAAAATTCAAAATTTCCTCATTCAAATCCCACCCTCCTTCCTATTCTACCTCATCACACGCACATTCAGCTCAAAGGGCCAGCTTTGCAGCCGTACTGCTATACAGTCCGACCTATAAGAGTTTCGTATAGTTCTGAGAAAAAAGCTCTTATAGAGAGAAGACTCTTAAATAGAAATTCGAAATTTTGTTGCTGGAACTGGTAATCACTGAAGTTGACATTTAACAGAAAATGTAAGCAAGGAATTGATAAAATATGCATGTATGGTGGCTTATCAGACAAGAACTCTCAAAACATTACTTAAATTTGTTTTGCTACAAAGAAAGCTCTTATGCTATAAAACAATGCGTTTGCATTGCAACGGCAAACTTTTGGGCTCTTATAGGGAGGAAGCTCTTAAAAAAACTCTTATATGGAGAAAATTTAACATGAGGAATGTAGGAAATATTGCACAGGCTGTTGAGCTTCACTCTTACAAAGAGGAAACTCTTATATGGGAGGCTCTTATAGAGAGATTCGACTGTAGTGCTATAGCACATAATAATAAGTGTGTGGGAATTTCTTTCTGAATTTTCTCGTATATCAAACTTCCTCTTACAACAAATAAATAACCTTTAACTTGCCTCCGCCACTTGTTAAAGTCTCTGCGATAGGTCCCTTCCCTCCTCAATAAGGGAAATTATAATTCTTAATGAGGGCTAATTATGGGTCAAGTTCCTCTTCCGACTTTCCTCATTTCCTCCCACAGTTCTCGTAGCGTCTTACCCCTTCCAAATACTTATCGCAGCTATCCTCCTCCAGAAGCACAACTCTTTAATTTAATCCATTCTTTTATATCTAAATCTACAGTTAATCAAGTCTTCGGACGAAGACGTGGGCCCAACGACTCTGGTTCTCGTCAATGGATCTCCCTCTAAATTAATGACAAGGGAGTGGGAGAAAATTGTCAAGATTATTGATGGTACACCCCTCCGCGTCATCGTCATCACCTACACAAACGAATCCACGGAATTGATTCAAGTCTCCCAGTATGGTCGCTTCTTCAAGATTCCAGACGCACAAGGGAATAATTTAGAGCAGAATGAGATTCTCAATAACATCTTTCTCGAGGTCATCAATGATAATATCGGAACGCCGGTGAACAAGGTTTGTACATGATATAATTAATTACCTGTACTATTGTCTTTCGAGCTCCTCATTTACTTGCTTTTCTCGTCTTTTTTCACTAAACATTTTCTCCATTTGCTTATAAGGTCTGCCCTACTGCGGGTGAACGTATTTTCCAGCCTCTTCATTCTACCACAAAGTCCTTTTAAAATTAACCATGTATCTTCTTTCGTAGGTCTTTGAAACGGTGCAATGGCCAGACTCTGATTGGCAAAGCCAGGGAACATTTACAATCGAAGAGAGTTTAGGACGTAATACTTGGGTGACAGTTACAACGGAGGAATGGGGTGATGTTGATGGATTGCAATTAGTGAGCCCGTCCGGAAAAGAATTTGGCGTCCCACTCCAAGCAGAAGGACTCGTCTTCCTCAAGATACCCGGCGTGAGTGAGGTAAGAAGAGAGAAGAGTTTGTTGTCGTAATTACTTTACAATTTGTCTCTAGTCCAAATCAAAGCCATGCCAACTGCATCTTCGCTTCCACCGACCTTATTCCTTCTGTATTGCTAGCCAAATCTAAATTTAACCACCGAATCACAATACTAATGAGTCTAAGGAGCAGGTGCTTCAGAAATCAATCCTATTGTTGCAAATTGGTGTGAAGGTGGATTAGATGTGCTTATTAAAGTACTGTCATTCCCGCGTACCTGCTGCATGTCTCATAATAAAAGTAGAATTTTCTCCACCATCTGTAGTCCTTAGTCGTCAAGATCAAGAAATAGCATTTTAAATGATTGATTAAACCAGTAAATATAAATGTCTTCATTGTTCTCTCTTTTGCAGGCTGGAGTCTGGTCTTATGTGATCAAATTTTATCAAAACCAATCACCTCGCCCTATCAGCGTCGACGTTATAACTGAGTCTAGGAAACCTGAATCAATCTCTGTCAAATTTTGGAACCAAGTGATGCAGCCCTCTGAAACAGGCTCATTGTCAGCTCAAGTGGTTTTGCTCTACGCTCAAGTTTTGCAAGGGAATTTACCAGTTCTCAATGCCAATGTTACAGCTACCGTCACCTTGCCAGGCCTCCTGCAGCACGGCCCTCGCTCAATCCAAGTTCGTCTTTTGGACACAGGAAGTGGAGGTAATCAACTTGTGTATATAATTACTTATGAATTCCTTCTCTACGGGATAATTGTCCCGAGAAGATAGAGACTGAGAGTGAGAGATGGATGAATTTGTAGTTATCTCCCTGAGGGAGTAAAAGTCTTAGTATTTACGCTCCCAGCGCGCTAAACCGTTTGTATTCTCTACAACTTAACAATAGACCATTTAGCAGACACACACGGTGTGCACAAATCTACCATCGCTCTCAGCTCTGCCATGTCAAATCATCTTCTCTTTTTTTGAGCAAAATTTTAAAAAAATCTTTTGTCATTGTCTTTCCCTACAACAGATCCAGACATTACTTGGGGTGACGGAATCTACTCTGCTTATTTCACTCAACTTGGCTCCAACCCTGGACTCTTTAGCGTCATTGTCAACATTAACGATAACGAAGGACAAGCCGTTGTTCCCGTTCATACCAACATTACCCGCGGGTCTCTTGGTAAGTCTAATCTGCAAATTTAAACACAACTAACGCCATCTACGTATTCCAACTAAGCTCAAATTATTAAATTTCTTCAAGAATCAAACCTAAAACCTTGATGTAGTACTCTGTTAATTGTGTCGTGTTCACCTGTTTGCAGATGTGCCAAATTGTTGCGGAAGCACTATTCCTCACATTGCAACAATCCCAACGGGATCATTTTCCCGAAAGGTTGCGGGATCATCTTTTGAAATTAAGCAAGGCGTACCCTTCGGTTACGATCCTTATCCACCAGGTCGCGTAACTGATTTACGGGTTGAGAGAGTTGTTGATTCCACTTCCGAGGTTAAACTGAGTTGGACGGCTCCAGGCGGGGATTTTGATAAAGGCAAAGGTATGCACACATGCAGTGAATCTTGCTCTCTCTTCAAAGTTAAATTACTCAATCAGATTTGCTTCTGCTCTCTTATTACAAATACAAAAGCGTATATTCGAAGCGGATGAAAGTCTTCTTCTAAATTGGCTTGATTTGAGTACAATAGCTTTTCCTTCCAAAGAAGGCAAAGATATTCTCTTCCAAATCCCTCATCATCCTCTCCTCCGCCTTGTACAGTATTTGTATTTGTAAAAACGTAAAGCAGCCGCGACGCTCTCCACGTCTCCATGGAAAACTTGTCACCCCTGCTTTCCAAGCTCGGTCTAATAACTATTTTTCTTTTTGTGTTCATAGCATCCAGATACGAGATTCGTTGCTACACCTCCCGAGAGGCTCTCATGAATGACAATTTCGGTGTCCAAGGGATTTTAGTTCACAGCTCTTTAACACCCGAGCCAGAAGCCTTTGGCACCCGACAAAGCTGTACTGTCGGCGTTCCATGGTCCAATGAAATATTCTATTACGGAATAGTATCAATTGACACAGCGCTAAACCGTGCAAAGGTCTCCAACCTTGTGTCCGTCCTCATCAAAGAAGCGCCGACGTCCACCCTCAAGATAGTCGATGCGTGGGAAGACGATGCACTCGTGTCCAATTTAACTTCATCACGGTCCATGTCAAACCGAGGAGATCACAACGTCTTTCAAGCTGGTGCCACCTGGTTCCGTGCTCTCAACACGGTCGAACTTTATTTGATTATCGGCGGAGCTGCAGCCTTCCTCCTCCTGGTTTCCACTTTCATCCTCATCCTCGTTTGCGTTAAACGAACCAAGAACAAGACCAGCGAAGCTCCACCTGCATACCACAACATTTACGTTGGAGTTGGAAAGGGTCAGCAAGGTGGTGTGAGCGGGGCTGGACCAGGTAAAGACGGACTCTGCTGCTGGGAAAACGAAAGTGACAAAAACACTGGCAAAGAAAACAGCAACCATGCTCCAACACAAGCTAAAATCCACGCCTTAAGCGCCCCCTACATCACTGACGCCAATTCCTCCTACATCCCCGCCTCTGCACTCTGTGCTCCTCCCAACAGTAACTTGTACCGGGAAATGTATTCCGGGTCCAGCTCAACCAATCAAACCAACGTCCATGATTCAAGCTCTGTTGACTCCAAGCCATCTGACGGAGGAAGTAATGAAACTGTTCACGTTACGGATGGTCATCACACCCCCGCATCCTTTTACAGTAGTCACCACAATAGTCATCTGAATGGAGGTCAATCGCTAGGCTCACCCATGAGAACAAATTTTGAAAATTTGCCAAATCCCACTCATCTAGGGCTTATGATGCGGGCAAACGAGTATAATCCATCCGATGATGATGAAGGTGGTTTCAAAATCTCTCCAAGAGGGGATGATAGTTTTCACAAAATTATTCCTATGCCAGGAAGCGACTATGATAGACCTTCCATAATTAATGGCTCCACATATGGGGGTTCAATTATGTCAATACCAAGTAGCAATAAAAAGAGGACAAGGCATATTTCATTTGTATAGGAAGCCCTAGCTTTTTAGTTACACATAACAAATTCAACGTTTTTTAATCAATTTTTATACGAAATCATCAACGAGTCATGTATGCAATCAAATATATTTATTATTGTAATTATTGTATCAAATCTTATAATTACATCCTCAACTTGATCCAGAAATCCTGTTTGTAAGAGCATTTATAGCTAGACAATTTTAAATATATTTCCTGTAAATACCTACCTACTTTGTCAACAAGATATATTTCACATTTAATTCCCTGTTCCAGTGCTCATTTAACTTTAAGATAATTTACGTACTCTGTAAATATGCCAAATGTATTAGATTATTATCATGTGACCCCAACAAACTGTAGTGTCCCTCCGTATGCCCCCCATTATGCCCCCTCCCGCATTGATAATTGGCATGGAATGCCAGTTTCACAAGATTATGCACTTGTGGTTTCAGAGGGTATCTGCCACAGAGTGACAACGCAACATCATCTTAACCTTAAGAATCATTTTTTTAGAGTTTAGACTTCATCTTGTATCGTGTTCCTAATTCTACATGTACTTTACTTTTTATTTACTGACTTAAGACAGCATTATATGCCAACTTAGCCATTAAACAATAAAATAGTATCTAATTAGGTATTTCATTTTGTATCTAGAATAACCATATCAGTTACTTTGAGCAACGATGAGCAAAGGGAGATACTTCCAGTTTGAAATCGATTAGCTTAAGGAATGTGAATAGAACTAGTGTACAATCTATGAAATATATTATGAAAATTTATTGTATTTCATAGCAAGAGAGCTAGTGTAATTTGACGCATTATTAAGATGAGCTAATTTCTAATGTATAGTTTCTACTGTTAACCAAATAAACAAAAGTTTAAACATGAATTACATCGCTGCGTGCATTTGCATCATTTCCCTCCCACCAAAATAACCATCAGCGTCTACGAAAGCAACCTTCCGGTTTGAAGCAACCCGCATTGAAGCATTCATTACCAGCATAAATATTTCAAAAGTCTGGAGTATCCCATGTTTTCCCCTATTTTTCATGTCCGACGACACTAGGAGAACAGCAAGGGAAATTCTGCTCCGTTTCAGTCTTTCATGTAAACGCATTGTTCAAGCATAGTGCATCTCAGAACATTTAGTCAAGGATCCCAAGATTTTGCATCTATTTTCATCAACCATCACGCATGCTCAGTGGTGCACAGTGCACCACAACCCGGCCTAACTTGAAAAATGAAAGTTTCGTCTCCATGGCATGGAAGATAAAGTAACATCAAATACGATTATTTTCCGAAAATCTCTGAAAATCTAAAATCCTAGAATCTAGAATCCTCAGTGTCTGCATTGGAGCCATGACGGCGAATCAGAAGACAGTGGAGAATACCCTTGAAGAACCTCTCGATTCCTTTCCATTGCCCCAAATGGAAAGATTGCCAGCCTTGATGGTAAGATGATAGATTAAAAAATAGTGTAAAAGATAAATACGAGTAAATTGTTTGGAGTAATGTGGGATGGAATTCTGTATTCTTTTTGCATGTAGACGCATGTGGTCTTGAAGAACATTTTCATTAAACTATCCGTTAATGACTTGAAACTCTGCCGTTCAGTTTGCAAAACATGGAACGCTGCAGCTAGCCCCGTTTTATCCCAGAAGAGTGTAAGAAAGTTTGGCAAATTCATTATGACAAGAGCAAAATACCCTCACTGTTGCGGTTGGTACGAGTCGCCGATAGAAGTAGACGAAGATACTTTGGAAGATGCGAAAACCTTTGTAAAATTCCTGGAACTGAGGGATCCTATTCTTGGTATTCCGTATAAAAACTTATTTTTTCGTACTGGTTTACTCGTACACACGCTCCCAGTCTGCCCTCAACTACAGAATACTATCACTTCACTTGATATTCCATTCGGAATTAATCACGTTCGCGGGTTGAAGCAATGTATTCAAGTACTGCCTTCCTTGAAAGAATTTACAGGCAGAATGTATTACAACTCAGATTTCAGTCAGGATTCTGAAAACAGTTTTAAATACTCAGAAACAAATTCGACGTCAAACAATAATTCCCTTCTGAAATATCTGCCAATTGAAGCAATAAATATCGAGATTACGTATCGCTTCAAGTTATCCATGGGTCAAGATTTAACTATGACGCAACAGGACATGATCGGCGAGGCGGATAATTTTAGCTACTGGTTAATTCAACGGGCTCCAAATCTAAAGGTAAGTAAATTGAATCTTGATGCATTAGCATGCATTGAATAACATCATTACATTAATTTCAATAATTGGTACTACAGAAACTCCACTTCTTCCGTGGCTTCTTCCGACCTCAAATAGACTTGAAGAAGGTTTCCCAGGAATACTTGGGAAGAGGATTCAAGAGTCTAGCTGTCGCTGCATTCACGTAAGATTTGCCGTCGTGTCAAAATGTAGTGATCGTCGTCAGAAACTACTGAGAAATTTCTCAGGACTGCATTTGGAAAACAACCTTTTTTATTAATATTCACAGTTACAATACAGTTACAAAAAAACCAACAGCTGCTCTTCAACATTTTCTGCGACTTCATTGTGCTACAACGCTACAAACACTAAAACTCCATGATGCGCAGGGTGTTGACTTGAAAGCATTATTTCAAAGTCCAGATTTTCCAAGAGCTACGTTACAAACTCTCCACATAAGGTTTGAGAGAAATTTGCAAGTCTCAGATTGTAACTACGAATTCGTAGATGATCTGTATGTGTTTACTGAGAAAAATCCAAACGACATGGAAGCCATAAATGAAAATGTCACTGGCGACTATCTAGACGTCTTTCCCTTACGCAATCCCTTGCACAATCTCCAGAACCTGGGCATAACCATCAAGACAGAAATCGTCATGCCATCCGATGTACTGGAAGCATCCTGGTCACATGACAGTTTGAAACCCACAAATAAACGATACAAGGCTGTCACTAGCAGAGTTTTCCCTAAAGTCAAAGAACTTAGTCTTCACGTCCAGTGCTCAGAATCCGAAATTGGCCAGGATTTAATAAGGGTTGATATCGTTCACCATTTAACCACGGCCTTTCCTGCAATAAAAAGTTTAACACTTCATGAAACCGACCCCTCACTCTTCAACGCTCTGTTACTCAGTCTTCCTCTCAATCTGGTGTCTCTAAAAATTGAAGGAGAGCGAAGCCGTTATAAAGTAACCGACACGGATCTACTAGCGAATGGCGCCATTTCCAGATTGCAAGGTGTGTGAGCATATGATTGTGATGTGATGTTCTTCACTTTGTTTTGAATCTTAATTGACTACTTTAATGCGTTTTTTCAAAAGCTCTTCGAGAATTCAGCTTTAACCAATGGTGGTACGTTTTCACGGATTCAATGATATTTGAAGGATTTCTCCAACTTCCATTACTTAAGATCGTCAAGTTCCCATTTTCAAGACAGGTCAGTCGCTTTCGTATTCTGTACTAGGTTTGGAGCATTAGAAGGTTCGAACAAACGGCTTTTTACGTGTCCTAATGTTCTAACTTCACTGATCACAGGGTAGGATACACTTCACGGAACATGTATTGGACGAGTTACAACGTCATGTGGACATATATGAATGTAAGTTTACTTCTCATTTTAATCCAAGGGTCAGATTCACTACTACGTGTCATTTTAATCAACTCGTCTCATTTGACCGTATGTAAATTAGATAATAACCATTGAGTTTACTTTTAAGGCTGTCCCTGGAATGCAAACCGTGGCAGAGCGATTTTATAGGGAGCATCGTGTCCGTCCGTCTGTCCATGTGTGTTACGTCCTTCAACACGATATCTCCCGATCGGATGATCGTTAAGACATGGGGTTTGGGTTTGCGGCATTCTATTATAGCACATGGTCTAGACCAGAAGCATACATTTTCATAGCGGGTTCCTCGCGGGTGTCCCTTGTTAGAACTGCATTATTTGCTTTGACATGTCATGAACGAATGAACGAGGTTCTAAAAGGCTTGGAAACGCTCATAGGGAATTATTATATACCAGCTTCTGCTAGTTGTATCGCGTAAATGCCCGGCTGTGGAGTAACACGAGTGGGAGCGAAGATCTGCTGTACCAACACCGAATTATAACATTGCTTTTTACTTACTGAACTTGTTGTAGAAGGTCTTATTAAAGTATACCGAAGCTTCACCATCAGAGGGAGTCACTGTTGTACCCATCATTTTAACAGCTTCTTTCCTTACGTTAGAGTCTTTTGGATCGATTTGGGTGCCAGGAGGATGAGTGTTTCAAAATACAAGACGTTCCGAATGGCTTTGCGAGTGTGCAGACGTGAAGAAATCTATGGGCAGGACAATATAAGGACAAGCTTAAGAAAGTACTTCTAATTATATAATACACCGATGGTAACAGTAGTTTTCGTAAAATTTACGACTGCTCACTGGCTTCAAAAGTCTTATTTTTAGTAAGTCGCTCTGTAAAAGCGATCTTAAGAATAAATATAATCATAAAACTTATCTGCGTTGCTGGATTTCAGTCAAAAGTGAATAGAATGCTTCAAGGTAAAGAAATCCTTTGCAGACTGAATTAAGTTTTTTAACCAATGCCCCATTCCATTGAATAAAAGATCACCAACTTATCAAGCATCAAAGCGCTTTAACTTGCAACAAGAAAAGCCTAATTAGATTAGTTTTTGATAAAATTTTATTCGATACGGGAGTTTCAGGAATATCAGGTTTCTAGTGAATACTGGACGACACTAAAATGAGCATTTGTGAAGACCAAAGCGAGTATTTGGTAAAGTTATATTAGCTTTAAACTAAAAGCTCCGGTTATACTTACATTTTTTCATAGAAACGTCATAAAAACTTCAAAGAAGTAATGATGTAGGGATAGGGATAACAACGGTTACCATAGTAGCGTCATAGATTCTATGAAGTTTTTATGAAAAAATGTAAGTATAACCGGAGCTGAAGTGTTAATTATATGTTATTGTATTTTTACTTGTAGGATAGCATGTCCTAAAAAATATGATGCAAGTTGATGGACGTATAGTTTGATTTAAATACGACTCCAACGCATCCATTTGTGGGAAAAGTCAACCCTGCCGCTACGTGCCAAAAGCCCTGTCTATACTTAATTTTTTTCACTTCACACGCACAAAAACTTCATAAAATTTATGAGGCTACCTTAGCAACGGGTATTTATACTTATTTTCACACACTGACTGCATAATTCTTTCATTTGTTTTTCACAGCAAAATCTATGAACTGTTGTTTTCCCCGCCTGTAAAGCGTCGTTTATAGTAGGGAATAAAAATAAAATAATTTAGCACGAAAATATATTTTCGAATTTTCTATTTATACTCAATGTTAAGGTATAGAAGGATTCGAAAAAATTATTTCGCGCTAAAGTTTTTTCCTTAGTTACGCTCACTATTCGTGAGATATTTTATGTTTATTCCCTAGTATAAACGACGCTTAAAGCTTGTATGAAAAAAAGTATAAATGGCTTGCTATGAAAGTTTTGTGAGCTGTTCCGTATCTATGACGCTTTTGTGCGTATGAAGTGAAAAATAATTTATAGACGGTTACTTCCCAAATGGCCAGAACATGAATTCGCCAGTTTTCAAATGGCCAGATTTGACGTCGCCACACGTCTCAAATGGCCAGATTTGAAATCGCCACATTAATATTTTTTTAGATATTTATCGACAGCTTACGATGTTAAGCTTGTTGTTTTGATTTAATTGAGTCAAACAGTCAAAGCTCAGTAAAAACGCTAAGGTTGTTGCCAGACTAGGGAAGAAGAGGATTGTTTAATTTGTGAGCTCTCTTATCATGGAATCCCAGAGAGGTAAACCGTTATTGTCACATCAAGGTTACGTGTATACCCTTAATAATAAGGGGGTAAGTGAACGTTGGCGGTGTACTCAACGAGTTTCGAAGTGCAAGGGAAGTGTGCCAAAACGTAATGACGGAACAATAGTTCTTGGTAAGGAACATAACCATGGACCACTTCCAATGGAAGGAACCAAGAGAAGAATTCGAACAAACATAAGAAAATTAGCAACCGAGCCGAGCATCCAGAAATGGCACCACAGCTATAGTTTATGAGGATGTACTATGTTCTCAATCTGCACCCACACGATTTTCGAGAAAATGATAAATGTGGCGATTTCGAGGTGTTGGTGTGGCGACTTCTAATCTGGCCATTTGAAAACTGGCGAATTCATGTTCTGGCCATTTGAAATGTGGCATTTTGGGGTTTACCGTATAGACAAGGCTAAAGTCTCTTTACCCAGGGAAGTTGAGCTAATAGATGTGATGATTGGGTTGTTGTATTTATTCTCAAAATGGGTGCCATATCTGACTCCATTTTTTTCTTGCAGTTGGTATCGAGTCACACTAACCGCAGTGAAAGCATTACAGAGTGCATAGATTACACTAAAGGAAAAATCAAGACAATTTCAGCCGGATAATCATCAAATTCAACGAGCGTTCAAGAAGGAGCAACAAAAGGTGCTAAACGTTTAAAGCTGGAACACTTCCCGTTGATTGATTCACAAGAAAACATGCGAATTATGCAGTATAGTCACAGATTACTAATCTCATTTCTGTATTTCCATTTTAGCTTCGGGAGATGCAGAGACAGTTGGATTCAGGTGAAGTCATATGTGGTAAATCATTGAAAATTTACAACAAAATGATGTAGAAGCTTTTACAAACCAGCTCATTGACTGTAGAGTGGGAATAAAGTTAAATCAAGAATATGAGGGACTGGACGAATGATAATGAAGAATGTGGCATCCTCTACCGGAGTGGAGAGACTGCCTGGTTGCAACGAAGGAGTGGTTGAGTAGATGTACGAATTTTAGCACAGTAAAGTTCGCAATGAATAGTTCACAAGTTAACCTGGTTGAATGTTTCAAACGCAAATTAATTTGCAGTTTCATAATTCAGCAATAAATACTTTATCAGTCATACATGTATGAAATGAATTCCATGTCAGTATCCTAGTGATCCAGGGGTTGAAAATCAAAAGTTTGCAGGATTTTCTACCTAACATTTATTCACAGAATATTTCTGAAAGTCTACAGTGGAAAACATATTGCATAACTTTAGCAGGAAGAGCTAAGACCAACTCGTTATATAACTTAGCACAGGATTTCGTACAGGATACACACGTAAAAATGCGAAAGAAGACTATTTACATATATATATATATATATATATACAAGCAGTGAGCCCTGCGCAAGCGCGGATGAACCCACTCAGGTCATAAACGTAATAATCATCTTCTTAGTGTTATTGACTGATTCACCTAGACTTAAACACAGTTTTTATAAATAATACCATAAATGAGTTTTAATTCTCATCAGAATCTTCCGCTTTTCCACCAACATTTTTTTTTGCACTAATTCTGATGAAAACTCATTTATCGTATCATTTCAAGGAAAAGTTAAGGTCTTCGTTGATGTGTAACCTACTTTTAAGTCAACGATGGCCGCGCAAGCGTGGCTAAAGCCGTGCAAGTCTTCCATGTCGTTATCATTTATTAACGTTAAGTTTATTCCCCCTGAATACTTGCGCACTTTCTATGAATAATGCGATCAATGAGTTTCATTTTCCACCACCTTTCGCTTTTCCGTCAACATTTTATAATCATGCAACCTCTCTCGTCTTTTGCAGTTTTCAATCTTTTCAATTTATGATATCTCAGATTAAAACTCAGTTAACGTGCAATTATAGTAAGCGTACAGGTGTAGCTTGATAAATTATCTACGTGAATCAATGAATACGTGAATTAATGATAATGAAATTCAAAATTCTGTATTGTTTTACACGTGGGGTTTTCGTTTCTACATGTATCAGTTACGACCCCAAGGCCTCAGTTTTTCTGTAATTTTTATGCCCCAACTATAACACCGGTACGTGTGTAAGGGACTTAAAGAAAAAACCGTTAAACGTTAAGCCAACGAAGCCCTGAATGTCGAACCGAAACTATCGAATAATTTCGCTTCTGCATAACAACTTCCCATTTAAAACGTACCGGGTTCTTAATTATGTCTTGTTTCTAGGGGCAGTAGTTAAATTGTGGCGCGAATACGGTAATAATACTTAATTTTTAATTGCAATTATTAACTACAGTGTTGATCAAAATTAACAAAACGGTTCATATCAGTCAGAATAAAAAGATTATCTTTCTCCTAAAGCAAACCGCATAACTGTGGATTACGTTGTTCGCTTGCAAAAGGGAGCCACAGGATACTCAAAAATGGGTGAAATTTGAATAACTTTTTTATAAGGAGGTTTGATATATGGCGATTATTACTGATCTGCTTTACAGGCTTATTTCCTGCTACTTTCTTACTGTTGTAGCCTGTGTTCCTCGTTGATTTCCTTATGCCATTTTAAGTTCTGTGATTCAACAGATACCCCGTGTTTAGCAAGCAGCGTTCTTCCAGAGAATCTATTCTTATTTGTTTATCTTCGTAGAAAATTTGGCTAGCAATTTAATGCAAATTTCAATATCTGGATTGGCACGACTGACTATCCTGAATCGGGAAAGAAACCCGATCATGGCATTCTCAGTATCACGTCTACATTTGGTGCTACAAGTGTTGCTTGCTGTTATTAAGCTGCCGTGGTGGTCCATGCAAAGTCCAGGATGCCGATTCTTGAAGAATTTTACCACGATTCTCCAGGAACTTTGAAAGCGGCACAAAAAATTTTAATTGATCATAACATTTTTCGTGCCGCTCATGACGCTGAGCCATTAACGCTAAACCGAAAGGTAATTAATCAAAATTAGCATTTATCAACCTTTTAGCGCAGCAGCATCTGCAATCCTCAATTTTCCCTCATAGCGAATCAACAAATGTCAAGTTTGTGTAGATTGGAAAACGAACCATTTCAAAATAATCCTCGGGAGTATGATCCCTGGTTCCAAAACTCAGCTCTATCCTCTGTTTATTTCTCATTTCAATCTCTTGCTTTCCTAAAGAGATTCTCCCTTTAAAGAACCACACGATAAGACTTTTGAAAATCCACACAAAACCGGCCTTGCCTTCCTCATCTTCTTCCTCATCATATTCCGCTATCGGCTCCCATCCCTGTCCATCCGTCCGTCCACCAACAAGAAAATAATAATTGCCATCCAACCCAGACCCTTGTTAATCTCGCTAATTTGCCATATACTTTCCCAAGGCGCAATTCAATCTCATCATCCTTCCCACAGTTTACAAACATGATAGTCCCTCAACAACCACCATTTTCTCAACGAAAACATCAGCATCCTATTTCGCTTCTACCTCAAAATACAGACTTCCATCAGTTCCACCACCAACTCACTGGACAACATGTCCAGAGGCTAAACCCTCTTCTTCTCATCATCATGTCTTCCCCCTTCTTCTTCAATTTCTTCCAGATAAGCATTGATTGCAAATATTACTCGTTCCATCCTTAACTTCACAGCTTCACCTGGAATTGATTAGGACTGCACGAGAGCTAGAGACAAGAAGGAGCTTTAAATGCTCTCACTTCCCTCCGCACCCCAACCCTCCCACCTCCCAGTTAAGCTTGACCTTTAATAATTTCTCTTCTTCTTGTGTATATAAAGTAGTCATCGTAAAGCTGTCGTCTCGCTTTTCTGTACAAGATTCTCTTATTCTTTCCCTATTCATTATTGATTTCATTCTCTTTCTCCCCAATCCTAGGTTCATTCATGCTTGCACAATTTCTTTTATTCGCTTCTTGCTCTTTGATTGGCAGGAGCCAGCGCACCTGTAAGAATCCAACTTGTTTTTTCCAACCTGTGAAAGACAATAGGCGACAATCACTAGACTTGTTTCATTTTATTCCCGAATAATCCCTCATTAACTTTAAACAAGCTATTGGCATGCGAATCCATTTAAACTTCTCCCACCCTTCCTCCTCCTCACCCTTCTTATCTTTGAACTAGCCTCAAGCCTTGGCAGTCTCCGTAGCTAAAACTATATTACTTACTTCCCAAAACTGCCGTTACTTTTTCAATGGGGTTAAGTGTCCAGTAAAACTCTTCCGTTCTGCTTTCCTAACGCTTTTTCTCTCAGCTATTAGTATTTGTCCTTAGAGCATTCTAAATTGTCTTCCCTTACTAAAAGTTAGAGACTTCTAAGGATTTAATTCAATTTTTTCTTTCACATCCTCCCTCCTACTAAAAATTTTATGTCCTTTGTAATTGCTTCTTTAGGATAGAAGTCATTTCGCAAAATAGCATAATTAGCCCTTGTTAATCTAGCTAATTTGCCATATACTTTCCCAAGGCGCAATTCAATCTCATCATCCTTCCCACAGTTTACAAACATGATCCAACAACCACCATTTTCTCAACCAAAACATCAACATCCTACTTCTCTTCTTTCTACCTTAAAACCCAGACTTCCACCAGTTATATCACCAACTCACTGGACAACATGTCTATAGGCTAAATTCTCTTCTTCTCGTTATCATGTCTTCCCCCTTCTTCTTCAATTTCTTCCCGATAAGCATTGATTGCAAATATTACTAGCAATGAATAAAACTCCGTATTTTATTAATTTCTAGCTTACAGCTGAGTCCAGAGCATATGCAATCAAATTACAAGCAAATTATCAAAAAGCTGTAGTGGCGGCCAAAAATGATAAAATGCTTACATCGTCCTTTCCACATGATCCTGATTGCGAAGATGGTGAAAATATTTGGAGCAAAGTCGGCAATAACTCAGTTGCATTCACGAATGGTATGTTGAAATAGCTGACTACAACTGGGAAAAACTGGAGAGAAATGAAAACGAAGCAGTTGGTAAGTTGGAAAGCCCTATGCCACACAAGCCCTTTTGCTTTCCGGTTTTCCCAGGCATATGATTCTCGATAGCTCCGGTATTTGTTGTCCGATTTTCAAACTTTGTGCACGAAAAGGTAACTAAGAGATTAGGAACCTCATGCCATCACATTTGACCTCTGACCCAGGTCAGGTCAACATTGACCACAGAGGTCATGACGTTTAACTAACATGTGAAGATTGTTCCTGAAATATTTTTACAACCCTCTGACAAATTTAAAGAAAATCGGACTGAAAATCTTTGACCTACGAAGTTAAATTCAAGATTTTTGAAGATATCTCCGATATTTTTTTTCCAATTTTCTTCCGATTAGTCAGAGGGTCGTAAAAATTTGTCAGGAACAATCTCAACGTGCTAGTTTGACATCATGACTTCTGTGGTCAGTGTTGACCTGACCTGGGTCATAGGTCCAATGTGATGGCATGAGGTTCCCAATCTTTTAGTGACCTTTTCGTGTAAAAAGTTTGAAAATCGGATAACAAATACCGAAGCTATCGAGAATCTCTTACCTGGAAAAACCGGAGAGTCAAAAAGTTTGTACTATGGTGCCAAAATACAGCTCTGACCTTTGCTACAAGTTATCTTGTTATTTGACGCATTTCTATAATTGGTGTCATCTTTGTTTGCAGGCCATTTTACACAAGTAGTATGGCGTGGTAGCAAGGAAATAGGAGTGGGAATTTCAAGCTCGGGGACAGATGAAGCGCCTTGCGTCGTTGTAGTTTGTAGATACAATCCGCCTGGCAACATGGAAGGAGAGTATCCACTAAATGTTGTAGCTAAAAATCCGTAAACTTCAATAAAAATACTTACGAAGCAATACGAAAGTTGGCAATGATTGCGTAAGCAGCGTGAGCTGAGGTAACTGTGGTTGCAACTCTTGATTAAAGCGTGGGAATAATAATCCCTGGTGCACCCAAGCGAACTATTTCAGATCCTTGAAAGCATGGGTTTTTATATAATAAGGGATAAATGAATTACCAAGGCAAACACGCTCATGCAAAAGCCTACGAATTCAGGCAGCTTGTTGCTTTTTTAATTTAAATCAAATTCTTTAGGGCACTTCTTACATCACGATTACACATGACACACAAACTAGTCTTTGAAAGAATTTTTAATCTGCCTTACGCTTTGATAATTACTGATCACACCAGATACAATCCAAAATCATTGGGGCCATTCAAAATTCAGTAATAGCACACACAATAGTGAATTACTTTATAAAATATGGTGGTACACAGTGTATACCGTCTTACTCTCTGGATTGATAACCAAATACAAAAAATTGTTCACATGTTTTCTAGAAAACAAGAAATTATCCCTTGAGTAATTCTCGAGCTTCGCAGAACAAATTTTTATGACGACTGAATTAATGCTTATATTATTCCTTTTGAATGAGTCTGCGACTGTTTTAGGAAATTTTTCCAAATCATCAGATGCTGGCTTCACATCCTGCTTAGATACAGATATCAAATTTTTGTATAAGATTTTCGCCATTTCCACATAATTTCCTATGTTGTCTTCGTACTGGCAGAGGGAGCCACCGAGTACAAAATGTTGAAAGAGCAAGAATAGAAATTCTTTCTTCTCATCCTCAGTGTACATATTCTTTAATTCTTCGTCTTCCAAGTTATTCGAGGTTGTTTCCGGAGTCAAAAAGTCTTGAATTAACAACTGAAATAAGGTATGCTGTACAATATCTGTGCCGTATATCATCTTTCATAAACCTTGCAAAGTCTTACCTTTCTCAACTCATTTCCTACTTCTATAGGAAACTCATCATGAATCCCTGAATCAGGGATAAGGTACTCCGGCATACACTGACAAATGTGACCCGTACTTCTTGCAACTTTGCTCCCGTTCAATGTGAGACGATCAAACAACTCGATTGTTGTGAGACTACAGTGTACCTTGTCATACTCCACGCTTTCCATTTTCACTGCTATTGCACACAATGTAACATTTATATATGTCCAGACGTGAATAATAAGGGCGAAACGCATACATTTTAGCAATTTACTTACAAATCGGAGAAAACTGCCTGTATGGATCCACACGCAACAACGTATTTGCAACCTCATGGCTACCAAAGAAGTCCTGCCACCAAAAGAAATACAGTAATTGTGGTCAGATATTGATATAATTACTGAAAGAGCCACATTAAAGAATATGTAGACAACTTACTCTCACGAAATCCTCAAGAAGGTAAGGCTTAAATTCCTGATCGAAATAATATCCTTGTATCTTCATGCCATCTAATATGGACCTGAAAATAATCATAATACAAACACGACGTGATGGTAAACGAAAGTCAAGTTAACATTCTGCAAGGTTCTGAATATTTATAATTTTCTGTTACCATTTTTCAAGTAGATCTTGCTCTACCTTTTTCTTGAAGAATCGATCACAAACTTCTGGTAAACATCCGAAGGAAAATCTCTGTTCTTTAAACATTTCAATTATGGTTTTATTTAAAGGATATCTTCATATTAAAATTGACAATCACTTGCTTTCTGCAAGGAATAACCGAGTTTACAAGCTCCTACAATGAGTTACTGGTTCCAGTTCTTTAGTGATTTAATTATTTTTTCTGGTAACCACGGTGAAATGATTCGCTAGGGAATTCCAGAATCCAATATGAAAACGTTTGGTAAATTGACATCGACACGTCAAATCGTCGACAATGATAGTACTCCTTTCTCTCGACAGAGGAACAAAAGGGACAAAAGTTAAATTTATGTGTATGTGCAGTTACAACAACCTTACATCTGAAGTGCTAATGTTAACTAATTAAAGGTGTGTGAGGACCGATACTGTATATACACATGAAACCCCTACTTTGTACTCGCCACAGATCAGACAGAAAAATATAGAAGACTGAGCGTTGACTTGATGTGTGTAAAGCTGGAAACCTACGACGGAAAAACTTTTTTCAGTTTTTTGTTCCAAGGGAAAATTCACCTTAATAGATCTGATGGATGCACAGCATACTCGCAGTGAAGCCGGAGTTGTCGGTGAACTTTTGATTTTCTCCTTCTTCATGTTTACGCTACCGTTTGTAGCGTATTTTGTAACAAAAGATTACGATCCCAGTGGAATTTTCTTGCCGGTAATTGCTGCAGTTATCACTGTTTGGATAATCATTGCCATTTACGTATATCGAGCTTACCGCGATAAGTTCAACTACCAACACCAAGGAATAGAAGATACTGACAAGAAAGATCAGTAATCATCAAACCGTAAGGCAACTTAAAAATTCTATAAAAGACTAGTTTCTTGTGTAATCATAGAGTATGAAGTACACTATTGCTGATTAATGTAATGTTCATTATCTTTACAGATTTTCGATGCTATTATTTTCATTCTTCTTTCATCAAACAAATCTAAAATCATAAGTTACCAAGGAATAGCCTGGTAGTTTTGAGACTAATTATATACTAACCAACGTTTAGCATATAGGAGTATACCTAGGTAATCCAGAAATCATTATGGATAACGCAAGCAGTGTAGATGACGGAGCTGCATCGTCCTCCAAAACAAATCTTACAAAAGAACAATTAGAGAGAATAGAAAGAAACCGCGAGCAAGCTAAAAAGAGATTACTTGAAAAGTCCAATGCAGTTCAAGAGGTCATGGCAGCGTACAAAATCAATAGTCACATAATTAACGAAGCAGGAATGAGTGGACCTCCTATAAAAAAATCCAAGTCCGCATATGAGCAACGGATGGAAACAGATCTTCAAGATGCCGTTAGCACAGGAACTATAGTTAGAATTCAAGGAACGAAGCTGATCGATACTGGTGGTGGATTTTTGCTCGAAGAGAAGGATTTAGTGGTACCGGAAGATGAGGAATTCAATATTGTCAGAGAACCAGCAGCAATTGCACCTACCGATGCTCCAATCTGCCTAGAATGCAAAAAAGAATTTTCCGAGTCTTTCCTCTTCAAACAGTTCGATCATCGTGTATGCGATGCTTGCAGGTAATATTTGACAATTTCATTTCATCTAATGATCTAATTCTTGAACTGCACATTAAAATTAAAAATCATCATGGTTTTGCAGAGATACGGAAGAGAAGCACGGATTTGTAACTAGGACAGATGCTAAAAACGACTACCTACTCAAGGATGTTGATTTGGACAAGAGAGAACCAATACTTAAATTTCTGTTACGGTATGATGTTCAGCATTACATAGCTACCTACGTTGCAAGCCGTGGTCATCCTTCAAATTTATTCAAATGCTAATACATCATTACCTTACAGGCCGAACCCTCATAATGCTCGTTGGGGAGACATGAAGCTATATCTTCGTGACCAGGTAAAACCGATTTGGTTATTCCAAGATACTGAAATCTGGATGCTTGCAGATTTGAAAGAACTAACTGGCCTTGATTCCACGTATTTCAGATAGAGAAACGAGCTTTAGAAGTTTGGGGAACATTCGAAAAAATCCAAGAGCAGCACGAGCTTCGAGAAGAGAACAGAGTCAAAACAAAATTGAAAAAGTTTGGCAAGAAGATGAAGAATCTACGAATGGAAGCTCGTAGTAGTTTGTACACAAGAGATTTGTCCAGTCACGAACATTCCTGGGGACCAGAAACCTGTATTGATAGCGATGAAGACATGTACAGTCATAAGTGTATTGACTGCGGGGTGGAAGAAACATACGAAAAAATGTAATGTTATTTAATATGCTTATAATTTCTCACTTACAGCTGTAGGAAATTTTTCTACCGGTATTGCAAATTTCTTCGCTGCATAAAATCATTACTAAAGTCTTGTGTATCTTAAAATCGAATATGTAATTACAAGATAAAAAATCGAGGTTTTTTTGAATATATTTACAGCATTACACTTGACTCCGTAGTATGTAATAACACCATCTACGTGGATCCTGATAGACGCCGGATCACAATTACCATTGTTATCAGTCTCTAATTCTTGCTGCATTGAAGGGTCTCCCATCATTTAATGTTGTGCGTACTTGGGTTCTATCGTTAAGCCGAAACTACCCCACGATGATACTGCTTAACTGGGAGAGTTTTCTGGTCCCTTCGCACTGTGCTGGCTTTCTAGGAAGCGATTATGCCTTTTATTTCATTTATTCATTACTCTCAGATCCGTAGGCCCATTCCACTGTCGGAATAGCATGCGTTTTCAGCACTCGTCTCTTATGTTGTGTTATGCCGGTTTGCGTCGAACATTCCATGTGCAGCCTAAAACGTACAACATCTGCTTTTTTATCGGAACTTGGTAAAGTAATCAGAATTTGACAAAATTATACTCAACTAATTACTGCTTCTTTCAGTTCAGGGTCACAACAGCTTTGCTTTGGGAATATATACGGCAGCCAAATTAGTCACTTGTATTTCCATCCGATGCGCTTCAACATTGGTGGAGAGGAGACACCACGAATTCCTAACTTTGTGCAATAACATTGCTGCTAAACTTTAAACGTTACGGAAGCGGTTTTTTCATTAAGTACCATTCAGGGTTTCTCTCCTCAAAATATTTGGACCAAGTTATCGTAAAGTGTACAGCTGGTTGCCAATCTTTTTCAAAGCTAATAAACTTAGGGCCGAATTTCTCCCTTTCTCACTGACGTTAAACTTGTTCAGTTTCGCGCATAAGGATTGTGCTCTGCGAAGCTTCTAGTCGCCATAAAAAGTACAGGGTGAGGTGCTATGGCTTTGATGCTTGTAGGTATAAAATAATAAACACTTACATTCATATACGTCCAAGTGACGCTGTAACGCATCCAAGGCAATATCAGTGAACTCTATCCTCCCCTTTTGATTAGTAAAGACAAGAAATTAATACACACACAAATATCCCATTATTTACACAGTTACCGAAAACGTATAGAAAGACAGACCCGTCTTGAGAATGGCAATTTAAGAATTCTAAGTAAAGGAAGTTTTAGAAATCCTTCAAATATTATTGCATCAGTAAACTCGTAGCACCATTCCTTGAAGCTGAATTCTTTCAGATCTGCAATGTCAGAATGCAAACTGCAATTAACAGTTGAGACAAGCGTCAAACCTGTGAGTGTCACAAGGTCGGAAGACGACGTACAAGATATTACATTTATTATTTCAATTCGATTTAAATTTGATGCTCACACACCTTGTAATCTAGAAAGGGCGCCTTTTGCCAAAAAATCGTTGTCTGTCACTGTAAACCAGGAAGTCATTCCTTCAATTTTTAGCGACTCTAGATTTGCAGGAACGTTAAGAACAACTGCATTGTATAGTGAAGGGTCTATCTTGTATAGGGTCAAATTTTTTAATGCAGGAAATGCCGCAGGTAAATGTTGAACGATATCAACTCTGATGGAGCCGTAGCATATGCCAGATTCTGAGCACTGGATGTCAAGACTAAGTTCTCTGACTTTAGGAAAAATTCTGCTGGTGACAGCCATATACCGTTTGTTTGTGGGTCGACCGTCGATAAACCAGGATGCTTCCAATAATCCTGGTGGCATGGCTATATGTTTAACAATGGTTATGCGTAGGTCCTGCAGATTGTGTAAGGGATTGCGTAAGGGAAAGACGTTTAGATAATCGCCAGGGACATTTTCATTCATGTCCTCAGTTTCGTCAAGGTTTTTTTCAGTAAATACGTAGAGGTCATCCAAAAATTCGCAGTTACAATCTGAGATTTGCAAATTGCTGGATAACCTTATGTCGAGTGTATGTAACATAGCCCTTGGAAAATCTGGACTTTGAAATAATGCTTTGAGGTCAACATCAGTCCTATTATGGAGCTGCAGGGTCCGTAGCGTTGTAGCACAATGCAGTCTCAGAAACTGTTGAAGAGCAGTTGTTGGTTTCCTTGTTACTGTATTAGAGCTATACATGTTGTGAAAAGAAAAAACTAATCATCAATGCTTTCTTAAAAATGATCATTTCATTGCAACCACTTGGAAAGTCTTACATGAACGAACTGATACCTAAACTCTTGAAACCTGGTCCTCTGTATTCCTGGGTTATCCTTTGGAGCTCTATTCCAGGTCTGTAGAAATTATGAAAATGAAAATTCTATAAAATAAAAGTACAGAACAGAAATTATACCATGTCCCCATATGTTATGTGCACTCTAAGCATATTTGTGAGCTTAGATTCTATTTTTACCGTTAGATTAGGGGACCGTCGAATTAACCAGTAGCTGAAAGCATCCGCCTCAAGGAGGTAATTTTCCTGTGTGGTAGTAAATTTACCCTGACCAGACGGTAGCTTCCAAGAGGTTACTACGCGGATAGTTACTTCCTCAAGTGCAAGATCTTTTCGAAACAAAATAGTGCTTGAAGTCGCTGATTCTTGTGGATTTTGAAAATTATTCTCAGAATCCTGCCGCAAACTCAAATCATAGAACATTTTGGCTGTCACTCCCTTCAACGAAGGCAATGCTTGAATACATTGCTTCAACCAAACTAGTTGGTCAATATAGATGGGAATATTAATTGTAGTAACAGTATCTCGAAAATGAGGGGACAACGGTAGCATGCTTGTCAGTAAAAACGTATGAATAACAAAGTTTCGGTACTGAAGACCTAGAACTGGATCTCGCTGGCCAACGAACTCTACAAACGATTTCGCGTCTTCCAAAGTTTCTTTTTCTACTTCAACATTACTTTCAAACCATCCCCAACAATGAGGATGTTTCGCTCTTTTCTTAATGAATTTTCCAAACTTTCTAACGCTTTTCTGGGATAAAACGGACCGGGCTGCGGCGTTCCATGTTTTGCAAACGGAGCGACAGAGTTTCAAGTCGTTAACGGATAGTTTAATAAAAATGTTCCTCAAGACCACATGCGTCTACATGTAAAAAGAAAAGAGAATGCAATCCCGCATTACTCCAACCAACCAACTTGTGTTTCTCCTTTATACTATTTCTATGTAGTCTTTTTTACTCTATCGTCTTACCATCAAGGCTGGCAATCTTTTAATTTGGGGTAATGGAAGGGGGTCGTGTGGTTCTTCAAGAAGGGTAGTCTCCACTGTCCTGTGATTCTTCGTCATGGCTACTAGGTGCTATAAAACTCAGACAAGGAGGATTCGAGATGTTCGGATTTCAGATTTGTAGATATTTTCCGAAAATAATCTTGAATAACGTAATAAATTTATCTTTCATGAAGACGAAATTGTGCTTTTTCAAGTTTGGCCGGGTTGCGGTGCACTGTGCGACACTGAGCATGCGCGACGGTTGATGAAAATAGTCTGAGGATAACGTGAAAAACATCTTCAACGACATATTCTGGGATGCATTATGCTTGAACACTGCGTTCTTTGGATGAAAGATGCTGCTGTTTTCCGAGTATCGTCGGTCACAAAAAAGGGGATGTAATGTCGGACCCTCCACTCCTCCAGACTTTGAAATATATATTCTGGTAATAAATGCATCAATGCTACTTGCTTCCAAGCGGCCGGCTACACTTCACCTCTTTTCTCTGCGAAACAAGAGTATTTACAAGTACAAAAATTGTGAGCTAAATGCTCTTGTGTAGAACCAATCTTGTTGAGGGTGTTTGAGAGCGCGGAACCAGGTGGCGCCAGTTTGAAAGACGTTGTGATCCCCTCGGTTTGACATGGACCGTGATGAAGTTAAATTGGACACGAGTGCATCGTCTTCCCACGCATCGACTATCTTGAGGGTGGACGTCGGCGCTTCTTTGATGAGGACGGACACAAGGTTGGAGACCTTTGCACGGTTTAGCGCTGTGTCAATTGATACTATTCCGTAATAGAATATTTCATTGGACCATGGAACGCCGACAGTACAACTTTGTCGGGTGCCAAAGGCTTCTGGCTCGGGTGTTAAAGAGCTGTGAACTAAAATCCCTTGGACACCGAAATTGTCATTCATGAGAGCCTCTCGGGAGGTGTAGCAACGAATCTCGTATCTGGATGCTGTGAACACAATAAGAAAAATATTTATTAGACAAAGCTTGGAAAGCAGGGGTGACAAGTATTTCTTGGGGATGTGAAGAGCGTCGCGGCTGCTTTACTTTTTTACAAATACAAATATGTACTGTACAAGGTGGAGGAGAGTATGAGGGATTTGGAAGAGAATATCTTTGCCTTCTTTGGAAGGAAAAGCTATTGTACTCAAATCAAGCCAATTTAGAAGAAGACTTTCATCCGCTTCGAATATACGCTTTTGTATTTGTAATAAGAGAGCAGAAGCAAATCTGATTGAGTAATTTAACTTTGAAGAGAGAGCAGGATTCAGTATGTGCATACCTTTGCCTTTATCAAAATCCCCGCCTGGAGCCGTCCAACTCAGTTTAACCTCGGAAGTGGAATCAACAACTCTCTCAACCCGTAAATCAGTTACGCGACCTGGTGGATAAGGATCGTAACCGAAGGGTACGCCTTGCTTAATTTCAAAAGATGATCCCGCAACCTTTCGGGAAAATGATCCTGTTGGGATTGTTGCAATGTGAGGAATAGTGCTTCCGCAACAATTTGGCACATCTGCAAACAGGTGAACACGACACAATTAACAGAGTACTACATCAAGTTTTTAGGTTTGATTCTTGAAGAAATTTAATAATTTGAGCTTAGTTGGAATACGTAGATGGCGTTAGTTGTGTTTAAATTTGCAGATTAGACTTACCAAGAGACCCGCGGGTAATGTTGGTATGAACGGGAACAACGGCTTGTCCTTCGTTATCGTTAATGTTGACAATGACGCTAAAGAGTCCAGGGTTGGAGCCAAGTTGAGTGAAATAAGCAGAGTAGATTCCGTCACCCCAAGTAATGTCTGGATCTGTTGTAGGGAAAGACAATGACAAAAGATTTTTTTAAAATTTTGCTCAAAAAAAGAGAAGATGATTTGACATGGCAGAGCTGAGAGCGATGGTAGATTTGTGCACACCGTGTGTGTCTGCTAAATGGTCTATTGTTAAGTTGTAGAGAATATAAACGGTTTAGCGCGCTGGGAGCGTAAATACTAAGACTTTTACTCCCTCAGGGAGATAACTACAAATTCATCCATCTCTCACTCTCAGTCTCTATCTTCTCGGGACAATTATCCCGTAGAGAAGGAATTCATAAGTAATTATATACACAAGTTGATTACCTCCACTTCCTGTGTCCAAAAGACGAACTTGGATTGAGCGAGGACCGTGCTGCAGGAGGCCTGGCAAGGTGACGGTAGCTGTAACATTGGCATTGAGAACTGGTAAATTCCCTTGCAAAACTTGAGCGTAGAGCAAAACCACTTGAGCTGACAATGAGCCTGTCAGTTACGCGACCTGGTGTATAAGGATCGTGTCCCTGTAACATGCCGCTGTCGAGAGAAAGGGTTGTGCGACAATTGTCGACGATTTGATGTATTGTTGTCGATTTACCAAACGTTTGCAGATTGGATTCTAGAATTCCCGTTAAGCTTGTCATTTCACCGTGGTTACGAGGAAGAATCATTTAATCAATAAAGAACTGGAACAGTAAATCATTTTACGAGCCTGGAAACTCGGCTTTATCTTATAGAAATCAAGTGTTTGTCAATTTTAATGAAGGTAACCTTTATATAAATAAAACCATAATTTAAATGTTTAAAGAACAGACATTTTCCTTCGGATGTTTAACGGAAGTTTGTGATCGATTCTTTAAGAAAAAGGCTCAACAAGATCTGCTTTAAAAATGGTAGCAGAAAATTATAATGGTGCATCTGATGAATTATTATTTGCTGAAGAGCCAATAATTCATTCTCAAATTTTCACCAGCACATTGGATTCTTCGTCTTTCTTTGTGTTTCCACCCGGAGCATATCTGGCGACTACAATAAAACACTTATCACAACAATCGGCCTTAGCCTGGCCTACTGCGTCCGTTTTCGCTAATCCCAGTCCAATTTTAGTGCTGCTTCTCCAAACCACTTGGGTGAAATGCCCTAGAAACCAATAATGACATAGTTGTTAAAAGCATAGGTATGAAGCTTTTTCTAAACAAGGCAAATCAAATCCGAAGACCCTCCAAACTACCAGACCCAGTGAAAGGATAAAATTAAAGTATCTACAAACGAATTATGCCATAGGCCTAGTGCACAGCGCTGTGGCTCTAGTGTCGTTTTTAAAATTTTGCCTCAATTGTTACATGCTAGCGAAATTCTAACATGAAAGCGGAGAAAATTTGCAACAAGACGGATTGACGGGTAATTTACATCGAGTAATCGGGTAAGTAAAATCGAGTTATCATAACCCGTTGGTATGGCTTTTATTTTACAAAACCGGGGTGGGAAATTCGGACCGGCAATCTTGAAAGGTTTCGGTGTTTGAATTATGCGCCGCGGTATTCTGAAATCGCAGCAATTACAAAACCGATTCAGAAAACTCCAGAGCGTAACGAAGTAACTATGGGATTGCATGTGCAAAATTCAACCGTTGCCATGCCCCACCCTGCTCGTTGTTGCATTTTTTACTCGAAAGAGACGCTAGCCTCGTGAAGTTTCACCTTTGCACTAGGCCTATCGTCTCTCTATTATGAATTGAATACCTTTCAATTCACAATACAATTTATCTACTGAACACAGCGCCAATTTGGATTGGGATCCGAACTCATATACAGTCCGACCTGTATATAGGAGGGTTGGACTTTTTCATGGGAAGATTTTTGCCATATCGCCATGGCAACTCATGGCAACCCATGGCAACTCATGGCAAACCCATGGCAACCCATGGCGACCCATGGCAAATCCATGGAAAACCCTTGGCGACCCATGGCAAATCCATGGAAACCCCTTGGCGACCCATGGCAAATCCATGGAAACCCCTTGGCAAATCCATGGCAACCCACGGCAAATCATGGCAACCCATTGCGACCCATGGCAACCCATGGCAACTCATGGCGACCCATGGCAAATCCATGGCAACTCATGGAAAACCCTTGGCAACCCATGGCAAACCCTTGGCAACTCATGGCAAACCCATGGCAACCCACGGCAACTCATGGCAAGCTCGTTTCCTATGGCAAGGCCGTTTCCCATGGCAAGCCCGTTTTCCATGGTGTTTTATTCAATTACTTCCGTCAGATCCACGTGCAGTTTTTCGAAAAATAATACATAGTTTGGTTTCGGTTTTTAGACGGTTTTTGGTACTCTGATTGCTCCAGCAAGAGCGTTCGCTTCACTCACACAGCGCGCTTCATGGCAATTCTACCCGCTTGCGCTTGCTTCTCAGCATCAAATTTAAGTTTATCGATAAGCCCACTTCGTTAGCTACAATTTACACACAACAATAAATTCTAATACTAAACACCAATTTCTCAGAGCATTCAACCCCAGTATCAGTATTTTCTGACATTAGTTACCAGGAGAAATTTTAATATAGCAACAATTATCCGAACATTAAAATATTCAGGAAAAGGGCCATTTTTTGAATTTCCCGTTGGAATTTGCGCTTCTAAATAGAGACTTTTCAACCCCCCTCTCTCACAACTGTTTTGTGACGTTTCTCACAACAGAAATTCAAAAATATGCCCTCGTCCTTCTATCCTTTGATTAACAGTTTGCGGGCAAATTTTTGAATTTCGGTTACGAAACACGTTAAAAACACGTCACGTACCATTTATGATAGTGGGCTTGAAAGGTCCCTAATAGATGTGAGAGTGGGCTTGAAAACTCTTTATTTGGTTACGCCACGCGTGAGTAAATTTGAGTTTGCACCCAAACAATTTAACTTTTCCACCCTCATTATTCAGAGAATCAGAAACTAGATTCCACCAGATAGGGCACTCAGGACTCAGGGTTCTAAAAAATATACCTGCTCAACTATCGCGATTCCGAAACTTAATCCATGTGGGATAAGTAAAAAGTGAATTTAGATTTTCAGGTTCTATCCTGTACAGGGTTGCACTACACAAACGATTTGCCCTGTGCAAGCGCTCCAGCATTTCTTCTTTAACGTTTTCACTACCCGTTTTCTGAGCGAGTTTAAAAATACAGGGTGTTAGCCAACTTGTATAACTTTTTGAAGTTTCAAATTTCGCGGGTAACTCTGGGCCAATTTTATTAAGCTTTATCTTAAATAAAAGCTAAAAGTCCAGAGTTTGCGTGTGCTAAGTTTGGGTTATCCTGCTTCAACATGGCCACCTCCATTAGCGCGCAAAGTCTCTAACCGAAATTCCATTTCTCGCCATGTGTTGTTAAGCATCGCTGGGGGACGACTTTTCCATGATATTCTCCGCCATCGTAAAAATTTGCTGATTTTGTCTCTTACGCCACCGTGAAAGAAAATGCCGATTGTCATTGTTGACAGAACCATCAAAAACGTTGGACATTTCTCTACTCTATGCAAAAAGTCTCATTGAGAAAAATCGACTGGCTTGCCCGCTAGGTGGCGCCAAAATAAACATACAAGTTGGCTAACCCGCTGTAAAAGGAGGCGTTTGCATCGGATTCGGTATTGAAACCACTGACTGTCCGCTTGGTTATATATTCGGTTATGTACAAACTTGCTAGCGCGAATGTCTTTCGGCTGGTTTGCGCTCGCTTCTCGGCTTTTCAAATAACGTTAGCGGTGTACCGACTTCGTATCGCTAGCAGTGGCAAGTCCCATTTATCGTTAGAAGATGTGAAATGCAATTGCAGCGGAGATCGGGGAGGAAAGTAAATAACAGCATGGGGTGTTACCTTGCTGGCAGTGCAAAGGAAGCTTGTAAAGCAAAATTGATGAGGTAGGTTCAGCCAATGAATCAATCTTAATTGTCGACTACCAATCCACATATATGCAGAAATAACTAGACTAAGATTTAATCTACCTATAATTTACTTTAAAAATCGAAGTATAGAAATAATGGGAAAATGCCCTAGGTGTGGTGATAATACTAATTACCTTTGGAATCATATACTAATAGAATGTAATGAACTCAAGAGGGAAAGAGGGAAACTGTTGAAGGGAAGCAACGATAACTGTTTAAACAAAAGCGATATGTTAAATTCAGAAGACAAACAACTATACTTGAATGTGTGCAACTTTCTCAGGAATATTACACTCTAAAACCGTATTGTAAAACGCTAAAACTATTGTAGGAGCGGGCTACATTATGCTCAAAACAACAAACACTACTACTACTACTACTGTTGTCATGGAAACGTTTAATGCAAAGGAATCATAGATAAAATGGTGCAGGGAAAATTCTATGACTGCGGAGATGGTAGCGCGAAGACTCCAAGCAGGTCCAAGTTTTCGACCAGCTCCAACAATTTATAGAAGAGAAAACGGCCAGATATGGATTTCTGTTTTTCTCTGGAAAAAATGTTACATTTACATAATTTGGTTTGGATTACAGGCCTTGCAAGACGCCACGGTAAACGGGCTTGCCATGGGACACGGGCTTGCAATTGGTTGCCATGGGTTGCCATGGTTTTGCCATGGGTTGCCATAGGTGGCCATGAGTTGCCAAGGGTGTGCCATGGGTTTGCCAAGGGTTACCATGGGTTTGCCATGGATTACCATGGGTTTGCCATGGATTACCATGGGTTTGCCATGGGTTGCCATGAAAAGCCATGGGTTGCCATGGGTTGCCATGAAAAGCCATGGGTTCGCCATGGCAAAAATCTTGCCATGAAAAAGTCCAACCCTCTATAGGAGTTTCGTATAACTCTGAGAAAAACCTCTTATAGAGGGAATACTCCAAAATAGAAAATATAAAAAAGAAAAATTTGGTTAATGGAATTGGTAATTAATGAAGCAAGCAACGAATTGACCGTAAAATATGCCGTGCCTTCCAGTCAATGGACCAGTAAGTACCATGTTTGCTCAAAAAAGAAGCTTACACTGTAAGCCTTAAAATCGATTATAGCGAGAATCTACTGTATAAGAGACTCCGTGCTGTAAGAGACTAATTCGTGAGCAGCTCAACCTATGTTTGTAATGTTTAATCACCACTTTATAAGAAATTTATTGCTTTAAGACATTTTTTTCCAAATTTATGCGAGTCTCTTATAGTGAGAGTCGACTATATCAGGCAAGAACCTTTAAAACGTCGTTAAATTTGATTTGCTTCAAAGAAGGCTCTTGTAAGGAGAACCGAAACAACAATGCATTGCAAAAGGCAAAATGTTGGGCTGCTATAGGGAGAAAAATCTTAAAAAAAACTCTTAATATGGAAAAATATTAACATAAAAATGTATGTAGTATTGCGCAGGCTGTCAAAGTGCAGGCTTACAGAGAGGAAACTCTTAAATGGGGTACTTTTATAGAGAGAGTCAACGGTATTATACATGTATAATATTTTTATCATACAAACTTACCAACAAGTGCGTAGTCGTTCAAAGCGCGATTTTCCCAATTGTAATTTTGGATTTCTCCATACCACTCTTCTGTGCATTCGAAAAGGTATTCATCCGTTCCTGTGCAATACCAAATATTTTCTCCCTCTTCGCATTGTGGATCATGCTCGGGATCAAAGTCTCTTAAATTCATGCCAGAATCCACCTCGGTTTTGTTGAAGTCAATTACAAGCTGGTTAGCGTACGTTTTAGCCTCGGTCATAAGCTGTGAATCAAATACATTTACAGAGTAAGTATTCGGTCCATTCGGAGAAAGGTTTCCATTAGATTTCTTGAAGACTTTAACTAACTAGAGGAAACTCTTTGTTTCTTTCCTACAGTGTTAGTAGTGCTAAATAACTTTTTCCCAATATCATATCATACAGATTCTGAATCCTGGTTGTTTGGCCTACACGATGCTGTCAACATTTATATAATCCAACGAAATTTGAGGTCACAAGGGTCACAACCCTTATTTGCCCATAAGTTTAACATTACATACTAAAGAAATGTTTTCTTTCTCACCTGCCCCTATAATGAAACCAAAATTTATTTTAAGTAACTGAAGGTAATTTGTAAGAACTAGAAAACAAAATTCTACTGAATGAGTTAAATATTTCATGTAAAAACTGAAACATTCAGGGTTATGATTAAAAGTATGCAAACTTTTGTCCCAAGCGTTCCTGAGGTGGGGATACTTAAGGGGCGGTATCTTCAAAACCAGCCCTCGCACTGCAATTCTGAAAATACCATTGGATTTCTGACAAAATTTGGAATCGTACAAGATTTCATTGATGCTCCTTGACCTCTCGGGTCACACACGCTGAAGTGCGTAACTTTAAGTCGCCTTCATATTTAAACTTTTGTCTACATACTGAAGCATTGGCTCAGATACCATCGTGTTCGCCTTGGTTATTCATTCATCCCATATGTCAACTAATCACCCAAACTTTCTCTGTCAAGGATCTGAAATAGTTCGCTTGGGTGGAGCAGGGATTATTATTCCGACGCTTCAATCAAGAATTACAACCACAGTTACCTCAGCCCTGACAACATTAATGCACTTAGCATCATCCATGAGCCTTCGTCCGTGCATCCTGACTGCTGACCTTCGCACAACATTAGAAATCCTATTACTAAATGAAGATATACGTGTTGTAACCCTCAGTAAATTATTCCTTGCCGATTACTTCGGAAGATGATATGGACTATTATCACCTGACAGATGTTACACATTGTATAAAGCAACCGTGTCACATCTGCAGATAAGTTGCGACGCAATCATTGCCAGTCTTCGTATTGCTTCGTGAGTATTTTTATTAAAGTTTACAAATGTTGTAGGAGAGAAGCGCTTACATTACAAGATTTTCTCATCACCGATTTCAATAATCAATCCAGCCTATGAATCAAGTCGAAAACAAAATACATAATGAAAATACTTATCAACTTCTGATTCCTTCATCTCTAGATATTTATAACTTAATAATTTTATACAATTCAGGTCCGTGCATTTATAAACTGGTAGGTTCGCAGAAAACAATTTAACAAAACCAACTGAAGAAAAGTCCAGAGAAGCCATCCAATTCCAGATACGAGAGAATTTTGTATTGCCTACATTGTTCCAGCTGGAGAAGGAGAATCGTCAAACGGTCCCTCGAGCAACCTGCATCTCTTCATTTCGGAGAGCTTTCACCCTTGTCATCCACTTTCTTTTGCTGCTTCTCTCGCATCCGATCAGCATCTCTGAAAACATAGCACAAATACTAAATAAATAAACTCCGCGCTTTACTATCAGACTATCAGCTTGTAATTCCAATTCCTGCACATTATCATCCTTCATTCATTCTCAATTTAAACCTCACACTTCCTTCCCGACTAGCAAAGAGTAATCTTGGGGTCGTCCCGTAGACATCATTTTTAGGAGGAGCAAGATCGCAGGATCATCCCCAACGCTATCCCTTTACTATAGGATGTCACAAAAAGGGATATCCCATGAGAGGCGTCCCACAATGTCCGCGCGTTCTCTGCAGGGGTTGAACCTGCGATGCTCCGGCGGTGATGTCTACGCGACGTTAGGTTTATGATTAGTTTCGTTGTTGTTGGGATAAAAAATGGAATTTACATCAGTAGTATTTTGCATGACGAAACTAAATGAACATTCAGGTACTTAATTAATATTAACACCATTAGAACTAATTTTGTCGATAACGATGAATGAACTGCTGAAAGGGCCTTTCCAAACCTAGAAAAAAATAAGAAGCTTTGGCTCAAAATAATGCTTAATTTCCACTTATATATTTTCTTTCCCTGCAAAGTTTTACTTGCGCTTACCTACGCAAGAATCTATGATTAATTAGTACAAGAAATTTAACCTGAATCTTGAATTAATTATGTAACTTCAGTGTGAATTTTACACACCTGTAGGGAAGTTGAGATGAAGAAATTAGTCCGAAGTAGTCACAATCCCTGGAAAAAATAGAAGGTTGTATTAAAATAATGCTTACATTCTATTCATATATTTCCTTCCCCGCAAACTTCTAAATTGCGCTTACCGTCGCAAGTATCTGTAATTAATTAGTGCAAGAAATTAAACCTGAATCAATAATTAATTGTAGAACTTCAGATTACATTTTACGTACCTCTTGAGAAGTTGGGATGAGGAAATTACTCCAAAATAGTCCCAATCGTATTACAGCACATTTATTAACTTAACAGTTAAGTGTGTAGGAGAAGACACTGCTTAAGAATGAATGCCAAATGCATGCCGGAAAAGCTGAATTTGCCGCGCTTTGGTTTTACTGTCCGCATGCAATTCTCTTTTCGGGGGACCAAAGTATAATGGGGATGGGGATATTCACAATTATCAGGAATTTCTTAGCTCAGGCGATCAATAGGATTCGTGCACCCCTGGACATGTGTTTATCTTGATTCCAGCGATGTCATCATGAAGTAGAAAACAAAATAGTTTTCTAGTGACCATAACGCGATGTCAAAGAGACATTGCGTTTCTATTTCCCCGAGTAGAAACGATTCTTTCAAAAATTTAGGTCCCTACAATGTAGATTGCTAGTCGGGTTCTTTCTTCTACTAATTTGTTTTCCAATCTTATTTAAATCATAATTAATTTGATTTCACAAGCCGGCAGGAATATCTGCATATAGTTTTTTTTAAATCCAGCATCTTACATTAATCAGATTAATATTACAAATATAAGGCCCAAACCTCGAGTTTCCTCGTGGCTCTTCCTAACATCTCTCTTTGCTGTCGTGTACTGTAAAATCTTACACCATTTCGCAATGCTGCTCCCATGAATTTAACTACTAGAACTATTCCTCGTTATTCCGAAACTGGTGGTGGACAACGTGCCTAGCAACTATAGTTTCACGAACAGTTACATCTTCCTGTGTTGCAATTACCTTCTTAGTAAAGATGTAAATAATCTCAGGAAGGTAACAAATATTATCATATTTTGTCCTTCCAGACAATCCTGATTAAACTTCAATTATCTAGCTGCATCCATGATTAATGCGTAATGCTGACAAGTGTTTTTTTAATTAAAAAAACGTAATTGGCAAGATATGATTCAAGGAATTAAGAGGAGATGAGATGCTTAAATACCTAAGGACAGATTAAAAATGACAAGTTTTTCCTATATTGACCCTACGTAACTAAAACCTTCCAGCTGCTAACCTTCCTGCCCACTTTTACAGCCTCACAAAATCACAGATTCATAAGCCTGTTATTAAAACTCTTAATCTGTTACTGTGCAAAAAGCTTTTACATCCTGGTAAAAATATTCAATAAAAACAAGTACCGAATAAGCGGATAAAACATTAAAAATCCTCGTGCGTGCCGCAACGGCAAATTGTAGGAACTACAAAGACATTCACTTTATAAAATTTAAGGAGAAGAAGACAAAACTCCCATCGATCTGCATTTATCCTATTCCAGAATTGAATTTTGAGTACTCTCCCTCCACACAGTCAGTAGGATAAACAGGTTGGAAATCCGTCCTTTTTGGCACGGAATTCCGACGGGTCGGATTTCCGTCCTTTTTCCTCTCCCGCCAGATTTTTCGGTCGGATTTCTGTCCTTTTTGGACGGATTTCCGTCCCATGACCCAAGAGTGTGGACGTTTGACCTCCTGCGCGCTACAATATATATAAAGTCCGCCCTAGATTGTGCCTCAAAAAATTAAGCAAAAAATTAGCTTTCTGGTACACTCAATGGATTCTCTATCGAAGTTTCGGAAGACAAAGTTTAGGGTGAAACAAATTCGTCGTCTATGACTTCCATGGATATTACATACGGCTGCCATTCTGTTCCAAAAAAGTCAAATTGGCGGAGAAACTTTATAAGGAGGCTTCGGTCTGTTCGTCTGTCCGTAACCGCGCAAGTCTTTTAGGATGCCCTAAGGTTACCTTCTTAGTGGTTCTAGCTACAGATTCATTTAAAGGTCAATTATAATTAAAAAATTAAATAATTAATAAATTATTCCAAGCGAATTTATTTCCAAAATGCAGTATATATGGGGTAATGGATTTGCGTTTCGCAAGTAAATTCGCAGCTAAAAACGAATTTTTTCGCTTGGAATAATTTATTAATAATTTAATTGACCTTTAAATACCTTCTTGGTAGCTATCTCTCCGAGGATAAGCAGTAGTCGAAGAAATCGGATAGAGAAAGATGGGCGAGGCGGATTGAGACGATTCCGCAAGCGCTTGAACCCCATTAATGTTCAAACGCTTTGACTCCTCATGTCTCCGTATATAAGGTGATGAAAGAGGTTTTGGATTTATCGTCAAGTAGGAGGAAGTGATCCGTTGGCTTGGATCCCAGCGCTGTAGCGCGCATATAGTAAAGTAGTAGCAATAGCAGCGTCTCTCAGCGCGATTCCACAGTTTATAATGTTAATAAATATTCTCCACGGAAGGCATGCACAAGAGCTAACTTCGAACTTTGGAATTAGAGGAGTAGGAACTGATGATGAAAATCCTCGCAAAAACCATCCACCCAATCTGGACTATTGTGTGATAATTTAATAAATCCTCTCACCCTTTCCTTTATTAGGGATGACAGCACCAGCACCAGCAGCAGCAGCCTTTCAAAGAGCGGAGAAAACTTGGTTGGAGAAAATCAAACCCTACCTCCTGGAGTCCTCCCTCATCATAAACAAACCCCGAACAAGAAAGGAGCTCCTCCCGCCCCAGTTTTCTCTTTCGTCTCTGCCAAATCTCATCGCATGATTTTCCTACTGGATCGAACCAACGCCATGAATCAAACCGTACGTCATCATCATTTTATCTAACAACTCCCTCTTTTCAAATCTTCCCTCTTCCTTAGTTTAGTATTTTCAACACAATTTATTTATTTCCTTAAAAAAACCCACGTAAAGAGTTGCGTTAAAGATAAGAAGAGCAGCACTACGCAAGTAACAAACAAAATTGTGTAACTTTCAAATCAGGGTTGGTCGGTGGTCAAACTCATCTGGATTTTAAAGAAAAAATTTATTCCTCCCCACCACCCCCGTTTAAGCATTTACCTTTAAATGAATTCCCAAGGAACATTTTGAAACATATAGTTTTGTAATTTTAAACTAAACGTAATAGGGACTAAATCCCCTCTTTCTTTTGTCAGCTATAAATTTTACGCGAGATTTATACCATAACACCATACTCTGTAATAATGATAATCCAAGTCGCGCAACATCATTTAGTGACATGTATTTATGATTTTATTATGCTCATTTCCAGAATCGTTGGATAAACTTAAGGAGATCATTGTACCGAATGTTTCAATATTTGCCAAGTGGTATGGAATTGGGTGTGATTTCCTACACGAATAGTTCCATCCTCAGCCTACCCCTTACCGTCACAACCACCCATAACAGGGATCATCTCCATGGAAGGATACCACTTAAGCCACTCCCAGAAGAGACTGCTTGCATTTCCTGCGCTCTCCGTGCTGCAATCAAGGTATGTTTCACGCGCAATCATTCCATCTTATGACGACACTTTTATGATGAACGAGCAAATTTACCAATGCTAAAATCCCTGCCCTTCTTCAATTTTCACATCAAAATCACCCTTAAAATTCAAAATTTCCTCATTCAAATCCCACCCTCCTTCCTATTCTACCTCATCACACGCACATTCAGCTCAAAGGGCCAGCTTTGCAGCCGTACTGCTATACAGTCCGACCTCTCTATAAGAGTTTCGTATAGTTCTAAGAAAAAAGCTCTTATAGAGAGAAGACTCTTAAATAGAAATTCGAAATTTTGTTGCTGGAACTGGTAATCACTGAAGTTGACATTTAACAGAAAATGTAAGCAAGGAATTGACACTAAAATATGCATGTATGGTGGCTTATCAGACAAGAACTCTCAAAACATTACTTAAATTTGTTTTGCTACAAAGAAAGCTCTTATGTGGAGAGCTATAAAACAATGCGTTTGCATTGCAACGGCAAACTTTTGGGCTCTTATAGGGAGGAAGCTCTTAAAAAAACTCTTATATGGAGAAAATTTAACATGAGGAATGTAGGAAATATTGCACAGGCTGTTGAGCTTCACTCTTACAAAGAGGAAACTCTTATATGGGAGGCTCTTATAGAGAGATTCGACTGTAGTGCTATAGCACATAATAATAAGTGTGTGGGAATTTCTTTCTGAATTTTCTCGTATATCAAACTTCCTCTTACAACAAATAAATAACCTTTAACTTGCCTCCGCCACTTGTTAAAGTCTCTGCGATAGGTCCCTTTCCTCCTCAATAAGGGAAATTATAATTCTTAATGAGGGCTAATTATGGGTCAAGTTCCTCTTCCGACTTTCCTCATTTCCTCCCACAGTTCTCGTAGCGTCTTACCCCTTCCAAATACTTATCGCAGCTATCCTCCTCCAGAAGCACAACTCTTTAATTTAATCCATTCTTTTATATCTAAATCTACAGTTAATCAAGTCTTCGGACGAAGACGTGGGCCCAACGACTCTGGTTCTCGTCAATGGATCTCCCTCTAAATTAATGACAAGGGAGTGGGAGAAAATTGTCAAGATTATTGATGGTACACCCCTCCGCGTCATCGTCATCACCTACACAAACGAATCCACGGAATTGATTCAAGTCTCCCAGTATGGTCGCTTCTTCAAGATTCCAGACGCACAAGGGAATAATTTAGAGCAGAATGAGATTCTCAATAACATCTTTCTCGAGGTCATCAATGATAATATCGGAACGCCGGTGAACAAGGTTTGTACATGATATAATTAATTACCTGTACTATTGTCTTTCGAGCTCCTCATTTACTTGCTTTTCTCGTCTTTTTTCACTAAACATTTTCTCCATTTGCTCATAAGGTTTGCCCTACTGCGGGTGAACGTATTTTCCAGCCTCTTCATTCTACCACAAAGTCCTTTTAAAATTAACCATGTATCTTCTTTCGTAGGTCTTTGAAACGGTGCAATGGCCAGACTCTGATTGGCAAAGCCAGGGAACATTTACAATCGAAGAGAGTTTAGGACGTAATACTTGGGTGACAGTTACAACGGAGGAATGGGGTGATGTTGATGGATTGCAATTAGTGAGCCCGTCCGGAAAAGAATTTGGCGTCCCACTCCAAGCAGAAGGACTCGTCTTCCTCAAGATACCCGGCGTGAGTGAGGTAAGAAGAGAGAAGAGTTTGTTGTCGTAATTACTTTACAATTTGTCTCTAGTCCAAATCAAAGCCATGCCAACTGCATCTTCGCTTCCACCGACCTTATTCCTTCTGTATTGCTAGCCAAATGTAAATTTAACCACCGAATCACAATACTAATGAGTCTAAGGAGCAGGTGCTTCAGAAATCAATCCTATTGTTGCAAATTGGTGTGAAGGTGGATTAGATGTGCTTATTAAAGTACTGTCATTCCCGCGTACCTGCTGCATGTCTCATAATAAAAGTAGAATTTTCTCCACCATCTGTAGTCCTTAGTCGTCAAGATCAAGAAATAGCATTTTAAATGATTGATTAAACCAGTAAATATAAATGTCTTCATTGTTCTCTCTTTTGCAGGCTGGAGTCTGGTCTTATGTGATCAAATTTTATCAAAACCAATCACCTCGCCCTATCAGCGTCGACGTTATAACTGAGTCTAGGAAACCTGAATCAATCTCTGTCAAATTTTGGAACCAAGTGATGCAGCCCTCTGAAACAGGCTCATTGTCAGCTCAAGTGGTTTTGCTCTACGCTCAAGTTTTGCAAGGGGATTTACCAGTTCTCAATGCCAATGTTACAGCTACCGTCACCTTGCCAGGCCTCCTGCAGCACGGCCCTCGCTCAATCCAAGTTCGTCTTTTGGACACAGGAAGTGGAGGTAATCAACTTGTGTAATTACTTATGAATTCCTTCTCTACGAGATAATTGTCCCGAGAAGATAGAAACTGAGAGTGAGAGATGGATGAATTTGTAGTTATCTCCCTGAGGGAGTAAAAGTCTTAGTATTTGCGCCCCCGGCGCGCTAAACCGTTTATATTCTCTACAACTTAACAATAGACCATTTAGCAGACACACACAGTGCGCGCAAATCTACCATCGCTCTCAGCTCTGCCATGTCAAATTATCTTTTTTTTGGAGCAAAATTTAAAAAAAATCTTTTGTCATTGTCTTTCCCTACAACAGATCCAGACATTACTTGGGGTGACGGAATCTACTCTGCTTATTTCACCCAACTTGGCTCAAACCCTGGACTCTTTAGCGTCATTGTCAACATTAACGATAACGAAGGACAAGCCGTTGTTCCCGTTCATACCAACATTACCCGTGGATCTCTTGGTAAGTCTAATCTGCAAATTTAAGTACAACTTACGCCATCTACGTATTCCAAATAAGCTCAAATTATTAAATTTCTTCAAGAATCAAACCTAAAACCTTGATGTAGTACTCTGTTAATTGTATCGTGTTCACCTGTTTGCAGATGTGCCAAATTGTTGCGGAAGCACTATTCCTCACATTGCAACAATCCCAACGGGATCATTTTCCCGAAAGGTTGCGGGATCATCTTTTGAAATTAAGCAAGGCGTACCCTTCGGTTACGATCCTTATCCACCAGGTCGCGTAACTGATTTACGGGTTGAGAGAGTTGTTGATTCCACTTCCGAGGTTAAACTGAGTTGGACGGCTCCAGGCGGGGATTTTGATAAAGGCAAAGGTATGCACACATGCAGTGAATCTTGCTCTCTCTTCAAAGTTAAATTACTCAATCAGATTTGCTTCTGCTCTCTTATTACAAATACAAAAGCGTATATTCGAAGCGGATGAAAGTCTTCTTCTAAATTGGCTTGATTTGAGTACAATAGCTTGTCTTTCCAAAGAAGGCAAAGATATTCTCTTCCAAATCCCTCATCATCCTCTCCTCCACCTTGTACAGTATTTGTATTTGTAAAAACGTAAAGCAGCCGCGACGCTCTCCACGTCTCCATGGAAAACTTGTCACCCCTGCTTTCAAAGCTCGGTCTAATAACTATTTTTCTTTTTGTGTTCATAGCATCCAGATACGAGATTCGTTGCTACCAAGGATGGCTACGGCCCGGCCCAAAGGGCCGTACAACCGAGCCGTAAGCTACGGCCACGTCCGCCCCATGCGCGCCCGGGCCGTTACGGCCCGGTACGGCCCTTCAGGTGCCTACTGGAAATACGCCCGGGCCGTGAATTTCAGCCTCAAAATTTCGAATGTGAATTTTACCAAATTTCTTCAAATTTAATGTCTCCTTAGTTAGCCTTTACATGCTTATGTATGATAATGGGTAGTGGATGGACCGAGTGACTTATAATCCTGATAAAATAAAATAAATTTAACACAGTGCACAACCACTTTGCTCTGTAGCACGCACAATGAATATTACATATGCATTCTTATTTTTGACGTTTGGTGCATATTTGCATAAGCATCTACATGTACAGTTCGTCCCTACTGCGAAACCTTTATCGATTGGAATTCTTACAATGTACATGTTAGTTTAATTATGGTCCGTGCCCAGTACTAGCCCCATGAAAATCCCAGTCCTCGCCCCGTGGTATAGATCGGATGTATGAGATACTTCAGAAGGAGTGAACTCCGTATCAGTATATGGCTTTTCTCGAAGCAGTGAATCCACTCTCGTGTAAGTGTACCTCGAATAAAATAAATTGCAGATAGTAGCTGTTGGGCATATTACCTTATTCCTTTTAACTAATTTAATCTTCAATATAATTGTGGTTAAGATGTCAGATGCACGTTCTGAGACTCGTGGCACTGTAAATTCGCCTTTCTACGAAGACGAAATTGAAATAGCATCGCATCCACTACATCTTCAATCGGCGTCTCCAGGTAACTAGGATAGACTACTACAATTATAAAAGAATTACTTGCTTGAAATTTAGTACTAGGTATACATCCAGTGTTTGGTCTCTGTGTAGTAAAGCAAGGAGATCCCATGATAAGTGGCATGGCTGGGAAAAATACTTTGGCGGTTAAGAGGACAGGTGAGAAGTAATACCTCCTAATTACTTAGTACCTTTAAATCCTTTGTCGTTATTTACAAATTTGCTTGAATTCTACTTCTTGCAGGTATTGCAATTGACGGAGGGGTGAGTCAGTTTGCGATGCAAGTAAGGAGTCTTAAAGCTACAGCTTTGGACAACAAAAAAACCATCCTCAAACTTGTCGGATCAATATCTCGGCTACGCGGGGTGGTGATGGGTACTAACACTGATGGAGTGCTGTCAAAGAAGTTACAAGGGAATCGTGAGTATTATTTAGCAGCTTTTTAATTCATCAGACCTCAATATATAGTATTCATTACATTGAGTTTTCCTAATTGTTTACCACCCTGACACTGTGGATATCTTCTAATATATTTTATCCTCAGTAATTGCTATTTGTATTACCTAGATTTGCCAACATCTGATACTCCTTACACAGTGCAAGTACGGTCCAGTAAGGAATCTTGTAAAACCCGTAAGTTTTGATTAAATGAGTCGTTGAAACACTGACCGGAATGTGAATTATATGCGGATGTTGTTCTTTTATGGTTTCAAGCTGGGTTATTCAACTGTGCCCGTCTTAAGTGGATCGGCCGAGGAGGGAAGGTTTAGATTTAGAAAGATTTAGAACAATACGCAGTCAAGTATTCCTTACCAGTTTTAGATGGTTGTAAAAATTAGTCGCAGACTGCGATTTACAAGCCACAAGGCTCCAACAGTGAACGAAGGCATTTGTAAACATAGATTGCAAACTACTCTGAAGGAAACATGTCTATGAGCTTCGAAAGAGTTGCCGGATACCAAGCTTTCAGTGAATAGATGTCCCACATATCTCGAGTACTTGGCAACTATATGATTGCGAATTTTGAAGTCCACACAATAAACTAAGGTGACGGCTCCACCCTCCCAATGCCTCATCTTATCCAAAGCGGTAACGAATGCTACAGTGATCACGTCATCATAAAGCATAGAAGTCGAGCAGTCTGCAATGTTGCACAAAATCTGGGCACTAAAAACCTTCGTGTTCAAATCAGACCAATGTTATGATTGGGACGGGCCTAATTCAAAAGGCAGGGGTCCATAAACCTCTAAACTTCCGTCCGAGTTATCACGAACGAGTCTCGGTCCATTAAAACCATTAATCACTTTAGTCATATGCTTCCCGCCTCTAAGCGGCTTTAGCTTCACACCACTTGTTGGTGAACTGCTCCCTCCACTACCTGAAAAAGAGGACTCAGATGACCCAGTTGACACGGACGACTCCTGTGGAACATACAATGGCTGGAGGTGGTAAATTGATACAGTTTACAGCCGCTTTGTAGCAATTATGTAGGAGAGTAGTTTGAGTTTGCTGGGAGTACTGGAACAAATCCCTGTCTACGCGACCCCCATTGATTTGCTGCACTCCCACCTCGTCATTATTAAAAGATGTCCGACCCCTTCGACTACTCACTGGCTTCGCCTTTTTGGAATGGGAATTAACACTAGTACCAGCCTGGTTAGTAGACCAATCCGGATCACCATCACTATCGCTACCACTATCTTCAACATAATTAGCTGAGGGCCGAACTCGTTTTAATTTGTTGGACATTATCGATATTAATTTGTACTAGGTACAATCAAGAAGTAAACAGAAACAATTAAATAGATGCTTCGCTCATATTAAAAGTAGCAAAACTGTTCAAATAAAATAGGAAAACACAAGACTGTAAATAAAATGATTAGTGTTGGTATGACTAGTCGCTACTAAATCAACTTAAACACAGGAGAGACACCACCAGCAACACGCCTAGCAATGAGTCAACACAGTGTCACTGTGGCGGCGGGAAATTTGTTTATGCAAATCATAGTTCAAAATGCCACAAAATGATCATCTGTCACCCAAGTAAATCAATGGGAGTGCATTTCATACTTTTGTAAGCAAAATATCAGCAAAACTAGAATCTTTTTTAGCAACGGGCGGACACATCGGCCGTAGATTTTGCTCGGGCGTAGCTACGGCCGGCCGTACCAATTTATACCACGTGACCATCACTTTCACTTATTGTACGGCCCGATACGGCCCCGGCGTAGCCATCCTTGGTTGCTACACCTCCCGAGAGGCTCTCATGAATGACAATTTCGGTGTCCAAGGGATTTTAGTTCACAGCTCTTTAACACCCGAGCCAGAAGCCTTTGGCACCCGACAAAGCTGTACTGTCGGCGTTCCATGGTCCAATGAAATATTCTATTACGGAATAGTATCAATTGACACAGCGCTAAACCGTGCAAAGGTCTCCAACCTTGTGTCCGTCCTCATCAAAGAAGCGCCGACGTCCACCCTCAAGATAGTCGATGCGTGGGAAGACGATGCACTCGTGTCCAATTTAACTTCATCACGGTCCATGTCAAACCGAGGGGATCACAACGTCTTTCAAGCTGGTGCCACCTGGTTCCGTGCTCTCAACACGGTCGAACTTTATTTGATTATCGGCGGAGCTGCAGCCTTCCTCCTCCTGGTTTCCACTTTCATCCTCATCCTCGTTTGCGTTAAACGAACCAAGAACAAGACCAGCGAAGCTCCACCTGCATACCACAACATTTACGTTGGAGTTGGAAAGGGTCAGCAAGGTGGTGTGAGCGGGGCTGGACCAGGTAAAGACGGACTCTGCTGCTGGGAAAACGAAAGTGACAAAAACACTGGCAAAGAAAACAGCAACCATGCTCCAACACAAGCTAAAATCCACGCCTTAAGCGCCCCCTACATCACTGACGCCAATTCCTCCTACATCCCCGCCTCTGCACTCTGTGCTCCTCCCAACAGTAACTTGTACCGGGAAATGTATTCCGGGTCCAGCTCAACCAATCAAACCAACGTCCATGATTCAAGCTCTGTTGACTCCAAGCCATCTGACGGAGGAAGTAATGAAACTGTTCACGTTACGGATGGTCATCACACCCCCGCATCCTTTTACAGTAGTCACCACAATAGTCATCTGAATGGAGGTCAATCGCTAGGCTCACCCATGAGAACAAATTTTGAAAATTTGCCAAATCCCACTCATCTAGGGCTTATGATGCGGGCAAACGAGTATAATCCATCCGATGATGATGAAGGTGGTTTCAAAATCTCTCCAAGAGGGGATGATAGTTTTCACAAAATTATTCCTATGCCAGGAAGCGACTATGATAGACCTTCCATAATTAATGGCTCCACATATGGGGGTTCAATTATGTCAATACCAAGTAGCAATAAAAAGAGGACAAGGCATATTTCATTTGTATAGGAAGCCCTAGCTTTTTAGTTACACATAACAAATTCAACGTTTTTTAATCAATTTTTATACGAAATCATCAACGAGTCATGTATGCAATCAAATATATTTATTATTGTAATTATTGTATCAAATCTTATAATTACATCCTCAACTTGATCCAGAAATCCTGTTTGTAAGAGCATTTATAGCTAGACAATTTTAAATATATTTCCTGTAAATACCTACCTACTTTGTCAACAAGATATATTTCACATTTAATTCCCTGTTCCAGTGCTCATTTAACTTTAAGATAATTTACGTACTCTGTAAATATGCCAAATGTATTAGATTATTATCATGTGACCCCAACAAACTGTAGTGTCCCTCCGTATGCCCCCCATTATGCCCCCTTCCCGCATTGATACTTGGCATGGAATGCCAATTTCACACGATTATGCAAATTGTGGTTTCAGAAGGTATCTGTCACAGAGTGACAACGCAACATAAACTTAACGCTAAGAATCATTTTTTAGTACAGTTTAGACTTCATCTTTTATCGTGTTCCTAATTCTACATGTACTTTACTTTTTATTTACTGACTTAAGACAGCATTATATGCCAACTTAGCAATTAAACAATAAAATAGTATCTAATTAGGTATTTAATTTTGTATCCAGAATAACCATACCAGTTACTTTGAGCAACGATGAGCAAAGGGAGATACTTCCAGTTTGAAATCGATTAGCTTAAGGAATGTGAATAGGACTGGTGTACAATCTATGAAATATATTATTAAAATTTATAATATTTCATAGTAAGAGAGTTAGCGTAATTTGCCTCATTATTAAGATGAGATAATGTCAAATGTATATAGCTTCTACTGTTAACCAAATAAACAAAGGTTTAAATATGAAATACATTGCTGCGTGTATTTGCATCATTTCCTTCCCATCAAAATAACCATCAGCGTCCACGAAAGCGAACTTTTCCGGTTTGAAGCAGCCAGCATTGAAGCCTTCATTATTACCAGCATGAATATTTCAAAATTCTGGAGTGTCCGATGTTTTCCCCTATTTTCATGTCCGACGACACTAGGAGAACAGCAAGGGAAATTCTGCTCCGTTTCAGTCTTTCATGTAAAGAACGCATTTTTCAAGCATAGTGCATCCCAGAATATTTAGTCAAGGATCCCAAGATTTTGTATCTATTTTCATGAACCATCACGCATGCTCAGTGGTGCACAGTGCACCACAACCCGGCCTAACTCGAAAAATGAAAGTTTCGTCTCCATGGCATGGCATGGAAGATAAAAGTAACATCAAATACGATTATTTTCCGAAAATCTCTGTAAATCTAAAATCAAGAATCTAGAATCCTCCATGTCTGGATTTAGTGGCCATGACGGAGAATCAGAAGACAGTGGAGAATACTCTTGAAGAACCGCAAGATTCCCTTCCATTGCCCAAAATTGAAAGATTGCCAGCCTTGATGGTATGACGATAGAGTAAAAAAGACTATAGAAATAATATAAAAGATAAATACAAGTTGGTTGGTTGGAGTAATGCGGGATTAAATTCTGTGTTCTTTTTGTGTGTAGACGCATGTGGTCTTGAAGAACATTTTCATTAAACTATCCGTTAATGACTTGAAACTCTGCCGTTCAGTTTGCAAAACATGGAACGCTGCAGCTAGCCCCGTTTTATCCCAGAAGAGCGTAAGAAAGTTTGGCAAATTCATTATGACAAGAGCAAAATATCCTCACTGTTGCGGTTGGTATGAGTGGCCGATTGCAGTAGATGAAGATACTTTGGAAGATGCGAAAACCTTTGTAAAATTCCTGGAACTGAGGGATCCTATTCTTGGTCTTCAGTATAAAAACTTGTTTTTTCGTTCTGGTTTGCTCGTACACACGCTCCCAGTCTGCCCTCAACTACAGAATACTATTACTTCACTTGATATTCCATTCGGAATTAATCACGTTCGCGGGTTGAAACAATGTATTCAAGTACTGCCTTCCTTGAAAGTATTTACAGGCAGAATGTTTTACAGCTTAAATTTCAGGCAGAATTCGGAGATCAGTTTTAAAAACTCAGAAACAAATTCGACGGCAAACAGTAATTCCGTTCGAAAAAATCTGCCAATTGAAGAAATTAATATCGAGATTATGAACCCCTTCAAATTACCGTCTGCTCAAGATTTAACTATGACGCAACAGGACATGATCCGCGAGGCGGATAATTTTAGTTACTGGTTAATTCAAGGGGCTCCAAATCTAAAGGTAAATCAAATTGAATCTTGATGTATTAGCATGCATTGAAAAACGTCATTAATTAATTTCAATAATTTGATACTCAGAAACTCCACAGTCGTGACTTCTTCCGACCTCAAATAGAATTAAAGACGGTATCCCAAGAATACATGGGAAGAGGATTCAAGAGTCTAGCTGTCGCTGCATGCACGTAAGATTTGCCGTGTTGTCAAAATGAAGTTATCTTCGTCAGGAGCTACTGGCACGGTTTCGCAGGACTGCATTTGGAAAACAACCTCTTTTGTTAATATTCACAGCTACAATAGAGTTACGAAAAAACCGACAGCTGCTCTTCAACAATTTCTGCGACTGAATTGTGCTACAACGCTACATACACTAAAACTCCATGATGCACAGGATATTGACTTGAAAGCATTATTTCAAAGTCCGGAGTTTCCAAGAGCTACGTTACAAACTCTCCACATGAGGTTTGAGAGAAATTTGCAAGTCTCAGATTGCAACTACGACTTCGTGGATGATGTGTACGTGTTTACTGAAAAAAATGCAAACGGAGTCGAAGTCATGAATGAAAATGTCACTGGCGACTATCTAGACGTCTTTCCCTTACGCAATCCCTTGCGCAATCTCCAGAACCTGGGCATAACCATCAAGACAGATATCGTCATTCCATCCGAAGTACTGGAAGCATCCACGCCACGTGACAGCTGGAAACCCACAAATAAACGATACAAGGCTGTCACTAGCAGAGTTTTTCCTAAAGTCACAGAACTTAGTCTTCACATCCAGTGCTCAGAATCTGGCATTGGTTATTATTTAATAAGGGTTGATATCGTTCACCATTTAACAACGGCCTTTCCTGCATTAAAAAGTTTAATACTTCATGAAACCGACCCCTCACTCTTCAACGCTCTGTTACTCAACCTTCCTCTCAATCTGGAGTCTCTAAAAATTGAAGGAGAGCGAGACTTTTATGAAGTAACCGACAAGGATCTACTAGCAAATGACGCCATTTCCAGATTGCAAGGTGTGTGAGCATGAATTTCAAGTGATTCGTACTTTTTCCACATCCTTCAAGTCCCATTTCGACACTTTTTTTAACTCTTTTTTTTAACTCGTAATTTTTTCACCAGCTCTTCGAGAATTCAGCTTTAATCAATGGATTTACGTTTTCACGGATTCAATGATATTTGAAGGATTTATCCAACTTCCATTACTTAAGATCGTCAAATTCCCATTTTCAAGTCAGGTCAGTCGCTCTCTCATTCTGTATTAGGTTTGGAGTTTGGAGCATTAGGGGCTTCGAACCAGCGGTCTTTACGTGTCCTAATGTTCGAACTTCTCTGATCAAAGGGAAGGATACAGTTCACCGAGCATGCCTTGGATCAGTTACAACGTCATGTGGACACATATCAATGTAAGTTGACTTCTAAACAATCCAAGAATCGGATTAACTACCACGTAATTATGGTGTAATTTTAATCAAATCTTGGAAACATCGGCTCATATGACCGTATGTAAATCATATAATGACCACTAAGTCTACGTTTAAGGTTGCTCCTGGAATTCAAACCGTTGTTAAGTGACAGAGAAACTATAAGAAGCCTCATGGCCGTCCATCTGTGAACACCATATCTTCCGAACGGAAGGACGTAAAGAAATGGGGTTTCCCGCATCTTCTGGCATAGGGTCTAGGCCAGATGCGTATTCAAAGTGGGTCCCCTTGATAGAACTGCTTAATTTGCCTTGACATGTCATGGTCGACTGGACGAGGTCATAGAAGGCTTGGAAACGCTAATTGTTAGGAAGTAATTATATCCCAGCTTCTGCTAGTTATATCGCGTGAATTCCCGTCTCAACTAAATCTGAAGTTTGGATTTTATAGCACGAGAAGGGGGAGTTAAAAGATCTGCTGGAGCAACGCACCATGATGATATTGAGTTGCGGCTTCACTTTCTGAAATAGTTGAAGAAGGATCTTGTCAAAGTTATACCAAAGCTTCACCATCAGAGGGAGTCACTGTCATTTGAATAAGATTGTTACGTTATGCCGAATGTACACTACAACATTTGTGTAAAACTTGTGTAACACTTTCCGAAAATTTGTTTAGTTGCCATAGTAACGCCGTTTCTACTTCAACACTTTAAATCTAAAAGTTTTACACAAATGTTCTCCATTTGATTAACATTGAATATTTGCGTGTCTTTCGAACCGCAAATATGAATTTGAAAGTGTTACACAAGTTTTAAACAAGTTTTACACAAATTTTAAACAAGTTTTACACAAATTTTAAACAAGTTTTACACAAATTTTAAACAAGTTTTACACAAATTTTAAACAAGTTTTACACAAATTTTACACAAGTGTTGGAGTGTACATTCGGCATTACAGCTTTTAGGGTAAATTTTCAGGTGTCAGTAGGATAGAAGCTTCAATATGCAAAACGATCATCTCAATTTGCGAATGAAATGAATGTAACAGAATTTCTGCCCAATGAACTTACTTTCGCACCATTTTCAAGTTTTACACGTGCTCTTGCGGTGAATGATTTGTGAGTGTGCCGAAATGCATCTACAGGACAAGTTTAGGAAAATACTACTCAAAATATTACATAATACCGATGGTAATAGTAGTTTTCATAATTTCCACTGTTTACTAACTTGAAATTTTTTTTATGGTACGTCGCTCGGTTATAGTGAGTTAACATTTAAATAAGATAGTTAAATTAATCTCCGTTGCTGGATTTCAATCAAAAGTAAAATAGACTACTTCAAGGGACAAAAATTCCTTGGAGACTGAATCAAGTTTTCGGAAGCAATAGTCCATTCCATTGAACATAATATCACCGACTTATCAAGCATCAAGAGAGCTTCAACTTTCAACACGGAAAAAGTAACTAAATTATATTTTTATAACATTTTATTTGATACGGGGGTCCCAGAAATATCAGGTCTCTAGTGAATACTGTACCACACTAAAATGAACATTTGCGAAGACCTAACCGAGTTTTTGGTAAGTTATATTAGCTTCAACTTAAAGTTTTGCAACTAAGCATGGGAGCAATTGAATTCTATTCGTTTGTAATTTTTAATTTTAGGATGTCCTAAAAAATCTGAGGCAAGTTGATGACCGGATAGTTTATGAGTTAAATACGACTATTCCAACGCAGTTATTGGCGGATAAAACCAACCCTGCCACTACGTGCCTAAGTCTCTTAGCCCAGGTAAGTTGAGGTGAAGGAATCGGTCGATTGTTGAATTTATTCTCAAAGTTAAATTATATGATTCAAAATTTTGCTTACAGTTGGTAACGAGTTGCACTACCCGCAGCAAAAGCATTACAGATCTAGACTGCATACTAAAGCAAAAATGAAGACGTTGGCTCAGGAAAGCAAAGATCATCTGGATAATCATCAAATTCAACGAGCGCTCAAAAAGGAGCGTACGAAGGTACATTATAAGTATTAGGCTGGAACACTCCCCGGTGATTGTTTCAGAGGAAAACATGCGAATATGTAAAAGTCTGACAGTAAAAGAGATGAATAATCAGATGCCTTCATTTCACTTTTAGCTTGGAGACCTGCAGAGACAGTTGGATGTTCATGAAGTAATACGTGGATACGGAAATTCGCTAATTGACTGTCGAGTGGGAATTTAGTTCAATCAGGAATACGTTGGACGGGGAACGAGTAACAATGAAGAATATATACAGTATACTGTATCGAAGAGGATAAGCTTGTTGGTTGTACCGAAGTAGCGGTTGAGTAGATAAAATTTTAGTACAGTAAAGTTCACAATGTTCGCTGGTAATCTGTGTGAATGGTTCTAACGCATTGTAATTTATAGTTTCATATTTCAGTAGTAAATACTTAATCAGTCATGTATGAAATGATTTCCATGTCAATGCCAGGATATTCAGGGATTGAAAACTAATGGTTTGAAGGATTTTCTCCGTACGAATTATTTATAGAATATTTCTAAAAGTCTACCGTAGGAAAAAATATTGCGAAAATTTAGCAGGAAGAGCTTTACAGACTTATTTCCAGCTATCTTCTTCCTCCTTAGCCTGTGTTCCTCATGGATTTCCATATCCCATGTTAATTTTTCTGATTCAACAGATGCCTGTTAAGCAGCGTTCTTCCCAAGACTTGATTATTACTTGCTTATCTTCGTAGAAAATTTGACTAGAACATTAATGTGAATTTCAATATCTGGTCGGCACGACCGACTATCCTGAATAGGGACAGAACTCTATGTCATGGAACATTCAGTACCAACCCTAACTTTCGGTTGTGAAGTGATCCGTGTTTTTCTTAAGCTACCGTGTTAATCCATGCAATGTCAGGAACGTCGATTCTTCAAGATTTTTACGGAGATTCTCCGGCAATCGTTCAGGCTGCAGAAGAAATTTTTACTAAACATAACGATTTTCGCTCCGCTCATAGCGCAGACCCGCTAAAGCTGAGCCCAAAGGTAATTGATCATAATTAGAGATTCAACTTACAGGATCACTGTATTCATAAGTCTAGTCTCACTACTTCTAGAGCTAGAAACTTTTTTCCTATTTGATTTTAGAGTGACATTTAATTCTGAATGAATTATCCCGGTTCCTTCTGGATGAATCTTCAGCTAGGAATGTCTTGTATCTTACTTGTACAGGGAAAAATCTTTTAGCACATCATCTCAATGAAATTTCTTCCGGGAATCCTGAACTGTTAATATTAATCGTTATGGCTTTAAGCTAATTTTGGATGGAAGACAACGGCTTGAATGTATGCTTGCATGTGAGTGATTTGAGAAATTTGAAGATGGGTGGTGGTTACTCATCTTCTGTGCAAACGTTTTGATTGACAACCTTCCGGAGATATAATCCTTCAGAATATTAAGTATAAAATATGAATCTCATTTCAACCGTCCAAGCCATATAAAACCCACCCTCATCCTTATCTCCTCCAGAAGCTTCTTCCTAATGGTTTCCTTCTGGCCCGACAACCAGCTACCTTTATTCATTGCATTGTACAGCAAAAGCTTGGAGAAGAAATATGTTACAATTTCGGGGCGAAAATGATCTTGGCAACTATTGAAATTCATGAGAAGATGTAATTACTTGTTTGAAATCCAAGCCTACTCACTGACTTCATCCTCAAGTCTCTGTCATGGAGCGTAGAGCAGATGGGGTTGGGGTTAAGAAGGAGTTTTGAAGGCAGATTTCATCTCATGCGATGATTTTTCCTGGAGGCTCTGAAAACCAGTCTGATTTTCCAGAGCATCATCTCCCAGCCTTCAGTTTCCATGAGTATCTCTTTGATTCCTACAAGTCATCCTGATCCCAACCTCCTTTTGAATAATTTTATCCCAACAAAAATCTTGTACCTTCCAAGTCCAAAGATGAAACGGTCAACTGTATATACTGTATATTCTCCTCCTCCGCCCTAAAATCACATGCTCCTTCCATGCTGCTACCCTTTACAATCTTTTGATTTTTTAAAAATCTTGGATTCTAGTCAGAGCATCCGCATCTGCGTGATTTCCCTGACACGCTCCTTGCGAATTCCGGGTTGCAATTCCTTGTATTATAGCCGTGACTATAATCCCTTGTTCCTTTCCTCCAATCCTGCAAACCCGGAGGCTATTCAGGTGTAACATAAAGTTAACTTGTAGATTGATTCCTATCTCGTCTTTGATGAAACATTTCCGACCTTTATTTTACACCCTTGTATAATTTTCGCAAACTTGGCAATTGCAATCCCGTCAAACTCAAAGATACCAGGCCCTATGCTTATCTTCCTCTCCCAGCCTCCGCGTCTTCCTCATCCTTATCTCCTGAGAAATATATCAGATTACAAAACCAGGAACAGTAAAACTGCATGTCCTGACCAATAACGTTTTACCGTCAGCTTACCTACACAAACTCCGTGCCTTTTACAAACAGACAGGGCTTTGAATCCCAGTTAAATTTTTTTAGCATCTGCATGTGACTTGCATTCGCGAATTGCCGTGCTTAAAGATGCAAATTGTAATCAGTTCCCAACCAGTACTTTCCCAGTCCGCTTGTATGTAGTACTTGTACCAAAAGAAACATGGAACCAATTTGCTAGCACCCCTCTCCTCGGCTCCATTACACAACAGCTTATGAATCCGTCCCTTTTCTCGATTCAATCTCATCCATCCAACCAGACAAGATTGGCAGACTGTGTTTTAAAGATTTTAGTTACATGGATGGAATCCCAAAGTATTTCTAATTCTACATTCCCAACAGGAGAAACTACTTGATTGCCACATGCTGATGATTGAAACATGTGAAAGACAATGACAATAGGCGATAATCACAAGACTTGTTTTCCTTATATTCCCAAAAATCCTTCATTAACTTTAACAAGCTTTTCGTATGCTTATTTCCCCTCCTCACGAATCTCGCATAAATAGATGCGCCTTATAACACAGGATATTGGTTCAATCAGCAATGAATAATATTCTGCGTTTTTCTAATTTACAGTTAACCACCGAAGCCCGTGAATATGCAACTAAATTAAGAGCAGAATATCAGAAAGCTGCAGCAGCGGCTGAAGAAACGCCTATATTATCGTTACTACATGATCCTAGTTGTGAAAACGGCGAAAATCTTTGGGGCAAAGCTGGAAATAATTCAGTGGATGCTACCTGCATTCAGAAGTGGTACCAGGAAATACTTCATTACAACTGGGAAACCCCGGAGATTAATGAAAACGAGAAAGTTGGTAAGCTGGAATGCCCTACGGTGCCTAAATACAGCTCTAACCTTTTCTACAAGTTACCTTGTTATTTGACACACTTCTATAATTCGTGTTATCTCTGTTTACAGGCCATTTCACACAAATCGTATGGCGTGACACCAAGGAAATCGGTGTGGGAATATCAATATCTGGAACAGATGAAGATAAAGGGCCTTGCGTCATTGTTGTTTGCAGATATGATCCGCCTGGTAACGTGGAAGGAGAGAATTCCTTGAATGTAATTGCTAAACATTTGTAAACTTCAATAAAAATATTTAACGAAGCAATACGAAAATTCGCAGTGATTACGTCGCAACTTATCTACGGTTCATGCGGTTTCTTAATACAATGTTTAACATCTGCCAGGTGGCAATAGTTCATTTCATCTTTGGAAGTAATCGGCGAGTTTTGCGAAGGTCATCCGTCATTATGCACAGACGAAGGCTCATGGATGATGCCAAGTACATTAATGTTGTCAGAGCTGAGGTAACTGTGGTTGCAACTCTTGATTGAAGCGTCGGAATAATAATCCCTGGTCCACCCAAGCGAACTATTTCAGATCCTTAATAGAGAAAGTGTGGGTTAATGTTATTATATGACAAGGGATAAATGAACTATCAAGGGGAAAACAATGGTATTTGTGTGCTAAGTGCTAAGTTGTGCCAAGTGAGTAAGTAAAAGAATGGAGTGTAGCTTACGCAATGTTTCATTAGCTGAGCATTTGCGCAAGCCAGCCATGCAAAAGTCTACGAATTCAGACAGCTTCTTCCTTTTTTAATTTGCATCAAATTCTTTAGCACACTTCTTACATTACGATTACTAGTCTTTTAAAGAATTCTTAAGCTGCCTTACAGTTTGATAACTAATGATCACGCAAGATAAAATCCAAAAATCATTGGGGTCATTCAAAATTCAGTGCCAGCACACTCAATAGTGAAATACTTTACAAAATATGGTGGTACACCGTGTATACCGTCTTACTCTCTGGATTTATAACCAAATACAAAAAATTGTTCACATGTTTTCTAGAAAACAAGAAATTATCCCTTGAGTAATTCTCATTCTTCGCAGAATGAACTTTTATAACGACTGAATTAATGCTTATTGTCTCCCCATTATTATTCCTTTTGAATGAGTCTGGGACTATTTTAGGAAATGTTTCCAAATCATCAGATACTGGCTTTACATCCTGCTTTGATACAGATATCAAACTTTTGTATAAGATTTTCGCCATTTCCACATAATTTCCAATGTTGTCTTCGTACTGGCAGAGGGAGCCACCGAGTACAAAATGCTGAAAGAGCCGGAAGAGAAATTCCTTCTTCTCATCCTCAGTATACATATTTTTTAATTCTTCAGCTTCCAAGTTAAACAAGGTTGTTGCCGAAGTCAAATAGTCTTGAATTAACATCTGAAATAAGGGGTACTTAGGAATACCTGTGCCGTATATCAATTGTCATAAACCTTACAAAAGTCTTACCTTTCTCAACTCATCTCCTACTTCTATAGGAAACTCATCATCATGAATCCCCGAATCAGGGATAAGGTACTCCGGCATACACTGACAAATGTGACCCGTACTTCTTGCAACTTTGCTCCCGTTCAATGTGAGACGCTCAAAGAACTCGATTGTAGTGAGACTACAGTGTACCTTGTCATACTCCACGCTTTCCATTTTCGAGGCTATTGCACAGAGTGTAACATTTATATATGTCCAGACGTGAATAACCCTTGGGACAAAACGCATATATATTTTAGCAATTTACTTACAAATCGGAGAAAACTGCCTGTAAGGATCAACACGCAACAATGTATTTGCAACCTCATGGCTACCAAAGAAGTCCTGCCACCAAAAGAAACACAGCAATTATGATAGTTATTATCTCTGAAAGAGTCACAGTAAAGAATATCTAGACAACTTACTCTCACGAAATCCTCAAGAAGGTAAGCCTTAAATTCCTGATCGAAATAATATCCTTGTATCTTCATGCCACCTAACATGGACCTGGAAATAAATCAGAATGCAAACACGATGTGATGGTAAATGAAAGTCAAGTTAACATTCTGCAAGGTTCTGACCAATTATAATTTTCTGTTACCATTTTTCAAGCAGATCTTGCTCATTCTTTTTCTTGAAGAATCGATCACAAACTTCTGGTAAACATCCGAAGGAAAATCTTTGCTCTTGAAACATATTAAATTGCGCTTTCATTTAAAAGATACCTTCATATTAAAGTTGACAAATACTTGATTTCTGCAAGATATAGCCGAGTTTACAAGCTCCTACAATGAGTTACTGTTCGAGTTCTTTATTGATTTAATGATTCTTTCTGGTAACCACGGTGAAATGATGCGCTAGGGAATTCCAGAATCTAATCTGCAAACGTTTGGTAAATTGACATCGACACGTCAAATCGTCGACAATGATAACACACTCCTTTCTCTCGACAGCGGAACAGGAACTTGTATAATGTGTATGTGAAGTTACAACAACCTTACATCTGAAGTGCTAGTGTTGATCAATTAAAGGTGTGTGAGGACCGTTACAGTACACGTGACTTCCCTAAATTGTACCCACCGCCACAGATCAGATAATTACAGAATAATGATCATTGACTCGATGTGTATAAAGCTGGAAACCTACGACGGACATTTTTTTTTCAGTTTTTTGCTTCAAGGGAAAATTTACCTTAACAGATCTGATGGATGCACAACATACTCGCAGTGAAGCCGGTGTTGTCGGTGAACTTTTAATTTTCTCCTTCTTCATGTTTACGCTACCGTTTGTAGCGTATTTTGTAACGAAACATTACGATCCCATTGGAATTTTCTTGCCGGTCATTGCTGCAGTTATCACCGTTTGGATAATCATTGCCATTTACGTATATCGAGCTTACCGCGATAAGTTCAACTACCAACACCAAGGAATAGAAGATACTGACAAGAAAGATCAGTAATTATGAAACCGTAAGGCAACTTAAAAATTCTATATAAGACTAGTTTCTTGTGTAATCGTAGAGTATGAAGCACACTATTGCTGATTAATTTGAGGTTCATTATCTTTACAGATTTTCGATGCTATTATCCTCATTCTTCTATTATCAAAAAAGGTAAAAGTATAAGTTATCAAGGAATAGCCTGGTAGTTTTGAGACTGTAATTATTAACCAATGTTTAGCATATAGGAGTGTATCTAGGTAATCCAGAAATCATTATGGATGACGCAAGTAGTGTAGATGAAGGAGCTGCATCGTCCTCCAAAACAAATCTTACAAAAGAACAATTAGAGAGAATAGAAAGAAACTGCGAGCAAGCTAAGAAGAGATTACTTGAAAAGTCCAATGCAGTTCAAGAGGTCATGGCAGCGTACAAAATCAACAGTCATATAATTAACGAAGTAGGAATGAGCGGACCTCCTCTAAAAAAATCCAAGTCCGCATATGAGCAACGGATGGAAACCGATCTTCAAGATGTCGTTAGCACAGGAACTATAGTTAGAATTCAAGGAACGAAGCTGATCGATACTGGTGGTGGATTTTTGCTCGAAGAGAAGGATTTAGTGGTACCGGAAGATGAGGAATTCAATATTGTCAGAGAACCCGCAGCAATTGCACCTACCGATGCTCCAATCTGCCTAGAATGCAAAAAAGAATTTTCCGAGTCTTTCCTCTTCAAACAGTTTGATCATCGTGTATGTGATGCGTGCAGGTAATAATTTGACAATTTCATTTTATCTAATGACCTTATTCTTCAACCGCACATTAAAATTCAAAATCGTCATGGTTTTACAGAGATACGGAAGAAAAGCACGGATTTGTAACAAGGACAGATGCTAAAAACGACTACCTACTCAAGGATGTTGATTTGGACAAGAGAGAACCGATACTTAAATTTCTGCTACGGTATGATTTTCAGCATTACATAGCTACCTACGTTGCAAGTTATGGCCATTCGTCAAATTTATTCACATGCTAACATACCTTACAGGCCTAACCCTCATAATGCTCGTTGGGGAGACATGAAGCTATATCTTCGTGAACAGGTAAAACCGATTTGGTAATTCCCATATACTGAAATCCAGATGCAAGTTGCAACTGACCTTACTTCGATTTATTTCAGATAGAGAAACGAGCTTTAGAAGTTTGGGGAACATTCGAAAAAATTCAAGAGCAGCACGAGCTTCGGGAAGAGAACAGAGTCAAAACAAAATTGAAAAAGTTTGGCAAGAAGATGAAGAATCTACGAATGGAAGCTCGTAGTAGTTTGTACACAAGAGATTTGTCCAGTCATGAACATTCCTGGGGACCAGAAACCTGTATTGATAGCGATGAAGACATGTACAGTCACAAATGCGTTGACTGCGGTGTGGAAGAAACATACGAAAAAATGTAATGTAATATGCTTGGCTTGCCATTTTCACCCTTAATATGATAGAAAATTCTTTTTTATACCAGGAGTGGAAAGTTTTTTGTTGGATAAAAGCGGTAAAAATTTTTCAATTCCCTACAATAAAATATAAGAATATCTGATGCAACGAATCCATTGTTTTCAACTGTTTACGGCAATGTAGTTAGTTAAGCAAGCAGGTCTTAACATCATCATCTACTATGATCCAATGGTCCCAGTAATACAGTTTTCGTGGTCTTCACTCCCAAGAGGTCGCTCAATCGGTTGTTCATGTACTCTTTGCCCTTGGTCATCTTCCTGAATCTGCTGAGTCTCAAATCTCCAAAAATTTTCCCACGAAACTTGCTTCAAACTGTGAAATTTGGTGTCCACAGTTATTTCCATTTCACAGCCAAAGTAGGTCAGAACAGGGAAATTTATTTCAACGGAAAGATTTTTTCCACTCAAAGCATGCTTTATCAAAACGGGAGAGTTGACCTGCAACATGTATTCGTGATAACATTGTAGTATTCATTCACCGATATCAGGTTCACTTCCGCTTTTTCCTCATTACCGTGACAGGGATTCCAAAAGGTATGCGGATTTTTAATGCCGGACTTTTTGGATGAGCCATCCACAATGTGTTTGCATTCATACAATCTGAGAACCGCACCAACGGTTTTCCCGAGTGTCGAGCCATTGTTTCAAACTTTACAGCAGGAGCAGAGTGCAAGTACAACTTGAAGTATGTAATCTACATTTAGCAACACATCCAACATCAGTAATTCTAACAGCAACCTCCTATTTGAAAGCCTTACTGGATATTTGTGCCTCCCGTCAACAGCTCTAATTCGAAAAGTGTCTCCATAATTTATGATCTCTTCACTGGCAGGACACTCCGGGCTTCAAATAACGAAACAGATCCAAACATATGCTACAGTTCTATTCAAGTCCTTGTAACTGGCGGAACAGTTAATAAGATCAAAAGTTTCAAGAAAAATCTAATTACTTTTCTATTATGAACGTATTTCTCATCATAGGGCAAAGTTGCGGTGATGCTGTAATTTCGCTGCTTGTCCCAAGCCAAGGTTTACAGTCCACTTCTTCCACTGGCACAGAAGAACTTAACGCCAGCACTGGAGTGTCACAAAAGTTTTTGAAAGGAAATGCTTCCCTTGCACTACAACAGTCTGGACCAGGTTGAATTATTTGAATTACATCCCCAAAGCGTAGCACATCCTCTGACCCAGTTGATTTCAGCGTGATCTAGCCAGCCAAATCTTTGTATTTAGAAAATTTAGACAGAATCGCCGATTTTAGATCTTAAAGATATGAACATTATTTTAATCCGTCATTACTGACAGCTAAGTAAACAACACTTTCCTACCTTCTGACACAATTCATTTACCATTGCCTGTGACCCTTGACTCAGAAGTTGATTGCATGACTTTTTTAGATAAAAATCCTCGCATTCAATCTACATTTCAGACTAATATTAGTACATATTTGATATTTCCACTCAAGGGATTTTTTCTCCTTGGGTTCTTTTATCGTCGGTTTACAACTGTACCCGTTTCTTCGAAGTTTCTTCAAACCAGTTTCCTAATAGAGTTTCAGGACCGTATCGAGGAGCGCTAAATTCTTCTGGAGTGCCTTGCGTAAATGCAAGTGGGAGAGAAGACCTGGGAATGCCGCAAAATCCCAACGGATTCATGGCTTTCTACAGCGAAAATGTTCCCCGAAGCGCTTCAAGATAACAGCGTGAATCTCATGCCCGCGTTAATAACGAAATTATTTAGTTTAAGTTTCCATGGCAAATATCAAAGGGAATGCTTTGAATCTCATCGTCCAACATGTTACTAAAAAATGTTCTTAGATCTGTTCAGGGAGAAGTTATCCGTTTAGGTTACCCTACATCTCCAGGATCCACGCTGCATTGGGAACTGGCATTACATCCGTCTGCACTCGACACCTGAGCTCATATGTTCCAGATCATCTTGTCCCTTGAATTACGAAACCGCGGCGAATATTTTCCTTCTGCCAGAAAAACCCATTATCCCCCTTTTAAAGAATTAATTCTCTGCGTAGACTTTTCCCTGTAGACGAAATAAAATCTCTGTCCTGAAAAAAGTAGCAATTTATCCTTAAGTCACCTCCAGTCCAGAGTTCTGGATGGCTTCCAGAGGACGTGTCACGAAACCGCAAACCAGCAGGGTCCAAAGGAACAAACCTAAGAACTGCAAGGGTAGTGCTGAGCATAAATTTGAGAGACGCAACTACTTGCGACAGTTGGTACATGAATTTGAAAACTGCAACTCCAAAGAAGCTAAGCAGCAAGTTTTAGGAAACCTTGCAAATTTTAGCTACGACCCTTACAATGTAGATTTTATTAAAGATCTGAAGATTGTCGAGCTATTTCTAAAAGAAGTTCAAAGGAACAAGCTGCCTGGATTCGTAGACTTTTGCATGGCTGGCTTATGCAATTGCTCCGCAGATGAAACATTACGTAAGCCACTCACAGTCATTTTCCTAACTTACTTGTGCCTTTTATGACGTAGCATTGGCTCAAATACTATCGTGTTCGCCTCGGTAATTCATTCATCCCGTGTCAACTAATCACCCACTCTTTCCCTGTCAAGGTTCTGAAATAGTTCGCTTGGGTGGACCAGGGATTATTATTCCGACGCTTCAATCAAGAGTTGCAACCACAGTTACCTCAGCCCTGACAACATTAATGCACTTGGCATCATCCATGAGCCTTCGTCCGTGCATCCTGACAGCTGATCTTCGCACAACATTAGAAATCCTATTACTACATGAAGATAGACGTGTTGTAACCCTCAGTAAATTATTCCTTACCGATTACTTCGGAAGATGAAATGGACTATTGTTACCAAACAGATGTTACACATTGTATAAACCAACCGTGTCACATCTGCAAATAAGTTACGACGCAATCATTGCCAGTCTTCGTATTGCTTCGTGAGTATTTTTATTAAAGTTTACAAATGTTATAGGAGAGAAGCATAACAAGATTTTCTCATCACCGATTTCAATCAATCCAGCCTATGAATCAAGTCGAAACCAAAATACACAATCAAAATACTCATCAACTTCTGATTCCTTCATCTCTCAATATTTATAACTTAATAATTTTATACAATTCAGGTCCGTGCATTTATAAACTGGTAGGTTCGCAGAAAACAATTTAACAAAACAAACTGAAGAAAAGTCCAGAGAAACCATCCAATTCCAGATACGAGAGAATTTTGTATTGCCTACCCACATTGTTCCAGCTGGAGAATAGTCAAACGGCCCCTCGAGCAATCAGCATCTCTTCATTTCGGAGAGCTTTCACCCTTGTCATCCACTTTCTTTTGCTGCTTCTCTCGCATCCGATCAGCATCTCTGAAAACATAGCACAAATAATAAATAAACTCCGCACTTTACTATCAGATTAACCAAGACTCATGTTCAGACATTAAGCTACTCTCGAACGCAGGGACCTGTAACAATAAATTAATCCAATCATGCAATATGTTCAATCACTTTTCCAACTACCTTTGCTTTCGTTGCTCCAACGTCAAACCAGCGTTTGCTCCCTTTTGGTCAATTGTTTTACTTTTTCCTTGCTCCTGTAATTTCTTCTGGTTCTTGGCACGAGCCAATTCTCTTTGATTTCCTCCTATTCAGAGAATTTAAAAACAGCATTATAACAGGCTCTTTAAGGGAAAATCAACAAAACTACAATATCCACATGAAGGTTTCCAATATGTCAAACATACACAACTTTACTTACGAGTCATTGCAGAAGTCGATTTCCAGAATCGTTCGAGGGTTTCAGACGTCAAATAGTTTATCTCTAGGCTAATTGAAGAGCCGCCTTTTGATGCTGGATGAGAATGAGATGACCCACGGGCCAACCCTTTAGAGATGTGCTCTATGCAATTGAGTAAAATTTCAGAAACAACTAGGAGAACCTCGCACCTGCAAGTAAGAGAGACAATAACAGAATGCTCAGTTAAAAAGTCTTCGCTTTCTGCTTATAATTATTCAGTGTCTCTCGACAATTCAGGTCAACAAGTTGAAGACACTATGTTGAGCATTACAGTGCCCTTCTTGTCATACGCAACACAGCCTGCACATTTGAATGAATCATTCATAACACTATTAAAGTGGATTACGCATAAACAAACCAAGTACAGAGCCGCAGTAATGCCGACCCAAATAGAATTTAAGTTCCTGCCTCCACCCAAACGACAATATCAAAATTGGAAATTATGTTCATCAAAACACTTACCTCCAAAGTTACAATGTAAACAACAAGCGATATGTTAGTCTCCAAAATCTGCTTTTTGCTGGTACCAGATTCCAATTTCGAACATAAAGGGCAACAAGGGGACAAAGCAACACAGATATACACTGTCGACGATTCTTTCAAGCACCCTTTACTCTCAGCCTATACAGTATATCGTCGTTTATTGAAGTACATATGCGAGTCTATAAACTCAGCACAAACCCACTGGGGTTGTGTGCTATTTTACGCGGCAGATATGAACGAAGACACCTTTGATATGTGGCGCGCGATCAAGCTCAAAAAATCCCCCCCCCCCAGAAATCCAGTTCGATCAATCCACCGCACCAAAAAAATGCAAAGTATATATATACTTTCACAGAATCCTTCGCCGACTTAACTTCAAGATATTTGAGCCCTTTAGCCCTTAACGTATTTCGTTGGCGTCACAAGGAAGAGTCCTGTGGTCCTGTGGATATTCTGAGGTTTCTCAGCAACTTTTAAATCTATTCGGGAATTCGGGATTTCTATCTGCAGGCCTACCAGAGTTTGGAGTTAGATATTCCTCCAGTTATCTCAGAGTCATTAAGGTACTTACTTTAATCATGTGAGTTAATGTAGATTGAATACGATTAAAGATTATGTGATATGGCTCATCAGGTCATATTTTCGGCTCATTAGGTCATATGAAATATCAATAATGAAACTTCATTGTGAAACTAATGACTGCCGTTAAAATCAGAGTGTTGGAAAATTTCAATTACAGAGTTATTTGGCTCGAAGTCCTAGATGCTAGTTCATACTTATTGCTGTTATTACATTAAATAAATTTCGGGTTTCATTTTATAATCTTCACAGATCTATCAACATGCCAAAGACTAAGAAGCCTGTTAGCAGCAGCGACGAATCCAGCTCCGATTCTGGACCTGATGACGTAAGTTGCTTCTTGTACAGTTAGTGTGGAGTATTGAGCTACAGTAAGAAGAATTACTAGATCTGTTATCATCTTGTTGTTAATATATATCTGGTATACATTTATTTTCTAGCGTAATCCTCCAAAGAAAGCAAGAGAGGAATCACCAGCCAAGAGCAGCAAAGGTTCAAGCTCCTCCAAATCCCAATTAACAAAATCCAAAGATGGAGATTTCAAGTTTGAGCTGGATAGACATCGTCATATTATCGTCCGAGAGTTTAAAAGCAAAGTTTTAATTGACATTCGTGAATTTTACCTCACAAATGAAGGGGAGAGTCGTCCTGGGAGAAAAGGTAATCGGCTCACATTCAGTGTAGCCCTACGTGGGCTCAGATCCAACATAGCTCATTAACTACTGTATCGCTCTATCTGAGACCCAAAATGCTTAACCAAATGTGGTTCTTGGTTTTACTAGGTATCAGCTTGACTCTGCAACAGTGGAACAAGCTGAAATCTGTTGTCGATGACGTGGATGCCGCTATTAAACAGTTTTGATCAATTAATGCACATACTTGGATGCTAACTTATGTATAAAGTTAGCGGTAATATTGCTTCTCTTCATTTTTGTTCATGTCTAATTGATATTTCTGAAACAGTTTTTTTCTACGTTCGAACTCCCATGAGTTTGTTTGGTAGTGCTTCGAGATTGAAGTAAAGAATTTCCTGCAAGAGTCATTCGTTTATTGGAGCTTTCATCTTTCCTACGTTGTATCATTAAACAAAGAGTAACTCAAGTTCTTATTTTGGATATTGCATTCGTTGGTATAACTTTATTCCTCAGATCATGTAACCTGTAGATTATATCTGATTAACTTTCTCCTATTGTTGATATCGATATCGTATTCATTCGTTGCGTTTCTAAAATATCATTCATGAATGGAATTAAATTCGGACAATGCTCCACGTGTAAAGTATAAATTTATCTTCTGTATAAATAAAGTTATACATATAGTATAATAAGTTCTTTACAAATCTCATAGAGCACTGAGTAGCGAGTCATCGAGCAATACCGAGGCGGGAAACAGATTAACAAAGGGGAATAAAACTATTGCGCGCGCCTTAAACATTGCAACCTACATTTTTGTAGGTTCTGAATTGAATAATTACTTTTATGTAATAATTACTTAAATACGGTGGTTATTACGCACTTTATAGCAAAGCCCAACGTAATCACACGTTTGCCTTCGCTAAACTGTAATTATCTTCATATCAAAAAGTAAGAAAAGTTTATTCGTGTTCACTTTATATTGATAAAGTCGGTAGATTCGGCGAGATATCAGATATTGTCTCCAGGGATTGATACAATAACTTATTTCTGATTGTTGTTAGCCTGTAAAATAAAGTTTTCTCTTATTTACCCTTAAATCTGGTTGCAGGTTAGCTTTGTTTTAATAAACTTACGAGATGAACCGAGGACGGGGAGGTCGGGGCGGAGGTCGAGGTGGGTTTCAACAGTCGGCAGGTGCTAAACGAAGCGGAGGTAATGGGGTTGCAAAAGAATTTGAAAAAACAGACGCATCTAAGAAAACAAAATTTAACCAGGAAAGTCAAGGTATGGATGAGGCAGAGGATATGGAAATGGATGACATGGACATTGCCTTCTCTGAAGAAATGATAGAAGATGTGGATACCGCTGCTATTGTTGGAGAAGAAGACGAAGCGGCTACTGTAATTACTTACGAAGACTGGGAACGCCCCCCTGTCCCGTCCAGTTTAAATAGCAAAACCTCCACATTAACTTTTCAGCAAATGGACGTAGACCACTATATTTCTAAACATCCTCAGCAAGGAATGCCGGGAGCAAGAATAGGGCCAGTTCCCGTGATACGGTAATCCATACTGTTCGCCTGTTGATGTGTTGTAATTTTATTCTGTACTGAAGCTTCCCTTGACAAGATCTATTTCTTTTACTCTGCGGCCTGCGGGAGCCTCTGTTTTAAAAGAGACACGTTTTAATCCAAGCAAGGCGCCCCGCGAAAGGAAAACTCACCCCGCGGGTTGAGTTTTCCTTTTGCTTGAGCCAAAAACAAACACACTCAATCAGTTCGGAGAGTTTGCCGGTTTGGCATCTCATTCATAAAACAAACATTTTATACATCCTTAAAATCTCATCAAGCAATATTGCCGCTGAAGCGATTCGAAAAGATTTTTAATTTCTATGTTCAATCTTCAACGAATTGAAATTGTCTGGTTGCAGTTGCAGTTGCATTTAATTTGAGTTAGAGATCTTGTCTCAAACTTCATGATTACATCAAAGTATTCCTAATTTATTTTTTCACCACAGAATGTTTGGAGTAACTGAAGAAGGACACTCAGTTTGTTGCCACGTTCACGGGTTTTCACCTTACTTCTACGTAAACCTCCCTGATAACTTTGACTCTTCCCGTTGCGGCGAACTCAAAAATGCATTAAACAAAGCCGTGTTAAACGATTTGAAATCAAATAGGGATGAAATCAGTGAACCAGTTCTTGCTGTTGAACTGGTTAAGAAACTAAATATCTACGGCTATCACGGTGACACCAAACAACCCTTTGCCAAAATTACTGTCGCTCTTCCCAGGTACATACACGTTTATCCGCCAAAGTTACGCCGATTTTTAGAAAATAGCCATAAGTTGCTTAAACTTTAATCAAAACTTATGCTTCCCATTTTCTACAGGCTAATAGCGCCCGCAAAGCGTTTGCTGGAACGGGGGGAAGTGCCTGTTCAAAACGTCGGATCATGGAACTATCCTGCATTTGAATCAAATGTCGATTTTGAATCAAGATTTATGGTTGACATGGATGTCGTCGGATGTAATTGGATAGAGCTTCCAGCGGGGAAATACACGATTCGTGGCAAAACTAAAGATTTACCAATAGCTAGCAGAGCTCAAATTGAAGTAGATGTGGCCTTCGACACTATGATATCACATGCTCCTGAAGATGAATGGAGCAAGCTAGCTCCGTTCAGAATATTGTCCTTTGATATCGAATGTGCCGGGCGGAAGGGTATTTTTCCTGAACCTGATAAAGACCCAGTCATCCAGATTGCAAACATGGTTATTCGTCAGGGCGATCTTGGTGAGTGCGTGTTCAGTTTCTTCGTACAAGAGGCGTGATGCAGCTTTGTTCAAAGGAATTTACGTGATCATAAATGCAATTATATTTTCAGAACCTTCAATCAAGACCATATTCACTCTACACAGTTGTGCACCTATTATGGACGCTCAAGTTCTGTCGTATGATGATGAGAGGGAAATGCTACAGGCGTGGGCTGAATTTATTCGGAGCACAGATCCAGATATTTTAACGGGATACAATATCAACAACTTCGATCTTTACTACCTACTAGAGCGAGCTAACCATTTAAAGGTTCCGAATTTCCAGTAAGTCACCCGGGGTTATTTTAAAGATAAACAAATTCATAGATGCTAAAGAGTCTCAATATTCATAACAATTTTTTAGGTTTCTTGGAAGAGTGAAACACATCAAAACTGTTTGTAAAACAGTTGTACTGCAAAGCAAACAAATGGGACGAAGAGAAAACAAAGCCATTAATATCGAAGGTCGCGTCATTTTTGACCTACTCCTTGTTTTGGTTCGGGACTATAAACTTCGTTCCTACACATTAAATGCAGTGTCTTTCCATTTCTTGGGCGAACAAAAAGAGGATGTGCATCATTCCATTATCACGGATCTCCAGAATGGTAACGATCAATCCAGACGTCGTTTAGCTGTTTACTGTTTGAAGGATGCCTTGCTGCCGATTCGCTTGATTGACAAGCTTATGTGCGTTATCAATTACATTGAGATGGCTCGTGTAACCGGTGTCCCCTTGCTTTACTTATTAACTCGTGGCCAGCAAATTAAGGTTGTATCACAGCTGCTCCGGAAGGTAAGTATCACTGTTAGTATTCCGTATCGTATTAATGAACGTAAATTCCTGGCACGATGTAACAATCCATAATGTAACTTTTCAGGCTAAGCATTATGACTACATTATGCCAACCTACCAAGGACAAGGTTCGGAAGACCAATTCGAGGGTGCTACTGTTATCGAGCCAGCACGAGGTTACTATGATGTTCCGATTGCGACTCTCGATTTCGCCTCGCTGTATCCCAGCATTATGATGGCTCACAATCTTTGCTACACTACACATTTAAAGCCGAATCAGATCAATTCAATGAAACCAGATGAATTTATCAAAACTCCATCAAACAACTATTTCGTGAAGTCATCTGTGCGCAAAGGAATTCTCCCTGTGATTTTAGAGGATCTCTTGTCTGCTCGTAAAAAGGCTAAGAATGATTTGAAGAATGAAGCGGATCCATTGCGGCGCAAAGTGTTGGATGGTAGGCAGCTCGCCTTGAAAATCAGTGCAAATTCTGTATACGGATTTACTGGAGCACAAGTTGGAAAACTACCTTGTCTAGAAATCAGTCAGTCTGTAACAGCTTTCGGACGAATGATGATTGAACGGACGAAGAACGAGGTTGAAGCTCGATATAACATTGAAGGTGGCTACGCGCACGATGCTAAAGTCATTTACGGAGATACTGATTCCGTTATGGTTCGTTTCGGAGTAACCACTGTCGCCGAAGCAATGAAACTTGGTAGTGAAGCAGCCGAATTTATAAGCAAGAAATTTGTGGCACCTATTAAGCTCGAGTTCGAAAAGGTAAGGTATTAATGGGCTCGCAATGATTAATCAATCTAAAGTTTTTATGCGTTTATCTTTCATACTAATCTACGTTTTTACAGGTTTACTTTCCATATTTACTAATTAACAAAAAGCGGTACGCGGGCCTGTATTTCACAAAGCCCGATACATACGACAAGATGGATTGTAAAGGTCTTGAAACTGTTCGACGAGATAACTGCCCATTGGTGGCCACTGTGATGAATACATGCCTGGAGAAAATTTTAGTCGACAGGTATGGCTTCAAAAGTAAATACGAAATACTGTAATCTGTACTAACTAAATAAAATTATCATGTGCTTACTTTTTCAACAGGGATCCACAAGGTGCTATTGAGTTTGCAAAAGGAGTGATTTCAGATTTGTTGCGAAACAAGATGGATATATCGCAGCTTGTGATAACAAAAGAACTTACGAAAACAGAGAAAGAGTATGCTGCCAAGCAAGCCCACGTCGAGCTCGCTAATAAAATGAAGAAACGTGACGCAGGAACGGCCCCCAAATTAGGTGATCGAGTTCCATACGTAATTATTGCTGGACCGAAAGGAACGCCAGCCTACCTTAAAGCAGAGGATCCTATCTATGTGTTGGAAAACAGTGTGCCAATTGATGCAATGTACTATTTGGAGAATCAGTTGAGCAAACCGTTAACAAGGATTTTTGAGCCAATTTTAGGCGAAAAGACTGAATCTGTCCTCCTGAGAGGCGACCATACAAGAACTAAAGTTATAGTAACTTCAAAAGTATCAGCACTGTCAGCCTTTACAAAGCGAAAAGCCACATGCATTGGTTGCCGTACGGTGCTGAAGAACGAGAACGATGCGTTATGTCAACATTGCGCTCCTAAAGAAACAGAGTTGTACTTGAAAGAATCTGCAGCATTATCCGATCTTCAAGTTAAGTTTAATAGACTCTGGACTCAATGTCAGCGATGCCAAGGTTCTCTTCATGAAGACATTCTTTGCACGAGGTAAGTGAAGAATATTGCATTGTAATTGTAACTAAGCTTTTCTCAGAGTTCTACATAGGCTTATGTCTGAATATTTTTTTGCAGTCGTGATTGTCCTATTTTCTACATGAGAACGAAAGTCATAATAGATCTCGAAGAGCAAGACAAACTTGTGCGCCGTTTTGATTGAATCGAAACGCTTCTCATGAAATCTTCTCAATTAATTTAAAATGTCAATATTCGGATCACCCCCAATGGATTCCACAAGGATATTTCACACTCGTTCATTGTAGTTATGTATCGGGAAGATTTTATTGCCGCAACTTTTTAAAAACTAATTTACTACATTTTTTACTTTGATATATATATTTTTCACAAAATTATTGCCTTCGCAAACACTGTGTGTTACATTAAATTTAAAATATGGCTACTATAGAACTTGAACATGTACTGGCAATCCAAGGATAAAAGTCTGCAAAATAAGACCATAACAGGATACTTGATTGCCAAATTAAATTACAAGAAATGGAAAACATCAAAGTTGTTAGATTTCAGTTTCTAAATAACATTACTAGTATTGCCACCTACTTTAGGGGTGATGCAGTTTCTGAGATTTACTTTGTCGAAATTGTTTTTATAATATTGCTTTCATTGAATACAAAATGTAATGGTTTAATACTTTTATTGTATTTTATGACAATTTTCATCTCAGTCTTGTGACATTTTCACTATGAGCAGACCCCACTATTTGCACCATTGAAATCCTTCTTTGTTCACAGTACCCCAGTAATAAGGCCGCATCATATCTTCCCTTACTCTAATAACACTCCTAGCAATTGAATCACCAAAATATTTTTATCACATATCAAAATATATCAGTGTATCATAATTTGCACCTCGAAATTCCCATCAGCCATAACAATTTCGTTAACACAGCTGAATTGCCTCACACTTGCTACGCTAAAACGTTAGTAACTCTACACATAATCATTCGGACCTTAAAATTACGGGAAAAAACATATTCACAATCATCCTTCAAGAAAGTTCGAATTCAAAGAAACGTAGGCGCCAACGTAAAAATTGAGCACTTCGTATCACACATCTAATACATTCTCAGTATTAAGAGACCGCACCATAAACTTAAGTTACAACTAAACTCTATCAATAAATTGCATAATCGTTCCCGTATCCGACTTCAAGTAGATTCCCCTCGCAAACTCCGAATAAATAGTGCCTACTCAAAGTAATTGTTACAGTGAATCATTTGAATGCAAGGACGGAATATTGGCCAAATCATCACTTTTGGCCATGACGAAATTAGGTTTTTTAATAGCCACAAAATTATTGGCCACATTGTTGGTCAAGTATTTAACCTCCTGAGACTCCTTTCGATGCTTGTAATTGGAGGATGTAAGAGGCTTTACGAAGTTGACGTCCTCGTCGGAATCATCTGACCCCATGTCAACGTCAAGAGCAGAAGAATTATGATTGAGAGGGTCATCATCCCGGGAGATGCGATAATAGCTCTGCCGCTGGAAAACAGATCGAGGCTGTCCTTTACTACGGGAATCCCCTCTCCTGGAGCAAACCATATAAATAGCAAGTACGGAGACGACCGTCACGCAAATAATGAAGCTGACCAAGAGCACTTTGTACGATAATGCATTGGAATTTAATGTTTCGAGCATGATTGCCGGATAGCAGTGGTACTCGGCCACTTCACCCTTCTCCCCAACCATTTCCACATGAAGACTAGAATCGCTATGACAGGTCAGGCACTCGTAACTATTTGGGCCACTACAACTTTTACAAGAGTAGTGACAAGGAAGACAGATAAATGAAATATTCGACTCCCTTCCCTTCCCCATTTCCCCACCACTTCTTTCTCCATTCCCAGCTCCTCGACTTTCCTTGTAGAATGTCTCCGGACATGACTCGCTGCACACGCCATGGAACAAAACATGAGACGGCACACAATCTGCGAAATAAATAACAACCGCCATATTATTACTCCACTCCCAACCGTAGTCATTCTCCAGTCCAAAACAACGTTATCCAGCCGAATATTAGACATACATAGGTCGTACACAGCAGCAGCACAAGACAAATTATATTTACCAACAAAATCTCTGAGCATAAATCAAAACGAGTCGTTCAACCATAGCGAAAAATAAAAAATATAATCTAATAATCGGATGAGTGAGCAGTAATCCATGATCTTATACAACTCTCAAACCTCCATCATAACAGCCGGAATCAACAAAAAAAAGATCCAAAAACAGACAAAACATGCTCAAGATTAACTTAAAAAGTTCGCATCTACTTCTATGGCGTAACTAAAGTTAGATATTCTTAGGATTCTATAACAATTCATTCCACATTTATATATAGTAACTTTAACAAGATTTCATCCTTCTGCTCTTGCATTACAAACATTCTGCAGCTGTAAAAAACTTTCCCATTGTACAACACAGCATCATCACATCCATCAAAACACTTGAAATAAGTATAACGCCTTCTTCACTGCAACAGACAAACTAAACTATAATTCACCTAAAACAAGCTTCTAGTGTCAGAACAAGGCTGACCTGCATACGCTGCATTTCTCAATCATGCTTTCTCCGTAAACTCTCTGCCTACCACACAATCCATGCAATCATAACTTTAGTGAAAGTCCACACATGCCAGGGTGAAAGTCGTAGCAGGAACTTGCAATGCGGTTTCCAGCACAGCCCATGCACCTTTTTCCAAAACCCATTTATATCAGCAATAGCCACAAAACAAGAACGTCTAACTCCTAAATGAATCCCAATTAGCCTCAAACTATAATTACCGAAGCAATAAAAAGTATTGGTTGCATTTAGCAAAACATCCATAAGATAATATATATTGCATTGGCATGCACTGATGAGCAAAGTGCTGGAAAACACGAAACCAGAAATAAAGATTACCATGCCCATTCGTCCCTTTCTCGTCCCGAACAGATTTTGACAGAGCCAGCGTATAGTGTGCGTAGGTGTAAAAAGAAGAATAGAAAAAATAAGAGGGGAAGTAAGAGCCAAACAAAAATCAATACAAAAACCCGTATTCAATTAAGTGAGGAAAAAATTCTCAGAATCCAAACAGCAAGAAAAATAATTACTATTTATACGAGTGTAAAACCACAGGGGAATCCACTCACCAGCTCAGAACGAGAGAACGACGATCAAGGCACACATCTTTTCCCCATTTGGAATACCTCCAATGAACCAACTTTCAATTCTTTTCTCTATAAACGTAGTCCACCGTCTACAGAACAGACCGTACCACCGCGACCCATCATCATCAACCAGCCCAGGAATTTCTTCAACCCCACCATCATCAGTCACGTAATGTCAACCAAACACACACAGAGAGAGGAAGAGCAAGAAGAACGAACACCAGGTCCCCAAATCTATAACCCTGAATCCTATAAAATGCTAAAAAACTAAAATACTACACAAAACCAACATCCATCTACAAGTTTCAACATTAGTCTCCATGTTCTACATCTACTCTTTATTTGTGTCTTTAAATAACAACTTACCCCACCAGGCGCGAAGATGTAACACTAGGAAAATGCTTACAAAACTGCAACTATGCAACTCTTCCATCATATCCAAATCCACTTCCAAGCTTATGTACAAAATACCTTGCAATTCATAACAAACCTTGCCACAAAATAAATACACATCAGGTGGATAGATGCTATCACTATCTATTAAATCTACATAACTTCAAATAAGTCCCCGTGTTTATTAAGCCCAAAGGTGCTTTGCGCTTCTATTTCATATTAAATTATAAACACCAGCTTTCCATGAGGATAAATAGTATGTATTTCCCTCGTCCTATCGAATTTAATGTCACTGATAATTCTCTCCCTAACCACCCGCCGCGACATCCACATACATGCCCTCACTGGATTCCCCCCCTCAATGATCAAAGCCCTCAAACATATGTTTTTAAATAGGGTATGCAATCCGAAAATTCCATGTAAAACAAAACATAGTTAAAATAACTCATCAATAATTTAGCAAGAGTCCTTCAAAGGAACGGTTCAGTACATATAAATATTTTAATTTGCAGTATTCATTCTTCACAATCCACAGTTTAGGCAGAATTTCTTTACGAGTAGTCCATTAAACCGTGAAACTGTGCCTACTAAAGAGACCGAGCATAACATGTTTTTCTCACTTTTGTACATCTTAACACCGCGAGAATACGTTTCAATGATTAGATGACAAGATATGTGATATATAGTTTAAGTACGAAAAAATCCTCTCATCCCTCCAAATAGTTAGCATTACGATCAATATCCGTTTCCTTCCTCCTTCCCAGCATACACAATGGAAACACACCCACACATACACGCATATGTAATTTATCCATTTTACTTTCTCTCACTTTCTCCTCATTTACATTAACAACGCACGCACATAAAATAGATAACACTTTTCTCAACTTCCCTCCACACACAACTTCCTCTCTTTTTTTCCACTTACCAACATACCACCTATTACTGAAAAGCAGACGCTCATAAAGGATCCCACCTAGCTCCTAACTGAGAAACTGGTAGACGTCTTTAAAATATTTTTCAATAGCTCCGCACGTTTAGCTTTCTCCCCTCTTAAGGAACACGGTGCAAGACTTCTCCCAAAGTACATAATTTCCGAGAACCACGATTCCGATTCAATTAAGTCCAATCAGTCTGATGAATATATATCAACAAGTAGAATAAATGCAAATGATAAAACATAAAACGTTAAGAAACCTACACTAGAACAACTAATCGAAATTTCCTAGTCATCAATTTAAACGTCCTCTTAATAACTTGCCGGTATTGCACATAAGTACATATGTAAACAATACATGATTAAAAGCAATAAAATTCTAAAACTGCTAAAACTGTCGAATCAGTAACGTATGACGTGCATGAACGTTAGCGTATCAAAATTAAAATCCTTGTAGCCAAACCAACTGCTTTGAACAGTGCCATATTTTCTAGCATTCAATTATTATAACAAAGCAACCAGTCTATCAGCTTGTAATTCCAATTCCTGCACATTATCATCCTTCATTCATTCTCAATTTAAACCTCACACTTCCTTCTTTCTTCTACTAATTTGTTTTCCAATCTTATTTAAATCATAATTAATTTAATTTCACAAGCCGGCAGGAATATCTGCATATAGTTTTTTTTTTAAATCCAGCATCTTACATTAATCAGATTAATATTACAAATATAAGGCCCAAACCTCGAGTTTCCTCGTGGCTCTTCCTAACATCTCTCTTTGCTGTCGTGTACTGTAAAATCTTACACCATTTCGCAATGCTGCTCCCATGAATTTAACTACTAGAACTATTCCTCGTTATTCCGAAACTGGTGGTGGACAACGAACCTAGCAATTATAGTTTCATGAACAGTTACATCTTCCTGTGTTGTAATTACCTTCTTAGTAAAGACGAAAATAATATCAGGAAGGTAACCAATATTATCATATGTTGTCCATTCAGACAATCCTGACTAAACTTCAATTATCTAGTTGCATCCATGATTAATGCGTAATGCTGACAAGTGTTTTTTTAATTAAAAGGAACGTAATTGGCAAGATATGATTCAAGGAATTAAGAGCAGTTGAGATGCTTAAATACCTAAGGACAGATTAAAAATGACAAGTTTTTCCTATTAACCCTACATAACTAAAACCTTCCAGCTGCTAACCTTCCTGCCCACTTACAGCCTCACAAAATCACAGATTCATAAGCCTGTTATTAAAACTCTTAATCTGTTACACTGTGCAAAAAGCTTTTAAATTGTGGTAAAAATATGCAATAAAAACAAGTACAGAATAAGCGGATAAAACATTAAAAATCCTCGTACCGCAACGGCAAACGGTAGGAACTACAAAGACATTGACACGTTATAAAATTTCAAGGAGAAGAAGACAAAACTCCCACCGATCTGCATTTATCCTATTCCAGAATTGAATTTAGAGTACTCTCCCTCCCTACAGTCCATTTACCTCGCAAGTTCCGTTTTCGAGCCATATAATAAAAACCAAGACAGATCTAATCAATCACTCCCTCCCTCTGTAGTCTGAATGAATCCTAGTTCTCTTTTTATATCCTTCAATAACATAAGTTCTAGTATATATAAGCCTACAATAGGCTAACAGTATCTTCTTCCCGGGAGCTGTTCTCTACTAATGCAAACTTTCATGTGCGTATCACGATCATCACCGTTAGGATATCATTTGCCCAGTGCGTTACATAATTTCAATTAGCTCTAGTAGCTTCCGACTAAAAACCCGTTTCCACTTAAAACCTATAATGTTATTTACAGACAGGGCGGAGATAGTGACAGTAGCTGCACTCCAAAAGCTACCCTTGCCTTGGTATCATAATTTTTTACATGCGGAGCTGCATTAAATCCCATGTTCCGTTCTGCTTTTAAATCCTTAAAATCTATGTCATCTTAATTATAAATTGTACAAACATGTTTTTCTTTTCCACCCTTCTCGGACTGTGTCACAATCATTAATTCAATATCATTTCCAAGTGTTTATACAATCACTGTACACGTAAAAGTAGATGCGAAAGCGAACACGGCCGCAATTAATTACGTAGGCTCCACGAATTGTCGTACATCCCTTCCTACTTTTTCCATCCCTACAATACCGTATTGTATCCCAAAACTTTGGCTCGGACAAAGAATATTCTGCAAACTAGTGCAACTACTTTGGTACATTGTAGTATCATTTTTACAAGTACCCAAAAATGTGCTCTCTTGATTTCTTTTTAGCTAAATTACAAAAATCATCAATGCGAATAATTATATTACAATATTTACTATTAATTCTATCTAGCGCCTCATTTCTACATTCACCACCCTTAAGCTTCCTTCTCTTCCTCACTCCCTCTAAGCCACTCCTTGTGGATTCTTCTCTTGACTTCCTCCCTTCTGACTCTTCTTCATCCTCTTCAGTTTTTTCTTCCTTCTTCTGGTCTCCTTGACTCGTTTCTACATTCCCACCGCTAGCACAACAACTACTCCTACCCCCTGAGCTATCCCTGGCTCCAGCGAAGAATGACAATCTTAAATACAGGAGGATAAAAAGGCACCAACCTAAACACTGTCCATTCCCGGACATCTTGGCACAGAACGAGGACGACGCCGACGACGAGGCCGGAGATAAATCAGCTGCAACAGCCGCATCCACACCTAACGGTGGATTTGCAACTTGCAAAGTTTTGATCACAATCGTGTTTTCCCCATCGAATTCTCCTCCACCCCCAACAACTTTACTCAAATCCCCATCCTTCATAACGCTGCTTTCTCCTCCGCTTTCACTCTTCACGGAATCAACAGGTTGCTCCTTCTCTTCGCCCTCCTTTGCATTAGCACCACTTGCAATACCTTCCGCTCCACCCTCTCCCGCGCCCCCACTCTTCTCCACTGGATCATTCGGATTTGATTCTATTCCATGAGCGACTAGCGTCCATGTTCGAAGTTCGCCTGAAAATACACAAATACAAATCATGAGTCAAGCTGATCCTTATATTCTTGATGAACCAAAAAAATTGCAAATCAAAAATATCATGCTGCCATATGTGACTCCCGTCATTGCAAACAAGTCACATGTCAAACTGTCTGCATATAAAATAAAAATCAACCTTTCAAAACTCTGAATCAGCGCGATACAGATGTGCATGCTTCCATGCACTTTCAATTCATCTGCTGTGCTCAGCACTGTTCGTAAATACATCAAAAGGAAATACTCAAATACAGAAATAAATCTGTTTAGCAATATGTACTACAAAAACCCTAATTTTTACGACAAAATCCCGTGCTCATTTATGACAGCTCCTTCCTTGTTTTGTATTATATTCCGCTCGTCGTCCCTCGTTTACAGCGATGCCTGTGAAACATAAATCTCTTCAACCCAAGCAAACAGATGCCTTCCACCCGAAAGCAGCAAAACCATGATACCGGATTTCCATAGCTTGCAAAAACCCTAACATTATCTGCTCCATCGTCTGCTCTCCTGTTTCTATTTCATCTCAAATTATTTCTTTTCATGCCTTCCTCATCAGCTACCTTACCATACCTTCATTAGTCTTTCATCCTTGATTCTATTAAACTAATCAATTATAAAGTCCCAACAAACCGCGATTCTCTTATTCTTCTTTTGTAATTCTCAAAAAGCCATATCTCAATCCCCTCATTTTCTCAACGAAAATCTCACAGCAAGCCCTATCACCAGCAACCAACAACCCCCTACCAAGAACATCACATCAAATGTGCGCAGCATATACAATCCCCTCTGCTCTTTGCATACCAAAATCTCAATCTAATTATAGCCGAACACATTTCAGTTCATCAACGTTCTTATACGTTCCCTTTTCCAAGACAAAGCGTGAGTTAAGAAGATGACAAAGTAAAAAAAATCAATACAATTTACTATTCTCCTTTTCTTATTTCCAGCAATCAACTAAACTATATGCTACCGCAGCCTCTTTTCAGAGAAAAGCTAGTTTCTGTTTCCTTTTCTTCTCTTTCTCTCACCTCATCTCATCTTATCTTGTACAAACAAACCTAAGCGTGCGTCCCTTAAAGAAAGCTTATTTGATTTCGGCACGGAAATCCTTTAAATCCCAACCTTTCCACCCATGCCAATCCCTTCCTTAGTCTCCTACTACAGCTACACCACTATTTCTCTGAATAACAAGTTAAAGTAGACTTGGCCACTCTAAATCCCAATATTTTCTTCTTCCTTTCTCAACTCCTCAATTTCCCTCCTCCTTCTTTTCCTCTAGTAAATTCACAAAGAGAATCCAAATTTCAAAAAAGCAACACCTTCAAATTCACTCTTTAAAGTGTCTCCCACAAAAATGTCATCCAATCCTCTTCACTTACAACCCCTTGCTTGAGCTCTAAACCTATCTGTTTCATCTTCAACTCAGCTCAACTAACTTAAAGTTCCCATCACACAAACTTTCATCCACAAGCTCGCAATCTCTCGACTACCAAACGCATTTTTCCTACATACCGAAATCATTCTTCCCTTACCTATATTTCACTTCCTTTCTCTCTTTGTATTCCAAACTTTCACCTGCTATAACGTTGTCACTTTGGACCGTACGAATCTTCTTCATATCCGCTTCACTTTGTAAGCTAAACCTTCCTGTCATTTAAACCTGTAGCAGAGTACTCTGTAATCATACAAACTTCAACCACACGTGTACTATCGGGGAATACTCTTGACTGTACGATATCCTTGGCATGCTTTGTATCTTTACCAAAGCTGCCTCACAGTGGCCTTCTCCACGATGAAGAAGTATCCTTGCTAAAACATGCTCTTTCCTACTCTTTACTCCCGTAATTTCAAAATAAAATCTACTCTCTTCACCCTCATTATAGGCTTGTATTTGTAAAAAGGATTCCCGTTTCATCCAGTAAAATTAGGTTTGACAAGAATCGTAAAATACACTCAAAGAGTTTATTTCGAACCGCAGACCTATACTAGTTCATATACTCCCTCACACAAACGTGAGATAAAAAGAGCAGGCGGATCAAGCTGAGAAACGCGAGGGGGAGTGAGTAGCATAAAAGCTTTCCCTCTCTGACTTGAATCCTCACTCCCATTCCTAATTTACTCAATCGATCCCAGATCCCACCACCACCAGGGCCACATGCGAAAAGGTCACAAACCGCAAGAAAGCATGCAATCCCGTAAAAAAAGCTTGGAAACTCCAAAGAAAACGTACACGCTCATATAAATTCCCAAGCGAGCAAGCATCGGATCACTAAACAGAAAGTAAATTCAGAAAAAAACTTATCCGACAAGCATCTCGCTGCCATCACCTTCATATACACTCCAGTAAATACAAGCTATACTTTACTACTTTGCACTTCTACATTGCTACAAGCCAGCGAGACAAAATGCACTTCTTCGAACACTTCTACACAACAAGCTCTTAAAAGAAAGCAAAAGACGAGGACAAGGACAAAACATTATGTTATCTCTTTAAAACCTTGTGAATTATCATGACTTTCTCCGCCATCCGTTTCCCCCCTTCCTTCTCCGGTAGCTTTAGCAGGAGGAGCAGTCGTTGTTGGCCGACCATCGGCAGAGCCGGCGTTGACCTCGATTGCAGTAGAATTAGTTGTCTCTCCTCCCCTTTCATCCACTCCTTCTGAACCCTGACCACCATTCCCGCCCAGACCGCCACCACCAGAAGACAATTTAAGAATCGATCCCACATTCATTACCGCTAAATCCTCTTCTCCTCGGCCACCACCATTCGTTGCATTAAGTCCGCCACCACTTCCACTACTCCTTGCATTAGTGCTAGCAGAGCTGCTAATACTACTACTACTACTCTCCATAATATTCTTTCTCCTCCCTTCCGTGTCTCTTCCGCTATTTTCCCGAGTAGAGTTGCTATTTTTCATTTCCTTAACATCTCCAGAGGAATTTAATGCCTTTTCTTTCAAATACTTGCTTCCGCTAATTACACTTTGATTACTAAACTTTGTCCCCGCATCTAATTTATCCTCTGTCTTATTACTGTCAATACTTTTATCCACTCCTCCGGGAACCTCCGTCACTAGCCTTGTATAAGGCCTCTGTGACGCTCCTCCTCCCCCAGAACCAGACCCACCACCAGACTCTGGCCTTCTTCCTTTCAGCTTTCCAAGTAGTTTCTTATTTAGTCTTGGCCTATTCCCTCCGTTATTTCCCTTTTGTCCTCTTCCTCCACCTCCGTTCCCCCCTGGATTTTGCCCCTCTGTCAATACTCCTACCCCACTTGAGGTCCTTCCATCCCCGCTACCTCCACTACTACTCGGCCTTCCCCACATCCCAGCACTACTTCTTCCTCCGTCTACTACTGGGAAGCTGGTATTCGAAAAGTCAATAATCCCCTTCCCCATAATCCCGATTCCTTCAACTTTGCTAGCCGGTGTCCAAACTTGGGAAGTTTTATTGTTTAAATAGGATAGATTGATGACTGCTGGGTATCGAACCGGCGGACTCGGGCTAGGGTTCTCTCTATTATTACTGCCATTAAGTTCTTCAGTAGCACTCCCGGGTAAATTCACATCCTTCTCTGTCCCATACGCAATCAGTGCCCATCTCTTCAGAACAGTTCGTCCTTTTATATCAAAATCCATATACACAATTTTAAATTTACTACCCATCACCACAACCCACGCATTCCCCAAATAACAATTGCAAAGCTACTGTCCTCTGGAAATCCGAGATTTCCCGCAGTGTACACATCCCCCCCCAAACACACAATTTTAGTTCAAGTACAAACAAATCATCCTTTAACTAAAAGCTTACCGATTTTATGATCTGAATTCCCGAATCCCAAGAGAGAAGTAGCGAGCAAAGCGGGAATGTAAAATATTAAAACATATAAATGTATATACACAAGGCCTTAATCCATAATCCATCCCAATTACTTCCTCTATAACTTTCACCATTACTTTCACCATATTTTATAAATTTTCTTGGAATTATTCTCCCTGCTTTGGCAGTATGCCCTCCATCCTCCACCAACATTCCTCACAGTAATTCAAACAATTTGAGTAGCAATAAAATGTGCTAGATAATTAATTACCCGCAAATCTTCCTTCGTTATGAATCTCCAATGTCCATTTCCCTATAGGATTCTCTCCCCAGCTATGTACGCTCATAAAGGGCCAGTCCGTGAATCCAGCGCGGTTGAGGTCATGCCTCCGGTGAGCTAGAAGCGTAGAACGAGTTCCAGCCGGAGATACTAAATATATTTGCAAATCTCCACGTCTTTGAGAAGTTAGCGTAACTTTTGCCTGAAACAAACAAGCACATTATTTCTTTACTTTCTCTTCCCGATTTTCTCCTCCTTCCCTTCTTCCTCTACAGCTATATACCATACCCTCCTGGCTCTTTTCTTAGTTCTCTGCTCCTCTTTACCACAGGGAACATTACGCCTTCATAATTACGATAAGCACGAACAGGATTTCTTGTCTTCAATCAAGCACACACAACCTAAGTATTTTCTCCCTCAACCAAATCCTTTCTCCATACATATTAACTTTCTCCGGGTGTCTTCCTCTTCTTCTTGCTTTCTCCCTTCATAGTTCCCTTCATCTCTACTTTCTCCATACACTGGATAGCTATACCTAGATACAGATACAAGACTTTCTTCTACGCTACTGCTGCTGCTACACTACCTAAACTTGTTCCTACCATTATCATTATTATTATCACTTCAGACATCAAGATCATCATCATTTCCTCCATATGACTCCACTCCGACCCATCAACCTCTTAACTTTCACATCACGTCCGCTCCCCACACTCCCCAGCCTCCTTCTTATTTTTCTTCATCATCTCTTCTCCATCCTCCACTAGATAGACCAAAAGCATAACTCCTTCCTCTTCCTCACATCTTATCCATCTTTCCCTCCCGCTAATACTCATCCACTATATCAAACTGACAGCTCTAGTTTTTCCATCGTCTTCAAATCCCTCTTCGTCCTCTTCCCTTTCCTCTCTTCTTCGTTCTTCGTTTCCGCCTTCTCATCCAGCTTTCCTTGTTTTTCCTACAACTTTTTTCTTTCACTTCCCGGATCTACCACCATCAGCAGCAGGCCTCACAATTCTCTGCCTCCTCCTCACACTTTCCCCCTCCATCATGTTCCCAGTCATTCCGCAACAAATAATACACGTACACACGACGTAACATGATACAATTTAACATGGCCAACCTGAACGTGCTCCAAGAAATTAACTCCCTGGCAGTTGGTAACTTTGAGATCCAGGGTAACTTTACTCTTCGGTGGGATACTCCTGCAATAATTAGATAACAAACAATTCAGAAAGTGTTCCTTCCAAATCCTCTCCTCCTTTCTCCTCATCCACCCAACCACGCACAAAACAAAATAATGTAATCTCATGCCATACAGCAATCAAACAAGGCTCAGGAACTCTATAAGGATTCGCGTGAAAAACTCTTAAGACTTACTTTTCCGTTTGAGGCGCCCGGATTTCGCATTTATTCTGTTCCGGCACAGTCTTCCAGTTCTTGGCTAATTTCACCATTGTTCCCGCATCCATTAATCCGTATCCAAAGGAATGGCTCACTGTAACAGAAAATCAGCAATAAAAATACCTTCACACCTAATACCCGCACGCTCACTTCCTGTCACTCATTCCCTTCCCTCTGGCCCAGCAGGAGCTCCTTCTGCCCCAAAAGTCTTGCCTCTCCCCCGTCCCGCTCTTAAGCCTGCTTTCTTCCTTTTTACTTTCTCCAATAACTTATTTTCCCTTCCACTGTATACAATAGCCCTAATCCAACATCATCCTTTCTTCTAACATGTGTCCTGACTTCAAACATCACCAAGGAATTCCATCCAATTTTATCCACAAAACGCCCACAAGTCATTTCAACATCCCCAACATGTCCCTCTGACTTGGACTTGTCCGTCTTCCTATACTTTAATTTCGGCTACCCGTCTACCCCCCCCCCACCCGCTCCTTCTGCCCACAAAATTTCTCCCTTTTTTTTTATTTCCAACTTTCTCTTTTTTCAGTTAGTTTGTCTTCTAAACCTAATTCTCCATTCCTTGAATTTAAACCTACTTTCTCGTCACAACTTCTCCTCCTAATCCGCATTTTAAGAGTAGTGCTGTGTAACTATTCGGTTTCCTAGTATGCGTACAGTATACAAACAGAGGCTTATTTTCAACTAGAAACAAACAACAGACTCGAGTCAAACAGGACATCGTCGTTGCCCGCACTCAGAAAAACTCGTGCTGTAAACATCGCGAATTCATAGTCCGTATCACTGTTAAGAGCTGGAAAATTGAAGTACATACCATTACGCCCCACGCCATTAGTAGCCCAGTCTGATGCGAATAAGTTTTGTGGCCGAGCAGTTCGCACCACAATGTGTTGCATGTCTCTCCAAGTTAGATTTGTATTGGCCTGTAGAGCCAGAGCACAAATACCAGCCGCGAGCGGTGCGGAAGCCGACGTCCCAGTGTGACTTGATGTGCATGAATGGTGGAGGTCAATTGTAACAATCTGGAACATAAAAAGAACATTTCAAACTCAGCGCTCTCCAACCGGAACAGGTCAAGTTTTTGTATATATATGCAGCATCAGCCACAATATTATAGCACTCGTGGGCACACAGTTCCATGATTCCCAACATCCAGCATTTTTTCCCTCCCAAAATCCCATATTGTCACTCACACTCAAAGAGAAGCATCCGTCATTTTTTACTATCTTCAAAACTACTTCATCAGAGGCCTATCTCTAAACTCTTGTCTCTCCATGTCCACCAAAAACAGTACCACCAACCCTACCATTATCTTCATGACGCCCTCTTCATAAATCCTCAAAATGCAATTTCCCTCTAAACACCTCAAAGATCCCCACATTATCTATCTACCACCACTCCAGAAGCAGACCACCACAGCTCCTTAAGCGATCCCTTTGGGCCCTCTCTTTAAGTAACTGATCCGTCCATAAAAATATATCCCTACCTCCAACCTGTTTTTACAAGTCCCTCCCTCCTTTCTCCAAACTGCTCACATTCACCTTCCATATTTCAGCATTACAAAATTCCAGTCCTTCATAAATGACGTTTCTTCCTTTTATCTTTCAGGGTGAGCCAGCTCGAGGCATATTCCAGAGAAGTTTTAACGTCCAGATATGGGATTTCCCTCTCTACCCCTCCCCCTTCTTTCTTCCCCTCAATATTAGGAGACTAATGTCATCTTTTTGTCCTTGGGCAAAGTCTTAAACTGTGAGAAAATCCCATCCAATCTCAATCCTCTGACATGTGTAACTTAGGAACCTCTCTCATTCTACTTTCTCCGTCCCCTTTCACCGCCCTCATGCTCTACTTTCTCTCCGTCTCCCAGTCATTCCCCACTCCATTTCCCGTAGCATATTTTTCTCTCAAAACTATCATATTTTCTATCCTGATCACATTCCATCTCTCCACTTGTACAATATTTTCTTAAACTTGTCTCTCCTTACAGTTCATCCATCTCCTTTCTATTGATTGTGGCAGGAATCCAAGTTGGTCTTCGAGCACGGCCAAATCATTATTACCGCTTCTCCGATTTCCTTTCTCCTTGCTTCTTCCCCATTCTTTCTCTCTTTGCCCTCTCCTTCCACTTTCCCCACTCAGCCCTCAGTACTCCTTTAGTGCCCCAACAAAGAATCACATTTCCTCCCACACAATAACAATTCACAATCAACGACTCCCAAACTTTTCCCGTCCTCTCATCTTCTCTTGCCCTCCAATCCCTGCATGCTCGTCTCGTCGTCGTACTCCACTCTCTGTCCTTTCTCCTTTTCTTCTCCGAAATCCCTTTTCTCAGATGTCTGTCTCATTCATCCTCAATCCCTATTCGTTCTTCAAAGTGAAACCTACGCGTATTTCCTCACGGGGTAATAATCATCACATTGTCTTCTCTGCATCAATCAGCCCCGTCCTAAATTTCCCCATTCAATAACCTTCACAATTAATAAAATTAGGATCAATCTCTTCCAACTCAATTTCCCTCCTCATCCTCTTCCAACTTCCTCCCTTAACCATTTCTCTAATTTCCCCTCTTCCCTACCTCCCTATCAACGCGCCCTTCTCCACTATAATTTCCCCGTATCTCTGTATTTCAATGCAATGAATTTACGTCCTGATTTCCTCCAATCCAACCCAAACTTCCGCCAAACGCATTCCCCACCCGTCTGTTCTTACCTCCTTCCAACTCCTACCTACCCCCTCCAAGATATCTTATTCACAGCATCACAGCTTTCTCTCCCGCTTCTTCTAAATCCCAACCGCTGAATTTACAACTTTCTCTTTCAGCTAGCCTAGCCGACAACCCATCTCCCACAAAATACTTTTCCACCTCTCCGCTCCTACACATCAACCCTGGGCCACAATTTCCCCTTTTATTAGACTTCGTCATCAAAATTCATACACGTTTTAAAACTTTAGTAAACAAGAATCAATCACCTCACTTCTGTCTAAACTACATCACTCAATTCCCATCCAACCAGCACTTTAACTTTCTCTCTTCTCTCTCTACGGCTTAATTACGGATTCCACCAATTCATACTTTCATCCGACAATAAATCTTTCTCTCCCTCACTACCCTGCTCCCTCCCTTCAATACATCGTCTTACATCCCTACTACCTTGCTTTCTCTCATGTCTCCCCCTCCCCTCTTCCATCCCATGTGTCTACTACAGTTTCAATATCTAATCACAGCATATTAACTCACTCATGCAAAACTTTCAAATTCATTTATCCTCCTCTCATTCATCTCTCTATCAAATATTGCAAGCCGCTATTCCCGCTCTACGCTCACAGACAGAGGAACCTAGTGCACCGTTGCGTTACTAGGGTACTTTCTCCACTTTATCCTCTAAACTTTTCCATATCCTAGACCAAGAATCCCCAACTTGAGCCTCAATTCTGTATCCACCACTGTCTCTGAACTGAATTCGCTCTACTTCTTCATCGCCACACCTCTTGAGTCATTTTCTCTATTCTTCCTCTACCACATATTCCTCTCTCTCATCCTATTTATTCATCTCTTGATTTCCTACCATCTAACCCACCCGATTCCCACTTACTATTCATCAAAAGCTCCATGAAAACAAGACAGATTTACAGTTCTTTCTCCAATTCAATTACAAATTCCCTGTAGACAATCCAGCATCCATCCCACCGCCGTTCAGCCCAACCAAACCCCCAAACTAACTTGCTAACTAACTAGCAAACCAAATCCACAGAGTACTCAAGCTTACATCGAGTTCTTCATAACGGTCTCTGACTTTACATAAGCTCCAACAAAACCCATTCAACCATATCCTTCAAATCAGCAATTTTCCTAATGTCCACCATACACTATACCACCCAAATCATTTCATCCACCAGCCAACAATCCACTCAACCAGTTAGCCACCATCTTTCCCATTCTCTTCACCCTGTTCATTAGTTAGCCTCACAAAACTAGCCCTCCAATTCCTCAATTAATTCCCTACATACTTACAATCTTTTACACAACACAGCCAACACGGCTTGCACAGCTTGCTTTCACCATCAACATTTCCCTTCCTCTTCCTGCTAAAGCAAACATGCTTGGAAACAAGCTACTCTGCCCACCCCTCTAATCTGTCCCCGTCTTCCCCCTTCCCTCCTCCTCTTCTTCCCATCCGTCTAATCTCCCCCTCCTATCCGTTAGTTCAACGTTAATTCCCACCAGATTGGTCAGCAGCGGTCCTGCCTAATTCCCACCAGTTCTGACCTACTATTCTTGTAATTTCTCCAACCCATTTATTTCAGTCTCGAGTCGTAGCAAGTAGCAACTCGGTCCCGTCTCAGCCTATCCTTTTTGTCTCTCTGACTTTCACTTTACCCAAAGTCTTATATGTTATCCAAATCTCCACTAAAATCCATAACGTCCGCCCTTTCTCCACTATCTCCCCAGTTTTAGCAAACCCAGCCAATTCTCTTTATAACAACCACCTAGACCTAGTTCTAAAACCTAGCATCCCATAGGACACTGATACAAAGTATCCAAGCCATTCCCGTACCCTTATTGCCTTTCTCCGTCTACCCATTTCATGACGTATGCTCACCAGAGAGCAAGCAAGAAGACACTTAAACTTGGCTTACAATCTATCCCTTCTGCATCTTGTTTTATATCACATCATCATTCTCTCTCCACCCATTAACTATTATTAAAGCATGTTGCACGTTTGCAAAATCTTCTCTTTATATTCATCCCCAGACTTGATTTACAATCTTCCCCGTCCTCGTTACAACTGACTTATGCACTTTCCTCCTGATTTACAATCTTTCCTCAATTACCTCTCCCATTCCATACGTTCCAAATAAGAATCCCTTGCCCTTCTTCTTCTTCATCTTCTTCTTTACTTCTCTCTTCTCAACTCCCTCCAGCCTCTTATCTCCTCCCGCTCCGTATCTCCACTCCAGAAAAGCCTAAAGGAAATGACGTAGCCTAGCCAATCTCCATTAATCCTTCACTGAACCATTCACAACATTCCACCATCGCCCCTTAAATCATTCATTGCGAATAGATGAAATAAATTAAATCACATTTTCTCCAACAAAAATAAACACAACCCCATAAACCTTTTACTTCTCCCCCCTCCCTCTTCCCCTCCCCGCTGTAATCTAAGCTAACGCACATTTCCAAGCTTTAATCAGCATGTCCCTGCTATTTTCCTCTTCTAATATAACTTCGTTAGTCCTGTCTGCATCAAACTCTTCGTGTCCTCTTCCTCCTGGACTGCCAACGCCAAACGCCAACATCCCTTCAACTCCAGCAGCCTAGCCTGCTTGTAATCAGTGCTACTACACTACTAGCTGGAGACAGCTTGTACACATCACCCCTCCCTGACAGCTCATCCCTTAAGATAAATGTATGATTTGAGATTTAACAAACCTGCTTTTCTCCCGTTCCTCCAGAGCTGTACGTAGTAGCCAGGGTTGAGCTGCAAGCTTCGGAGTACCAAGGGACGAGCCCGTTCTCTGTCGCAGAGCTTATAGACAAGGTCCATATGGAATTTGTGTATCCATCACAGTTGCAATTATCATGGTCTCGACCACCATTTCCGGAAGCCCACACAAAAATAGAACCTTTTCCCTGGCGGCCCTGCAATGTAATAAACCATCAAATAAACGCTATTAGTACATATTCTTTTCCATTTCATATGCCACATATTCCCATTTAACATCAGATAATATCATATCCATACACAACCACCATCCCTCCCACTTATATATAACATTATAAATCTCTGCACATCACATCCTCTGGTTCCATACTTGTCTCTGGAGACGCATGGATACATTCTTTCCTTCATCCGATTCTACCCGGATACATTTTCCTTTACAATTTTTACCCGCTTTCCCTCCCGCTACTTATGCCGCTGTATGCATGCACTAATAGATCCTCCATCTTCAGGCTTTCATCCACTCAAACGTAGGAGAACGTCCACTATTGCACAACATCCTTTACTAATCCACCATCATCTCCATTAGCCCTCACTTTTCCACATCTTTTCATGCCATTATGCCCGAGCTTTCAGGGAGTCGGCAAACACAGAGCACTCCTTCACTTCCCAATTCATTAGTTCCCAAAATCCCTAAACAAAGCCAGACATGCAACATTAAACCAATCTGGAAAAAAATAAACAAACACTATTACTTACTACTTATAACAACTACTACTTCAGACTTGAGCCATCCTAACGTATAACTAAAGCATCTTTTCTTCTTCGTATTTTACAGATTCCTCCATCCCTAGTCCAATTCCTCCTCACCATTCTTCAGCAGATGCTCATTAATTTTACTTCTCTCCATAAATGAATTCATTCCCAAAATGTTCAAACATCTCTCCTCTCGCTCTAGGCCTTATCCTCCTACGTAACATTATATTTCTACACGTTTCATAACACAGAGCTTCTCCTCCCGGCATTCTGCGTAGGTGCACAATCTTTTAATATCTGCATTACCATACTCTCTATACTACACTATACCACTCCGTACTTCATAAAGAGCTTCTTGTAGTTGCGCCTAGCGCTAGAGAAAGAGAACGCAATCACATCTTCCAGTACTTCATATATCCCTTCATCCACCAGCCTCGCTGCTTTCCTTTTACCCTTTCTCTCTCAGAATTATTTACAATCAACTTAACTTTCTTTCTTATTTATTTCGTATTAGAATCTCCCCTCCTTTGCTACTCCCACACTCTTCCAGCTATATATCTTAGCAAGGACTAAGCAAAGAAGCATTTTAGTATTCCGAGAGAGAAAAAAAACTCTTCATAATTCAATTTTTTCAAATAAACATTCCCCACTCCACCAATTTTGTTAGTAGCAAGCTTAAAAGGAGTTAAATAAAAAAAGTCAAGTCAAGTCAACTTATTCCGCCTTACTTGCAGCCCAAAGGCTACGATAGACATATGCATGACGGTAACAACTAGCTTCTTAGATGAGTAACACCCTGTAACCCTTAATTTCATTTCCAATTTCCTTCCTTCTTTTCCTCTCTATTTGAAAAGATATTCTCCTGCATTTCTTCCATCTCATCTCATCCATTTCTTTACTCCTCCCACACAAATTCCTATTCCCACCAGCCTGCTTTCATCCTACCCTACCATTTCCTCCTTCCCTCCTAGTCTTAATGGAGGAATGTATAGGAGGAAGAAAAAATTAATTTCCAAATCAAAACAGTCTTGACAATCTGCAATTTCTGTGTAAATCTTTACAAAATTTCCTTTTGGATTAAACCTTTTAAGTTTTTATACAAAGTACTTTCTCCACCTTCCATTTGCACAAAGTCATATAGTTATTTCCCTGTTTTCCTTTGAAATCATATACTCCCATTTCTCCCTGCTTTCTCTTCTAGACTTCACGTCCTGCAAATACTTGGCTTTGCTTTCATACTAACGGTTTCAATGGGTGAACAGATTTTACATGTCTTGTACTTCCACCCCTGAAATGTTTAGCCATGCCACATGCTTTGCCTAAACGGACCATGTTTCGACTCCACTTCCACGCTACATCAACTCTCCTTCCCTTTAAATAAGAAAGGGTGCAGACAATAAGTATAAGCAAAATCCTTGAACTCGGCGTCTGTTTTTTCACATGATAGTGAGCTAGCGTAATTCTGGGTTCTCCTGCCTTCCATCATCTAGTTACCACCCTGTTTCACATACAATTTTCTCTTTTCCCTTCAACAATTGTTATTTCATCCTAACTCTTCCTTCCTCCTAATTGCACACAGCCGGCAGACTAGGACGATATTATAGCCTGCCCACTTCAGCCTGCGTCACTTTCCCTACCAGTTAACTTAGCATTACAATCTATCCTACCATTACACCCAGACTTTTTCCATCATCCAACATTTCACCCTCAACTTTCTCCAGCTTCCGCTCAGTCTTTATCCAACAGTCTTAGCCACTGCCAAAAACAGCATTAACAAGTTATTCTGAATTCAGAAAAAAATCATCACTGACCGGACTTTCTCCTACAACTCTTCCCTTTTCCTTCTCTCCCGTGCTTTCACTCCTTTTCTTGCTTCCAGTATGCTTCACAGTGTCTCATAAAACTTTGTGAAATGAGAGAATTGTTATGCACTCCACTTCCTCTTTAGTATTACTCTCCTCCTTGTAGCCCATTCCTTGTTCCTCTCTGGGTCCTTGCCTTCCAGATCCATAAAACTACTTTTACATCCACCTCTTTTTTCAGCACGGACTCTTTAGCTTGAATCCGCTCTCTCAAGCCTACTAGCTACACGTACAGCAGTAAAACAGAGCGAGGAAAATCCCAACGAGAATCTTATTTCCTCTTTGCAAATTCCACAAGCCTATTCACTATTCATGAATACATTCAACTTTGGCAAAAATTCTAAATGTTTTACATAATGTATTTATCCTCCTCCAAGACCGCTATCATCTTCCTCCGGCATACCGATACAACTATTACACTCACCAGCACCAACTTCACAATTCCTTGTCAAATGTTCTCATCTACACCTCGCTCTTACTACAACTGCCATTCCCTCCGTCTTCCGCTTTCTCCTAAACTTTCACCATCTTTTCCTCTCATCCCACTCCCACACTCATTTCAATAACAACTTCCTTAATACAAATTCCGGTGACGTTCCTCATCATCTTGTAAAATTCCACCCCAGCAACATAATCATCATCAACTCTATCTCGCATCATCACCGCTATTCACCACTACAACTTTCACTCATCCGTTCTCGTCCCGTCTCAGTTCCACAATTTCTCTTCATACTCCATCCAGAAAACACTTTCTCCACGTCTCTGCCTATTGTCATCCTCCGCTAAACTCCACCGCCCTATCCAATTATCCTTGATCAAGTCACTTCCCTCATCTCTCTTCTAATTAAAACCAGCATACTCTCCCTCCCCGATACATCTTCCCCTGCAGCCGTCGCTGTAAAAATTAATTATCTTTCAACTGACCGCTTCCAGCCTTCTCCTTTCGTCTCCGCTTTTCCCACTCACTCATCCTCATCCAACCGTTACATGGCAAACTTTCCCCTTAAATTACCTAACAATTCAAGGCCTCCAACCCTGTTCTCGTCCTCAGTTCTCCGTTTCTCAGTCACCGAGCCAGACTCCTCTGTAGGCTCTCTTTCTCTGTCGCTTTCAGCTATTCATCATTCCCCTACACCTCTCCCCTGTTCAAATAAGTAACTCGTCGTCGAAACAAAAATACCTCACAGCTATCGGATTCACGACGCGTCTTTTCTTCTCAGCCTATTCATCCCCAGTTATCTAACTACTTCATCCCGACACCACTACACTTTACCTTTCCCTGCGCCTAAGCCTTGCACAAAAGCTTACAAAAACCTACAAAACCCGGCCGCCTTTCTCCTTCCTAATAGAAAGCACCCAAAATACTTTCCACAGATTAACTGGAAAAAAAGAAATCAGGTCATCGCATACTCATTCCAACCCTTCATTCATGTGCTCGCTTTTCTTTCAATTTTTCTCTTCGCCTCAGCTCAACCACTTCATCCCTCCCAGGACTCTCCAAAGTAAGCAAGCCCAGTTACAAATATCATAGCCGTTCCCATCTTTACAAAATATTCCACTCCTCATTTCCACTAACCCACTCAAATATCCAGCTCTTCCCTCTCCCACTTCCAAGAACGGATCCTTTAAGCCATTCACAAAGCCTTACAAACCCGAATTACCCGCTATAACATGTCACAAATTCTAATTACGCTCACCCGCGTCATCAAAACCACGGGCTGGAGATTTTCTCAGGAAAATGCAGTATATTCTCGCTACACACGACCCCCATGCTTCACCTTTTCCACGCAGTATTGCCCTTAGCCATTTTTCTATGGTAAATACTGTACTATCTTTTAGCAACATTCTCTTCAGACTCTCCCTATACTTTCTCTCTTGACGGTTTCTGACTCGCCTTGCGGCCGCTGGAAAATCGCTAGCAAGTCTGTGCAAATAATACAACAAAAAAGCAAACCCCTCAGAAATATGATACGTGATGTCACGTCAAAAGTCTCACGCCTCAATCTGTTATTCGCGCTGAAGCGTAAGATACAGCCGAGTTCTTCTTCTTTAAAGCTTATTAATTTTTCTAGACAACTTCAAAGAGCTTTCACTCGCTTGGTCACTTGAGTAAATTGCCAGCTAGGAAATGCATTCATTTCAAATATGTTCACACACTGCACTCTGCTTTGAATCCCCAAAGTTTATGAATGCGCAATGTTTGCTTAAATTCCAGCATATTTTTTACCCTTTGCACTCTCCCCTCCCGCTTTTCCCGCGGTAGGTGGAGATTTAAACTGTTTTCTCCCAGAATCCTTTCACAATTTCTTTTACGCACATATTCATGCATTAGAAGCACATCTTTTTGCTATAATTTATCTTCCAGAAATAATGAATTTATTCCCTTTCACTCCTCGTACAATTCTACAATCTAAACTTTCTCCTATCAGATTCATTCCGCTACACTACAGCATCTTCGTCACTTCTTTTCTTTAATGTTTTTTCGCCCTTATATTCTTGCACCAGCTGCAATTTCCCTCTCGTGTTAACATTCTGTAAAAACTATCTCCTTCTTCATTCTTATTCTAACAGCTAAGACTAGAGAAACAGTTTCATTTCTGGCGTATCAAGATCTCTAGGAAAAAAACCTTTTAAGCTCTCTCACCACTTAGGCCTGCATATTTTCCTTTTCTCTTCAGCATATTTTCCAGCTTTACATGCTCAATTCCCTGAAACCCATTCCCCTTCAAGTTAAACTATTCCTTCTTCTAAATCAACCTAGTCTCAACTCAAACACAGCCACACTCATTCCGTAATTCTAAGATATGCCAACTTCCCCGTCCTAGCTGTTTTATTCCCCTCCGAGCTTTGTGCTTTCTACGGAAAATCTCTTCTATTTCGGCCACAGCACTGTGCAAAAATTCCTCTTCACATACTGTACTTTTAATACTTTCTCCACTTTCTCTTCAGAAAAACATTTCTACTCTTCTGCCTCATTATTCCCATCCTATTATTTACTTTCTCTCATCTACCACAACGTTGATTCCATTCAATTCATTCCAATTTTTTCTCTCGTCTTAACCTCATATCCAAGTTCAAGTAAATTCTGTTATTTCGCTTCCCTTTCTTTACCCTCTGCTGAACTTCGCTTCTCTGACCCGGTGCTTTCTATTCAAATTACAAGTCCATTTCCCCTTTGCTTCTTCCTTTATTTAAAGCGGATTAGGTTCCGCCCGGTAACATCGATTAGGCGCCTGGAATGGGTTTAAGTAAAATTGAACGCGGTTCAACAAACTAGATTTACGTTTTCCAATTTTCTACCATCATAGCATTCCTAGTAATAAAAAGGTTTTGTAGCCTTCTCCCAAACTCGGCTGTACGCATGTATTTTTTATTTCTCAGTTGGCTCTTGTACTCTCTGCTGCAGATGTTGGTTGCATTAAAAGAGCTGTGTGCAAAAAGGAGTTGTAGAATTTACAGCCGAGTTTTGGACAGAGCACAATCAAAGAAAACATGTACTCTAGGATTGCAATTCACTGGAGAAAGCAGAGAAAGCAAAGGATCACTCATGTAAGCATGTGAGTTAAAAAACTAATTTTCTGTACTCATTCTGTGCAATTTCAATTCCCTTCCCAGTTCTTTCGTTCCTATTTCTAAATTCTCTGCTCTCTCTTTACTACAACCACTTGGATTTCCCGTAGTCCCTTGTCCTGTCTTCAAGAAAGAGAAGCAGTTGCTTTCAACCAATCCATTCGGACGCCTACACCAAAGCAAGGCCATCAACATGGTAGTATAATTGAATTTTCAATCGTTTCCAAATCAAACCTCCTAAAATTGATACTCCCAACTCCAATTTCCCAGCCTCACGTAACACACTCACTCTTCCTGATTAACTGCCCTCAACCCTTATCCCCATGCCTTCCAAGAGCAGTGATCCTCTCACGTTCCGACTTTCCAACTCTTTGATCCTTCTCCTAACTACACACACGTGTTCCCACTTGTCGGGCAAACTTTAAAATCTCGTCCACTCTAATCTAGTCCCCTAAGCTTTGCTGGAGGAAGGATGGATGGAAGGAAGCGGTATAATACTACTAACCAACATCCTACTTCTTCTCCACTCCCTCCATTCTATGAGCTTGAGTAGGAGAGAAAAGAGGAGAAAACAATCTGTACGAGAGAGAAGCATGATTACATTTCATCTTTCATTATTTTCCTCCACTTTGCTCCCAACTAACTCTTAGCCCTTTCTGTCCTTATCTCTCTCTAATAAATTTTACTCAATTATCCTCTTCCATCCTTTTACTTGATTCAATTACCAGCCCTGCCTGTCATACACCAAGAGAGGCCGGTAAAAAGAATCAAAAGATCTTTACAGACAATCCTAAAACTTCCTCCTCACTTTCTCCTCTCCTTTCTTCTTTCTCCTCCAAACTCTACTTTCCCTTCCTCTCCCCTCACCCTTGCTATCTTTGCCTCTCTTACGCTCGCTCTCTCTCTCTCTATAATAAATACATTCCCAAACAAAGGGCTCACAACAGGGTCTCTCACTTTTGCATATACATTTCCTCGCATCATCCATCATTTCCCTTCCATTCACTACAACACTTTCTGACACTCGTCTCTTCCTCTCTTTCTTAAATAATCCAGACCAACTTCACAGCTCCGGGAGTGCCAATCAGGCGCCTTCCTCTTATCACCCCCAGCTCTGATCCGCTCTCCCTAAGCTCTCGTCTCCCCGCATTACTCATTCATACCCTCGCCAGGGGTCCTCTCAATCTCCGCAAAAATCTACACCAAAAAATTCAATTACACCCCTGTCAAACACGCTTCCAATTATCCTCTATTCCTTTACCCTGGATTCTGCCTCTACCTCATCTCTCCTCCCCTCTGCTTCACAAGCACCAAATATCAAACTTAACCAACGGAATATATTCCCAATTTCATTCAATCCGAACGCCGACTCCAATATTTTCGATGGGCAGATCCAAGCAAACTTTTCAACTATCCAACCCAAACATTCCCGAATTTCTCTTACCTTGGTAACGCCTTCCATGAAAGCTCGTGTCGCTAATTCCCCTGGCCCATCAACAGTCTTCCCGTCATCATCCGGTCCCCAAGAAGCACTGTAGATGTCAATGTGTTGAGGATTATGAGAAAGGGAACGGGCTTCCACAGCATCAGTCACATCTCCATCCAACATTCGGACTCCTGCACATGCGAACAAAAAATAATATCATATCATTAAATAAATGATCCCATCATCTTGAGACATGACACGAAAACAAGTCGGGTCTCAACATTATTCCTCACAATACACCACCACACAGCAACTCTCTTCATCTCTCCCCCAAATCATCTTCAACTAACCACTTCCCTTCTGTCTAAAACATATATAGAGCATTTCAACTTTCTTCGCTTTCACCAGCTCCTCCACCACTAGCCGCTAAAGACTGTAGGACTTCTCAGGAACGAGAATAAACCCCGGTGCTTATTCCCTAAAATCTCTCCTCCCTCCACACACTTTCACCACTTCCTTCAAACCCTATTACACATTCAATGAGTAGTATGAAAAGCTTTGGAATAATATCATCTAGAATGGTGGGGGACGGGAAGGATGAGGAGAGGATGAGACATCAAAACCCAAAGCAAAAAACATCACACTATAGTCTCCCTTCTTTTTTCCCACTTCGTCCTTTTCTCCCTTTCATTCCAACTCCAATTCCCTTTTCCGTTTCTCAACAACCCTTTTCCGTCCTCTGCCTCCAACTAAATCCTCCCTCCCGCCTTCCTTCAATGCACCTCACTCAACCACTCTCTCATCCTTATAATCTTCCGCCTTCCTATACCCTCTCCCATCACACCACTTTCTTCCGCCAGCTTTCTCCCAAAACTTTCACTCATCCTTTCCAACAAGACAAACTTTACGATTCAAATATACATTTTATATACACCATCCAGAGGAAGCAAGTACTTTCCCCTTCAAAGGATGAAAGAAGAGCAACAGCGTATCGCAGACAGCACTTTTAACTTTCTCCATCCTCTTATCAAACGCGCATACTTGAAGCAGCATATAACAGCTTAACGTCACCAAACTCAAGACACGCTCCTCTTCAACCTCCTTCTTTTTCTCCCCGTATAATCTTCCTCATATTTTTTCGAATAATCTAGACAATTAAACACGAGCGGGCTTGCATGTTTAAGCCTATTAATTTTTACATGGAATTGTCTCGTTTCGATAGCGAACTCTTTTTTTTAAATGATTCACGCTCCGAAAGCTTCTATTCGTATTAATTCTTTAAAAAATTCCCTCCTGCCATACCGTATCCTGCCTTTAAACCTTTCTTTTTTTTGTTAGTTAGTCAAGCACCAAGCCCTTGTTTGTTCTCATCACATCCTTTTATTAACACAACACAATGAACTAATTCTTTCCTTTCCTTGACATATTTTAGCTTTTCTACTAATTGAATCTTCAGGCATAGCCAAAATAATATAATCCGTTTCCTGGAAATACGCTTTCACATATGCTTTCTCCTACTCTTGTTCTTCTGTTAATATCAAGTATATGTTCTACCTCCAGTAGTTCGTATTATCTTCATATCCTGTTTTCCTTTTCAGCATTTGCATTCGACGTCTTTAATTTTAGCAAAAATAATATTAGACACCACACACCATCAACTTTCTCCCCAGCTTTCTTCGCAAGTTACTCCCTGTATATGTAACCTTTCCACGATCAAAATATTCAATCCTAAACCAACACACCTCATTGGCTTGAGCGGTATTAAAAATTTGCATTCACGAGGCCATCATTCACCTAAACGTAAGTATTCCTCCTACCCTAACATACATAATCACAATTTTTGCAACCAGCATCACTTTTACTAACATGTTCTATCCTCTACGCTTTCCTTCAAATGACTAGATGTCACCAACTGATGTCTGCATAATCTCATCATCCGTAACGCCTTCCACATGTACGTTATATTGCAAAAGACTCTGGGAGCAGCATAGTAAAATCTTTATATACGGACGCCTACAAACCTTGCATAAATTTTCCGACAAGAATAATAAATCCTTGTAAGAAGCTCCCAAGTAAAAATCATCATGACAAGAAGAGAAACGCTATCACTTTACTTTTCATCTTGACTACTACAGCGAAGCAGCATCACGCTCTCCGTGTCAGTCTTGTTGTATCACAACTTATGCTTTCTCCTTATTATTTATTCTGTCTTGGGACCGGAGAATAGAGGTCGAGAAAACTAGTTCATCCAAGCGACATTCTTTGTCTTTGTCCCCATCCCCACATAAAATAAGACGGCACCCCAGAGTCTCCCTCATTTCACAGCCACGTCTTCTTCCCATTTCAATCTCATTCTCGTCAACAAAGTTGAAACAACATTTATTCCTTCCGATATTCCCCTCTCCGCTTTCTCTCCAAGGTAGAACATGTCCACATTCCTCTGTCACTTCATATCATAAAATACTTAACACACACACGCGCTACTTCCATTCCTTTCTCAATTGCGACTTTCTCTTCCACTTTCTTTCTTTTAAAATTCCCCCCTCACTTTCGTCTCCTTCTGTACCATAGTGTACTTCCTCTCCCACCTTTTCCCTTCAATTCGAATTCCATTCTCACTTTACAAGTTCTCGGCGCCTCTCACATCTCTTCGCTTTAGTAAACTACCTTTATTTCCCCGACATGCAACACCACTCCAAGTCATCCCTTGCACTTCCTTGTTTGAACAATCTTAAAAATGCAGGCAATAGACATCACCACAGCCGTTTTTCTCTATGCACACCAATTGTCCGCTATATCTTCTATTTTACACAATCCCCTTCTTACGCCTTCCTCCGCTCCTCTTAGTCTCCTTTCAAGGGCCAGAGTCAAAGCTTCCTTTAATCCTGAGTGACATTCGAAAAAGAAAAAGCGAGGCCATCTTTCTCAATAAAAATTCTACTTTTTACACTCCACCAGCCATCATTACAAATGGCGCAACATACACAGAGGACATCTACACATTCTCTTCCATCTGCTCTGTATCTGCAGAATCCGAGTCAACTCTCATCCAGTTCTAGCCAGTCTCTCCAATTCAAACTATTCCAGCTTCTGCCTGTAGAAAAAGCCCGCCTCTGGAACTAGCTTCTTTCCTTTAAGTTGCATCCCTATTTCAATTCCCACTGGAACTGATCATGTATCAACTCCTTCTCTTATTCCCTCTTTTATTCCTCCTCTACTCCACTTCCTGTATTTTCCTTATTAGCTTTAGCACGCCCTTTCTCCACGTCCCTTATAATTCCCATATCAGTCACGTCCATGCAGCAGGCAGCCAGCTAACTTAAAGTCATCTGGGTCTTCCACTCTCCACAATACATGTCTCTTTCCCTATCTTTCCCATTCCATCCTCCCTATCCGAAATCGGTCTTTGTGTGCAAACTTCTTTACAGCTCACAAAGAGATAGGCTCGCTTAACTTGGCTCGCTCCTCCACCTTTACACAGCATTTAGGTTCCAGCAATATAACAGCAAACTTTATTCATCCACCATCCGACTCTGATTCTCCAGCGTCCTGTTTATTATAAACTACACCGTCATCAGATTCTGTATCTATTTTTCACAAATCCTTCTCATCATAATGAGCCTCTCTCTTCGTCCCTACTTTCTCCGACTTTCACCTCCTACCATTTTCAGACTGCATTCATCCCGTTTCCTCCGTTCCTATCAGCCCATTCCCAGGAGATCTCCACAAAACACTCGGCTAGCCAATCAAAAGAAAACAGAGCGACGACACTCTAGATTTTCTCCTCATTTTTCCTCGTCACAGCCCTCATCATGTTCTTCCAGCTTTCCCTCCTTCCTTGCTTGCAATAAACTGCTCCTCCTCCTATCCTTTATATATATTAGCCGAAACATCTTAGATTTCAAAACACGTGGATATTTCATCAACTCCCCTACCATTTTACTTCTCATCACTTCTTTTACGCTCAACCTCTCACCAATTTCACCCTCACTAACCAATGCACACACAACTTCCACGCCCGTCATTTTTCCGCCCCTCCTGTCTTTACCTTCCCGTCAAAATCTCTGCTTCACCTCACCGTCCCTCATCTGTAAACTTGTAGCGCTCTCAGATTTCTCGATACTTTTCTATCAAAATCACTCCACTTTTCCCTCACCTCCTCTTTCCTTCCCTCACCTACCTTCCGCAACCCTCACCTTCATCAATGTATCAAGTGAATCCATCTACAAATCGCTCCTTTCCTCGCTCCAGCTCTTTCCAATTTCTCCAAGATCCACAATTTCCACCTGCCTTCTTCATATCTGTCTCTCCCACCGCTTTCTCAGTCCCTTCGTCCTCTCGTAACTTTCTCCACCTTTCTTCTGCTTAGCACATGTTTTCCTTTAACGCTGAGACCTGTCCCCTTCCCCCAGTCCAGCTCTCATCTCCCCTATCAATTCATTACCTTCTGTCTCCTGCCGTACAGAATGTATTAAGGCAAGTACGAGGCGCAACATATGTCTATCAAACTTTTGCCTCTTCCCCCTCTTAGGCTACTATATGTACTCATCTTACAGAATTCTTAAATCTTCCCTCCACCACCAGCCAACTTTCCAGCTTCCATATCCCTCTTATTGCTTTCCTCCTTCTTAACAGAGAAAAAGCCTTCTTTACAACAGTAATTAATCAAAGCGCAACAATTCCCATCACCTGCAAGACGAAAACATGTTTCGTACACAAAGCACCATTCAATATCTCGATTTCTCCAATCCCGATTTCAGGATCAGGACTGAATCTTCCCGAAGCTTCATTTACAGTCTCAAGTCCCGATTCCTGATACTATTTCTCAAATCACTTTCTCCACTTACTTCATCCTAAACTCCCTCTTCCAATTAACTTCTAATGAAGTAAACGAATGAGAGAACACATCAATCTTTCCAACTCGCCCAATTGTACGCAAACCGGAAACAATCTCAACTTTCACCATTATCCCGTAATCAAGAAAAAACGCTAATCAGCCTCATCTACTATCTTTTTCCTCCTTTCTCCAACTTTTTCTTTCAATTCCGTCTCCCTTCCCTCAATCTTTATTTGCTTCTCCCCCATTTTACTCCATGAACGTGCCTTCTCTCCCTTTCCCCCATTCTCAATCTTCTCGAATGTCCAGTGAAATTCATCACCTTAAATACATGCTGGGCTGCACCAAGCGCAGCATCTTATGGCGAATCTACCCTCATCCACTTCTCCCCCACCACGCATACGGATCTGCCTGAAATCCTATGCCTTTGATTTCACTCTCTACCCTCTTTGCTCTTCAATTACCCTCTGCTTTTACTTACTTAGCAAAGCTCCCTTCCAGCCATCTGAACCCATCTTCCGCTAGCGTCCACTTCATTCCCATATTCTACTGCGTATATAACAGAAAATAAATCCTGCCCCTCGGACATAACCATCCTTTCCTCCTCTACAATTGTCCATCTTCCATATCTCTGATCTCGGCTCCTTTTTATCAATTATAACAGCTTTTCAATCTTCCATTTCTAGCATTATCTCGCATAATACAGTCTTTGCTCCCCTCCCCCACCTCCCATCATAATATCAAATACACGAGTACTCCCTTCATCTTCTAAAATCCAGCTTAGTTGAGCAGACGGGGGACAGTGTCTCTCCTGCACACTCTCAATGACTTTAATGTCATTAATGTGATTTTACTTCAACTTTCTCTTCCTCCCTCCACTTCCTTTTATAAGAAGCTTTTCCCTTTTTATTTTTTACAATACATTTCCCACATGACTAAAGTCAATCCCATTTCGTCCTTCTGCCATAATACACATTCACATAGTCCTCCCTCAGTCTCTTTCTCCTCCGCGTTCCATACTGAACATGGCCCCCGTCTCTTGTCCCTTTCCTCATTCATTCCCTACTATCCATCCATTCCTTCCAGCTCCATTTCCATCTTCCCCTTCTTCTTTCATCTCTTTTCTTCATCATCATCATCTCATTTTCAAGCATCTTCTTCTTCTCTCTATTCTCAGTATCCGCTAAACCTTTCCCGTCTCCTTATCTCCTGAGCACACGCTATTCCGTAGGCAATATTCTCATCCAACCTACTTTATTACCTCCTGTAACAATCATGTTCCACTCAATTTTCTCTCAAATTATTCTCCAATTACATCACAACATGGTCCCTCTCCCCTAGCCACACGGCCTCTTTAACTTTTTCCTACAGGGCTCCCTCTCCCGCCCTCCAATTTGGTCTCCTCACTCAAGGAATTACAATCACCCGCTTTCTCCTCGTGTCCTTCCTCATACGCTGTCCTCTATTTTGCTTAACACATTTTCAAACTAATTCACGACACATGAGAAAATTCCCTACATTCTTCTGCAAGGAGAGCGATAATACCGCATTTAGTTTTACTCCTCAGGCCCACCCAGGCCTACATTTACCGCTACCGCGGCTCCACTACGCTTCCCACTGCACTGGTCGTTATATTTCTCTTTTCTCACTTGCCTCTCATTTAAAATTGTAGCCCTATTTAGTCCACAAAGAGCTGGGAAAATGTTTGAATCCTCTCATCAACCACATCTAAATTAAATTCCGAAAAACAGACAACCTTTAATCACTAATCAGTCCGCATCCTAATGGCCACTTTTACATTCCTGTATGCGACTGCCTGCAGCAGTAGTCTTGCTTCTCCTTGTAAGTTCATCCCAAACACACTTGCTATTCCAACAGGATCCTCCTAGCTGAGTTCATCAGAGCTGGTTCTTTCTCCGAAAACTATAGCTTAGTATAGTTACTACCTACCAGCTTTCACTTCGTCATCCGCTTAAATTTCTCTACATTCCATACACATTGACAATCTCCTTCCTCATATCACATACTTTCTCTCTGCCACAACAATTTCATCCACGCATCTCATACTCCGCTTCCATCCGCGATCCAAAAAACTACTTTCACCACCTATACTTCCGCTGAATTCTACGAATTCTCCTTTAAACCCCTTCCTGCATCTCTAATCATATTTTCATTAGCTTATCCTCTCCTCAACCATGCACTTCACGTTATGGAGTAATAAGAATGAGCTGAAGTATCTGAACATCGCATCCGAATAATATGCCAGGGCGATGCGGCAGCGGATGGTGGATCTTCACAAAGAATTAAAATACTTGAGCCAACCACGTACCCCGAAGAAGTATAAAGATATTTCCTTTGATGCTCCATGCAAATCAAGAATTCCTTCATCCTAATTCCACTCACATGGTCTCTCAAGTCCAGACAAGGGTGGGACCGAGTTAGAAAGCTCCATCCAGCCTTTCCGAACTCATTCCAAACCTTTGACATCCTTCCGCTCCTAACTAAACCACTCAGATCCAAACCAAACTGCGTCCTCAAACGCATAACTAACCACTTCACAATCAAGAACACCATCCCAGCCTTTTCCTAACTCAATTATTTCAAGTAATACAACAACTTTCCCTCTGTCCTCCCTTAAAAATTTCAATTTTCTCAACTACCTCATCTTCTAGCTTTCTCTCCGCTTCTCATACTAAACCTATTGCTCCTCCAGTCGTTCTTTTGTTCTTCTCGAGTCTGACCAACTTTCTCTCCCTTCCCTATTATTTCGTCCACGTCGCTCCCTGAAAACCCTGACTTTCTCTTGCCTCACCTCCAAGCAGCAATAGGCCGCAGTACACATCTTCTTGCTTGCTCTTGTACTGAGAAAATCAACTTAAACTTGATTACGTAATTAGTACTTTCCACATTCCTTAGATCAATCTTCTCTGTTTTTCCAATTGGCTTTCCCATAAACCTGAATCACGATCACATCTGTTTTTGCTTGATATTAGCTACACAATGATTTTGCGAACTATGTTCCATTAACACTACTATTAACCTCTACCTACCACTTAATTTTATCCCTACATTTCTATATTTGTCTCTCTAAACCCTAAACCCTGTGCCTTTGGCCCCAATTTTCAATGGGGCCTACCTTTCCATTCAATGATCATCTCTTGGATCATTGCCCCGTCTGAGATGTAACTGCATCCAGGACAGCGAGAGAAATCAGTGTTTTCTTGTCTCTGTCTGCATTCCACGTCTCACCTCCTCTAACTTCTCCGCTTAAACTCGGACTTGCTCTTATTCCTTCACACAAAAGGTTTTAAGTCACGGATTCATAGGAGCGTTCAAAAAAGGTTTTCATATCAAATCACAATGGCCTTATTGTGTTTGAAATTTGATCTTTCCATTCATTCCCTCTTCCTCCACTTTCTCCCCACTGTCCTTCCCTGTATCACAAAGCTTTCCCAACTTGCAACTTTCTCCACTTTCCCTTTTCGATATCATCTTCTCAATTGTTCATTAGGGATGTCACGTTAAAGAGGATCCCCTCAAGAGTAAAGAGAAGATGAGACATTCTCGTCTGTTGCCCCTTCTCATCTACTTATCTGTATCGTCTCCTAGACCCCAGATTCATGCAAGAGGAAACTCCTGTCCTCAAATGAGAAAGAGTCAACGCCGCTTACAAAGAACCCACGATATGTTCTAAGGAATTGCGGCATTAATGAGATAACAACTCTCATATCCGTTCCCCTTTGCTGCTCCCTAACAATCCCACTTTAACTCCTTTCTTCATTTCTTAACCCCCCTAACTTCCCCTTGCATATTTCACTTCTTCAATATCAACTCTCACTCTCACATCTTTCACCCAACCCGTTTCCAGTCCATATGCACTCATAACACGGCACAAACTTTCACCTTCAGCATTCTCACACTATCTCATCATAACCTCGTACTATTTTCCTCCTTTCTTCGCCCACCGTCCCTCTCCCTCTTCAACTGCTGTAATCACGCTTTCTCTTACTTTCTCTCTTTCTTGCTTTTACCCGCAGCTAGTTTTCTTAATATCGTAGCATGTATGGAAATCCATCTTCTTCTTCCGTTCCCTTTCCACTCTAACCATAATAGCACTTGGAACCTCAACCCAGCATGTATGTTACAAGTTCCCTCAAACTTATTACAACGATTTCTCCGACACTTTCTCCGCTACTAAATCATCATCATCTCCATTTCTTTTCCGCACAAACATTCCAAATCTTCTAAACCTACTACACTACCTCCACTAACCTTTTCTCCCAGGGTTTCCTCTTATAACCCGTGGTCCATGTGCCACGAAACTATTATTATTATCTTAAACCTGACATCCTCTACTGAAACTAATTCCCTTCGTCAGACTTTTCCTTTTAGCTTTTCCGCCCTCTCGAATATTCACGACATCATCATACAATCACGTTCCTCTTCATCATTTACAATCTACTTCATTTTTCCCTCCCCACTCTCCCAAGTCAATCTCCGCTTTGCTCCGCCCCTCTACTTCTTAGTTCTTTTCATCCCAGCTTTCCCTATTATCTACTTCTCATACATGTGTGCTTTCTTCCCAGACAACTCTTTTCCTCCTCCTCCTTTCTCCCTAATGTTCTCCTAATCTCGTACAATTAAATTCCTAATTGAACAAACGGCTAAATTCATCATTTCGCTCCCAAGAGATTACATCTCCACACACACATTCCATCCTCCTCTTAATCCCACTTCAAAAACATACCATAAAAATCCATTTATTCTACTCCTCCTCTTCTAACAGCTCCAACTCCTTCACTAACCAGATTCATCTTCCTTTCTCCCTTCTTCCTCCTTTCTCCATCTCCCTTCCCTTCCCTCAGCCTTGTCCATCTCTCTCTTTTATTTTTTTCATCTCTCAGTTTCCATTTCCTATTCCCATTCCTCCTCCCATCTCACTCTCAAGCCTTTCTGTCATTTCCCCTAACTCCATTAAGAGAGCGACTTGTCCAACATACGGAAATTGATCCCCATCCTTTTCTTTGAACGTAAAACAAATTATGCCCGTCATTCCTTCCGCACAAATTCATACACAACTGAAACCAAACCAAATCATACCACTTCCTCCATTGTCATTTCCACAAACATCTTCCAATTCTCCTCCAGCTCGTATCCTATCGTGCCAGAGATACAGACAAAGGACTAATTCCAAAATCCTACTAGTCTTAAGTCTTTTAGCCTTTACCTTCTCTTCGTCATTCCCTCAATTTTCTTACGTATCTCCTACCTTTCGGCTACTGAAGCCACATATGTAGCTGGATTTTTCCCCCGGCAATTTTCCTGGTCCCCTTCATCTTTTTCAAGTCCTGTCTTGCTTTCTCCACCAGAATTTTCTCCTCAATTCTTATTCCTTTCGCCTCTCAAAACTTGTTCCGTTTTTTATTCTTCTACTCTACACACTCAACCTCCTTCAGCTTCTTATCTCCATTATGATGAGCGTCGTAAAATTTTTCTACAATTTTCATCCGCTTTCCAACTCACCGCATAAATCACCATAATCACCCACCTTCCTCCACTACTTACAGCCCTCCTCCAAGCTCAACTCCTCTTTCAATTTCAACATTTTTACTCTCCATCCATAACTTTCACTCAAAATATCCTCTTACCCCTTCTTCTTTCTCTTCATCCCAAAGTACTTTCACCAAGCTTACCTACTACCTACACACCTCAGCCCCTCTCTACTCTACCTCAGCTTCTTCTTCCTCCTCTATTCCTAATACCTAATTCCCCTATCCATAACAGCCACCATGAAATCCTTACATAAAAATATGCATATTTTAAATATACCACCTCCATCAACATTCTTATCGAACCTCCATTCTACTTTCACCAACTTCCAAACACACATCATCATTCCAAACTCAAACTCTCACCACTCTACACTATATCCATATAAATTATTTCCTACTACACTAAAAACGCATTTACAATCCAATGCCCTAAAATCCCTCCACCGTATTCCACGCTTTCTTACACTTTATCTTCTTCCATATTTCCCCTCTATTCCGCATATTCAATCTTCTCACACATATATGCAACAAGGATTCATTCTCTCCTACATTTCCCTACCCATTCCATTTCCTTTCACCATTATTCACAAAATCCTCCGTTCTCTCTCACCGTGTTCGGATTCACATCTCCAATGATTTTACTTTTTTAGTGCTCATGTAATATATATACTAAATTACATCAGCTTTGGAAGCATCAAGAATATCATTCCAATCTCACTCAACAACGTGAATCATTTATACCTCAATGACTTCCTAAAATTAAAATTTTTTTTACTCTATTTTCCTCCTCATGTTGTCTCGGTTTCTCTTAAAATTTTACAATATGTAACAGCGGAATTTCCAACCAGACTTTAAAGACATTGCTTAGTTGAATTTTCACGTAAACCTAACTAACTCAGGTAAATAGTAATGGTATGATAGTGAGTTAATGAATTAGTAGATGCTGTTAGCATCATGACCTTTGTCTTAAAAAATGTAATATTGGCAGCCTCTACCGGTTACAATTCTACGCCTAACCTCGTTTAACATATGACTAAATGTAAAGTGAAGGACATGTACGTAACTTCCCTTGGAATTTTCTCTTACTCTTATCAAACCAAAAAAACTTGAGGAAATCCAACATTACTCCTATACCACACACTATCTCAATGAAATCTTCAAGGACCCGCTTTCATCACTTTTGCAAAACTTTCAAAGCTTAGTATAATCTTTTTACACTGCCACCTCCGCTGAATTTTGCAATTTCCCTAGCCAATTTGAATCATGAACTTAAGATGGCCTACAACAACCCGCTGTACTCTTGCACAAAACCGTATAAGCAGACAAGCAGATACTATATACACACGCATGAACCAATTTTGAGCGAATCTGCAATGCTCTAACAGCTCAACAGCTCCTCGCATCGCAGGCAACAAAATTAAACCTTTCACCAGCAGAATTTAAAACTTTCTCTACAGAAAAATGTAAACCCATAAAAAATTTCTGCAGGACTCCTCTTGGGATTCTTATCTTATTATAACTTTGCCCCCTCCCCTACAGCCGTAACTAACCGCCACCACCCCAGGAGATGGAGCCGTACTCTCGCAGACCATTCCCTCACACCGAACCGGGGTTATATTCCACCTCTTCATCTATTTTCCTGCCTTTATCTAGTTTTCTTCCTCCCTCTATAAATCCCCGCAGCTTTCTCACACACACTCAACTTAATATTGCCTCTCGTGGAAGATGCTCATCTGGAAAGCAACAAGCAAGACATACTTCCAGCGCACGACGTAAACACCGTCTCATTATTACACGCTCTTGCCATTAAAGGAAGCAAAATACGATGACAAGACTGATCATAAAAATGAGCACTTAAATTTTCAACCCGCCAAATGTCATAGCCTCCTTCTATTTACGACTACTTTTTCTCTCAATTACAAACACTCACCTCCAACACTTGCTTCATACGCAACACCCACGGCACACAAACTGTTATTAGCTTCAGCCGCCACTTCTCCAGCACACCGGGTCCCGTGCCGATTACTATCCGTCAAGTCGTAGGTTGGCATTGGGTCCATATCCACACTGTTCACATCAAAGCTCGCCATCGGATCCTGCACATACCAAACAACAAATCATATAACTTTAGTATCTTCCAATTAACATTCCACCACTCCAAAGTCCCATTACATCCTACAGCTACAGCACCATCCCACTCAACCTCCTTCATCCCCATTTCCTCATCATCTCATTAGCAACAACCACCTCAGCCATCTGTACTGTCTAAATATACCCGGTCATAATCCTTCATCGTCTCATTCGTCTCCCCCAACTCTGTCAAACGCAGGCTTTCACCCGAAACCCACACATTCCCGTACATACTTAAGGTAAGACGGAGAATCTTGAAAATTGCAACTTTTTTACAACCATATTTCCCTCTGCTTCCTCCACTCCTCTTCCCCCTTCCTTAGCTTTTAATGCCATCTTTTCCGCGTCTCGCTTTTCTCTTCATCATCCTCTTTTACGATTGGCTTAGCAGAGGGAACAACACTCAAAACTCCGCCAAACGCGTCTTCTAAATCTTAAATTATTTCTCTCTAAACTCCTTAAACCTTTTCTCCTCCTCTCCTCTCCTATCCTTCCTCTCCTTCTTAAATCTACAAATTCATTACCAAAAACTCACGTCTTATACAGCAATATAAAAATATTTTCTACTTTATCCCCCTCATCCTGCCCAAAACCCCCAACACTTTGCAAGCTCTACCCGGATTCCCACCACCAACACTGCCTACCAGCTTTCTCTCCCTTACCTTACCGGAAATAAAACTCGTAATGTCCACTTATCCTTCCTAAACCACCTCACTCATTCTCCAAAATCATCACACCCTCACGTCATCTGGTATTCAACATATTCCCTCAAACCAAGTCCGAGAAACATATACTATTACCATCCACGTGTTTCCCAGTCCCCTGTACTTGCATCCCAAGTATCTTCATTTCAACAACACTTCTCCTCTAAGTCTTCCAGAGTTTTCTCAGCCAGGATCATCTCTTTAATATTTTTACAGTGACTCTCAAACCTTCTTCCATCACTTTCACCATAGATCACCATAAAACCGTTATGCTCTTTCCTCCAATGTACAATCATATTTCAAACTTTAACACCACACATGCTTCTCATCTTCCCTCTCTAATCCTGGGAGTCCCTTAAGTATTTACTCCGAAGCAACATGTCTTAAAATTTCACTACTTTCTCCTAAACAACTTCATAGGCTTATATGTGTATAGACTGCTTTCTCTCAAAAAACAAAAGGTTCTCAAGTCTTCAAGAAATCTGAAAACCCAAACGTTTTTTCTTTCTTCTCACATTTCAACTGTCATATCCGGCGTCTTTATATCAGTGGCACCACCGCTACCCACCAGAGTAACTTCCATAAAAGCCTATATAACGTCTGTACGTTGAGTAACCATCACGTTCTCTCGCATTCCCAAGTATTCTGACCCTCACTAGGGTCACCGACATCATTCAATATTATGTCGTTAGCGAGATGATCAAACTTGAGCTTTCAGATTTTATCGTCTACTACTAAACTTGCCCCTCTAACCAACTCCTCCAGTCCCGTTCTCTATATACGCGTCTACAATTTCAAACAGACAAAATCCCTCTGTTCCTACAATCTATTCTTCTTCCTCTACCTTACGTCAATCCCATCTCAAAATTGCAAACTTCATTCAAATACCAGCTTAGCAATAAGGAGTAACCTTAGTACAAGCCCGCGGCTTTAGATCCAGTCTTATCCTTTACGCCGTAATCTACGGACATAAAAGCTTCCTAGAATCTCTCGATCTTCTTAAAACCTAAGCTTTCTCCGTCGTGCTCTGGATTTTAGTACTTTCCACTTGCTTCTTACTATTATGAAACACTAGATGTTAAACTTCTTAGACTAATCTTATATTTGCTCTATTCTGAGATAGCATTCTCAATTTGCCGATTCAAAGTTCACAAAAATCAAATCGGGATTCATAGCCTTTCACAGTCATTATTCTCTACTGTCACTTTCGCATTACTCAGTGCACTATTTCATATCTTCTGTCAATGAGATAATGAACAATGGCGAGCATAATCCATCTACTCTACCAGTCTTTCTGGATTCTTGTCTAGCTTTATCCATGGGAGTTTAAATCGTGATCTACTCTACAATCTACGGCCTAGACGTATACAATGTTTGATAATTTCTTCCAATTCTATATATTTTAGAATTTCAATGTGTCAAATGTGCATTTCCTTTTACATTTAATTTACTCTTACATTTTACGATTCAAATAATGCCCTCTCACTTGTCCTTATGCTTTCACATAAAATAGCTCTAAGCATATTTCCAAGAATTCTCATTTTCTTTCCAGTTAACCTCACACGATGACATTTCAAAATCGTTAATCAATTCCAATTCCTTCCTATGCTTAAATATTGGAAGTGCCAGTAAAAACGAGGTTGCGTTGCATATTGGATATTGCCACCAAATATCAAACCCAACGATCTTTTCCCTTCCCATTTCATTTTATCTTTCCCACTCAAGCCATGCAAATCTGGCTCTCTCGTGCCATTTTCATGGCTACGATAACGACGCTCTCACCAAGTCAACACATGACATCACCCTCCTTGCAAATAGCCTTCTAAAACTGTTACCAAATTATAATCGTATCTCCCCTTTTTTCGTATCAGTTGTCGCCTACAACTTGCTACATATTTTCCCACTGTTGCAGCACGTGCATCCACAAAATTTGCATCCTATCCCTCCTTTCTCTTCCGCGAACATCCTGAATTCCTTCCCTCTCCGGACTTATTCGGGCTTATGACACTGAGACTAAAAAGTAGGACATTCTTCCTATTCCTCGAATACAAATGGCAAAGTTATCATAAAGAAAAAATTATTTTTTTAACTCTCTGAATCCGCAGAGGAAGTTGGTGTAAAATATTCACGATTCTCTTTCACCACTCCCCATTTTCCCATTTCCATCTTTCTCCTCCAGCATAACTTTTGCTTTCTCCACTCTCTTCTATCCATTCCAAGTTAGCGCTCTCCATTTACCTTTTCCTCGTCCCGTGCTTCAAATTTGAAATCCTACTTCTTCTGTCTCCGCCCGTAGTCTTATCAAACCGAATTTCCAATCTCAAGCTATTTTACAACTTTCCTCAAAATTCCTCACCTAGCCCTTGAGAAAGTGTTACAAATTTCCCCCGGACACGTACAAGTAACATGGGGTTTTCAAAACCTAATAGTCATATCGTTCACAATCTTCATGTCCCTTAGTAACAGCTACGACCTCTGGGAGCTGTTGCATCAAAACTATACAATACGTCACCCATTCTAGTCAAAGTTATTTAACAGTCTCGTATGCTATGTCTACTCCTATTTCTCAAATATGCTTTCTCTATTAACGATGTGTTGTTAACCTTGATACCCTGATCCATCCCATTCCTTGTCCACCACTCCCTGGTAAGATCTGATTCTCCTATTTTGCTTGAACGAGCCCCTAAATTCCTGGAGGATTATAACTGGATAACGAGGTTGGTATCAAGGCCATCACAGTTTTAAGCCAGACAAACTTCCCAAGGCCTCTCACCTATTCAACCATGATGCACATTTTAGACTATCTTAAACGGGTTCCCTTCCCCCAAATCCTTCCTCCAAAATGCTTCTCATGACAAGGACAACCACAAAGGATCTAGGGAATCAGTTAGCAGGGATTTTCTTCTATGAAAAGCTCGAGTAACAATTAGTAAGGGCCTTCGTGTCTGGAATCCTGAGAGGAGTTAAAATATTCAACTGGTCCTCCTTCACAATTATATTCTTAAATAAACTACAAGAGAATTTATCCGCCTCCTCCTCTTCCCTAAACTTTGTAGCTTACTCCTTTCTCCTCATCTTCAATCTTCACCCCACCCGTCTCAAAACTTATTCCATAGACCAGCTAATAACCTTAAGACAGTAAGTTGGTGTTGGTGTAACAAGAATCTAATAAAACTTTTCTATTCCACCATCCAGCTTTCTCCATTTCCTCTTCCTTTCTCCCCTCCAATACCAACTCCATCCTACATCTCTCCAACTCTCCCTTAGCGAAACAATATAACTTTCTTATCCATGGGGACTCATAACCTTAGACAAAACAAAAGAACATCCCGCCTAACAAAGAATCCTTCTCCACCAAAGTCTCACTCACTCTACCGTATCTTCACATTTAACTAATGCACCAATCTACTCTACCAGCTCCACTTTCTCTTATCACTCCTTCTTTCTTCCTCCCCATTTTCACTGTCCCCTCTTTCTTCCTTTTCATCATCATCATCCACCATTCTCGTGCTACTTTCTTTACAGAAAAGAAAATCCTCCTCTTGACTAATTCCTTCTTCCTCCTTCTTTTTACTCTCCGGTAGCGTGTAGTGTAGCCTTCTGACATTATTGTACTTAGCATAACCCGGATGATATATACGTATTACTCCACTGTGTATTCAATTTTGCCGCATATTTCATCCCGAATTCTAATTCCTTTGAATTTTTCAAAAATCTCCTAAATTTGATTACACTTTACCTTCCCCACCTCAGCAAGAAATGAGACCCTTGAGAGCAACTATAATTACTTTTCCCAAACATCTTCCTTTTCCAGAGTTCTGATTCCGGATAATTACGACTTTGAAAATATTCCCATTCTTTCTTAAAATCTTGCTTCTAATACATAATATATAGTAGCTTCAAAATACACGTCTCAGATTTCACCAGTTCTAGCTTTAAGCCGAAAACTAGTGTTTCATTTGCATCCTGAGGCGTCCCCACAACTTTTTTTCTTTTTCATTGTATCTCTCAAGTATTTCTTGATTAATCCTACGAATCTACATAGAATGATTGGAAGCTTTAGGAAGAAAACTTATTCAAATCCGAGTCTCCCTCAAGACCTATTTTCAGCTTAAGCAATCCCGGCACGTCATCTCATAGTTAACAGCTTGTAGTTTGTAACTCCTGTTCCTGCACTGGATGCACTGCGGCACTTTCACTAGTTCCTACCTACCCGGGCATCAAGCCGTGAAGGTAGAAATGGCTCAAAAACAGGGTATGAGAAACAAGTAAACACAGTAACACACGAACACAATTTAGTATTTTAAACCACACCTTTTTAACTTTTTATATACTTTTTCAATGCGCTTAAGATAGAGTACAATGTTGGAGCGGTGAACAGACTGATTTTACAATCAGACTGACCCAGCTTATATACTGCTAAAGATAATATGCTATAGTAGGTTAAACATAGATTGTTGAAAACATTAGCTAATTTGCATTAAGTGTAAGCTTCTAGAATGTTGTGGAAGGTGACTTTAGCTCCAGAAGCATCCGCCCTTTCCCGTAGGGAAAGATGCGAATGCCTATGGATCTTCAATTCTCCTCCACTGCGAAGTTGCAGATTACATCAGCACAGCACTCAAGACAAAGAAGCAAGAGTGGAAATTCCAGCACGTGTTAGACGTGTGCAAAATTATTTACCTTGTTATCCTACTTAGTTATCTCTTAAATGCAGTTGGTGTGCTAATTACATATTAGCAAACTTGACTCTCCTCTCCTCTGTCATCATCCCCTTGCAAAACTATGGACTGTCCTGCGTCACTGAGAGAGACTCGGGTGAGCCTCGTCCAGTTTGCAGGACCGTCCATTTGTTTATCCAGGAGGTACGTGTTATTGCATTAATTGCATTAAAACCCAGTATCACTTTAGCAGCTGACAAGCGCTGTTGTGTGCTGCGGAGGAGGGAGAGTTTTGTGTATTTTGTATATCCTAAGGAAATAAGTTGTGTTGATTTTATAATTAAATATCTTGTGTATCATATCCCCCCTACCTATATAAAAGAAGTCTCAAGTCCCTTTGAGACAAGAGTTAGATTGTGTTTTGATTTAGAAACTCTTTGATTGGAAAGTGTTTGAATGGTTTGAGGAAAAATTTGTTAAAAATTGTTTGTTTAACTAAATAGTGAATGGGAAAAAAAAATGTTAGTAATGTTTGAAGGTATTGTATGTTATCTTAAAGCTAAAACCCAAAGTGTTGAAATAAATGGAATTATGATTAATGTTCTATTAAATTGCTAAGACAATAAGTTTGAATATTGCATTGTGATGGACATATCTGTTTATGGGTAGCAAGGATCGGCTTCATGTGTCCAGGTCGATGAGATGCTGTTCCAAAAGATTAGCATTGGGGTAGGGTAGGTCATCAGGGTATCTATACGAATTACCAGTTGTAGCAAAACGTACGTAGCGTCGATTTCTGATTCGGAAGAATTGGGTTTCCTGAGGAACCATGGTTTGTGGGAGTGGGAGTTGATGCTGTGGGAAATGGTGTCCGTTGGGTAGTGGAAGATCCGGGAGGATGGTGGGGAAATATGGTGGTGGAGGGGATGGTGGACCAATGGCAAGGTTCCCGAATGGCTCCGGGGAGTTAATGATGTTGGGGGAGTAGGGAGAAAGATCCAAGTCATCGAAGCTCAGAGGACTCAGATTAATGTCCTGGAAGTCTTCGAGAACATCACGACAACCAGGTATGGCATCTGGACAGTCATCTGGACTTGTGGAACTAGGAGAGTGTAATATAGTTAATGTAGTTTCTGGGTTAGTGAATGTGGGGTTAGTATCTACCGTAGGAGAGACTATATTAAGTTTAAGGTCTTCTTCGGTTTTTACTGCTACGTAAGGATCGACACTCATTGGACAGCTCAGTTCATCAGTCTCGGAAGGCTGCGTCGGCGTGGTAGAAGTTGAAGTTGATGGAGATGTAGATGGAAGCCGTTTCGTGCATGGGCCTGGATTGTCCGGACTCGTGGGGAGTTGGCCTATTGAGCGTGAGTTACGTTGGAGTACGGTAGTAAGTGTTGTCGTGTACGGTGGTTGATTACGGATCCAAGTGAGAAATGGGTCCATATCTTCACGAGTCATCATTCTAACAAAGTTGCGAAACATAGTGACCTCGTAGTCCGTCGGTACAGTTGTGTTAGGTACAGCTGAAGGGTATTTGTTGGTTGGGTCGGTCATTCGAAAGGCGGATGCGGGTGGTGGGTCTATGACAGCCATGGTTGGAGTATTACCCGATCCGATGATGTCCAGCTTACTAAACTCATGTTGGACGTCAAATCGTATGTATTGAGTATAGTCGGTGTAGTCATCCGTGTTGCCAATGACAAAGTCGTATCCTGGGTATTGAATGTGAGGAAAAGCTATTTGTCGTTCGTTCAATGGAGCTTTACCGTAAAGAATCGTTCGACTAGTAGACGGAAATAGTCCGAATTGGTTGAGTTGTCTTCTGAAGATGTCGTCCATCATTGGTCTCATCATAAATTGGGCACTGTGCATGTAGTGGACGTGTGCCGTGGCATATTGGATTGAAGTGTAGGCCACTGGACAGAATGGACAGGGAAAAGTAGCTCCGTCATGCAGTTGAGAAGTATGCCATTTGGAACGAGCCTCGGAACAGAAAAGTAGCATGCAGCCATGGCAGCAATACAGGTGTGACATCTAAAATTCAAGGAAATCTTGACTTTAGTGAATGGAACGGAGTAGGAGTGGATTTAATAAATTTTGGAGTGGGTGGGTGTGGTTTTTAGGAGTTAACGGAATTCAGTAAAGGCGTTAGGAAAGTGGTTTGTTTTTGTTGTTGGATGTCAAGAGTTAAAGGTTGTATTCGTCTTCCGAGGAAACTGGGCGTAAAGCAGGTGACTTTGGCATTTTGTCTGCGCGACAGGCCGGAGTACCCTTGAGTTGAACCCGAGGGTAAGCATCTTGTTCCCGTATCTTGGTGTTCTTGTGGATGATTGAAGTCCAGTAGCACTGGTGTTGATAAGACGTATCTGAGTTGAAGTTGGGTGGTTTGTGGAGTGGAAGAAACTGAGTTGGTGATGGACGTTGTATAATGGTAGATGCAATTCCAAAGTCTCCATCGGAAAAATTGGACTCAGATGAGATTGAGCTCATTGGTGATCCTGGGTTTTGGAGAACTGGTTGGAGTGGGGGATTTTTGATTTTGAATTGCAGATCTCCATTAAGAAGGTCGAATTTGGTTTGCAAAGACGCATTGCTCCAGTCGTCAGAGTCGAAGTCCGAGATGTATCTGTTGCGGAGGTTGTAATTGCGTCCTGGATGAATGTCGACGGTTGAATTGTCATCAGAGTTGTTAGAAGATTTGGCTGGAGACGTCGGTTGCTGGCTGTTTTGATGTGCATTTGGGCTGTACTGGGAGGGTGGGCTGTACGGTTCGTCATCGGATGAAGAACTAAGTGGACGGCATCGTTGTTTGCGTTTGTTGATCACTGAAGAATCGCTATAGTTACTTTCGATGGTGGGATTTGGTTTATCGGTATTTTCGGGTTTGGAGATTGGTTTGGGTGGAGTTGATGGACTTGGAGGTTTAGGGTTCTTCTTGGAATAACGCTTGGGAGGGCGGATGATGGTTGCGTCACTGGCGTTGGAATCATCAGAGCTGGACGTGGTTGAGGATGGTGGAGTAGCCGGTTTGTTTTGGTTTGGATAAGACTGTGGAGATTTGGTGATGGCCTGGGAAGATGATGAAGGGATGTTGTCGTCGTCAATCTTTTGCTTCTTTTCAGGAGGAGTTGGTTTGTTTTTGCGTTTAATCCTTTGATTATGTTGTTCATCTTGTTGTGTAAAGTTGCGGAAGTGTATATATCCAGGAAATCTGGGATGGTCTTCATACGCGAGCCTGGGGGTCGGTCCTTCATGGCCAAATAGGTAGTTGTGAGGGTAGTTTTCTACTACGAATTCCTCGAGGATGGGTTGATAATTGTAGTGGATAATGTTTCTCGCTTGGAAAACGTATGGGTGGAGAATCCGAATATGACAACTGATTAGGTAAGAGGACGTGTAACCAACTGGGCAGAATGGGCAGCATAAAACTTCCGGTCCGTCTGGAATAGCTGGATCGTAACCGTGGGCCCATTTGACGTGGAGTTGAAGTAGTTGTTGGTTCTCAAAAGTGAGGAGACAAGATGGACAGGAAATTTCCCGATAGATTTTGGGAATATTTTCAGCCATCTGTGGATTTAAGAAAAATTGTGATAATTAGTTATTGGTGATAATAAAATATTTTGAATTACGCTAGAAGTTTTATTTCTAGGGGGGGATATGTCTATTATTGTTTGATTAAGTCTCGATGTAATTCCTGCAGTGGATAACAGGATTACATTGTATTTTAAATTTTTGAATAGCTTGAAGCGTTTCTTTGTCCTGCTTGGACATGTCCGAATATTTCGGAGCTATTTTTATGCGCTTCCTGGAAATAAATTCCTGTACTTTTGCGAGACTGCATGTGTTTTTCGCGCATTCTGTGTAGTTGCGTGGGAGAAAAGGTTTTGCGCGAAGCAAAAACTCTTTATCAGTTAAACGTCTATTTGCGAGCTCTTTAAGGTTATAGAATTGGCGCATGTTAAGAGGAATAGATTTGGTTTCAAAGATAGGAATATGTTTGTGAAAGTTAAGAAAGATTTCATCTTCAGTGTAATCAGATAATGCAGAGAGAATAAGGTTTATGTTTTTGTGTTGTGTGTATGCGGAAATGTCTTCTGTACTTAAAATTAACTTAAGATTATTAAATAGCCTATTATTATCACTATCTGTTGCCTGGTCACTCTGGATCCATTCAGTTCTGTTACCCGTGTCGCATTGGACTGTGGGACAGGTGCAAACTGATGGACTGGTGGGTTTCCCTGAGACGATCACGTCACACACTGGACACTGGAGTTTAGGACAGGACTGCTTAGGTGTATGTTGAGGACCGGAACGAGCTGGACATGGAGTTGTTTGAGGGTAGGATTGTCGTGGACATTGAGGACAGGATTGTCTTGGGCATTGGGTGGGAGGAGGGCAGAATTTTTGTGGACAAGGTGTAGGAGGTGGACAATGGTTTGATGAACGGGTAGGAATGTTAAGGATAGTGGGTAGTGTAGTGGTTGTAGTGGTTGACGTTGTAGTGGCCGCCTCCTGTGCCTGGTCCTCTGCGGTGATGGTTTGGGGGTTTTGCTTCCTGGCCTTCCTTCCCTTGGATAAGTCCAGTATCATTTGCGGAACTGGCAGTGCTTCCCCTTGTTCCGTGTCGGGTTTTGGAGTGGTGATGGGTTCGTAGAGGTCAAAGTCGTTTCCGAACGTCTTGTACCAGACCCAATCAGATGGTGAACGGTGACCAAACCACCATTGGTGCCAGGATTGCTGTGTAGTTGTGGTGACCTGAGTAGTAGTTGTCGTCGGAGCTTCAGTAGTGGGATGGTCGTGAAGATCTTCCCAGTTGAAGAAGTAGTCTTCGTCGTCGAAGGAATCATCGTGGGTTTCCGCATAGCACATCGTTGTCGTCAGAAGAAGAAAGAGGAGTGTAATTTTCATCTAGGAAAGATAAGAATACAAAGTTATAGACTTTGTACCTTTAGTTTTGCATTTGGGAGAGAGCCGGGTAAACGGTTAGAGGTATGTTTTCCTGGCCCTGTTGTTTGTGTTTAGCTAATTGGACATAATCGTAAGATAATCCTCGCAGTTTCGTGTCTGCTTCCCTAAGTTGTGAGACTGTGGATCTGGTTTTGCGTATTAAGCAGCAAACGAAGATTGCGAGGATGATGAATATGACTATGTTTATGAAAAACATGCTGCCTGTCAAATAATGTAGAGCAATATCACAATCAGAACTGAACGCGTGCGCGGAAGGGAGAGTAGCGACGGGGATGTATCTGGCTTGATTGAAGACTTTGTAAGAGAGGTAGACTACGGCCAATGAAATGCCGAAGCTCCAGACTACAAAGAAGAAGTTGGTAGTTTTCTGGATGTAGTATACTGGTTCGGGAACGGTGCGGAGAGTTTCTTCGTGCCAGGTCTGGAGATCGATGTGTTTGAAGGTTGGTTTCCAGTCGCTTCTCATGATGAGGGATAGGTTTTGGACAGGTTTAACGTTATGGTATTGCTTGTGAGCGGAGAGGGTAAGGTTGAGGTTGTACCAAGCGGGCGGAATAACGATGAGTTGTTCTGGTTCACTTGGAAATCCTTTGAGACATGGGAAGATACGGTTGATTTTCCTGATGTTGCCATAGTATAACTCGGCGCCGCAGCTGAGTGTAAGGATGATTGCACCAGTCTTCTGTTGGGGGACCTTGATTTCGGTCATGTTTTCCAGGCGGATGAAAGCATCGTTGGGTGGGTTGGTGATGGCAAATACATTTGGTGTCAGCTGGGCTTCATCAGTGGTGTCATCCGGGACCTTGGTGCAGTGGAGCCAACAGGCTTGGCTCAGTTCTTCTGGAGTGGCACCTTTGAAGATCTTCTTAAGACAGGCTTGTCTTAGGGTAGGTGAGGGAGGAAACTGTGGAACGTAGCAGAGGTCCAAGTTGCATTCTTCGGAGTGGTCCTGGATTGGGTGGATTGTTGCATGAGGTTGGCGTAGTATCTCTTTGATGTCCGTACTTGTTGCCATGTACTTCGGAGGATTGTTGATATTGCAGAGTAGCCCGTTGTGGTAAAAGTTGATGGTTGATACACTGTAGAGGTTCCAGTGATGTTCCGTTCGTTTCATCGGAACCTTCAAGGAGATCATGACTCTATCCTTTTGGAAGATACAATGAGTAATTGGAAGGGAGTAGTATTGATGAATGTGTTCGACGGGATCGATGGCATAGGTGTGTTGTTCCATGATGATGGCTTCCCTCTTGGATTGGAGTTTCGACTTGAGTTTGCGTGGTGTGATGATGGACATCGGGAGTCGTTTGTTGAAACACTGGTTACGGACGTCTAGTGCGTTGATGATGTCCGTGACCCAAGCCAAAATTAAGTTGGAGTTTAGCAGAAGTGCGTGAATTTGTTCAAGCTCTTGTTTTACAAATTGGTCTTCGTCGTAGATTCCTTTGAGTGTGAAGTTGAACCAGTCTTCAATGGAGTTTTCAAACCGGTCTAGTTGGCTTCCCTGTTGTTCGATGACGGACTCAAGCGAGAGGATATCCTTATGGTTGTCGGCGATGACGTCCTTAGCTTGTTTAAGGTAAGCCGTTATGGAATCAGTGTTTGCTCTCGCTTGTTTCACTGAATCCCAGGAGGCGTAACCGAAAGCGTAGGTCATCAGCGCTGTCGGCCAGAGGAGTGGGTTGTATGCGTTGTTCCAGATATAGTTGTCCTCCGGGCTGGTGAGTCTTCTGAGTCTGGTCAGTGCTGGAGGAATGGAAAGCTTGATGAGGTTCTGGATTTGTTTTTCTGCTTGGCTTGGTTCGTAGATGGATGGTATTTGAAGGAAACCGTGGTCGAAGGATGACGTGAGGGAATTCCACGTGAACGTATTCTCCAGTAGATGTACATCTCGTCGTCTCCTTCCTGTAGTAGAGTTGAACCTTTCCTTGACCCCGTTGGTTTCCGTAGTGGGTTGTCCGGGTTTAGCAGTGGTCGTATTTCCTGTGGCAGGTGTTGCAGGTGTGGCTGGTACTTGGGTGGTGTGAGCCTTGCGTTGGCTACCGGATTTTTCACCGTGGTGTAGGTCAGGGAGGTCGGGGAATAGTTCCTCAGCTATCTGCCGCAAGCGATCCCTGGTCACATTGTGGATTGTGTCGATGATTTCGGCGTAGAAACACATGTTGGCCACTGTTGATTGGTGTAGACCGTGGGTGGAACAACGTGCTTCAGTCCGTTTCGGTTCCTGTACCGGGAGCTTGAAGTGGAAGTTGACTGGAATTGAAGACGTGTAGACAGTAGACGGGGGCATCCGTTGGATGTACGCACCTGTGCTCACGGTGTATTGCTGTGCCAAGGTGCCTGGGGCAGGAAAAGTAAATAGGAACATGAGGATGGTCATGATGAGTGTATAAGCCATTTTCGCTGGAAGTAAAAGATAGATTTTAGAAAATTGTTTGGATGTATTAATATTATTAATTTTCGCATATCTGAGGGGAACTCTTTTGATTGTAGTGGAGCGACGGAGATTGGATTCATCCGTTTCCGCAAGTGGCGGATTCGCTGGCAACTGCGGTTGCGCACTAGAATCTGCTGTGTTTGTTTGAGTTGGGGGTGTCTTTGTTTGGGTTGGGGGTGTCGGAAGTTGAGAGTCTGTAGCTCTCTCGAAGTATGCTTTCATTCTTCCGACATTGACAATTTGTTCCTTGTTGTGATGCGGGAGAGGAACAAACGGAATGACACGGTAAACATTATCAGAGATTTTCTCTTTGATTACATAAGGGCCAATATACTTATTTTTTAACTTAGCGCTTTCGTCTGGACGAAGTATGGGAAAATGGACCAACACTAGTTGATCTATTTTAAACTCTTTGTGGATATGACTAGAATCGAATCGCTCTTTATTTTTAGCTTGAGCGACTCGAAGATTTTTCAACGCTATTTCCCTGGCGGCGTGGATTTCTTGCATCATTGCTTGAACGTCGACGGGAGCATTTGCTAATGGTTTAGCGAAATCTCCAGGTTGCTTCAGTTCTCGTCCAAACATAAGAAAAGAAGGAGTAAATTTTAAACCTGGATGTTTGGAATTATTATGTGCGCTTACCGCGGCCTGTAGAAACTTAGGCCAAATCGATGGTTTCTCTTGCGTGTAGTTTCGTAGTATAGTTTGCAAGATGCGAATAGTGAGTTCGCTCTGTGAGTTGGATGTTGAGGCATAGGGAATGCTGAAAATTTTAGTTGTGCCTGTATAGTTATATATATTTGTGGCAAACTCACCTTTAAAAATGGAGTGGTTGTCAGTAAGCAGAAACTCAGGTGTGCCATATTGCATCATAACTTTGTTAATGATGAATTCGGCAACTGTTGCTGAGTTAACTTTTCTGAGGGGTTGTGCCCATGCAAACTTGGTGAAGATGTCAACTGCGACTACAAAGTGGGTTTCCCCAGTAAGGGCTAGACCTACCGGACCACAGACATCGGCGCTCAGGATGTGCATGGGCTTGTTAGCCTGCAGACTTTTCATAAGTCCCAGAGCTTTGCCGTTGTAGGGTTTGCGTAGTTCGCATTGATGACATGTTTTGACATACTCGGTAGCATCCGTGGTCATACCGGGCCAATAGTAGTCAGAGAGGCGCGCAAGAGTTTTCTCGACACCTAAATGACCACTCACTGGAATGTCATGATTAAGTTCCAATACAATTTTGCGTAAAGATTTTGGTATTAATACCCGATCCTTGTCGCGGATTTTAATCATGAGGACATCGTCTTTGATGGAGTATTGACCTTTGCTGGGATGCAAAATTGAAGCTATTATTTCGGCGTACTCAGCTGCCTGGGCTTCCTTTAGAGTTTCCAGAGATGGTCTCGTGGTTGGACCAGTCTCAGCCAACACCTCTTCGGCTTGGACGTTGGCGACTGTTGGCGTTAGGAGGCTCTTAAGTTCTTCGGCGCTTCCTGGTTCAAGAGTGAGGTTAGGGTCATCGTACGCACATCTGGAAATAATGTCAGCTAGGTGGTTCTGTGCACCCTTGCGATAAACAATGTTAAAATCCATAGCCTGGAGTCTCAAACCCCATCTAACAAGTTGTGGGTTTGTATGATGTTTGAAAGTACGTAACCATTTTAACGCGATATGATCTGTGATGACGGTGAACTTACGGTAGTCAAGGTAATGCCGAAAATACCTAATTGCCTCGCACATGGCGAGAAGTTCCCCCTGCGAGCTGGAATACGATCGTTCTGCCCCCTGGAGGACACGGGAGTAACAATGAATAATACGCTTCAAACCGTCTTGGTATTGCATCAGGATGCCCGAGAGTGCATGGCTAGAGGCGTCTGTTTCGATGATAGGGTCGATTTCCGGATCAAAGAACGCTATCGCTGGACTATTCAACAGTAGTTGTTTGAGGCGTTGGAAAGCGGTTTCTGCTTCAGCGTTCCACATGAATTTTTGATCCTGTTTTAAAAGTTGGATGATGGGAAAAGCAATTTTAGAGTAATCCCGTATTAAAGATTTAAAATAATTCATAAACCCGAGAAGTGAGCGGCAGTGTTTCAAAGTTTTAGGAGCCTTAAGGTCGCGGATTGGCTGAACCTTCGTAGGACAGATGGAAATACAACCTTTTCCGACCTTAAAGCCTAGGATGGATAGCTCTGTGTACCCAAACTTAGATTTTGATGGATGAAGGGTAAGACCACTTTCCTGGAGAGTGTCAAAGAATTGTTTTAAGTGGATTAAGTGGTCCTCCCAAGTAGTAGAAGCAGTTGTGAGATCATCTATATAGATGATAAGGCTCTTTTGGTTGATGAGTTTCTGAAATATTTTTTTCATTGTCATTTGGAACACTGCGCTACTAATTCTCAGTCCTTGCGGCAGTCGTTTGAACATGTAGAGTGAAGAAGGTGTAGCAAAAGCGGTTATATGCTGGGATTTTTCGTCAATTTTGAGTTGGAAAAATCCATTTTGAAGATCTACAGTACTAAGAAAATTTTTATGAAGGAAAAATTGTAAAATATGGCTTGTGCGGGGTATTGGTGACTTGTAGTCTTTGATTTTGAGGTTAAGCTGTCTAAAATCAATCACTAAACGACTGGAACCGTTCTTCTTTTTAACGAGAAGTGCAGGGCTGGAATAAGAAGAAAAACTTTCCCCGATTATGCCCGCCTGCAGAAGTTCCTGACATTTTTCTTCCAGGATGTCAGCTTCTTTCTGCGAGCGGTGATACGGAGGGATAGCAACAGGAGTTGTATCTTCTAGTTCAAGAGTAAGCTCAGTCATTTTACAAACCCCGATTTCCAAATTAGAAAAAGAAAAGCAATTACGGTATTTAGAAATGATATTACGGAGTTCAGATTGCTGAGCGGCGGAGAGTTGCGGGTTGATGTCAATTTTCTTGAGTTCGTCTACACTGAATTCCGTAGGTCGGACATTCTGTTGTACTTCCGGTTGATGAAGATCGATGTTCGTAACCGAGTAGTTTTCTCCTTGTGCACTGCTGACTCGGCAAATTGGAATTCCTTGAGGTTGGAGTGCATGGAGCAAGGTTGATGGAGTAAACGCAAATGGTTTGCGGTAGGTTGAAGTAACAATAGACTTCTTGCCATCATGGTTCGTTGTTACAACTTCATCAAAGAAAAAGGAATTAGTTCGATAATCTAGCATTAAACCTTTATCTTTTAAAAACGGGTTTCCCAAAAGCAATTGAACATGAGGAGAAGAGAAAGAACTGATAACAAACGTATGAGTAGTTGGAGTTTCGTTGTCCAATTGGATCGAGAGTTGGGTGTATCCATGCGCTTTCACCTCCGTACCATCTACGGAAGTGATTTTGAAGTTTCCTGGCAAGGCGTCAATGACCGGAGCGTTGTCCAGCTGGGCTAGGATCTCAGCTTTGATGAGATTGAGGCTGCTGCCTGAGTCGATTAAAGCGATAAATCGATGTTCCTGGATGAACGCTTCGGCAAGGACAGTACCTCCATCTTTGACCTGCGTTGCAGAGATCTGGTGAAGATGGTCCTCAGAAGTGTGGAAGAGGTTGTTGATAGTATAAACTTCCTCTTCCCATTCCTCATAGATTTGATCTGGAATAACTTCTAAGTTGACTGGCAAAACGTCAGGCTGTACTGAGACAGCGTTAACAACATTTTGTACGCCTTGATTAGATGGAGTAAAGTACCGTGTACGTTGGAAAGGATACGAACCGTTGTTGTTGAAGGCTTGACCTTGCATTCGTTGCGGGGCGCCTTGTTGAGGTGCTGCAGGAAGTGCAAGGTATGTGTTACGCTGATAACCATTGGGGTTGGATGGTGGCCATGCCATTCCCTGGTTGTTGGAAAATGGCTGCCTCCAGTTATTAGCCCATGGCCTCTGGAAGTTGCCTTGGTTGGAATTGTTAGACCGATAATTATTATTACGATTATTATTGAAATTGTTTGACCTGTTGTCGGAATTCTGTGTAGGCTGAAAGTTGTTGTTTCGGTTGTAGTTCGGGTCGAAGTTTTCCGGTTTACCTTTGTAGTTGCTGTTGGGATAGCTGTTGCCTTTGTTGCTGCTGTCCTTGTTGTTGTCTCTGTTATTATTGTTATTGTTATTACCTCTGTAATTGTTGTTATTGTTGTTACCTCTATTGTTGTTGCCTCTGTAGTTGTTGTTATTGTTTCCGCTGGAGTCTCTGTTGTTGTTGTTGCGGGAATCTCGATTGTTGTTTTGGCGGTTGCGGCCGTTTCCTCTGTTGTTGTTTTCGCGTGAATTAGAGTTTGAATTAGAATTGGCATTGAGATTATTCACCTGATTTTGCAGATTTTTGACTTTGTTGCGGAGGCGGTCGTTTTCTTGTGACTTTTCGTCATCTTCATCCACTGTGTTCACTACACTGACAGTCATTGAGTCGATGCCCATGACTGCTAGAAGGAGTTCACGGTCGTTGAGGAGTTGAAGGACATCTTCTTTTTTCTTAGGATTTTTGTCGTAGATTTTCTCCATTAGCGACGCAGGAAGACCTTTGAGAAGCTGCTTGATGATGGTTTTTTCTTCTTTGATACCTGCTAACCTAGCGAATGTGACTTTATCAAAGTAATAGGAGTCGGAGGACTCATTAGGTAATTTCTTACGATCGTAGAATTTAGTCCTGAAGGTCTCCTCGTCGTAGCGCTTCTCGTGTTGCTTAATGAACGCAGCCTTGAACTGGGTCCATTCTTGCTGTGGTGTTGCATCCTGGGCGGTGACAGCTCCATCCTTGTCGATTACCTTCTTATATTTTTCTATATTTTCCCTATACCAAAGCTTGGGAACACCTTTAAGGTACTGTAATAAGTGTGTTATTTTATTACCGTCTTCCACACCAAAGAGTTTAGAAAGGTTTTCATATGCGGCCATGAAATCCTTAGCTGCATATTGATCTGTTTCTAAACCGTCAAAACTAATATTGGTTTGAGAAAAGAGTGCAGCCATTTTTGGATTATATAATTCCTTGAGGTGAGTAGGAATTTGAGGTGGATTGGAAGATTGAGGAACGATGGAAGATGTAGGAGTGATGGAAGAAATTAAAGAAGTTGGTGAGGTTTGTAAGATTGGTGTGGGGGTGGGGTGTGGAGGTTGGGTATTTAAAATATTGGTGGCAGAAGAGTTAGTATGATTTTCAAACGGATTACGGAAAGGACGTTTTATTACCGGGGAGTTGGAAATGGGTTTTTGAAAAACACCCTGGACTTCGGAGAAGGTTGGTGTAGAGGGAGCAGGTGTGATTATAGATGAGTGTAGGTTAGAAGATGGGGAACAGTTGGAAATAGAGAAGTTAGATGTATTATGTAGGTTGAAGGTGGAAAGAAATTTATTAACGTCAAAAGGGGGATTTGTTGCGTTTGATAAAGAAGGGGGGGAGTTGGTTGTATTAGCTTGAAAAATTTGAGGTTCTACATATGAATTGGTTAGTGTAGATTGAGAAAATTTAAAATGGAATGGTTTAGTTGTGTGTGAAGGATTGTGGTAAGTTGGGAGTGGAGGGGGATTTGGTATGATATTGGACGAATTACACTCTTGATTAATAGAATTTATTGATGGAAGAACAATTGAGTTGTTACTTACATGATCAGGGTTCTCGTAATCAAATCGTATGCGCTGAAATGGCTGTGATGATGAGGTTAACTCGGTGATGTCAGGAGATGAGCTGGATGTGGATGCGGGAGGCGCAGAGGGTTGGAGTTCAGCGGTGGATGATGAAGAAGGGCTACGTAGTAGCGCCTTAGTGGGCGTAAAAATTGTTTGCTGTTCGTTTAATTCTTCTACAGTGTTTAAGTGTAGATGATTAGAAAGAACAAGCGGGTTGGTTATCACCCCAGCGCAAGAAGAAGGTGCTGCTGATACAGTCACAGATTCTGTTGCGGGAAGTACTGCTGACAGCGGTGCAGTAAGCGCTGCGCTGGGAGCGGGTGTATTTTTATTGGTTGAAGTTTGAGGTAGTTGGGTATCTGGGTGAAGGTTGGTAGTGGTTATTATCGGTGCATTATTGCGAACCGAAGTGGAAGAGGAAGCCTTTGAATCCGTTTTAACTAGCGCTGCCAAAGCTGATTTGGCTTTCTTGGATTCTTTCTTGGCTTGTTGAGTCTGTTCACTCTCCTCCGGGGTTTGCCTTATTTTGTTGTTTCTTAGCGCTCTATCTACGGGGTCATTTGACATGACGGGGTGACATTGTGAGATTTTGACAGTTTAATTAGTCATTCAGTAATGTCCTATTCCCTGGCCTGTGTCAACCTTTTGTACCGGCGTGTGTACATCACGGTGAGTAGTTGTGCTTTTAAAGGTCGAGGAGGGTGAGGGGTAGGGATTGTAGTGAGATTATTCAGTGTACTTACCTTTGCGTTGTTTGGAGTAGTATGTTTATGATGTAGATGAAGGAAGAATCCCTGGAATCAGATTTGATCAGGATCCGATAACGTTCTGACCTGGGTTTTGCTAGAGATGGCACTCTATCGGCTCTGGCTGGTGAATCTCGGGTTGTTGGTGTTGGTGGCAGATGGTGATGATGATGAGGTTTTTACAGAAAACAAGATTGGAAAAGAAATAGTTAGTTCAGATTGTTTTGGTGGTACTGCACAAATAGCAACTTAAAGTGCTGCGCGGGTAATTTAGTAAAAAGTTTTAGCGAAATTCACGTTTCAGATTTTGGAAAAGCTTAGAGAATTGGCGCTTATTTGAAAGAATGAGGAATATGCGTAAAGAGTGATAAAAGTTGCTGCGCGGGTAGTTTGCAAAGTTTTTAAGAAAAAGTTTTGAGGGAAATTCACCAACTAACTGCACTGATATACAGCGGGAGTGCACTTAAATCTCAATTTGAGCAAAGTTGTGCAGGCGAAGGAACTCTACCTTCAATACGTTGGGTAGGGGTAAATTGATACTTTATGAAGTTAAAATTGCTTTGGCTATCACTGAAATGCACTGGAGTTTATTTGAGGAAAAGAAAATTTTTATGGAAAATTTTTCGAAATTTTGAAGATATCTCGAAAACTAAGCGTTTTTTCGAAAAAATTTTATCTCACTAAGCACTTTTGTTTGGTGATGCGAACTGAACAGCACGGATCGAATGACACTAAAATCACGTCTGTAGCACTATGGTGTCACAAAAAAAATATTTTGGATTTGAGTTTGGAAAAAGATTTTCGAAAAAGTTAGTAAACTTGTTTCGGTCCTTTAGGTTCTTGGTATTTTGTCCCCAATTTGATGCGTAAGAAAATATGTTCCTGCACTGGATGCACTGCGGCACTTGCACTAGTTCCTACCTACCCGGGCATCAAGCCGTGAAGGTAGAAATGGCTCAAAAACAGGGTATGAGAAACAAGTAAACACAGTAACACACGAACACAATTTAGTATTTTAAACCACACCTTTTTAACTTTTTATATACTTTTTCAATGCGCTTAAGATAGAGTACAATGTTGGAGCGGTGAACAGACTGATTTTACAATCAGACTGACCCAGCTTATATACTGCTAAAGATAATATGCTATAGTAGGTTAAACATAGATTGTTGAAAACATTAGCTAATTTGCATTAAGTGTAAGCTTCTAGAATGTTGTGGAAGGTGACTTTAGCTCCAGAAGCATCCGCCCTTTCCCGTAGGGAAAGATGCGAATGCCTATGGATCTTCAATTCTCCTCCACTGCGAAGTTGCAGATTACATCAGCACAGCACTCAAGACAAAGAAGCAAGAGTGGAAATTCCAGCACGTGTTAGACGTGTGCAAAATTATTTACCTTGTTATCCTACTTAGTTATCTCTTAAATGCAGTTGGTGTGCTAATTACATATTAGCAAACTTGACTCTCCTCTCCTCTGTCATCATCCCCTTGCAAAACTATGGACTGTCCTGCGTCACTGAGAGAGACTCGGGTGAGCCTCGTCCAGTTTGCAGGACCGTCCATTTGTTTATCCAGGAGGTACGTGTTATTGCATTAATTGCATTAAAACCCAGTATCACTTTAGCAGCTGACAAGCGCTGTTGTGTGCTGCGGAGGAGGGAGAGTTTTGTGTATTTTGTATATCCTAAGGAAATAAGTTGTGTTGACTCCCCAGCTAGAGTTTAAGCTGTACCAGCTTTTCCCCATTCAAATCGTATTTAATGCAACCACTGCCCTCCCCTTCCGTTCTTATTATTCTTTTGTGACGCAGGCTTATATGTATGCCCTTTTGGAGGAGGTGAAACATTTCCAGAATTTGCATTCAGAATTTACTTTCTCCAGCGTTACATTGAGAAAGCGTGAGAACCTATATATAGCTCCAACTATCAGCTAAAAATACTGAAAGAGACTGGCATTTAAAGGCGGAGAAAGCTGATCACTTGTGTACACAAACAGGATCATCACGAGAAAGCAATATATCTTTACAAAGCTTCCCCAGCCCTGTGTCTTGTGCTTTTCAAACAACGTAAAAAGTATAAAATATTATATTCTAAATATGAAATAGCCTTCAACTCCACGACAGAGAAACCGGATAGAAAGAGCGAGTGAAGGAAAAGCGGAACGCTTGCAAAATTCAAATAATTGTGTCCCCTATTCTCTTCGGAACAACACCACATCTTCCCGTCTCAAAATCCACTTTCATATCCAGAATAGATATAAATGGAGCATACTTTCTCCGACAGTATCACAATTGCAAAATCACCTCAACTTTCTCCCGGCTGTCACTCTGTCCAAAAAAGTGGAACAATTCCTGACATCATATTAAATCCCCAACTTTTTTTTGAAAAAAACTAGCAAAAACAAGAAAACATGCTCTTGTTTTTCATCTCCAATAAGAAGGAAGAGGAAGCCAATTTTTTGGCCAAAAATATTCACATCTCGCTCCCTCAGAACTTTTACTACAAACACACAAACTTAACTTTTACCCGGTCAAACTATCAGCAATTCCCCCTCTTCACGAACACAGTCGCTCATACTCTCCAGGATTAAAATGACTCTCTTCATCCAACTCTTTTGCTTATTCCATTTTTTTTTTGTCTTCTACTTCTACGTCCTATGCCTATTTGTAAGTAAGCTTCTACTGAGCTTGTTCACCAGAGAAGAGAGCTACAGGACTTACTTTCTCCAGCCAAAGTACACTACCACCCGCCGTATCACCCATGGAGATTTCAGAAACCTTTTGAAAATTTCCATAGAAAATTCATTATCATCTCCCATCTCGATTTCAAATCTCAAGACTCCAGCAACGCAATCTAAAACTCTATTGTTTTCATCTTTCATAGCTTTTCCTTCCAATCTACAACTTTCATAAATATTGAACTCCAACCCACTCCCTCCCAACCAGCCATTCAAAAATGATCACATATCTTCCATTGCTTTCCTCGCTTTCTCTCTTCGCTTTAGCTTTCTTATTCTCAACAAAAACATATCATTTCCGTACGCATTTTTCTTCTTCTTTTTTTCCATTACAGAAATAAATGCAATCTGTGCGAATAAAATCCTCCCGTTCACATCTCTCCAAGTCATCCCTAATGAAATCCATTCCTAAAAGGGAAGCAGCCTATCTTTCCCAATAACGATTACTTCCATACGCTTCACTAGCAAAATTTCTAAATAAAAATGATAAACAAAAAATTCCTCTCGGAGTAAGCAAGCAACTCAAATTTTCACATTCCGCCTCTGACTTTCTCTTTGGAACTCAGTATTGCTGCTCCGTTTGCTTTCTCCTTTACTTCCCTTATCACCAGCATCCTCCCAACTACAAGCTTTCTCCACCAACAGAAACATGCAGGTAATGGACGTTATTATGCATCTAGCGCTTTGCCAGGTCCACGATGGGAGGGATAAAGTCATAGCGTCTGATCATTCACCATCACAATAATGGTACTACAAGGATGCTTCAATTACTTTATACCTTGCTTTATGACTCTCCCAAGGACTTTCTCCGACTCTATTTTACCTACAGTACAATTCTCATAGCAGTTACCAAAATTCTATCGTTTTCCTTCTCGCCCTCCCCAAGCTTTCTTCCCTCATCGCCTCCTTCTTGTCCTTCTCCATTCGTATCGCTCTCCCCTAAAAGTCCTTTCTCCAGAGGCCTCCTCCAGCTAACGACCACTTTCCCTCCGTCCGATTCTCTATCCATCCCAGAGAATTTCTACTAAAGTAAGACTTTCACTTCCATTGTCACCACCTAAATGAATCTATGCCACACATAATTCTTTCCCCACCCAAATCCTCTCATCCTCAACTCTCCAAAGCGCCCTTCTTTCCCTCTCCTCCCTCCATTTCTTAAACATACACTCTCTTCTCAATCTTGTTTCCCCCAAAAGCTTTCTCTAGTCCTTCTCGGTCTTAAGCAAAAGGGATTCCTCCATTCTCTCCTAGCTTTTCCAGGACGACACTAACTTTCTTTATACTCTTTACAATCTTACGACCCTTCCAGCCCCTTTTAGTTGTCCCAACTTGGTAAACATATGCCGATTCTAATGGCATCACATACATTTCCAACCCTATTTTACCACAACCTCTTGTTCTTCTTATGCTGCTTATTCCTCTATTTCCCTTGCAGCCAAGAGTGGATGGCGGATGCATCCTTAATGTACCCATGTACAGGAATGACGGAGGCATTCCACCCCACAATGATTCCGCTTTTACACTCCACAACAAACATCATCCTCCACCTCATATGCCGCTCTTTTACAAACCGCCACCTTCCCAAAATGTACCCTATTTACCTCACCGTAGCCACACAAATTCACATTTAAAAGTCATCGTAAATTTATTTTTACGCAAAATTACTGAAATTCCCGACTCTCTTCTCCCTTACTTTTGTAAACATATTGTACGTATTCCTCAATCTTATTCTTTCCTCAAGTTCTCCATCTTAACATTTCACCTTTCATACTCACAACAATCAATTCAGAAAAGAAATTTATTCTCTGTATTCATACCCTTTCTTTCTCTTCATTCCTCACACAATACCCCTCCTCTCCTACACCTTAACTTTCTCCACTTTTTTCAACGTTCAGACTCTCAAAGAAGCTGAAGCTACAACCATGCGATGCCATACATAACTGGTAAATAGCTCCAGTCCAATAATTTCCAATTTTACATCGATACTTTCCCCATTTGCTTTCACATTCCTCCGACTTGTGTTCCCATTCTTGTTCTTTCCATATTTCTCTCGGATACCACTCTTCCTTCACAACTCCCCAATCCCTCTACCCACCTACATCACTGTCCGCATCCATTTAAATCACCCTTGTTATTCACCCTCCAAAACAAGTACAAACAATTCCGCTCCCTACACATCTTTCACAACCAAAGCACGAACCAACGGACCAATTCCATTCCTTCAACTTCAACCAATACATCTTTTAACCTATTTCCTTTACAACATTAGGGATTTCTCTTGCAACTTGATTCCTCATTCTCTCGCCCTCCCCACGTCGTATCCTTCTTTCTCCATTCAACTTCCTCTTCCCTCCGACTATAGGCCAAACCCTTCCAAGCATCATACAAGTCTCACTTCCAAACCCTTTTTCTCCCTCTGTCGTCTCGTCTGTTTACCTGTCCTCTTAAAGAAAATTTCTTCTTCCTTTGTATACATCAAGTTAAATTCCGTCTCCTTTTACGTACCCAAATCCACTTTGTGCTTTCTCAAGCTCATCAATCCCCCGACCTCCATCAAATATTCAACTTCTTAACCCATCCATACAACCCGACACTTTGAATGCACTCACACTTCTCCTTGCAATATAATACTCTTCCCAGCTCCTACCACCTTGCGTAGCATCTTTCTCCTTTGCATCTTCCTCTCGTTTCTTATTACCTGAGTCAGCCTCTCATCAATGTAGAACTACTAAATTACTCAAACTCTTCATTTTCTACACGGTTCTCCATTCTCTTAAAAAAATAAATCAGTCGTTGAGCCTGCTGTCCTTGCAAGCAAGAGGGTTGGTCGAATACGCAATACCGATTTAACAATTATTCCTCAGCGATATATTGTGTGCTTATCCGTTATTCTGAATCCTACTTTAGCTACTTGTTCTGCATTTTGCAACATACACTTTAAAACACGAGTTAAATGTAGGATTCTCCATAATTTCTTGATTAAGCCTCTTGAAAACTAAAAAACTACGGCTCTCTGACAAGTTTTACCCAAATTCACATGTAACCACGTTATAAAGCTCCCTCTTAGCAATTCTTTGTGCAGTTGTTTCCAGCTACACCGCTAGGGAAACTAGTCTGCTATACCCATATCCACCGATTTTGCGAAACGTGCTTGCTTTTAAGTAACTGCAATCAAGGATTATTTGTGTAAACAATTTAAATTACTCAGTATCCGCTACATTAGAGCTCGAGTATGAAACCAACCAGCCACAGATTTCACATCAAGCTACATCCTTGCCACACTATTTGCACAAGACATACGTTAGCATATGCATATTTGAAAAATATCTTCTTCAACCTAGCTTTAGTCAGTGACTATAGTAGTCACGCTTTCCTATTCATTCCCTATCCTTGTTCATAGAGCTGGAGGATATTCGTTGGCTAATTAATGTGAGATATGTTCATGAGAAAATTTAAGCAATCCGGTCCGCGGAAAATGCATTTACTCAACGGCTTTCTTCACGCCTTTCTAAATCCCTAATGACTGGAACAAAGCTTAGAGACAGTTCATACATGTAACCGCCATCATGTCCATGTTTCCTTGTGTTTCTCTTCTCCAGGACACTCACTCACACAACCCAAAACCTACAATAATGCTCGGACTTTCAGCTACACATGCTAACTCCAAACTTTCCGCTTTCCTTCCCATATGTTCCCTAGTTCCCGCCACTGTTAGAGAAAGGAGCAGGAAGGATTTGGCGGTACCCATTTTCATTAAGATGAAACTGTAAACGACCAACCTATAAAAATAATGTTTCAATTAGCAGCCCAACTAAATTATTAATGTTACAATTTCTGGGGATGACACTTTCAAGCCGCCACAACTCCTAACGTACTTTCTCCGCTCAAAGTATCCCACCCTCCTCCCTTCTCCTACTTTCTCCTCATATCTTCCACTAATTATTTTCTCTCTCATCCTTTAGTGATTTTTCTTTCTTCCCATCCACCGCACAAGAATAAATTGCAGTCATTACTTGTTCTTACTTTCTTACCCTTACGTTTCCTACCCTACGGCATCACATTTACGCATTAAAACAAATCCATTTAGCATTAGTAAAATTTCTCTCGCCTTGCCGCCGCTACCTATGAACGAGACTGCGACTAACACGGCCACAAAATACAGAACGCTTCAAGCCTGAGACAATAACCACACGCCATTGCACCATTATGGAATTTGGTTCAGCAAAGTGGGTAAAACCATGAGCCTCCCGCACCCCGACCATCACTATCCAGTTCTATCACTCCATGTATTCAATTACCTCGTCAGAAGACATGTTCCCGTTGCTTTTCCAACGAGCCTCAACATAGGCTAAATAGATTTAGTCATCTCAAAAGAATCACTCATACGAATAAATCCAATTTCTCCTCTTCTACTCAATCCACGGGCGAAAAGCGAGAGCTCACTCAGTTCAGTCAGCCACTTTCTCTAGGCAAACACAATCCTCCACATGTTCCTATCCTTTTGTAGTCCTATTTTCTGTATCCCATTTGTCCCTCCGCCTTTGCCCCACCACGTTTTCTCCTCACTCACTCCAATATCTCACGCTCCCACAGCTACCTTATTCGTTTCACACATATTCGTACAGTAAATAATTTTAGCACACATCTCACCAAATTTCACCCTTCATCTCCCGCCATTCCTTCCACCTATACGTAACAATATGGCAACCGCTCCTCTATTCTTTATTTCCCTCCAGCAGTGACTTTATTGCCATCAAAAATTCTCAATTTCCTCATCTCCATTATCAATCCCTCAATAATCATGTGTCAGAAATGGCCTCCTGAAGAAAATTCCACCCGCGGCCCAGTAACAATACGGGAAATTGACTCGAATATTTCAATAACCACTTCTCACAAAATATGGGCTCATCTCTTCAAAAGTCCCACTTCTCTCCCTAAAGCAAACCTGTCTTATGTACATTTCTCTTTTCTTTTATCCTCTTCTTTGCATTCTTCAATATCTTTTCACGACCTCTTCTCACCCCTTCCCCTTGAACTTTCTCCTCAAAACCATCCTTACTCCCCACCTCCCCTCCTCGTCTCTTTGACACATTTTCCTAGCTCTGCAAACAGTGCAAACATATACGTCCCTTGATTTCCTTTCTGACCAACATAACTTTCTCCAAGCCCTAAGGCTATAAAGTCCAACACAATACACTCTTCTCATCCTCACTCCAACTCGTCTACCCACGACTTTTTCTCATCTCTTTCAATCTATCAAAGTCCTTGGCTGTGCTAACACCCCAAGATTCTTCAATCTCCTCACTATCCTCCATCGCCCTCCACTTTCAACAAGGCAGTCAAAGAGTTAAACTCGAACCGTTTTCTTTTCAAACTTCCAGTCGGTCCGTCACAACTATCTCCTTTCTTGTGACCACTGAAATATTCTGTCATGCATGCATAACACGTCTAAATCCTCTACCACCCCGAACCTCATATCCTTCACAATCTTTAACCTCTCTCCTCTTCTCGTCCACTAACATACAAAAGTCCCTTCCATTCCCGCTACACACAAAAACCCACAAAGTCTCAATCCCCACCAATCTCACAAGGCCACAAGAAATAAAACCCCCAAAACTTCCCATCCTCTTTCTTTTTTATAAGAGACGCCTCAGGAAATGAAAGTTTACTTTCGCCACCTCACTTTCTCCACTTACTTCTCAGGCATTGTCCGGGTAAGCTCAGTAGCTACAGTTCAGAACCCTATCTTCTTCTAGCTCTAGCTACCAACCAAGCTATCCTCATTTTCTACCTACTTAACTTACATACATATTCTATTATTAGCCCATAGATACAATTTAGCTTTCCTCACTTCCCACCATTCTCTTGCTCCGCTGGCTTCTTTCAATCTCCGTATATACTTTTCACTATTCTTTGTCTACCCTCATTCTTTTTAGCGCCCAGCATTCCTCTTTTACCCATCTCTTCTCTCATCCAAAAGGCTCCTTCTTCAGTTATTTCTTCTTCCGTTTCCTCCTCCCTTTGACCGGGCGATCAACCGTGTTTTCAAACTGCTTTCACCCAGCACCAAACCCTCTTCCATACATGTTCAGTCTTTCATTCCATCTCCACTGTAGCGCATCAATTTTTCTCAATGTCTCAGTCTGTCTCTGCATTCCCTACTATTCTCGGCCTCTGTTCCCCATCTTGTAACACTTTACCATTGAAATTCCGCCAATATGAGAGCCATTCACGTTTCCTCGCCAAAGGCTAGCAATTCTGCCTTTACAATCCAGTAAACAGCTTGAAAGCTTAACTTAGCGTTAGTGCCGTTTCATCTACAATAACCGTATTTACCATTCACTTATATGATATTTTTTGCTTCCCGCGCCGGCCAAGACCAACGCATGCCCACACATATGCCTCTTTACTTTTTAGGGCACGGCACAGTCTACCACAACGGAGGATAAAATAATATACAATAATTCCTCATCCTGAACTCTTCCCATTAAATTTCCTTTCTCTCACCTCTATTCTATCCCTATCATTACAATAATATCACATATCTTCCCATCTTTCTGCCTACGTACACTGCTTTCTCCTTTTTCTTTCCCCTTCTTCGCTTCCCACTCTGCTGCTCCTTGTATCCAGCTCCTGGTATTCTCCACCGCGTCCCTATTTCTGTTTATTCTTCTCTTCTCCGTAATCTTTCCCCTCAACAACCCACTTAGCCGACAAATTTCCCTTCATCTGAAACTGACGTACGACCGACATTCAATCTTTCCCGGAATAACCTCAACATAACATTTTCTCTTCAGCCTTTCTCCTGTCTCGCGCCTCTCACAACCACAATTCCGTCCGCTCATCCTCTTCTCCTTCTCCCATCTGTCCTCTGCTCCTATCGCATTTTCTCTCTTATTCCACGTACCCCCCTCTAGAAACGACCCGGAATCTTCAAGTCCTATATTTATGTAGGATGACAACCTTTGTCCATCCCCGACATATTTTCCATCATTTGTCTCCTTGGACACATGCTTTACTCACGCATCGCTTCCTGTTTTACTCTTCGCTACATTCCAACCAAATCCTGTCCAGCCAGAAACATGTACAGTTCCGTCTCTTATTGATTCCATTCACAAAGATACACCAAACCAAACCTGCCAATCTGCCCAACCCTTTGCCCCTGCCACACAAACTCTTCAACTTTCCTCACAATAACACCGATCACGTTCCATGCCCTCTCCACATTTATCAAACATCACCGCACAAAATAATTGCCAACTATCAAACAAATCAGCCACCATCTGCACGACGTCATTTCTTCTTCTGCGCCCAAACCCTGTGACCACATGACATATTCCCACAATACAAAGCAGCAGTATACACTTTCTCGTCTTCGACCTTCCCCAATTTCCACGGAGCTTTCTCCAACCTGCTTCCTTGTATTTCCCCTCCCATTTCTCATTCAGTTTATTCAATTCTCTCTCGGCCCGCCCATCAAATGCCTAATTTTCTTTCTCCTTTCACAAGCTTTTGTGTTCTTCGTCTCCTTTCACCTCATTCAACAATTTACTCCGCATTCAAATTACCTACCTTTGTACCCACTTTCTCATCTATTTTAAACCCGTCTCCAAGTGACCGCTATCTCCTCCAAACCATCACCTTACAATTCCCCAATCCTCCTTTCCCCAGTTGCCCTTTAATTTTCTTTTCTTTTTCGTTTGTTTCAATTCAGCTGTTTCCCAGTATTTTTTGCTGCTCCGCCTCCTTAATTTTGTTTACACTCGTCCACCATGCCCACCACTCCTGCATTTTCAGTATTCACCCTCGTCCGACCAACTTTTTATAGATTTCCACATCAATTATTAATCCTAGCAGCTTGCAAACTTTCTTCCCCAATGGACTTGTCCAGTACCGCTGATGGCAAATTTTTTCAGACTTTATACACTACAACTAAATTGCAAAATCCGGTGCTGCTAGCATCAGGAACAAAATTAAACATTCCCTGTATTCCACAACCGTCTAACGTCCAACTTTCTCCACCCAGAAATAAACCAGTTTACAAATTACACAAGTCTTATCCTCCCAAAATCAGTCCACCCCCCTCCTTTCCAACATGCACACAAATAGAATCATCTGTCCAATCAAGTCCTAAAGCAAATACAATCGTAGAATCTTAAAGTCTTCTACCCCGCCACCGCTCTTGTATCTTAGCTACTTAACTATTCATGAAGTACCCATCGTCATTCCAGTCCAGTCTCTGGCAAGACCACGCTTTGAAACTCCGTTTCCTCTATTCCCAACTTCCTCCCGTCCAACTTTTTCCATCGCCTTTGCTCCGCTCTACTTTCTCGATCTCTCCTATTCTACCACCACATTCCTCCACTTAGCTCGATAGCGATGGACTAAAAGAAACTCTTGAAACAGACCAAAGCCAATCTAAGCTAGTTATGTCTCTAACTCATGTCTTGAGTAAGTAGGAAAAGCAACATTTCCTCCAGTCCTTCCCTCCCTTCCTTCCTATCTCCTATCCCTTCATATCCTCTTGCTTTCTCTTAGCTTTCACCCATCCTGTCCTTCTTCTTCCTCCACTTCCTCCGGCTCTCTTCCACTCTTTCTCCCACTCTTTGGAGTAGTGGTGGGGTTCCACAAAAAATATCAGATGAGATGAACCAAAACGAGCTTTTACATCCTCGTCTAACCATTCTACTATCTCAAGTCACTCAGCCCACATCCTTTCTCTATTCTTTTACTCCTTCCATTCCCTGCCCTCAAAAATTTCCAGACGCACTTTCCTCTTCTTCCTGCATCACTTCACATCCGCCACCAACAAAACCAAAGGAATACACACACACACACCAACCCCCTCATCCTCCTCTCCAAACAAAAAGACGTGCCAGGAAATTCTCTACATTTTACTAGATCGTAACAAACCAATGCGTCACTTTCCAACAACTTTTCTTTCTCCGTCTCCACCTCTTACCCTTCCCTTCGTCCCTCTTTCTCTTCCCCCACTTTCTCTATTCTCTTCCACATCCTCTCCTTAAAAACTTTGCCCTCCATCTTTCCTCTCCTCCTTTCTAAACCATGTTCATCCTCCCCCTCCCTCACTCCTCTCACCGCTTGCTTTCTCCTCTTTCACTTACTTGTCTTCAGACTTCAGACACTGAAGTACTGATTCTCAAATCATACCAAACTTTCTCCACTAAGTCACCTCACTCACTATCCACCTTCAACACTCAACCATTACACATCAATCACACGAGTGGAAATTAGCTACCATTTTCACTTTTTACTCCACATTCTTCCACTTCTCCTCCTCCGTCTTCGAAACTCTTCTTCCGGCATGCCATATTATTTACTCACTATTCTCCTGCGAATTCCAGTCTATATGTCACACATTCTTCATTCTTGACTGTACGACTTTGTCACAATTACGACATCTTCCTGCTTCTTACGAACCACAAAACATTTTACTCCTTCCACTCCGTTCCTCTGATAAAAGATTCAAACAACTTCCGCTTCAGCTTCCCTGCCTTGAACTCCTTGTGAGTGTTTCACTCGCATTCAGTCACATACGTAAAACTCAAACAAAATCCCATCAAATCTTAACGTTTCCTTCAAATCCCATGAGCTTTCGAAGTCAGTTGGAGTTATATCAGAACTTACAACGGGAAGCCACGTGTCGCACGTAAGATCCCTCGGAAATTAACACTAGAGACCCAATTCCATTCACATTCTTCCATCTGTTTCCATTTAGAATGGATGCGTAAACCATAGTTCCTAAATTAGTCACAACTAGCTCTCTGTCTCCTGTATTTCAGAATTCGAACTGAGAAACCCTTGTAAATTAAGAAAGACACTCCGAAATTTTAAACCACCAAGAGTCATAATCCATCAACATTTCATCATTACATATGCAACATCAAACAGCGTTCTACAACATGTTTCGCTCTTCAATCCCGTCTGCCATTCAAATTCTTCCCGGCTCTGCCTTACTTGGTATGCTCTCGGAGACACTACCCCCTTGAAGTTCGTGCATTGGGCGAAGAGGAAAGTAGTCCGCATCAAATCTACATAACTTTTTATGCCGTCTCTCATTTTTATGCCAAGCTTTGTCCCTCCTCCCACTCAAACCTGTCCTCTTCCATTTCCATATGACAGTTCTCTGAATCTTTTCTCTCCTTTGAATAACGGAACCTTGTCCGAGAATCACATCTCCGTAACTCCTCCATACACTCTCTCTGCCATTTCTGTCTCCTCAGTTTCCGTCCCCTTCTTAGACCCGTCCTCGTCCTCTCATCCCTTGTTTTACCTCCCCACATCAGACTTCCCCTCGTCCTTCTTTACATCCTTCCAAGTCCTAAGGTTCTCTATCATTTAAGTATCTTTTGCTAAGAAAATGTGCTCACCACCAGTCCCTACGCTATCCCCAACTTCTGATGAAAACAGTAACCGTCTCTCATCCTTGAGATACTTGAGCACAGGCTCGTCCCTCTTTAGATTTAACAATCTTTTCTATCATAACTCTAATATGTTTTAGCCTCATGAATTTTTTTATTTTTTTAATTACACTCCTTTACAAAGCCATTTTGACAATCCTGTATACTTTTTACATGTAATGAAAGCGTCTGAAATAAATCGCCTCGTAAATTTTCTTGGAGCGCATTTTCTTTGCAATTACAGCAGTCATAAATTCCCTAAGATGTAGCCACACGACTAAAAGGAAAAGCACGTAGGCTTCACTTCAATCCCTGCCAAGCTTTGAGGAGACGAGACGAGCGAACGAGACACACGTGATTCTTTCGTTCATCTTCTTGCCCTTTTCATGCCAAAAGAATTAAAGGAAAAAATAATACAACATTTGTTCACATCTATAGAGGGTTCTTGATTTCAAAGAATTCATCTTTTTTCTTGTCTCGTTCCTCTAGTTTCGTCATTTCCCCACTTTCATCGACCAAGGTCAAGGAGTTAGGAGTTGAATATCAGGGAGCCGGACTTTCTCTTCCCTGTCTGTCTCCAGTTCTTTTACTTTAACCATCTCTAGCATCCATTTCTAGGACGTCTTTATAATCCCATCAAAAAATAGATCAACATCTTCCCCACGCGGAACACGAGAACTGAGTGGCAGCATCCCAGGCGACCAGGGCCAAAGCACGAAATGATTCAAGCGCAATCCACGTGACAAGAATTTAGATTGTTAAACTTGAAGCTAAATTTCAAATCAAACTTTCTTCACTTACACAACTACCCCATTCTTGAACTTTTACCGCTGCATTCCCCCAGCCTTCCTCCTTTCCATCCTCAACCACATCCTCTTTGGAACCTTAAGCTTTCACTCCTTTCCCCCCATCATGTAACCCTTGAGAGCATTAAACTAGAGAGGAAACATTTTCATGACGGCTCGCCGCCCGCCAATACCTCTATCTGTCCCTCATGTCTCTTGAAATGTGAGTTCCAGCTGACATGCCAAGGTTCGTCATATCTTCAAAATTCCTTCCCGATCCCATTGCAAACTTGGTCCATACTAGAAGGCGGGCTTCGTCTCTCATCTTTCCATCAATCTAACCCCTTGTATGACTGACGAACTGACTTATTTCCATACACTAGCTTCTACCAGGCAACCAGTCATCCTTCTAGTGTACATTCAGAATCTGCCACTTGCAGTAACGTACGCTATATCCAATAATACAGACCCGTACGTCTTGCGTCATCTCTACGCTTTCTCCTATACTTTTTCCTGTAGTCTACAGCAAGTACCAGGAGTCTTGACTTACGCCCCCTCCTTTTCACCAAACCCCTGCTTGTCCTTTCACTTCTTTTATGCTTTGACTTTCACCAACAATCCATGTTCCTGCCTCTACTTATTCATACTCACGCCAGTAGCTCAGAATATAAGAGTTGGTGTTTGATAGCACTTCTTTCTCAACTTCTTCCTTCCTGTCGCCCTCCGATCTTCTCTAGAAGCATGATCCCATCGTTCCTCCCTCCCCCCACCCCTTTTATCATTCACATATTTCAATAGCGCTACTCAAGAAGCCACCGCCAACAAATCCGCCGACCTAGGACCGATCCATTACCCACCCAAGCCCCCATTTCCGTCCCCATCAATGATCATTATGGCTAAGAATATATCGAGAATCACCTCTCTTTCCACAACCCTGGCCGCTAATAAATATACTCTCAAAGAAAAAGGGAGAACATACATTAGTTAACATAAATAACCATAGATAAGTGCAACATTCTCTTCGCCGTCTACATCTCTATCCATTAATGCACTTTCTCCATCCCAGTATCTTACGCCAACAATCTCCCGCCTTTCTTCACTAAAAGCCCCGTACCACAAACCGCCTCATAGATCCTTCTCCCCGTCTTAAGAATTTCCCTCCCGCCCCTCTCCCTTTTTTCTTAATGCACTTCATAGGTATAACCATCACCGTACGCTTAAGAAATATACCGCTCACAATTTAACATCACTTTCTCCTTTCACGTCTCCCGATTCTTACATAAACCACCCCAGAACAAATTCCATCCAAAACCCAACCCCAGAGCATAACCAACTTGCTACCTAAAGAACCGCCCGCTCCTACTTTGCTGCTTTTTTTTCTTCATAAATTTTTCCAACTATTTCAAAACATCTTTCTCCAGTCCTAAATCCGTCTCCCACTATGTATTTATGGTCTTTTGAAAAATTCTTCAGTGGTTTCTCCACCCCTACTCGTCTGGAACTAGGTGTCTTCCGCCCTCTCCTTCGCACTTCCATCTTCCGACTGCTGCATTTTATATGAATCATCTACGGGATTCCCGTCTTCCTTCAGCTCCCGTCTCCATAATTCTTTTTAAATTGCACCCAACTGCATTCTGCAAACCGCATTTCTTCTCAACTTTCACCAACAAACAACCAATTTTATCTTTTACGGCCTCTTCAATTCCAAAGTAAGCAGCAGCATGCTTGCATTTCATTCTGACATTGAATGACATTTTCCCAATTTTATTTTTATCTGTATTCAATCTAATTCCACGTTTCTCCTCCGCATTAATACTCAACTTATTCTAACTACTTGCCCCCGCTAGCTTACTCCATGTAATTAAAAACTCTTAAATAGTTTCACCTCTAAACCGCTTTCCCCATAACTAATTAAAGTCTCCTTCTCCTTATCTTCTTATCCCCATCAACTCTTTAAACTCACCCGCTGCATTAACTTGAAAAGTTGAGGTAATTTCCTTGAATTCATTTCGCTTTTCCCCTTTCTCCGCTTTCTCTTGTGGTGCTTTGCTGTCAGATCGAGAATTCTGCTTCTATCCACTCCACAATATCTTTTCTTTCAGACTATTTCTCCCGAAATGCTATAGACTGGATTCTGGCAGGCTGACGTAGTTTAGCTTCACCACTTTCTAAGGGGTGACGAGTGCCATTGGTTTCCTTGCGGTTCCTCGCTATTATAATAAATAGCTGTTTTCCTATTGCTAATTTCCCTTTCCATATTTCAACCTCAGCTTGACAAATTCAAGTCCACACCTTTCGAGACCCTTAGCGCAAGTTTTAAATTCGTGAACACATAATTTACGACCGAATGCATGCATATTCCCGATATTCTTTACAGCATAACTGCGTCTGTATTTTATAGTCAATGGAGAGGTGGGTGTACAACTTTGCAATGGCAAAAGTGTCAACTTGTTCAATTTTATCTTATAGCTACATATGTATACTCCAGTATTAACTTCTACTTTAGTTCCTCGGGTATGTATCAATCCCACCACAAACTTTCAAGACGTTTCCTGATTTATGTCCACAGAACACATCCATATTTAAACTCTAGGCCTTCTCTCGACTCGTTTACCATTCACGGATACAATGAGCTTGTTAGTGGAAACTCTTCTCCATGCATTAGCTTTATAATATTTTGTGTTCCAAAAAGTGTGCAAAATATCCTCTGTTCTCTCCATTCCCTGCCACAAAGCATTTCTATTTAATTATTTCAGTCAGCCCCCTGCCCAACTTTATCGCACCCTTTCCCGGTTATGCGCTTAATTCCTCCAATCTGTAGCCTCTACTGTCGGCCTTGCAGCCTCTGCAGATTTACCTCAACTAGTGTTTGCTTGAATAAGGAGCAATTCCTCTCTTGTTAATTTTTACATAAATTTCATAACCCTCTTGATTCCCTGAGTTGGCTCTTTGCGTTAGCATTGGAGCTTTGCAAGCCGTTCCTCCTCTCTCTGCTTTCACCACCGCATCGCAGAGGCATTTCAAGCATTTCTCCTTTGTACTTTCTCCTTTCCCTTTATATTCTCAACCACCACGTGCCCATCAAATTAGAGCCCACAACAAACACGTACCCAATACGCTTCATCTCCTCCACCAAACTTACTAATTACCTCTTTCTCGCTTTCTCCCACTTTCTCTCCATTCCCTCTTCGTTCTCCCATTACCTCATGCCTTCACACTCCCGGCTTTGAACAAAAACCGATATTCAACTTTGTCCCCCTTAATTTCTCAATTCTCTTTTCTGTTTCTCTTCAAAAGCCTACCAACTTCGTCTAGTCCTCATCCCGTTCCAGTATCTGACCACGATATTAACTTTGTTCCCTCAACTTATATCCTTTCACTTTTCATGTGATTCATCACTCGGCTTGTCACAATTTCATCCTTCAATCTATTATTGATCCGGAGCAAACATTCATGAGTTGATTCCGCCAGCCAGGTCTTAATCTCTCCCTCTCCTCCTGCCCCTTCCTCTCCCGGCATCCGCTCTATCAAGATAAAAATTACCAATCCGCAATCCTCTCCACCGTCTTCCGCCACAACATCAGCTCGTCCATTTCCTATATATTTTCTTTTCCCATCCCTCCTGTCCTGACAACCGACATCAACATCTTCACCATCATGAATCAAATCCCGATGCCCGCCAGATCCTTTCAAATGTTGCCAGTAGCCAAGCAGGGAAGCTGAACAGACAGTGCTGAAGAAGTGTAAATTGAAATCATATATTGTCTCCCTCTCCTCTCTCTTCTCCGTCGTCTTACTTGCGCTCCCCCTTCACATCGCACAATATCAGGAGCCAATATTCTTTCTGTTACTCCACCCCTCCTCACTCAATCCTGCTCTCACCCCGTCCTGCATCTTCAGCACCCATCATAAAAGGAGTATTGTGTGAAAAGGAAGGAAGAGAGTGAGCACTCAAATCCAAAGAGAGCACTTACATAGTTCCGCCGAATGTCCGGATGATCTTTTTCCAATCCATCATCCAGGATGGTCACCACAATCCCTTTCCCCGTGATCCCTTCACTCCACGCTTCATTCACGTTCATATCCAATCCCGGGCCTCGATTCTAAGGAACAAGAACCAAAAAAAACATTAGTCACACACTCATAAGTAGCCAAACATATTGAACACATTATCCGCAGTTTTAGCTTCACATATAACTTTCTCCACCCGCTCCTCCGCCCTCCTTTCTCCATTAAACACCACCAACTGTATCCATCATTCTCCTCGGCCATAACTTCACAACAACATATGATAACTTTCTTCACTTTCTCTTGAGTCCGCTTTGGATTTCATCCTAAAACCCACTTCAAAATCATACTTTCATAGCCCCGCCAATATTACAACCCCATTAATAACTCCATACAAAATACAGAGCTTAACTATTCCACTTTCATACATCATAAGCCAACCCACCACTCTCTCATCTCAATGACTCCCCGACTACACTAAATCACCATTACAGCTTTCTCCACCGCCACCTCCCCACCTCTCATCATCAGCTTTTAACAAATATCTGCCCTGTAAGTAGTCATTTCCAGAGGCCACAGCAAGCATTAGCCTCTTCCCCATTTTCCCTACGTTCCCCCTCCTCCCCGTTGAGCAAAACTTTTTACATAAAAACCCTCCTTTCATTTATCTTTCACGCTTTCACTATTCCAACTCTCCTCAACTTACAGGCTTTGACGCTCCGGGATAAACCACATCTCCACCTCTAAACTTCTCTCGTGTACAACCACGTCTTGGCCCTTAAATCAGACCATGTCCCTTCCTCGTACAATCTTGCAATGTCGGTATTAATCTTGCTATTAATTTCGCTCTCAACTTCTCCACCCGCCTCAACCTCACCACCAGCCAAAAAAACCACATCTTCTTGCGTCACTCACTAACTTCAACCGCCTTTCTCCATCTCACGTTCATTTCTACCTTCATCCAAACCACAGTTTTAACGAACAAAATCTTGAAGTTTCCTTGACTACTCGTGTTACATATAAAGCCTTTCGGGCGTTCAAGACGCAACTAAACATCACGCTCTTCCTTCCCCGTTGTGCCTTTTACTTTTACTAATTCCTCTTCCTTCCAATTTTTTCCTCGACATGAGTATAACATGGATTTCCGAGTCCCCGCCTGCCTGCCGCTCCTCTCCATACAATCTTCTATTTCTATTCGCAAATGAATTATTGCCCTAAAAGTCAAACGTATCAACTACTGGCATAAAATATAGCTCACACAGCCACCGTCTTTTTCTCATCTTCCTTTCTCTTTTTGGCTTCAAACCCAATCTTGGACTAGAATATAATTTATCCCTTCCCACATCCCATCATCACGAGATTATCATCAGTTCCAGATAAAGTCATCCACTTATTTCCTCACCTCCTCTCCCTCTCCAGTCTTGTCTCTCTCTCTCTCGTTCTTTCTTGTTCTACTTTCCCCAGATAGGCAAACAACAAACAAAGCTTGTAATGCTAGAATGTACCATGCTAGCGCCAATAAAAACTAATATCCTCCTTGATTGCTCCCATCAAATACAAAATTTCACATCATAAATTCTCCAGTCAACTACCCCAGTTTCCTCTTCATCACGCCTCCTCGTTATAACAAGGCTACAAAATCATAAGAGCTATTCTCCTCCTTGTCGCAACCCTCTCAGTCTTGAAACCTTAAAATCTTGGGGACTGCGCGCTTCCTTCAAAAGCATCTTCTTCATCTTCATTCCCCCATCCTAATCCTATATGGTTGTCTTCCTTATTTCTGTTTAGTGCGTATATATTTTCGACGAGAGGATCATCATTTTTTTGAACCCACTTATAGTACAGCGCAAAACAATTTATCCCGACTGCAAACATCATTCTCACTCCAAGCCAGCCATCCCATCAGTTTCTTTTCACACCCTCAATAATCGTCAACATAACAAATAAGAGCCTCATCAATGTATCAAACCATACATAAAATCCGGCTTTACCTTCTCCTTCCTACCCATTTACTGCATACCCGCCAAGCCAATGCTTGTAACGCCTTTCCTGGAATATGAGAAAGTACTGTGTAGTCTCCAAAGCAATTCCGTAGTACACTGTCGGGCAATCAACCCCGCACACCCCATATCCTATCTACCTATTCTAGCCCGTAACAGAGTAATATTCTGATTCCCTCATGTCCGTCTACTTAACATAGATTGTTGGAGGAAATCCTTTAAATTTATGCCGACTCACAAGTGATTTACATGTTACATGTTAACAAGACACATGCATCTCTCAAACTCCTCAGCCCGTTCCTATTTGGTCTTGGTCCTATGAGCCGGACAGATTTTTAAACTTACTAATATCCTTACCCTGAATTGATAACTTAGAACATGGAAAAGCTTATAAACCAAATAACAATGAACAAATAGGGAAAGCTGCTTAACTGCCTTTTATTTAATTACTAAGAAATTTAAATAATAATTAGCTTACTATTTATTCTCTAGCTAATATTAATCTAATGTAGGAGGCATCTGGTTCTAGTCCTAGCCTAGATTCTTGTATACTTGAATCAACATGTGCAGGCTATGAAAGGAAAAACTTGGGTAGCTTAAATTCTTCATTTTATATGTATCTTAATTATTCATTAATCTCGGAATTCTTTCCTCAGTCACGTCTAATCTTTACACTCAAAGCTTGAATCTCTCTCCCGCTAGTCCTCTTATGTTTACTATATATGCTTAGAATGCTCCTTTGCCTAATCCTTGAATTTCCTCCCTTATTTTTTCATGTCATCTTACATGTTATTTTGCAATCACAGCACACCATCCCCAACCGAGACAAATCTCAAAACAAAGTACTATTCAGTGAACTGGAAAATCGAAAATGCTATCCCGACTCTACGCTTTCTCCAACTCCAAGCTTTTCATCCACCAGCATCCAAGCCACAAACCTTCTACAAGTGATACTCTTCCTTTCTAACATGTCTCCGTCTTTTACCCAGACAGAATCCTCCCTTCCCTGATTCCCTGATCTATCAGCATTCTCTTGACGTAAACAGATTCGTTTCTCTAAACTGGAATCTCAGTTCCGAGTCACTGACTCACAAGAAACGACCTCGCTTTTTACTCTTCCCTCTTGTAACCTATGTAAAAAATCTTCTTGTTCCATTTCATGCAATTTCCTTTCTCCAAGCCGCCTAACTTCAGCGTTATATACAATTTTTTAAAATCGTTCTCACAAACTTTCTTAAACATTATGCACCGCAACTATAATTTAGCTCCCACTTACAGCAACAGAGCTGAGAATATTTTTAACTTCACCATATAGGCTAACAAGGTGCCGGAATTTTTAAAAAAATATCTCTGTCCTTGTATTTGCACCGAATCCTTAAAACTTCCATTTTTGAGCTGAACCTTTGGAAAACTTTGAAGCTTTCACCCCCCCCCCACTTTCTACTTTCCCTCCCTCCGCCAATCTTCTCCTTTCTATTCTTGTCAAATTAAATTGATGTTTAATGAAATTGCGTTTACTACAAGCAAAGAAGCACATAACCACATTCAACATCACTCCGCTCTACCGAGTCATAATCCTATTACTGAATGCTTTCAATCACTCTATTATCAGCTCTGTGGCAGAACATGTCAAATTACTTGCTTAGTCAGGATGGAGGAAAAGCATCTGGTAATAAAAGTATGTGTGTGTGAGTAGGATGTCTGCTATTACTTTGTACACATCTATAGAAATTTTTTCAAAACTTGTTATTTCATCCTGACTTATGACTTTTTATTTCGGCCTATCAATTCCACTAAACCTTTGAGTTTATTTAAAGAAGCTCTCATAAATCATCGTCATCCACCCGCCTCCCCCTTCCTCAATAATGTTCCCCTGAGCAATCAATTCTCACCCCAGCATAGACACTTGATAAATTATGACCGTTTTCAGCGTACGCGTCAAAAATTTCCTTGAATTAAATTTAATCATGCGGCAGGAATAAACTGCCCCCAGCTCCCTTATCTCTCCGTCAATACATTCTCCTCCTCGCTATCACGTTCTCTTCCTTAGAACCATTTTCCTACATCCAGCAGTAGATCTACGTGGCTCAAAAATCCCATGGTAAGCAGCTTTCTCTCAGGTCACTCCGCCCGCTATGATAAGCGAACGCCAAATTCACCAGTTACTTTCCCCCCAGCTTTCTCCTCTCTATATAAAACTGCACACATCATCTCATCTCCCATCTTAACTTCATAGTTGTTGTTTTCTACATCATCCTTCCGAAGCTTTATACAGTTAAGTCTCTTGTCCATCCGTCGTGTCTAGATAGACCAAACAGCTTCTCATCCATCCCTGCAAACCCATAAGGTTTCTTGGCCTGTTTTCCAAGTCTCTCATTTTTCAGCATTCGCCCTCCATGCATGCATAGCTGGTAGTTACACATACTCATATTTTCAGAAGCACATAAAACCTTTAAGAATATGTCACTGTCAGTTCTTTTACTTTCTTCTCCCATCACCGATCTACCACCACTCTACTTTCTCCACCCGAATATCCGCTCTGCCCCACTCTGGAGGACGCCTTTCCTACTATCCCCTCTTACCTGACCTGTCCTCACCAGTTCGTCAACAACAACAACTTCCACCGACCAATTTTTCTACTCTCTTCCTTTCCTGCTTTCCCTCGTGAAATCCTTCTTAATACTTCATAGACCGAAATGCCGACCCCCTCCTTCTTCAAAAAGCTTTCTCATGTCTCATACTCACAAATATAATTTATAATCTTCGCCCTAATTGCACCACCCACTGACATGCCCGACTTCTCAACTTTCACAAAGTTATTCTCAAACATCTCGGACCCAGTCACATCCTCACCATGACACTTTCACCACAACCTCTTCCCATATCGCAACAACCGCTCTTTTCCCCTTTCTCTAATTTTATTACCAACCTTAACAACAAAACGTGCATTTCTCAACCTTGTAAACACGTTCAAATTACAACTTTCTGTCTTCTTAATTTTCTTCCTTTCGTACCTATAACTTTCACCCTTCTTACATCACATTCCTCGCTGCTTTCTCCACTACACGTTCCACCCTACCTCTTTGTCCGAGTAATTTTTGAACTCCTTCTTCCTTCTAAACTATCTAATCACTCCATTCAAACTTTCATCTAATTAGTTTCCTAGACTCAAGCATGCTGACCGCTTCCAAACTTTCAAATGCCAAGTCCTTTAGAGACAGAATTGTTTTCTCTGCTTTCTACCTTGTCGTCCCTGTCAGCCCGTCAGCCGCTCACGTATTCCTCTTCCGCTACTCTTGTTTGCTCTAAAAGCTTTCTAGCACACTCACCATTTCACTCCTGTCCGACTGTCCTCGACATGGATTATGTGTGTAACCCCTGTAAGCATCGTCCATCATCAACCTGTCTGTTTTGACCCTTGAAAAATTCTTTTTGGACAGGTGACACGTTTCAAAGTTATTCTACAATCCTACTGGAGCGCGACATGCATGGATTCTGGGCTCCTGAATTTAAATTTCGACATTCTCGCACGTCACGCATTCAAACTCTTTTCTGACATGACTTCACATTGAGCATACTTTCTCCGCTTTCTTGTTCTAACTCTCAACTCTTCTGTATACTAGGCTTTCAGCTATCGTCCGTGCAATTCCGCGTACCTTGTGTAAACTAACATCCAACCTCTGACAGGAGCACGATTAAGAATTTAAACGACTTCCCGTCCTTTCTGGATAGCCATTACCGTGTGCTTCACTATCAGAGAAAATGATAGGTACGCGAGTGTTGCCCTGTAAAACTTTTACACACTTATCACCCAATGATTTTCTCCATTCTTCTCTTTTCAAAAGCCGAGCAACAAAACTAACAAGGATTACATCAACTCCTCAGCATTTCTATCATGGCCCGTCACATCCCATTTTCCCCCCCTTTTCACACCTACCTTCCTTCCTGTTATAGGAATCCTAGCCCTTTGCTTTCACTCAAACAAAAGCACCGCAACGTACTGCATGCCTCCTCTGTAACAATCTAAATGCATGTCACCTCAATTTCTTCCAAAAACATTTCCCCTTTCACTTTAAGCCGAAATCAACTTTTCTCCATCAAAAATTTTCTCCCACGCCAACAAGTTGCTTTCACAACAAATTGCACCTTTCATCTTTTTCCCATTGCGTTTTCCGCTTTCACACAGTCAAGTACTAGCAAGAATTACTCCTTTCTCTAACAACTAGTTTCACACTTGCAAGCACTTTGCAAAAACCGCAAACCCATATACTTTCCATTTTCCATAATGTCGACCCATATGCCACCATGTCCTCTCCGTGTTTCCCGTCTTTTTCCATCTCAATTTTTCCATTTACAATTCAATGCCGAAATATTTTTCCAAATGCATAATCTTCACATTTACCTACAAACTGAGTGGGACGTTTTCTGAATTTTTATCAAATTCCACCATTCTTTCCAAAACTTGCTCCTCCAAGAATAAACTCTGCCAACACTAGAGTTATACTTGCCTTCCTTTTCCTTCATAAACCTTGGAACGACAACGGCCAAGCCTCTACTTTGTACCATCAGTAAACCAATTCAGGGACACGTCCCTCCTAACTTCCCAAATCTTGCCGCCTAAGCATGTATGGAACTTGCATCCTCCGAGTTTCGTGCAAGGAGTTGAGTGAGGCTCCATAACTTTTCACATGACCAAAACATATGTGCAAATGTACAACATTTTCCACTCTACCAAATGATGCCCATCAGATATGAAATCTAATACCCGCCTAGACAGCTAGCTACGCTAGACATTTTTCATCCTGCGCTTCTTCAGACGTGGGTACATCCGAAGTAAACCTTTGGTGGTGGGCTAGCCGCAACTTTATTCCGTTCCCTCCCAACCGCTTCTGTCCCAGGTCACTTCGACACAAGTACGGTCCCTACTTCATACAGGGTTCCGGTCTTGAAAATATCTGGCACCGATTCACACATCTTGTAGCTTTCCCTGCGATCTGTTTCTGTATTTCATACTTTCTCAGTGCTACCACCTCTACAACAATTTACCGACGGAACAGGAGGAGGGAGGGTGCACAGACCCCGCCAACTTCAACCCAACCAGCACCCGAGTTTCAGAGAAAGTCGTACTTAGAAAAGCTATTACTATTCCTTTCTCCTTGGTCCCAGCCCGGCGCGTCCAACTTTTCATAAATTAAATTACACAAATTCCAGGCTAGCCTGAAACCCTTTCCGGCATCCATAAAAATACGAGTCCCGCAAGTGCTATCCATTACATTTAGGCCTATCCGCACGGACTCACAGAGTAATTGAGAACCCACCTCCACCAAACACACACACATACTTTCACTCACTTTCTCCAACTATTTCACACCCTACCACTAAACAACTTTCCCCATCACATCCCCATCCAACTTTCCCTCAAGACACCTCCACCATCCAATTCCACCTTACTCACACACCATATGCTCCTTCCTCCCATCCCGCCTTTCGCTCGCTACCACCATACACAACAATCCTCCCATCCCCTAAAGATACACACCCGAATCCCAAACTCCTCAACATCAAAATCCAATCTTCATCCAAATCTCCACACACCCTTGCCCACCGGCACCATCTCTAAAATTTTAGTGAAAGCACACAGACGTAAACATTCTTTTCCTTTCACCCTCATATTAAAATAGTCAACGCTTTCTCTTTCCTCATCCTCGCCAAAACATCCACCCAAACATAATATTAGCTCCAAATCCTCATAGTCCACAATCCCTTGGAGCAATATCTGAAATAGCAATAGCCATTCCATGTTCAGTCCGTAATCTTTTCTTCAAACAAGCCTTGTTTCAACCAAGATAGAAGCTTGAAGAACGTCGTATGCAGCAACTCCAATCCAGCAGCGTTCTCTGGCTGGCAACCGTTCAGGTTCAACAGAGCTTCGCGGGATCAAGTTCCTCGCCTTGTTTCCGTCGAAACATAGGGGAAGGTACACTCTGTAGGCTTCCTGGAACCGCATCAATTCCCCGTCTCCTTGCCAATCCTTTGATCATTTATCCCTTTCACAATCCTCGTAGCGAGGAGAATTTTCATAAAACATGTAAAAATATGTGCTTCACAAACTTGATTTTTATACTCGGCCAAATTGAGTGGAAAATATATTTCGCAGTTAATTCTCCACCAGGAAACTATCCCCTCACGTTTGAAAACTCTGTCCCCACGTCGCCTTCCGCATCATCCTACCGTCTCACTATCCCTCAAATCTCACTTCCTCAACCCTCCTCTGACATCTTTACTCTTTTCTTTACTCTCCTTCCTTCCTACCTTTCTCCTAGTTTCATAGCTCACCAAACACAATATATTCCTCTCCCTTTCCATGTGTTTCTACATCTACCTACTTCTTCCCTGCCTTTTTCTCCCTCAACCCGCTTTCTCCTTACGCCTCCCTTTCTCTCGCTCTCTCCCTCATCTCCTTCCATCCATCCCGCCTAAATATTCCTTTCAAATTCAAAATACACCCTCCGCCTTTGCCAAAAACGTTCCAAAAATAGTCTCTCGCTCTCTTCCCTTTCCTGTCCTCCATTTCCCCTACTTTTCCCAACCAAACAAGATGAGGAACTTAAACATCCTCCTAGAAGACCAAGGAATCCAACTGATTCCGAAGACGTAGTCAAGGATGAAAAATTGTAATTTATATTCTCTCTTCCTCTTTCCTTCACTTTCTTCTCCCACTATTTTAACTGCCTACATTACTAGACATTTAAACATGTATTTCACGTACAAACTCCACATAAATGTTTACACATGAATCCAAAATATCCCGCTCTCTCCTTTCCTAGCCCTACTTTCACAGCATATCTTCATCCTCTCTTCCTGCTTTCCTCCTCAATTCTTTCTACCGTCCCGTGCTTTCCCCATTCCACCATCTCAGCTCAGGACGTCCTTTGCGTTTAAACTCTCCATTTAAATCCTTTTCTTCTAAATTTGTCCCTCAGCCTCTCAAGCCAAAATCCTACCATCGTACGAATTCTTTTGCTCTTTTTTTAAACTCCTATAACTTTACACTCTATCTGCCGCCATCGCCATTTCCTTAAATAAGGGTACGCACGTTTTCCATCTTCCACAAAGTCCATGACTTGAAAACCACATTCTTCAGTCAAGAGTCCCTAAAAAGCGTCCCAAATTGCTACTTTTACTTTCTCCTCCAGGGCTCCAGCCTCCTTCGCATCACTCACCCACAATCCAATCAATAATCACAACATTTCATGCATGACAATTAGCTCAAACCGAATACCGGCCTCCGGTAACCTCTGATTTTAAATGTGAACACCCTCTCACCATGGAGAATTCAGAGTAACAACCTTATCTTAAATTTCTTCCCTCCCTGCTTAACATAACAGCGCCTTCCCTCGACATGCTTTCAAATCGTCTTGTTCCTTCCCTCTCCCTCCTAGATTTATCCTCATCAAATACCTTTTGCACCTCCCTTCCCTGTTCACATTCTCATCTTTGCCTCCCAAACTTCCCTATGTTTTCATCTCATTCCGATACCAATTTCAAATCCCCCTCCGTTTTCTTTTTCTCAGCATCCCAAAGCATCTCATTCATTTTAGCTTCGTACAGCCATTCAGTAAACCTTGAAACACCTCATCCCAATCCGCAGATCCAATCCTGTCACCTTATTCGTATTCCCTTTCCGAATTCTCCGCGCTCCCATGAGCGTGCTTCACCATCTAAATTTCTTTCCAAGTAACCCGCACCTGTTTACTTTCACCGGAAGACTTTCTCCAAGCCCACCTTCCAACTCTAGTCTCTTCTCAATACCTTTCAACTTCCGCGTTGACCTTTCCTGCGCCTCAAATCTCAAACAATTATACTACACGGTAATTACATTTCAAAACTTTCCCTCGTTCCTTTATTCTGGTGAACTTTGCTAGGACTCTCCTCTTTACTTCCACCTCTCCTTCCAAACACGCCAACCAAATTCAGTATTCCGATCATGTACATATTTCCTTCACACATAAAACTCCGCCTTTCATGCCTCGGTACATTCATACAGCCTCATCGACCCTCACCATCAATAGGAACACATGTATTTAAAATATTTTGTCTATTCGTCCCTATGTATCTTTCTTTCTGCCGATACCCCATGGACTTTGCCTCCTGCGTGGTCATTTTTTCTCACGAGAAAACGTGTAGGGCCAAACTAAACATGAGGCTTATTTTAATTCCTTGCGGGAGAGTGATGAGAATCGTACTTACCAGATACCACATTGCAGGCCACCGTGGATCATTGAAGGCCATGACACGAGATCGTTTACTCATTCGTTTCCTATCCCACGGGTTCGAACTTTTCCCAGATGATGATCCTCCGCCTCCGGCCATGTTCCCAGGCAAAGGCAGAAAGTCCCGTTTACTCCTCCTTTTCACGCGCTGTTGTTTGTGCCATTTCACCTGAAAGTGAACAAAATCCCGTATTCACTATCAAATTAGTTCAACGCATATATTCAAAAACATCTGGCTTGTAAAAACAACTCCTCAGGGGAATTAACATGATACACTTGACAAGTTTCGACGTCATTGAACACGGTCTCACAGTTTTGCTAATATGCATAACATTTTCATCTTCGCTTTCTCTCTTTCACTTTGTCTCTTTTCTCTTCATCTTCCCACACTGCCTACCCTTTATCCTCCTCTATAGGCTGTAACTATTACCAGCTTTCTCTTGTTGTCTCAACTCGTCCGCTTCTTCTATTTTTAGCACGCTTCTTTGCTATTTCCCGTATCACTTTTCCTTCTTTATACGGAAGTACCAAAGTAAGCAGTATGCCTCCTCATTTCCCTCACATGTGCACACACAAGATCGCTTCATAAAGCCTGATAAAATTCGTACCACGTATTTATATACATTCTTTGTCCTTTCTCTGTCCTTCAGTTATTTTTTCTCACGCTAATCTTCAACGTATCTAGTAACTGCTAACTGCTAAGCCGTATTTCCTATGCGCTATTCAATTTTCTACCGGAATGCATCTACTCTTTATAATCTGTGGTTAACACAAGGATTCATCTTTTTGTCTCTTCCCTCCACCCCCTTGTGTCTCCATTTAATCCCCCTTTTCAATGCATATTCTGACGGTCGTCCCGAAGAAACAAATCTCTCTACTTTTAGCATATCTTCTGCTTTTTAGAGCCTTCCTCTCAACCATTTGCAAATCAAAGTGCATTCGTACTTTCCCTCTCGGACTCTTTTCCACTCGCTCTCAAACCAAACCCATCCTATCAACTCTTCATTATTCTTCAATCTTAGTAGTTCTTGCTTTTTTGGATGACGGTAGCAGTGGCAATCGTCCAAACATTGTACAGCCTTAAGACTAAGACTCTTCAACTAGCTTTCTCCATGTTTCCACTTTTTCTCCTCATTCCAACCTACTTATCTTGGCCTCTTCTCCAGTTTTCACTTCCGTCTTTATCTTCTCGAAACTTTTAGCTGCACGCAAAACAGAGCAAACTACGAGGACGAGACGAGTAGGATGACAAAAACTAAACCACTTTTTCTTTTCAAAACCATCAACAAACATTCCTACAATCCCATCATCGCGTTCTTGTAGTCAGTTCCCCAGGCAAAACTTGCTTTCTCCGGCTTTCTCTCCCCTCATTCCCTACTCTTCCTCCAATCCGTCTATTCATTAGACCTAGTTTAAATATGTTTCAAATGTAAATCATTCTCATTTCGATCCTCTCCAACTAGCTTCCCCTCCATCCACTTCCTCCTTGTCATTCTCCTCCCGCTTCCCATCTAATTACCTTGCTAAAACCATCCCTTTTTCAGTCTCATTAAAACAGAGAAATAGGGACTTTAATCCAATCCTCCACCCAATACTGACACTATACTCATTCCTTTATTATTCTCCTTCTCTTGCTTTCTCCACTTTCACTGTCTTTCCAAACTTGTGTCATTTTCATTCTCCTTCCCACGAAACCAATCTTTCCACATGTTCCCGGGAAAATTCATCCGCTTCGCTACACAAAGCTCCGGAAGTCCTCACAAAACCCAAACAATCACACTCCCTCCAGCAATTTCACCTCTGTAACGATAAAATATCCTAATGAAAAAATCAAATCGTATCTTTCTCTATATATTCCATCATCCTTTATCAAAAGCCTAGGACAAACCACTCAACTCCCAAGTCAACCCTTTCCTCTCAATATATATCCCATCCACTTGGTTCCTTCCGCTTTCTCCTAACCCAAACCCTCTTGCCGGAGGCAACTTTCTCCCCTCTCTCTCCCTCCTCTTGATCTAATAAAATATCATCTTCATCTCTTCCTCCTCGCTTCTTCCGCTCTTTCACCTTATCCTTCTTCTTTGAGATTCCGGCTTCCATTTTGTTCTGCATATTGCAATCATCCAAACCTCCTCTTTCTTATCCCTTTCTACACTGAATCTCTTAATTCGTCCAGCATTACGCCATTTCCCTTTCCAACATTTACTTTTATAACAGCCCTAGAGGCATAGAAGAAGAAACGTTGAGGGCTTGGGGAAAAGACCCGACAGCCAAGTAAGATATGACAACAATCCTGTCCTCGGTCTCATTTTCTATGGCTACGCCGTAACGTAGCACCGACTTATTCGATTATTCATCACTCTCATCTATACTGTTTGAGTGCTGAATTTTCTAAGATATTCTTCATCTCAGCTCAGCTTTCTCTCTTTCGGCGTGGAAATCCTCTACAATTTCATTCTATTCGTCAGACAGCTGTATGCGTTTTAACAGATATAATTCCTTCCGAAGCTCTCGTGGAAATGAGAGATTCCAGTTTCAAAACAAGTGTCGTGTGTACTTGAAATGCCATATTGCCCATACGATTACCACCGTTCTCATTTAGCTTACCTGTCTGCCTCGTGCTCCTTCCCTCATCAACTCCCATGCAACCCTCACCCATTTCTTATTCTCCTTCCTTTCAATCTGCTGCTTCCTGACTCTATTCTTTCAATACTCTTCTCCTCCTAGTCTTCATTCAAACTTCTCACACGAAGCAGCTCCTTCCTCCATTACCTCTCCATTCACGCTCTCCCTTATGCAAATCCGCCATCCGCCTGGCTTTCTTCCTATCCATTGACATAGCCTACACGCCTAGCCTTGAGGCCCTTGAGTTCCTTGGCTTTTAGTTCCTCTTCCTTTCTCTATGTTATTACATCAAGCATGACGACGCCTTTCGGAACCATTTACACTCCGCCCCTATTTCACAATGGAAAAGAGAGGGAACGCGTTAAACCATTCATCTTAACATCATTTTAATACAAAGCAATAACCAAATCTCGCCATCTCTTTCTACTTTCCCTCCTTTCTCCATCTTCCCATATTCCTTATTCCATTCACTCCCATCCTTCCTTACGCCTCTTCCCATAAATAACTTTCCTTAATTACAACATCAACTAAGCCTGCCCGAGACCATTAACTTCAATACATTTCCCTTACTAGCTTCCCCCGTCTCCGCCTCTTCTTCCTCTGTTCCTGGCTTTCTCGTCCCCACTTTCTCCCTCCTTTCATGCACCGTCCATTCCTCCTTCCAGATCAAATTTAGCGCCTACTATGCATACATTTTGATCTATACCCTAAACACACCCACAATCTTATTCAAAATGGCCCATCCAACTGTCCAATATGTTCCCCACTATATTTTCCTAAATCGCCATACGGCCGCGTTTGCCTCCTCGCAGTTTCTTTGCTTAAGTATCATTATTCATCAGTTTGACTTATTTCTATTCTCAAAATTAAATAACCCCATCTTTTATCATTCCTCTATCTTGATTATTGTTAATAATAATAGGCTGCCGCAAAGCATTTAAATTAATAAATGTACAAACTCAGTGATATGGTTACCTGAGGTTCCGCTGATAGTAATTCATGGTATTCTTCATGCGGTTCAAGGGATCTCTTAGCGATTTTAGGATGCGCAAAATGGTAAAAGTCTTCAAATATCTGCAAAAATACAATTATTTTACAAATCAGTTAGAATTTTACATAAAGGTTAAATATACGAATAAATGTAATTCCATCTCCTAGTATATAAGAGCTAAGCCATTCAATTTCCCAATCCCGTCTCCACGCGACTCCCTAGTATTCAATCACTTTTCAAGGTTGTATGCCTTGAATCACTTCAGCGCGCGCGGATCCCATCCTTTTGGAGGGACTTTCACCGTTATACTTTCTCTTTTACTCCCAAGTTTCTTGGGTCGCCGGGTTAATCTGGAAGCCTTCCTATCAACAAGATAGATAATCATCACACGAGCTACGCTATTTCTTTCATGGTTTGTGGATAAAGAGGAGCATTTTCCACTCCCACTCCCGCCAACCATATCCTACTACCCTTTTCCACCTCGCATTTGCGGTTTCCACTCCACGAGAAAAACTAGATTGCTCTTGTCAATGAATTCATTAATCACACACTCATCACATACGCACAGACAAGGGATAAAGCCTTATACCTCCCTTCATCCTCCTTCTCCATCCGCATCTTCTGCTCCTTTCACATTGCCAACCATCTATCTATCAGGCCATCAGGAAGGATGAAAAAACCTGCGAGAAAGAAACCTTTCATCGCCATCACGAAACAAGTCCATCAGGGGATCGCACATACGGAAATCAAGACTTTTCCTCCACTTTCCATCCTTTTCATTCCTTCCCTTCCCAGAAGCCATCATTACGGGAAACATTACATGTCACTTCAACCTCTTCCTCCTTTATCACTTTCACCTTTACCAAATCTTCTCCCGTATCAAATCCATTCCATAAAACTCCCTTACCGCTTTCTCCACTTTCACAACCACCGCCCCTCCCCCGTCCTTCCCCCTTTCAGCTCCACACTGCCCCAAGTTACCCAACTTCAACCACACTGTCTCAAAACTTCAAGGCTTGAAATGCTAGGGATAAACCTCGAGTAACTTTAATACTTTCGCCATCAAACCGCTTCCACTCATCCTCGTTCGTAACTCCTAGTTATGGAGCAAGTCGTTACACTAAAAAATATTGATGAAATAAACTTTTCCTATATTCCATCTCTTCCTCCACCTAAACTTTTCAACCTCCATCTATCCCCCAGGATCTCAAAATGTTCAATCTGCATGTCAACTTCCCTTCTATCTCAATTAGCAGGGTATTGTGTTTCCTCCAGCGTGATCTACCACAAGGTCCGCTTCTTTCCATCGTTCGTCTCGCTCTCCAACACGTCCGTTCTTTGTAACACATCCAAAACTTTAAGTGACTCTCCTGCTATTAGCCTTATCGCCCCTCAGTCAGTCATCTGAAGCCCGATATAATCCCCAAAAAATAGGTTACACACAGGGCATCCTGTGCACTGCTTCTGCATCCATCTGCTCCACGTTCACGCGGTGAGCCTATTCCCTCAGCACTTGAGAAACATAAATGCTACTTTCACTACTTTCTCTTGTCTCTATTCGCCGTCTCATAGCAAACCTTTCTCCATTCCAACTTTATCTATCTTTCTTTCCTTCCTAAATTATCTCCCATTTACCCTTCATTTTCAACGTGGCCTTAACGAGCCGTATTTCAACATCTTCTTCTTCACCTCCTGTGTCTTTCACCCTTATCCTTTCTCTCGCCTTCCCCATCCGACACATTTACCCTCCATTCTCTTCCCTTCCTCCGATCATTCCCATTGCTCCCGCTCCAAGCCCCTTTTTCTTCCTTGACGAGATGATTCCATTTTCTTACTTATTATACCCTTTCTAAATTTCTTCCGCCTTCTTCTAAAAAACTACGCTAGTGATTGATGTCCGCCTTCAACATTCTCCATTTCCACTCCTGAAAACTCTCATTAATCGCTTCGTTTATCTCAACTCTATTTAAATTTTACTACATGCATATTTCCTACTTTTCCCTCGCTTTAGCTCTCCCCTCATCCTTCCTCACTCTTCTCTTACTTCGTTTCCTTCGCCATTTTATCCCCGGTTCTACTGCATGTTCATCATGACCGACATCTTACTTTCTCCGTGCTTTCTCCATCAGACCCAAATATTCCTAACCTAGTAAAAACCATAACCTACTTCAAATTACTTTTTCCTGGTTGGAAATCAATGCAAATTGTGTAGTAACCTACATCAGAAATATTCTCTGTCTAAATTTAAAACAGCCAAGCCGTATCTTGTTCTCTTCTTTATTCTCTGCAGTTGTCTTCCTTAAGACGATTCCTAGGAATTACTTATTTAAAACTTGTAAAACACGTATTTAGAATATTCTCCCTCTTCTCTTCTCCTATGTATCTGCAATAAATAAGAGCTGAGCTCAGAATCCAGGAGCTACTTTCTCCGTAAGTATAGTCAGATTTCGCTTCCTTCCTAAACCAGGAGAGGATCATTTACCATGATTATTCGAAAACTTTCTTGGAAACTTCCGCTCTTTGCTTTCCCATTCCTCGCCCAACCTTGCTTTATCATACACAACCTATACATCTTATTATAAGCCTAATGTTTCTTTGCAATGGCTAAACTTTTTCTTCATCTCCCTCCCTCAATTAGCATCTTCCTCTAATCTATTTAATAACCCGGACATTAAACAAACTCGTATAATCTTCTTCCATCCATTCTCCTCGTTCTACGTTATTCTTTTATATTCAGCTTTCAGCTGCAACATTATTTTAACATATACACACGCATGCATCTTTGCATTTGCTTGTAGGATTTGATGAAGCTTTCCCCGTACGCAGGCCTAGCTCAAGGGCAAAGGATTCCCATGCACTACCTCGTTTCGTTCATCTTGACTTCATCTTTCCCCCCGTTCTCTCAAACCCAAGTAGAAAATCAAGCAAATATATCAATGCAATCATCACATAATCCTCAGTGTCAACTCCAGACTTTACGTCCCCCATTCCATACGCCATTTGATAAATTTTTCCAACCCGTAACACCCTTCACCCCGCCGAACCATTACTCATATCAAACGCATACACCCACCCATCCTTCCCTCTCCTCTCCACGCAATCCGATGCAATCCCGTAGGCCTGTCACACACTCTTCATTGCATCCACAGCGGGTCAAAGTTCAGCCAAGTCTCATTCCTCAGTTCTCCCTCGAACTGTTTCGTGTCCCATGGACTAGAGTTGTTTTGAGATCACATTCCGCTACAACTTTCTGCTCCTTTCACCAATGCAACCCAAATCTATCAATAACAAATACAGGAATGGCATAGCTTCCTTCCCTGTCCAACTGTCTTCGATCTATTCTCCAGAGTAACCGAAATAATACGATCATTCCTCAGATCCAATAAACTTTCTATCAAAACTCATCCTAGTAGTCCACTCCACTGAGGACACTCCATTCCTACTTATCACAGACGACGCTCTATCCTCATCTCCCATATTCTCCCAAACATAGGGCACAATCCAATTTAATTCCAAAAAGACACATACAAACCCAACTCTTCATCCTCCGGATTGTCCTCAGCCCTGCAAAAAATTTCCAAAGAAACGGGAGAAGAAATAAGCATAGCCAACCACCGGCCAACTGATCAATTCTCCTACCCTCTTTTTCCGGCTAACTCATTCTCCGGAATCCCCATACGCTTCACGTCTCATTCCACCATATGTGACTCGTTAGGACGTTCGGAATGAGATTTCCACGCAAGACACATCTCACGCATCAGCAATACGTGACAAATCACAGTGATATGAGTTTTCCAATAAACAACACACAATCCCGCGCCACTTAAACAAACAGAAATAAGTCAAACTTTTTTCGAAGACCTCTCTCAACAATGCCCAAATAAACTTTCCCCGCTTCTTACTCTTCCCCGTGCGTGCTCTGTACACTCATACACACACAACTCAGGCTAGTTCAAACAATATCTCTTTCCAACCCTACCCTAAGTGCCAATTCTTCCCACCATATTGTCCCCATGTAAGTTCGTATTCTTTCTTTCCTAGCTCCCCACATATTTTCTCTTTTCCGTGCCCATACAGCGTGTTACAATGTGCTAACATCAACTAAAAGTACACCAACCACATACAGTTTGCTTTATAAAAGTAGGCTACTTCAAGTAGCCACATGGATTCTGCCCTCTATTTGCCCTCCATATCAGTCTCAGAGACCTAACCTTAAGTAAACTACTTGTATTTTTTTCTCCGTCTCCATCAATTCCGTCTTTCTCCTAATTTCCTCCATCCGCGACTACGTACTAAGGCAATGCAATTGGAATCCCAAAACCCGATGCGACACACTACTGACACTACAAATATCCTGCCACCCGTTCTCGCCGCCGTCTCCCCTATTCGCCCTCTGTCAGTTTAAATACCCTCAATACAGAATTTCTCACAACCCAACAAGCCTACGACTCCAACTAATCATTAGAACAAACCAGATACAAACATTCTCTTCTCTATTCTATAAACAAACAACTGCAACCAACTGCATATAGCAACTTGTTCGTCTCCCTGTTTCCTTGCCAAAAGATGTGCGTTCGACAAGACTTTCTCCAAAATTCCTACTTGGATGTCGGATGGTGAGCAATCCTAAACACCCGCCACCACCAGCTCAGAACAGAAGCGACGAAATATTCAATATCACATGTTTCGTTGCTGTCAGCACTCTGCAATTCCTTTCTGGATATATTTTTGCTTTATAATGAGATTTCCGTATTTTGTTATTTTCTCCCGACTTTCCTTATTCCTACCATATGCCTCCGTCACTTCCGCTTCAAAAGTGTTTTCATATGCATTCACAGTTCATGCACTTTAAATATGCCAGTTTTCCGCACATTCATCCTCAATTCAAAGCTGATGACAAAGATAAGAAGAGGCGGAATCGTGCCTCCATATGGTGATACGCTGAACCATCGACACCAGGATTCAATTCTTACATTTGTACATAAGGTCAATTGTCGAAGCAGCAATTTCCATGAAATCTCGAAGGCAATTTGTAATTGAGTCAATTCCCAGTACTCTTCTGCCTCAATCCCAACTCTTCAGCTGTACTTTCACCGCTTTACTCTTTCTACCTCTACTACTCTTTCTCTTACTCTCCTACTCTTTCTACGCACATACTCTCCCCCGTTACTACATGCATTCACATTTCATTGGATTGTAAAATTTTATTCCCATCATTTTCTTAAATCTCGGCTTCAAATAATATTCCTCGCAATGCGAATTTACCATAGTGTCACGCTCATTTACCTTATCTTTGTGTCTCTTCTCGAATCCCCTCGCTCTTGACTGCTCAATTTATCCCGCCTTTCCCTTCTCCTCCGCCTTGCTCAACCTAAATATCATACAATCCCCTAACTTGTACGAGGATAGCAATCTAGGAATATTACAACCGTCGTATCAATATCTTTAGTTGTAATGCAAATCCTGACTTATTGCAACTCCTCACGCTGCCTCCTCCTGCTACCTTAAGCTCTCAACCCGCCCATAATTCCCTTCCAATCCAAATGATCCATATCATTAGCTCGTAAAAGGAGTGTAAAATATCACGGAATCCTTCAATACAAGCCCATTAAACTAGAATCATTCCTACCCTACCCACATCTTCGTCAGTTCCGTCTCGTCTTATCACAATCCGAGAATCACAATATCATAAGTCACCCCCACTCCGCCTTCGCCGCCTTCACTTTCGGCCTCCTTTTTCCTTCACTCCAGTCCACGGCTCTCTTTACAAAATTTCGCATCATACTTTTCCAGGTGACGTCTGCAACTACCCGTTCGCCATCCTGTCTCTAGTCTCTGCCCGGGCAGACAAACTACTCTTCCTTCATTCCTCCCCTCCATCGTCTGTCCACGTTCCAGCGTCACTAGGTCTTTGGGTTCAATTTCTTTTCCTCCATTCTCGACCTTTCACCAACTTGTCTCCCTTATTGCATCTTTTCCATTATTCCGCTTTCTCCAGACTTTCTCCTTTCTCTTCTTCACAATATATAAGCTCCCGTTCTCCTTCCGAACTATGGCAACCTGACACAGTATTCAAGCCTATTCCAATCCTTCTTTTCTTCCCTGAAAAGGCGAGCATGAACGAAAGAAGGAGAATCCCTAGAAAAAATATTTTCAACGACTCCCGCTCACCATTCCCATTCCAATATTCATAAATCACTTGAACCTTTAAAGACGAGAGAGGACATGGAAACTCTTGATAGCTTAAAAATCCAATGGAAGCCCACGACAAGCATCCTAGCATTCTCCAGCCCATAAAATGTCCGATAAGCAAAAGTACACCCACTTTTTATTCCCTTATGACCAGCAGCAACGTTATACACTATGCAAATTCTATCCTACTTTCTCCATAACATTTTGCATCATACAATACATAAAACCTTCGCATTGCTTTCAACCCAGTCACCGTCTTTCTTCTCTCTTCACACGAATCCTCCATCCTCTCGTTTCTTATTCTCCCATCCCTGTGATCAATTTTACCCTAAGAGCGCAAAACCGATTTTCATGGATTATACACAAAGCAAGCCAAAGGAGGGAATTATCCTCCTTCTCGAGCGTTCACAACTCCTCTAAACCGGGCCACCACTTGTAACTTTCAAAATAAATCTCCTTGTGTACCCAACCCACCATCTAAATAGTCATATTAAAAGATACAACGACCCTTCAATCATCCATCTCTCCTTTGCCTTTCCTCTTTCCCCGCCACTCTTTCCCTTCTATATCCCTCCACAACAAGCACATGACCATATCTACGCCGCGGCTTTTACTAAACTTTCCCACATTTACTTTTATCGTACATCAAAGACCGACTCTTCTCCTTTTCTACCACTGATTTGCTGTGACAGTCGGTCCACGTGGCGTCAGCATTTTCCATTGTTCAAACACCGTGCCCTCTCTGAGGGTCCTTGCTTTCTCCACTTTTCTTCAAATTCCTATGCCTTTCCCCTCCATCTTTGTCATCCCTTTTCTGGGATAAGAGTAGTGAAAATTCATCTCGCGTCTTACCCCAATTCCTACAAAATCTCTTATCTTTTCCCTTAACTCCTACGTCTCAAAGTGTGTCAAACGCTCTCTACAATAATTACCACCACGAACCACGCAGCTTCTCTTGCGTGGCCGTCCCTACCTTCTGTCCAGCTTTCACGTCCGCAGGTTGGTTTAGCTTACATCTACCAAAACTACTGCAAAACACCTACAGCTAGCGCAATACGTGAAACGCATTCTAAAACAGCCTCTGCGTTCTACCTTCTGTCCTTTGAATCTCAGACAAACTTTTTGTACCGCTGCCGACACACCCTTGGAACAATTACACATAAAAACTCCCTTCTTTCTTAAATTCTTAAACTCGCCCGCAGCAGGAAGCTAATCGCAAAGCCAACCCTTAGAATATTCGCTCTCTTCAGGTTTCTCGATTTTTTTTGAAAACGTTGTCAGCGGTTTGCAATTGAACAAGAGTACTCAACCGCATATAAATAGTTTCTGTTTCTCTCATGCAGCTTAAAAAATGCATGAAATCCTTTCCACTTTCTGTGGTTCTGTTGCAAATAAAATAAACATTCCAGACGAAATAACAAAGTCAAGGTGAAACTTTTTATCTACACTAGCACTGGCAGAAGAATTATTGCAGGAAGAAAGAAAATTTTTATATTTTACGCTACTTTTCTGCTTTCACGGTCATCCTTCCTTTACTCTTTACTTTCTACACATTCATACCGGATGTATAACAGGGAATGGTTGAATATTCTTTAAATCTCTGGCAATCTATTTTTCCTTAATGTTCCGTATCCGTTCCTTAGAGGAACGTCCAACCATACCCCGTAGTATTTGATGAAGCGTAAGACGTGGCTCTGATAGGGGAAAAATAGGGATTCAGCCCAAGATCACGATTATTGATACCATCCCAAATGAACTTAATAGCCCATTACTTTTACTTAACGGCTTAGCTCATATCCCGTAAGCTTTCCCTGGCCGTAGAGGCGTAGACCACCCTGTAGACAAAAATCAGCAACCGCATCTCCTTCCATGCCCCACTGACCATCCGTATCTTCCTCTTCTTTCACCCACCACCCCCACCACTTTCCACAAATATTTTCATCATCCTATTCCCACCCAGACTTGACGTATGCTTTGCACTATACCAGTACTTTCTCCAGGTCTCTGCTGCTAACTACGACTTAATATTAACACCAACACTTGCTCACTCCTAACATTACAAGCTTCCTCCTACGTCACCCGCATTCCCTCTCACTTTCTCTCTTAATCGTACCACTACGTTTTTCCGCTGACTTCAACTTCCATCCGCAATGCCACCAGATAACAAATTCTCTTCTCTTTGCCTCCCCTCTCTACGACCTGCCTCTTTCCTTTCTAAACGACTTGTACGCCCGCTAAATTCTCCCAATTCTTCTTTCCCAGCTGAGACATGACCTAAAAGTTTACCCGACTTTCCCTTTACCCCTCCAACCACATCCCATCCAAGATCAATAGCTTCTCATCCACTCCACATCTTTAACGGGCTAGGAGAAAGCAACAACCCTTTTGACATTCTCCTTCCCCTAACTCACCTTTAGTTGGCACTGTTTCTAAAATCCCGTTATTCTTTAGCCAAAATTTGTAACCCATCCTTGCCAGCCCGCTGAAGTGCATTTTCCTCGTTAATAACTTCCTTTGCACATGGCTTCGCCCAGCACCCAAAGTCCGAAACATAATATGCATGCTTCATCCCGCATTCCCCGTAGCGTAGCCCTTTTCTGCAAGCTCAAACTTAAGCCTCTCCAACATTGTGGTCCTCTACAACCCTGTTACTAGCTCATAGCTAGAGCTACAAGTCTGAACGAACCATCTACCTGATCCTACAAAGAGCTAGTTGATTTCTTCTTTTTTTCAAAATCTTTTAACTTTCCTATTCAATCTTCACATGAGCGACCACCTCTCTTTATCACAATCCGGGAGGCTGCTTTCAAAGTGAAAACTTCAAAGAATCTATATACTTTCCGGACGGCACGTTAAAATTTCACTAGGCTCAAGTTCAACGAACTTTAGAACCATCACTTTCTCTATAACTTTCACCATCCGGTCCACCCGACATCTGCACCCATTCATCGTTTTTATACTCGAACATATATATCTTTCTCTTTCCTCATTTTATATCGCTTCAATATAAAACACGAGTTGCTTAAACTACATTTTATCAACTCAAACTCAGTTTCCTATGCATGGATTCACTTTTAAATTTTCTCTTTTTCGCGATCATGCTTCTTGAAACCTCCCGCGTTCTTTCTCACCCGAAACTTTCTCCAGTCCGGACAGCATTTTCTGACTGACTTCCATTAAGTTAATGCAATAGAACTGAAAACCAAATTGTTCTTTGCACCTTCGAGTCAATTTCCCATCAAAACAACACCGACATTTGTTTTCAAACGCAAACATCCGTTCACCAAAACATTTCCTAGCGTACAGTATAATGAACCCCACTTTAAATTAGCTGAATCCCTCAATATATTTTCCGATCTACAGCTTTCTCCAGTTGGTTACCCTTGTCCCTCTACGCACGCAAGGAGTGAATGTCGAATTACTGAACTGAACATCGAATTGAACGTCAAATTCTATAACATTAAGCTATCGCACGCTCCATATCCTAAACCTACAGCACTCTGCACCATCAGTTTGTTTAGCCGCTTCCCCAGCAATGATCAACATCCTTCTAAAAGGAAAATCACCAACAGCGCACGTCCAACGCATCAAATTCCTGACGGTCAAACCAAACACAACATTTTTACCTTTTATCTTCTCCGCTTTCTCTTTTCCTTCACCTTTCCCTCTTTGATCAATCATTTTCTTCATAGTCTTCACTCTCTTCACCTTCCACGGAATCCACATCATCTCTCTGCCTCTCAGAATTTCGGAAGGACTTTGACCATTCCTATCCTATATTGACTCTTGCAGCTCAAGCTCCTGGTAGTAAACTACCCGCTCTTCAAATAGCCTAGCAATATCACACAAATCTAAACAATCCAATACCGGAACCCCCCCCCCGACATGTCAACAACTATATATCGCAGTTCCAAAAAACACTCATCTCTCTGAAACAGTATCTCCATACCATCCCATTATATCTCATCTCAACGACCCATAGGAAACCAATCAACTTTTATTATCCCTAGTCCCTGTGGATTCATCTCTGTACTTTCAGTATCAATTAACTTTCTCCGAAATCCATCCACACAAAGCAGTATCACTTCCAGCTTTTGCCAACCAGCTCCGTACTACACTTTGTAATCTCAACTCTTTGTCCTTCCGGTAGCGTTTTCATCCTCTCTTCTTCTCCTGGTTTCACTGTGTTTGCTTCATCTATCGCTCATTCCCAAACACATTTTCCGTGCATGTTCAAAAATTCAAAATACTATCCATTTTCCTCCCAGCTTGTATGAGTATACTACATGGGTTACATGCTCATTCCTGGTATCTGAATGACGTCCTCCCAATGCCTGTAACTTGATTAAGTTTGTAAAGAATCCCACATGTTTCTCTAATTAATTCTTTCTCCAAGTGTTTACGTTCTTTTCCCTCAAGCCTTATACGAACCAAAGTCAAACAATTCCAACATACTCACACTTGAACCACAACACGTTCTTAGAAAGCCTCGGAATCAATACTTTCTCCGCTTTCTTTCCCATACAGGAGCAGACTGCTCCGAGCAGTGTGGCTGTCAGTACTGAGCCCAACCATGGTTTCCATATCGTATATCTCTCATGGTTTTTTATTCCTACCCCTTAATTTTGCCATGGGCTATGCTCTTAATTTTGCCAACATTCCCCGCTAACCGTACCTTCCAACTCTTCTGCAAACGCCCATTCTCTTATCCCTTAAGCCTCTCATTCCTGCATTATAACCCCAAGCTCATCATTATACCTTTTGCATGACATGGTCGTCATAATCCAAATTCCTTTCTCCTTGTCTTTCTCTCTCCACCACCTTTTCTTTCAGTTGCTCGTATTTCTTCTCCTTTTCAACTATTTTCACCCATTTCACCCTTCCCTCCCTCTTTCTCATTCCTCTTCGGAGGAGGCCTCTCCTCATTCTTCATCGACGGAAACCTAATTTTGAACAAGGATTCATCATAATCTTTCTTCTCTTAAATCTTCAAAGACGCAGTCTACTTCATCATACGTATTTCTTCTCATTTCTTTTGTCTTTCTTCACCTCTCTCTCGTCCGCTTCTCTAGCTAGCTCCTACATTTCCTCATCTTTTCTGCCCATCCACTTCTCACCGCCACACTTGCACTCAGCCCCATTATTCTATCACATTACATTCAACATGTCACATCTGAGCTCCTCTCATCCATTACAAGCAAGCATTCCTCCTACCAAAAAACCCGCTCCCAGGAAAATCTTTCCCTCCTGCCGTCAATTATACCCGCACCACCTGCTCCGGACAACCTTGTAACACCACCCCAACATGTCCACACCCTTGTCTTCCTTTCATAAACTCTTTCCTTGTCTTCTTCATCCTCATCTCCACTCCCTCCCTCTTCCCCCTCCTCCCGTCTTCCACCTAATAATGTCATGACCCTCCTCCGGGCGGGTAACATAAAAGAGCAAATCTACTACCCGATAATTCTCCAACCTCTCTCCAACTCTCCCACCCATCATCCTCCCTCCCTGTTTTTCTTTAACCTTCATACCCTTCCTTCAAATCCAAAACATCTGTAGCTTAACATACTCCACCTCCACTACTTGTTCCTCTAGAAAGTCATAAATTCTTCTTCTAGAAAAAGTTACAAATTAAAAATACACCACACCACTTCGCGTGCCCAACCAACATCAACATCTACCAAACTCCAGCAGCCATTCCTTCCAAATCTCAAGCAATTAGCCCCCATTCCCGCCAGCCATCCTCTCATGCTTTATTCCTCTGTACTTGTATTCGTCTTCCGTTTTCATTCCCAGTTTGGCCTCCGCCCTTGTCTTCCCTTCAAAAACTTGCTTCTGTTTCTAGCACAAGCCCTAAGCGTATCAACATCTTTCCTTCCTTCCCTGCCCGTGCCCATTGCCCTGCTCCTCACCAGTAACAACATAAACAACTTTTACCGCAAAGCACTTGTAGAAATTAAACTTTTCTGCATCTACCTCTTTATTCTCTTTGAAACTTTTAAAACCAAGCCCCCTAACCGCAACGGTACTAAACTCACCAAAATCTATAAAATTCTCAATCAAATAATAAGCCCCCATGATTTATCTTAGCTTATCTTACTCGACTTTGATCTACCCGCTCACTCTTTACTAGCAGCTCCCTGTATTTTATATTTTTGAGAAAAACATCTGTGCTGTAGCCTCACTGCTCACACTCACTACTCTCTGTATTCTCCACTCACATTCTCCTGCTACTTTTTGGTCTTAAAATTAGAAACCTTTGAAATTCTTTATTCTCCCGCGTAAACAATTCATTCCACAGAAGGCAATCATAACATAGCTTTTGGTGGATTACTAAATTTCTAAGTCAGTCCGCCATGGCTAAATACCACGGACTAACCCACCCATCCGAATAACTCATACGCATTAATGCATTTTCCTCGTCTTTCCTAAGTGGTCATTACCATCCTTTATTTTCATCATTTTTCATTCTTACTTTCTTCTCCTTTCTCCCGCTTTCTCCCTCCTTCATCTCCTCCGCACGCCTTAACCAATAATATTAGCTCCCTTTCTCCAACCTTTACCAGACCTTCCACATCCCATTCCCATTCATCTGCTCTAAGCGCCCATTCCCTTCCCGCTTTTACCCTATTCCACTCCATATCTCATTCAACAACACCTAATTCCACATTGAGTCCTCGTACTACCACCAAATTGAATCTTTAAGAGTTTTCCTCCGACTCTTAGATATCCTATTAGTCTCCATTCCTTACTTTTCTCTTGGCTCGTAATTCTTTGTCTCACGCCTCGCCTCCTTCCTCCTCCTCTTATTCCCTTGTATTCCTTAATTCCGTCTCCAAATATCCCTCTCTAGCTACCAGTGGTAGCCTACCACCACACTTTCTCCTACTTTTACTTACTACAATATCCTATCACATCTTTATTAATCCTTTTTGTAAATACCCAGACATTACGATTACATCTACACCTCTTTCCTTGCTTCCCAGACATTCTCCCCTCCTTATATTCCTCCGCTTTTATCCAGTGTTTTCAATTCCATTAACTTTCTCTTTCCCTCCATTCACCCAACTTACTCTCCTCTTCTTTCTAACTCATTTCTTTTAGCAACCAAAAACACCAAGTTATGCTATTTCTTCCATTTTTTTAATCTACCTTTTTTATTTTCCAGCTATCTACTTTCCAGATCATCATCGCTTCACGAATCCCAAGAAATTGTAGTAATTCTTCCACATTCTTTCCTTCCAACTATGGCTAAAGACCATTTTTTATGCCATTTCTTTTGTCGGATCTGTATTGATAACAGATCGATACAAAAACAACGGCTTTCAGACGAGAAAGCAACACAACAATCTTTACAAATCCACCTTTTATCCTAATAACAGCTCAAGGCCTCATTTTTTCACTTCCCTACAACCATTTCCATCAGTTTTATAATCAAAGCCTACTTTCTCCTCCCTTACTACTTCTTTACAGAGAATCAAACGGCCATCAATCATGCACTCGCCATCGTTCATTTTTACTCCAAGTACATTTTTTTCTGACTTATTCATATGATAAATATCTTCACCACAGTTACTTACACACGAACCTCTTTACCGTTCGTTCTGAAGTACTTTGTACTTTCACAGCTTATCATCATCTTTATCCCGCATGAATTCAAAATCGCCGCTAAAATCAATCCCAAGTTGGACAAAGAAATTCCAGTCATTTCTTCACCTCGTTAACTCTACCACTTGGTATGTTAAATCTATCGCACTCCCAGCGGTATTCAAATCAACAACCACAATAAACTTCATGTCATTATATTTCCTTTTCTTCTCTTCCATTCATAGCCTTACGTCCCACTAGTTATTTTTTTTCTGCGATTCCTTATCTGACACAATTCAGGCTAAGCACTTGTGTATGCTGAGATGAGAGGATGTGGGACAATTCTCGCTATTAACGTTCCACAATCTTCCAATTCACGTCCTCCCTAAACACACATTTTCCCACCGCCCTACCGACAACAACTGTGCCAAACTACGGCACAAAGTGAGCAGCGAGCGAGCGTCTGGGATAATATTCACACATCTTAAAATATTCATATTTTCCGCCCCGCTGTTTTTCTTCACTTTCCATCCATTTCTTTTGAAAACAAACCCTGTAGAACTAGCATTTCCTCCAGGATTCGAGCCCATTAATGCACACTCTCTTACGACTTATACTTAACTGTCACATACTTAGTGGAAAGCAAGCTCTAGAAGCCAGCCGCATCTTCCTGGTCCCAGCTGAACTCTCTAAAACTTTCTCTACGCACAATTCAAACTTTTACTCATATATTCTCCTCGGATGCCTCCAGCTCCGATCTATATATAGTTCCTCCTACTTTTACCACATCCTGGTAACCGCACACACACGCACAAGAGACTTTTCTCCCTCAAGAGCCACCTTCCTTCCTCAATCCTCTAAAATAAAGTCCGGAGAAAGTCTCTAAATTGCCTTTTACATCCGCTTCCTTCCTTGGGTCAACAAAGTTTTACACTACATTTTTCCTTATGAAACAAACTTTGCGAAATTATAATAATAATTTACCTCCAATATTCGTCCCTTTCCTCACTCTATAACGTAATTCTTCTACTATAATTTACCATGCAAACTCGACCTTAATTGTTTTAACATCTCCTGGAAACATCTGCATCACCCATTAACCCGCTCCTCTTACATTCTTACTCAGTATCCTATAGCTATTTCAGTATCTTATCCCTGCTTTGCAATTCCTGCCAGATCCGCGTAACCCTGGCATGACCCTATTCTCAGATTATTATTATTTCAAGGATCAGATTCTCTACCGGAACTTTCTCCGTATATTTCCTCGCATGTTCAATAAAGCACCAGCCGATTCTTCCAAATCCTCCTGTCTGTAACATTCCTTGTCGGTGCTTTCTCCAGGCAGCTTTCTCTTTTTTGTAAAGCATTATATTCCCATCACCATCAGTAGATGAACACATTACTGCACTGCATATATCTGTTGTAGATGCTTGTATTCAGAAGAAATTCATTCTTTTATTCTTTCACTGCTAAAATCTCATGTCCATACACGTTCTATCTTTTAAAATCCGTAGTAAAATTCATCCTCTCTTCCCGCCTCATTCCTCCTCCATACGTGAATAAATCATCCAAGCATTCAGAACGTCTCGGTTTAAGTTTTATTTCAGCGGGAGTACTCGAATCCTCGTATATTTTACCAACTAAAGAGGAAAAACTAAGACAGGATCTCCGGTTGCCGGTTGGCCTACACATGAGAGTGGATGGAGCGCCAGTAAGTAAAGCAGTAACATGTATAATAATGTGCACATTTAATCTAAAAAACTTTCTCTCAACAGCTCTCTGCCCGTTTCAAAGAATATTCTTCTTCTTTTTCTTCCACATAGTCATGTGTACAATGCATACCCTTTTTTCTGTACCCTGGTCCAAACTGTCGAATCCTCCAACTTTTCTTGTCTCTTTTCCTCCTTTCCCGCTAATAGAACTCTGATCTCCAAGCTCTCTTAGCGACATTTTTTTCTCAACTTTCACCAAAGAGAGCTCCACACCAAATTAATTACATCTTATCTCCAACGACATGTAATACCTTCTTCTCTTCTACTTGCTCCCTTTTCTACTTTCTCTATCCTCCTCTACAATTCCTCCACTTTCGAAGCACAGACTTTCAACTTTTTCACAGTTTCTCGCATCTTTCCGTCCACCCTACCGTCCTTCCCGACTCCTACAATCCTTCCCGACGACTAGAATAAAAAACTGAGATACCCCCACAAAAGAAAAGCGAACAATCCCAATTCATTCCGATCCAATATATCCTCCTTCCTCTCATTCGAACCCACTTTCACCAGCATGCAAATATACACAACCTTGCATTTCTCTTTTCCCTTGAGCCAGCTTTTGCTCTTCCCCTATCATTCTCTGATTCTTTGCCCACATTCAGCCTTTGATTTCCATTGCATGCTCATCTCTCTTTTCCCCTCCTCATTCTTCTTTGCCTTCTTCTCTCCACATCCTATTTCATTTTCAGCGCCCTTTAACCCATCTCTTTAAATTCAATTCGGGATTCAATCTATTCAGATGACTCGTGAATCAAAACCTTTGAAATATCATACTATCACTACATTTAACATTCACCCTCATCAATTTAAAAAACTTCCCCATCCTCTCCATTAAATAACATACACATTGCATTTTTCAATCAATGATTTCTACTTTCTCTCTTTTCACTAATCTTCATTCCATTCCGCCCAATATATTTTTCTGTATTTAAATCCACTCATTCCTTGTCTTTGCTCTTTTAATCTCGTTTCAGCAAGTCAGAGAAGATCATCATTAAAAATATTTCCTTTTCCTTCCTCTGATTTTAAATTCTTTTCTTTCCTCATTAACGTGCTACAGTATACAAAATTCTTCTTTCCTTTGCGCATCCCACACAACAAAGGCTCACACTTTCTCCAAACACTAGTTGAGATTGTGTCGGATGCTGCCGTGTTCCCTGTTTCTCAATTAAATTAGCCTCCAACGTAAGAGATCCTCAAAGGCCTTCAAAGCCATTTTTCCGCTCATGTTACACACTTAAGAACTAATCAAAAAAGAAATATCAACTCAAGTATGCATGTCTATTGAACAAATTTAATAAAACTTTCGTCTTTTACTCATCCAACGTAATGTATATTTCCTGTCTCTCTCCCAACGTCTCATTAGTCTCTGCTTTGACTTGCTTCATCCACCATCAGCTTCTATGAATTGCCAATTTACCTAATTGTAATCTAGAAGCTTGTGTAGCTCTTAAGTCTTTGCCTACTCAAGCTAAACATGTCAAAGCTTCTTCCTTGCTTCTTCCTCTTTAGGAAATTAATGTACTTTCTTCCTGCCAGCAAACAGGTGATCAATGGAGCTAATTGGATTGAAAGTCTGGATTCACGGTAAGCACCTCTTGAAAAGTTGGATGCAACACGTGCTCTCCCTCACCTGCGCTCACTTCAATTAAAACTCTTAATTGGCTCTATTCAGCTCATCAATCCGAAGAAAACTCGCTACTGCCTCTTTCCGAATGCTCACTGTCTCTCGTCTTGCCACCGTCATTACTGTTTCCGCATTCCACACAGCCCATTCCAAAAATCCATTCACCAGACTCAAACTTGCTCAAAAACACACTCAAACCCCTTCCTCTGCTTTCACTCTTCTCGTAATCATGTTTGCTCAGACTCCAGTTGCCTTTCTATCCACTTTCTTCGATTAAACTTTTAATTTTTTAGCTCCTAATTTGCATTTATGCGTACAAATATTCCACCCCTTTCATCATAGAGAAGTATATGTCCATGTCCATCATTTCCTTCCGGACATCTATCTCCGTTCACCAGTAAATTATAAAGCTTACTAGCTGACTGGCAGCTGTTTTACATTGCTACCAAAGGTATTGTACCATTTCGACAGCACAAACACCACCTGTGCTTTTCCAGTTCCCTCAAAGTAATTTTGTCTTTAGCCGCAATCAGTTTTTCTTTGGTTCAAAAATTTACTGCGATGCAATATACTGTACGTAATATTTATACCTATACGTACGCAGTCGAGTATGTTACGTGTAGGTTTTACCGGATTGTAAAAGGGAACCGCTGGGCCATATTACGAGTACCGACCGACGTAGATTTGTATCACAGACAGAACAAGTACAGTTAAACAGTACTTAAAATATGTACTGAATTCCATTCCAGCTGTGTCTACCCACCCAAGGCAACTAAATAATAATAAATTCAGGTAGGAGCGACACGGTAAGCAGTATCTTATAAGAGCTCTAGCGGGTAGGTAAGGAAAGAATACCACGAAAACTTAAAATTCCCTCAACTCCCAAACCTAGTTCTAAGCCTTGCCACATATTTCATCCCTTTTTCCCAAAAGTAAATGCGTGTAAACGAGGATGCAAACTACATAAATACTTGATGTCCTAAGAGGCATAGAGAATAGGATTTCTCGCGAAAAAAATCCACTTTCTGTCTCCCACACTCCCCTCACTACTTTCACCATGCCCACGTATCCGGTCCGAGTAAAACAAACGGGTAACAAGATCCCTGGAAGCTTTACCCGACTTTCGTTTCCTCTAGCTTTCTACTCGTACTTTTTCATTCGCTTCCTCTACCTCGTCTAGGCTAGTCTCATCCGAAAAAGCTCCCGCCAACACTAGGCCCTAGTCCTAGCAAACAAGAACAAGTGTACAAAACAACTTTCTCCACAGCTTCTCTATTTCCTTCCTATTTCTCCTCCAGCCATTCCCCCTCTCCTTCCACCACATACACAACTTTACAGGGCCCAAGCGTAACGATTTCATAGCGAAACCTTTTAATATAGTCTAAAACTTTCTCCGCCACTCAACTTGATTCTTAGTCAAGACGGACGAGAGAAACGGGACAGGAAGGGCCAGGGGAACAAGCATACCCGATCCAATTCCCCTAGTTTAAAATCCTGGGCTACGGGAAAAATTCTTCTTTATCCAGTCACCGGAAATAGTATCATTTTTCATTTGATTTCCCCATCGTATTTCTCTCCACTCCCTATCATTTTCCCCCTTCTCAGGCTTTCTCCATTCTCTCCCTCCTGCTCCGAAACCCTTCCTATACAACTTGTTCTACCATGCATTTTTGTTCTACGCAACGAAAAGGATAACACGTTATCTCATTGTACATATTTTTGCTTCTCATCCACCCGTACATCATTCTTTCTCCTTCTCTCTTACCCTCCCCCATTCTGAATCTCGTGTTTTAGCATCAGGTAAAATATCAAATTACTTTCGCATCATGTATTCTGCATGCAAATGCATTTCCTTCCATAAATCACTGCACTCTTACAGTTAGCGATCCCGGCAACCCCCCCCCCGTTCTATGGTGATCATATTCCCTCATCATTCTCATCAATCTCACCTACTGGCTGATTAGAAAATCTCCCTATTTTTTCATGATGATACTTATACTCGCACATTCGTATCCATTCCCGTCACCATCCAGATGCATTATTATACTAGCATAACTATTCATCCTACAATAATTATCCTCTATAGCTTCATTAGGAATTGCAACCTTTATCTTCTTATCAACTCACACCTCGCATTACTCAAATATCATTGCTCTCATTATCCCGATTAACCTTGATTTTATCTAGACCTTGCTTCCGTTGATTACTCGGGTCCAGATAATAGTAGAGTTGAAGGTGATTTCTCCAGTTTATCAGAGATAACACAATATGCCGTCTCGACAGCAGCCAACGATTCTTGTAACTTGCCAACAGCTAGGCCCTTCCTTATCGGTTACATTTTTATGCAATTTAATGCAGTTTCAGCCCCTTCTTATCACAATATTTATAGCGTTTAGTCTATTTGATGTGAAGCATAAAAAACGTCCCCTTTCTCCCTCGCTCGTGCAGATTTTTACACACCTCTCCTTCGTCTCCTTGCCTCCCTCCACATGGTGTCAGCAACTAGTGAAATCACCCAGAACTTGGAACACGAACACAATACGCAGAAAAGAATACGCACTACCCATCCAATTTTCTCTCTTCTCAATTCTCTCAATCTTCTCCATGCACAAATTCCCTTTGAGCTCTTTTACAAGTATTTTACCTAGTAATACTCGCTCCTTCTCTTCAAGTACTTTTGTATTGCATATGGAAGCCCAAAGTGCCCCATTCGAAAAAGACATGAAGAGCTCGTTCCAACTCTCCCTCTCTCTCCAACATGAACACGGACATAGTGGAATCTCTTCCCCCACCACCCTTCTCTCTCTGGTATCAACACGAGTAGTGCTACAATCTCTTCCCCCACCACCCTTCTCTCTCTGACATGAACACAGACATAGCGCAAGCTGCTCGCACAATTTAAATCGTAACAAACTCACGATATGATCCTATGCACTTAGTTGCGACGCTGCCAAGTTGTGCGTACCCTTCCTCCTGCCTACTCTTCCCATCTCTTTGTTGCCACCACTTCCCATCTTGCTTGTGCTACAAACCATGACTACAACAACAGCGTTTAAGGTCAATTGGAGTTAGTCTATATGAGGTGTAATGCTTGATTTTTGAAGCTCTACGTTACGCAGAGTTCATCGATGATCTTTTATGAAACGTAGCGTGAAGATTTAACGACAAATAACATTTGTAATATATTATTATAATTTATTATTTTAAATTACAAAATGAAGGTTTTACTGATAGATAACTGGTATCCATGAAAGGTGCAAACGGAAAAAAGTATTTTGGTTATTTTGATTAGAATAGCGAAGTATTTCGTTATCATGGACTACAGCTAAATGTGGAAGTAAGTTACACTACATAGCTACATAGTTAAGTGTTGTAAATTGGATTCTAAGTTCTGATCGATTAACCTACCACTTCTAATGCAGGATCACCGCAGCTGATTGATTTTCAACATGCACTAATTATTACTGAGAAGGCGACATTGAGCAAATACACATCGGGGAGGACTCCGATTAATGTAGCTTCTGTATTCATGCCCCGTCTTAAGGTCATGTTGGTTTAGTTCCACTTGAATAAATATCCTCGTGCTGTTGTCTTATAAACGTTTAGCTCCAAGTGCACTTGTTTTTTAAGTAGCGCAATAATTTCAGCTGTGAAGAGCCACTGGAAAGAATAAGGTAAGAATGATGATGGATGTGTAGAAGGAAACGTTTTTGTATTGTATACAATTGTCACTTACGGATGTTGTATTTTCCCACGGATACGCATCAACTGTCAATTGCCTGAAATTCGGCATTTTCAGGAATATATGGTAAGCTGTAAAATCGGTTATTCTGACGCAGTAATCTTCGGTGATGATTTTTAGCATTTGCAAATCTGTAAAGACACGAAATCGCATTAATTACCTGAGTTTCACATGTTTACATTAACAGAATGTGTTTGAGGAGAAATACTTTTGAGTGCATCAAGACCGGGTAAAGTTCTTGCATGATTGAGATCAAACTCTCTAACTTCTTTTGCAGTCACTGGAACATGTCCTCTTAAAAAAGTCATTCCCGTAAGTACAGTGTCCAAATAAACGATTTCTTGGCCCAAGTTCAAAATCAGTATTTCCAAAGTAGGAATAGACGAGTAAACAGCTTCTATAAGAAGTCGATTGTACTTAACTTCTAGGCTCGTAATCCTCGGAAACAAGGAGATCATGCTGTGCATAATTCCAGAATCATAACGGTACTTTGGATTCGGTAAAACCACGTCAGTGACGGTCATGCACGGTTGTAGAGAGGACGGCATAAAAGTAGTGCTGTCTCCCTGGACATAGTGAAATTGGTACATCGCGAACCTTTTCAATTTAGGAAAATGTATTGGCAGAGAAATTTCATTCATTCGCCAGGCCCAGGCAACATCGTTGAAGGTAGCTGAAATAATATCAAGACTTAAAAGGTTCTTCATTGTAGGGAACTTGATCCTTTCGGGATGAGTACGATGTCGTCGCGTTTCAACTACAAGATCGTAAAAAGCGTCAGGTTGGTCACGATTGGGAGAATCGTCATAATAGAATTCATCTGCTCGGAGTTCTTCTGGAAGCTTATCCACCCGAATACGGAGGTTCTGAATAGAGTCTTTATGACTGTCAAGAAATTCATAAAAAGCCTCCCCCGGGAATCCTGTTTTGAGATCAGGCTTTAGTTCGAATGTGCCGATGGCGACACTCTTGATTGGATGTTTCCATGCTTTAAGTACATGAAAATGTTCGGCAGTTAACCCGGAGTATTCAAGTGCGATAGCAGTCAAACAAGCGAAATTGTTGCTAGGGCTAGTTAAGGTTTTCAGGAATTTTGAAACTATGGGTCGCTGTTTATCGTTGGGATTACAACTATACAACGCAATGTATAAGCACTTAAGTTGGCTTGATGATTCCAGCAATTCCTTCATGTTGATAAAGTCAGTAGAAAAGTCGTAATCAAACCGTAGCAAGAACTCTAAAGTTTCAACATTCGAGAAATCCATAAGGCCATGCTCGATTCTGGAACTCACTGCTGCACTGGCTTCGTTCTGTTGCTTGAATGTAGAAGAAATCTTGAGCTTCTTGCAAATCGAATGGAGGTGGCTAAACAGTCGAAGTATGAGTTGTTGCATGCAAGTATTCCTGGGCGACACGTCGATGTGGTACTGTGTTATTGGAAACGCTCTTGATGGGTCACGTTGTTCCACTGTAGTGACAAAGTTACTCAAATTACTGAAGTCTTGATCCTTAGTAAATGTAAGGCACTTGGATTGAACTTTAATTACATTCGTTGCAAAGTGACACCAACGGTGGTTAACAAGTCTGCAGTTTAGTATGCTCGGAAAATCCAGGAAACTGAAGATGATAGCAAACACCTGGAATCAAGATATCAAAACGATTAGAAGTGAGCTAATTATGTATATGAACCTGTTGCCGGTAAATATTTATCCTATTAAATTGGGTAGAATGCGGACACTTTAATACATAATACCGAACATAAAACAAGCAAATTCATGTTGTCACTCACATCATCAACTAACATGGAACTGCAGTCAAAAGCATCGCCAATAGTTTCCACATCAACCGGACCCTCATCCTCAATATTTTCCTGGCATTTGAATCGCTTTGGTACCTAAAAATTAGAAAAAAAACAAATGATTGGATTACCTTTTCATGCATGTTCATTTAATTCTGCAATGTCGTACGACAATAATTAACACAAGTTAGAGTGATATGATACAACCATTGTTCAGGATATATAATTGTATCGAAATAAACTTACAATAAGAGTATGTGCTGACATTATGTATTAGTTAAAGTATAAATATTGCGCTTCTGTCAAATATAAATTCGAAGAAATATTGGCTAATATAAACACTAATTAAGATTTTTGAACGGGAATAGAATTTTTGCAGTTGCTCTTTAGACTTCCGTACACTTAGCTACTATTCATGTTTCCCTTTATTCACCACTTCGCAGCCTTCAGGCTTTGATTGGTCTGCCCATGCAGTGGTTATCAGCACTTATATCCCTGGCCCTTGTCTATGCTACCCATTATATTACTTCGTAGCTAAATGAGCTCAAGGGAAGCACTTTAATTTAAAATTCTTAAATCATGCACTGTATGAGGTACTTCTTTACTGCAAAGTAAAATTTTAAAGAATATAATCCGGGTTATTTAACTAACACTTAAATATAATTAATTAAGACACCAATCCACAATGCTATTATTTTAATTTTAATTAAAGTCTACAACCCTCAATAATAATGTTTGCACCGAATCACATTTTATAATAAACTGCAATGCCTGCTGCTGCCGGTTGAAACATAAATTCGAATGTTTCCCACTCTTTTCTCCCGTTCGTATACCATGGTTTAAACAGCGAGACAAGTTCAAGCATACATAGATATAAGCTAAAACGTATTGCGTGGCAATGGCTTGGGATGGGAAGAGTAGGCACAGGCTAGGGATGGGAAGAGTAGGCAAAGGCTAGGGATTGGGAGAGTAGGCACAGGCTAGGGATGGGAAGAGTAGGCACAAGGTAGGGATTGGAAGAGTAGGCACAGGCTAGGGATGGGAAGAGTAGGCACAGGCTAGGGATGGGAAGAGTAGGCACAGGCTAGGGATGGGAAGAGTAGGCACAGGCTAGGGATGGGAAGAGTAGGCACAGGCTAGGGATGGGAAGAGTAGGTACAGGCTAGGGATGGGAAGAGTAGGCAGATATGCTGCCTAGTCTTGCTGCTGACTAATGTTCCCACCCCTAGCCTGTGCCTATTCTTCCGATATGCTGCTGCTGCCTACTATTCCCAACCCAAGCCCTTGCCTACTCTTCGAATCTCTTTCTACTGCCACCACCTCCGATTCCTAGCTCGATTCAACTCGACACAGACAACATTGAACCTTATGGGGATGAACGCTCTGACTGAAACTAGACACCATGCAATCGACCTTTCATACATTAATTAAAATTAGACCATTCCATGTGATTCAATTTGCTGCTACAACGTAGCTTTATAGCTCAAACTGGTATCATCAGCTACAGTAGTAACCACTTAAAAATTTGTGTTAGCAGGTAATCGGGATGGGGAACTATGGAGGTGGGAATACTGTGCAGCTTTTACGACGAACAATATAACGTGTTTCTGCTTCGAATTGCCCCCACTGATTATGGCGGGTAAACAAAGACAGTTAACACGTACAGCTCCGCGGTAATCTGAGAGATGGCAGGTAAATGTATGCACTCCACATTGCATCTAGATTCCGCAACCTATAATCGTTGCATACCGTACGTCGGATATTGATCTGAGCTTTGAATAGCTCGCGCGCTTATTTCAGCCTATCCCGAACCGCGCTTCGCTCCAAGATCCAATCGATGCAAAACAGCGAACGTGTTTTACTCTCTATCCACTGCTGCGGTCGGGAGAAAATGAAGGCTCTCTGCCTTTCTTGGGTCGTTACTCTGCTCAAAAGCATCGCAGAGCTAGCTAGTTTGCATTGTTCCATATCAGAGGTCATCATCTCTATTTTAGTCACGTTTAATGTCTATAGGTCTTAGGGTGAAGCCAATGCTCCGGCTGTGGCAAACGTAGTCAGAAGAACGTCTTAACGACCGTACACATTGACCCATGGACATTATCCTTACAATGAAAAAGAGATAAAACTTCAGCTCAAGTCGATCGTTGAAAGTCCGCATGGTTCTTGCTACCAGCAAAGTAATTTCCGGAGGTATGCTGATTTGATTATACGTTTTCACTTCAGTGAAGCGTTCAAGTTCTGGCATCTGGTTATTCCTATCGGAATCCGCCAAAGGATCCTACGAGTAAAACGAAACGATGGAGACATCAGTTTGATAAAGAAGGCAAATAAAATTATAGTTAAATTAATATGTACCTTAATCAAGTTTAATTAAGTACCAAATCAAAAAGTATTGTCTTAATTTTATCCGTTGGCATTGGTGCCATCTGTAATAGCTGTTCCAGGATTTGTATTTTTGGTCCGAAGCTTGTGTGCATTATACAACAGTCGGTACTCGGTTAACTTTGTCTGGAGCAGGGGTATATACGTGTGATGCAGCACCGACAAATGTATTGGGTCAGATCTGTCCAGGTGACCGAGTTCCTCAAGTTTATGAAAATATTTTCTTAAAATCCTTGTCACCTGCATGTTCAAGTCCAACCAAAAGCGTTCGATCCTTTAAATATACATTAATGCCAAAGTTTTAACCTTCACTAAATTATATGTATATGTTACTTGCAACTTGTTATTAACCAAATATTGTGGACAGAAGAACCAAAAAGGTGGGCCCTGATTCCTGTTCTTCGATTTCAAAGCATAAATGCAGCAATGTCGCAATTTACTCCGCCTTTATCAGTGCGCGTTCTGAAGGGTAATGTATAGGTTTCGACACCTCTCTTGAAAGATGTTAATTGCATGGCAGCAGTGTTGTTGGTACCTGCATCCAAATATATTACAGTCCGGGAGAAACCATCAACTGCTCCACGAATGACGACTTTCCATCTAAATAACAGAATAGAAGTCATGTATTGTATTCAGTATCAAACTGATTTTCAATAAACAATCATTTACTTACGGTCCAAGCTTAAGATTCGTGTCAATGTGCCATATATAATGAGCATATAGGACGGTGTAATCCATCCTTGGGATCCTAGCTACCTTTTTAGCTCGTGCGTACATGCCTGATGGGTCAACAATACGAAGCATTTCTAGAGCTCTTGACATTGATACACGTAAACCTTTTTGCCGCTAACCACACCACAATTGCCGGTAACCAATATTCGGAAATCCCACAAGTTCCTCTACACATGTTAACAGATCTTCATCTGATATACATACATTGGTTGCTTGAGGCTGAAAAAGGAATATCAAATTAATTGTATTCGCGGAAACACCATCAGTTAGTACATACCTTTAAAAATTGTTAAAACAAAATGTTAATGACAAATACATTATACCTAAATCATGTTGTTTTAATCGTTTGTACATTGTTTTGCGGCAAACATTGAGTATTTTAGCTATCTCAGCAACCCGCCAACCCTGGGAAAGAAGTACTTTGTATCGCTCTGTATCAACCGGTATTTTTTGCCGAACCATGCTACCACAACTAAATTAAAGTTAGAAATTGGCGATTCTCAAATGTATATGTCTTTTTCTTCTCTTCAAAGATACAGTTTTACACACAAGCAAGATGGGAAGTGGTGGCAACAAAGAGATGGGAAGCGTAGGCAGGAGGAAGGGTACGCACAACTTGGCAGCGTCGCAACTAAGTGCATAGGATCATATCGTGAGTTTGTTACGATTTAAATTGTGCGAGCAGCTTGCGCTATGTCTGTGTTCATGTCAGAGAGAGAAGGGTGGTGGGGGAAGAGATTGTAGCACTACTCGTGTTGATACCAGAGAGAGAAGGGTGGTGGGGGAAGAGATTCCACTATGTCCGTGTTCATGTTGGAGAGAGAGGGAGAGTTGGAACGAGCTCTTCATGTCTTTTTCGAATAGGGCACTTTGGGCTTCCATACTAACAAGAAAAAGACGTCGTCTACCCCTCTCAACCCTTGTTTCCATATATTTTCCCTCTCACTATACTTCATTGATTCTACGTCACAACACACCAGATTCCTTCATCCCCCTCCAATTCCTTCAAGTTTCCATCTGTAGACTAAAATACCGTGTAATTGACTTTCTTCCTTAACCATATAACCCGCTTTCTCAATCCCTATCCGGTTTAAGACCAAGCGGCAACTTGTACAATCTTCCCGCTTTCCTTCCTCCCTCCCTACCTTCTCTTTATGCTCACAACTTTTCTCATCCACTTCTCCTCCTCGTACCATATACCTCTTCCACATCTTCAGTCTATGATTGATAGTAGAAGCATGTCACCAAAACTTGCCACAATCTTATCCTTTTCAAAAACAAAGTCTCTTCTTCCTTCTTCACGTCACTCTAACCCGGGTACAAGGATCAAAACCAGAATATACACAGCTGCCATCACAGTATACTCGGGTTCACAAATTCCATCATCCTCCTCTCATCTTAGGCACTAGGCACACACATGTCCAAGGGGAAATTCAATTGAGGCAATAAGCAACAAAGTAAGCGCTGGGAATAGAAGGCCATTTATATTTTCTATCAACAAACTTTATCATCTTTGAGCAAACAATATTCTCTGATTCATCATCCTCCAATTCATTTCTAGCACCAACCACTTCAATTCCCCACAAGCTTCGTAATTCCAAGATGAGTAAACAACCAAAGCTTACGTCCTCTGTCAGTCTGTCATTCTTTGCAGTAGCATCCAAACGTCCACTCTCCATTTCCCTTATCATCTGTCTTCTAGCAATAAATATTCACAACACTCATCTTCCTTACGTTCCCACTATTTCCATCGTATTTGCATTACGCATAGCCTACCACGCCCAAACATCGTTACGGAAAATCAGCTGACTCTGCGATTGCAAGCTTATTTTTATACGGACCAGAAATCGTATGAAAACCAAGCTTCGCGTTTCCTTTCCAAGTCACCTTCACTTAAGTTTCTCAAGAGGATTCAATCTCCAATTACATTTCCGTAATCTGTATTAAGACCGTTTTCCTCCTTCCTCACCGGCACTAGCCAATGGCATAGCTTTTTCCCGTTCCTATTTTCAGGAATACAAGAGAAGTAAACTGGAGGAAGCGAGAGAAAGCATTAAATTTTGACAGCCAAGGAAATGAGAACAAAGATTTTCAAAATCTCTCTTCCTCAATATGGAATGAAACAAGGAGAACAAAGCTATAAAATCCCAAGTTGCGTGTTCCAAGCAATACTACCCGGCTTCTCGGGTAACCTAAGTACGAACCAAGCATCCATTCCAACCGACTCAGCTTCTCCTATTCTCCTCGTCCTCATTCCGCCTCCACACCCACATTTAATATTCATGAAAACGTTTCTCAGCTACTTGTACTAATCATTTCACATGATCCAATTATGCATTCCGCCAATATAGTACCCTATCCCATTTCCACGCCTTCATCAATTTGCATCTTTCCACCACCAGACACGTTCAACTACCTTTCAAATATTCTCCCCATTTTCCTAGACAATTTCATTAAACCTCATCACAATATCCAGTTCCAGGATTCTAGTGCCCTTATGCGTATCCTTACATTCCTCTTTTATATCCTCTCCCAAGTCCTACATTTCCCTACATTTGATATCCGTTTACACATTCCCACTATACCACCATCACGCGGCAACCACCGTTTACCCATCCACAGCGTACAAAATCGCCATCACCAACACCAGTAATTCCCTCCTTGCCCATCCTACCTAAACGTTTCATTTAATGCGCTAAAATCAAGAGCTGTTAAAAAGTCCGCAATCCGCAATGCTCAATTTCACTCAATCTTCTTTAATCCCAGCCTGTCTTTTCCTTGTCAAGCGTTCCACTCACTCCTCACACGTCTCCAACCACTTGCCTAAATGGCCGGTTAGACTATTATTTTACAATCTATTATCTCCATTTAGCCATCAAGGACATTTAAAAAGAATCCATACTTTTAAAATCCTATTGCCCCTTCCTTAGCTAACTTCACCTTTTTAGCTTACTGCACCTCAGTAGCAGCAAGGCTTCCTTCTTGCTGTTTCTAAACATTCTGGGGTATGTAATTTTACTATTTTTAGCCAGTCATTTCCTGCTTTCTCTTCCCAATTTCGCTCCTTCTGCTTAAGTGTTAAGAACCTCCTGCCGAGGCTACTTCCTTACCTGTCCTTTTCAATTTAGTAATTCAGCAAATTCTAGAAAAAAATCCTTAAAACTCATTTCGTAGTCCTTGATAACTACCCTAATCTTAGAACTCAAGACAACTTCCAGTCCGTGTCGCCCAGCCATTCCTCCTATGTATAGTCTACCTACATTCTGATTCTGCTATTCTTGTCCTGGATATGTCCCAGTTCTCTAGATTATGCCACCCTTTTCATGTTACTTGAATTCGGAGTTAATTTGTTTTGCATGCAATAGTGATAGAGCTTGGTAGCAATCGCTGTTTTAGTGCTTAATAGCTTTTCAACTTCTGCTGCAAGATACTGCCATTACGAACGAAACCTTTCTCCATCCCCTCCCCCGAGCCCATGTCCACACACGCCCCTCTATCTCCTCACGCTCCCATAATAGTTAATAATTTTCTACGAGTTAATCACAAATATTTTATTGCCTACGCTCACTAGCATTTGCCCCAATTGAATACCAAAGCAAGCTTTAAATCATACACAGCTTATAAATTCCACCATCATATATTTTCCTTTTAAAGACTCCCTCTCACGCTTCCCAATAATAAGCTTCTCAATATTTCCTCTTCAACTTTTTGCAAAAGCTGAAATCATGATCTCTATTGCAATCCTCTTTTTCGTCTTCAAACCTTTTATATTTTTTCTCCACGCTTATCTCACGACGCTTAAATCTTTCCTCATTGCAGACTCATAGAAATTTACTCGCTCCACTTGATTTTTATTGCCAATATTGACAAATGTATATACTCTCATTTGATTAACTACCGCTGGTTCATCAATTCCGTCCTTGTTATTCCAACTGTCTAGAACGGCATTCCGCCTTTCTTTTAATTGTAAATTTCTGCGAATTCCACACATGCACCCCGGCCCGACCTAAGCTGTAACTCATCACTCATTTTTAAAATGCATTTATAATAACTTCCAATTCTTGGAAACTGCGCATTATAAACAAGACAGAGCAGAGGAGAGAGTTAGAGAATACGTGAATTGCTTAAAATTCTTAAAAGCAAACTCTATTCTAGTTTCTATTTTCGCTCTCGCTTCTTTTACTTTAGCAGAACCCTACCTTTGAATTTATTCCTCCATCTTTAGATCGTTACACACAAGAAATCAGGAACAGCGAGAGATGACGGCGACAATAATAAAAATACGAAAACATCTCAGAGAGCTTGTAGCAAGAAAGTCTTAGGCTTTCGAATATTTAAAATAACAAGACGAGATGCTCCGTCTTCATTATTACGACTCCACCTTTTTTCTTTTAGAGTCACACACATGTTAACTTCATTTTTAACTGCCAAATACTACCTCCTCGTTATGTACGCTCATCTTACTACTCCAGAACCTTTAAAATCCATCACAAGTCCATATGTTACAGTTGCTCCTTCGTTGTCTCCATCCCAGCCCAGCCGAGCAGTAAAAGAAACCTTTTCTCCTCCATCAACTAACTCTTCACCACACATCTCCACCCGGCCCGCAGTTTTCTTCCATCTCTGCACGCCGAGCACGTTGCGAATCCGCCATATCTACCACTTCAACGCTACTGTCTACTTCTTCCTCCAGACACGTAAATTTCCTAAATGCATTTTCCCATCTTACTACTACGTCTCCTTTTACGACTTCTTACTCTTCTAAAAGCCAACTCTTACTGAACATATTCGATCCGAATACATACGTAAACTCTGTATTTTCCTTCGCCACTAGCAAGTTTGCATCAACTTAAAACTTACGTCTCTCACCGAATAAGTATGCACTTTTCTCTCTAGCTTTTATCCCATTTTCAACAACTTTCTCGCCCTCTGTCTCTCAATCAAGAAGCTTCCCGCTCTCTTGTTTCTTCCATGTTCAGCGCAAGTAAGTTGGCAAAAATAAAACAAGTCGAAACAAAGTCTCAACGAAACCAGCCAGTCGAGCCATCATCCTCTGTTTTCCTCCTCCAATTCCCTTGTTCCTCCGCCGCCTCCTATAAATAGATTTCCTTTCTCTAAAAAATCTCTTTATAATCCTCCATTCTTCCCCTACAAGATTTCCATTATATCTTTCCTTGTTCACGAACCTTAAACTATGTACCGTGGCACAGCCTACCACCAGCCAATCCTACGTCCCGAGAAACAATAACTGCACCTGCAAGTAATTATTCATACATTCACCCTTTGAAGAGAACCCACCCGAAGGCACACATCGCCATCCTTGCTTTCGCCAATCTGCTAATACAACTTGGCCCAAGTTGGCCCGCAGACCGTAGTCTTTTTATTCTTGGTGCTCAAAAATCTCATTCCTTACAGAACGGAAAGTGCCAAAGTAACTTCTTGGCCATATTGGACGTGAATTGATAAAAATAATATTTCATTCATCCCAAATCCTCATCCCCACCCGATTCCCTTCACCTGGGGTCTCTATGAGTCCTTGGCTAACATCTTAATGCTCCCTGCCTTACGACCTAAATAGACACTGCCATCAGGTTTCTCTTCAAGTAGCAATCGCAAAATCATCAGTCACATCTGTGAAAGGATCAACTCTGTCTGACTGAGCCAAGGAGCAGCTGTGAATTCGCATCACACAATCACACACAACCTGCCCTCCAGCCCTCTCCGCTTCACTCATATACACTCGTCCCAACTAAATTGAAATCTGCAAAGGATCCGAATTCCCACTACGAGGTTAACTGCCTCCCTCCTAGCTCGGATACTTTTAAATTCTTCTCTTGCTTTCAGCCTCTGCAATTTATGTAACTGCCCTCTTCATTCACCTTCAATGCCTTAAAATCTAGAATGCCCTACAAACCAGGCAGCCAGCCCTCGTGAGGCACTGAGCTTCCCTTCATTCCATTCGAGACGTAAATAAATTCCACGTAGGTATTCCCTCCTGACGTTTTCCTCACGGAGAGCATAAACAATCAAGTCCTTGTCCTTGTTGTAACTTTGTTCACTTGTTTGCGAATTGCAAGCCAATGGAATGAGGGCTCAAAGCCAAAATCAAGTGCATATATTTTCAAATTTCATAGCCTCCTCTAAACCTCTAAAACCATTTACTTCATGCTTTGATAGCTCTTGAACAGCAGTCCGCACGATCGCCAGACAAGAACGCCAGAGAGCATTCACCACACTGCAAACCTCATAGACAACGTCATACACCATCAGTCCCCATTTATTCGTTATCGTTATCGCCTCTCAGTCCTCAATGTTAACGGACTCATACTCAAGGTCTTAGAGGAGCTCAAGCTGCGGCATGTTCTCTATTGTTAAAATAAATTACTTCATCCACATTAGCTAATCATCCTAACCTAACTGCGTGTACAATTTCATCAACAATTCTATAAGATTTTCCAATGAGATCCAGCTATATCTCCTCTCGCTCTCATCCCATCCTACACCATCACCCTCTTCCTTCTGAGTTATAGCAGTTTATAAGTCCAACGTTCACTTCCAAAAAAATAAGCTACATCGAGTTATCAGCCAGTGTACGTAAAGTAAAGTGAGAGGATTTTTCATCCTTTACAAGCACAGAGCAACGATTAACTGCTTACAAGTTAGTTAGTTTGTTGCATTCACTAACTGTATGCAACAAACCTTGAGTTGTATATACAAATCACACTTTACACATCCTAATCATACATTACCTCTCACTCATTTAACCTGAAACCTTTGAAAATCTTCCATTCTCTCCTACCATTCCTATGAATTCTTCAATGGATACAGCAAACAAGCCTAATCCTTAAAGATAACTGACTGGGTAATATGGATTTTAAAATCAAATATTTGTCCACATAAGCGTCACGTTTTCTTATAACGTGTAAACTTGAATGAACCGGATATCGTCGGTAGATTTCCCTCCACCTTCGGCCTAATTCCTCCTTAAGCTTCTCTCTACCGGCTCCAGTTACTAATCGACTTTTGAAACCTCATTTACTTCGCTAGCATCTCGACATCTGGTCGACAGTTGCGTGTATCTGTCACGTCATCAGCCTTCGGAAGCCTCGTCGTAATTAGACACTCTAAGCTTAATCCTCCTTCCTTCATTCTAACCCATGCACTTCTAAAAGAGTATCGGTTACCACCTATTCACAATTTCACTGTTTCCCTCCCGTCACCCCTTTCATCATTACCAACCATAACATCTTCCCCTCGTTTCTAATCTTAGATTTCCAAAGGAATTTCGCATCATCTTTCCCCCCTTGTCAAAGAATGTCTCACGACTGCAATAAACTGCATTTTCATAACTGCATTCAATAGGAGTGAAAGTAAACACAATTGTAATCATTCAGTCCTTATCAAATCTCTAGTGTCGAAAGCCAAGGGAGTTAATCTCGTGTGTCGCTCTACAATTCAAACTTGTTACCCCTCCTCTCTTTTTGCATATGCAAAATAATTTTCCATATGACCAACAAATGATCATTCCTTTAATCTTTTCATTCAAATTAAGCTACTCTGAGCTCTCTCTCCTAACTTTCAGCTCTGCCTTCATTCCATCGCTATCAAAGTTTGCACAATGAACTCAACCCACAGGACCGCAATCCCTTCTCATTACCTCCGTCTTGATAATCATCATCACGGCTTAATGCTCCCAACTTTCCGAAATTGCCCACCAACTACCGTCCGCCCAACGGCTCAAGCAGTTAAAACTTACCACCAGCATGACGGCCAAGTAAAAGGCACCATCAACTTCTAAGCCTGGATTATTTGTTTTCCGAATGTATTTATACAACACACACACTCACTACTCACGGGAGACGGAAATAATTTCGGCAAAACATGAAAAGGGAAGATTGCTCCAGAAAGGCTAAGAGTTTACTTACTTGGCCAGTGTTTTCAAATCCATGTTTTCGTGCGATTCTCTCTGCATGATCCGAGCCTCCCACAATATGAACCACCCATTGGTCCGTGTAATGATGATGAGGCTCATCATCTCCTTGATGATGATGAGTAGAACTAGCCTGGAGGCTATCACTTAAATTTCCCCCAAATACCATCTGATTGTCAATCCGATTCACATCTCCATCCTCCCGTACCTCCGCACCTTCCACAAAGCTCCCAGTTAAGACAAGACAACACAGCACAAACGCTCCCACCCATCCCCAACACATTCTAATCGTCCCCATCATACGTTTATTCGACAATCCGTAAAACCGGTGAGCACTATCAGACTCTCTCCAAGTTCGCAGGGGATACCCGCTTTCTTCTTCTCAGGCAAAGTTTCTCCCGTTCGTCGATCACAACAAAGTTCCCGTCTTTTCCCCCGCAGTCCTCAGTGATGTAAATGTAGTCCTCGATGACACAGACTTTACAGGCACGACCATCCGCATGTCTCCCCCTTGCCCAAGTTTAACACTTCTTTCTTCACTTGCCAACAGTTAAAGCACATGTCGGGTATAGAATAAATAAGAATCGGAGGCTGTGACGTAATACGGTTACTAGCTAACTATGACCGTTGTTGTACTCTAAGATTCAAACTTTTCTCTGCTTCTATTCTTCTTCCGAGTTTCTACGAGACCAAGAGTAGTACTTGCACTGCAGAGCTGTTCTTTTCTTCTCGAAGGCTTCCAGACTTGATATTCTTTTAAGTTTTTCTCCACCTCATCCATAATTCACCATTCATTAGCATTACATAATTTCTCAGAGTTCCTCCTTCTTAACGTACTTGCGAGTAGTTTAAATTCATTCGTATCTGAAACCAAAACACATTAGCTTATATTAATATCTTAATCATTTCTGGCAAACGCTTCACAAACTTCCATAATTACTCCCCTACAACCTGATTCTCTTCCGCGTTAATCTACAACCATCGTTATTCCTTCGACCGTAGCAGGATTCGAAACAATCTCGTCCTCGAACACATATTAAGATACCTATATTTGATAAAACACCACTGCGTCCACTACCACAAGCTTCCACTACATGTATACAATTTCCACGCTGCAAATATCTTAAATCCACAAACAAACAACTTTATACACATCCTGACATTCATTCCTTCATTACTAAAATACATTACCTTAACGCGCAAATATTTCCTCGAATATTCTGAATCACGCCAGACTTATAGTCGTCTACCTACATCTATTAATTTTACAGATATACTACAACCGGATCAAAGTTCATCTTCTACATGCATCACAATCGTAATCATATTTCAGTATACTATTATCCACTCACTCTCATAGCCGTATACCTAAAATATTATTCAAAAAAACGCCAGCATCTCCCTGCTTCTTTCAGTACGATTACATAATAGTATTCGATTCACTGACAAGAGTAATTCCTCTGTGTATATAAATGATTCCATTAGCTAAAGCCAAAATTTGCTTTCATGGGTTCTTTCATCCGCATATATTCGACAAATACACTGAAAACACAAAAGAACAATGCGAGTTAGCGTTTTGGAAACAAAGATAACTAATTTAAAATCAACTGTACCCAACAAGTATTATTTGACATTAGCCATCTCAAAACATTTAAAAATCATCCCAACAGCTCTCTACCCACGACCCATAACAAAATCTTAATTCCTTCCGTATCCTTCAGATTCACCGGTATTTTAACGATTAGCTTCCTTCTTTCTTATTCTTCGAAATGGCCAACTGCACAATCACCTACGAGTATATTCATTAAAATCTCATTAAAATCCATTCCTTGCATAATAATTTCAACTGAATAGATCTCCAGAATTAACATTCAGAGAGTATTTAGTAGGAGCGGTGATTAAGAAACAATCTTGCATTCTCCCTTTTCAGAATCCGGCTAATCACTCATTACACATAAGCTGTGAAAACCATATCCTCTTGTTGCTTGTGTCTTCTAACCAATATTTTCCCGGAACCTTCTTATCTTCAGAATACTATCCCTGCTTCTCTTTCAGTCAGTCCGACCAAACAACAGTACCGTAGCATAAAACTAGTTTATTCGAACCATATAAAATTAATATTCACTTTTAGTAGATAATCTCCCGCTTTGTCATTTAAAATTTAAATACAATTACCGATTCTTAATGTGTACGACACATCATTTTCTTCTTCCTTCCTTCGCCCCCGAAATGACTAGACGGATAATAATGTGAAAATATAATATTTTTCCACCGTAACACTATTATTCTGACACAATCTATAAAAACCGTCGTATAATAACTAACTGTTGCTTCATCCAACTTTTTGATTTAGTACAATTAATCTTCGAATAATAAATTCACAACACTCGGCTCTCAAAACTTGTTCTATTGCATCACGAGCAGCAGCCTCTGCAACTCGAGCAGTCACTCGCTTCACAGCCAACTAAATAATAACATAGGATCATACAAAACAGTCCTCCACCACCACACAACAATATCCTCTTCGACAGTCTCACAGTCACTCACCCTGTAGCCTTCCTTAACCACAAGCTACACTCCACGGACACCTCTCTTCGCCTTGTGCCCCTCCCTCCTTGCACCTTTTCAACTTTGACCTTGCAGCCCCTATATTATTGCTGCCCTTTTATCCCTGTCCCTGCATCCTCCGCTAAAGGATTATTGTCAACAACAAGTATTCAAAACAGTTACCTAAAATCCTTTACTGCTCTCAGTTCGGAACATTCTTTCCTTGCTCCTAGGGAGAAAAAATCTTGGAGCAGCAAATGTTACAGAATTTAATGACAACTCTGCAAGATGCAATGCCAAGCCAAGGCAAAGTTGTAAAATCCTATGGCTATGGTTGAACAAGAGTCAACGAGACTCAAGAATTGTCTGTCTTCAGCGTTGACGTTCCACTGGATTTAACATAGCCAGACAAGTCAGCAAGCACAGAGCTCTGAGTAGTGCTACTCTCGATCAAGTTCAACACAGACTGGTCCTCTCCACGGTTGAGCTCTTGAAGTTGTGCGAGAGACGGTAGAAAACCCGGAGGCTTTAGCTTCTTCTCCTCTGCATGAGCACAACTTCACCTCCGTCATCCTCAGCCGACCCGGTTCCCTCTTCCTAAAACCCGGGTATCGCTCCGCTCTTGCACTTCTCCGTTCTGTATGATACCTCATCCCTTTGGTTCACTCCAGTCTCCTGTGAAACATTCTTCCTCAACTATGCAGTACTTTGCCGCTCCTTCCTTTTGAAAACAAAATCAAAGACATTCTCGTTGATTGAATCATTGCAGAAATGTTTGCAAATATTCCCAAATATTCCTTTCATTCCTCTCTCAGATCAATTGCAATGCAATTTCAATAAAAAACACAGAATTCATGCGGCAATTCAAGGATTTTGCTAAAAAAAACAAGATGAAAAAAAATCCGTATCTATATTCTCTTAGAGAGCGCTTACATCGTCCAGGTGATATCATCTCCTCCAAATCGTATGATGATTAATACACCTGTTGTTTCCGTCCCCAAGCCTGCATCCCCGCTCCCCGCCCCTAGACAAATGCACATTCAGTCCAATTTTACCTTTCCCTCCTCCCCTCTTCCTCTCCGGCCAAACTTGTATCCATCCCTTTGTCCAACATCAACATGTCATGAGGGAACAAAATCCCTAAGGCGCCCACGATCATCGAGAGACTCTTCAGGACCTCAACATAAGAGCAATAACAAATGACAGCATCCGCTTTTGCATTCAGCAATCCCGACGTTTTCCCGCACAGTATCATCCACATTCAAGATCATCTCTACGTAGGATTGTGCATGGATTCATGTATTTCCTTGATTTATTCACGTTTTGCCTTTGTGATTCCGCCAGCACACCTCTCGTTATCCAAGATTCGCATCTAATATTCAGCTCATCTGTGCTAGCTATCTAGTATCCTAGCAGTCAACCACAACCAGGACAACTCGCTCCGCAATTCCACAAACTCTCCATGTATGCTTAGCGAATGTCGACGTTATGTCATTCAGTCCAGCCCGTGTAATCTGCGTGTGGGACAGGTGTAAATTCTATCACTATTTTGAGATTGTCTCGTCTCTACCACCAACCACAACTTACACTTCCTATGCTGTAACGTTCCACATATTTGTATATTCATCCTCTTTTTGTTCGATTTTTCCTATTACTCTCTTGTCCATCGTCACGGTCTGCTTTTGAGTTAATACTCCACGTTTTCCCATGTGCAAATCTGACTCTAGATGCTCTATTGTTATCATTTTTTCTTAGAGTTTCCTCCTCCACCTGCTCAATTACATTCAGAGATGTTTTTTCTGCGCACAGTTTCTACGAAAACAACGCTGTGCTCTAGCTTCACCGTCTTCAAGAACAATTCACAAAGACCTTGGCTTTCAAAACATATTCAAATCGGAGTAAATTATCGCAAATTTTCATCTCCGCCTTCCAAACTTGTACTGCCTCTTCTCAATTGCTATGAATAATGAATATCGTGTATTCTTTACTTGCTCCTAATCTACTATTGCGTTTCCTTCTTCATCAAAGTGGCTATTCAAACCCATGAGCTCATACTTTTCTGCTCATGATCGCATTTATTATGCAAGTTTCAACTTCCTCGATCGCTAAAACTCAAAACTAGCCGATAAGTTCAGGCTACCAGAACTCACAATAGAAAAAACAGCGCGCAGGAAACAAACGCTAAATAAATGAATACATGTAATTATCACTTCGCACATTCTCGTGTAAGTTGCGAGCATATAAACCAGAATCCTCCGGTCATCTCACACCTTCTTACTACCTTGCATGCATGCATACTATGCTTTGAGCTTAATGGTGCATGTGTAATTAGGAAACTCTTCATTCATTACGGGCTCTTGAACTTGGTGAGGTAGTGCGCAGGTGAGAAATACAGACCCTCTTGATGCTGTGTGCATAACGCACTGCTCGATCCCAAAAAAAGCAAACAAAGCAGCAGTCAAATGGCAGAGAAGGGGCATATAGTCAAAACTAAAAGACCAACGGCAAGCACACCAGTCGCCGTATGTTTGTAAAATATCCTCACTGAAAAATAAGCTTAAAAATTAAATTAACATTTAGCAAGTCCAATCTACTTACGCGCACCAGCATCATATTCCGTGTAAATGATGTTATCTAACGAATTAATATTATTTTATAATGGTCAGCGTCGACGTCGACGGCAAAAGGTTGCTGATATCAGGCTAATACAACTTCCCAAAAAAAGTGAAAATATCCGCAGCCACCTACTTTTTTACTGCATGCAGCATGCATCGAGCAAAAGAGCTTCTCATTTTTCACTGTAATTGCTTAAAGTGTCACAGTGTCAAGCGGTTTACACTGCCTGATAGCTTTTATCTTGGTTACTCTTTTGCACTTCGTAGGTCAAAATATGAAGACGCTGATGGGTTTAAAGTGTACTTTCCCGACACAATAGCATGTATTAGTTTCAATACGTATATCGTCTTTAACCTTTGACCTAGGGAATTTAAACTCCGTGCATTAGCGAGTTGGATAACTTAGCTGTGTAGCAGTGCCACTTTCTTGATGCTGTGACGCTTCTGAGCAAAGTTACGAAATTGAAAACAAAACAAACTGTTACTTTCTCTCCAGAACAGCAAATGCTTGCATTCCGAACATCTTAATACCTGTCTCCTAGATGCCTGACCGCACTACTGGGTCATTTAAAATGATGACCCTTTACCTACAGAAGCGGCTTTTGCAACCATATGTCTCGTAACAGTTCACGGAGTCATTCCACATCGTAATAATAAAACGCCTTCCCAAAATTAGCTCTATTAAAAGAATGTTTCACAGAATTATGAGAAAATGCCGTCTGGATCTTTAGGGAAAGTAAGTTATCATCCACCACTCTACCTTTCAATGGCCAATGTTTTCATACACAATTTCCCATAAAGGAATTTCATTCCTTCCGTATTCTCTTCATCCTCTTTTATATTTTTCGCATTGTATGACCACGCTTTGTTCCGTTCCTAGAATTCCCTACAATGCTAGAGAAAGTTTGCAAAAACCGGTAGCATTACCCTTACAACAACAACAAAACTTGACAAAACATGAGCTGCCCCCACTTTCCCGAACAAAACCCGGTATATCAATAAAACATTCTCCCTCCTCCTCTGTAACCACTTCATAAACTTTACAACACTCCACCGCTTCAAAGCTACACAAAGTTAAATCCAGTGAATACACTACAGCACCTACAATACCCGGATAGACCCGTCTAATACGCTCACCACTTCTCATTTATCAATGACTAATTCGCATAATATCCTATAAAGAAAGCACCGAAAATACACGGCACCTCCTCCTTCCTAATAATACATACCCCGACCACAAAAATAGCAGCCGACTCCACAGTTTCTCAGCCAGCACCAAAAGGATGACATTTGACCTTTGGATTGTTCGGTGAATTAGGAATGCGGGTAGTTTGCGTGGGCGACGTGGGAACTTTGCTCTTCAGAAACTTTTAGCTAGTTCTATGAATTCCGGGAGTGCGCCTCCACCATCTACTGTGCAGAGGGAGAAACTAGTGGGTGGAATCGGGTATGTATTTCAACGTAAATATTCGCAGCTGACAAGGAGGAGCTGCTCTTCTTAGTTTCTCTCCCGGTTGTCGTGGTGCTGGTGTAGAATCTACAGAGTGAACCTCTGTGCCCAAGTTCTCACTACAGCCAGCATAATATTCCTCACAGCTGTATGTCATCCTTAAGGTATCGTACGGGTACTCGCACAACTTCTTCTTCTCCCATATTTCCTTCCTTCTCCTCACACTATCCTCCCCGGCTGCCTTTATTCTATTGCCCCTGCATATATCCATTGTGTGTGCTTAGCCATACCCGATCTGTCGTCCATGGAGCTATATGTTAAATCTCCGGCAAAGCCCCCACCCCTTTATCCGTCCATCCATAGCCATATGTAAAGGGTATCATCGTCTACAGGGTGGGTTTAGGAAACTGGCCAGGGTTCTCTTCACACACTATACACAGGCCCATCCAAAAGAAGAAGGAGGCAGGAGGAGAGGAAAAGCTAGGAGGTTTGGAGTGAATAGGGATTCGCTATATGATTTCACATTTACAAAACTAGTGGAGCATCTCCCATCATTGCATCCCTTGTCTTTGCTCTGTTCCAGCTCTTCTCTGGCTCTGTTTCATCCATGAACCAGGGATTATCATTATTATTATTATTATTTTATTATTTACATCAAAGTAAATCATTCATTCCCGGATACGCCAGCTTCATCTCCACCAATTCCGCCAATCATTCTCCACTTTAAGTCCAGTGTAAGGAGCCGCAAATTCCTTAAAACAAACTCTCACAGCCACACCGCCATGTCCCACCTGAGTATCTACAACCTCGGAGTCAGTTATAATTCAATACACTAAAACCATCTCCGTTATCTTTAACTGTACTCCTCCTCTTCCCCCGTCCTCTTCTTCTTCTTCTTCTTCTTCTTCTTCATCTTTTAATTCCCAACTAAAAATCGTTACAACAATTAAATCCTTACAATTGCAGAAACACTCAAACCCATCAAGTTATCATCATGTGAACGTGATACTTCAAAAAGTGTGCCATTCAGTGCTTAAAAATTAAATCTTCTGTGACCGAGCGAGAAGAAAAAATACTTGCGTTCTTTTCAAATTAAACTCGGTTAATGTATAGTAAATTTCTTCATTTTACTGCATCATCACACAACTCAGATTCGTCATCAGTAGTCAAGTGATTCGAACCATCTTTTTCAATCGTCCGTCATGAGAACTTTGGAAAAGCTTTAAAATCTCCACACGAGAAATTCAAAACAATCCTGTCAATAGCTGGAATACACGGCCAACCACATCTGGAACTGGGCCCAGCTTATCAAGTGCTCATTGTTTAGATAATACGTTGGAATACTTGTTTAAATGAAATATTTAATTCTTGTTGCCAAGAAAAGAACTGCTGGAAGTAGTACTTTTAGCTAGCTCTTCCCAGCCAGTACTGGACCATTCATTTCATTATCTTCTCAACCCTATGGATAGTTAATCCGAAAGGGAATCAGTACCCCCTTCAAGGGAGAAGAAGAAGAGATCAATCCGGAAAGGAGCCAAGTCAATTATATTTTCCTACGTCGTCGTTAAATCTATATGATTTAAATGCAGAACCGAGCTACCCATCACTCTGCCGGTGCTAGTGCCGGCAACGCAACCGTCCTAATGGTCGGCCCAAATTTTAAAGTCGGCAAGAAGATAGGATGTGGAAATTTTGGTGAACTTCGACTGGGTGAGTTGATTAAGAATATATTGCCGAATTCTTGGTTTCAACAATTTTTGTTCTGTTCTTCTTTGAATGTACGTAATGATCTTCTCCTCAGTCATGACTAATTCAGGTTAAATACGATCTCTACTCTGTGGCTGTCCGCGTACATACATCCTCAAGATTTTTTCGACCTGTTTTCTATCAACGTTTTCATTATCGTCTACTAACTTAAAACGTACCAGCTTCCATGCAAATCGTTGGGCGACCGCATGAGTTAGTCAGCATTGCTTAACTCAAAAAAGTATCTCCCTCGGAGCAAGCTTTGCAGCTTCTTTTACTCGTATTGGATACAAATGTCTGGGTATCTGTTATCACGTCACAAATTACTTAAAACTGATAGCATTTATATTTTTCAAAGAGTTTTCATGACGGGGATTCAGGGACGATGAACTTCAAGCATGTTGTTTCTCTCTATTTCCATCTTGTTCGGTATCTCTCTTATCCTCAACCCCAATGTCGAGTCAGCGATAGGGGAGTGGGTTCGAGGATGCATTCAATATCGATACTGCTGTGACTGTTCATGCTAGTTGTAACGAATCATTTTTGAAATTCAGTTTCTGGAGTTAATATCGATACACGGGCTGGATGCCTGAGACTGAATAGCCTGTGTTAATAGAATTAGGAGTCTTAGAGTATCTAAAAACTGAATCCATCATACTCGCATTTGAAAGTATCGTTGCTATTTGCTGTTTTAATGTTTCAGTTAGCAACACAATGTTAATTGAGCAAGGCCATCCAGCATTCTTCGAAATTACGCGTTGCGTGTTCTACGTGTTTGAAACGAATGCTTCTTGAAACAAACATATCAATTTCAATTGTTACATCTTATTCCTGAATAGTGTTGTCAGCTTTGAGCTTTCTGACCCTGAGATTTTAGGTACCAGATTGCATATTGTGGCGATTGTGGTCAGGGTGTAATTATGAATGTTGGACAAGTCTCGCTTTTGTTCACTTCCATCACTTTGATCATTTCCGATACTGTAAGGCAGGTAGTGGATCAATTGTGGGACTGTTATTCTCGTCCTATATTAGCTGCTTAAACATTTTCGTGTAGTTATAATGTAGTTTAAGCCGTTTTTTTTTCATCTCGTCTGTAGCCGATTTTATCTTGCATAGCTTTCATAGATATCGATCCTCTGTAACGACGAGGTCTCTTTCTAACAGGCAGACGCTGAGATACATCAAGCACACTTGAGATCCCATCGAAAATTGTCTAGCTCAGCAGCTCTGTATTGATAAAAGTACTGGTCAGCTTATACTTCTAGCTTGGGTCTAGATGAACCACAGTTTATCCTATTTCACTATGCGCGACAGACAGAGAACCAAGCTTAATGATGAGCTATACCGTTGCCATGTAGCAGTAGAGGACGGGCAGGGCATTGTGATAGAATCGATATAAATTATGCTACGGTAGCGCCTGTTTAAGACGATTACAAAAAATCTTAGCGGGTTCGAACTTACGCAATCATAATTAGCAGCTTCCTTGAAAAGACGCTTTGCCACAAGTCCTATGTGTTCCTCATTCTTTCAGTTCAATGACGTACAGAATTCATAGGGAAGAACAAAACCGCAGAATGTGACATATTCACGTTTCTCGACAACCCATGATACACATTGTACATTCCGATTACTTCATTCCATGATCCAGCCCGATATACTAATAAGCACCGAAATGGTATGGGAATTGCCCAATATGAGAGGCATTTTAAATTCCCACAATGAGATTAATTAGTAGATACATCGAAAATATTCCTTCATTAGCCTTCATTCCTGATATTCCTAGAATCATCACTAATTTCCACGAGTGATTCGTTTAGCTCAAGTATTTATTTCTTCACATGACCCAGTTCCAACTTTCACACAGCCCAATATTCGGTTAGCATCGGTAAGGCTCATAGTTGGGCATGTGTTTACCTGCGAGAATCGCAAGTCTTTAAAAATCAGCTGAATTCACTCCCATACTAACACATTTAAAAAGTTGGCCTTTGCCTGCTTACCTAAAGTGTATTTTCTCCAGACCTAGTGTTGTTTTTCATAGAGCTATTGCGTTACGTAAAGCCGTCCTTGGTAGAACTATCGTGTCGTTCTCGTGTGTTGACGTTTGTTTCTCGGTTGCTATATGGCATCAAATCTTAATGTTGTTTGCATAGAAGGGTTTGCTATGAAATAAGAGGAGGATTTCCAGGGCCTTTGTCGGAAGTAGGGCATGAGATAGGAAGGATAAGATAAGGAATTTACCTTCTACCCTCCCTCATTCATCCAGTCATCCAGCTTCCCGAGATTCCACAAAGATTCCCATATTTCTTGTAATCAGGAGAGCCAGAAGATTGCTAGGAAACTCGTCTTTTATTTTGGGTTTACGTAGGCCGTATCCCATCTACCCTCCTACCACAGCATGTACCGACCATTCATACACGCTCTTTATATCAGCTTAAACTCATAAAAGAAGCCAGTTTCTTAGCGATGAGAGTGTATAAGTGGTATCAATGAAATTGGCTGCACTAGTAGTAAAATGCCTACTTTTTGTATCCATACTTTCCCTACGTACCGTCTAATTTATATCCGGATATAATAATATGCTCAAGGAGATGGAAGAAGGAACACTTTCTGTAATCATTATACTTGTTGTGTCTTTGCAATTTTTCGTCTATCGTTGTTTATTCAAGAGTAATTGTATACGCTGGGTCTAGCTACACAAAACCCTTAGTTCATTTTCTCCGGGAGACGTGGGAGAATATGAACCTCTAAGAGGATTTTGTAGCAATTCCTTTCCCTTCCGGCTTGGGTACACAGCACAGCACACACACGTTTATAATTTGACCTCTGGCCTTTACCCGTTTCTGGGTAAAGAGGATCTTAAAAAGAGGCTATGCATGTGCAAGCTCATATTGGTTAGCTACCGATGATGCTGGCTGGAGAGAATAATAAGCATCGATTCTGGATCCTCTTTGTGGCTTTTACTGGGGGAAAAGAAAGGCGAGAGAGAGTACCCATCCTTGCTTTTTCCAGATTTCGGAGAAGAAACGAACATCCCAGCAATGCATCCTTTTCTCATTCCCACTTTCCCCAACATTTTGACTGACACTAAGCTTACGCCTTCATATATATATATATTTATATATATATATATAGCTTTTATTGTACGTGTGTGTTAGGGTGGCTCGGGGGTGATTATCATCTTACGTAGTACTTAAGGTAGGAGATGAGTCCTCTCTTTCTTTCAATCTTCGCTCTTTGACTCACTCTCAGGCAGTTTTGGAATATGGGGAAGGCTGGAAAATCCATAATGAGAGGACACCATCATCTATCCTTCTTCTTTAGCGTCCTCTTGAAATAGAAAGCTGGAATGGCAAGTACCATTAGCTAGCCACTAACAACCCAATCTTTTCTTTCCAAGCCAAACTTTTACAAGTAGCATCTCCCTCTCACTATAGCATTGGATAAAATGCGTCTACACTTTTTCTCACTCATGTACATGTAATTATTACAGTCTCCATGGTCCTTACAGCTCCTAGTTTCCTCTATAGTAGTTGGGAACAAGGGGAAAGTAAAGGAGAAAAAGTATTATTGCAAAGTAGTAAAACTGTCAGCAAATATGCTGGCCAAGGGACATAACAGTCCGGGGAAGAAAGTCGCGAAATACCACAAAGAAAGAAGCACCAGCAAGGCTGTCTTCAGTCTTCTCGATTAACAATAATGTCAGCCTCTTTTCGGAAGCTTCGCATAAAACCCTGGAATCGCAAAAATGGAACACGTGTAGTCGTCTGTGGCTTCTTGCTAGCTTAGTTGGCTGCAAAAGAGATTTCACGCTGGACAGACCCACTCAGGGTCGACACCCAAACTGGGATATATAGTTCCCAGTAATTCCATTTCCCCATCACCTTCCCTTCGTTCAAGGAAGGATAGGGCAGAATTTGTAAAACCGATTTATGCCTCGTCGCTTCCCGCAAGCCGAAGGAAATCCTCCAACCGCAACGTGTACCTGTTCATTTCACGTCTCTCTCTTGGCCCTCACACTCACGAGATAGGCAACGTAAGAGTGAGATGCAAGAACGCGGCGTGGTCAAATTGTTTTCTTTGATTTCATTCCGACTCCCAGATTGAATTTCTTCCCGGTTTCTCCATTATACCGTGGAGCTTTAGAATTTCATTTCGCAAATTTACAATTTCATAAAATCTGTCCTACTTCTGTGGATAGTGTATGATTGTAAAAGGAATGAGATATTTTCCTCTCACAATGTCAATATTCCTCTGCCTTATTCTCGGAAATTTATAACAAATTGTCTCATCCCGGGCCTGGTCATGCGCATCTACCTTAGATGGCTGTAGGTATTCCTCCACCTTTCATATATGTTTGACAAGCATTTGTCTGACAAAACTCCGAGTGGGAGTCAGTAAGTAATCCCAATTCACAAACGACTTCTCGTCCTCATCCTCAGATGTAACTCATATAACTTGGGTTTCCCTACTATCCAGTCTTGGCATATGAACCTCCTCATTACTTTGACGACGGTATTGACCATGACTTTCCAAAAACTCAATTTCCAAGATCGTAAGAATAACTTTCGGCAAAGAAATTGGAGCAAACTTAAGTGCCGGTGGGACGTAGGGTATAGGGATAACTGCTTGGCTGGCTATTACTTACCCTCTATCCCGCATTATGTCCATGCTTCTTCCGTAGTTTTCTTAATGGATTCAGTAGTTCTGGGTTTAAACTTTTAAGTATCCACCATTCTCGTCACGGTTGACGTTGACTGCTAAAGTAGAGCAATTACCAGGTCGTTAGTATGCATCATGTTAATTGGAAACTCCATCTGATCATCTATCCGAAAGACGAGTCCACCAAGTAACATTTATCCCTGGTCCGAGCCTAGCTAAGCTTTCTCTCATCCCTCTCGAGAGGGAGGAGATCTCTAAACTAATTGGCGGAGTATCATAACAAGACGTGTCGCATTAACTTCGTAGAAAACAACCCAGCAGGTTAGGTTGAGTAAAAGCAACAAGGATATGATAGCACCAGCCTGTGAGCCTGGCTGTGTCTGGGTTTGCTTGAATGAAACATATGCAGAATTTCCTATAAACTTGTTTCATTCTTTCGCATCTATCCTGCTTGCTTCTCCTCTCAAGAATATTAAAGGAGCCTGTGCTATTTTTGTCTCTGGTCTTGTAGTTTGCAAAGTTTTTTTCTTTAGCTTTAGCATTTGTAAACTAGGTAGAAATAGGCAGTAGGTGAGAGGGAATAATTGTGTCTAATGAGCCTTTTTTTTAAATGACGTCTTCTTTTTCGCTCCCTTTTCTCACATGAACAACCTAGTCTTTTGCCGTAAATAATGAAATTCAGTGCCCTCAAAATTTTTACAAACACTCGCCCGGTATAAATCGAGCTAAAGAGATGCTGGCTAACTCTGACAAAAGCTGTCCAAGCAACGAAGTAAGATGAGCTAGCGTTGCATCCGCATCAGGTTACCTCCAACTTGGAGGCTCCAAGAAGAGAAAGAACAGAAGGAGTTTTTTAACTCGACCTCCAAGCAAACAATACGCACAACCTGCAGATGTATCATCTATGAGACAATATTCCTCCTCCCCTTTTGCTTCCACACACCGTGACAAGAGACTAGTTCTCCTCTTAAAAGTCTGAAGTCACTCAGTCAGTTATGCAAATACTAGATGTGTGATGCGCACTCTTTTTCTTACCCGGCACCCAAATGATGTTCACCCCGATGTTTGCCAATCTATCCTCATCCTTTGCTCTGCTTGTTTTCGTAATATTTTGTTTTTTTCTTCATCCCTTCGTGTCCACATAGTTTCAGCAAGCTTTTAAGCCAATTCAGCTACACTAGTATGTATCTACGAGCTAGTTTCAGACAACTGATTCTGCAAAGAATGCGTTTTTCTTTTCTTTTTATTTCCCAATGGGGATACTCTATCGAGGATGTATACTTTCATTTCCCAGCAACAACAACTCTCAATCCACATTCCTACCGCGTACACTTTAGTGTAACACTTATTCTTTTTATGACATATCCAGGAAGGAACGCACGTTACGTAGACTGTTCAAAAAGAACCATACACGCCCGCTACGGGATCCTTTCTGCCCTTGCGATTATGTACTTTTTCAGTAAAACATTCCGCCTGGTTCAATGGCTCCTAAGACTTGTGCCTTGGGCTACTGCTTATTATGTGTCATCCGAATGCTACATACAAATCCCCAGAAGCATGCATCAACAGTAACCATTTGAACGAAACCGTATTCCAGGATGCCGAAACGGTATCGGGGTTGACCTTGCCTTGTATCCGATGTAACAAAATATTAATGCATCATGCAATCAATCTACGGAGTTGCCACTCAATTTTTCCCCGTGTTCCTCCAACTTTATTTAGTTAATCGTCGCGTGCCATCCCTCTGTCTTCCTTTAACTCAGAATCCACAAGGGCCCTGTCGCTCTCTGTAAAGCTCAGGAGAAGGAGAATAGGCTCATGAAACATTTAGTAGTTGCCTCCGTGCTCGCAATTTATCAATATTTTCCCATCCTGTGAACGAGATTTGCATTTCTTCCCGTCACAATCTAGCAATGAATTGCAAGCCTAAAAATCCTGATGTGGTAGGCACTAGGTGTAAAGGAGCACACAATATTTCGTAGAATCCCGCCAATTCCGACGTGCTGCCAAATTTTTTGCAATAAGATATGATTTGATTATTGGAAAAGCTCTGCTTAGATTATTTGCAAATATGGATGATGGAATGTAGATAACTTGATGCTCCAGGATCGTACTAGTTTGATATCGGTCATGCTTAACCTACCGTGTGACTAGCGTTTCTCAGTTCAAAGATTGTCTGCAAGGTTTCTTATTTAGGACTTAGTTGAACCTTACTCGCATTATCTTAGTAGCGTCTTGGTAGTAAGCTGTGGTAAGTTGTTGGGGCTTGCGTGTAGGGAATTACGCGAGGCCTTAGTAGTGCATGGGCGATGCGATTAATACAACTGTCTCTCAAAGCTTTTTCCTTTAATATTCTCGGTTCAGATGGCAATTTGCCAATAACTCTATTCTCAAGTCATTTCCGTAGGAAATTAAGCGAGGCTGAGTCGTAATTTAAAATTCGAGCAACCATGTTGTTCTTCCAAGCCTGCCGAAAGCCCCAATGATGCAACTTTCGAGACACCCTACTTTCAAACTTCAAGTTCTAATGTATTTATAACTTGCAAACATCCATTATCGATAGCCTTGCATGTATAACACGGATTAACTTCCGTCGTAGTGATATCTTGATTAAGGCATCTGAATATGAGCGCTACTGATTAAGGTACTCAGGTCACCGAAGTAAGATGTCATTAGCTATTTTGAATGGCGATGGATGTTTTCAGATAGATGCATCTGGGAGTCATAAGAATACATAAAGGAAGACTGCGGGGGATGATCATATATATATTTACTATGATAGGTTTAAATCACCGAATTCAGGCTTGATTTTAACGACTATTTTTATTTCAATTACAGGCAAGAACCTCTACACCAATGAACATGTTGCTATTAAATTGGTAAGTGACTTTTTAAATGTATAAGCTTTTAATCTAATTGAGCCAAACAGAATTATAGTTTGATATCATTGTGTTTTGATTCCCAGGAACCGATGAAAACCAAGGCACCGCAGCTGCATATGGAATATCGTTTCTATAAAATATTAGGATCTCATGGTAAGCTCGTTTTTCCTGAGAAACAGAAAAGATATAAACTTCAGTAGAGCAGTGTAAATAGAGGCGTACGATTAATTACGATGCACTTTACACTGTGTCAAAATATATTCAAGTATAACGGTTGACTCAATCTGCTTTCTAGAGGGAATACCGGATGTTTATTACTTTGGACCATGCGGAAAATACAACGCTTTGGTAATGGAATTGCTTGGTCCGAGTCTAGAAGACCTATTTGATCTCTGCGGGAGACGATTTACACTCAAGACTGTCCTCATGGCTGCCATCCAACTCGTAAGTGGAACTGTGAATAACATTTCCGATTGATTGATATCAGATTTTTTATCAAGATTTCTGCCACAAGAGTATTTTGATGCGACTTTCGTTTTCTCTACCTTCCTGTTTACAGTTACACAGGATAGAGTACGTACATTCAAAGCACCTTGTGTACCGGGATGTGAAGCCAGAAAATTTCCTAATTGGGCGCAGTTCGAATAAGAAAGACAAAACTATCCATATAATCGACTTCGGTTTAGCCAAGGAGTACATTGATCCTGAAACTAATAAACACATACCTTACCGAGAGCATAAAAGTCTAACCGGAACAGCGCGGTACATGAGCATTAATACTCATATGGGACGAGGTAAGAATTCGCTTTACCGTTTCAGTTGAGGCAAAGACCTTGCGACTTGTAGATTACCCGTATAACAAGCATATGCAGCATTGGGGCATGTTTTCTGTCAAAATAATCAAATTCGTACTTTAATATCCTGAATTTCGAATTACTTTTCAGAGCAAAGTCGGAGAGATGACTTGGAAGCATTAGGGCACATGTTTATGTATTTTTTAAGAGGTTCTCTTCCGTGGCAAGGCTTAAAAACTTCCACTTTAAAAGAACGGTATCAACGGATCGGTGATACAAAGCGAGCTACTCCTATTGAAACTCTCTGTGAAGGCTATCCAGGTAAATACTCAAAGCTAGCCTCCTTGCATGCTATAATTCAATGGCTAGTTTGGATATAGCGTTAAATGTGTTTTATTTTGTATTAACGGCATACGCAGTTAAAAAACAATACGAATCCTTTGATGTTGTTATTTGCAGAAGAGATGGCGACTTATCTTCGATATGTGCGTAGACTGGATTTTTTTGAAACGCCGGATTATGAATACCTAAGAGGAATTTTTCACGACCTTTTTGAAAGGAAAGGTTATGTAGATGACGGTGAATTCGACTGGACTGGCAAGACAATGGTAAGCAAGGCACATAAATTTATAGTTTTAATAGTTTTCATCGTAACACGAGGTACACATTTGCTGTTCTTTACTGAGAAGCATGATTTGAGCCAACATAGGTCAAGGGTCTACTGTGTAAGTGGGAACCATTTAGGCTATTATTGCTCGTTATTCGTGATTAGTAATCTTTAGGAGGAAGTCGTAGCAATAATTGAAGCTTTCAAATAGATCTTTTAAAATGTGCATGCAGCGTTAGGTTATCATCTTTTATATCAGCTCGTGGAATGGCCCTTGCCATATTATGGACATTTGCATCATGTGCTTAATAATATTTTTCTCCATTCTTCCATTCCATCTTCCTTTGTGATGTGACGGTCTTATTACACTTGTGTTACCAACATTTACACGGATAAGCCCACTAACTGGTTACAACTGAGAGTTTTACGAGATGCTCCACCTTCTGATCGCAGACGAACCAAGTCTGATAAGGTTTTATTTACACACATCAGTAAAATCAGCAGAACCCTTTCTTTCTTGGTTCCGATGAGTACTTTTAGTTAATGTGCAATAACATGCTGTACTATTTAGTATTTTGGCCATATACCGTAGTTCCTTCATTATTTCTTAGATGTATTTTGGATATACAGCTTGGCGGCGGTTACGTTGATGTTTACCAGTAATAGGGGACATGTCAAACCTTGTTGGCCGTGGTTTTCGAATACATGTATAGGTTAATGAAAGGATGAACGGTTGTATAAGTGACATTTGTTGCAGTACCCCACATGTCAGTTTCACGAAGATATCCATTGAACACTTAAAGGAATAGAAACCTGTAGTAAGCTCTGTATAGACCTTGTGTGGTAGTACATAACACTATAGAAGTGTACCTGACAACAGAATATTCAGTGGTAATACACATTTCGTTATTAATTATATTGTATTTCTTTTGCAGTCTACACCAATTGGATCACTTCAAACTGCGCATGAAGTGATTTCACCTCATCGCGAGCAAAGAAATCATCCTGCTGCTCTTAACAATCCTGCACGGCCAACCAAGGTATGTTTGTTGCTAATAAGTTGTGTTGAAATGTTTGTAAGCCCATTTTTATTTGAAAATGATTTGCGTAAAGTTAATTCATTCTTGTTCCGTATCGAAACGTGTTATGAAATTCGATACCGTAATGGTGATTTAAAAAAACAACGCATTGGGCATGTATTTCCGCTTGAATCGCCGAAAGTTAAAGCTTCTAAGGATGGTGATTCTATGACCTGTTGTACTTTTATTTTGAAGAAACTTTTTTCTGCCAGAAGAGCTAGAGATTCTTAACTTTGATTATCGTAACTAACAGAGTCGAAGTTAATGACACAGCATATCTTCTTTAATGTTAAGCGTTTAATTAATTACTCACTTGATGATCACCTGAAGAATGGTTCAGAAACAATGTTTTTTTGTTTGTTGACCATGCTCAGGGAAGTGGAGCGGGTGGGAATAAAGATAGCGGGTGGTCAGATAATCTCCAGAATTGGCCGTCGTCCTCCCTAGGACACGACCTTACTCCTGGAATCGATCGTCACGGTTCAGTACAGGTGATCCATTATCCAATTGAGTATTTTTTTGTTACATGGGCTGCTTTCTTTGGAATGGCTGTTCTTTTTGTATGACGGTTGCAATCAAAGCAGTTGGCAGATAGTAACAAAAGTTCCCATGCACGGGGACTGATTTTTTGATCCTCCAGTCGTTGGCTACTTGAAAGTGTGTTTTTATTCCCTAGTTCAAAGAAACAGCTTCTGAATTCATAAGATTCTGCTTAACAGCTGCAGGAGAGGATACTGACTAAAACAGTGTTTTGCTTAATTTGAATCCAAAGCAGCAGCATGAATTCCGATGAAACTTGTAACAGTTGAGATTTGATATGACCATTGTTTCTGATAAATAATGAAAACAATTATTTCCCTTACTTCTCAACATGTTAAATTATTAATATTCTCCATATCGGATGGCATGATCCTGTCATCGTCCGCACGAAATTCTTTGATCAAGTGTTGGGTTATGGTGTTTGAATTATAAGTTGCAAAGTGTACTTTCTCAGTGTTGTCATGTCATTTTGTAATTGTCCCGGCTGATTTTCAACCATTGTTATTGCATTTTGCTGTTCGGGTTGTTAATATTTTTTTTATATAATGAAATAGATTTGGTTAACTGAACTTTGTTTGTTTCAAACTAGGTTGTGAGCTCTACGAATGGTGAACTGAATCCGGACGATCCTACTGCTGGTCATTCCAATACGCCGATAACTGCACAAGCCGAACTGGAGACTCACTCAGAGACCAAGTAAGTATTCACCTGCGATAGCTGAAATAACTCTTATTTTTCAAATGTATTGACAGAGCGATTTAATTTACCGCAGTTCTTCTAACCTTAGGTGTTGCTGTTTCAAGAAAACGAAAAAGAAATCAGCTAGTCGACCGAAATGACTGGACGACGGAGATCACTATCTCCTCCCACCCTCCTCTGAATGAGTATAAAATATAACTATATAATATTGCTGAAGATAGTGCGTGACAAGGATGTATTTACGAAAGATAATTATAATTTATACACTCACTCTCGTATGTTATCGTAATCTAAGATTTGCGTTTCTAAATGGTACCTACGTTAGGGAAACTTGAATCCTGTCAGATTATATTCTTGCGAAGGTACTGTTAGGATGCAAGTGATGATCATGTTCTACTAGGTATGCATCAGTGGAAGGCACGTAATTTTTCCATGCGTTTGGAGAATTTCTTTTTGTATCTCGACGCTACATTGACACTGCATTAGTCTCACGTTCTTATCGATAAAGCCGCAAGATACTGCGTGTTATAATTGTTACAGTGGTTGCTAATATTATTATTATTATTAGGTAAACATAATATGCTGTATCTCTTGCGCTTTTGTATGCCATACTTTCACTCGGTAAGTTAGGGCGCGTTAAGCGTGACATATAAGATAAAGCTTCTACTACTTCTCATACGTCCCTGACGCTTATTGCAGCCCTGTGGACAAGGGAACAGCGTGACGATCCTTACTGATAATTTATTTCATAGATGGATCGCCACCGCCTTCTGCGAAGACGGTGGACAACGATCGTCATGCTTAAGACAAAGGTTAGGAAGAATTGGGATTTTACTGTGGATAGACATTACGGATAACAAAAGTCATGAAGGAGGAGTAAAATTGCTAATCAGAAGGGGGCGAGCTAGTTGTAAGGAATGCAAGTTAGCGCTGTTGTTCCAGAGTGTGACCCGGAGCTGCACTTAAATCATTATAGTTATAAGAGTATTACCAGCATATATATGTGTCAGGATATTCCTGTGTCTTCTCGCCCGAGCACACTGATTTTCATGGTGGTTCCACTAAATGATGAACAAGGCAGGCAGTTCATAATATTAGGTTAAGCGCTCATATGTGAACATGTGTATATCGAGTTTGGTATTCCATTCGTTTTAATATTTATTTGATTATGTATTTATTTGTTGCGATCATTTCGATTGCGTATCAGCGAACGATCCAATGAATATAATTTGTGATCCTTCGAAAACATGGAATGTGAGAAGGCATAGAGTACAAGGTTGTTGTTTGCGCTAAAGATTTTATACATGAGCTAACTTCCATTATCTCTGGAACACACTACAAAAGAGAGAGAGGTTAATTATGACTTAATCCATGTTAACAGTTGCTCGTTATGTTCAGTCGGACCTAAATCTACATATTATGCGTAAATTCTCCAAATCGATTATGTCTATCATCCTGCTTTGACCGTGATTCTACCCCAGTTGTTATTTACATCATTAGTAATTCCGGATTTATTTAGAAGTCACAGTTATTATGTTCTATAACATTGTAGAAGTCATTCGCCTCAGTTCGGCATGTAAAATAGCTGGGTTATTATCATTCGCATAAAAATATTTTTTGGGTTTAAAGGGAATGTTTTGCACTATTGCCGTTTTTTTCCGAACCAGTATCCTGTATAAAACATCTAAAAATTAAGCAAATAATCAACAAGATACAATCAAGCAAGTAATTACTGTTAACAAATTCTGCACTATTACAGTTTGAAGGCAAGTTTTTCATTAACACTTAGGAATGATAAGTATGCCGCTAGATAAGAATAGTTCCGCGAGATGCAATAGAATCTCACCCAATGTTTACTTTTTCTGAATGTATCTGCCCTAAATTGTTTTCCACAATGTCTTCATCGACACACAGAATCTACGTGGTCAAATATACTGCACAGCTTAAACAGTACTAATGTGAATCAATTCTCTATGTAAATTAGCTAAGAGAGAAAAGTATTGCTTCGATCATCCGAGTACACGTAACTTTTCTGGCCGGTCTTGAAATCAGTTATGAATCACAATATTGCAAACCAGTTGTCTGTATTTGTGTAAACCTCACAACGGCCTAAATACCGATTAGACTACAACATTCAATGTAGTTATTCAACGTCGAAAGCACTAGACTGCTTATAATATCCTATGTGCACATAAAATATGCTACCTTCAGTGCTGACAAGAAGGGGCAAGCGTACGTATTTCAAAATGTGTTTGTAGTTTTTGTCAAGCCATGCCTAATTAATATTCAGTATCTACCGAAAATCTTTGTCGCATTAGAACAACGTTCGCTTAGAAAGATCAAGTATATTATATGACTCGATTTGTCTTGAATCTTGTGTCAAGGTCGGATAGATAGATACATGAGAAATGAAGCAAGATGAAGTAGTATTCCTACATACCTGCTCAGAATGGGAATTCTGTATTATCATGTTATACTTTGATCAAATCTTGGTTATTTCATCTGCATGGAATTTTGTACTTATTGGTATCGTATATACTTTAGGTACGTATTTAAGAGAAATTGTACATTTCGAGGAAGTCCTTTCTATAACTTCCGCCTTGTACGCTTAACTTTCAGTAGTTCTTCTCCAACGACGAAGAATGTGCTACGTAGTGTATATTGACAATTAAATCCACCTCTATACATGTACCCTCCCCATCCGAACCCTTAAAAGTACATATAATCCATAAGCTGTACTACAACTTGAACAAGAATCAATGAATGTTAAATCCTTTTAAAGTGAAAAGTATTTTATCCTCTCAAAAGAACGTTTCCGCAGTTATGCCCTTCAATCCTATGCTATTCTCAACGGTGAAAGAATGTGGTTATATACGGAAACTGGAACTTTAGCAATGTTCAAATTTTCTACTCACTGCTCGGTACGAAATTATGCTTGGGTTTAAGTTAAACTTAAAAAATGTTTCGAAAAAAATCTTTGCTAATGCAAAAGGAAACAGTTATTATATACAAATCCAAGAACCTCCTGTCTATCTCGCTCTTTTACATATTACGTACGCCTACGTATACATACACAAACGTTACTACATCATTTTTTCTCTTTGTTTTGCAAACCTGTAGTTGTATTCAGTGACTTTGTAGATATCTCATGCGTAAGTACCTTCAAAATGCGATGGAAAGAGTAATGAAACATTAAAGTTGATTACGAAAATATATAAGCCGCCACTCCCTAACTCAAGCATCTTTTTCCATCCCCTTGTAGTTAATTTAAAAAATCCCAAGCAACCCCTAATTTATATTCTCTAGAGTTCATGATTACCAAAACCAACTTAGCTAACGGCTATAATAATGTAATCCAGGATATCCCTCAAGTCTCCCATGTCTTCGTAACAGTTAGAAAGGGTCTCCTTCCGGTAGTACACGGCATATAATCACCTTGAGTAAGACTTGCGTTTTGTTCCTACATTCCTGTAATGTTCCTTCGTAAGATTTTCTCGCCTTTTATTGCCCCTTGATAGACCTCCGACCCTTGATTCAAGAAACCAAGTATATACATGTACTTCCAGTCTGTTTTCAGGTATCAGAAAGCGAGCAATTCAAGGGCTCAAGGAAGTCACACAATCTCGCGAAGGCTCAAGCTTAACCTCATCAATGTCATCCAATTGAAATTCCAGATATTTTTTATTACCCGTACCGTTCTTCCCATAAATATCCAAAGGATGCCACGGAAGGGATTTCTAGTCCACCCCACCTCCCAAGTGTGTAAATGCCCTCAACTAACCTCTAAACGACCTAATCATCTTCCAAGTGCTAATTAGCGTCAAGGTGGGCGGTATTTCTCTTACTCTGGAACTCACTTATATGGCCACACACAATTTATTCCTTCCTGACTGGTATCTTGATTCTTAGCTTGTAGATTCAACTTACGTATCTATATTTCTAGTTTCTCCCAAGTAACATTCTAGGAATCTTAATCCTCCAGGAATTTGCATTATTACATCCGGGTATTCGCAACTTTCCCCGATTTAGCTTCCTACACCCACGCAAAACAGGGATTCCTGCACTATACTACGTATGAAAAAATTGTTAAAACGCGGCTTCATCCACGCCTGTTTTGACAGTTTGGAATGAAAATCGTCTCTTTTCCCAGATTCTTTAAACATCTTTCCCAGGTTTCTCTCTTATTTTCTCCTCCATTTCAATCTTGTTCTTTCCTTCCTTGATCCTTTGATCTTCTCCGAGGAATTCATCATGCAATCATGCTTGATTCCAAAAGTAGAGACGTTGATGATGAGGAAATGCTTCGTCACTTACGTTACCGTTTTTATTTTCATGTATTTTCTGAATGCTAGAGTAGACCAAAGTAAATCAAGGAACCGGTCCTTGCTTTCGTCGGTTACCTTTACAGCTGTACCCCTTGTCCCATAGTCCCATCAACCATTTACTACAGCCTAATACTGTTACTCGTTTCCCACTTTAGCGGATTTAAAAAGCCGCTCCATCTTTGGTCCACCATCTAATTGGACATTTCTATTTCGAGTCGTAGGCGGATAACCTGTTGGCATTTATTAGCTTGATTAATAAATGAATGTATATAAATCCTCTGCTCTTACACTCCCCCACAATAACAACGATTCCCAGCAAAGGGTGAAACACGCTTAAGTGACAGCTTCCAGGAATTAATCCACGTTAGCTGGATTCTCCAGCCACAAACCAGAGCACGTCTTAATATCCTTTTCGCCAAGTTTTTCTGCTGGAGTTGCTTATTTTTTACCCCCACCATTTAGCTCTCACGCCCACGCTTTCTCTCATCCACGCCTATCTCTGTCTCTCATATCTTTCCGGCAACATATACCTTCGAAACTTTACCCGCAACACTCCCACGGCTCAATGGTTTCTCGGACATTGTAAAGAGAATTGCCATCCCCCCAAAGCCGACTTATCCATTGTCTAAACATTATAAATGAGCTAACTTGAGACTGCAACACTTTATTTCTGCGTGGGCTTTCTTCATTCCTTTCCCCAATTCTTCTGTCATCATCCCGGAATCCCACCCGCCTCGGGTTAACATGTAGTCAACTGCAGGAGGATCATCCTCGTGATCTTCCTCACTTTTTCACACCCGCGGCTTTTCTTTATTTTACATCCCGGACCGTAAACTAGAGTGGAGGGGGTGTCATTTAGAAACCTTAGAAGCGGATTTCAAAACTTTTCTCGCTAGTTAGATGCCTGACCCGGGTATTGTTTTCTTTTCTGTCATGTACTTCCAGTCCGTCTCCTTCTTCCCATCATTCCACCACCAACTTAATAATGAGAGACTAAGGAATTTAATGGTTGTTTTTATTGAAATGAATTTCTCCCCTCAGCCACCCGATATAAATACATCTTCATCTCACACAGGCTGAAGAAGAGGTTACAGAGTTTTGCGGGGGCAGCAGAATAACTTTTAACCCCGTCGTCCTAACAATTTCTCCTTGTCTTCTTCCACTTTCCCATCCTTTTCAAACGAATCACAAAAGAATTCACAACATTATACGGACATAGCTCCGTTTCGGTTTTTTCTCCATGATCTTTTTCCATCTCCATGTTCCAGTGTAAACGTTTTTTTAATTCGGCACGTAAAAGCTCTCCGCAATCCCAGAGAGGATTCAGTGGTTAACGTCTTGTGTGTCTTTCAAATTTACGTCTTTAAGAAATATTATTTGTATTTTTTCAACCAAGTTCATTAACTGAGCCAAAGTTTACGCAAGTCAACAATCTATAAAGTCAGTTAGCTCCACCACCAACATAGCTCTGTATCTTCTTCTTTTCTGCAGCAGTGTATTATATACTGATCTCATCCTCTTCCCTGTAGGCTCAGCGAAAGATATTCCAAGATTTGATCATCCCTGTCAGCATCCCAAGCTTTGGATGGACAGATCACGAGCACATGGAAGCGTGGGGGGTTACCTCATACCTCAGCTTGAACAAAATCAAAAAGGTGTGAGAGAGAAGCGCTTCTTCGCGAGCCTTCAAAAGAGCCTCCAACCTTTACACCCTTCCTCATTCATCCTCCGCCTTTGTAACTGACCGAGAGTCCTTGCCGAGTCCCTGTGAGTCAGGTTTGATTCCTATCCGACTCTATTCTTTGCCCAGTGTCAGTTCCGTGAACGTAACCCTACACAAACTCCCAAGCTACACGTAAATTAGGGATGAAAATAGGTGAGAATTTTAAATTCTAACCCACATAGTATTATCCCAATTAGCACCTCATCTTAATATGTGGACCATAATCCTGTCAATATCGGCCCACTTTTTATCAACCTCACAACAACAACAGCAGCAATTATCTTCAAAGACATGCAGTTTTATTGTGCCGACCTAATTTTCCCAAGTTTTTTTTAAACAATAATTAACTCTACCTGGAACTCCATTTGTGCATCTCCGATCCCGGTTCTCCAGCTCTCCTCAATCCCATCTTGTGTTCCACAGAAACTGATATCTATTTACCAACGTATCAGCTTTACTTATTGGAGAGATCACGAGAAACTCGCACACCATGTGCGTGGGCAGGAGTCCGCAAGTAACGCCTCTATCAGGTAAACGTTTTTTCCTCTCTTAACCCCAAATACGCTTTCTCTCGTTTTATCTCTTCTTTTCCCATTCCCTTATTCGCATATTTATCTTTTACTGCACTTGGATACAAATTGCGATAGCTACTAAATGTCAGTATTTTTGACGATTACGTCCAAGAGAGAAATAGCCAATATAGCTTCTTTCATTCAGACTTTGAGTTCCATGCAATCAACTCCTGATGGTTTAACTCTCAACAACTTTGGTCGCATGTAATGTGCAAATATTTTTTGCACAGATGCCAAAGAGTCTAGCTCGGAACAGTTTAAATGATTGGATCACACATTATTTGGGACTGGGAATCCCTGTTGAAAATAGTTTGGATATTGTAGTCGTAAAGTCATGCTCTTTGTGTCCCTCTCTTTCCTTGAGTGCAAGGTGAGTTGTGGAGTGATGATTTCAAAGAGAATTGCATTCAATTCCATCCCCTTCCTCTAACTCAATAAATATCCACACTATTCAATTCCAATCAATGTAGCCAATAAATTTTTACAGCTTTTATAAAACAGTCACTTTTTAAACTTGTTTACAAAACTTCACCCCCTTCCTTAAGTGTTATATCCCAGTTATCGTTTCCCATGCCAGACAGAGCTTCACCTGCTAATATCTCAACAGGCGTATAATAATCTGGCCCACGAGCCCCGATTCCTTTTACCCTCCAATCCTAGTTGACATTGACTCTTAAAGAGCATATATGCTCGTCATACAACAGAGCTAAAACAACTGAGAGATTGTAGCAAAATTCAAAGATCCCTGGGACGTAGGCCAATTAGCCTTCCCATTCCTACAAGTGATAAATGTAAGCAATTTCTCCTATTTCCGCACCAAATTTCTCTCCGTATTCCTCAACAGCCGTTTTCCCTGTTGCTTGCTGTAGGGCAAGCTGCTGCATACATCATAAGACGCGAAACGTATCGAAAAAATCGCATCTCTACAATTTAAAATACAATCATTCCTTCCTCTCTTTCACAGAAACTCAACTTTGCCATTGCTCTCATCCAGCACCTTGTGGTTGTGATCGTCATCTTGCTTCAATTCAGTCAAGATTCGGATCCATGCAGACACTCTTGCCTTCTACAGACCAGGAAACCATGTTCTCTTCATTCAGTTGAATTTTTAACAATTCCAAGAAAATATTGACTTGAGTGCAGAGTTTTAGAGAAAAAAGAGTGTTATAGTCCGTGTCATAGTGAAAACTCTAGAAATTCTATTCCCTCGCATCTACATAAGTTGATCCATTAGTTGCAGCAATTCCTGTTTCTCCAGTATCAGAAATGGCCAGAAGACGGAAATGGAAGACCTGTTTTCTCCTTCTTGTGGTAAGTTATTCCGAAATTTTTCATCTTCGCTCTAACCGAGACATTTTATGATACCTGCCGAATCCAGGCTGGGAACCATATCCTTATGTACTATAAAGCTTCATCACCTCATCATTTCAGTTGGTTCAGAGTTTATAGAGTCCAGACCCAGTCCCGTTGATTTTCCGGCGGTCATCATTTCCAGAACGTCTTCTTGCATATAAATACAAAAATTTCACACTATTTTAGAATGACAAAGGAATTTTCTCGTCTTTTCCTAAACTTTGCCTTGTCATTCTATAAGAGGGCATCTCCATCAGTTTTTTTCCTAAATTGTCCACAAAGAGCCGGCCACCACACCGTCCACATTAACCAGGACCTGTCCCTCCTTCAACGAGTACTTAAGAGGATCAAGTCACATCCCACTTGAAATTCCACATGATTATGCCATCCAGTCTGTCGTCCAGCTCAGTTGGTCACCTCGCCACGAGACAGTCCCATCCACCGGACTCCGGACAGTATTGTCCTACTGTACCATATACACTACCTTGATGGAAATTCAGAACCTGAATATTAAATCACTGTCCCTTGGAAGAATTGCTTCTTTCCCAAGGGACAGTTAGTGCCTCAACCTTCAAATGCATATAGTTTGTCTTTTGAGCAATCAAAGAAAAATATATTCACGAAACCCCACGTAAATCTGTCACGTATTTCCACCTTCGGGCTTTTTATCCTTAGAAAACGCTCCCCCGAAATTATTCATAATGTTTGTCGTGCCGTGAGTGAGTAATGTAGCGGGTATTAATCAAACAGAGAGGTATTTCAAACATGAGAACCGGAAGTTCCTAAGTACCCTCCCGTTACTTTACTCTCCTCATAATAGCAGATCCAGCTTCTTCTAGACGGTTTCTTCACGGGTCAAGTTTACACATTTCCAAGGAATTCGTCTTCCTATGACCATTCATTCTAATCCCTTGAACGACGGGAGTACTTCAAGTACTGTTACTTTATGAAACTCCATCCTTATCTCCTTCTCATCAAGCCTTTAAAATTCAAACTTGGCTTTTATTAGTTGACCTTTGGCGATCCTGAGAGAATGCATTTCCTTCTCCTCATCTACAATCTCTTCTAGTAGAGAAACGGTGTAGAGAATCCAGCACTTCCTCCCCTTCTTTAGGACTATAGGAACGAGCATCTCAATTACGGCCAGTCACCCTCCATATATGAGCCTAAGCTTTCCCTCAATGTTTATTTAAGTCTTTGAAAAACGTGCTCAAGAGATGTACAATAATTAATGAAGAATCTCTCCTCAACAGACTCCTTCCTTCCTTCAAAGCTTCCTCACAACAAACCATATCCCTACCGCACTTCCAGCCTAGGTCTTTTTCCTCCTCAACTTTTTCATGTGACAAACTTGGCTCTGTATCTTCCAAGAGTTTTTTTCAATAACATTTTTCTAACCTCACATCTACTTATACTTGTTCAACTAAAAGCAGTCAGCAGTGTCACAAGCAACGATTCAGAAGATACACATTCGCCGTTTCCTTTTTTAACCGTGTCTCTACAACTATTTCGGTTCATCCACAGCCCGTAGTAAGCCAGTCTACACAGTCTCATTAACTTCCAAGTCCCTATTTGCTATACCGTAATTTTACTGTGACTTTTGGATAACGTCAGAAGCAAGTGAAGCGGAAATGCGTATGCGCTAAACTTGACGGTATTCCTCCTCGGGATTATTTATGCATCTGACTTGCATCAGCGAGGTGTGAGGTGCGTGAAGATGAAAACATTTTACTATATTTATGATGCACTTTCAACCAATTGACGGCTCAAGGGGAAGGGGCTAACTCAAGTTTCTTGGGTCAATATTTGTAGAGCATATGACAACATTATGTCCGCGTCAACCCTGTACACTCTTCCCAGTCAGCTCTCATCCTCCATTATCGAATATAGCATTTAAATCCTGGATTCACCCCCATTGTTTCATCAGCCACCTGACGACCTAACTGCAATGTGCTATAGGTGTCAATCCATTTACTCTTCCTCCTACCAGCACCTCTAAACTACTTCCTCTTGACATTTCTTCCGAAACTCTAAATGTGCCGTTTAGCAACCGCTAAACGCTGAGAATATTGCACAAACTAAATACTCATAATTTCCTTCGAGATTAACAGTAAAAACTTTTAATGAATCGACACCGTGTGAATTTACTTTGCAACCATGATTTTTCCAGCCATGTTGCATATTCTGACTTGCCATTACTCTCCCTCTCCTGCTGTACTTTTTCTATCACTAAAAAATTAAAAATCATCATGATTTTGTGAATGAAGGCAATACTGGGCATCATGCAGTCGAATCATGTCTCACGCATGAGATCATTCCCCGATTTGCTATTTCCACATCTGATCCATCTTTGAATGATTTTAGCTGTTCATATCCAATGTATCTTGAGTGGCTAATGTATCTTTTGTGGGTAAATAATTGTTTAAACTATACACTCATATTCTCAAAAAGAATTGCCAATAAACACACCCAGAACATAGAAGAGCACCCCGTCCGCGGTGTTTCACCTTACCCTAATTGAAACCAAACCTCTCTACAAATTCCTTTGTCCTAATATTCCATCACTCCTTAACATACTGTAGAAGGAGTCACTGAATAGGAAATGGACTTTGTCCGGAGGGTCACTCTCGTTTCTTGGCACATGACTCTCCTAGGCAGGTCTTTTATACGAGTACCTGATTCTTTAGAAAAAAACTTGATCAACTTAAATCTTAATTGAATTGATAAGATAAGAAGAACTCTTTTCAAGCTTGTTTTTTGACATGAGTTCTCTATTTCGGTGATGTAATCCATCAATTCTCCTCAACATACACACACAGTCAATCCAACCAACCCTCAATCCTTTTACCCACCCTTCGATTGTTTCGTCAAATTTAGTGCACACATATCTTTCTCAATTAAACTTGCGTCATTCCTATCAAAATCTTGCTTTTCCATACATTCTTCCGATTAGACTTTCCAAGCCTACTTTATAGAATCCACACAACTTGCAATCAGAAGACTGTCATCATAAAAATATGTCCACCTGAAAGATGAAGATCGTGTAACCACCTCCTTGGGGGTGTGTTATGAACGGTAGAATCTTTGGAATTATAATGGACACAATCGATAAAGATCAGCTTTTTTTCAACAATGTTATGACTCAATCATGACGTTACACACTAAACTGTCCAAATTTTCCGACTCCACAACGTCTACCCTTCTCAAATCCATCCCTTTCAGGATAATTCTCAATGAAACAAGTTTGACAAGGTGCTTTGAGAGTATTTTCAAAAATCTATGATCTCACCCACACTTTTGTGGGATTTTTTCCCTTTAAAATTCAATCTGCTTTCTTTGGATCCACGCACGAGCTATTGTCAATACCCAGACTTTATAACTTGGGGCTTTTCAATTCAATGGAATTTTGCATGCATTTACTCATACTTCTGTGAGTGGGTGGTTTCTTTTTAATTTTAAACATCTTCATTCTCCTTTCTCTCTCTTTTTCGCAGATGTTCATCCTGGATTCGGTAATTGGAACATGGTCATACGAAGATATCCGCTCGTCCTACGGATCTCGTTCAAACCCTCCAGAGTTGGATCACCAATCTCACAAGTCATGGTAAGTAAATGAGTGTCAGAATGCGTCAATGCGTACAGAACCAGCGTCCAAAAAAAGCTTCTGCCGTAGCATTTCTCTCCTTACTCATCTGCTCCATCGTTCAATTCATCAACCCTTTAAATAGTTTTGTAAATAGCCTGTATTTATTTTACCCTCCAGCAAAATTTCAGTCTTCAAACAACAGTAGCATGTAGCACAGAGCATAAGGAACTTGCCGACGAACGAACGGGCTGTTTTTGTTAATAATTTTGCAAGGGTAATGCATTTGGTCGGTGCTTTATTTGATTCATTTTCATTTTTCAGGAGGCAAAGAGAGCGCCGGGGTCGGTCAAATCAACGCGCCACAGCAGCTCACAACAATCAGCGGCGCGACAGAAGGAATCAGGCCGCTGAATGGAATAATAGAGATCGCGACAAAGTAATCCCATTTAGCCGCCCCAAAAAATATTTCCCATCACCCGCCAAGACTGCTGACCCCTATTCATCCCAGCATCCTCTTTTGGAGCCGTGCTGCCCAACAATATTGGAATTCGTGGAACCGCTTGGCGGTACTAACAGAACAGGTAATCATAATTAGCACATTTTCACCTCGTATCAACACCACTTGCCGACAGCGGCCTACAATGTACTACGTATATTTGAAATTTCACTTTGTACAAGTCAGGGAATTGCGTTAACTGATTAGCAGTTGCTGTAAGAAGACGTTGCAGCTTTTAATTTTCCGGTCCTTATAAAGTCAATGCATTTTCTTCCTGCATTCTCCGAACTGCTTTCACTTGCAAAATCTCATCTATAGCTCCTTGACTGAATTCTTGATAAATGCAAGGAGAAATATTTTTGGATCAGGTCCGGATAAGCGTAAAGATGCTACAACTGCTTGTATTTGAAACCATCCAGTGGTTCAAGGGAATGAATGCAAAGGGCTTGTACTTGCTATAATTTAATTAATACTATTATGATCCTTTTAAACAGGAGAGCACGTGACATTGTACCGAGACAAGGACGTGGTTCAGAGATTCTACGAAGTATCCTGTCATCCAGACTACGTCAACCAACCATGTAAATTTATAGCTAGCTCCAAATTATCTCTATGCACGCAACAATACTCTTATACCTACGCCCTCATAGACCGTAACAGAGGTCATCGAGGTCTTGGAAAATCCTGGACGCTTGACTACATCAAGGTCAGGTCAGGTTGCGCCTGTGAAGTCACGCCCCAAAAGAGACGGAAACGACCACGGGAGTCGCAGTTTCGATATCAGTGAATCTCTCCCCCAACTTTCTCTCTCCTCTTGCAAGGATCTGAAAACTGAAAACATATTGTAGATACTATGAATGCAATTCGATGTTAAGACTATTAGGCTATGAAAGCCGGTAAATACTTACATTTACGCTATAGTACATATCACAATACAGTATCTCGTGCAAACAAGTTTAATCATAAGAAAAACGGAGGTGGAATTTCGCAAGCGTTGCCAATTTTTTCTACGTCCAAACTAAATTGTTTAAACTACAAATTTCATTATATTTTAAATTCCTTTACTTAAAAGCATATTTTCTCTTGCTGTTTACAATTAATCACGGACTGCAATTTCATTTAATTTCCTCTTAAATCCTCCAAGTCATAAACAGCATTACTTATGCACGTATGTTATGCTTCAGCGCATTAGTTTTAACTTCAGATAACGTGTGGATAGAAGGTTTCACATGCTGTAACATACATGGAACAGAGCGCAATTTACTGTAATTCTGAGATGGATAACGTCATCTTATTTATTTTTCACTACTGTGTATCAATTTTTTATACAAGAAAAAATTAATGCAGCTTTTTTGCGTTAACATTGAAAATGTTATTTGTTAGCTCTTTTTCCAAGAGCTCGTCTAACGTCGTCATGCTTTCCTCCTGCTTGAAAGCCCATACCGCGCGTCATCTTAATGTAATTTCCCGATGTTTAGGTTTCAAGTTCATCCAATTAATCTCTTTACTTCCGCCATCGTTTATAATACACAAGTTATTTAAGCAGAAAATAAAGTTATATACAAACCATGCTGCAATGCACTAAGAGCATGTTGTAAATCTGTATTTCATTTCTTCTGAATAGTGATCTCATATTTCGTAGAGTAGAGGGCGCAACTATCGAGGCAGTTATTTTAATGTATTTAATTTTAATGAATCATTTTTAAACAAGTATATGCAGACGTAATTACATTTAGATGTGTTTATGGATAAGAAGATAAAATCCTTAAACTATAATTACTATATCCAGCAAATTAATCTTCCGTGCCTGGAACTCTTCCAGGTCCGGTGCAATCGCAGCAAAGATTGATGGTGACCGTGATAAACTTCCATGTAGTTCTCAGAGTTTCCGGTAGAGAGACATCATCTTCTTCGCAGGTTGAAGTTTCTACTCCAGTATTTCGCTTTAGGATCTTGGTTTTGTAGCGACGAGGTTTGCACCGGTAAAATCCCCGGACACAAAACTTTGATTTGCATTCCGCAGTTCGGACGAACCGGGGATAATGATCTGCTCCCATGTCTTTCCATTCGTACTTGGTCTCACAAGTCCACGGTAGGACTCCATCTCCAGTTTCAGCGTTTCGCTTCTTCACCCAATGCTGCTGACGCTCTTCAAATCGCCGTTTCTTATCAAGTTCTTCGTGTGTAGCAGCCAAATATGATCGCTTCAGGCTTGTTCCTAGCAGTCCTCGTGTTGCTAAAAAATTTTCAAAATATTTTTATCATGCCATAGCAAATAGCAATTGTCTGCAATGAGCTATTCAAAAGAGTCCAGTTTTTGATGGGAATGAATCCTCATAAGTTCCAGTCCTATCGGCATTGGGGAAACGTGCACCAAACACGAGTGCAAAACAACAGACAACAAGACCACTTACCAATGGACGGCATGTCACAGTCCCGTTTTCTCACTCTCATATCACTTGGAACCATGACAGGATTACCGATAAAGGGCCCAACGGCCGGAACATCTTCTTCCGACTGAGCGTTTCCTGAAGATTGGATATCGATCCTCTCCAGAACATTATTTGGAGAATGCAATCGGAGCTCTCCGTTGTCTGTCACCTTTGCATGGATATTATCAAACAGTTCTTCACCGAAAGCTCCACTGGAAGTATGATATGCGACAAGGATGACGAAAATTGCCTGTAAAGGTTTAAAACCATAGTTGCAACAAATTTTAATTGTTGGTCAGATAATTCCGGGACAATATCCCACCTCTCAGAATATATACGCGAATTTTTAATGCTAACTTACAAATTTCGGTTTCACCATGACGAGAAAGTTACTCAAGGGCTGTGAGCCGTTTCTTCTTCCATGTCTTCCCATGATGGTGACTTAAATACTCCAGATGTTTTCAACAGATTTTTAATCTTCACCCTTCGGTTTCTGGAGAAGACTGTGAAAGATTTCTGGAACTACCGGGTATTTATGACAATTTTCTTCCCCTTCCCACAAATGTGGTTGATGTTGGCATTTTGCTTCATACCTCTGTCCAGTCAGTTTGTAATCAATACACATATCTTCCCATCTCTCCTCTCCCTCATTATGCTCCTTTGGCGGACTTGCTTTTGATTCAGCATTATAATGCATCTACCTTGTCCGTATTCTTCAGATATGAAACAGGGGGGAAGAGACGGGGATCACATTTAGAAGAACTAACCATGTAATATGTGAAAAAGTACATGAATATGCCCACACAGTGTCTGACATGTTAGTCGCTTGATTACCTCCCATTCCAAGCCGATGCCCAGTGTCTGTTCAGATTAGAAGAAATGTTCTCATTTCCTTCTACAAGGTTATTAGTTCCAGAAATAGTTTATCTTTTACGCATTTATTTCAAAGAGTCTTCGGTTTTCTTTCATGCAGATCTTCAGAATTCATTTCAATGCCGAAATTTTCTTTAAAACTCCTACGAATTGAAGCTCTTCTTGCCCCTAGGATCGTTCCAGTACTTTTTTTTCTGTAAATTGGCAATTCGAGTGTTGGTTTTTGATATTTTCAAAAATTTATTGCTACAAAACCGAAGAAAATCTTTGAGATAATAGCATTAAGTACATTAAAGTGAATATTTAAAGCCTACGTGTGCTACTCGAATTTATGGCAGCGCTGAATCCATTAACAGTAGCCTTCATGGAAAACGTCAAGTGTTTAAAACCGACTTCGAAATATATCATAATTTATATCGTATACACTGTCCACCTACGACCGTTTTAGATTGTCGTCTTAAAATGACGCTTACCGGCGGAAACCTCCTAGCACCATATACAATAAGTTAAAACTACAATTATAAGCATACAGTATTGGCAGTAACTGTTAAACGAATCCATCAAGGAATTTTGTCGCTATTCCTGTAGAAGAAAGCTCGAATATTTGTCATTTTCCAGTAAGATTAAAAATTTAAAAACATTTAAGTTTTCCTAATCGCTCAACAGCGTAACAGCTAAAACGTTTATAGCTAAACAAATATGCGCATTATATTTGCGACCATTAAATTTAAGTGAATCTAAAAAATGCGAATGTGATTGATTCAAAATCGCCTTCAAGAACATTACTAGCTGCTTCATGAGTATCAATTTGTTACAATTAGCCGTATTCTCAATGTGAACGGATCTTTTTTACTCTGATAATACAATGTTGAATTTGTGCTAAATCCTACAATTTCCAGATCATAAGTTCTAGGCGTTCTTATTTTCCTCTTGAAGTGTAACGACACAGGTGGGCTCTTGGATACTTCAAATAGATCATCTTCGTTTCCGGAAGCTATTACGTATCGCATCTGCTCCTAGAATTCACACAATCATACAAAATGTTACATAATGACACATGTCCACAATTTTTTCATCAAAACCCAACAGAGTATCTTTAATTGAACTAAGCGACTCTTCCCAATAACCACACATGTCCGACCCGGCATTCCAAAAATCCGTTACCCTGGCATTGAACAAGGTTAACTCTCACAGGGTCATCCAGTACATTCATTTCCTATCAGACTACTCAAGCGAATACCCTCAAACCAAAAATACGCAGTAACAGTCCCCCGTTCAACTCCCTGCATATGTTCTCTCCTTTTCTCAAGCTCCCCATACCTATTTTAAGTTACTATTATAGCAAGTGGAACAGACAGAGTCCCTGAGAGAGATTATCAATAGACTAAATAGGCTATAGATGAATTATAGACCCTATAACTCATCAGTATTAAAAAAAGCCGAGCAACAACTATCAAGATTCTGCAAATAGAGATACATTTCTTTTTCTAACATTCTTAGTAATCATCAATCGCCTACACCTTTTGCCTGGCCTCCGCTTCTGTGTAGACTTTCACTTCGTAGTATACATTTTCAAACACTGAAATCATTCACATCAGCTAGTGTAATTTCAATGGAGAATTCCAATCATCCGTCCACTAAGTCATCAAAGACAAATTTTCTAAGGCATGTAAAAGCTTCAAAGCTTCTCACTGACCATGAAAGTAACAGCTGGTTGTAGACGGACAATATGATATCTAGGTCTTGTATGATCCATAGGCACCATAAGTATGACTTGGTCATCTATTTCTTTATGATGCTTATCACCAGCAAAGCTCCCATGAATTCCAGTATTATGAAGGCTGCCTTCATTTGTGACGTTTTGCTCCAGCCGGGTAGATCTTCTGGACCGTCCACTTCGTCCTCCACTAGCCCCCACCTGAAATTATTCACACACCCACATGTACAATTTCAGCGATACTTCGTATGAATTTACGTAGGTGTTTCGACGAATCCGTGTTGCCTCAATCTGAGTATGTATTCCAGCTTTTTTACCTTGCATGAGAAGCATCCCTCTGTAGATATATATTTGTCAGTCCCTTCTGACGGATGAGCCGGGTCTTCAAGATCATACGCTCCGTATGCTGGAGGGGTTATTGTGGATAGACAGTGACCCTAAAACCATTTGTATTTTTAGAAACGTATTCAATAACACTATATTCCATATTTTCATATTCCTCGTTGATTTCCCACAGATGTTTCGTGTTTCCAAATACCTGGCCAATTCTGTGATATCCGTTGGGACAGCCACAAACGAATCCATCATTTCCATAAGAAGAGCATCCAAAGGCACACGGACTTCCCATACAATTGCTACTTAGCTGTGATATCAAAATTTTGCTTATAGGAACACAAGCGCTTTTAAGCTTCCGACCATTACATCATTGCATTTACAACTCTCTCTTACCTGAACACATATTAGGAGTAGATTGTCAAACTGATAGCCATCTGGACACTGACACCTGTAGCTACCGACAGTATTTTGACAATTAGCATTCCCACACGTATTTTGATTGCATTCATCGTCATCCACACATTGGTTGTAGTAATAGTGTTGGGTGTATCCATCAGGACAAGCACATCGGTAGCCTCCGACGACGTTCTGAAAGAGTCCCGGCAAAATTTTAGAAATTCAGTATTTCAGTATACCTATGAAGGAACTAAGTTTTCGTAGTGTAGAGCTATTGCATGTACCTGGCATCCATGCTGGCATCGGGAGTCGTCTGTGCATTCATCTGCATCCAAGCAAATTGTTCCACTAGGGTCCAGGGTAAATCCACGGGGACAAATACATTTGAAGCTACCCATCGTGTTCATGCATGTCCCAGGAGGTGGACACAACCCGGATTGTTCCGCGCATTCGTTCACATCTGTAATTATTTCAGCTCATAGGAATCACTACCAGATCTCGCATCATTTACAGAACAGATGGATAATATTGTTTTAAGAACATTGAGAACGAGTGACCCTTCCCTCCTCCAAAGACTTACCCACACAACGATCATCCACGTCAATAAATCCCTTGCTGCAAGCGCACTTGTAGCTACCCTGAGTGTTTACACACTCGTGCTGGCATCCGTGCCGACCCGTGGCACATTCATCAACGTCCCTGCAAGTGATCCCATCGCTGCTTAAAGTATAACCAGGTGGGCATGTACAAATGAAGCTTCCCTCTGTATTTTCACAACCCTTTTGGCACGGGCTTGGACTGAGATCGCATTCATTCACATCTGGAATAATTTGAGGATTACAAATATCAAATTCATTGTCTTGAGTACTTTGCCCAATCCGTAAAAGTGAATTTCCATCTCACTTACCGACACATCGAGTTCCACTCGCATCTGGCTTGTAGCCCTTGTTACAAATACATCTGTAAGATCCCATTGTGTTGATACAAGTTCCGTGTCGGCATAAGTCAGATGAGATTGCACATTCGTCAATATCTACAACACATCACTTCAATTAAATAATGTCCCACCAAAAGTGCTGGATTGAAATAATTAGTAACAACGGTTTTAAATCCTTTAGAGATCCTATGTTAAAACATGGAATCTTTACCTGGCTTCTCAAAGTCATTGTCAATAGAACTACATAATTCGTTATAAGCTTGAGATCCCTGACGCGGACAATGTTCACAACGAGGTCCCCATGCAGCGCCGATAGTACAGCAGCATATAGCTTTGGTTGTCGGCGTTGATGATGATGCCGCAGATTTGATGCATTGTCCCCCAATCAGTTGCCGATAACAGTTTCCTTCTCTTCGATCTAGATTTTGCAATTACATGAACATAGACATCGAGTTAGCCAAATTATCGACTTCAGACAAACGCAATCAGGCATGTTTAGATTATTTGTAAATGATATCTTCTTTGACAATTTACCAATGCACTTTGTGCGATCCGGTGAAAGTTCAAATCCAGGTGCGCAATCACAGGTGAAAGATCCTTGAGTGTTGACGCACCTTCCGTTCTGGCAAATATTCGGCACCGTTCTACATTCGTTAATATCACGGCAATCATCACCGGATCCGATCTAAAATTACAAAATTGTACTGGAATTCTGTTTTTTGTAGTCTTTCCCTAAGTCCGTTTTCTTCAAAATCTCACTTGATCATATCCTTCTGGACAGACACACATGAACGATCCAATAAGATTTTTGCACTGAAATTTGCAATTATTGGCAGGAGTCACGCATTCATCAACATCATTACAATGCTTCCCATCTGGTGCCAGAGCATATCCATAAGGGCAGGCACATTTGTAGGATCCTATTGTGTTGTGACACCGGAAAGCACATTGGTGGCTTCGTTCTCTACATTCATCAATATCTTCGCAAGTTTGCATCGGACCGGGAGCAAATCCATCAGCGCAGTTACATTCAAAGCTACCGTCCACATTGGCACATGTTCCATTGCCACAAACATTATTTACAAGGCATTCGTTATCGTCTGAATAGAAACATTAATAATTAATTATCTTCTCTAGCTTTAGCGCTTTTCCGTAATGATATAAACCGAATCCCTCCAGCAGACTTACCAATACATTTCTTCCCCGTAGGGTCCAAAACAAACCCATGCGGGCATTCGCATCGGAAAGATCCGTCAGTATTTATACATTCCCCTCCCTCGCAAACATCTAGCATTATAGCACACTCATCTAAATCTTGCCCCACTTCATCCCTGCCCAACCCATCGGGACAAAGTTTTCCAAATTCTCCTAAAATAGTTTTTAATTTGTACAAATATACAATTCTTGCTTCAATATAAATATTCGCTATTTTAATATTTGTAAATGTGCAGTAATCTGCACATAAAAATAGCCGTACTGCTTCCAGCCGGAGGACAAGCATCACAGGAAGATCCCCAAGCCTTTCCTCCAGTGCAGCAGCAAGTCATCCTGCTCACGTAACCTCTTCTCGGCTTGGAACAAACTCCCCGGGTCGGATCTCCCGTTACGGCAAAATCTAAATCACAAAACGGGTATCTTTACGATCAACTACACAATTCTTCAACTATGCAAAGCAAACTACTGCAAGTCAAAGTATATAATTCTAATTCTGTATTACTTCTAGTCACGGTATCGTAGCATAAATCCTGTCTCATATCAACACATCTTTTTCCGTCTGGACTTAGCACATAATTCTCTGGACAAACGCAAAGGAAGCTTCCATCCGTGTTAATGCACTGCCCATCTGTGCAGAGATTTTGGTTGACGGCACACTCGTTTATATCTAGAAAACAGTAGCAGATGTGTTAATAACTGGACAAAGCCCATTGCCTTCATTTCATATTGATTCTTAACTCCACATTCTTATTCATATTGTCATTCTTCTCATTCATATTTTCTCAAACGTATCACCTCTGCAGAACTTTCCATCCTGTGTCAATTCAAAACCGCTTGGGCACGAGCACATGTACGATCCCATGATATTTTGGCAGATTCCAGGTGCTGGACAAGTGTTTGGGACCTCTTCACATTCGTTTACATCCCTGCAATTGTGCCCATCGGCTGTCAACACATAGCCATCTGCACATTGACAAGTGAAGGACCCCACAGTGTTTTTGCATCGCCCGTTCCTACATGCTCCCAACATCATTCCGCACTCATCCATATCTTCGCAATCGTTATTTGGACTAAGCTTGAAACCTCCATGGCACATGCACTTGTAAGATCCAAGAGTGTTGATGCAGGTTCCGTTGTTACAAATATTCGGGTTTCGTCCGCATTCATCAATGTCAATACATGAGTCTCGTGTTGGAGTCAAAGTGAAACCGTTCCTACAGCTGCAGCGGAAGCTTCCCTGAAGATTGTGACACTCGCCATAAGCACAAACTCCTGGTCTTTCGATACATTCGTTAATGTCTGTAAACGGTAAACAAAAGAAATATACAAAATATTATTTATGAGCAGTTTACAAACGTCCTTGAATCTTTGGTTCGAACATACCTTGGCATCCACGCTGACTATGATCAAGCCTGTACCCTTCAGGGCATCGACATTCAAAACTTCCGGGAATATTAAGGCACTGAGCGTTTCCGTGACACGGTCCAGGACTCCGACTGCATTCGTTGTCATCAACGCAAGAATGTGTTTCATCATCGTAAATGTACCCTCGGAAGCACTCACATCTGAAGGATGTGGGAGTATTAATGCAAATACCGTTCCTGCACATTCCCGGCATCATGGCACACTCATCAATTTCTTCTGGTTGTTTAGTTATCGGGTTTACAATTTGACCAGGTTGAGGGCCACAAAGAGCAACGTAGTCGGCTAATAGTAGTTGGAAAGCAATTACGTACATTATTTATCTGTATTTTAACCACCGTATCATTATAACTACTGATAAACATTCAAGTAACAACGGAACTTACGCGAAGATGTTCTGGGACAAGGAGTACAGTTATCTCCCCAAGCAGCTCCCATAGAGCAACAGCAAAGCATTCGAGTTTGCCTCTGAGCCATAGGTTGAGAACATTTCAGTTCAGTAGAATTGAATTCCATGTAGCAATATTCTTTTCGCATATCCACGCATTCACCTGTATTCAAATTCTCAATTAACATGACTTTTCTCATGGACACCATAAACAGGTGGAATAGGTTGCTTACGTCCATTAGGTAGCAGCATATACCCCTCCGGGCAGATACAATGATATCCTCCGTTTTCGTTTACACATTCGCCAACGCCACAAGTTCCAGGAGTTTCAATACATTCATTGATATCTGTAAAAACAAGAAGAATGAAAGGACCACAACTCAAGTCTAACGTTTTTTTTACATTACACTAACGTAGAAAACAAAAACAGTCTCCACACTTACCTACACACATAGCCTTGGATGCATCTAACCGATATCCAGGATCACAGGTGCACATAAAGCTTCCGAAAGTATTTGTACATTTTCCATGTTCACAAATGTGGCTCATCGCACATTCATCAATATCCTCCAGAACTACCTAGTCCGTATTCAAAAATATTTAGCACGATGTCATTACGATAGAAATAAGTAACATTTAAATTTCTCAAATTGAAAATAAACGCATACCGTATCAGGATTAGGTTTGAATCCCGGTCCTCCTGGACAAAGTACATTGTGTTCATCAGATCCAGGCGCTGGGCAGGATTCACAAAGAGGTCCCCATGCAGTTCCAGAAGAGCAACAACAAGCCGCGCGGGTCATGAGTTCTCCTAAAGGTCGAGCGCATTCCCTTCTGCCTCCAAAAGGATTTCGTCTTCCGGATCTTGCAGCGATGTCTTCTCCAGCATCAATGTAGCAATTACTCTTGCGCCTATCTGGAAATTATCAATACCGATCACTTGGTCAACTCAAGCGCTTTTACTTCCTCCAGCTCATTTATAAGGCAAAACTTTATCACATAATTCTTACCAACACAGGCATTCCCGGCTTCCGTTAGTTCATAATTCGGTGGACACTGGCAGGTATAGCTTCCTTGAGTATTGATGCACGTTCCGAATTGACAAGAATGTGGGTTGTCACATTCATTAATATCCGTACAATTACCTACGTTTGAAGATACAAAAGTCATTATATGATTTTTCAAACTTAAATGATGGAGTTTCCAAGCCTGTTTTGGGTTTCATACCTCCAGTTTGATCCAGCTGGTATCCTTTATTACAGTTACACCTGAACATGCCATGAATGTTTTCGCATTTGCCAAAAATGCATAGCTGCGAGAAGAGACTACATTCATCGATGTCTAAAACAATCATGCGTTAATGTATCACCTTCATTATTTAAACTGTGCATAACTATCTCCAGTAATTGTTCTCAAGTACATTTCAACGCTATTCCCTTCTTACCAACACACTGCTTATCATCATTTTCCTTTGTGGAGAATCCCATGTCACAGTCACATCTGAAAGTACCAGGGCTATTTAAGCATTGCCCATTTTCGCAAAGGTTTGGATTGTTGGAACACTCGTCAATGTCTGTACAAGTGTATCCATCCCCCTCAAACCCGGCATCGCATCCACACTGAAAACCCGATCCAAATCATAATACCATAAACGTCAGATTCCCATTAATTCATCTTATCATTTCCCTTCATCAACCTAGCTACGTCTTACTCTAAAAGATCCTTCTGTGTTGATACAGTGTGCATCAGCATGACAACCGCCATTGTTCACTTGACATTCATTGATATCCCGGCAACTGAGCCCGTCTCCGGTGAACCCCTCACGACACCGACACTCGTATGACCCCTACCAAACAAACATCATTATTTCGTGTCATCCCAACAATCCCCTCATCATCCAAGTCCATTGAACCTCATTACTCAATGACAGATAAGAACACGTTTTCACTCTAAATGTCACCCGTGATTAACTTTCCCCACTCTCTTCCATCGATTCCACCTCTCCTTCTCTCACCTCAGTGTTCACACATTCCGCATTTGGATTGCACGCAAAATTCCCTAACGCGCATTCGTCCTCGTCTGAACATCCGGGTCCTAGCTCAGGTTGAACGGAGAATCCATCATCGCAACGGCACATGAATGACCCCAAAGTATTCTCACAGCTTCCAGGGCCACAGATGTCTTGATTGGCTCGGCATTCATCGATATCTGCAAATAAACCAAGGAATGAGCTTTTATACAACAATCCGTCGCTACTAGGAGCTTGACTTTTGGGCCTATTCGCTACTTAAACTGGTGGTAATACACCGACAAAATTTAAAATTTTCCATTAATTTCAAACGTCAAAATTTAAACTCATCAAATTTATACAATTGAAATTTGATTTTAATTTTAAAGTTTAATCCCTGTTTTTTACCGCCAAATAAATAGATTCAATCAAGTTCAAAGGTCAAATAAAAATACCCAAGCAAGTAGATCCATCGGGAGAAGGCATGAGTCCATCGCTACATTCGCACTGATATCCTCCCGGGCTGTTAGTACATTTACCACCGTTACAAACCCGGGTATTATCCCTGCATTCGTCAACGTCCGTGCATGTTTTTCCATCCATGAGTAGCGTGTAGCCAGGATGACAAGCACAAGAGTAACTTCCTGGAGTGTTCATACAGACTGAATCGCATCCACCGTTATCAACAGCGCATTCATCGATATCTGAAAAAAATATTTTTTGCAATCAAAATGGACATCAGTTCTGGAAATACTGGTTCTACCTTTTTCAGTTGGAGACTGACTTACCCTCACAATGTGCTCTATTACTTCCAATTTGCTGATACCCATCGTTACAAACGCACTGGTAGGTGCCCATCATATTTTCGCAAACTCCATTGGAACAGATACCACTTGTCCTAGAACATTCATCGATATCCTTGCATTCTCGTTTATTCGGTGCAAGTTCCAAGCCAGGGGGACAATCACACCGATAACTCCCAGGCACATTGACACAACGTCCCCCACGACACAATCCAGGCGTTTGTCTGCATTCATCGATATCCATACAAGTTTGCATCATCATCGTTGATTCAAAGCCTTCTTCGCAAATACAAGTAAAGCTCCCCGGTATATTTTGGCAAGTTCCATTTCCGCAAACTCCAGCCATAATAGAACATTCATCAATATCTACAACATAGACAAAATTCCATCAAAGGTCATTACTTTAATCTTCACACTTGATGCATCCAGGACGAAATCATTCCCACATTCTTACCAATGCACTTGATCCCATCTTCATCCAGTGCAAACCCTTGATTACACCTGCACGTATAGGATCCTACAGTATTTCGACAACGTCCGTTTTCGCACAGTCCAGGAATGAGGACACATTCATTGATTTCCTTTCTCGGACATAATTGTCCATAAACCTCGGAACCAGGTCTAGGACACGACAAGCATTCTCTTCCCCATGCACGTCCCACAGAGCAACAACAATCAGCTCTTAGGTAAGTTCCTTCCAGAGGTTTGGAGCATTGCCCATGTTTGGACTGCATGTAACATAGTTCTTCCCTCCTGTCAACACATCTCGTTTCTCCAGCTTCCAGTTCCAGCCCCGGTGGACACCTTTAATCAAAAAAAGGATCCTTATAGGGCACGTCTTGCAAAATAACTCATCGCACCACATTCCATTCACAAATTCTCTTCCTCATTCCAAAATCCCAACAACTCACGTGCAGGTGAAGGATCCTTCTGTATTAACGCAAGTTCCACCTCCCTGACAGATTCCGGGGTTGAGATCACATTCGTTGATATCCGAGCAAGTTTTACCGTCCAGCTGTATCAAAGTAATACTCCATCCATCACTTCCGTCATGGTCAGTTACAATGAAGGTTTTAATGAAATCCTTATTTTTTACACTCCGTCCCTCACCTTTGTGTAACCAGGTTGACACTCACACAATCTTGGATCGCATACCTCACAAGGGCTGCCCCATGCCTTACCAATAGAGCAACAGCATTCTGAGCGGAGCATCGGTCGTTTTAAATTACCTTCACATTTACCCCCAACTGCTTTCGTCCAGCAAGATCCCCTCCTATTATCTGTGTAATGACACTTTCAATTTCATTATCCCATCTTATTTTGCGACCATATTAAGAAACAGCCGTAGTTGACTAAATCAAATCCTGTCTTCCAACATCTCTTACCAACACAAAGTCTTCCAGAAGTGTCCAAAACATATCCATCGTTGCATTCACATCGGAACGATCCCAGTGTATTGATACACCGTCCGTTAGCACAAGTATTCAGGCTCTCGTCCCTACATTCGTCGATATCTTGGCAAACTTGACTCCGCTGATCGTACTGAGTTCCCGTAGGACAAATACACTGCAACGGAAAGTTTTCTCATTCAAACAAATGTCCTTTAAAAAACGAATTATAACTGATCAAGTTCTTACCTGAAAGCTTCCAGGTGTGTTCCTACACTGACCACCTCCACAAAGCAGCGAATCAATTTCGCATTCATTCACATCACTGCAAAATTTGCCAGTCGGATCTACCTGGTATCCATGATCACAAATGCACCGATATCCTCCAATTAAGTTTTCACATGCTCCATTAACGCAAATGTTAGGATTAGTTGTGCATTCGTTGACGTCTGAAAATGATTCCAATTTCAACTTGTAGTTCTTCCAACCATACAAATTCCTCACAAAATTGTCACCACCCTTCCCCATATCTGTTTATAACATACCTATTCCATTATGTGTCATTCCAGCTCCATGTGGACAGAGGAGATCGAAATCCGCGGATCCCGGCATAGGGCAAGGTCTGCAAGGAGTGCCCCAGCCCATGGGCCGCCCGAGCGCCACCGTGCAGCAGCAGCAAGTAGACCTTGGAACAGGAGAGTTGGAAGCGCCAGTACATTGTCCATTCTCATACGAAGCATAACACAAGTCTCGTTGAGTGTCTGTAAAGTTTACACAAGGTCAAGCTTGTAACATAGTTTCACTCATTCCCGATAACCGATAACCCTGGCCTCCTTTCACACTATTACGCTATGCCTTGCTTACCCAATGTCCCACAATCAGAAAACACTCCCAATTGCCCTTAATACGATATCAGAATGAATGGTAATTATATTTGCAGAAGCAAAACTTGTTAAACCAACCTAAACAGCTTCTTCCATCTGGCCCAATTGTAAATCCTGGAAGACATTCGCACTTGAAGCTTCCATCTGTATTAACACACCGTCCTCCTTCACATGGCAGTTGGTCACATTCATTCACATCTACATTAAAAATCTTATGTAAACGACTTGTGTGCAATTCGCGTCTTTAGCTATATCGAATTCAACTTTCCAGTTGAATTCTAATTACATCACTTTCATCATCTTCCTTTTCTTTATTCACCAGGAGGGGCACTTACCAATACAACTCTTCCCACTCGGTCCGAGCTTGTATCCAGGATTGCAAACACACTTAAAGGATCCATCCATATTGACACACCGCCCATTCTCACACATTCCAGTCCCCGAACATTCGTCTTTATCTACACAGAAGGCTTGATCCGTGGAGGATGTGAATCCGTCATTACATTTACAAGTATAAGAGCCGGGAGTGTTTTCACATCTTCCAGACAAACAAATCCTGGGGTTTTCATAACACTCGTCAAAATCTGCGCCACAAATCAAAAGAATACAATGTACAAACTACAAGCATCATGCTCTTTACCAACAACATCCTTGAGTCATCCCCTCCCACCCCTAAGGGCCTTCACCCCCTTCCCCTTTACTTACCGATACAAGCATGTCCAGTGGGTGACAAAATATATCCATCTTTGCATTGACACTTGAAAGATCCGTCCATGTTAATGCAAATCCCATTAGCGCACATCCCAGTCTCGCTGCATTCATCATGATCTGTTTAATTTTTTAAAGTGACTTGACTGATAATTCCCTTCATACTAATTTGAAAACTAAAATCCTCTAGCAAACACATCAAGCCTTTTCTGTAGACCAATCCCTTACCAATACAGAAGCGTCCGTCTGACGAGACATCAAAGCCCGTTGGACAGAGACACTGGAAGCTTCCTGGGGTATTAACGCATCTTCCTCCTTGACAAAGTCCAGTCTGAAGCCGACACTCGTCAATGTCCTCACAAGGAGCCATTGGGGATCGTTGACTGTATCCAGGATTGCACTCACATTTGTATCCATCAGGAATGTCAATACACCGGCCGTTCCCACAAATATCCGGTCGTAGTCCACATTCGTCCACTTTCGTTATAGGCCCCGGCTCCACGCAGAGTTCCTTGTAGGATGCTGAAAATCCAGGCATTTCCCACTCAAAATCCTGCAATTTCTCCGGATGGTCCTTCGACGTTCCCTCGTTAAAACCTTAATCATTAACCTACCTGTTTCAGTAGAAGGGCACATTTCGCAATTGTTCTCATCGCCCCAGCCCTTTCCCATATTGACCCCACAGCAACAGTCTCTTTTGGTCAATCTCACCGAAAGCTTTCCTCGACATATGCCCCGCAGAACCGAAGTAAAACAATTCCCTTGTCTAGCATCTATCAACAAATCATTTCATCATTAACTTTAGATAATTAGTTTCTGAAATTTCCGCAAACTTACTGTAATTCTCCGGACCCTTCTGACCTGTACTTACCGATACAAACCCTGCGATCCTGGGACGGTATGAATCCTCGATCACAAATACAGTAATATCCTTCATCCGTATTCACACATCTTCCATTAGAGCAGATTCCCGGATTAAGGCACTCATTTTCATCTTCACACGGCCCAGACGCTCCATCCCTTGGTTTCTGTCCAGGTGGGCATTCGCACCTGAAGCTCCCAGGTGTGTTAATGCACTTACCCCCTTCGCAAAGATTCGGTATGGCTTCACACTCGTCTACGTCAATACACTGTCCAGAATGTATATTTTTCAAATGTCCAGTTTCGCAATCCAGTTGAGATGGACACGGTTCACAGGGATGACCCCAGGCCTTGCCGACAGTAGCACAGCAAAGCTGTCTAGTGCACACCACACCTTGCAGTTGACCTCCGCAAGTGTTCCCCGTAATCTTCGTGTAACAAGGCCCCGTTCTGTAATCTGTTTACATTCATTAACTTGGCAAACATTCTTTACCCAAATCCCTAATCATTTCCAGTCTCCATAAAAGGCACCCAACTCACCTTTCTCCTCAATCACCATAAATCAAACACTTACAAGAGGAGGGGAGGAGGAATCTTCCCATATAATGTTATTATTATTTACTATCCTCTTTTCCTCCATAAAATCCTACCTCTTCCTGCCCATAATCGAATTACTTACTAACTTCTTTAAACAAAGACACAGCTTCCTAACAGCTATTCAATCAAATCTATATCATATTCTTCTATCCACATGCAAGCTATACCAAAGCAGAATTTTCCTCACGACCAGTATTAGGAGCGTTGTGAGGAAGTCCAGTAATTCAACTCCCCAATCCATAATCCGTGCATATTCATCAAGTCGTTGACAGTGAAAGAAAGGAACGAATTTCGTTTAAAACAAAGAAAATGCCATGAATGAAAATTGAGAAGATGGTAAAAAAAATGAGCGGGAGTTCCTCCTCTCTTCCAGACTAAAGGCTAATGCAGTTACACGCTATGCAACATCAATTAATTCCTGTAACTTAATACTCAGCTGATCTTGTTTCCTAATTTTTAAGCATGCAAGTTCAATCACCCTAAAGATTCCATTCCACGCTTACGTAACCTGTCGCCATTAATCCCGTCCATCCAACCATTAATTCCCCACCACATAATCTTAACTCTCCCGCCCACACCTCATTAAATCCAAATCATTTCCCACTTAATCTGGACCTAGTTATTCTATCAACCATTGCTCTCTCATCATCCATTGGATTGCAATATTGCCTTGCTTATGTGGGCTGAATAATATTTTACAGTCCTGGTTTCATTTTCTCTTCGATCATCGCTCCTCTCTTCCGCAGAATTTATAAAATAAGGAGCAATTACAATTCAGTTCAACCACTCACACACAAAGCACATACAGAAACAGATGCATCACACCGTGCAAAACATTTGCAAAATCCCTAGTTAAAAACCTCATCAACACTCAAACGCGATACGATTTTTTTTCAGCCTGACTCTTATTTACTGTGCATTAACTACTTAGTCGCTGACGTAATCAGTCATTTGCTCTACCACTACATTCCTAAACTGTTCCTATTTAAATTGATAAACGGCTAACTATATTCATTTTAAGTTTAACACACATTCACTCGATAATTTTAACTACCTCAATTGATGCCTTTTGCAGTTAACTAATACACTTATATTAGATACAGTATTAACCCTGCACTATTCAATGCCATTTAGCCGTAATAGAGAATCGTTTAAATTTTCTAACCTGCTTCACAACGGCGTCCAGTGAATCCATAAACACAAGCGCAGCGATCGGGGCCAATGCAGCGCCCTCCGTTAAGGCAAGGTTCGCGACACACCGCTAAATATGCAAATTGAAATTATCATTGGTGTTTATACTTTGACTTTACCATTATCATATTTTTGTCTAGTTTCCAACAAAACTTAATCACAGATCAGACAATACTTCAATACACTTACGTTCCGCACAATATTCACCCTGGTAGCCGGTTCTGCAAACACATTTCCCATTTATGCAACTCCCTCCATTCAGACAAGGTATTTGACAATCTCTTCCGTTGCCGTTACCATTTCCATTCCCGTTACCATTACCATTTCCAGAGTTGCCAGGTAATCCGGGTATTCCAGAACCGATTCCTGGAAAACCAGGTCTTCCGTGAGAATCTGCAAACGAACAGTATTACTTCATTAAGCATTTACAAGTAAGCAATTTGTTTCAAGGCAAATTTCGCACGCATGATTTTCCCTTCCTTGTGTACATTAATTTAGAAAATTAGGGCCATTACACATTACCTCTATCCCTGTAGCCATTCCCGGAGCATGCTGGAGCTACAGATCCTCCTTCGCAAAGGCAAAGATTTGGTTTCACGCACCGGCCAGCTCCACATGGTCTTGTACAAATTGCTGAGAAACAAAAACTCCATGTTACTTTCTTACTTTCCCAGGTTCAGTCTCTCTGTTTGAATTCCAAAAGAGGATAGTATAAATTGTGCATATTAAATTATCTCCTTACGAATGACACAAAGTCCTGTATGGGGTCGCTGAGTCCAGCCAGGACAGCAATAGTTCCGGAATCGTGACCGGCATACATTTGGCCTGTTTGTGAAAATTCATAGCGTTAAAATCTCACGTTAGTCACATGCTTTACTACTCACAATCACCCCGTAGAGCAACTTGCTTTCCAGACGCTGAAAACTGTCATTATGGCGACGCCTATTTTATGAATGAATTAATTCGAAAGGGATTTTTAATAGTTTAATAACCCTTTGTGCAAGAAAAGATATTAGTTATGCAATTTGATCTTTAAATAGGTTGCACACCAAAGCTGTTACGGTGATTGCCGAGCATAAAATCAGCACTGCATCTTTGCTTCGTAAGCATCTGTTATCACGTAGAGAGAGGACATATATTTAATGCAAGAAAACGAAAATAAGTAATAGTCTTCACATTATCTTTACAGGATTCTTCCTCCAGAAGTGTTATAGAAAACACTCTTCGCTGTCTTCCCTCCCGTCTTGTATCCCTGCATCTCATCCACACATATCCCGCATCTTGTCCTACTTATTTCATCTCCTCCTCTTCTTCTTCTATCATCTCTCACGTTTCTTCCTAGCCCGCATATCAAAATATTGTGCCAGCCTTCAAAGAGCTTAGCTTTCAGGGAATGCGATTAATCAAAACCCAAAGCGTTTCACGCTCATCGCCCCCTCAATCTTCAATAATTCAGAGCTTCTGAATTGAATCCATTCCTACTACACTACAACTAGGGCCAACCTTTCCTCATCATTATGTAATGTAGGGATCTCTCCAACAACACTCTCGATTCTCTCATCAATCTAATAAGATCCGGAAGTTGCGTAACGCCATCTTCAAAAAAACAACCACTTTTCAAAACAGTCAAAACACGCGGCAATACAATCTCATACCTCTCTACGACTCCCGTTTTTCTTTCTTCCCATTACTCCAACCCGGACCGGTATACAAACTGTTATATATATCAGTAGTACCCAGGATGAATCCTCTATTTAAATTATTCGCTATTTTTAAAACATCCTCCTTCCACAATTCACTATCGTCATCTTCATCTCCATCAGCCGCCACAGCATAATCTTACACTCGATTCCAATCCTTAACTCCGTCACCATCCTTCTCTTTGTCCTCTTTATTTACATTTATAGTCCATGAAATTCGTCATCCTTCTCCTTTAGAAAGGTTATAACGTCTCTCCGTCTACTAAACTTCCCCCGCCTGCTCACCTTTCAATAAGTTCATCAACCCCTCTGCCTAATTGAATCTATAATTTTTATAAATCTTTTTATAGTATAATTTTCTCAATGACCCGATATTTCCCAGAATCTCGCCAGGCTCAGCTTCCTCATCGTGAAGCAATACTACAGTTACGCGGAAGAAGAGATGAGAGATTGGTGATTAAAGTATTTCGAACATATTGACTACCATTAACATCCAGTTCATCCATGGAAACTCAATCAGAAACGCTTCTAAAAGCGTTTCCGAGTCTCAAGAAGTAACGATTTCTCTTGACATGGACTTGGGCTTAGCGTTTAGCTGCGACTGCGAGAATCCCGATGCCCCGTAAACTTATACTGTACTTCGTTACGCCGTTATAACAGAACAGGAAGCAACATCTACGTAAATTATCTAAAAGCAACTATTTTTACCGGGAATGGTAGTAGACCCATTCCAAAGAGTTTCCCACGTGAGCAATTATAATCCTCCTGAAGAACATAAGTCATCCGATTTTCGCGCATACATCCCATCTTCCTCTTCGCTTCGCTACTCCACCATGCAATGCATCTTCCACAGCTATTTTGAGAATTTCAAATATTCTCGCCTTCCAAAGAATCTTCCAGAGATCTTTTTCCTTCCAAGGATTGTCGCAGAGTTAATAATTTTGTATCCAACTCTCTTCTTTTCTCTTCTCTCAGAATTTCCCCAAGGTTTACCTCAAGGGAAGTCAAGACAAGCGAGTAAAAACCCTCCAGCTCTTAACATAGTCCAGGTCAATCTGACTCTTGAAAACAAGAATTGACACCAGGACTTTGTAGAACCCTTTAATCCTTTTCCGAACTTATTCCCGAGATCAGGCGAGATCTCCTATAAGTTGCTAGAGAACCTATTTTGGAAACCAAGGGACTACGTGTGTGTGTTTGTCCTTCAAGAATGAGTCCCTTGAGAAGCCTGGAAGGAGATGATGGCGATGAAGTAATTTGAGACGGAAACCAAAAAACATGCATCTCGCATCTCCTTCTGAGACAGAAACGACTACATTCCTCATTTCTTCCTGTCCTTGCGGTTACCAGCTCTGATGATCATCATATCCCAAAATCCCATGCAAGTAGTGAAAACAAACAACCCACAAATCTTCCTCATCTTATTCCCCCCTCTCATCTTTAAAATTTAAACCACAAACCGCTACACAAGTTTCACACTCCACACACGACCCGCTCCTCAACTTATGCCTCCGCTACTATCCCATCCTCTTTTCTTTTAACTAACCATGAAACACACAGAACCATCATTTTCTCCTCAAAATTTTCAAGCCAACGCCTTCCTAAGTAAAAGCCCTCTTCAAATTCACACCCCACTTAATTACAACGTAACGCATGTTTTAAAATTCCCTTTTTCTCTATCATAACATGTAGTTTTCCCTCTGACGACGCAACTCAAGTATTGACCCTGACATATATACATACCATTTTAAGGCTTTTCTATCATTTTGATTCGTTTCCCTGCCATCTCCCAATATTCCAATGCCTCAATAACAAATAATCATAAACCGCAACAATGATTCGATTCCTTCAGATCCGCAAAGTTAAAAGCAGCCCCACTTCCGCTTGACCCCTTGATTGGCACCACGACCGACCATTTAAGGCAAGGTTGCCAGCAGAACTCCCCTGCATAAGGCCCATCCGTTCTTCCAGAAATTCGGATATAATTGACCAATCTTTTTGACTCTGATTATTCCTTTGAAAGCTTAGGCCAAGCGGATTGTGCCTCTAAGCACTGTCAAATTAGGGTTGGACCTGTCAATTTCCACCTGATATCATCCATCTAATCTGATTCCCAAAGCCTCTTTTCTTCACCATCCATCCCATAGATGCTACATTCCTTCAAAATCTAGATCAAAAGTTCATGTCGTACGCCATCGGATTTCCAGACCGTATCCGGTCATAGTGCACACACGGAATCACACTCCCCCCTGTCACACGACCCTCTGCCTCCAATGCGTCTTTTGACTTGACTACCCGGCTTCGCACTTGGGCGTTTGGAAATGTACTCCTGCGTGGCCACTTTAGGGAGTATGATAGATGTCAACACTTTAAGCATTTTTAAGCGAGGGGTATTGGACAAAAAAGCGGAGGGCGACCAGCGTCCGTGGTACTAGAAATGTGCTATGCGAAAACGGGCATTTTGGGCGTTTCATGGCTTTTTGCACTACAATGAGAGGGGCATCGAATTGAACGGTTTTAGAGGCGTTTGATGCCCGTTTAGGTCGCCATAAATCTTGCGAATTTGCATATTGTGACCGAGCCACGCCGTTAAATGGGGTCACGCGGTTGATCATTGTATGATGCATGTTGGGCGCTTACTAATTACAGGTGAGGTATTACTGATTGCAGGTACACGCATAATTAGTTTGGTTCGTTTTTAATGAACCCTGTAGTGAAAAACATTACAATTGTGGTAAAATACATACGGTAATAACATTTGCATGGTACACCCATGTTAATTAGTCCCTGGCACATATAAAGTTTTGTAGGAAAAGTAAATAACAATAATTTAGTTCATTGGCATGAACATAACTGTAAATATAATAATACATGCATGTCTTAAAAATGTAGGAATGCTAGCTCGAAAATTAAAAACTGTTACAACTATTGAATTTACACATTGGAAAACATTAGCACAGTACATTATGCTTAACATGCAAACAAACGTAACAGCAATGTTACAGCATGTAATACACATTTAACCTAATCATGTTCCTCATCATCGTGAATATCGGATTCAAATGTTGTGTCGTTATCGCTGTCGTCGTCGTTGGCTTCACCGTTTTCATCGGAATTTGTAACACTAGGCGACATATTAGATTGCATCTTTTCCCAGTCCTTGCGGAGGTCTTCGAGCGCCTTGCGGATAGCGGTTCCACTCTGGATGCGGACGATAGATTCGTTATTCCCACGAAGCTTTTTATGAAGGAATGCTGGAAACATATCAACATGAGAATAAATTAATCCGTCCGCACTCTGTTATGAATCCACATGATCAAGAATTGCACAGTTGAGCAAAACTTACCGCGTAGAATGTTGCGGTCCTCTTCTGGCAACGAAGCGGCGTTGGGATGTAGAGCGGGCTTCTTAACGTGGTTGGCGTTAAGGAAAAAATCCCCTACGATAGATAGTTGCTGCTTGTACTTGTACAGCAGAATTTTCTTAACGCAGGTTCGAAGCACTTGGCAAGCGTTCAGTTTGTTTACCAAGCTTGCAGGCATCATAAAGTCAACTTCGGTAAGACTGTCATCCTGGTATGAGCACAGAACCTGTAAATAAACAAATAGAATCAAAGATTATGAAGCTTGCGTTGAATCGTTATGATATACTTGTACATGAGCGATCATTTCCGGAACGAAACATATTTCTTGTGCATACTACAAATAGGACTTACTTCCATCGGTTCCTGTAAGCTTGGTGACGATGCTGCTGTAGTGGATGCTGAGTTTATGGTAGGCGTTGTATTAAGTAGAGCTTCGATCTTCAACATAGCTGTTAAAATCAATAGTTCAAAGGTTGATGAAAGCAACTATAACATGAAATTGTTCATATTATCTTCTGAAAGAAATAATCGGATAGCTAACTTTTTTCATTTGCTTGCACCAGTTGTTTGAGTCGGTCCAGAGTAGACTTAGGAATTGTAATCATGTCTTCAGAACGCGATGAACTTGTCGGCGTGTCTCGGCCACCAAACTGTTGGTCCTGCAGCGTAATGCATTAGTTTGACATTTATCAAAATTAAAAAAACAAACAATTTTTGTGTCAAACGTATGATGCTTTGAACCTCAAGGATGTTTTCTACGTCTATAGATAGGGCATTGTCATCAACGAGTGGAACATGTGGCGCCGTGTTTCTCTAAAACATGAATGAACGAAATCATGCACTATAACGATGTTACAGTGTTAAAAGTATTCATGTAATACGTACCGATACAGATGTTTCGCTTATATTAGTGGGCTTTGGTAGCGTGGTCGTCAAAGGTTCAGATATGTTCCCCTCTGCTTGCTGTTTAGAAACTTCATCCGATGTAACAGTTGCAGTGGGTGGCTTGATATCAAACATGAACAATAAAAATCATAACCTTAACATATTAAGCAATTATAAGTAACAGTATCTCACAGGATAACTGGACCCACTGTTATTTTCATAGGAAGAAGTCCATGGAAGCGACATACGATGCTAGAAAAAATAAAAGGTTAAGTCCTTGACGATATATATACGTTTCACCATGTTTTGATGCATTTACTTACCAAATTAGTTCGCGGGTACCGATTCTCATAATGCATGTTTGGTCTTCCCGGTGGCGTTGTCTGTAATGGTTTTGTGTCAATGCAAACAATAAATAAATACATGCCCCGATAAGTACGTTAGATGGACAGTGTTGCATAATTATACCTGACTGTAAGATAGATGTCCACCGAAGTCGACATGGCTGGGTTGTGGCGTGTTTTGGAAATATTGCTGTGACTGCAGATTGCCTTCGGAGGTGGCAAATCGATCCCAAAGATTGGAACCGTACATAAATTGTGAGGCATAATTCTGAAATTATGAGTTACAATTTCAATTTGTTTCGGATTCGATAAAAGTAAAGCATATATATTATACATTTGTAGTGCCGCACTTACGATGTCATGGTTATAGCCCGTGTGCATGTTCGGATGAGATGTTTGATAGTACTGGCTGAAATTGTCCTGCAAAAACACTCCATGATATGCATAAACACTTTTATATCTTTAAGCATTTCACTTGAAATTTTATCATGTGGTTACACTGAGACGGTTCTGACCATGTTTGTAGAAACGGCGCCTGTAGTGGTTAGGCTTCTGTCCGGTTGTAAAGGCTGGGAGCATTGGAAACTGACCTAAAAACATGAAAAATTCTCTAACTGGCGATAAACCTATAGTAAGTGCAAGAATAAAGGCGTCTTACCGGTCCACTTTCTGATGAACCAGGAGGTGGTTGTGAAATGATATTGTCTGTAGCCTGATGTTCAACCTACGTAAAAATTTCGGCATATCCGTAAATTCCAACTACAAACAAAGTACATTTCCATGCCGTAAACATTTCGTTGGCACACATTACCTGTGAATTGTCATTGACACTGTTACAAACTATATTTTCATGTCCGGGTTCCTTATTCTCAACCTGCGTTTCGATGCATTACAAAATAAGATTGAGATTACATCATTCATATGTTACGATGAAAATGAAAGCATTTTAAAAATACAAGTATACTGTATATACATCAGCTCCGTTGTCCAGTAAAGGAAGCAGCGTATCTGGAACATGTTCGGCCTCTTTGTTATCTACATGTTTGTTTGTGTTCCGTCTCTGCAAAACATATTGAACATGTAGTCTTGAAGTAAAAGCATGGTCATTAAAGCAACTAAAAGATTCATGGCTAATTACATACGGCCATTGATACCCACGACTTTATCATGAGTAGTTTTACCTTTTTGGTTGTCGTAATTTCCGATGCGATTGGTGATTCCTGACCTGCTGTTCGTTTGGCACTTGGTATACGATCATTTGAATTACCTTTAATTGTATTCACATCCTGCGAGAGTATTTTTGGGCACTGACTTGCTGCGCGGGTTCTTCTTCCACGCATGTTTATTAAAGGTTGTTTAATAACAGGATTTCTAATAAACACTGTCAGGTAAAGCTGTTACTCTACACTATTTTCACGAATTAAATAAAACAAATTCTCGTAATTTTAAGTTTAACAACAGGAGTTAAGGATAATCGCAGTTACCACGATGCGTACTGAATGTTACCCATGATGATTCTACAGTCTGCTAACCGACAAGCGCGTTTCGGCGTGCTACTCATTGAAACGGCATGAGAATACATACTGATGTTGAAGACAAGTGTGGCGCAGCATGGTCAGGTTCATATTCCCCGCGTAGTCATAGAAAACGTAACGCGCGCAAATATTGTAATATATGGGAAAAGAATTATGGTGCATTGTTAGCAAGATTGCATGTATCAGTGGTTCAATTTTTATTAATAATTTTGCTGATTTCTGTCCAGGTTGACATTAAACTTGCATTAAGACTACTTAACTGACCCCATACAGTGCTTTTTCGCTTCCGGCTCAAGCGTGTCTTCATTTTCATCATGACTTAGTGTATCAACCAGTATCTTGTCAATCTTGTCTTCATGTGCTTTTGTAATCTCGAAACCATCCTGCTGCAACGCATGCATTTTGGCCAAATGTTTCGCAAGGTTAAATTTAACAGCGTCAGAACATCCAATTAACTGCTCCTCCCAATAGTAAGGCGAAGTCTTGTCATCATCTTCCAGATTCACCGAACTTGAGTGTTTTGTTGGAGTAAAATAACCTGGGTAGTTCATGTTAATCGCAGGCTGCAAATACATTATTCTTGGAAACCTCGAAATTGTAAGCCATTAATGAAAATACAATAATTTCAAAGAAATTGTTTCTATACTTCTCCCATGTTTGATTCACTGTCGGAGTGGTATTCCCAGCAATCTCTGGTAGGAAGTTTTTCTTCTACCGTTTGAGAAGCCTTTCCGTCGCTTCCACATGTTTCCGTACAATCCGGGTCAACCTGAAAAAAATTTACCGAAAGAATTATGTTCTGAAACTACCTATCGTCTGTTACAGGTAAATTCAGCAAGTAAATTCTTACCTGCTGTACGGGTCCAACGACAAGTTTTTCCATGCTTGACTGGGAAATTCAGCAACCAGTCTCGGGAATCCCAAACTATATCGAGAGCGGTGCTGATTAATATTCTGAGTCGGTAAAGAAGGAAGATTAAAAGAAAAGTGTACATGTACCAGTAAGGTAACGATTACGTCATATCAAAATATTAATTAAAGGAATCGTAGGTCCAATTTCATAATCCGCGCTCTTGATTCCAAGGTTGTATTTTCAATGGAAGACAGAAAAACCCGACATGTGGCTGCTAAAAAGAAGTGGTATCAACAGGCGAAGGCTGACCATGAATCCTTTCGCAGCAGTAAGTTTATTTTAGTATAGTTGGCATTGATTGGTTAAACGTAAAGCTTCTTATTTGGAAGAATCGTATTTGATAGAACTCCTGGAAAAGGGCGTGGATATAGGACATTTTAGGAAACCCCGGAGACCTGCTAACGGGAAATCATTTCAAATAGAAAAGACCAACAAACGCAACCGCAGTAGACATGTTGACAAGGAAAATGCGTTGCCGTCACCTCACAGCGGTATTCATGACTTTTCTACTGACAATACTGATGCCTTCAATCCTTTGGTCAGTTTTACTCAGTCCTCTGCTCCACTTGTTCCTTTAAGGACGAATGCATTTAAATTTAACGCAAGCATGGTTAACATTTTTGATACACCGTGTTTGGAACGTAAGTTGTTCTCAATTTTATGTAAAAAAAGTTGAAGGTTGTAAACATTTTTAACTAGAACGTATTATTTATTGCGGTTTTTCTACTTCAGAGGTTTCAAACATGGTCGAGGAGGGTGAACAACAAGTACTTGCTGGAGGGACTAACCCAACGAATGTTCGGAGTTGCCTACAGCAGCGGAATACATTCATGAGTAAACTGATCAGATTGCAGCAGGACCACCATCTGACTGATACCGCCGTCATGGGAGTTGTCGATCTTGTCAAAGGAATGCTGGAAAGAGGTGAAAAGGTATTCGTTTCGGACCTTCCAAAGGACACTCGTGCTTACCACAGAATGAGTGGATGCAACACAGAAATTCCAACGAAACTGAAATGGAAGTGCGGCATGTGTCGAAGCAAATGTGAAACTGCTTTTGAAAATGGATTTCGAGGTCTCGTATGTGAAAAGTGTCAATAGCCCATGGATGATGATATGAAAGCTGCGCACACCGATACTCACTTCTTCACCCTTAGCATGAGACATGTTTTGATAAAAACTCTACCTTCAATATTCACAGCAATTCGGCCGTCGGAAATGGATCAAAATGGCGTTAAAAGCCTTCGACTCCGCGTGGGTGCAACGGCTGACGATCTTTTCTTGGTTGCAAATACGGATGGTGTCAGTGTTTCTAACAGTGCTCATAAAAGTATGTGGCCGCTTCTTGCTTCGGTGTATGGTACACCGCAGCATTTTCGAAAGGATCAAAGGAACATGATGATGTTTGCATTGTGGATGAGCCATCATGAATCTCCTGACATGGACTGGTACCTTGAGGATTTTGTTGCAGAGCTGTTGGACCTCATGCAGAATCCATTGATTTGGAAAGATAAAGACGGGGTGCAGCGAAAATCTCGAGTCTTTCTTCTTTACTTTTGCTGCGATTCCCCAGCCCGGTGTAAGGTTGCAGGGATGCAGCAACACAATGGCTATTTCGGATGTACCTACTGCTATCATCATGAAGGAGGTCAGCAATTCCGATTTGAGCAAGTCATGCACCTAAGGACCCACGCAAATTACCTCGCGGAAGGTGGGATTACTCTGGAGCAGATGCAGCAATGGCTCAACACACCCGCAGGTGTTCGTAAAGGTCCTAAACCTGGTCCTAATAATGGTGTGAAGAAGGTCAGCATACTCTGCCGCCTCCCTTATTTCGACATTATCTATGGTGAGTTTTTACATTGTTTAGCACTAAAGTTTTTCGTAGCTTATTCAAAATCTGAATTGAAAAATTGGTCAATAAATTCTTCATGTTCAATTTGTTGTAGGTATGCCACCTGATCCAATGCATTGCGTATTTGGTGGCGTTTTCAAATGCATTCTACCGGTTTTGTTGGATGGATCGAAGCGACTTGCAAAGCCGACTATATTAGAACACGACAAAAAGCTGAAAATAATTCAAGATTTTATGAAAACCTTGCAGCCACCATCCAGGTTTAGCCGCTACCCAAGAAAATTATGTGGTTTCCAAGGATACAAAGCTCATGAATTCGCGGCTTGTGGCCTATACTTCCTCCCTTTGATATTGGAAAAAGTTATTCGCGCAGACGTGTTTGCCATGTATAGCTGCTTGTTGAAGGGTGTTTATTTTTACAGTTTGGAAAATGTTACTGCTCATCAACTGAATGAAGCTGAGAACTGTATAACAATGTTTTGCATGAAGTTTGAAAACGTTTTCGGTAGGGATTTGCAAACTTACAACATACACCTTCTTAGGCATATGGGAATGTTTGTGAGGGAATACGGACCTATGTATATGTTTAGTCTCCGCTATTTTGAAAATTTCAACAGGATTCTAAACTCGTATGTACGTGGAAATCAGTTTGATTCCACGAGTGTGGTGAAGAACTACATCAAATCCTTGCTATTCCCCCACATTGATGATTTGGACCATGAAGTTGAATGTGCTAGACAAGTTGTTATTTCAAATGTTAAATTCCAGCTGTACTCTAAAACGTCGCAAGAACTTGCAGTCGATGGCTCGATGTTAGAATATTTTCATACAGTCCGCTATGTAACTGAGGGGAGAATGTCGGTAAAACTTGAAGCTAGGGACGGTCAAAGGAGTGTTAAGCATAACTCATCGTGTTTCAGGATAGATGAAAAACATGTAATCGACATTCAACGCATTCGTTACAATGTAGTTAAGAACGAAATAACTATTGTTTGTAAGTTACATGAGGCGGAATTGTGGGTAAATGACTTACCATACATTTGCAAGTCTGTTAAGGAAGATGTTGCATATATTTTGCCTCCTGCAACACCTAAGAATGTCATGAGATCTGAAATTGATGGTGAAATATTCTTCCTGAATATGATCAACAGCTGTGACATGAACAAGGAATAAAAATAATTTAGCGTATGATCCCGGATACCTAATGTGTTCATTAATTTAATGCATCTAATCGCCCACGTTAGAGCTCATAATTTTCATCGGACATACAAGAAACTGCAATAAAGCTTGTACGCCACGTTCAACAATATATAGATTCCATGGCAACTTCATCTCATGTATTCTCCGCTACGAAGTTCATCGCTGACTGTAAACTCAATCTATGGAAGATTATGATATGGTTTACAACCTTGTTTTTTTCTTTCATTTTCTTCCCGCACAGCTGGCATGAAAACTCCCTGGTAACTGAAATAATATCATGAATCGGCTTTGTAAAGGAAGAGTATGACGCATGTGAATAAGCTTATTGAAAGCTTGGTTTAATTACCAGGTGAATGTTTCAATACAATATGCCTACGCAAGGCCGTCCGCGTGTTGCAACGGCTAGATCACATGGTGCACTCAAACTCCTTTTTGTTTTCATGAGCCATATCATGAGATTTCTTCTGCCATGCTGTTGGAAAACGCCGCGGACAGTACTGGCATCCATGTTTCTTAATACCTGAAAATGTCGCGTAACATTAATGATAACTGATGGAAAGATTCTTTACAGGTAAAGATTTATAACAACTCCAGATTGAAATAGGCGTACCTTTGTGTTGTGTAACAACATGTTTTTCCAAGTTATCCTTGTAGGCGAATTGTTTTTCGCATATTCCACATTTGAACGTATAATTTTCATGCGCTAGCACGTGCTTTTGTAGCGAATTTTTATCTTCGTACTTGTTGCCACATTTTTCGCATAAGTAACGCAACTTACCAGCGTGTATTCGTTCATGCCGCCTAAGAGCTTTAAAAGACCCAAAGCTCTTGATGCAACACAACTGCTTGCATTTAAATGGCCTTGCGCCCGCATCTGTCATAAAATACATATGTTCATCTTTCCGTTCGGTCGGAGTAGGTTGTACATGTAATCGAAACACATACAATTACTTATAACACAATTATACCTTCATGTGCCAGAACATGTTTTTCCAAAACCTTCAAGCTGGTACATGTCAGTCTTCATAAATCGCATTGCCGATTTAATTTTCGGTTCATTTCTCTGGAAACCTTAAGAAATTCATCATCGATAGCCAATCGGTCTGCATCCTGGTTAGTTGCAGGTAAAATATCCATGATACTTGCTTCCGTGTAACCAAGATCTTCAACCGAGACTATGCTTTGACGTTCTAATCGAAAACTCAAAACTAGTGCAGATAGGACACTATAGGTTGAGTCGGACATTTTTCTAACTTATTTATTATGCTTACCTGCTGTCATGTTCAGTACTATCTGAGTACACTGCGCACATTCTGGAAGGGCAGCACACATCTTGCATTTGTAGTGACCACAATCTTTGGGATCACGCTGGTGTTCGTCATCGTCAAAAATGGAGAGGCGTTCCTCACATCTCGATCCAGGTCCTGCATTCAGAAATACGAAATACGTGGAAATAAGAGCAATCTGTGAATTAATTATAAAAACAATATAACGTTAATTTACCGTCTAGTTGCCCAGGAATCTTCCAAATAGTAGGAAACATTTTCACAATCGAAGTTCATGCAATTACATTTTTTTTCAATGACAGCTTTCATGTACCACCAGATGTTGTGTGGTTTACTGCAAGACAGACTGATTCAAAGCCTTACTTCATGTGCCACAACTTCAGTCATACCTCAGAATGATGACGAGTAAATACATGCTTAATTAATGACCGACGAGTTTTTAGTCCCGCATAACATTCAGCCACATTGAAAATGTGAGTACATGATTTATACAAGGCGTCGTGCAATAAATGTAAAGCATTTAAGCATGCATGAAGACAAAATGAATTTATGACATATAGTAGGTGTAAATATTTGATTTACCATTTTTTCCTTATCTCTTCCTGCTGCTATAACCCGCCACGTATGCAATTTCCGTCAACAGGTTACTTCGCTTTAATTGTAGCTTGCCTTCACTTTACTTAGCCTTAGTATTTATCAAAGGTGTGAAAAAACGCATCAGATTAAAACGTTGATCATGCAGCGTCTATAAATTTTCCGTGTTGTTGAGCATACGCCATCTACCATCATGAGCCAAAGACTGTTTGTTCGCATCACTTTCTATATAAAGCACATATGGCCAATAGCGTGTGATATGTAGCTGACACTTTACAAAGAGCTCGACACTCAGAGCGACAATTAACAAAGAGCTCGAGTCAGAGCAAGGAGAAAATTTTGTTACATGATAATAAATATCGACCCAGTCTATCGTTTACCCGGGGGATGTGTCCACTTCTTCCCTTACCGTAACATGGCTAGACGTAATTAAAGAGGGTTTATTCTAGATTATAGTTGCAAGACCAAATTTGTTATCGTTTATGATGTGTACACGAAGAATTTATATGGTTTTGTTTGATACATGTATGATTCGATTTACAAATATGATGTGTACACGTAGAATTTATATGATTTTTCTTGATACATGTATAATTAGATTTACATGATGTTTTGGGATTTTGGAAATAGCACATGGGGTTGCATGTAAGAGAGGCATGGGATAGGTGGATGTTCCCGATGAGATTAATCGAATATGATTGCTTGAATGTTAGTGTAGCAAATATTTTTTCAATCTGATTTACATATTGTGGTGTTTATGTACTTCCATACAAGTGCAAGCATGAAATAAAATACAATTAACAATTACATGAAGGTTATTCATTACTCACCTTGACAGAAACAAGAAACATTGTAATTTCTAACAACAACGTGCAAACACGCATGAAGAAAGGCTACAAACTGCTACCTGCTGTAATGAATTGCAGCGGCGGCGGGTAAATTAAATAAAAACCAACATTGCACGCCGCAGTTTTACTCCACTTCCTGGATAAGTGCGCATACGGCAACATATAGTTAATTTTCTATATAGTCATTAACCATTTTGCAAGTGAACTTACTGATAAGATTCATCTTACATATACCTACGTCAAGTTGCACCCATGGATCCGTCGAAACTTGTAAGTAATCATGCTAATTATTTTAATATCAGCATCGCTCTTATTCTGTACAAACATTCTGCTTTTGTCATATTTTGTTTGCTTCTTTTGTCACCACGCCGTAACTGGAATAATCATTTTTTCCCATGTGTCGGCCCATGTTTTACACCAATTAAAGGATCCGGATGTCTCTCCACCATTAAAAAAAATAAAAACTGCAAGCATGGTTCGTTTACAATTATAATTACCTATGTTCGATAATTGTCATGAATGCTTGATAAACATGTATCAAAATCGCCTTTCGTGTAATGTTTTTCTTTTTTTACCGCAGGAGACAAAGATTTCAGCCCCTAAGGATGGAAACTGGGAAGATCTCATCGAGGTATACAATATTTTTGTTAACTTTAGTTATGAGAGGATTACAAGTGTAACTAACATAAAATATCGTTCATGTTATGCAGCTCCCATCAATGGATAGTAGACGGGCCACTTATCCTTTAGCTCTCAAACAGGCTTTATATTTAAGATCGGTAAGCGAAATCGGACCAAACACAAAGCTTATAGGCCGCAGTATGCGTACAAGGACCATGTATGGCATTATTCCCGAAAATGGTTTGCGGGATACCAGAGTTCTTCATGTAACCAAATACGAGCACGTTCTTGACGCTGTGCAGCACATGAACAAGGAAAAAATTATTTTCTTGTTTGTTCTGCAACATCGACAGTCGTATAGAGGTACGTACATGTATAATTATTATAGTTTGAATAATATATCTACATTTATACATAATTTAATGTCAGAATACTTTTGTTCTCATGCAGCTCATCCCCCACCATATTTGGCAGCTTACCTGATGGATTCGGATACTGTTATAGTTTTTCACATGGATCAAGTCATGGTTGAAATGATTCGCCTGTCGGAGACGTTTATATCACTTGCATGTCGAGTAATAATGTGGTCACCTCCGGACTACATCGTTATTCGACGCTATTACGGAATCGAACTTCTCAACGTCGTGTTTGTCGAGATGATACTGACATTCAGTACTTCGGTAACAGTAATCAGCATGTTCCAATGGCTCCATAAATTCGGACATCAGGACTTTCTGATAAGTGCCATCAACGCTTTGGAACAGCAAAGTGACAAACTGGAGTTGCTCATGAAAGCAGCAGTTCGCTCTTTACACCTCCTCTGGAATAGCAGCATAAAAAAACTGAGGTAAGACCTACAGAAACTGCCGAATTGACATTCAGATAGTCGAATATATCGTTACCGAATTCATGAACCCATTTCCCATTGCTTTGTTGCTTTACAGGCTTGCCCAAATCCAACGAGTGTGCTCAAAGCAGTACAGCACAGCTCAGAAAGTATTACGCAGTCCAAGCAGCCCAATATCGCTCATCCAAATGACGAACGTTTCAACATGACCGCGCCCACAAGGATCATCAACAGTAATGGCAGAAGGCTAAAAACCTTTCAAAATCTCATGGTCTGGACAGATTACACGTCGAGGAATTTGTGTGTTCCGCCTGAGTCCATTGTGAATACCACGACCATCTGCGACGCCTTGGCTCAAGACGAGCTGGTTCCAGTGACGCCACATCAAGTGAAAAACATGTTCAAAATATTTGACAAGGATCCACTAAGGATTCAAGAAATAACGTCAATGTTTAATGGACACGACGCGTTCGGGAAAAATACAGTGTGCTCCCTGTGTCATACTTTCGGACATGTTCGAAGTATATGCTATAAAATGGAAACATTTGAAGCGATACAACTATCGTCACCAGGTAAGTTTACCAGTTTTCTGTAAATGGAATGTCATGTCATAACCCCACATTTTTAGCACGCAAATTTACGTTACGTGTTTTTTATCTATAGCCTCCTTGGTCAAGCTGGCAGAAATGGAAACCAATTATGAGAGAATTCAAACTTTTCGTGACCCCCGACAGAAGGATGCATTGCGCCGTAAAATACATGACCTCATGTTGGGAAAATTTGTTGGCAGTGAGTTAATCATGCATAAACTTACTGCTTTTTGCAAGTTCCTATAAAAAGTCATGTATAACTGACTAAACTCTTTCCGTTTCATTGTTTAGGATGCCACAGCATCTCACTTCCACTGCCACCCATGGAATTCGTGCTGTACGGGAAGCATGACTGGACCGAATCTTCTTGTTCCTTTTTCCTGAACAAAATGCTTACCTTTACGGATATTCAGTTTCGACCAATAACTGCATTGCCATCAGCAATTCCCGTTGTTATTTTCGATGTTACCTGCAAAAGACAGGCCCATCTTTATGGTAGGGTGTTCCCATGCTGCTCTTTACATTTCCCGATGGAAATGTTGCATTATTCGGTCCCTCTTTCGGACGGCTTATTGCAGTTTTTCCCCTTCCGCAACATGCGTTAGGATAACAACTTTACATGTAACATTGATGTGGGTTCCATGACTTTTTATCCATTTTCTATTATTATAGAAGTATCGACTCTGATTTCAAGTATGTTTACGTATATTACCATTGTACTTTTACTTTTTATTCTATCGTATACCTTAAGGATAACATTTTTAACATGCATGCTCTACCTTGTTTGTTTCCAAGTATGAATTAATAAATGAATTAGTCCTTTAAACACAATGTTATACAAATTGTTTAATCTTATATGATTTTAATCGCACGTAAATATACAGAATGAGTCTTCTGCCACTTCACAGTCAACGCATCAAACAAATTCCAATCTCATAATCATACATCTAGTAATGGCAACAATTGGATAATCATGACAACTCACATTAATTCATAAAGATATTCATGACATTTAATTGGCTTCCCGCCTCTATATATAATTAAGTAAATTTTGATTTTCTGTTTCGCCCGCAAAGTACCCTTTCGGCCCATTTGTTGTGGCACCGCGCGCGGCTATGCGAAAAAGCGCGATTCTGTACCATTCCGGCCAAATCCCCGCATGCCCCGTAAACTGGCCTATTTCGATGCTCGAATATCACGAATTTCATACCCTCCTGCAAGGGGACACCAACTCATTTTCGCCCACGGTGCAAGAAATGTAAAGCCGGGTAGTAAAAAGCCTATAATGTCCTCTGTCTCTCCTTTTACTAAGTCAACACTCGAGACAAACCTCATTAATCATAGAGTCCCCAACATGTGTTCTCTTCCTTTATCCTTAGCTTCATCGGGTTATAAGGCAAGGAAGGGGAAATGGCTCTAGCATCTAACCAACAACAAAGTTCACTAGCTCCATAAGTGTCTCACCTCAGTCAGATAGTGCTTCTGGTATTTCCTGACTTGTAAGCGCTCCGTAAAAGCGCCAACAGCCTACATAAATAATTTTGTACAATAACATAAAAGCGCCACCAAAGAGCGGGAGGCGTCGAAGCTTAGCAGAGTTGCTTATAAAATCACGCCTCCTCGTAGAGTAAAATTAAACGAAATAGTTTTTGCGGAAGCAGAGCGCAATTAGCAATTTTTTGCCACAGGCTTTTACTGGAGAGGTTAAATGTTAAAGCAACCCACGCAATCGGTCATCCTTGTCATATCAATCTACTCTAGAGTACGGTCAAGCTCAAATGAATTCCGCAATCTGATAGCGTCAAGGAATCATTACTCTGTCGCCATTCCAAGTAGCCTGTTCATTTTCATATTGGCTTTTTCTTATCACTCTCTCTCTCCACTCACACTCTCACTTTAATTTAAGCAAAAACCCTCAAAGAGCGAGCTAATGCGAAAATGCTTCAGCATGCAAAGTTTTTCAATGAGTTTGTTTATCGCAGAGTGAGCAGATTTCTCATTCATGCCGTGAGTTGGGATATAAATGAAGCGACAGCGATGCTAGCTCATCAATACCAAAAGATTAAACACCCGTCGGCAATTTCCACTTCAGTTTTTCTATGAAACTCCGAGTAACGCGCATAGAAAAAGGAGCGCGATTTTAATAACTTGCAAACTTACCCTCCTTGTGGTGCTGTCAGCAATGGCCCCAAAGAGTTTCCGGTTCCTGGGTCAGCAATATATTCTCCATTGCCATGCCGAATTTTAGGGTAGTAAGAGCTTCCACCGAGGGCGTAAGGATAATTTTGACTATTTCTTGAATGAGAATCACTATCTCCACCGTTACCATTTCTTCCATTTCCGTTTTGTCCACTTAAAGAGTTTGAAGAAGGTTCCGCTCCATTTCCGTTACTGCCTCCCAATTCACATGCCACGAACTTTAATGAAATTATTAAAATAACCCCAATAACTAGAAAGGACCGCGGGCCCTTCCTACCCAAAAGTTTGCACAACCTCTTCATCACTGCTCGATTTAAATTCGATTCTTCAGGTCTTCAAATACTGTATACATAATTATGACTCCAATTGATTGACACAAACCCTTTCTATCTTAGCTAGCTTGTCCAGTACATACCTGCAGAAGTTGTACTGGAAAAACGTTTCAAGTTTGTGAATGCGATACTCAAGGTATTGAGGAAACTGAGGAGATTCACAAGACATCCATGCCTTCGGTTCCTCTTCTTTCAACTGATCAGGATTTTCTTTCAGAGACCATCTTAACCCTAGTCATGGAGGCCGCTGAATGAACATAACTTTGGTGCTCCGTAAAATGCACAGCAAAGGGTAGACGGACATTCGCATTCAAAGATGCAGAGAAGATGCTGCTCGTCTTCTTCTCTACCCCCTTCAGTTTTGTTTCTTGACAAAAAAGGTCCGAGGAATCATCACCGCTTCTACAGCTAATCCTGCTTTACTTCCTCAGCTTTCACGCACATCCTTCTCCTTTACTTGCCATCTTCCAGTCGTACGCACGCACCAAAAAAGCTCTCTTCATTCGTTTATCCCCATTCAGCCTACACTTTTACGTATAAATCCTCTACTTGCTTTATCTCCTATTACCAACATGAAATCAAACACAGTTATCACCAACCCTTTGATTTGTAATTAAACTGTTTCATTCCATCCATGATTGCTTTGATGTAAGTTCAAAGTTACATCAATATTGGAATAAACAACTTGTATACTTGCGTTCATCCGTTATCGTAAAAGACTGTAACTTTTTCGAATAGAGTCAGAATCTTTATGGCACATTCTTTCCGATTTCTGAGATTAACAATGGTAAGTTGCGAATATTTGGAAATATGAGATCATCACGTATATTATATAACTTACATTAAATTATTAAATTGCTCATAGGCAAATTCCCCATCTGAACCAAAGGATATATTTTCATGTCTGATGTCTTCATCTCTCGTTTACCTAGTCTCATAAAACAAAATTCTGAGCAGCATTCCTTGCAGAGAGGCGTAGTTGACTCAGGTAATCGAGGGTTGCCTTTCACAATGACTCTATTAAAAAAACAGATAAGAGAATTAGAATACACAAGTACTAAACTTAAGGTAACGTTGGCTCAATGGAAAACTTACTTTGCTATATGATTAGAATCTACACGACACTTCAGCGGAGGCAATGTTTGAATGTACGTAACTCGAGGATACGATTCCAGGGATTTTGGATCCGTTTCATGAACTTGGCTATACATACACAACACCATTTGCATCAAGGCCTGTTACTTTACCGAGATAACCATCTATAGTTCCAAAACTGTATTTTCCGTGCAAAGCCTTACCGGACATTAGTGAATACCAAGAGGTGTTCACAGCCATGATGTCTGTATAGGTAGGGGTACCCCGGTCGGAAGTTGGTATCCTTTAATTGATATTCTGACATGGTCCGTATTTGTATAGGTTGTGAATTTTCAAGTAATTTCTGCCCTTTCCATTGCTTCACAGCATCAGCAAAACGATTAGGTTCTTTTACGACGTAAAGCGTATCATCAATAAAAATCCCAGCGCTCTGAAAAGGGAATAAGATACAATTACTTCACGGTTGGGACAATCCAAAGCTTTTCTGCTGCGATACTAGCTTACTAAATCAATTACCTCATCTTTTCCAGTAGCATACTCTGCTTTTTCTAGTTGATCTAGCTCTTTTAACGTCACGATTTCCATTGTAGGTACCAGATCATTTTCGCAATGCAACTTGTCGTATAAATCTTTAACAGTCTGAGTTGCCATGATGCTGACAGTTGTGCTTACGGCGGGCACCTTCATCCTAAGGTTGTAAAATTAATTCCATCAATTTTTAGCTATAATTTAATACAAGTTTAATACGGTACTGCTGAAACTTACTTCTGGACCGCATGATCTCGAAACTGCACGTTCGAAACGCTGGGAAAGTACAAATCCACAGTAACGATTAAATCTTCATCTTTAAGGATATTTGTTGAACTCTGTAAGAAACCAAAGTTATAAATACACATAAACCAATAAATATAAGTTGGGTACAAATATTCAAGATCATGGTACATCCATCGGAATTACTTTGCTATCGGCATCTCTTCTTGGCTGGTAGAACGCTAGGTCGAAGGCATTTGTGACCATCGCACCACTCACGGAATTGGGTTTACAAATATTTTGATAAATCCTTAGCGTGTTCGACTTCTCACAAACATCTGGTACTATGGGTAGTGCAGACTTAGGACAACCTTTAGGATCTTGAGTTCCAAAATCCATCCAGTCCGCCACTTCTTTCGATTTATCAAGGAACCTACAAAAAAGGCGGTTAATCAAAATCACGCACATTTAAGATTGTCGTGAAGATAATCAATGAGCATACCCCTGGGATTGAACAAAGTTGGAATATTCTTCTTGAGTCATTTTCATTTCTGTCCTTACTTTGTCTTCCCAACTCGATGCTTCCATCATGGGATCAGTAAAAGAAGACGCTGATGTACTAGGTAGGTTCAGAGCGCTTGGACTAGCATCATGTACCTGGTTAATAACATCCGTCAGTTTGTCATGACGTTCCTTCTTTATAGGAACGTGCTGCTCAGTCTTAATTCTCTTCCGCAGGCGTTCACTACGTTTCATTCCGGCTTCAGTTACATCAGATCCTGCCGGTTGTTCCACCTGAGACCGGTTGCGTTCTATGACAAACCGTACTGCTGGTACCCCAATTTGGATTTCAGGAGGGAGGGGTACGGATGACGAAACGACATCCGTTCTATCAGAAGTATTTGTCTGAATTTCAGCGACAGACCCGACTTGTATCATCTCATTTGGCGAATCAGCGGTGTGCGACTCGAGAGTATCAGAAACATCTGAGGCTAATGATAAATTATCGTCGTCATCTTCAAAAGCATCCAAAAGTTCGTCCGCTCTATCTTCATACAGATTTTCTGCGATGTCAGCGCCGAGGTTAGATATCATTTCATGATCAGTTATATCAGTCGCTTCCCGTGGCTCGAATTTCATTATTCCACTTAAGGCAAGTAATTCTGACTTGATACTTCCAACATTTTTTGAGTACTGGGAGTTTCGCCCACCCTCTCTAGCAGGCATCAGAGATATCAAAGATCCTATCTCGCCATTTTCCAACGCGCCAAGTACAGCAGAAATTTCCTGGTCACTGCTTTTAGCATTCTGAGATTGAGGGTCATCGGTACCGGTTGCTGCAAATGTGTATTGCCGATGAATCCAACGCTTGAAATCCGGATGAAATACTGAATCCATGGCTATGATTATGGCAAGGGCAGGCTGAAAACAAAACAAAAGCCGTTGACTTTAAACACCAAATCTTTTAATTCCCAAAATTAGAGAATAATTATAGTTTTTACTACAATCAACAATGAAATATATTTTGAAAAAGACAATTCATACCTAACCAATTGATTTCAATTTTATATTTACACACACAAAGAAGTAAATAATAAAGCGTGCAGCGTAAATTTTCGGCGAACCCTAGCTGCAAGTACCTGACGCGTGGCGCGATCTAATCATAATTAAATCACTGAGTTTAAAACAATTTTATTTTCTATTGCTGTCTGTTTATTACCGCTATGCTATGAACGCGGACTATTCGCACGTGCTTAAATGCGCTGTTATTTTTGTCTTGTCAACAGAGCTTCAAGACTTCCTTTGCAGTTTAAAACTCCCACCGTAAAATTCAACTGGCTCTACCTAAAACGCGGTGATTTCAAAAGCACATTCGGTGCGGCTCTCGTCCATCTTCATTGTAATACATACCAACAGCACCCAACTTTGCTTCCGAGGGAGTCCATGCGTCCACCGCACGGAGGCACGGATAAAGCAGCAGTCTGTTAAACAGCTCCGTTGGACGATAAGGTCTGAGAGTACGCCTGGAAGTTTTTCAGAAAATCTTCGATTAAATAGTCAAAATGAGGTAAGAACTCGATTTCTAAATTAAATCAAATCAAGATGTGAGTTATTTTGTGAAATGCTTTTTGAACTACCAGAAACTTACTTTTTGTATTATTTTCCAGTGGTGGCAAAGTATCCAAGGAGATGCTCTTCGAGTGCGTCAATGCCGTACTCCAAGGCTCTCAAGACAAGAAGAGGAAGTTTTTGGAGACCGTGGAACTTCAAATCGGTTTGAAGAATTACGATCCCCAAAAGGATAAGCGTTTCAGCGGAACTGTGAAGTATGGACCGGATTTTTTTATTAATTGACCTGCACCCAGGGTCTTTAAAACAACTGGGTAGGCAGTCTGCAAAGACTGCCGCACTAGCTTTTTCTGATATTTAAAGAAAAACTCCAACCGTTATGGTGGTGAGTGATTAGAGTTTGGTTAGACAATCAGATAGTCATGTGTAATTGCCATCGCTGAGTTGGGATCAATCAGAGATCGATTTAGCTACTATAGGTCAACTTGCGTTACTAAGGCCTGCCTATATCATGTATCTACATTTTCTACAATGGTCTCTGAATCGTTTTCAGGCTGAAGCACATTCCTCGACCAAAGATGAGCGTTTGCATTCTCGGTGATCAACAGCATTGCGACGAAGCTAACGCCAACAAGCTTCCCTGCATGGACGCCGAAGCTTTGAAGAAGCTGAACAAGCAGAAGAAGCTTGTGAAGAAACTAGGTAATTTACATGTTCCTCAATCAGGTTTTACACAGATGAACGTGTTGCTTATGATGACTAAAAAATTTGCATGTATTATCGGAATTACAATTGACGAATTTTATCCCCTGAAGCATTAGTGCAGTCTCATCTTGATAGCAGCATACCGTCTTGCATTATTAACAGTTTTCATTTTTCCTTATTTGCAGCTAAGAAGTACGATGCTTTCTTGGCCAGCGAATCTCTCATCAAGCAAATCCCTCGTCTTCTTGGTCCAGGTTTGAACAAGGCCGGAAAATTCCCCGTCCTCCTAACACATCAAGAATCAATGATTAACAAGGTGCAAGAAGTTCAGTCTACCATCAAGTTCCAAATGAAGAAGGTAAGCTTGTAAAACCGTTCAGCTTTACTTATACTGAGCTCGCGTATCAGTATAATAGAAGTCATGAAAACTAATCTTTCTCATTCATTGCCTGCGTAGGTATTGTGTCTGTGCGTGGCCGTTGGACACGTTGACATGACCCCTGACGAATTAGCACAGAACGTGTTGATGTCTATTAATTTCCTGGTTTCTCTTCTGAAGAAGCATTGGCAGAACGTCAGGTCCCTTCACATCAAGTCGACCATGGGAGGTCCTCAGCGACTTTATTAAACATGTTGGAATTCATTCGATATGCGAATTCTTCGCAATAAAAATGAAAATTTGATAAAGATGAACACTGTTGTACAAAAATGCATTTATTGAAGCAATTTAATCAGTATAACACATAACTACGTGCAGGGTTGACGGCATAATGTTTGCGGAGCTGTAATCATAGATCCGTAGAGAATTAGCTGAATTCGTACTGGAAAGGCAAAAGTAAGCAGTTAACCTCTAGTGTGTATTGCCTCTCCAGGTAGACTCAACCGACATCATGTAAGGCGTAATATAGTCTGCAGGTCCGAAGTTCGCCATTCGAAATTAACCCATGAATCATAATTACATGTTTCATTAAAATTAATCCACCTTTGTCCCCATGAGCAGACTATAATAAGCTCATATCTTTTTAATGCTTTCTAGCGCGCACAAAGCCGGCTATATACATATCGATAAGTTTTTAGACTAATTTATTTCAACTAACCCGCGAAGATTTCTCGATGGTTTTTTCTGTTGCAGGAGAAAAGTTCTTACTCATCCTGAATGCCAGCCTGAAACTTTGTTCACAAAATCATCGTTCAAAATTATTTAACAGAAAAAAACTTAATTTTAAGTGTTTGGTCAAGTTGTAAAGCCTCGTCGAATTTTGAGTTTGCGATAGTTTGAAATCCTACTCAGCAGTTAAGTAAAGATAATCAGTATTGACAATTAGAGAATTAAAGAAGTATATATATACCTCCGCCTAATTTTTGTTGGGACTCGTTGTCGGTAATGTAACTACCTTAAACTATATTTTACCAAGTTCATCAAAAGGTGTACCACGGTGATCATCGTTTAAAACAGAAATGGCAGAAGCATCAACTTCAAGTTCTGCAAATAAAGGTGCGGGGCCATCTAAAGAAGAACCCGACTTTGTCATTTACCGTAACCCGTCATGGCGAATGAACCTCTTGACAAGACAGCACGCTAATTATTGTCGAGTGTTACTAGTATCTCTTCCAACAGATTATGAAGAATATGATACACAGAGGTTAGTACAAGAACCGGTATTTTGCGGTAAATTCTATGTGTGCTGTTTTCAAAGTTTTTTCGGCCAAGATTGTTGTAACTGAATCGAATTCTAAATATGCAATTTTCAGAATTACTTTACTGCATTTTGCTATAACAAGCTTGGACTTACTAAACTGCATCCCAAATCTGAAAGAAGAGGAAATTGAAGTAATACGGAAATGGATTTACTACTTACTAATAACCGCTGGTAACTAGATCAACAACAGGGCTTAATGCGTATTATAGCATTTATCAGAAAATCAGAACTATTTTATTCAACTGTATTGTAAAGGAGGTGCTCATTGTCATCAACAAGCAATCAGAACTAGGGTGGGCATTGCGAAATTTAATCCAGTAATGTATAGGTAATGTTTCTGTTTTTAGATCCTCCGGAACGAACTGGTTTCCAAGGAGCATCAACATTTCTCATCAATCATAATTCTGATAAAGAAAACTTGCCAGTCCATTTGTATTGTGGCCATGTGACGATGACTTATGCCGCACTGGTCACACTGCTAACTATTGGGGATGATCTTTCTCAGATTAATAGAAGAAGAATGTTGGAAGGTGTTGCCGCACTACAGAAAGAGGATGGCAGGTAAATAAATTACTACTTGTCAGTGAAGGAAGAGAATTTCTCCAACCATTGAAATGAAATCTTCATTTGTATCCAATGTTTCCAGCTTCATGGCCAGCTTAGGGTGTGAAGAAAAGGACATGAGGTTTGTTTACTGTGCTGTGTGCATTTGCTACATGCTAAATGATTTTTCATTAATCAACGTGGAATCATTAAAAAAGTTTATAAAAAGTAGCATGGTAAGTATTATAAATTATGATTCTAATGTGTCTTCTAACCTTCAAAGTACTTCTATCTAATTCCTTATCAATCTATTTTTCAATTTGCAGACCTATGAAGGATCGTTTGGATCGGGTATACCGGGAACTGAAGGTCATGCTGCTTACACTTTTTGTGCAGTGGCATCCTTGACATTATTAGACTCCCTAGGATCCTCTTTGTCTCCTAAAGAGGTGAGTATACGACATAAGAAAATTTCGTGTGCAGTGTAGTGTACGAATATTGAAAATTATGTTTACATAGTTTATTATTGTATTATAGGTTGATCTACTTACTCGTTGGTGCCTTTTCCGTCAAGAATTCGGGTTTATGGGTCGTCCCAATAAAATCGAAGACGTTTGTTATTCCTACTGGGTCGGCGCTACTTTAACAGTAAACTAGATAACATGAAGCGCTTCTAAACCTTCTCTTAATCCTTTCGTTGTCTTAATGTGAACTTTGATTTGTTTTATAGCTTCTCGACAGTATGCAGTACGCCGATAAAGAACGTAATGTAGATTTCATACTTAGCAATCAAAATCCACGTGGTGGAATTGGAAAGTGTGACAATACGCATCCGGATCCCCTGCATACCTTAACCGGACTAGCTGGCCTGTCCCTGGTGGGTTATGAAGGACTTGGTACAATTAATGCTGCTCTCACTATGACCGAACAAGCTACAAAACATTTAAAGAGCCTTCAACAACGTTGGCAGTAAGGAAGTATTTATTTACAAGGAGTTTTATTTCCAGTATTTTATGCCCTGCACACTTTTCATAGCTTTCTCTCAATGCCGTCGTTGCATTTATGTCAGACGGCTATCCGCCAAAGCATGTTTCTTACACAGGTTGTTATCTCCTTTTCTAAGCTGCCACATGACCTTACAGCACCAGCATTTTGTTAGAATCAACGAAACGTTACGATCATGAATTTTATGTACTTTCCCGAATTTAGGGAAGATTTTCCCTACTAGTTTTTTTATGATGTTATAAACGTCCCCATTGGTACAACTGTATATGTCTTTTAAAATTAGGTAAGTCCCAGGAATAAAGGAAGTTACGAGTAACTTAAAATAATTTCATCATTACAAATAAACACGAACATAATCTGTCAAAAACTTTATTTGGACTACGATACGAAATTGGATGGAGCACTCTAATGAAAAATGGACCTAGCATATCTAATCATTACAACTCATCGTCATCGCGAACATTTTTTTCTTTGATGTATTTGCGTTTTTCCGCGATTTTAGCAGCTTCAAGCTCCTTCTGTTCCTTTTCTTCACGAAGTATCCTTTTGTACCTAAAAAGTGCTTTAGGCATGCTCCATGGATCTCGCAATCGGTACGGTTCATCGTAAGGTCTGGCTTCAGGATATATTTTTGGTAACTCAAAGTGACGGCGACGGGGTTCCTGAGGCCGAGCATTGAAATAAATCTATACACACAGAAATCGAGTAATTAAACTTCTGCTTTACATTTCTACCAGGCTTCGAAAACTTAGAAGTCGATGTGATCTGCTACGAGCCATAAATTGAATATTGCGAATCCACTACTTACTTTATATATTCGCTCCCAATCATATATTTCTGGATACTTGTGATTTCCACTTTGTTGGGTGTGCTTATGATAGTACATTTCCCGGAGGTTACGGTTTATGAGTGCACGCTGATAATCGTCCTTAACATCAAAGAGTCTTTCGGAAATATAAGGAGTAATGTTTTCCCCCTTAGGTGACTTAATGGGTGTGGGTGGATTTAAATAGAATTTTATGAGATTTTCCAAAACTTGCATGTTGAGGTTTCCATTGTCATCCAGAATTTTCATATTTTCAGTTCTCCAGCAGAGGTTCTGAAGCTTGTTGCCCTTATATTGATACTCTGCAGGAATAACAAATGAGGAAATGAACAGTTGTATTTACAATACTGAATGTGTAGACATTAATGTACGCACACTTACCCCCAAGACCGATTGTGTTCAGTTGATAACTGTAAAACGCCCATGATTCGCCGTCGGTAGAGATACTTTGACTTGAAAATGGGTAGTCTAAATCCGTAAACTGATCGAAACCTGTTCAAAAGGCATTTTTCATTTACATGATTGATGCAATGCAAATCACGCAGAACGAAAAGAGTTATAGTATATATATGTACATGTAGCTAACCGTAAAAATAGGCTTGAGCCAACATTCGAGAGAATGAACTTAAAGCTGCTTGGGAATCTAACGCTGAATACCGGCCTCCTTCCCAGAACTTATTCTGCTTATTTGGCAAGTGCAGATAATGCTGCGGGTGAATTGACAAGAGGGAAGATCGGTAATCATTTCCTGCCCAGTGACCTATGATTCATCATTTTGGTAGCAATTAATCTACGCTACGTACTGATATAAACGGGTTACAGCTTGATACATTTCTAGTAGTAGAATAATATATGCGTCGTGTTAACTTTCGGAGAACATTCTCATGAGCATACCTGGCAGAATGGTTGCCAATCGCAACTGAGGCTTAATACCATAATTAGTACGAGAATAACGCATTCTCTCCGGTATCTGCTCACTGACTTTACATAGAGGAGAATCAGATTCCGCAAAATTAGATATGGGATCCTTGCATCGAATTTGTAAAATGGACGAACCCTGATATTGAAAGTTTCTGCATAGACGTACAAGAAGAAAATGTGTTAGAATGACATCATTGTTTACGCTGATATAAACTTAGTACACGGAAAAGGAATTTTAGTGAATACCTCTGCACAGGATCTTTTTCAGCAATCGGACTCTTTAATTTTAGTACTTCTTCGATGAACTTTGCTTGCTTTTTTTGCCGCCTTTGCTCCTGAAGTGTTGGCTCTAATCCACCGCACCGCCAAAATGCTTCTAGTTTAGGTTTGTAGTCAACCTATGATTTTAAAGAAGACAATATTTCATAAAACATAAAAACATCCTTACACTACACATCTAAGTTCCAGATACAACACATACCTCACAATCCTTCAAATGCGGCGCACTCTGACTTAGAAATGCTATCAGAACGCGATTGACTTGGTAGGCAATGTTATGCGCTTGTACTAATATGTAGTCCCTTTGTGATATTTCGTCGTTTTCATCTATTTTTCTCCTTCAAAATGTCGAAAAAAGAATTCAAATTCCGATTATTGAGTGTTTTGACGGATTCCCACATCAATGGACCAATCACAGAAACTGTACAACTTACCTAATTTCTCTTAACTCTAATCGCAAAACATCTTCAAGAGGCTGCTTTATGCTCTCGGACAAACTCTTAACTTTATCGGCGATGTCAGGCTGAGAATAACGCTCTGGTAGTTCTCCTCGGGGCATGAAATGCGTTCGAGTTACAAACTGGTAATAGGGCAAGCAATCGTATGCAAACATCTGTTCTTGAATATCATACGAGTACCATCCATACTTTCTGCAAAATTAGCATAAATCATTATTATTACCAAAAAGATCAAAACACCTGAAACAGCAATACAAAAAGGGTGAATTCATTCAAATGTCATATGTAGCATTGGCACTGACTTACCGCGGTACATTCCATTGCATCAGCTTTTCGTCCACCGTTCGAGCATTTCTGATGGTCGCTTCAAAATCCTTCTGCTTCTGTATCAGCAATTTCTGAAGAGGTGTCTGATTTCGAAGTTCCGGTGCCAGCGGTGGATATTCTGGTGTCTCAGAGTAATCGTCTTCGTATGCTTTCATACCTTCCGGGTACGCAAACCTAGTCTTGTTTCGATTTATTGTATGATACACGTTACGAGGACGAAACATTATGCTTGATGTACGGCGAAACCCCGCAACGCTGCAAACTGAACTCTGTCCACAAGTGGCCTTAACTGCAGTAACAAATTGCGGCTGCATGACTGGATATGCCTAAATGAAATAAATGACACACTAATCACGCTCTGTTAATTTCAATAATAACCTTTAACTCTATGGACACATTTCAGAACTGCCGGAAGGCAGCATGTGTCCTTCTGTTTGCTCAAGTTTGATGCCCTTTTCTGCTACTTAACTTCAATCACAAAGGAATAAGTTAAAAAATATAAATAATTTATGTATATATATATAAATGGGAGGCAATTCGTAAACTTGATTCGCGTAAAAGCGACGACGACGACCACTCCAGTTGCCAGTGTGGTAAATAAGAATTTGAGGGCGTCAAGTTAGCAGCTGACACTTCTCATTGAAAGTTTGTAGAAAGGTATTCATCTGATGCACGATGCCGTGGTAGACACTCGAAGTGGAGGATGTGGGGCACATGATATAATCAAGCTTTATTTTAACTTGGGATGAAGTAGAGGTTAATACGATCTATCAGGGTATTTTAGATGAATGACGGAATTAATTTTAAAATTCAGTTGAAAGTAAGACGTATCTGTAGAAGGTAGACAAGCTTATCGTAGAGTATATTGAAATTTTGACTATAAAACGTGCCAGAAATAGAATACGTTTAGGGTAACTCTAATTTAAACTTCCTACTGAATACCCCACTAAAAGCGACTTGATTTTCTTGCATTGTGAACCGGAAATTCTATAAAGGACACATGCCTTGTAAGAGTGCACTGGCTACTCTCCCGGGGGCTCATGAGATGACATCCATTATTTTTACGGAAATAAAATGCGTTTGCAGTAATAATATACTTATTGCAAGGAGCGCAAGACTCGTTTCAGTAGGAAAGCATTCTGAAATAGCAACACACTCGGCTTTCAGTGTGTAGAAACATTGAATATTTATGTAACGTAGTAAATTCAAAATTCTATTTCTAAATCAAACTTCGACAAGGAGCTCATGACTATTTTAACATTAAGTAAGAATTCGCTAAAGCGAGGATATGGTTGTATAATTTCACCTCCCATTGACATCCACAATCCGTAATATCATGACTGAAATTTCACAATTGATTACATAATTAATCTAATAAAACTTATCTCGCGAGTCAATCATCCTGTCCTGATTTAAGCATGAATACTTGAGGAAGGATAACACAGACTGAAGGTCTTAGTTTTTGCGTTCTATCGTGGAATGATTGTTGAAACAGTAATTCAGTTAGCTATGAAGAATGTGTGTACAAAGGCTTAGTTTCAGGTTAAAACGACACCCACAGTGTTCAGAAAACTCATCTACAAGTAGATATACACCAGTCATCGTATTTTTAAAGAGCTAATTTACGATAAGCGTTCTGTCAAATTGCGTGCAGTAGTATGTATCGGACGCCTGTTAATCTCACACAATACGAATGTCGTCAATGTTACATAAAACACCGTAAGCCCTATTGGTTAAAACGGATGGGCTTGTCCTTGCACTGATCGTAGACATAGTGCGTGAATTTCTTGAGGAATTTTGGGTATTCCCTCTTGTACACAGCACGAAGAACTGAAGCTGGAGCCCATCCTCCAGGATTTACTGCAAATAAAAAAAAGTATTGTCGTTGATAAAAGTCCATGCAGCAATTTTCCGCACCGTAATAATTACTAGCGGAAAAACTTAAAGCTAAATAAGAGATTCATCGTACCGACGGAGCAGTAAGTTATCTTGCATGTCAAATTATCGCGAGTAATTTCGGCGCCGTTTTTTGGGGGCTCAATCATTGTCTGGCACACTAGGGCAACAGTTAGAAAGACTCGTATGTATTTGCTCCCATTCTTTTCTGGAACGTTTGCATGGTCGGTGGATTGGTTACAAACAATCCATATGTTCTGTGCGTCAGGATCCCGGGAATCCGGCACTTGACGCTGATGTGACCAAAACAAAGCATCACGCTGAGTGGCAGGCCAAATCCTTTTGTGAATTTGAAGGAACACCAAGGTATCATCTGATATCTTCTCTAGTACAGTCATTTGCTCAACGGTAGCTACAGAAAGGAAAACAAAATGCACAATCTAGTTACAACTTTCGTCCTTGGCATCATGGCATCTAACTGCTTGCGGCTGCAATCCAGATAAATTATTTGTTTTTAAAAACTTGTAGCTCACTTTCCCAATCCAAACGATAATCAGGAGAAAAGAAATAGTGACACATCTCAAAACCGGTAACTCCTTTAACAGTATGGACAGCTTTAAGAGGATCTACTACCAGTCCATTGACTTCTTCCTCTCGTTTATACATTCGCATTTCGCCATCTTCTGCGAACAGTTCCCATACTCCTTCTGCTACTCCTTGTCGTGCATAATGCAACTGCTCTTGCGTTACACGATCGATTTCCGACCATAGAGGATGCGATGGGGCTTGGGATCGGGAAATGGCTAATGGAATCGCTTTCAAACGCTCCTTGAAAGCTTCTTCTTCTTCCATACGATCGAGTCCTAGCTCTACGGCATCGTAGAATTCATCTTCATTCAATGCGCTGTGGGGTCCTTCCTAAGAATCATGAAATCCATCATTTATACATCATATTATATTTCGTTCAGATTATATTTAAAATGGGTACTAAATTTAACTTCAAGTTCTAAGAATCGTACTTCGCAATCGGGGCCGCCCATGACCATCAATTTCTTGCTGTCTTGAGCTTCTTTGAGAGCTAATTTGAAATATTCTTCTAATTTACGTCGTTTCTCGTTTTCCCTCTCTACTCTCTTCTTCCACATGTCTTCCCTCTGGGACATAACATCTATGCAGTGCGAAAGCGACGTCAATATTCCAGCAGTGGTAGCCTGCGATAGTAAAAATAAGTTTTCATTATTATTAACACTGGCTACGTATGTATCTATACCTTGCGACACAAACTGTCGATCTACTATGAATTGACCCGTTTTATGATTTAGCATCTGCTTAGGGTTAAATGAAAACAAATCTGTATTTGACTTACCTTGAAAGTGATGGCTTCGCCACGAAAATCCACAGGGCGTAACCCCTTTTGTGCAAACACTTCGTTGATGGACAAATTTTCTGTAACACCGAAGCCACAATTATGTTAGAAATCCGGAAATCGGTGAAGATCACACCACCCTCCTACACTAAGTTCTGCATTTACGAACCAAAGCGAAAACTATTCTATTCAAACACTATTCTTGCGTGATCACACTCACTTTTGCTATTAACTGTCTAACTTAGTCTGGGAATGACAGTCTTGCTCAGAAATCAGATAACGTGAGATGAGAACTACTGCTTTAGGCACAGAATCACAACCAGATGCACCCAACTTCCTGAAGTGTGAAGATGAGAAACACACAGTATGCTGTAGCACTAGCGCATTAGGATCTCCTACATTTGTGTGGACGCTACGGTGACGTTTTACAAGAATATTTGAATTAATCATTACCTACATGACTCACTAGAATTGCACACGTGTTTATCTGTCTGTATTTTGGCTTCACAATTCAACGATACCATTTTAATTCCTGCTTACTTCCTTCCTCAAATCTTTTTTTCTATGCCTAAATATGGTCCTCTTTTTTCAGGACAGAAGATACGTTAGCCAGCTCAAACTGAACATCTTACCACAAAAACTACCTATAAAATATTTGGTGAAAAATCAAGTAGGAAGAAAATAATCTTTAATGATAAACTCTTTACATGATGAAATGAAATTACTTTGCCTTAGATTTTAAAGTTCAAGGTCAAGCTTGGAATTTAATCCTCATCTCTCGCGTGTCTTAATGCTACGGAAGCTATAAAAGGGCGGATACTAGCTTTATGTAATACACATCATGAGACTCCAAAGAGTCCCTCCCTTCTAAGGGAATCTTTCCTGCCCATCCTTAACAAAAAAATCCAAACAATGATCTTCTCAGAGACTGCGAGCTCCCCTCTCATCTCAGTAAAACCCATTTGTTGCATCTTCACGTGAAAAGTGTACCAATGCACTGAAAGGAGATTTCTTGCAACATAACAGTGATCTCCTAGGCCTGCACCGATGCGCCTAGCTGTCAACATTTTCCATGCTGCACGCCTTTCTCTACCTCCATAACTCGCTTAGTGAACGTTGGACAAGCAGAGGGATATTCACCTGGAGATTTATACATGTCTGTACTAAAAGCGAAAAGAAGACTGAAGAAGCTCAAAGATGACATAAACAAGTAAAACCACGTATGGCACAAGATTTGCGTTACCTATGGGTGGTGGCGTATAATAAGCAGGCTCTTCGTTGGATGAAATGGGTGGGCTTTCCGGTATACCATCTAATCCGTTTGAAATACTTGCAGTACTGTACGTTCCTACAGAGCAAACATCGAAGTATTTCTGAAGATTTTCAATTTGCTGAACTAATATATCTCGGTAGGTTTCAAGCTCAGCCAATTTCACTTTCAAGCCCCTTCCTTTTCGGAAGCTTGATGTAGAGGTAGTAGAGGGATTATTGGAAGCTATTGAAACGGCACTTCCATGTCGACGTAAACTTGTCTGACTTCCGTAACCGGATTCGAGCTGCGGCAACATGAGGAAAATTTAAAAACCGGCATTTTGGTGAATGAATGGTCTGTATTTTGAGATAACATAGTTGCGGTTGACGTTCAACAAAATATAAACTGCTGCATACCTTTGATAACTCCAATGCTTCCACCCATTTTGCTTTCTGCTCTAGAGTTTCTGCCCGCAAGTACCACACGCAATCATTCACAGATACGTCAAACCGATTTTCATCGAACTCATGGGGCTAAAGTCACAAAAAAGTCCGTCAGCACATTTACACTCTTGATGCTTTGGAAATAATATTAACTGGACAGTGCTTTCCTTCCTACTAGCTCGCAGCTTTAACTTACCTTTATTGACGCCTTGAGGATGGATATGGACCCTCTGCAACCAAATGCCAATTCTTGCTCTGATTTGTAGTAGGAGAGCGTACCATCCTTAAGAATTATGTACCGTGATTGCCAGCCATGTATATAATTTGTCCATTTACTAAGCTCCCCTTTGAATTCTCCTTTTCGCGAAATCGTTTCATCTTCTTCGTCAGTCAATGTAGGACTATTCTCATGTGACATCATAAGCAACTCCCACGAAGTTAAACATCAAAGGTGCTATGTCAATGGGATGAAAGCTGCAACGAAAATACAAAACCAATTGAATTACCATCCTCAACCAAATAATAAATTACAAAACGAATCCCTTCACGTTATACTAAAAGAAATTCCGTTTCAATGTCGGACTACAAACAACAGGCAAACATAGACTAGTCTTGAGTGATTTGGTTTAGACCGACCTAAATTAAATTAATCTTAATTAGGTCATCTGAGAAAACACACAATCCGTGTAGGTCCTGAAAAACTAATTAACTAAAAAATAACAAGTAATTACCTCAAGTAACTAGCCGAACTGATCGTAAACAAACCAGAAAGTGTGTAATGAAATGATTGACTGACGCAAACACTGTTTAACTAATTTTACTTGAAAATTTTTCCTGAAGTATTCCACTAAAATGACAACCGCACGACCGTCAGTGATAAGGTTATCTGAACTTTTACCGAAGAATTAGTCGGTTTCCCACAACGGACACTAAACGATTATTCACATGACTTAAGCGAGAATAATCTGAATCATCCAGCACACAGTCAATTTATCATGCGATGGTTAAGTTATTCCCAGTTTTATCATCAATAGGTCACTCCAAGAAAGACACATAGACTGAATGCAACATATGATCAGCCGTGCAGTTCGACCGTTTGAAATTGGACAGTATCCATGGTCTTTGGAACTTGATTCTGGCTTTTTAAAATTGCAGGTCGGGGAAGTAGGTATATATTTCTATTTCACATACATGTATTTAAACTGCATTATATACAAAATGGTCACAGGTGATTCTTCGTGCTCCATTACAATGAATACGGGATATATATGTAGCGTACATAGGGAATAGCGGGCGCTTAGTTGGCAGGCAGCGAATACAAATAGCCCATTGAGTAAAGATGAAAATGAAACCCATTGATTTAGTAGAAGCCCGGCAGCCAGACTTGAATTAGCAACGTGGTTCCAAAGAAATAATATATTGTGCACATGCTTTGAACATTTAATTTCAAATCGTTCATCATAACTGCGTTAATCAATGTGCTAACTAACTGTGAATTTAGTATTAATATAAATATTGAAGGATAATTCCTGGTAACAATTTGAATCTTTTAAAGTGGCCGTTGAAGGACCATCACCCGGGTTTTCTTGTTGAGGACTACGCACTGACAGACAACATTCGATAACAATCATGCAAAACGACGACGTAAGTTAATGTTTGGGATTTTTATTAATTATTAGAACTGTATCCAAGCCGAACATAGCTATATCTTAAAATTAGTCAACAATGTAATGCACTGTAGCACATGTTTGGACGGGTAAATCTAAACAGCTCTGATTATATATATATATATAATTGGATTTTATGAACAGGTCATCTGGAGCATCATCAACAAGTCCTTTTGCTCATTCAAAGTCAAGTAAGTTTAATGATAATGCACAACGTGCAGTACCGCCATGATAAAATCGTGATAATAAAATCTTTTGTTTGTCTCAACAGCACCAAAAGCCATAAATTCTGTAGAAATGAGTACAATCTTACTGGATTGTGCAGCCGGGTCTCATGTCCATTAGCTAACAGTCAGTATGCGACTGTACGGGAAGAAAATGGAGTTTGCTACTTGTTCATGAAGACTATTGAAAGGTAGTTAGGCATTATAACTCATACTGGTAATGTGAATGAAGGATATGTCAAATGCGGTTCTAACTTGATGGTTTTGTATGCTTGTAGAGCTGCTTTTCCATCCAAGCTGTGGGAAAAAGTTAAATTGTCAAGAAACTTTGAAAAAGCATTAGCCCAAATCAATGAGAATTTAGTGTTTTGGCCCAACTACTTGAAACAAAAATGCAAACAACGGTTTGTGAAAATAACGCAGTATTTAATCAGAATGAGGAAACTTCGTTTGAAGAATACGTAAGTCATTTACTTTTTGTCCTTAATTTAACGTATACAGTCTCAGTTATTGTATTCCATACCTTAACTTCACTGTTAATTTTCTCACAGGAAAAAATTGGTGCCCGTTCAGCGGAAGATCGAGAGGAGGGAACGGAGACGAGAGGACAAGGCTCTTATTGCAGCTAGGTTAGATAATGCCATCGAGAAGCAATTACTGGAGCGTTTGCAGAAAGGAGTGGTAATTACATATTCTAAATTTAAAAGTAAAGTGAAGCTTATGTGGACCATTTATGCAAGCACTTACATTTCTAATCTTTTTCCCTTTAGTACGGTGACATTTATAACTTCCCGAAACTTGCATTCGATAATGCGTTGAAAGAAGAAGAGTTGGACACTGATGAGGAGGAAGAAGATGCAGAGGACGAGGAAGAGGTAAGAATCTGTAAAATAAAGTTTTCAGTTGAAAGCTATATTTTTATCGGACTTTCATGACCTGTAATAATTACTTTGCAGAATGAGAAGGAAATCGACAAAGATTTAGAAGCTGAACTAGAAAAGGAAATGGAAGATGAAGAAGAGTTGGAAAGGGTTTTCGTTGCAGCGGATGAGTTTGAAGAAAGCGATGCATCTGATATAGAGGTAATTGTCATTCTGTCATCACTTTTTGTATTGCAAAGAAATTCCGTTTCGCATTCCAATCATGAATTAATGGTGTTTCCTACAGGACATCAATGAGGAACTGCTTGAAGAAACAGAGACAGAAAAAATACAGACGACAACTTCATCTAGAACGCTGCGTAGCCAAAAGGCTAAACCTTCGATTGAGATCGAGTACGAAATGGAAACGGAACCAACTTCCACACTACGCCAATAAATCTAGGCTACAACGCGTTATAGTATGTTTACCTATGACGCGCCAGGCGTGAGTTCTATTTGGCTTTTTCTTGTTGAGCGCAAACATATATTTTACATCAAATAAATTTATATTGATTTCTCCGATATGTTTATGCTTGGGAAAGATATGAATTTGAATCAGTTATCTGAGTTGCAGAATAACGTTAGTATGTAATAATATAGATGCTGTATGCAGGATTGCTCTAAAAGCAGACTTCACTATTATAGATGCAACAAAGCAAGAGAACAAAGGCAGAATCGCATTAAGCTTACTTTGCTCATCAATACCTTTTGACACATGAGCTATATGTGATTTGATCTCGTCCCATTTCGGTAGCAGTGTGGAATGTATAATGCCATGATAATGCTTACTATTAGCTTGAGAACAAAGAAGTATGTATTAAGTCTTCTCATAGGATTTGGTTAATATGATGATCACGTATCTACGCATTCACTAATTCCGTTGCGGAGTTTGAACAGGGTGGCGTATTCCTTGGAAGATAAGAGAGTATATCAGTATCAGTCAAGAGCATTGCTCACTCACAAGGCAAACAATACTACTAACTATTATTCATTTGTTTCTTCACAGATAGATAAGATACCCAATGGTCTGCAGGAAGCTCTCGTAGTTAAGTACTCGTAAATTAACCTTCTCATCCCCAGTTCAAATTACAGTCAGTCCACTGCCAATGCTCCCAACGCCAAAGTTAGCTTGTTCCAAATTTTCACCACTATTCCATTAGCATTGTACTGACGGTGATTATTACACAAGTTTCCAAGGAATATAATTACGGCTAGTGTGTTACAACTAGCCTGCATTATTCATGCATAGGAAATCTACATTAAGAACAGTACTCATCCATTTACTGAGGCTCAACCGGCTTAAGTTCCAGCCTGGGTTTTCATCATAGAAAACAATGGACCACGATAGGGTTCACAAGGTAAGTAACTTGAAGTCTGGCCAACCATCCAGTTTATAACGCTGATAGCTCCGCGAGTGTATATCAATATTATTTAAAGTGTAAAATCGTTTTCTAGGATATTGAGAAGCCAGAGGAGATCGAAATCTGTTTGAATGGACATGACGCTGAGGTTGAAACAGAGGAAGTGCAAGAAGCGTCTGCAGCTATAAGTCATCCTTTGTGGCCCGATATAGATAAAGTAACGACAGAGCAGCTCCAGTTGGCTTTGCAGGGCATTGACGATGGCTGGAAACTTATCGCACAGAATGTAGATATGCGAATGTACACCAGAGAGAAAGAAGTTAATGGTCTTGCAGTGGATCCTTTGAAAGCTGTGCACACGGTTCGAGGTGTTACAGGATATGAAGTTTGTCACTACTTCTTTGAACCGGAATTTCGTCGCGATTGGGAAAGTAAGTTACCATACTTAATTCACTCTAACTAAGTCGTAATTATGAAATAGAGTATATATATTTACTGTATCAAAACACGTTTTTTTCTTGCATTTAGCGACGTTGGAGGAAATGAGAGTTCTGGAGACAGTATCGAACGATATTATAATCTTTCATCAAGTTCATAAACGAGTATGGCCTTCGTCCCAGCGCGATGCTGTTTTCTGGTCACATCGACGATTGGTTCAGTCCACTCCCACTTCAGACATTTGGATGGTCTGCAACAACTCGATTGATCATGACGGGATGCCGGTGAGTTAATTGCATCTTGTGATTTTAGTTAATCTCAAAAGACTGTTTACATTATACTTAACAAGATCCCAGGAACTATAACAAATGCGTTTCTGGATTTTTAGGTAAAGAAGAATGGGAAATACTGCAGAGCGTACTTGACCGTAGGAATGGTTTGTGAAACTACGTATGAAAACGGTAAAAGCAGAGAAGAATTGAATCGTCACGATATTACATGCAAGATCCACTACTGCTCTGCTGGTGAGGGCCAGAAACTATATGCAACTTTAATATCGAGAGTTTGTGAAGTTCAAAGGGCTAAACTATGCATTTTTTACTTCACAGTTAATCCAGGTGGTTGGGCTCCCGCAGCGGCTCTTCGACAGATTTACAAACAAGAATATCCTAAATTTCTCAAAACCTTTACTAAATACGTGAACGACAAGTGTAAAGACAAGCCCATGAAGTTTTATTAGGTTTGTGAGAACCGGAGACTTTTATGTTCATTAATTTTAAAGATACTTATACGTCACCGCCTCGCGAATAGGCTCATGTATGCGCTCAATCCTTTTCTTTTAAGTTAAGCTCTCTCCTTTATTTTACTGTATGACTCTCGACGTCAAGAACTATAAAGCATTCTGCGGACGTTCGACACTATTGTAAGTGACCGATAGCATGCTTTACTTCTTGGACTTCGATAATTTTAGAAGACACATATTCTTGTAAAAATCGTAATGCTTGTAAGATCATGAGGAAACTATTGGGGGCATGTTCCCCAATTTGGAAAAATACATTACTTTTATAATTGTAACGATTTTAAAAAAATGCAAGTGCTGCAACTTCATGCGATAGCTTTTAGAGTAGGAGATAACAACTTGGGTAGAAAACATATTTGGTATCTAACAAAGTCACAACGACAGCAATAAGAGAACGCTGTGAAAAATGAACAGGGCATACATATGGAAAGTAAAATTCCCAACTATTATGTTCTTACTGACAACGTCAACGTTGCTGGAGGTCTCTAAATGTTTTGAGGGGATCTGGATAATGCGTATTGTCACACTTCCGGATGCCACCATGTGGATTCTGATTGCTAGGGATAGAATCCATTTTACGTTCTTTATCGGCGTACTGCATACTGTCAAAGAGTTGTAAAACAAATATTATGTTTTCTTTAACGAGTATCTTTGTCTCCAAGTCTACCACCTGTAATGCAAATCAAGGCGCGTGCACGAATTCAAAAAACGAAATCCTTCTGTCATCCTCATTGTGATCCGTGAACAAAGCTAAACAAAGCTCGCATTAAAATTAACAAAGTGAAACTTTGAGATGAGGTCAGCAGAACAAATGCATCAGGATGCTACAAACGCGAGATCAACGAGTGTGCGCTTCGCGTGACATTCGACTATTCCACGACCCGGAATGTATTCCAGACGAATCCCAAGTGTTTTCTCGTGGCTCTTTGGAAAAAAGCTCACGCCCAAGGAAATGCTTCAGAGGAATCAGCGTGCTCTCAAACGAGCAGTCAGAGAGGCAGAACGAGAACGGGTCCGGCTTGAACATCAGGAAAAGAAAGCTATTCAAGATATCAAAACGCTAGCCAAAGATGGACAAATTGTTTGTATATTATCCCTTTTTACAGTATATAATTACAAATGATTCGTCCTTTATTTTTCTCTCTCAACATGAATTTTAGTAAGCTATTAACACGTAACTTTTCTCTCAGGGAACTCTGACAGTTTTAGCTAAAGAACTCGTTCGAACACGACATTACATCCAAAAATTTATTTTAATGAAAGCAAATTTGGAGGCTGTTCAAGTCAAGATTTTAACGATGCAGTCCCAGCATGGAATCAGTGAAGCCATTGTTGCCGCCACCATCGCACTTCGAGCGATGAATGGGTAATTTTCTCCTTTTTCTAAATCAATTAGCACAAACAGAGAAATACAATTTCCTTGGTCTTGTACCACTCTACCTTTGTAACACTAACTAACTCTGTAACCTTTGTAATACTAACTCTTAGGCAGTTTCGACTACCACAGATGGAGCGAATTTTAAAGGAATTCGAGAGGCAATCCGTTATCATGGGCGTAAAAGAAGACATGATGACATCTACAGTTGAAGATGCTGTTTGTGACCCGGAGGAAGATTTGGAAAGGTTAAAAATTCTTCAAATTCCATCCATCCTTTGACCTACGATTTCATTCCCACATTTATTTCAGTCTACGTCAAGTATGTAACGTGTTGATTTTTATTCCGTCCAGTCAAGCCGTGATTGCTCAGGTATTTGACGAGCTTGGCCTCCAGCTAAGCGATCAGTTAAACGGCTTGCCAGAGGCCAAGGGAGGTATGAAGAAATCGTCAGCAGTAGCGCTTCCAGCCCCTTTTAACATGGCCAGCCCCATGAACAACCCCTCCATTGATGCATATCTCGAAAACAGACTAGCAAACTTAAGGAAATGACTCTTCCTCACTTCATTTTTCTCCAAAAAATCTACACTAGCAATAAAATCGATATTCAGTACTTCTCCATCATCCTTAATGAGAGCTAGTTCCCATCCGCAGTTCCACCATAACACTTCCGCATACACGGAAGAATACTAAGCAAACCTTCCAACTTTTACTTTAAAATTGTCCTCGTTCTGAAGTAAATCTCCCGGATTAGTTATCTTCAGAACAAAATGGAGCATAGCTTCTTCTTCGCTTCCATAATTTTTGCTCTCGTCCTAAAAGATTCCCTCGTTTCCGCTTTACCCGAACCAGAGAACCGTAAATTGGATGACAGGTTAAACGCAGTTTGGTCCGGTGTCTGGAACCTGGCCTGTAATTTGCCCCCTATTCAAGCACATTCTAGAGCAAAACGCGCTGCACCATTAAATACTAGGAATCCCAAGGAAGTATTTCAATATTTATATCCTCTGGCAAAGGTAAAAAGTGCAGAAGAAATTCTCCAACCGCCAAGTGGTCCTCCAGAAAACAGTGCTCGTTCCTTCTTCAGCACCCCTCCGTCACAGTTTGTTGCTTCCTGGATTGATGATATAATTGGAGCTTTTGGATCGGAATGCAAGCCACGTAACTTGAGAAAAAAAATTCAGCGGAAATCTCGAAGCCATGTCCGCTTTCAAGGTAAACCAGAAATAATCCACAGTTTTTTACAGATTGCTTTCTTCCACTTGGCCCTCTTGAAATTTTAATCTAATAAAATTTCTCAGGCTCACCACCGGAAAACCCTTCCACTCCCCATCATTTGTCCAGTTGGCGCTCCTACTTACATTCCCCGGGACCTCGGAGCAACTCAGAGCAGGTTCCCGGGCAGCTAGTAAGCAAAAGAAGAGGCAGTCCAGTGTCTTTGGTACAGTACAACGGTACATCCGGAAATGGATACGACGTGGATGAGGACGTGGGTGAAAGTGCTGAATCTCTATCTGAAGATCAACACGAGGACGACGACGACGACGACGAGGGTGATGAGGATGATGAGGAAATGCCAGATGACGAAATTGCGGAAACAACAACCCCAGCCGTAACGACAACATCGTCCCCTTCAACCACCGCTGCTCCGGATGACCCGCATTTCGCATCTTACGGTGGTGACATTGAATACGTTTTCCCCATAGTGTCTTTCAACGTTCCATTTGATGGACAAATTACAGTGGTTGGATTTCATGGATTCGATGGTCTTTACAATACGTTTAAATGAATTGCGTTGTGTTTCATTAAATTTTCAAAATAAAAACTGAGACAAGCAATTATTTTGACAAAGCTATAATACAACTTTATAAAATTTTAATCTGTATGTTCCACCAAACACGCTTCAAAAGCATTCAAGAATTGTAAATAGCGCATTTTCATTCTACCCACGCCCCATCCACTTTATCTTCAGTAATTATCGTAGTACCCTACCGTAGGCCAGACGACTAGTAAGGCTCCAGGCCCTTCTGGAACCTTACTTTCACTTACCTTCACTTACCTATATCTCCAAGTTCCTAGAAATCATTAGACTGGATCGTTGACCTCCTAGCGGAGGATCCTATACTCCAGTCAGCTCAGCAGGGTTCTTCTTGGCTAACATTCATTTGTCATTTTGTCACCCAATTAATCACCTGTCCACACTATATATTTTTAAATGTCACCCTCTCCTAAATTCTTCCAATTACTTTCACACAAAAGCTTTTACCATTTCCTTCCATTTCACTCCTTCCTTTCAACTCATCCCTTCTTCTCCTTCCTCGTTCCCAACCTTCGAGGCTAACCAACTTCCGAAACTTTTCTTTCCACAACGTTTGCAAAAATGCATTTCTTCATATTATCTGCAATTTTTTCCCTTGCCTACGTACCAAATCTATCCGTCGCAGAGCCTACTCCAGAAGGTAGTTTCTCCCTCCTTAAATTCGCGGAGGAAGCTCTTAGCACCGTTTGGATGGCAAGTTGCAAAACCTCAAAGATTCTTACGAGGAGCAAACGCTCTCTTGAAATCTCCCAATGGGACGTGCCAGAGGACACAAACGACCTCTTCAATTATTTGTATCCATCCCTTGAATTCGATCACAAGGACTTTGTTTCTCCAAGCGGCAACGTACCGGAAGAGGGGAGATCTGCGAGGAGTGAGAACGAGACTGCGCCCGGCATATTTGCCCTTACGTCTTGGATCGACGATGCCATAGATTTATGGACCTCAGAATGTGTGGGCTCTGCTGCCAAAAAAGGTTTGTGAAAAATAAACATTATAGTCAATTTAATCCTGTGCTGTGTCCTTTAAATCCGCCCGGCGATCTATATAATCACTTGCTCATCTCCTTAACTCCTTTCAGATGTAGACGCCGTCCATAATTCTTTCAAGAACATTACTCGCGCCACTGGGATCATCAACTTCTTTAACAGCACCGGAGTATTTAACAAGAAAGAAAATCAAAACTTTTTTGTCTCCTACGGTGGAGATATTGAATATTTCTTCCCCGTTTGGGGATGGGGTATCCCTTTTGACGGAGAAATAACCTTTCTCGGTTTTCATGGATTCCAGGGTATTTTCCCTTACAAGAAATAACGCACAGAGCTATTCAACAATCAATCTCGTTCTCGACTTACAACATGTTTATCAATTTGTTTTACTTCAATAAACACTGGATTTGCTGCTACCTCTTCAACGACCCGTTAACGGTTCATAGAATTGTAGTATTGCCTACTCAAAGCCTGTTATTACTCTCGCATAAGGACTTTCATTCCCCTTCACCTCTCTGAAAGATCATTAACGAAGGTTCATTCATACATTCCTGTTGCAATCCGTAGGGTCGTCATTAGGGCCACAAAAACCTCTCAGTCTGACTGAGCCGAGCTCAAGCTTTAAACTCTACGAAACATCTTTAGCAGCTTGTTTCCTCGTTTCTCTTGATTTTATCCAGTATTTCCTCTAGCATGGGACTCAAAATATTTTTCTTCCTCGTCTTTCTAATCACCATTCTGCAGCTTCCATCATCCGATGCAGGGTTGTTTTCAGTTGTGGAATCGGGTTGGAAAAAGTTTTGGCAATTTTCCTGCACCTATTCCTCCGTCCTACCTCGTTCCAAGAGATCATTACTGGACCCTCTACCGGAGGACTTGACAGATCCCGATCAAGTCTTTGCCTATTTGTATCCATCTGCCAATTTAACTAGAGAAAGTTTGGCCTTTCAAGGAAGATCTGCAGATTTTGGTCAGCAGCGCTCTTTGACCTCTTGGATGAGTCATATCACAGACGTTTGGCATTCTGAGTGTTTTCAGAATTATCAGAAACCAACTTCCAGGGGCGATGGTTAGTCCTTATACTTGTCAATTTCTCTTTTTCTTATTTTAAATTACCAGTTTAAATTGTAATAAAATTCGCAAGTGAGATAAAGAAAAGCCTTTGAATACTCTGGAAATTCACTAATTAATGTTTCAAATTTTAGATGGAGACCCCGGAGAATTCCAAGATTCAACCACAACTGAACCGAAATTAACGACTTTAGCGGCTTCATCTCAGAAACTTTACAACGCGTCCACACTTCCGCCAACCAATGCCACTGGTTCGCCAGTTTCTGCAAACTCCACCATGAAATTTACGAAAGATCCGCGGACAGGGGCAATAATTCAAGCAATTGTAGATTCCACGCCACCAACCCTCTCTAAGCAGCAAGATCAATTTTTTGGCGTTTACGGTGGTGACATTGAATATTTTTTCCCTCTGATATCCTTTGGAATCCCGTTTGATGGTGAAATAACCTTCATAGGTTTTCACGGGTTCAAAGGTTTGTTCCCGTACTAAAATAAATTACTGCATGATTATTCGTCCATTCACCTCTTAATTACCACCTGTAATTACCTTTCACCCGACTCCTCTAGCATACCTTTATCAATGTGCACTTAGACCTCATGTCATTAGTTTTCAACTCCGTATATATAAATCTAAAATAAAAACTCTTCAAGATTTTACCGAGATACAAACCTTCATGTCATTCACTTAATGTACCTCTGTGTAGCTATTGCTGTACTGTTCTCCTACTACAACCCACCTGGAACTTACCTTCGTAAAGAACACAAAATGACAAAATCCTACTTTTCATATGTCCATTCCTATTTGTTCATTGCTTGAGCGAGCACCCAAGCTTCATGTTTTTCTTCTACCCGAGGGAACTTCATCCACCATCATCACGGGCTCCACTGCCCGGACAACCATCATGTCCCTTCCAGCCATTGCTCTCACCTGTGTGATTTTCCTGTATATTTTTTGCGAAACCAATGGAGCTGTAAAGCCCGCAGACTCCCCTCCATCATTCTGGTCAAAGTTACGCTCCATTGCCTGTGAATTCTCCAGCCTGACAGGTCGTGCGAAACGTTCCCTGGAACTGCCGAATCAAGAGGACCCCAAAGAGTTATTCCAATATTTGTTTCCTCTCGTCCCTACAGAAGATGGTCCTACAGCCTCAGCAGAATCTCGCTCCCTCCCAGACTTCTCGTGGATGGAAGAAATAGGTGGCATCATTCAGGAAGAGTGTTCAAATTTCCGTAGAAGAGCAACCAAGGTAAAAAGTCGGAGACGGAAAAGTAATCAATTACTAAAGCAGACTGACCTCTCTTCTACAAGAGCTAGGAGGAGTACCATCCGAAATCAAGGTGGGTAATTCAATTAGCCTAATTGCTTCAGACGCATGCAGGAACGTAATCATTTTTGCAACTCAATTCCCTTGCTCCTTCCTCACTTAAATTTATACATCTCATTCTGTCTCGCCTTAAAATTCCAAATCAACTCATCCAATACACTTGCATGTCAACTACTTTTATCATTCGGGAATGCTCTTTTCGTGTATTTACCTTGCATAACTTTCTCCGCCACTGTTTACCTTTCTCCCAGTTTCATATTTTGCCTGCTCGCTTTCTCCATACATGATCGTTTGCTAGCAACTACACTTATTTTAATAACTTTACTCCAGGTAACTACTTCAATGGCCCATCCAACTCCTCGCTGTCTCCGGTTTGGGATCACCCCGATCTTTACCCGGGTAACCGCCGCTTCTACTCGCCTTCTCAAGTATCTTTTACTACGGCTCCGTCCACATTCTTACCCGGTGGGCATTCATACCCATCTCACCTCGAGACGGAATCACATGAGGCCTACCACGATAACGAAGACGAAGCTGTTGTTGAAGAGTATGAAGAAGATGACGACCCTCAGGAAGACGATGACGAAGAAGAAGATGAAGTCATAACAACAGAACCAACTCCTATCCCAACCACTTCTTCAACCACAACTCCAGCAACCCCTCCTGAGCCAGGCGACCCACATTTTGCCGCATATGGCGGGGACGTAGAATATTTCTTCCCGCTAATCTCCTTTGGGATCCCATTCGACGGTGAAATTACTGTCCTTAATTTCCACGGGTTCGATGGCTTTGGTACATTTAAAAAATAATCCGATACTCTCAAATTCTTCCCTATCTGTAACCAACCAAATCAAGTTTATTGGCTCATGTCCGAGGTGAAAAGAATTTTGCAATCCTTTACCACTTTTCTCTCCCTTCTCATCATGCCCACTCAACATACAAGTATAAACATCACCCACGCTCTATTACATGCCGTCTACGGCCAAACCAAAACAAGACGCAGTTCCTCGCACGGATGCAAATATTCTCATCCCTTTTTACCCAATTCTTAAAATTCTTATGTAGGATTTAATAGCTAGTGGGCTGTATAGAAGATTTTGATTTCCGTCCTTTCGGGAATTGGCAATCTCCCAGCTCCATCAGTATTCGCATAAAGTGTCTCGCAATTTTCTTTTTCATTGCAAATATATCTCATTTCATCCGAATCCCACAATTTCCCAAAGTATCCTCCCCCCCATCAAGCCACTCAACATCTTCGTCCTCGTCCCCCCATCCGTATTTCGCAAGGTATAGCTTATAAATAACGCAACTCTGGAATGTGTTCTCCCATTCAAATTTACTTATCATACAGCTCTTAAAATAACCCAGTCGCTTGAATTACTGGCATCAATAAAGAATGTTAAAATTGTCTCACGCTTTGCAAATCTACTAAAAAGCGTCGTCTTAAATCTAAATCATAACCAAGCTGAATACTTAGTTGCTAATCAATGTCACTCTCTGTCTCTATTAAATCCACGGTAGCCAATTCTTTGCATTCTTGATGCATGTTCATTAACTAAAACTTAGCAAGGAGAGTTAAGCAGCGAGCATTCTCTAGCATTAATTGTTTCCCCATCCAAGAATAATTGCAAATTTGCTAAAACCAAGTAAAACATTTTATTCTTTCCTGATAGCAATTTTTCTTGAAATTACATGCTTGGCGCCAATATCGTTTTTTTGAGTTGAAAATGCCATGGATACAATATTGTGTATCAAAATGCATGCATTGATTCGGGCACCTATTCGCAATACATCTACTTATGACTTTCACCTTCGGTTTCCCGTCTATCAGTAAAAAGTTGTACAACTATCGACTACATACAGCTTAGTCAATCTTGTTTACATGTTTTCCACACCTGAAACTTAAAATTAGCCCCGTTGTGCCTCAACATCTCTTCGACGGGATTTTTATTGTGCTGTGTTCATTGTTGTGCCAAAACAATTCTAATTGAGTAATTAAAACTCAAAATAACTCGACTTTTCACCTCCGCCAGAAATATTTATACGCCAGATTGCGTCGCTTGTAAATTAGTACACGGAATTTGCTAAAAAAATTAATATTGCCATATCGTTTCTCTTCATCGACTGACGCCGCTAAATTTATTCACAAGTTACATGGCCATGGCTTCCGGAGTTTGAAACGTGAACGTGTATTTCTACATTTAAACCTGCATAAAGTTCCCTTGAATTTTCCCACATGGCTCGTTCACATTAAGGATGTGTCCAATGTGTACAAAAACAATTATCGACGCTACAGATTTGGCATCCTGTAGCCCATGCTCTCATGACGACACCTACTCTCTCCTGGAGATAGAGTGAATAACATGCTGTTAATGAGCGTCGCTCAGGTGGGAGGATAAATGGTCTCTTCTTCTGGAGATAATTTAATTGGACGCTGAAATGCCAGAGGTAGTCTATTTCTTATTTTCCTTCCTCACGCACACTAATTGAGTTTACCTTACTTGCTAATTGATGCCATATGTGTACTGTCGACTGGGACGCATTTATATTTTGAAGCTATCCAAAATCTCTCCAGTTGGTCCAAATATAAACAAACAATCCAAAAGATAGCAGAGCAGCTTCGAATCTTCTCTTAATTACTTTCCAGATGATTTTCCCACTTTCATCTTGTTATCAAGCTTTGACGACGGCAACCAGTAAAGCCATAACCTTTTAAAATATCCGTTAATTTTCATATCCTCAACCGCTTTACATAACTTGTCGCTTTTGTTCAATACTGCCACATGAAAAAAATCTGTCCAAACGTGTATTCCGCCATAAGTTATAGTTTAAGCTGAAAAATTAAGTTATTGATAACTGAAATTAAATTAATTTCGGACCTTTCGCCTTCACTCCTCCTGGCCTACCACCGCCACATACATAGACGAAGCATGTGTAGGACCAGGACCGTCAGTAAGTAATGAAGCCATCAGCTCGGCTCCTGCTCCCTCTTCTGCTTTCTCTCTGCCATTGACGCTGACAAGTATTTGGCAATAATCGTTTCTCATCCTCGGCATTTTTCTCCACTAACATCCGCTCGCCCTCTCATTTTGATACATTTCTTCCGGGCATATTGAATCCGCTCCCGGCTTTCTCCTTCAAAAAAATTTCCTCTTGTCCTCTTCATTTGGTCCGGCTTTCATAGTCTCTTCCGCCGACCTCTATTAGATTCACAAGGGAATAGTGAGAGCGGATCGATGTGCTGTTTCCGATCTGAAAAACTCCTTGTAACACGATATCTCTCACCCTGTTAGCTAGCTCCCCCCTCATCCCCACCAGTACCTTTTGTGTCTAGTCATATTCCACTTACACTTCTCTCCGTCAACCTAAGACCTTTACCAACATACATATATTTTCGCAAGTCTTACTACCCGCCTGGGGTCTATCTATCTAGTCTAGAATTTTGCATCCAACTAAGCCCAAAGCTGGCTTAGTTGCTGCCTTTCCTGAGAAGTAAGTAGCTTGATCTATTCACGGGTTGCCTCCTGGTAGTTGCCAAGCTACAAATAGGATTCAAGCTAGACAATGCCCCTCTACATTTACTTTCACTTCTTTCCCAGTTTTTCTTCCAAGCTCAGCGACTCACCGAATTCTAGTTCTATTCCTTTATTCCACCTCTCCTCTTCGTCTTTTTCACTATTTACTTTGACTCCAAGGAGTCAAATATCCGAAAAGCATCTTACAATTTCCCATCCAATAAATCATCTATTGTATTCGGCAGACGCTCTAAGGCGGATATCCATGAATTTTCTCATTTCATCAAACACCTCCCGCTTTATTCCTATCATCACCGTTTCTGTATACTCCTTCCCCGTCATCGCCATCAAATTCTACCCAGCACGGTAGAATCTTCTTTCTCCAACTTTCTCATCCTCCTGCTTCTCCTCTCCTCTCCACTCTCATTAACATGTATCTCTTTCAAGTCCTACTTCCATGGAAGAATACTTCGCAATAACCTTTGCCAAAATTTTACCCATTTCTCCCTTTCATTTACCAGCTATGCTTCATAGCATAGCACTGCTTATACAGAAGAAATTTGCTACGATTTTCTCTCCAACTTTCCCTTCCTTTCACTCTCTTCCAGAGTATCTTGATCATATCTTCCCCGTCTCCTCCTCCTTCTATGCTCACAGACACAACAGTCCAATCCGAATCATCTCATGTTTTTTCATGGGTTCCAGGCTGTGGTTTCCTAGGCGAGAAATGAGAACCAAGTTTTTGGCTTCATCCCGTTCCACTCTAAGCTGGAGCCTATGGCAGCCCCTCAGTCAGTGTTGTTCCTGTGTTACTGAAACAACAAAACTTAGTCAAGCGACCAAGCAAGAAGGCAACAACCCAATGTGTCCATCCTTCCAGGCCAGCCATCCAGGCATCAAGAAACAAGGGGCAGTGAGGCAGACATCCCATTCTTGGTATCTCGTAAACCAGGCCTGATTTTCCACAAACAACCTTTTTCTTTTTCCTCTGGCTGCCTCTATAAGTAATCAGGAGGAGATGAGATGGCGAGAGAAAAGTAACCATGTCCATGTGTTTCCCTTAAAAGTCGTTACAATCCGATTCCAAATTCCTCTGAGGACTCCTCTTCCTATCATTTCCAAACTTGCCAAGCCCTTCTTTCGAGCGGGATAGCTTAAAACCGCTTTCCCTCACTTTCTCTCCTGCTTTCCCCATATCTTGTCGCACTTTCTTCCCTTTCTCCACTTCCAGCTTCCCTATACCTTAACTAAATCCACGAGTCTATCCCTGCTTCGCTTTCTCTCTCTCATCTTTCTCGAACCCACTTGAATTTTCCTTTCAGAACCTCCTCTGCCGAAACCATATTCTTCTGTCTTTACTCCCTCTTCTCGCCCTCTTCTATCCGCCTCTATCTCTCTCGACACGAGCCGCAAAACTCTCTTTTCCATCCCACCACATCGTGGAAGATAGTTAAAGGCGCGTCATGGACATGATCCAAAAAGATATCCTCTCTCACCCTTTCTCTCTCAGCCCTCTATCTCTCTATCCCATAAGCGAATCTCTCTTCCTTCCAAAGTTCCAAAGCCTTTCGAATGAGTCTCCTTCCTCTAAGGCTTATGCTCAGCGCTTCCCAGCCAGTCATCCCAGCATGCCAACTCAAGCAGCAGCCTTATCCTTCCTTCCAATCCCAACATCCTAGAGAGCATTACCCCGCATCCTTTCCCATATTGCCAACAGTCTTGCAACCGCTCCCAACCTCGCAACTTCTCCTCGTCAGCCGATTTTCGCGCATCTGTCCCAATCTAAGGCTGCTGCCTTCTGCCTCTTTTGCCACTACCGTCAGTAGTCTCCAATTCTGCAAACAATCCGACCGTAACTTAAACTATACCAAGTCCACTTGTACATTCGAGTGCTGTTTTCACCGCTTAGCCCTTTCTTCTACCATCTGAACTCAGCTCACGTTCCTGATTCATAACGCCCCGGACTCCGCCCTCCCCTCCCATTCAAATCCTTCCCAACTACCCATCGCCATCATCATCATCCTCTCCTACTTTTCCCCAATCTCTGGAATTAATGAGAGCCCCAAGATCCATCCCTGGTCAGGACATTTCTTTCTCTCGGACGAACAAGTAAATTTGCACATGCAGCAGCAGCTACAGCAACAGCGTTTCCCCGCCGCCCATTCCCAGAAACATCATTAACATATCAATGAATCTGTTCTCAAATACTTTTCACCATCCTCCCGTCGGTTATATCCAGAATCTTAAAAATTCTACAAATTCTTCCCCACTCTCTTCCACTGGTAGTGCCAATAAACCAGACCTCATTTTCACAACCTTGTTCATAGCTTCGACGAGATATCTACTTTCACCGTCTGTCCCGCCCTCGTCTTCCCATCCGGGCTTCGACTCAATCAAGAATCGACACTGACTCTCCGCTGGATGAATCCACGTAAGAGTGAAGCACTTCCCTGTGCGTGATCCCCGTCTTCTTCACCTTTATATTCCTTTGGGAAATTCCCCTTTTCTTCATGTCTCTCCACAAGCTTACCTCCTTTTCTTGTTAGTTGAAAGATAAACGACTTCCAATCAAGCGGATCACTTTCAAAACTTTCTGTTGCGTGTCACAACTTGTCACAAAGTGTAGAAATAGGCTGTATCTTTCTACCGTCGTTTTCAATTCAACTTGGAAGGAACTAGCGTATCTTCTTCTTTACAATCCACACAGTTCCACACACACGTCTAAACAAATCCAGCGTGTCTTCCCCAGATACATCCCACCAACTTATTTACGCTAAACTGATTTTGCTATATCCCACGATATTCCCAGGGGTTGGGAGCCTATGCGAAGCATATCCATAGTTGCACTTTCAAACACCAGTGGCAGCACCATCGCCGGCGCTTATTCTCATCCCTCCACCAACTATTCACAAAAACTGCATTGAGGATTACGCCCGTGCAGCACAGTTATCAATCATCAAACTAAGCCTACGTGAAGAATAACATGAATAAGCATTCCATGTTGGTTATTTTAAGTGGGTGAACCAAGTGAAGCTTCCGTCTTTTAACCTCAGGAGTGATTGTCCCTTGTCTTTTAAGTTCACGGCCAAATTTAGCCAAACAACAATTAATTACCCACAGACCCGCTCTTCCCCTCTACAAATTTATTAAATCTTTTCATCAAGGACCTCGTCCTGCCTTTAAGTTCAAAGTTGCTGCGGACCAAGCAGAGAACAAACCACCGGGCTGTCACTCTCTGTCAGATTAATAAACAATAGTCAAGAGAGAATTAGTGCAAAATTCTAGACAAATCCTCATACCTCTTCTCTAGTGTTTCAAAGTTTCAATACCACTGTGTCCTCCTCCTTCTCTTTCTCTATTCTTATATTCTCTTACCACTCCACCTTCCTCACAGCAATATCACATTAATATTTCTTTCCTCTCTAGAACAATCCCGAGCTGTTATATCCTTCTTGTTTCCTTCCTCCACCTCCTAAAGTCCATTAAAATTTAAGTAGTCAAGGAAGAGGAGGTAAAGTCCAAACTGGTCCACTGCCATTCCCCCATCGACCTTCATCCCACAGTCTTCATTGATTGATAATTACCATTATTATCTCCTTCAGCTCTCGTTATTTACATCTCCCTACACGAGAATACGAGCAAGCAAAGCGTAAGCAATTAAGCTCAAGAAACTCTATGTAGCTACAAAGCAATCCCCGACAAGTTAGTATTTACAAACCTATTTAAAATCGTCGGCTATGCCAGTGCCAGCAGAAACAAAATCCTCCTATTTTCCAGTCTCAAATCTGTACAAACGTCATACTATACTTACTCGTTACGCTTAAAATGTGATTCAGCTGCCACGCTGGTCTTCTTGCTATATTTTAGCACATTTTCACAGCCTCTAATTAACACGCTGATCCTTTCAAAGCCGCCATCCTTTAAAGTGTGAACAAATGTGTTTAAGCAATCACCTCTTCAATCTCACCTCCGGCACTACTCATCATCACTTAGCAAGCAGCGCGAGAATTAATTAACTCCTCCTTCCCCCCCCAGCCACCTGTCATCATCTCCACCTCAAACGCCCAAAATATGGGCTGCTCACCGAGTTCACCTGCCGCATCCAAAGACGATGGTAATTGCAATATTTCAGTTATTATTCCTTCCTCTTGTCCTCTTCTAAATTTAGCTCCGTCAATAATTATATTTTAATAGTGGCCTTAAAAATTAATATTTTTGACAAATATTAATTTTTTTTTGCCAACCCCACTATAAATCCACCTCCCTCTAATCTATGGGCACCGAATCTTTACCCTTGTTTGCTCTGTATGGATTAAGGTAATCAATTTTTATCGATAAGACAAGGCCTCTACAGTGAAAATAAATCACGTCACATGCCACTAATTCAGGCTCTGCTCCCTATCACCCAAAGCCCCAGTCACAACCTCCTTCACAAACCCCATATAATAAGCTCGTCATTACACAAGCATTTATTAAATATCAATATTGTCCTTGCGTCAAACATGCTCGGATGTCAATCAAAATGAAAGCCGTTGAGCATCGTACAACACAACTTCCATCTAAATCCTAATTAGCCTCTCTTCATTCATCAAACTCGTTGGACTCGTTGCTCTAAAGGCTTTTTCTTAACTGCACTCCTCCAAGCACACACATGCTTTCTCTAAGTCCATGTCCTCCTGAGCGCAAACACTTTATCTACTTTAGCAACTATTTATCATTCTTTTTTAAATGTACCATGTCCCCTCCTTCGTACTCTATCCAAACCTCCGTCAATATTATCCTTGTAAAAGCAGTTAGGTGCAATCTAAATCTTTTGTTTCCTACCGACTCGAACAAGTTTTTGTAACTGCTTACAACTGCACTCTTACAACAGTCCACCGCGCTATCTCTTTGGCCCGCCACTATTAATTAAAATGTCAGTCTGCATTTTTCAGACTATTTATGTCCTACCTCGGTCGAAACTGCAATACATGCTCACTGACTGATCAATCAATTACATGTCCATATCCTTCAATAATCGACAACTATAACATTGTAACATAGCATAAAAATTATTCAGATCAGACATCTAGAGGTTATACTGCTCAAGAAGCTTAATGAGAGCACCCCTTGTTCAAATTAGAGACTCCTCCAAGAGACAAGAACCTCGCAGTGCCGTCAATGCCTGTTTTCTTAATCGCAGATCTGACATTCCATTTTGGCGATCTCTGTGCTAACGGAATAACCATGTAAAGCTCCATGTCCATAAACTCTGTATAGCATAGCAAGTATCAGTTGTTTCAAACTAACTAAAACCGGCAACGGTTCTATTCCACGTTGTTCTGTTTCCCTCACCATTAATTCAATCATTCCGAATAACAAAGTTCCACCATTCCCTAACCTATTAGAGCAAAGTAACCGAATTCCATGCACTCTACCCGCATTTGTAGCTTTTACAATATACCCTCTTGCCATCTTCTACCTCCATCTGCCTGGCATAGCTTCCGCCACTTACTCCGTATAGCAATTAGCATTTGCAAATCAATTCGCCCGCTTCCGCAATTCCCAAGGGACACCTTGTCCTTCAAGACTAGACCGTCTAATGTACGTTTGTACACACCATGTTACTAAAGTTCCGCGGAAGACTTTTGTTTCCCATTTCCTCCCAAAACCCGACTACACTATTCTACTGCTCCTTTTCCTTTTAAGCTCATCCACCGCTTTTCATCTTACATTCCCTACCTTTGGACCTAGACAGCTTCATAGTGTACATATATCCGTAGATGGGTTTGGATATTTAGTTAGACTGCTGTCCAATTCTAGCTTTTCAATTTACCTCTAAAACAAACAGAAGCGATTCTCCATCCGCTAATGTAGTTCGAGAGCACTTAATCTCTCTTGTATTTCCTTCTCTTCCTTCTTCTGCTTCCCCAGTTGCCATTATGTTATTCCCTCTTCAACTCAGCCGCCGCTCTGGGATTACAAGAAGTAATAGTTTTATGCTCTACCTTCTGAATTTAAATCCAAAAGCACCTCAGGTCCTTTAAGAGCATGCACAATATGCCCCCTACCTTCCAAACAACTCACAACAAGGAAACCCATACATTATCAAATACAAAATACAAGAGCATTCCTTATTGCTTTTATAACATGCTCATCTCCAACTCTGCAAATTGTGTATTCTTCGTCTTCTCTCCATTCCTCTGCCATCTATTCTTTGCCTCTCTTTGCCTCTTTACCTGCTGTATTGCCGTACTGCCTCCATTTCAATTCCCATCCATGTTTACACAACTTAATCTCGTTCCTTTATCCACTCTAAAGCTAACACAGTTGACAGTAGTAATAATGAAATGGGATAAATCAATATCATTTTCATACACGTCCAAAATCCACGCATCTCAACCAGTAATCGTTCATTTTAATCAGGTCATATGCATAGACAAACTTTCCCCCTGCTCATCCTGGCAATTTTCTCACCTGAGAATTCTCAAACGTGGTCATAACTCCAATAACTCGCTTGATTCTACTTGTATTCCAGTTACTGAAAGCCATCCTGGTCTCACATGATTCCATACTGTATTCGAATTTAGCCAGTTAACCTGGTCTCACACAAGTCATATTCTTGCCATCCTCCTTAAATCCCACCTGTCTTATACTTCTATAGTTCACAAGGTAATTAACTTATTGCCTTTCCTATCTCTCTCTCTTGCGCACACCCCACACACCTTATTATGGGATTAGAGAAGGTTGGAACTTACGATTTGCTCATGAGAGAGTGTCACGTTACAACGGCATCTTATTATTTCCTTCTCAATTCCCAATCCCTCCTCCATCTGCAGAGTACAATAACTCTTTCAAACTCTGCATCAACAACCGTCCCGAGGTCAAATATCAATGGAATTTTACTCAAAAACTAATTTACATTCCTTTCCACGCAGCCATCCCAAGCAGCATAAGCCAGCGAACATAGCTCGCATACATTACTATATTCCTCACAATTACTAACTTCTCACAACACCAATTATGCATTCACTAACTACATGAAACACCACAAACAAACTGAATTCGCAGTCAGTGAACAAATTCAAAGAGCAAAAGCTATACTAGTTCAAAGTTCGCTTATGCTTCCATTCCATTCTTTCATTTATGCACTTACATGAAACACAAGACATTCAACATTGAATCATATTCAGAAGGACAACTAACCCAACGACAGACGCACACTCTCGAATCCTCCTCCACACATGCATCAAAAAAGCATATCTCTGTTAAATATCATTTCGCTGCAGAAATCACCTCTTAAATTCGTTACCTTCTCCCCTTTCTTCGCTTCTATTTACTTTCCTGCAATTTGCAATCAGCGTAACAAATCAAGTACACATTAACTATGATTCGCTGCGAATAACATTTTACGTAATTTAAATACAATTTTTATAATTCCTCACTTTCCCTCATCCCTCCATATATCTATCCAGGTAAATTATGTTGTGGCAACTTTACATACGAAGCATCTTGTATATACAGCACCCCATTTTATCTAGTTTACTTTCAATTTTCCAGCAAGCCTGCACACCCACAAACAACATAATTTGACACTGGAGTCGGGAATAAATATTCGCATATTGCCTCCAATCCCAAACCAGTATCAAAGATTACAAAACGCAAGAGCTTCACTGGAGATTCCCTTGTAATTCTACCTTTGGTTTAAGATTTTGGGTATTATTATTACCCTGATCAATCTTACATCCATCTCAATCCCTGTCTCTCTCTCTCCCTCCTTCCAATCCCCTAATCATAGCGACAACTTAGTAATCCTCCATACTCAACACATGTTTCTTTATCAACGTCCTTGAGTTTTACAAGCGCACAGAAGAGAAGCTGGCGTTTAATTGCAATCACGCCTTGTATTAGATAATTGCATAGGATATAGTTATTTCAATGATTACACCAGCCCCAAGGCAGTCTCTCCAAATGCCAAACTTAAGAGACTCTTCTCTTTACTCACGGCAGGAGCAAGACTACATTGCTTGTTTAAGAGTATAATCCTTCAAAGACTAGGAGCGAGATGATTTAATAGAATCAGTAAATGTTTAGCATGGAGAGAGAAACGTGTAGAATGGATGTAATAGAGAGATGTACAATAAATTCCCTCGTTCAAGTGCCGAGGCCAAATACGTCAGCATCACCTGATTAACCAGGTCGACTTGTAGTTAAATGACAATAGTAAATAAGATGTATTGTGCACGTTCCATCGTCGGATTGTTAGTAAATTATCATAGGGGTTCAAAGGGCTCTTTCATGAGAAATAAAAAAGTATTTCCCAATTTACCTACCTGAGCTGAGCAGTTGCGCTTTAGCGATTTTCATTTCCCAGTTTCACCTTGTTACATCTGTAACAGATGAGCTTCAAGCTTTTGCTGCATGTGCACACACTCTGACATATATTTTTCAATCGAGTCTTGTTCCCAGTTATGCGGATTTGAATTACAAAAGTTCCCAAGAGAGAAAGAGATGTAATAGCTAGCGTAAAACTTTTACACATCATAATAAACCTTGAGCTACGGCCGTACGCATAAACTCCCACTAAAATCCCAAGGCCTATTTATTCTACACAGACGTCAGGTTTTTGGATATCGTATCGAAGATACACGAGGATTGATTTCCTCCTCTCCATTTCCTCATCTCTCTCTTGCAAATATTTAAGAATCCGTGGTGCCATTTGTATGCGAAAATTTCCTCACTTTCCTATCAGTCTTTTCTGAGAAGGCAATGAGTCGTTCGCTGCCACAGTTTCTTTCTCTTTTGTTTATCCAAACTACATTTGGAAGAAATTGTGCTCTTGTGTTCTTGAGTAATGCTTTCTCCGCCCTTCCCATCCATCCATTCGTTAAGTTCAAGTTGGGGATTAACGTGACAATCTGTGTGTGTGCATTGTGCAAATGTTTGCTAGAATTCCCATGAGTGATCTGGCTGATATACTGGATCGTTCCTCTATTTTGCTACCTGTCTCTTTTAATTACTTTTCCATATTTCTCCAGGTATAGTCTTTCCAATTATCTAATTGCTCTAATTAGCGAGTGAGTTAGCAAACGGAACCGGAGAGAGAAAGCAAGGTGACAAATACACATTTCACTCGGGGGAATAAGAAAATCGTTTAATTTCTTTCTTCCTTCAAATCATTCCCTCCGCTCGGATTATTTTCCTAAATATGTATTCCTATAGTTTCTTGCTTTTCAACAGTCTTTCTAGTTTCAGTATTCATGTTCTAGCTTTCCAGTTCGATAATCCACATCCTCCAGAGTATCTTCTTGTATTCGCTTCATCATACTCTCACTTTGATTTCGGTGCTGTGTTGAAGGACAAAACAGAACTTTAGAAAATTCATTTCATTGATATTTAAAGCTTTAATCCCACACAAGTCAAACACACGTCTAGTAAGTTTATCGTTCTCTATATCAAAATTTACCAAAGCTTCCTACCGCAATACCATCCCTCATTTTATCATTCCTAGTAAACCTTCAGATCCCCCCAACTTAATCTATCTCTACTTGTCGGCATGGAAAATAGACACAGAAAGCTGTACACACTACGCACACACTATAGCAGAATAGCAGAAGAGCTAGGAGAAGATAAAAACAGTAGCATCTCATTTTGTCTTCATTTTTCTCCGCGCGTAGCACAGTGTGTGTGTGTGCAAGATAAGAGATTTTATCTTTTAAATTATCTCTTCGTCAATCCTACCAAAGTAGCAAGTGTAGATCGTATAGTTTGTAGAGCAAGTGGAAGCTGGTAAGACGCAGATTTCCTTCGCGACTTAATACTTTTTCAACTGATTCTCCTTTTAATCCCATAGCTCTCCAAGCTGTCAGCCGCCTTCTCATCCTTCTTGCGCAATGTTTATTATTTTTTAAGCTTATTCGCCAAGTTAAAAGAGCCGGAACCTGCAGAAAGACAATTTAACTAAACAAGAGCCAATCTTTTTTATTCCCTTCGTTTTAGTTTGTCTAGTTAGTTTGAGAGCAATGAAACTTATTCTCAATTTACTTTCTTCTTCAAAAATTCAATTAACTTGATATTTGTCAAACAAATTTGAATACCCGTGACTTGTATTGCCTCAAGGCTGCATTCTTCCTCCTTTGGTCTATCTCGGATTTCTTCCAGCAGAACAAATCTCTCTCTGACTTTGATCCCAAATAATTCCCTATTTGTCCACTAGATTTTAATCAGTTTTTGTATTTGTGTAATCAGTGTGCCATTCTTCGGATTTTTATCAGTTCAAGTGCTTTTACCGGAAAAAAATCACAGGGATGATTTTAAAACCTTGTGTATTTCTCTCAACTTGTTGTATATCTTGTCGCATTTGAGCTTGTACAGTGTAATAAGCCGGTCTGATTTTACCTAAAAACGTTCCGATCTATCTCTCGCCTTGTTCAAAACTTCCCTCCATAAAAATATCTAGTTTCATCTCCAGTGTGGTGATTTTCCAAACGTTTTTTTCTCCTCTTCACATTATTCACATCATCTGAGCTATAGCCTTGGAGTAAATCCTGGTTTGGATCGTTAGGAAACTTTTCTCGGGATATTGGGAAAAAACCGGGAGGCTAAAAAAGTTTTACCGGAAGTTCAAACACTACTTTCTCCGCTCACAATTTTTACCCCTCCCTAGTCTCGCCGTCCTTGTACGTAAATCCTATAACCTTTTGCTTGTGTAACCTTATGATTCCTTTATATCTACTAAACCCGTCAACGTGTAGAATTCACCCTAGGCGATAGTTTTTCAGAGAAAATATCTAAAAGCGTATCACCTTTTACCTTTTGTTTCTCTTACATCTTTGGAATTCATGAATTATCATAGTCAACCATCTCTCAGAGCAGTTTGACCTCTGTGAAAACTTTATCCCGCAGAAAAAGGAAACAAGACATTTTCGTCCAAGTAAAAAGTAGTAGTGAAAGTCAAAACTCTGTACAGAACCCAGTGCATCCGAGCAAGAACTAAGCAACCGTCCTAGCTTTTTAACCCATAACTTCTTTTAGCATAAACAGTGTCCTTCTAAAGAAGATTACTTTAAAAGCTACTTTTAAAGTGATTCATGTGACGGCGTCCCCACACAAACTTGCCAAAAGAAGTATTTCTCCTTCCCTTAGATGTTACTAGATTTGTAAACATTACAGCCTTCCTCCACCCTTCCTACCTTTTCACACAAAACTTTCCTTATTTCCACTCTCTTCCTCCTAAAGCTAGTGTCTTGTGCGGAATGGCTCTTGGCTTATTCTTACTGCTATCCCCCTTCAATTCCCTCACACATTTCCAGAATCTCTTTGAATAAATAGACATCCTCCCGGCTCTTATGAAAACACATTTTCCAGTCGCACAAAAATTTTCACCTTTGGCAGCAATAGTATATTTTTTCTTTCGCACCGTGTCCTTTCTTCTTCTTTCTCTGTTTTTCCCTTCCTTCCTTAACTCCGAACTTCCTCTCCATCTCTTACCAGATTCTTGTATCTTTTTTCCAGCCGTCTCTTTCTTGTATTGTATTGTAGCTATCATCTATCTGCTGTATGATTTTTACATTCGTTATAGTCCTTAAATGCCCAAACTTTCTCCCATCTTTTCCCCCGCTCTAACATGGTAATCATTAATCTTTTCAAAAGGTAAAGAATTCAATGTTACTATATAGAGCTTTTCCTGCAGTGCAGCCTCTGTTCAACTAGTCTATCTGTTCCCTGGTGGTGAAATGTAAAACGGCTTTCTCCTACTTTCTCCAATCCTACTAACGACGTCATGCTCTCGGTTTTTTCACCATTCCACCCAGAATCACGTTTCTATTTAAATACATGTATAAATATCTATATCGCTAATGTCCGCGATGCTTTTTGTATTCCCCTGTCTTCCTTCCATTGCAAATTTGCATACTTATGAGCCAAAAAAGAATGGAAGCGAGCAAGTGGGTATTGTGAAATTTTTACGAGCGTCAGAGCAAGTGGTGTACGCAGCGAGTACGGCCAACGTAGTATCCGGGCATAGAAAGAAGAAAAGTAGCACGTACGCGTTCCATCATGTATTTAGCATATAGCTCGTAAGACAAGCGCGGGTGAGCCAGGGAGTGTATAATAGCGCGGAAAATTTTCATTATTTCAAGTCCATTAAAAATATTAAATTATATGCTTAGATTTATCACAGGCTACGCGAACAACTTCCATTGACACCATATACATTAGTAACCAAAGGATCTGCAAGCTAAGCTAGCGCTGCGTATATGCAATTTTAATGTATTCTGTTCTTCCCGCACTCGATACTGGTTTGGTTTAAAGCATATGGTTTATGGAAGAAACGCTTCCATGTGCGACCATTGTCTTACACATTTTGGAGCAAACCCTGGGCGTATACTATATATAACGTTTAGATCTGGCTTGGCTTATGATTCATGTATAATCATTATACTAAGATATTCATGGTGTTTGACTCATAAAATATTAAATTACACTCATTATTATATCCATATTTGTTACGCAGGTCTAAAGCCCTCACAGAGTGCGGCATTATCCCTCAATTCCGTGTCGGCTAATTTCTCTAAAATGCAAACAAATAATCCAGACTCGCCCTTTCCACAGACGTCATCATCCCCGGTAAGTTTACACTACTTTCATCTGCTTTCCTTAAATCCATTCCTCCTTCTTAAAAATGTCGTCATTCATGCCTACTTGAGTTGCTTCCTGTGAAACCAAATTTTTTAAACTTTCAGCAGCAATTTACCAAATAGGGCTTTCACATTTCCTGAAAACTGTACAGCTTTTCCTCAACTGCTTGCTTGCTGTGATTTGAAGCTATAAATGTTTGAAGAACTCATCAGTAACTTTCCTACTTATTTCACGTATATTTTATCAGAGACTTTAATGTTCATCCATTCAAGTCCATCTCCGCTTCATTCAAATCTTTTTCTCAAGCTGTTTTGAATTTGCTCGAGTACCAAAACATTTCCCCAATTTTCTTAACTAAAAGAATCTCATTTTATTCTTACTTTTTAAAAGTAGTTTACAACTGATCATTTGTAGCTCCTAGCATGTTTACCACACATTGAATAAATTCCCTTGATCCTAAATCCTGATAGCTTTCTCTTTCTGTAGTCAGTCCAGTTCATTCCTTCCTATACACTTCAAGGAAAAATACTGCAAGAAGCTATTAGAATTAATTCAAAGCGACGTATTAAAAATAATTTCCAACCAAATTAGAATCTCTTTCCTTCACTTGGAGCCCGTTTTGGCAAACGAAACGAAGAGCACATTAGAGGTGGCTGTTAGTCGAGTATTTGTAAGCAACAAAGCAACCTCCCATAACAATTTCCTCTTAAGGTTCGTTTAGTTTTTCCTCTTCTTTTCCTCTCCTTCCTTTCTCCGTCCACCAACTAGTTAAAATTTACCCCTTAAATCCATTCCTCAAGGTTCGGTATAATGGTTAACGTTAGCAAATGCAATCTTCTTCTTTAGGGGACAGGGTCTTAACCGTTTCATGAATTTGTAATGTCGAATTTTCCTCTATTACATCCAATTTCCCAAACATCTTAGCGCATGTTGTGAACCGGAGAAGTGGAACATTTCCCCTCAAATCCTTATCTTTTTAGCATATCATTTTCGTTTCATTAATTTTCTCTTTACCACTAAACCCCAGCGTTTTACAATCTTTTCAATCTTATTATCATCTTATCAATCTTTCCATCTCGTAGTTCTTCTTGCCATCCAATCTTTTCTAAAGCTAAACACACAAACCCTCAACAAGCTTTCTCAACCTTTTCATCTCAACTAAAAGAATAACAAGCTATTAACATAGCACGGAGAAAGCAGTCAATCTCCTATACTTTCTCCAACTTTCTCTTCTTTCACTATTTCAGACTCAGACGAGCAATAACTTACTTAGTACTAATTTCCCTTCCCGCCTAAGTTGTGAACATGCCTCTTGAAATTCCATAAATAAGTATACACATTAGCTAACTTCTCATCAGCTTTCCTGCACTACATAGCATCTCATATGTACATATTCCACATTTCAGCCAGCGCCAGGTAACAGTAAAGTGCCGAGAATCACTTCCAACCACTCTACCGTAGAGCAGGACGCTAAAGTCCAAATAAGCGAGTAAGAGTCTTCTTGCCTAGTGCCGGAAACAAAAATTGGACATGCTTATAGCCAACATTTCTCACGTTGCAACGTAACGTAATACAGTACGGTTTCGGATTCGTATCCGTCAATGTTTAGACAGTCCCAACATACCTCCTCCTCCTCTCTGATTCATCCTCAGCTATTTACGTTAACATCATTTACGCTTACGCTTACATATTAGCACCAATCTCTCTTCCATGCAATCAGTCTACGATAAACATAGACGCAGTTCAACTATATTTTCCTCCTAGCGCTGTAGCTAATAGTAACGCCAAGCTCTCCTCTATTTATTGTTACAATTCCCCGTTTCTTATAAAGAATACTCCCATCTACATGAGGTCATGGTCGTCTTCTCTCTCTCTCTCTGTATTGTAAAGAGTTTCTAGCAGCCCGGCCATGTTGACTACAAGGAAATTCATGTATTCTTTCCCCTCTCTTGTGATATTTCGCACGTGCTCTAAGGATAGCAAGGAATCTGAGCTGGCCTCGTCCATAATCTTCCCTAGTCCAAACTAACAGACTCACAGATGCTTTTGCACTTTTCCAAAAACTAGACTCAAAGAGGGAACTTGAACAAGAGTCTCCTATTATACCATCGCACATTTCCCCCAGATCAAATGTCAAGATTGTTTATCAAATACACATCTTCTTTCTACTCTTAAAGAAGGGGCTTCCTATTGCACTATTAACGAGACAGTTGGACAGGCGGATTGTATAACAAGCCGGTTGAATGCTCCCAAAGAAGCAGCAGCAGCAGTATAACTACTTGACTCTAAAAAACTAAGTTTCAGTTCATCAGATACACTCACTCAGTCAAACGCATAATGATCTCACCACTAACCCCAATCCCTATAATCTCTTTCACGTCAAGTGGTCATCTGCATAATTTCTTTGAGAGCCACCACATTTACCGCCAGCTATTATTTACAACGCAATTAATTAAAATATCATTCCAGCATCTCCGGCATATGACACGTTCAAGGGAGTAGTTAAGAGTCCTCATGAACCATCTCTCAGCCTCAGCAGTCTTGTGTCTTGTTAGTATTTTGACATGTTTTCAAATCCCTTGAAAGAAACCCAAAGACCTTCGTAACTCAGATTCCATTTTTTTATTTCGCCGAGATTGAATTTTAGTCATGGCATACATACGCTGCTTGCGAGCAGTTTCATCTGTATACAGCAGTTGCGAACGTTTTCCCAGTCAACGAACTTTGTTTCTTATACCATGACATTCATTTACTCATTTGATTGGTAATTAATGTGGGGATGATGAGATTTTTCTCTCCAACTCCAACGGATACATAGCATCAAAAAGAAAGCAGAGACGTTCTTGAGAAAATCTTGTGTATATATTTTCCTTTCCACTTAAATCAACAAACGGACGTGTCCACATTTAGAAGCTATAGACTCCATCACACACACAGGATTTTCTTCATGATCCCTGGTCTGAGTTAGTCAAGTTCCGGCTGAGTCAGACACGTACGATTGAAGACAGAAAGCTTCCTATGGTTACTTGTACTAAAGCCAGCGACTTTTTTGTCCTTCTCTTCCTCGTCCTTTTGACGTAAGTTGATATTGGAGAAGTTATCCCCTGATATAAAAGCCTCTTCCCATAATTCGGATTTATCCATGTGACTAAGACGGGATGAAAGAGAGGAAGAATTAATTGATATCCCTCTTTTTCTTCTCCTGAGGTTAGTCCGTCAGACGGAGCCAAGAAGATGGATCATTTTGTGCTCAAGGAGGACATGTGTGTGCATTACCCTTCCTCGCCCTTCTGCTTTCTCCATACAAATCTTCCCACGCTATCCTTCTGATCCTCTTCTCGTTTTTCCCATCTGCTTTTGCAAAAAAGGATTTCCTTCTCTCAACCCAGTTCTAATCTTCTATGATTCTAGTAGTTATGCTGTAGCTGTCACTTCCTCCTTCCAAGTATTCCAAGAGCACAAAAATGTCGACTTATCAAATAATCCCCCGTCCTTCTCATCCCATCTCTCTTCTTACGTCACACTCTAATATTCCGCAAGGATTTGCAATTCAGATATTTTCCTCACAAACCAACTGTCCCTTCCAATTCCCTACTTTTTCAATGCTCTCTCGGCTTCAATGCTTCGGCAGCCATCAATGCGCTATAACTGCTTACGTATCTTGAGGCACAATGTCCAAACTGAGTCTTCGGACTTATCTTTATGAATTCCCTCCCTACAAATCCAGACCAAAATCTGCCGTCTCATACGTAGTAAAAAAGGCCAAGTTAAGCTTTGGGCCATTTTCGTCAATGTTTTGATACACATATTGCTGCATCTGTCTCCTGTAATGTTTATCATCCATGTATAAGCATCATACATATTTTGGTAGTATTTTGCGGCGTGGATATAAAACAACGTATACTTGGTTACTGTATACTTCCGGTAACAGCTGTTGCTCCCCAGTAAGATTGTTTTGAACCCCAATTTTTAAACATAACTTCAGCTCTTTATCGGAGCAATTAGTTGATTGACTTTCACCTTTCTGCTGTAATAAATCGATTATACGCGCTAAACAGTTTGATTTTTCTATCAGCAACTTGCACTCAACTGTAAAATTTTTTACCTGGTTTGATTATAAAAGCGTTTGAGGCGCCCTAAATAACCTTAAATTGTATCCCTTAGAATTCCAGCTGATTCACCTTCCGCTTTCCTCATTAAATCCCAACTAATTTCCCCTTTGAAGCATCCAACAAAGTTACAAGGCTCCCCTCATTTCCTTCAAGAAAACCACTAGTTTTACTATTTTCTCGTCCTTGATAACCTTCGTCCTTCACTCATTTCTGCCTGTACTGATTACTGATCTCCTGCTTGCTCATCATCCGGCAATCCTGCTTTCTCTTACTCTTCCTCCTCTCTGCTTTTTTTATTTTTCTCGTTCACCTCTCCTTCGACCTAGCCGATTCCCATTCCTTCTGGTTACGTTCCGTTCCCGGGATTTTTTCTTTCGGACCCGGGAAACTTGTTGATATAGAGAATCGATCCATTCCCCTTCTCTTATCCTATTCCACTGCCAAACTTTTGTGTACTACTTGCTAACTTTATATGTATTTTTTCTCTCTTTTACAGGCCAAAATGATAACGAGTGGAAAAGATGAAGAAAATCTCATCAGACATGGCCCAATCTCTATTTATCGCCCTCGCCGTCTCCAAGTAAGTTTGCAAAAAAAGAAACTATTTCTTCCATCCTAAACCCTACTACTGCCTACTCAGTCCCTCTTAACTGATTCTAAGAAGAAGGAAAAAAGTGCTCCGAGTTTCGCAAATAATTTCGCCACTTTTTGCCTCCTCCTCATGGCCTACCTCCACTCTACTTCGTCTCATTCCTTACACACGCAGACATTGTTCTTGGCTGCTGAGCCATTCCCCATTCCCCGCTCCATTCCACAGTATGCGGAGAAAGCATTTTTATAATGACGACAATCGGGAATGATTAAAATAGTTTCAGATACGCTACACTGCACTGCACACCTCGTTTCCTCATATTTCTTGCCCCATTCCCTGTCAGCCCTCAACGCTAACCAGGCCATCACGCCTCCTCCTCCACCTATTACTTTCTTCTCCCTCTGGACCATATCCTCCTCATCCTCATCCCGGCTATTCTCTACCACCGACCGCATCCTCATTTTCAATCTCCTCCGCCCTCCTTCTTATCTGTTGTTATCAGGGTGCAAGGCACATTGAGCATCAAGAGCTTGGGTAGGCGGGCAAGTGTAGGATTCATTTGGAGCTTATGGTTCCGGTTCTGAATAACTGATAACGCGGGTAATACCCTCCACGTACTAATCATACTTCTTCCTCCTTCTATACACAGTCTTCTCACTCTCACATGGAGATGCAGCAGCCGAGAGCCCTTGCTTTCCCTTCATTTCCGCTCCTGAATAATGTTATTAAAGTATGCAAGCTGGGACTAAATGTTTCCAAGGCGGAAGAGGCCGACAAGAATCCACACTCTCTTCTCTACTTCCATCCCACTACTCAACTCACCACCTCCCTACTGGAATCCGGGAGGGAGCCGTGTCTTCAAAAAGACCCGACACCCTCCACAAAGAAAAGGAGAAAACATTTCTTGAGAGTACGTGATAGCTTTATGAAGAAGCTTGAGGAATCTAAAGAATCTCCTCTTCTTCATTTACCACCACTCCCTCTATCCATCCTCTGGGCTTCCTGCCCCCAGTCATGAGAGTGAAGTGAGCCAACAGAGCTAGAGCTGAAAGCAAGTCAGTAAGCCACTACGGACTTTCTCTTGCTTTCTCTTTTACTCAATATCCCAATTTCCATTCATCTCCCATCTCCTTCCCCTTTTTTCTGTCTCCATCTCTCTCTCTCTATTCTTCTTTTGCTTCCTACTTCCTACTCCTTTCTTCCTTTCTCTCAAACTTTCCCTCCAACTATTTGGTCATCCGCCCGCACCAAATATACTTTCATTACTTCCTCAGTTTTTCTTCTTGGATAAATTCTTTTCCTCCTCTCTCCCCACTTAGCTTACACGCATCAGTCCACACCACCACAGCCGAGAGTATTTCCTACTATACTTTATTTCGTCACTTTCTCCAGATTCTTTCCCCGCTACTTTCACCAAGCTATATTTCCTGTCTTTAAGTGTTATTCAAGTATGCCAATAGTTTCCTTCTGCATAAATTCAGAATTCAAATCGTTTTCTCAATCCGCCAACGGCATCCTCAAACATAATACACCTTTGATCAAGAATATAAGCAACTTATAAGAAGGACGCAGCATACTAAGAATACAATATTGAGACTTTTTTCCATAAGCATGTTGAAATTTAAAAAAAATTAATTCACGTTTATTACTACAACTACAATAACTCTTGAAACGCAAGCTTAATATTTTAAGCTGGAAACTGAAAATGCCTTGAAAAATCCTTAACTTGCAAAGTGTATGCTTCTGATTCTAATCTGTTCTAAACGCCTTCAGCAATCTCCAAATCGGCATAAATATTCGTCAAATTCAATAGTTTTTCAATCTAACTTTTTCTTGAGGCTTAAGAAACCAATTTTGTTCGCATATAGTATGTACTTTGACCCGGAAAAGTTGGTTACCTCAAAAACTGTCTCCTTACGTGATGCTTCACGTCATTCACGCCGGGGCTTTGAGTTATCTCTAGAGAATCCATCCTCGCCGTTAACCCGCTTAGGACTTCTCAACCACTATAGCCGGGAACTTGAGTTTTTAAACGAGTATTCCGTATAGAAGAATCCTCAGTATGGTACGACATACTAAAGGTTAGCGCTGAGCTGGAGTTGATGCTGGTGGTCTAAACCATTCCGCCATTGATTGTAACCTTGACAAAAGTTTCGCACAAGGCTGGGATTTGGAATTCACTTGCTCTTTTCCATTCTCTGTCACCAACCCACCACTATCCAACTTATTAGAGTTTACAGATAGCATGTATAGTGTTTTTTTCTTTGTCGTTTAAAGGTGAAATATGAAAAATTCCAAGGGAAGGTGGAAAAAAGTTGAATTTTGGTATTGGTTGGTTTTCAGGGCTGTATGGGACATAGGGATGCGTTAGCAAAATCGCCTTAAGTAAGATTATTTTTACGAGTTCCACCTCTCTGGGGACAATAATTCAAATTTTTCCCTGAGTTTAGAGATCGTGAAAAGGTATATTGCTCCTGCAGCTTCATCGATTCGTTATCTCTGTGCATGGCTAGACTTGCTATAAAGATTCATGTCCGGGTTGCTCCTTTCTCCACAGCCCTGCAAGGTAGCTCTTGACATGAGCTTCCCTAGAAACTGGGAATGCTCTCCCAATATTGAGTTTCAAAATGCTTTGACGTAAACCGTTTCAAGACTCTCCGTGTAGACCTGGAGGAAAAGAGGAGATGATGGATTGAGATGGAAAATTTAATGCGATTACATTCTTGAATGAATATTAACCGAGGAATGAGAGAAACTAAGATAGCTTTGGGGCATGGTGCAGGGCTGTGTCGGAGTCGGAGTTTAGGCTTGGAGATTAACCTTTTATCCGCTAGGAGAGTCAGGGCGAGTATTTTTTTAGATTAAGTGTTCTCTTTCCCACTACAACAAAACAAGAAATTTCTCCACTTTCTCTTTGTGTTTTAAGCATAAATATATATATTTATCCCCTTTTTGCTCCATATCGGGATGTGTTTTTGCTAGATTCAATTAATATTTCTATTTCCTTGCTAATTTTCTCTATTATAATGCCTTTTTCCATCTTCCCATTTTACAGAGTTTCTAAAATGTATTGATGCCGTCTCCAGGATTCCATGGAAACTGCTCTCTTACTTAGCTAACTCATTCCAGACCTCCTCTTGAAGCATCTCTTCAGCCCCTAGGCTTCCACTCCATAAACTTTCTCTTCTGGAGAAAGTCAGCTTGAAACGCTATTCTTAACGTTGCCATCGTACCTTGGAGGATGAAGCTGTTACTTTTCAAGTTCTCGCTCTCTACCCTCATCTCTTTTCAATTTAGCTATATAATCCATCCTGTTCTTGTCAAGTGCTTTCCTGGATAAAACAATATTAATAACCATCATAAACATTCATTTTCCGCCGAATCTCCTTCCTTCATCCTTGATTCTTTTCCGTGTTCTCCATTCCCGTCCTCTAAAACACACAAACAGGGATTTTGCATTAAAACGTTTCAAATCTCTTAGCAAATTGCTCTTGAAATTCATATCATTCCTGAACCTTCCCCGAGGTCCTTCATCTACCCGGGAACCCGCGTCATAATTCTTTTTCCCGTGTCCCGAAATGAACAGACATTGTCCGTTTTCTCTCTCTACTTTGGGCTCTGCATACTTTTGAAATTCATTTCTTCAGGGCAGCTGCAGCACATCACATCCTCGAGCCCCTAAAAAGAAAGCGCAGCCGCGCTACATTTAAATTCCAGTCACACCCAATCCAGCTATAGCCTATGGAGACAAGGGAGATTTATTTTATTCCATTGTTTTCATGTATTTCCAACAGGTGTTAGGTGTATTTCCAAGGGACGATAATCTCCTTAACGGGATTCGAACCGCAGTAACCGTTAAGCTCTGCTGGGATTTCAATCGCATTAAAGGGAAATCCGAATTACTCGCTTCCACGCCTCTACACCGAAACGATGCCAAAACTGAGAAGGGTACAAGTCGGGGCTCAATCCAAGATGAATATTCACCCCCTATCGACATTTTAATACTTGACTACCGACATCCCAAAACTTATAGCTGTGCTATCTTACCACTAGTTAAGTAAGTAAGATGATATTTTTCCGTTTCTTCTTTCTTCACCGCTTTCACTCCTACTTCTACCCTGCCGCAAGCAACAACTATTTCTTTAAATTTCTCTTTGAATTTTGTCTCCGCGCTTTCACCTGACTTCATCAGCCTAGAAAATTGGATACGGCTAAATAGTGATCTGCAAATCTTGACTTTTATATTATTCAAAATTTCAATTTAGAGGACATTCTGATAATGGTGGGCATTATATTTGAATTATACACTGAGAATAGCAACGCGTAACCTATTTTCTCCCTTAGTTTTTCTATTTTCTCATTTTAGGTCCATGATAAGCTTACTACGGTACTAGGTTTTGGTCTACGGGTACCGTATGAAATTTCATATAATTTAGAGTTTAATAATTTTAAAGTGCGACATACAGAGTTACTCTGGAGACCGCGGACTGCGGTTGCTGATAAAAAGAATTAAATATGAATGATAAATATAAAAGGATTTTCGCGTCAAATATCTTTTATTTATATATACCTTATTATTTTATTTGATGCTTTCTCCGCTTTCACTCCCCAAACTATATGTATTGTAGCAATTACTTTGGGGTTTAATGAAATTCCTGAAATTTTTCTAATTATTTTCCTAATTCATGACAACTTCCTTTCGCCCAACGTAGCTCATAACCAGTAAATAACTAAAGTCCTGTCCTTTAAATTAATCTAAGAATACCTACTGGAGAACAGTTCTACGTTAGGTTGTGGTGTGCCTTTCCTAGGAAGGCAAGCAAGGTAGCAATAAGTAAAGTTGCTAACCCCAGAAAATCTCTATGGTGTCCAAGCGGTAGCTTCCTATTTACAACTTGCTTTCTCCTCGTCTATCGTGGTTCCAAAACTAATGGCTCAATAAAATTCGCCCCTAAATTTCGCCGCCCCAGACCTGGGCAATCCTCTTATCCTGTTTAGTTGCTATCATTTCCCATACTCATCCCGTCTGTCGCAAAATAGAAAACCTTTTAGGGTGTACTTTCTCCATATGAAGAAGATATAGTTTGCAAATATTGCTAGACTGTCAGATATATTTATTTTATGTATAATCGGAGCTCTTAAAGCAGCGTCTAAGTTTATTTCGAGCCGACTTTTCATTTATTGCAAAAGGACGATAAACGATGGCCATTTAGCTACTTTCATAGTTCTCAACCGGCTGGAAGGAAAACTTGAAAGGATTTACTAATAAAGGGGAACCCCTCAAATTTAACAACTTTCTCCCACACTTTCACCTTTAAATCTGAATGTATTTTCTATCCTGTTTCTGTTCTGGTGTGTTCTAATCCTTGCTTTTACTCTATGCGACTTGTCAGCTATTTCTGTAGCCAGCCTTCGCGCCCGAATTCAATGTCAGCAGTTTTACTGAATTTATTTTCGGTGCCGATTAACTTTAGACGCAGGAAAAGCTTTTATGGAAAGGATGTATGTAATAGCCGAGTGAAAGTGGCATCTGCGTAGCACGAGACGCAGTTGGTCCTTAGTTCCGATTATTGCACTAAAATCTGGCTATCATTTATATTGCAGGTACTTAAAGGATGAGAGATCCCTCATGGTGGCCGTAGCTATCGTCAAGAAAAAGTAAGCAAACTATAATCATTTCCATCACAATAAAATCCGGTTCTCTTATCCTCACACTCTGCACTTTAAGATAGAAACCATCTCCTCAGTTCTACTTCTAAACGAATTGCATCCGCCGCCCTCCAGATTGCATCCCTTAATGTAATCCTGATAAATGTGTATCCATTTCCATGCATAGACCATTTTGTTAACCAAATTGGAATCTTTTAGCTTCCAAACCTACAACACCATTACAGCCAATTTACATCTTAGCAACACAAACAAAGAGCATCATGTTCTTATTGTACTATAATCGAATATAAAAGCTCTTAGTGCTACTCTCCTTAGTTTTGTTTCTTTACCTCCTTCCAAACTTTCTCTGACTTTCTCCTACTTTTCTCTCACCCGCTGTTGAATAACTTCCGCGCCTTTGTTCTTCTTTTTGCAGTTGCCCTTTTCCAGCTCGTAAGATAAGCTCTCAGTATTTATGTAAGCTTTGAAATTTCCAACCAGAGGTAAAGTTAGCCACTTAAACTTTTATCTTACCCCAAAGCGGTTACATTACAACAGACAAGAGAAGAGAGAGACCGCAAATACTGCAAGAGAGCTTCTATCGATCCGCAAATATTTTTTACTTCAAACCGCCCCTGCACTTATTCTCATTTACAAAAGTAAGGAGGAAACAGCTCTTTAACCCTATCCTTTCTCTTACCAATGGTCCTCCCACCAGAAATCCCACAGGAGAAAGTCTCTTTTTTCCCAATATGACATGAAGAAGCAAGTGAAAGTTTCCAACAAGTCGCTCTCATTATTCTCCCCCACCGCTTTCTCCATCCAGTTCATATAGTAGACTATCTCTCTCTTTCTCACTTTCCTGTCCTCCAGCTCTCTTAGTTTCAGTTTCCTAAACAAACTCGCAATCTTGAGGCTGTGTAACGACTTGTTTGCGATCCCCGCAGATTGTATACTACAACAGCCTTAACCATACCAGGCCAATGATTACCATTCCCGCCATCCCCCCTTCTCTTAATTTCTTCCTGTGTTTCTAAAGTCTTTTAAAAGAATCGCATGAACTTTCTCTTAAAATTCATTTCCAACTTATATCAACTTTCGCCCCAACTTCCTCGATATTCTACACATCGTGTCCCCGTCATACCAATAATACTTAATCTTACGTTTTATTTTCTCCCATACTTTATCCCTTATCCGCTTATCTCAGAATCGGTATGGAGAAAGCCAGGCTAAAGATGGAATACAATCCCAGAGGAAATTGAAATTCTCCGCTACAATAGAATACAAGAAATTCAATTTTACCAGAGTATTTTTCTATGATTTGTATCCATCCTCTAAGGTTTATAGATTATATAAAACTCAAAGTATTTCATTTTTCTAGTCCGGGCTTGCATTATATATATTGGTTTAAAAAGCACTTAAGCTCTGTCAGAGCGTAGTTTCCAAAGAAAACGTGTACAGCATGTGACATGGGAAGGGAAACACTAGTTCTGGATTTGTACAAAATTCTTTATAATTACATTACAATACATTATATATCATGCAAGATAATGTGAAACACTTCTTAGAAGCCCACCAAATCGTACCTTACAATATATCTCTGTATAAAATTACTAAATCAATTGAATATGACTTACAGTTTCTTTGAAAAGAATGAAGACGGTGCTCGGCAGCTTTTTTGTTGCGGGATTGACAAGGTAAGATCAAAGATTATATTCTCAGACCAAATTGAAAAAAATAACCTTAAGAGCGTAAAATAGATGCACCGAAAATCCATACAGGTAAAAGGGGGATGATGAGATTCGAATAAGCCTGAATGAAAGTCAAAGTAGTTACAATAGAATTCAATTTGCGGCTACAATTTCCCAGAATTAGAATAAACTATTCCGACTTGACCGAATCTCTAACTTTGTACAAGTCTAGGAAGCACGAACAAATGAACATTTCTTGAGATTGTGAACCAATAAATTTTCTCCTCTCCTTGTATTTTGACCGCTTTCGTGGTTCGTGGTTGCGGTCAAGACAAAGTTGAACTCCTATGCAAGAAACCGCTAGGACTGTTCCAACTTTCTCTCGCTATCGATCACCCCAGCTCCATTATCTTTCAAGTAATTAAACCAAGTCTCGTTCTCTTCCCTCTCCAACTTGTCTTGACTTCAGAGACAGAGAGCCTTAGGTAATTGAATGAAGCTGAAATTTTAAAAATGTTTGTTTAACCGAGTCTTTGTTCTTCTTACTTCTTAAACAACTTTTCTTTCTCCCTCTTGCTCCCAATGAACTTTCTCCACTAAATCGTTTCCCTTGCCCAAACTTATTTAAGTGGAGTACAGAAAACTCATTCAACCTCTGACCGGAGGGCCTCGCAAAAGTAATCTCTAAAAAGTCAAGCTAAAGCACGATAGTGTAGACTACAAAGTTACATTACGTTTTCAAGATGAAGGCTAAGAATATGAACAGGGAAAAACAATTTGCATCTTAAACTATACCCTTTTGTTCTTGGAGAAGCTTGGACTTTCTCGTTACCATTCCTAGCTTTCTTCTCACAGTACTTACATGCCCATCAAAGGGAAAGCTGACTATTCTTTTCTCTTTTCCGATCCGAGGTTTCAGTAAAATTTGATGAGTTGAAAAAGATGGATGAGATACTTGACGAATTACTTTTTCCAATCTTGCTCTTTTAATAGTTTTTAGAAATAGGCACTAATCCATTCCCCTTGTGGTACTTTCCCTTGCAAATACAACGATAGAGCGAGCTTGACTTTCACCCCTTGTACGTATTGCTTTCTCCTATCCCCTCACCTCACCACATCATCTTGGTTGTGGACGGGATTTGAGAATACTTTTGTCCTATTTTTCGCTCAATCAACCCACGTAATGATTAAATCTTGTGGTCCTTTGAAAGTAATTGATGAAAACATTTTTTTGGTTTCAGGTAGAAATAGATCACGGAGTAACCTCCACTGCCTTTTGGCTAAATCAATTTATTCAGATAGAGCAATCTTTAGTGAATACAGCGTACAAATTATCAACCGTCTCAGCTCTTGTGGCTGCATTGGATCATTCCAGGGACATGATTCAAATCACTGACGCACGTCATCGTGTTCAGGTAAAAGTTTTGATTTCTTTTCAAGACTTTCTTCTCTTCCAATCATTTCTCTTCTTCTACTACTCCTTCACTCCTTGTTTCTCAACTTTCTCCAGCGTCCACCAATCAGTCACTTCCCCATCTGGCATTGTGGAAATTACTTTAGCTAGAACTCTGAAAAGGATTAATGTGATCCTTATTCCTTCCTGATACTATATCCTCAAACCTCGTTATAAACTTTTATAGTTTTCATCTCATTTTAATTCAAGCCTTATTAGTTACTTAATTCAAGATGACTTTCTCCTTTCTTTCGCAACTATTCTTCCCGTCAACCTTCTAATTTCTCTGCTGAGTGAATGGCCTCTGCCAAGTTTTATCAAAGATGATCAAATTATGTAACAAGTTTTGACGAAATCAGATTTTACGACTCTCAGATACGACTAATGCACATCTACCTCTCAGCAAGAAGAGTCACGGAAAACGTCATCACTATATGGGACTTTCTTGTTATACCAAAATTTATGGCTTTGCTAGGAACTAGGAAACCAGGATTAAAATCAGAAAGAAAGTTTATTTTTTGAGTGTCTGCCAGGGTAGCCTGGGTACATGACTCTCATGTATATTTCGCAGTCTTTTTTAGGGAAAAGCTCATGTACAAGCCTAAAATTTTTTCTTGCACGCAGAATCGATAGAATTATTAGTGAAAGCGTATGTACACGCTTATATCGTAAAACTTTACTCTTGTGAAGCCTTTTTTTCCTCTCCTTTTTCACCTCTTCCAACTTATTGTCGAATTTCAACAAGACAATTTTGTTCTCTTGTTCCCAGAAAATGAAAGGAAGAAGAGGAGGACAATCACAGACAATTTTTATATTTTTTAGACAAGCTTTTGTAGCTACTATAGCAAGGTTCATGTATGTATTTCCAAGCTACCTGGAACTAGCTCACTAAGCTAGCGACTTGAGCGATCAGGAATCATAATTATGCTTTATTCTCGATGAAAATTGACGTATACGTAAGAGGAGACTCGGCGACTAGGCCTTCCCCTTTGCTTAGATCACATGTTCTTTTGCAATTTGATCCCAATATTCTAATATACTCCTGTACGTTTCTTCTCCCACAGTTTGTAAACCGAGCTTACGAGAAAGTCCTTGGATATTCTTGCACGGAGATCTCTGGTTCAAATTTCCTAGAGCTTCAAAACAGGAGCCGTCCCGGAGACTTAACTCAGCCCCAGCAACCAATGACATGTTCTTCCTCCCAGGGAATTGATCATCAGCAACAGCCAAGCTCTTATAATAATTCTAGCTTATACACAAGTCCCCCAATATCAACTTCCTCTACATCCACTACAATAAAGCAACAGGATGCACAGACAACCATTGCCGGGAACACGGTAAGCAGAAGCAGTACTGCCTCAAGTCCCACCCTCATTTCACCACCTCACCTCAAAAGTTCAACCAACAGGTCCCGACTTTGAGTCCTCCAAGGGATTCACCATTGAAAATAACAATATAACATCTCTTTCCCTTCACAGACCGGGCCAACGGGGATGCCGACTTCCCTAGGTGTTGCTGCTAGTCAAATCCAAGTTACAAACCCGGGAGCTATTCCTCCGCCATTTCATGAACACGTTCTCGAAGAGCTGTCAAACGGTAAGGAATGGGAGGGAAACTACATGTACAATCGGAAGACTGGCGATCCTATTTTTCTAAATTCCCGGGTATTAGCTGTAAATTCAAAAATGTTCTTATCATCCCTCAACCCACATCAAAATCCAACTGCCATACCCGTCGACCTTATCTCGGATCTTCAATCCACAAGCAAGTAAGTGAATTATAATGCTATTTTTTCATGTCACGCAGCTTTAACAACGTGCAGCAATGCCATTTTCTGGCAACCATAGTCACATCTCAGTATCAAAAATGAATCAAAGCGTATAGCACTTATTAGCGCAAAAATTCCTTGGCATATAATGTTGCATTTGTTCCTGGCATAATTTGTGCCCCTTTCCCCTCTTAATTAATTGCTTGTCAGTGAGACTCTTTTTCCTATAGGAGATTGGCCCTGGAATGCAGAATATAAAAGTCGGATAAATGTTTTTAAGAGATCACTTCATTCCTTTTAGCTGACACTGATGCATTCGGGACGGTTCTAATCCTTGCGTAACTAGAATTTTCTGTTAGCCCGGGTAGTCCCTTTAGACACTTGATTATTCTTCTCACGCAAAAAAATATATAAGATGGAGACTGTGAAAGCTCCTTGTCCTATTCTTAACACCCGGGTTTTCTCATTTTGTATCTTCTGAATAATTTTTAGACAAAATCAGTATCCCCCCTAGATACAGTTAAGCCTGCTGAGCGTCATCGATCCATGCTGTGAATCCTTGTTTCATAAACCTCTTGTTGCCGAAATTATAATGAGTAAGAAAACGCGAGGTCGACAAGATTAATTTGTAATTTGTTCTTGGCAAGGACATGACAGAAGGAAAGGCGAGGAGGAGCAAGCACACACTGCGTTGAGTTATTTATTGGCATAAAGGAAGGTAGGGAAGACGGCAGTGGGATGCTGTGAAACTGTGACAAATAGCGTGTGTGATAGTTCACAGCTTTTGATTAGCTTCTCTCTTCTGTTTCTCTTCTCTTTTAATTTTCCTTGAGCTTCAATTTGTTTAGCATGCAGAAGCTATTCCCGACTCTTCTCTCTCCTAGAAAAGATTTGTGAAACAAAGTCAAGATTCATTAAGAGGCGCCACTGAGCCTGGAATCTTCTTCCCTTCCTCTTTGCTCATCAAGCGGTTATAAATTCTTACTGCCCGGGTTACACCGTCTTACTCCTTGCCCCTTCCTCTCCTTCCTCTTCCGTTTAGTTTAAACCCATGAATTACAGGATCTCCACCGCTCCCGCCCGCTCCCACCACTTTCTTAAAATTCTGCTTGAACTCCTTCCAGGCATTGAGGATTCATCCAATGGAGAAAGCAGAGGAAGAAGGCAACATAATTACTCAAGATGAGGGAGAGAGAGAAAGCGAAGTGAAAGTGGTGGGAAGAAATAAGGGAGATGAGGATTTGAGAGTAGAGCATGTTAATTACTCTTTGGCTTTTATAATTTTCAGGCTAAAATCAGAGAGCTTGTGCAATCAGCAGCATGGAGGGAATTACGGAGCCACGCATTACATCTACCTGAGTGACGTTCCGAGTGCCTATGGAGAAAAAAGCTTTTCTTCTGACGTCACATCAAACCAGGACGTGGGTTACCCAATGCCACGCGGAAGCCTCAAGTCTCTAAGAAAAGCCTCCTATGATATCAAATCCATCAGCAATGACAGTAAGTAATATATTCGAGCATTAACGAGACACGTTCCTCTACATCCTTTCAAATTTGCTGCAAATACAATTTATTCAAACACAACACTATTTACTCTATCCCTCTTCATATTCCTTCTCCTCCGTGCTTTCGCTGCTCTCCCTTCCCTGTGGAAATCCACCTGGTCTTTTTCAATTTACAGCAGAAGTGTCGCTTTTCATTTCAATCTCAAAGTTGACAAGATGGGAGGGAATATTCGCGAAGAGCAGTGTCAGGAGAAAGGCATAATTTTACATCCGACATGATTCCACACAAGTGCTTTCACTTGTTGCTTTCTCCCACCCCCCAACTTTACAAACCAAGGATTCCCTCCACTAAAACAAGATCCTCCTTTTGCTTAATGCCCTTGGGGACTTAACAGGATTGTCTCTCCATACATACCCTGTACTAGTACATGTGTAAGCTCTGCTCTACGGGGCAGTCTAAAGCCAAATTTTTAGGCCTATACTGAACGTGCGAAAAACTGCAGCTTATCTGAGGTAGCATTTACAACTTTCACTCTGGCCTTAAAGTGGAGTTAAACAGGATTTGCTTCAGCCCACACTCTTCCGGCTTACAATTACAGAGAGCAAGCTTTGCATAAACTTGTTCATCTACATTAACTTGCTTTATCCACACAATCTAAAGTTTTGTTTCATTAACCAACATCCCTTCCCTTACATCATCAATCAGAAGAGTGTCTTCCTCAACTTTACACCTCTCCGCCCTCATTCCGGCTTGCTTCGCCTTAATCTCGAAAAGATTCAAGAGAGTCGGGAGAGGAAAGCTTATGTCTTCCTTTCCCAACTTTCACCCTACTCCTACTTCCGTCCTCCGCATTTTGCCGTCTGGCCTTTTAGCTTAGCCTCTTGAACTTTCTCCGAAACTTTCTGTCGTAGGGAAAACTTGTAGCAATTCTGTCTCCATCCGGCTTCCGCTCTCCTCTTCCCTCTTTTCTCATCCTTCCTTCGCCCACTCCATGCTAATGAATCTTATAAACTCATTCTTTTTATTTCAGGCTCAATATTGCGTCGCCAGAGTTTGGCAAAACTTCACTCACTAACCATAGAAGCCCCAATTACAAAAGTAATTAATATAATAGCGGCCGCCCAGCAAAATTGTCCATTGTACATAGCTACGGCTCTAGAGCGGGTTCTAGAGATTCTCCGAACTACGGAATTGTACTCACCTCAATTCTTTGAAGGTAACAAAGTTCGTAGCGACGACCCCTTAACCACAGATCTCCTAGGAGCTCTTCTATCGGTAAGTCCTCATTCTAAACCTGCTAGCCTTACTTTTAGAAATGTGAAAAGCAACCCAAGTTTCCCCTCTGCCTCACATATTTCTTATTTCTCATCATTTTGTTGTCGTAAAACTCATTTCACATTGTCCCACATCCATTTCCCAAAGCCATGTTCCTAGTTCCTAGCAACAGTTATACGTGCTATTTTTCTACCTCATTAAGGAAAAAGTAACTTTCTCCAAAATTCAGCATCCCGTCTTCTTACCAACATCCTCCTGAACTTTAACCATGTTCATAACAGAATTCTTGTATCCTGCGTCCTGCGTGGCGTGAGCCTTTTAAGATCTTCTCTGTTTTCTCTTAAAGGTGCATGTGCTTTCTCTTTGCAGCAAGGACCCAAGCCAACAACAGCGTCCTCTGGAAGACGGGCTTCAAATGAGAATTCTCGTCTAGCTCCACGCCCCTCTCTCCCGGATATTGCAGAAGCACCCAATAATCTCCAAAGACTTTTAGAGACTGAAGCTAAATGGGATTTTGACATTTTACTCTTAGAAGAGATTACCGACAAAAGGTAAGACACACATCTCTATCCTCAACACGTTCAATCTCGTCAACACAAGAAAAGCACTCGATCCCATCCCAAATAGTATTTCCACTCCCCCTTTCTCACTCTTAGACCTACTCGTCTTCATTCGCAGAAACTAAACCTCTGTATTTTTCTTTTCCTAAAATGAACAATCTGGACTCTTCAATAACAATACTAGTTCCCTGCGTTCTCTCCATCCGTTTTTTCATCTATCCTGTCTGCACAAGCTTCCTTTTTGGCCTTTCTCCTATTTCTCCGTGCCCTTCACTTTCTCCGAGTCGTCATCAGATCTCACCCATTGCTTATATTAACCAGTCTTGGTCCACGTTCTCCCTGATTTCCTCTCCCTCTGCTTTCTCCAACTTTCTCCTCCCCATCCAGTGTAGTCCAGCACAACAAACTCAATGTTTTTACACGATCATCTTCCCAGGCCTTCTACTCTGTCCAGAACAGCACGATTGCCCAACTTTACCAAATAGTATCGTATTTTCTTCATTCTGACCATCACTGATTCGAGAAGAGTACGCTTGAATCATCAGCTCGACATGGAAATGCTTCCCCAATTTTCTTTCAATTCCCTCTCCGGCTTTTCTTTCAAATTGATTTCTTAGTTTTCCTTCCTTTTTCATCTGAAAAACCTCCAAATGTGATTTTCCTACAATTTCCTTCATCATTTTCTTTTCTTTCTTCAGTTAGACAGATGACCAAACCAACCAGAGCCCAGTAGTCCACAATCAAATTTTATTTCCTAACCAACTTACCTCTTATTGTTTTCAACTCCCTCCAACTCATTCGCCACTTGAATTTGTCCAATCTCCGCCTCCCGCAGAGATTTAATTCATCTTGTCATTTCCCTCCTGTCTTTCTTCCATCCTTTCTTTTGTATATTTTTCTCATCTTGCATATGACTTTCGTCCTATTTTCTCTCCACCCGTGTCAACATTCAAAGCATATAGGATTGAAACACCAAGAACTAGACCCAGTTTCAGTTTTCCTCATTTCCTACCCTCATCCTCAACTTCCCTCTCCTTCATAGAAAAATAAAGTCTGAAATAAAAAAGAAAGGAGGAAAAGCAACAAAGTAAGTAAGCAGGCAAGTAAAGTAGTCACCAAGCGGAAAATCTAAACAAGACCACGGGATGGATGATGACGTCAAAAGATTTATATCCGTCTCCCTGATTATATATTTCCTCTCTCATTCTATGCACTCTCGCTCTTCCTTTCTTTCTCGTCACTTTCTCCATGGTTTCTCTCAACGACCACTGCCATACCCTTCTCCCGCTCACTCAACAAAGCACATCTTTTAGCCGATAAAGCCCAGCTTTCTCTCACAATCCTCCTATCTAGCTTTTATAAGCTCAGCAACAGTCCACAGACCCTAGTTAGCGAAATTGTTTCTACTGATTACCAACCAGTCAGCCATCCCATCCGCTCCAAACACTTCCCCCTCGCTTTCTCTTTACTTTCTCCTAGTCCTATTCCACGACCAATCTTGTCCTCAAACCTTTTTTTCTTAGTCCCATAGAAAGCCTTCCCTCACTTCTCCTCATCTATGTCCCACATTTCTTTTTTCTAAACGCTCTTACAATCTTCACCCTTCTTCTTCAACACATTTTCTTGCATTTCCCACTCACTCTCCAAGTCTCTTATATATTTACTCAGCAGATGGAAGATAATGGTCACTTGTCATTGCCATTATTATTATAACATCTTCAGGCCTACCCACCCCTCCGACAAATCTCACGCAACCAAAGCTCTCCCTTTTAGTCCGCTCCTTATCCTCTCAGTACTCTAAGTAACCCCGAATCAAGCTTTCTCTCACAACAAACCCAAACATTCAACTAGTTTCAACTTGTTACCCTACTTTCTCCATCTGTCCTTTCTCTCCTTTCTCCACCATCCTCCCGACACGGGTTCCAAGTCAAAATAGTCATCAAATTTTACGTTCTTCGAAAAAACAGCTCCTTTTATCCTTTCCCTATCCTACGTTCACATCAGCTTACCGAATCTGCTTTCTCCTCACTTCTTCTATGAGTTACCTTTCTGGTCGTTTTTGGTTCTTTTGGCGCAAATGATTACATTTTGGTTACCAAAGCAGCATTCAGTTAGGAGAAAACATAGAACATCTTGAATAAACTTTATATAAAGTTTCGTCATTCTCAGGATTCTTTCAAGCGTTCTCGTTTACTCTCAACTAAATTCAGAATGGAAATAATCTTTACTCCAGACCTACCAGTAGCTGTGCAATGTAGATAAGCTGTCTTACTGTGTGTGTTTATTGGGAGAGTTTGAATTTTCTTGCTAATAATTTCCATTAACTTTTCATTACGTAAAGACCAAATCTAGAGCTAGAATCCTAGCTAGCTTTCACTCTGTCTTTTGTATATTACATAATGCATGACTGAATCTCCGGTTTCCGATCCTCATATCCTGTTACCCGACTCAAGAGGCTCTTGGTGGCTCCTCGCTTACAGTTTCATAACCCTTTTGAACCCCACCTCCTCAACCCATTGTGTGTTTGAGGCGAATAAACTTGAATATTAATGAACTCTTCCTTATTTCAGACCCCTTGTCTGGCTTGGTATGACAATTTTTGCTAGATTTGGAGTAGCTCAGACGTTGAGCAGTGATGAGACGACGCTTAGAAACTGGCTTACTTTGATAGAAGCCAATTATCACTCTGCAAATACATATCACAATTCAACTCATGCAGCAGACGTCCTTCAAGTAAGTATTAAACCTCGCCTGGGATAATTTTACACACTATGCGATTATTACCTTTACCACCGATAAATTCAGGTCACTAAATTTTCTTTTCTTACCGAACTCTTTCATATTTTAGGCAACCGCCTATTTCATGTCAACTGAGCGGTTGAAAACATTTTTAGAGCCATTAGACGAGGCAATAAGCCTCATAGCAGCAGCTGTCCATGACGTCGATCATCCTGGGAAGACAAGGTAATATATTATACGGTTATTTTTTTTCAAATCCCTGATTAAAATTCGAACCCATCCACTGGAATCCTACGACAGGTAAAAATAACCAGCAACGCAACTTTCTCCAAAAGTATTTCACTGCTTTATTTAAAAAACTCAGCCTCCTTCACATCAAGCTTTACTTAGCTTTCACTCAACTTTGCCATTTTATCCAGTTGGTCCATCCCTTTTATAGTATTTCCTATCTCCAGATCTATTTAGTTTCATACACGTCCATAAAACCAGATCGATTCTAGATAGTATAAACAGATTTAAGGAATCACTTCAAGCTTGAGATGAAAATCCCATGGGATTCCTTTCCCCCAGTGGAACTATGTGTGCGACCAAGGCTGTCCTTCCCTTCCAGCTTAAGATTATAGCCCATATTCTGCTATTTTATGCTTATGAATATGAATTCATACTTTCCAATCGACATTTCAGAGCACACGAGTACAGGGGACAGTAAAATCTTCCTCTCCCTCCGTCCAACCCACCTGTCCTTTCGAATCAGATTTTGAAGAAAATCTCACCCGGAAACGCAAAACCTGTCGATATTTTCTACTTATATAGGATTTTACCTTGCAAGATTGTTTTACTGAAAAGATAGGAAGAAAAGAGAGTTCATCATGGCCGAATGTAGTAGCTTGTCAGTTGCTTGGATACGTTTCTATTTATTCTTGGGTATAAAACGGATGCGCCTCACACTTTCTCCCTTGTTTTTTTGTCAAAGGATTTTCGGAGAAAGTTTAAATAGAAAGTAAACCTAAAATCCCTCTTCCCAATGCATGTTTGCTCCCGCACCCACACTGTCAATCCTTTAGAGATTTATTGTCTGATTTCAAAACTTTACATCAGAGTGAAACACTATCAATTTCTTACCCAAACACCTCAAAGTCTCACTCAATCTTATATATATACAATCACTTTGCTACCGACTCTATTCAGCTCCTGTAGTGCTGCTTTGTTGAAAATGCCACGGGTTACGACCCACATTCGATCCCTACTTCCAATAGCATCCGTAAGTTGTGTGCTTTTATAGAGAACAAAACCCTTAAGCTTGTAGGCTCCATTTGCTCTCATTTCTATTAGACCTACACGTGTATTCCATATCCTATCAATATTTCATATTTTCTCTTTTGTTCTCCTTCATTTGTTGTCTTCAATCATAAACGCTTTATTTGAAACCGGGCAACCAATATCTCGAAAATCTTCAAAGAGCTGAGATGTTTGTCATTTGTTTCCCAACAAAATCCAATGATATCCATCCAGATTAGATGCAGTACACATGGCCAGAAGAGCAGGCAATAAGGCATAAATATAGGCCGAACTCAACAGGTTTCATAACAGCGGTCTGAGTCGGATAGCCTTAGTTCACTGAGTGAGTTCATGGAGTTAGCCCAAATGCCTTATCCAAAGAGTTTCAAATCCGACAACAAAACAAACATCAAAGAAATCTTAGGATTCATGCTCATAGTCTGACAGTGTTTCCTACAAATCAGGTATTTCTTCTCATCATTCCCTCTTCTGAAACAAGGAACCCACATTACTTTCTTATGTTCTCTCACATGCTCTTGAGCCTTTTTTTAGTTCTACATCTTCCCATGCCTTTCTAGGAACCTTTCTCTTCCTAACACGCTTTCACCTTGACAGCCTGTTTGAGAGCATATAGCACCCAACGACCCAACCTTCCCGTGCAGAGGAAACAAACAATAGCTAAAAATGATTCTCATTATTCCCAGAACTAGTAAATTCGCCAATTCATGCAGCTCCATCAGATTTCCCCATCCGCTATTTCACAGACGGTTGATTTAATACTGTTTTCCTTGTAGGCTTAACCGTATTTTCCCGTTCCACGCAGGCTGTGCACCTCTCACAAAGCTTTCTTGTATTTCATTTTCTTCGAAGCTACACAGTTAAGTCCAACTCATCATCATCATTCACTAAAGCAATTCATTTTTCCTTGCCTTACAGCGCATTTCTCACAAATTCCGGCAATGATCTTGCACTCCTCTACAATGATTTGGCAGTCCTTGAATCTCATCACGCAGCTTTCACCTTTAAGTTGACCTTGAGCGATCCTCGTGTGAATATATTTAAGAACTTGGATACAGAAACCTACAAATCCGCCCGTAGAAGTATTATAGACATGGTCCTTGCGACAGAGATGCCAAAGCATTTCGAGCATCTTGCAAAATTCGTCAACGTTTTCACGAAACCCTTTGTCAAGGAGGTATCGGATGCTGCAGCAAGTTCATCGCAAGGGACGTCAGACCTATCTCAAGCATCTCCGCTACTGACACCGACCAACACGGAACCGGATATTACTACTCTTATAACTCCAGACAATATTGTACTCATTAAAAGGATGTTGATCAAGTGTGCTGACGTCGCCAATCCCGCCCGCCCCCTTCGCCTTTGTATGGAATGGGCCAAAAGAATCGCGGAGGAATACTTCCGTCAGACTGAAGAGGAAATCTCCAGGGGTCTCCCACCTGTCATGCCCATGTTTGATAGAACCACCTGCTCCATACCAAAGTCTCAATCTGGATTCGTTGATTATTTCATTGCGGACATGTATGAAGCTTGGGATGGTAAGTTAATAGAGATGCTTAATTCTTTCTCCCTTTTTACAACAAAAACCCTAACTATACTACTTAAAAATATCTAAGCCCGCATAGTCTCCATCTTTCATCTTTCTATTGAGTTTTCCAAGCAAGGATATCCTTTAATACTATTTAATTAGTAGAACTATATAACCTACACCTGTAATCCTCTTAACCTAATTACATTACGATACTAATGCTCTTCAAGCAGTTCTTTCACTACTTTCTTCGTAGCAGAAAATTCTTGCTCACGAGAGCATTTTCTTCTTCTGAAAACTCCAGACCTTTCATCCTTTGTTCTGGCCTCATTTCAAGAAATATTTTAAGACCTAATTAACAAACCATTTCACCCTACTTTTTGAGTTACTTTTCTTCTTCAAAGAGATGTAAAAGGTAATTAATTCCGATTTTACTATGGTTACAGCTTTCCTGGATTTACCAGAGGTGATTGACCATATGAAGTACAACTACGATTACTGGAAAGAGTTGGAGAAGAAGGGAATTCGCTCCGCTCATGACCTCGACGCTTATTTGGCATCAATTAGTTCTAGTCCTGACAAAATTCAAACATCCAGTCTATGATGTAAACACGTTTAGCTTATTGGACATATTGCATTACAGTGTAAAAACAATAGAATTAGCCGACGCTGTAGTTAGTTTTAGTACCCGCGAAGAAAACCAAATGCTGACATGTTCCCCTTTGACAGGTAGCACAGCTCATCGAGATGATTCTAATAATCTGTAATAATATTTTATATGCAACATACAAACAATGTTATCCTCGAATATATTTTACATCATGTATATATATATAGTAGTTTACGTAACCTTCTACCCCAAAGTCTTCGCAGCTTAACTTTTACCTATATTAAGAACTAAAACCCGTGTAAAATGTTGTCATACCGGGAGAAGAATGTTTCGAGAATTATTTCAACTTAAACCCGCTGATGTTCGTTCACATGTATGTCCCTGTGCTTCCTAATACTTGTGTTATTTATCCTTACATAGTTACTCACTCTCTTAAAAACAGATCATAACTGTTAGCATGTTTAGCATTTAGATCATGATAGTAGATGTAACTATGTACATTATACATGTAATAGATTGTTTGTTTGTTAGCTATGGTTACCCTTCTTAACACCTTAACTATAACCGTCAAATTTGATGTCTGCTGGTTGGATAGTAATTTGATTATTTATTCCCTCTAACTTATCACGAACTTTTCAAATGAGAATTCATATGTTCACCCTTCGTATTCAGTTTTACTTTAATTAGATACTTAAGTATGTAAGAGGAGGGAGAAGGGGGATTCAAGGTCTCTGTGAGGATTTCCATGTCTCTTTAAAGCGACTCTGTAGCTGAATAGACTTCAAAACGTACGTCTATCACATGTACGATGAGAATAAGACACTCCACCAAAAAAAGCCTAGGTTAATTTCTCAAAAAACAACCTGTATCAAATTTTTGGATGAAAAGAGCCTTGCTTTCCTGAGAAACAGTGAAAGCTGTGAGCTGGCATTTTTTGAGTTCGATTGTCGAGGATTGCCTGAATACTGGAGGGTTATTTTACAAAGTTTACGAGGATGTTGTAGGGATAGCTACGAAGCTTAGTAGTACTCATCAAGTCTATCTACTAACAACAATACAATCAAAGCCAATTCGTTCCACTTATAGTTTTCAATGTGAACTGTATATCATCGTTACCCTTCTCATGGTGCTCATTAACTCCTCTTTAAGGATAGTAGAGCTTCTGGAAAAGTTCAGTGTGAATCATGCTGTTTCCTAATATGAAATGCATAACACATGTTTGCGTGCATCATTAAAAGTGACTTCCTGTCGATCCATATTTCAATAAACCCAACTGTTGTCATATTCTCAATCCTCAGCTTAGTTTTTAATACCACATCGTAGTTTTCTTCTTATAATAGTAGTTTATGTACCGCCAGCTCCACTCAAGTTTAGGTTTCTAATTACGCGCCATCTAATATTCAAGTAACAAGAGGCTAAGTTTGAAAATAACTTAATTTACTTTTACACTAGTTCATGAAGAGATTTTAGAGATCTGCATGCACTTCGGGGTTCAAAAATATTAATACAGCAATACAGTTTGTAAAATGGAACATCTCGACCTGCTTCACGCCCATCGGAACGGTTGCTGTATCTACAAAGATTCAAGGGATTTCAAATTACAAGAAGACAATAGATCCACATCCATAAAGATATTAGAAATGTACATGATTACATACCTTAGCCGCTTCTTTCTCTTTCTGGGTCATTCTTCCATTGTAAGTTTCAATGTGCAAATCTGCTGTCTTCCCGTTAGTTGCAACTTGGGCTTCGACATGAAGAACTCCTTCTTCGTCTATCTTCATTGTGCAGTTCATAGCTTCGACCTGTTCTCCATGAAGTAAAGCTGCTTGAAACGCTGCACCACAGGCGACGGCTTCATCAGGGTTAATTCTCTTGCTCAACTCTTTCTTATTATCAAAGAATTTTTTCAGCATTTCTTGTACTTTAGGGATGCGCGTCGATCCTCCTACCATGACAATGTCATCTATTTTCTCCTTCGCCATCTCAGCCTCTACGAGCGTCTTCTCCACGATACTAATGCACTTTTCAAAATCAGCCATGTTAATGGCATTGAATTCTTCTCTGGTGAACTCTTCATTGAGGTCAAAGTTATCGTCTAACATATCAATAGCGATTATTACAGCTGGCGCATCTGAAAGATTCTTCTTCTGTTCCTCACAGTAAGATCGAAGTCGGCGAAGGCGGCTGCTAGCTTTTAATCTTTCGCTGGAATCACTTGAGTTCCGACCACGACAAAGGTCAATGCCGTAATTAGTTTTGACTCGCTCAATAATAGCCTCCACCATTTTCTGATCAAAATCTTCCCCTCCCAGATGAGTATCTCCTCCAATAGCCTTGACTTCTATGCCTCCTTTTTCCATGGAAAGAACGGCAACATCAAACGTACCACCACCAAGATCAAAAATCAGAACGTTTCGTTGCAAGTCTCCAGTCCTGTGCAACTGGTAAGCGATAGCGGCAGCGGTAGGTTCATTCAAAATCGTTGCATCCAGTTTTGCTATTTCAGCAGCATCTTTCGTTGCTTTCCGCTGAGCGTCGCCAAAGTAAGCAGGTACAGTAATAACAGCTTTGGTCACCTTTCTTTGAAGATAGTTCTCAGCGATTTCCTTCAACTTGGATAAAACCTTTGCTGAAATCTCTTCGGGACGATAGGCTTTATTCTTCACCTTGATCCTTGGTTCTCCATCAACATCGGTTACATCAAACGGCCACAACTTGATATCATCTTGAACTACATTTTCAGCATATTGCCGACCAATTAGGCGTTTGGCATCGAAAATTGTGTTTTGTGGATTTCTGAAAGCCCTTTCCTTGGCGATACTTCCAACATCGATACTGCCATCATCATTGAAGGCAACGTAGCTGGGAATTGTTGTCTTCTCATCCAATTGAATGTTTGGGATGATCTTCACAGCGCCATCGATGTAAACACCAACGCAAGAGTATGTCGTTCCGAGATCAATCCCGATAGCCGGTATTTTATGGGGTAGACGACGTCTGTTGTCTTCATCATACTTACTGAAAACAACTTCGAGGGCTTCACGCAACGGCCTTTCTTGGTTTTCTGATAAAGTGATTTCAGCCCTAGATGACAGAACAGAATTCTCCAGAACTTCCAGGTGAAGCTTCCTTAAGTCCTCCGGCTCAAACCATGATTTGCTTTGAAATATTTTTTCCATTTCTTCGTTGTAATATTTCCTAGCTTCGAACAGGGCAGCTTTAACTAAAAAATCCGTCTCCTTTTGATTGATGATGAACACTTCCTTGTAACCAACTTTCTCACCATTCATAAAGTCAACTAATTCCGATACTAGCTGTTTTTGATGATTATAATCGGGAGTTTTGGCGCTTATCTTCTTGGGGTACTCATTCAACAATCTCTCACGAAGTCTTTTCTCCTTTGCTTCGAATTCCTTCATGCTCATGGATCCTTCAGCTACTTCTTCCATTGCAATGCTATATTTTTTCTGGTATTCTTCTCCCATTTGTTCCAGTTCCGACCGAAGGGCTAGCCATCGCTCTGCGTTGATCTTCTCGTACTCTTCATGCAACGTTTCAACTGCAACTTCAACTTCTTTAATGATGGGCTCTATCATACCTTCTGGAACCTTCAATTTTTTCTGGATCTTCTGGAGAGATGCGTGTAATACTCTGTTAGCCTCGCCTTTGCTGCTAATATGCTTGGCAGTCAATAAAGCTTCAGCTGTGGGAGTGCCCTTGGCAATCAACGGCTGTATCAGTTTCCGGTAGGACTCGATGGCTTCAACTTTAGCTGCTGCAAGTTCGTTTAACAACGCTCTAGTACGAGCCTTCAAATCATCACAGGCTTTCGATTTAGCATCTTCCAAACGACGATAAAACGCTCCCAAGCTTACATTCTTACTGTGCTCATCCAACCCCTCTTCGTTACTTATCTTCTCTTCAACCTTTATAACGGCAGCAGCATGTGCTTCGTCTATGACGATTTCATCAATTACTTCTGCCATTATTTCTACGTAGAGTCCTAACATGTTTGAGGTCAACTCGACTGTCTTCTTTTGAAGCTGCAGATTCCGGCTCTCCAGTTGCTCCCACAATGTTCTCACGCCACCTTCAATCCTCTTCGACAAGATTTCCGGGTCAAAAAGTTTCGAAGAACCGCATTGCCTCTCATATTCTTCTTCCGCAGCTGGTAAATGCTGTTCGTATGAACCCACAAGTTGCTCCTTGGAAATTACACCGTCCCCAAGCTCTGACTTGATCAAGTCAATGTACTTCAAACTGACACAATCAGCCTCCTTCTGCAGTTCAAGCTGGTGAACGATCTTATTATCGTCGTTCTTCTTCTTCAAGACTTGACCACGGGCTTCTAAAGTTTGCTCCAAGACTTTCCTCTCATAGATTTGCAGGGCAACTTCCAAGGGACTCACGATATTTATGAAAAAATCTACCGCTGTTTCCTCTGCTTCATCGATCAACGCCTCCATCTCTTCGTCTTCAAGGTACTCTGATTCATTCATCCTTTTTTCCATTTCCTTATCGTACAAATCAACGGCTTCAGCATGTATTTTCTTGAAAACGGCCTTCCTGGATTTGACTGCTAAGCCAAGAGTGTCTGCCAATCGTTCAAACACATTCAGCTCATTGCTTTCCGACGAATTCAAAAGCAAATCCTGCATCTGACTCACTTTGGCTGGATCCCCGGAATCTTGTCGTACCAACAAATTTTTCTACCGCAACATTCATATAGTCATTATCATAAACACAGCAACTACGTATGCTTGAAAATGCATCTGAAAAATACTTCCTTAATGCAAATTCTACTTACTTTTCCGGTAGTTCCAGAGCAAGGGGATTCAATGCCTTTCCGAGAGGAGAACTCCTTAATAAACTTCATCTGGTGACCGACAACAGGTATAATTTGCTTCAAAAAGGACAAATCTCCTCTAATACAATCAATCACCAACTCGTCAGTCATTTCATTCTCTGTTAAAAACAACAAGTTACCAATGTAACACCATCTTTCCCATTCGTCGAATGCATACACGTAAAATAAATACCGTGTATATAGATATTTATTGTTGCTCACCTTTAAAACTTTCCCCATACTCGGACGTTAGATTTAGTGTGGCCAACGTAGCACAAACTTCATCGTAACTAGTGTTTCCTTCCGCCATGATAAACTAAAAAGAAACAACATACAAAATTAAGAAAGTTACGTTAGTTCCACGTTTTTAAATATATATACTATTTTTATTATCCAACATTTATTTCGATCATATTACTGGCTCACACTTTCATAACATATACAAAACGAGATCAAGCTTACCTGAACGTATTCACCCCCGAGCAATCAATTTAAACGACACCTATTTAAACTCAGCAATTACAAATTATTTTTAGCACACTTAATTAATTGTTTTCAGTTAGGTCGTCGCGTCTAGAATCCGCTTTGTTCTCGAAGTCAACCCCGCCAACAACGTAATGCGGCTGATCTAATGAAAATTGTCTTGGGTACTAAAGCCAATATAGTCTTCAGTTAAACATAACATGCTATAATCCGTGAATTTCCTTCCAGGGTTAAAATAGAATGTATATAATGTATTATTCCTATTAATAGAACATCAGCAAACATAGCGCTGTGTGATGTAGCCTCAATAATAACCCATATTATGGTGTCGTTCAGAAGAGAATAAAGAGCTATCGAGCAACATTTTTCCTAGCTATGGTGACGAACGTAACCTGGGAAGAACAAAACGTTTCTTCGAGGAACCTTTGGTTTATTAAATCCCAACACTTTGCCGTACGGACGGACATGTATCTAACATAATTTATAACTTCGCGTCTGAGAGAATGTGCTATCTACCCTTTCTGCATTGCATCGAGCCTGATTTATTCTAATGCATGTATATGCGGATTATAATCATATCTGATTGAAGTCTAGGAAAACAAAATAAATTACTTTCATAATACTGCTCTTTAAAAGGTCTATAGTTTTGCTCTCCTACATCACATTAGATAGCTTCCACGAGCTTCTAATAACTGGCACTACTGTCCAGGACAACCGTGTATATGTACTATATATAATAGGATTACACTACTTCATTGTCAGTTTATTATCACTTCTAAAGCCCTATGTTTTAATACGTGAGTTATGCATGAGCATATCCGCCTCTATACGCGAATGAATCTACTATGTATGCGAATTTGCCTAGATCAGAAACCCCAGTGATTGCTTTTGGATTTGATTCTCAAGGAGCTAGAAGCCGCAGCTAAAGTGCGTCCCGGACCAAGAAATTTAGTAAATGTTTTAATATAGTATATATATACTGTGAAAACCGTTTTAACCTCAATATGTATAGTAGTATCGGTTGTGTTATATCGTATTCATCTTTCATATCTCTTTTTAGATTCACTAATATCGGGAAATCCATAATTAATCCTTGTATCGGAAGAACTGTCGACTCCGGCGGAATCGATCTTTGCTGCACTGTCTTAAATTATTGTAATCCGAAATAACGTTTGGCAGGCATTAGAGGTAAGACAAGCTACTGACTAGATTAATAGGAATCGGGGTTGGACACATATTCTTGAATTAACTTTTATGCAATCATTTAATGTTGTATTACGTTGAACCTAGGTAAACCTAAGTATCGTCCTAACGCATCATGTCAAGTGGGAACGGGTTAGAAAACCGTTTCGAGGAATGGAAGCAGAAGTTCGATGAGATGTGCAGCCAAGGTTTAGAGAAAATCAAAGCTGATTTTCCCCAGAAAGGCAAGTTTGTAACGTGATTGCTTTAACTCAGTGGGTATTATATACCCTTACAATTAATTATGTATTCCAATATATAATGTTAACATGCGGTATTAACATAAATTCTGTGTTTGTCTTAACAACTCTTCAGATCCATGTAGGATGGCTTTGGAAAATGCACAGGGTAAGGTTCAAGATATCGAGGTCCGAATCCGTAATTATGCTACGTGTCACAAGACTCAAGAGTACGTCTACATTCAAGAATACATCACTGACCTTTACCTAGAACTGGACAAAATTGAAGTTGACAGTTTTGCTGGACATCAAGATTTACGGAAACGATTGTACCAACAGTTGGGGCAAGCTAGGGGAAGGATTGAGGGAAAACTACATGACAACGTTGACCATTGCGGTGAATGTCGGAACGTGCGCGTCTTATCCAAATAGGTTATAGAAAGCTATATATAAATAGATAATTGTAGAGTTATGGATCTCATTTCTCAATGCTGTGAATCTCTTCTTCCATGATTTAGCAGTGTTATTTGTACGCTAGGTATATACAACCTTCTAACGGTTTAGTTAACTGTCTTCACTGCCTACCTATATAATGTGTGTTTGACTTCGCTAGTAGGATTCTCGTGCTCTGAATGTCACAAGTTAAAACAAAACCAATCAATCAGAAATTATATGCATCCTTATCACATCGTTACTCACTGTGATAGTTATTTTATTTGATGCCGTAGTAATGAAAGCTGGAATAATTAGCGCTTTTAGCGTCATGAACTGACATTAATTCTGATCATGAAATTCTGTAGGCGCCTGGTTCCAATACACTAAAAGTCTAATGTCACGCCAGGGCGAGCCAACTGCCATAAATTGTAATTAGACTAATATCGGAACTGCGTATACATGACGCGATTTAAAAGATTAAAAAAATTATTCCGCAATGTGGAGGGGAGTGAGCCGACGATTTCGTAGCCGTAAGAATTGTGTGTCGGCAATCGTGTTGTGAGAAATGCTGTTCTTGTAGCACGTGTATACAACTTGTGAATTGAATTTTTAGCTGTCGCAGAGAGCATATTTAGGTCCCTGAGTAGGCAAAGAGACTCTCACTCGGTTTTTTGACCATAACAACTTACTAACTAACAATATTTCAAAGAAATAATACACACCATGTCATTCGGGAAACGACCTGAAGTCACAGCTCCCCCAGAGCTGGTAAGCCAAACAAACGTCTTTTTAAATTTCCATTCATTGTAATTCTGTATGCTAGTAATTCGACATTCTGTAATAAGCAGTTAAATTAGATCCATATTTAATACTATTTACAGTTTTACAACGACGATGAGGCGCGAAAATACTCGCAAAAGTAAGTTGATAACAGTAAACGAAATGGAACATAATGATCCCCAAAAATTGATGATTGTAGTTATTGTAGACAGGTAATTTTCCAAGTGCACAAAATAACTTCTTATTAAATTCTGATAGTTCCCGGATGATGGAAATTCAAGGAGAAATGTCAGAACGAGCTATAGAATTGTTGGAACTACCGGACGACGAATGCAAGATGATCTTGGACATCGGTTGCGGTTCTGGATTATCGGGACTTGCTTTGGATGAAGAAGGGCATTTCTGGGTAGGATTAGACATATCCGAATCAATGTTGAGTAAGTACAACTTCTTCATTTTTGATTGCTTGGCTGGATTCTGGTCTGTTAAGATCTGTACTCCATCTTATCTAATATTTGCAGGCGTAGCCAAAGAAAGAGGAACGGAAGGTGACTTGATACTTAGCGACATGGGACAGGGCGTGCCGTTTAGAGCTGGCAGTTTCGACGGAGCCATCAGTATTAGTGCGCTTCAATGGCTATGTAACGCTGACAAGAAAAGTCACAAACCCGTTCAACGCCTTTACACATTTTTCACTAGCCTGTATGGTGCTCTTGTAAGTGTCTTAAGATGATATGGAAGAGTAACATTTATTCATGTGTTCGAAAGGTCGTCATAAGAAACGATGTTCTTTTATTCAACCTAAACAGGACACCGGGTGTCGAGCAGTTTTTCAATTCTACCCATCCGATCAACAACAGACGGACCTTATAATGAGTCAAGCAAAGCGGGCTGGATTCAACGGAGGACTTGTAATAGATTATCCAGAGTCAACGAAAGCGAAAAAATATTATTTAGTATTAATAGCAGGAGGAAAAAATATAACAGTTATGCCTCAACCACTATCAAATCTTCCTCAAAGCAACACTGTTTCCTATACTGAAAGTTCAACCAAGCAGGGTCGCCTTCAGAATCGACAAGGTGGAGCAAAATCTAAGAGTGTTAGAGACTGGATTCAAGACAAAAAGGAACGAAGAAGACGTCAAGGCTTGGATACGAAGCATGATTCTAAATACACTGGCAGAAAACGGTCTACCAAGTTTTGAACTCGGATTTGTAAATAAATTAAATACTGTAACTTAATCGTTCGTACTAACTCCAGCCGTAATCCTTTGTACTGACAATGTACGTTTTTCTTTAGTTTGGTTGCAGAAGAGCATTATGACGATCTTAGATGGTAGCACGATCGACCGAGCTTGAGCTTTAGTTTCAAATACCCCTAAAATTTACTGGCCTCTGCCCAGATGAGCTTCGGTGGTCCGGGGTGCAGGCTTCAAACCTGTAGGTGATGCGAGTCACAGGGGTTCGATTCCTCCTTCTGGGCGATGTTGCCCTATGGGAGATTAACATTGGCAAATAATGTATGTGCAAAGTTTTGCTACTCGGTCTCATTTTCCCTGCATTTGCAAAGCTTAGGTCAAGTACAATGTAGTTATGAATAAGTTATCCAAAGTTTCGTATCCAAAAATCAGTTCTCGAATTTTAAAATGCAGTTCTCTTTTCTTATAACGTAAAGTTTTAGCTGAACTCATTTGGCAACACTGCACAACTGGCAAATATGAAGCAAGATCGCCAAGGGAAATGTGTGCTCGCAAACATTGGTATGGGGTAGGGTTGCGAAGTATTAATTTTTTATCTGCATCACCTCACCCAGGTAGCAGAAATCGTACTGATAGGCAGGATAAAATAGCTTTAAACATTGCACTTGTGCAGAACCCCATACGAAAAGATGCGTAAAAAGAAGATCAAGCCCAAGGTAGCAGCTGTTTCAAGACCTGAAGCATCAGCTCAGATCAACTTGCTCTTGAAAAGTTCTAGCGGGAATGGATTACAGGAATATTGCATTTTTATTAATCACGTGCGAATTAAATAGTACGAAATTTACATCTTACACATTGTTTTCAAGATATGATTTAACTCTTTCGTGAAAGGAAATCATTTTATACGTAGAAAGCTGAATAAACTTCCTTCGCTGGCAATGACAACTGAATATAGGTAAGAATTAATGCTTCTGTTAGACTGCAGTTACATGGTAGATAATTTAAGACCACTAACTTTGTATAACATAATGTTGTTACATGTTAGTATGATAACTTTTAAGGTTGGACTAATTGAAACCAGATGCTCATAGGCAATCAGTTTGCGACACTATTTACGGAATGGAATCTTCGGAAGAATCTGGGTCAAAGTCAGAAAAGTCTATGAAAACAAAGTTTCAAAAATGGGGCGGTATGTTTTTTTGCAACAGTCCATTTTCCCAATTTAAATGTAATAAACTCGTCGTTAATATTCAAAACAAAACCTAATAAAATTTTGTTGGATTCTGTAGAAGCCGTATTTTTGACTGGAGTCGCCGGAGCCTCAATTGTATTTGGATTTGGTTCAACGTTAGCATCCGCTAAGAAGAAAGATCCCGAGTATTTTGGAAAAGGGATGGCTCTATCAGGTCCTCGGGTTGAGCCGGGAGGAATGTTAGCAATGAGAGCTCTAGGTTGGGGCACTGTCTACGCCGTCACGGGTTGTTCAATATTATTTTACGCTGTATGGAAGATGCTGGGGGTTAAAGATGTAAGCAATTGTTCGTTTTTGCAATCAGTGAATTGGTAATAGCTAAACTACATTATTTCAGTTATAGCCTGTATTTAATGAAAGGTTTACATTGCAGTTACAAGAGTTTCGTCTCAAAGTGGGAAACATACTTCCTACAATACCCAAGAATAGTCCACCACAAGGACGTACAGAATTTGAAAATTTGACAGACTTATTACAATACATAATAGACGAAGACAACAGACTAAAAATTGAAAAATCGAACCTGAAGGAGCCAGAAACTAAGTCAAAGACTACATCCATAGAATAGTATAGAAGTTGATTTGTTTTGGTTACTAGTGTACATGTAAGTTAGTAATGCTAATTTCTCGTTATTATAATTTTCTTCCTTGTATAACGGAGTTAAGGATAGATCATAAAATCCACAAAGAAACGTGTGCTAAATCGGAAATGTGTTTCTTGGAATGATTCAAGTCGAATTGATATCACGAATTACATTTGCTACCGTATGTAGAAATTGAAGATTACTGGCCCTACTGAGGCAGTTTTTTTCTCCTACTGATAAAGAATTGCCTCGTTCCGTATCAATTAGAATTTTGAAGTAATAGTTTCAGCGCAAACAGTATAATATAATCTGTTATTTCTTGCTATTCTTTATGCGTTGCACAGAGGCTCTGGAGCCGGCGGCTTGGTTACAATCGTCAATACTGTAATTAGCATGTATTAAACATCCTTTATACCTCTGGAGGTGCGATTCTATCGACCATTAATTGTATCAAAGTTACAGGAAAGGTAGACTAAAGTTTCGGGAAACTCAGGTCGATAAGATATTAAACAGTGTAGTGCACATCTCCTCCCCTCTGGTACAGCAGCTGTAAAGTAGCATCGTAGTAGTTTCTCCATCCAGTGCAAGAGGACGCGGATCTTTCAGAAAAACTATTCCATGTTCCTTCCTTTTTGGGTTACCCGTTACCCCAATCCACGAAGTTGGTCAGTAACTTTCTCTTTTTAGATAATCCTCCGAAGCTTTGTCAAGAAATGCATCCCGTGAAACTCATACGGTAACAGCATCTAATCCTCTTAAATCCAAATTAATTTCCTCAATTTGCTTAGACATTCTCACAATAGCGCCAGCACATTGAAATACCCATCAGTCATCCTTTGGATAGGAGTACTTTAACTGAGTTGTCAATTGCAGAAATATTCTTTCATGACCCCAGGACTCAAGTCTGATGTATTACAAGCGATAATACTTAAGTCCAGTACGCCATTTTGGGAAACAAATATATTCTCGTCCAGGATGACATTTACTCCAGGTAAAAAAGGCGGCCATCAATTTCAGCTTTGATTTCTTGCTCTTGGAAATATTATTTCAATTTTTCACGTCTTTACTTATTGTATAGAGGAAGAAGGACAGCTTCATGTGACAAGACGGAAAGTTTGAGATATTATGTAGAGCGGAGTGAAGTAATGTAGTTTGTTGATGGGACTAATGGAGTGGAAACTAAGTTGAGTCCTTTCCTTCCTTCCCCTCCTTCCATCTTCTTTTCCCTGTATGAAACACGCACTTGACCAGCTTTTAGTTCCACTTGAGTGTCCCTACTCTGTCCCAGATGGACAAGAGTTTTTCTTCCTTCCTTTCTCTTATTTTCCCCTTACACTCACCTCTCTCAGCCCCACCTACTTTCTCCTGCTTTCTCCGTCCTAATGCAAGTCTTTCTCACGTCGATTACGTCCCTTCTTCTGACCAGCCCCGAATATTTCTATTCTCTTCTCTTACACTGCTACATGACAGAACAACCGGTCCTCTCTTCCTTGTCACAGCCTTCAGTCTTTTACATTATCCCAAACCTCCGTTTGATTCACGACAAGACCTTAGGTACGTAAGACTTGATCACGTTCTGATCCAAAAAAGATAAAAGACTATTATCTATTAAGATTCCGTTGAAAACTTTTAATATCTTTGAATCTGAATTATGAACAGGATGTCTCTCTCCACAGAATTTCCGATTTCGGACAATGGAAAAGCCAAGCTTGGCTGCCGCCACGAAATTCCCCGGGAGAAAGGAAGCTACCAAGCATCCCAAGAATTATTTCCATTTCAAAAGAGTCACACACCCTCAGGAAGGAAATAGGAATATAAAACTAGAAAAGAAAGCCTCCTTTATATTTAACTTTCTCTCAAATCCAGTCAAGGAGGAAAATGCCATCTAAAACTTTAGTATCCCCGAGGAAGAGAACACATCCTCAATGGCCTAGCTTCTCCTTCCTACCTTGCTTTCTCCCTCCCTTAGCCTCCCGCTTATTCCTTCCAGATGAGATGAGTTACAAGACCAACACGGAGAGCAAGCAAGGGGTTAGTTTGCAAACTTAATTAAAATCAAATGACACAGTTCTCTTGTAGTTTCCGGATGGACTGTGAAGCCAGATTCTCTTATTTCTCTCAGTCTTTCTCGCCTCCTTCCTTTATCTTTCTCTTTAAATCGTTACGCATATATCCCTGTCCCTGATACCCGGTTCTCAGTCACCCAGATCAGAACGCTTTCCCTTGCCATCACGTCCATTAGCATCAACCTGGTATTCATGCACGTTTACACATTATAGTGCTTATTCCCTCTTACTCCCGTTACCCTCATCATCATCCCTCTTTATATTCGTCAGTATGTGTGACTACTCCGTGTCAATTACTTTGTCTGTCACTTACAGATGTCGGGAGAAAGTTTACCCAACACTTCCTACCTTCTCTTCACCATCATCAACACTCCCACACTCACAGGGAAACACATACCCTCTCTCAGTACCGGATCATCACTCGTCCAACCTTTCCCCATTTCTCTTTTATCAACCCCATCCCTCCACCTCCAACCCGCGAAGCTTCTAACGCCGCTACTACACCCTTGCCTTTCACCTGACTATAATTTCCCTCCTCCATGCAAGCTTCTCACATTTCTCCACTGTCATTCAAAGAGTTTTATCAAAATTTCTCCTCCTTTATCTTCTAGATTTCACGCATTTCCGCTCCCTCACCGTTTCCTCTTTCAGCCTTCGCAGGATTGAAGCCTGGACCAGATTCAACTTTCTCCGCAACTTTCTTTGCTAACACTGCAATTCCCTACAGTTTAATCCCACTTACTCTTCTGTAAAGGAAGCAGTTACACTGTACTTCCTTCCCGCACCTGTTTCACTCTCCTCACCGCCCCTCCCTTCTAAATCAAGCAGAACGAGAAAATTCAACTCTGGAAAATTCTAGATTCAGAAGGAGCAATTTTTCCTGGAGGTCAGTCCCACGGATATCGCAAGTGGCTGCGTTGAAAAGCTCCCATTTTTGTTTCATGCTCCAATGATTTTTTTACAAATCTTGATTCTTTGCCTCACTTATCACAGGATTCCAGTCTTGGAAATCAGGCTTTTCTACCGCCACAATTACGTTACGAGCTACTGCATCCCTTTTTCACAGTGTTCCAGCTCAAAGCTCAAGAAGCTAGCCATGTGCAGTATATTTTCAGCTCCAGCTGTCCGTTCCGTAGCGGAATTTCCAGTCCGGGGTTATTCCGAAATAGCCGAGAGGTTTTAGTACTTTTTCTCCAAGCAAGCCTTGAGCACATCCCGTACAAGCTGGAGAACCTACCTTCCGTCATCTTTCAAATCCAGAATTTTACAAAAGTCTAAGAAAACCTCCCTCCACTCTGGCCATATTCAGGCGGCGTAACTCAGAAAGACAACAGAAGCTGTAGAGTAGCCTATTCTTTTACAAATTTGCATACGTCACCTCCGAACCGGGTAGAATTGTGTTTTAAGAAGTATTCTTATATTCCACGGGATCCTCCCATCTTTCTTCTTGAATCTGTCGCTTTTCTTTCGACCAAGCTATATGTGCTTAAGCTCTGAATCTGCTGCGAACATCTAGGCAAAATGTGACTCAAGACAAAATGAATTCCCGTGAAAAATGATCCCGCACATTCCATCTTTCCCACCTCCTTTTCTGTGTTTCTTCAATTTTCCCTTGTCCTCTTATTTTATTCACTTAACTTCCTCTGGACAATTCCTCTCTTTGAATTGTTTTCCTCTTCCTCCTCCTCTCACTTCCCGTTCCCAGTTCCCACTTAAGCCATTCATACACACAAAGAATTCTTACGGATCTCAGCAAACATTTACACACAAGAGGATCCTACACGCAAGCCATGCTGCTGCTGCTCTGCACAAACCATCCACAATGACACTAGCCTCATTCTTCCACCTTGAATGAATCTAATCCGGAAGTCTTGCCTTTTGTCTTCCAACCCTTTTTCAGCCATCCCTCTTTGGCAATCCCTATTCTTTCTCCCTGACAGGAACGGAAGCATCCATTCCTCCACTTTCACTCACACAGCAGCGCAACACAAGATCACGCGCCGCAATCTGTCCCACTGAGCTTTCTCCCACTTATTGTTTTACCTTTCCCCTCGTCCGCTTTCTCCCTTTGTCCTCGCTGTAGTGTCATGTTCTCTTTGCTTCTCCGCTTGTACCTGACAAACAAGGAGGTGGATTGGAATTCCCACGCGGTCGGCTTCTTGTTCCTTTTTATCCCATCCCCTCATCTTCCCACCAATACCCAACCCATATATGTAGTCCTCAATTATTCTTTCATTCTCCCTGGATAATTGTTTAGCCAAATTATATTTTCCTCATTCACAAGATTTGCAAAAGCGAGAGTAATATACCAGCCTCCGGACCGGAAACTACAGAACATCATTCTCCAGAGCTATCCAGAGAAGAGACAATGCGGATGAGCATCAATGTGATTTTCCCCGGCACTGTTCTACTGTTTGGTCGGGGAAGAGCATGACTCCTAGTTTACTCTGCCTTCTCTTTCCAAAAGTCATTTTGTAGCCATTATTCTATTTGTTTTCTTCTTCAAACAAGCTGTCTGTCAAAAAGGGTGTCTCTTAACAAAATGGATATTCCATCTATCTCCTTGCTATCCTCTGTCTACCCGCCCATCCCTCTTCTCCCCTCCGCATTCATCCAGTGTACATAAATAGAATAACCCTATAAACCAGTTTGAATATTGAACGTGAATTGATAGGAGGCTAAAGAGATTTTCCAAGTGTTTCTTCTCAAACTTGTCACATGGCTCTAAAGTGTATCATTTGTCTCCTGGGAAGGCTTGACGTTACATAAGCAGACGGCAGAGCGCTTCCAATCTTCCGGCAAAAATCCCCTCTCCTTCCTGCCCTCCCACCTTTCTCCGAACCCCTTTCTTCCTCCCTTCTCCTGTTATCTTTACATTTCTCCTCCTTTAGCGGTAAGTATTGTCGTCGCATTTTTCTTCTTTCTTCTTCTTACCTTCCTTTCTCAATTTCCGAAACATGAGAAGGCCCAAGCCCAGCTTGGGGCAGTACAGCATTGTCTCTATAGAAGAGGAGCAAGTTGCTAAAATCCACAGATTTCAGCCTCTGTGATTCCATGTCAAGCTTAGACTTTTCACTAAATTTCCTAGAATATTCTCTAAGCACGTGCCATTTCGCCCTCGCTGTCCTTGTAGTTTCTCAGAGCTTTACTTTCCTTAGCCAAGTTGCCATATCATTCCTATTCATCAGGAAATGCTTCTCCCTTCATCATCTAACTTTAAACCAGGAGCTTAATCTTGCTACGAGAATAAAATGACGGATTAGAGCTTCTAAAGGATCCGACAGAGTATTACTACCCCGAGGAGACATATTTTACTCCGTCCTATCGCTCTGCCCGCTCTGCTTTCCCTGCTTTCACTCCTCGAGCCGGACACAATTTAAATGCTAATGCAATGAAAATCCCTCCTTGCCTCATGTAAATTACCAACTGCTCATCAGCTCATTTTGGAATTACATTCCGCTTCACAATCCCGTCACCTCCTTTCCCTACCGAACCCTACCTCTGAACCTGTTTGGGATTTCAGAAGAAGATTGGGCCCACGCTTCCATTTAATTCTGCTTTCACTGCTTTCTCTTCATCCAAAACTGCTAACCGCTATAACTGAAACTGATTTAGTGTTTCGCTCTTTCGGCCTTCAGGCGTATGCTATGCTTGATCGTACCATACCCCCGCATTTGATATCTCTGTCTACCTTTTCCGCTTACAATTTCCTGGGGAGGTGACAGTCAGCTACAGTGTTTGCCTCTTGCTTGATTTAATTGACTAATAAATCTTGATGCGCTAAAAGTCTCGTTATAAATTTTCCATGCATAAATAACACACGACATTCTGGAGCCATCTAACCTTTCCACGCTGTTTTTCGATTTTTTCTTGGAGAAAGTAGATCACCCGCCCTCCTAATAATTTTGCACATGTTGTAACTGAGCTCATAAAATGTGCTCAATATTGCGACACTTAAACTCCAGTTCCTCTCGGTGTACCTCTACCTCTATTATATTTTCCTTCCTACCAACTTTCTCCACTTTCACCTAGGTAATCTTAAAAGACTCCTCCCTTTACATGCCTCAATATTATAAGGTGCTAGTTTGCTCCGAATTTATGAAAATCAATCTGCTTGGAATTTCACCTTCCAATAAGCGAAACTATATACGCTGATTTTTACGATTACGCCTAAAGTCAAGGTGAGCGCTGGAGAAAAATTTGGAATGATACGCAAGCGGCTCTTTCAGTAAAACATGTACTTTAACCACCCTGTAGTAATCCTAAGCCTGCCCAAGAGTCTCATGTCATATCACCCAGAATAAGTAGCAATAAATCCGACTCGTTTAAAGGTTTATGATTTTGTTTCCATTATGTTCACCTGAGATAACCGCACAATCCTGTACTCGTTGCGTAAAGGTAAAAATCCTAATAATTTCATCCCCTCTTCCCATGAATCCCAAACCCATCTTTCATTCCTCTCCACAGATGTTTATCCCTAGTTAAAAGCAGCTCTCTATGGAAGTATATGGAAGTCAACCCTTTTCCATCTAAATTCTAGAATCCTATTTTACATTCTCCACGGCAATCCTTCTAGCACGCAGCCAGAATACTAGCATTAAGTATATCCTTCAGTTTACTCGTAGCTGAATACGTATGCTTTCTCCTCTTTTATTTCTGCACCGTCCTACATTCCAGTCGCCCATATATTTGCCGTTCCATAGATTTCCAAAGCGTTCAAAAGCCCGTTTAAGATTTATTAGAAATTCAAGAGGTTAGGAAGAGAGCGAGGGAAATTGATTTTTTATAATGTGACAAATAGCAAAAAGGTTTCCACAAAAAGTAAAAGCATCATCCATTATTTATGATCACTTTATATGATAGCAGGATATTAAGGTAATCTGATTTCAGATCAACGCTTTATGAATGCCTCCCCTTCGCCCCTCCCTCCCATTCTTTTCCCATAGCCAAGCCCTTCCCTCCAATCCAAGTAAGTCTAACCTCTTTTCACCCTCATCAAATTCATTCTTATTCTCACTCTGACAGTTGCTGAATAAAATTTAGTTACAGCCAAACTCAAATCCGCTAACCCTTAATGGATTTAAGCACGGATTTGCTCCATATCTCCTCACTATTCCTCCAGCGCTGTCAGTACTTGTTTATCATCCCGAGTCCTGGCTTCAGCTTTCACTTTACATTCCTCCTAAAGGTGAAAGCTGGAAATTCTAGGAGATTGAGTCAAAGGGTTAAAGCAAATCAGTTTCACCTAGAGAATCAAAATCAGCATTGCATTCTAATCCCGACTTTCTCTTTACTGCTATATTTGAAACTTTTACCTTGTCATTACATTTCTTTAAACGTCATACCGAAAGGATTTGTATGTATTTAAAAAGAGAATTACTTATTCTTTAAATCCTTGAGCAGTACCTTGGAATTTTCTCCTCACAATTTACATTTCCCTTTGATTCTCCTTTCTTTTATGGTCTTCACCCGAATCTTGGATCTAAAATCCCCACATCTTAGAATCTCAGTAGCTTTTACCCGCTTATAAAACCCTAAGGAAACTCCTGATCATTCAAGCTGAAACAAATAATCGATTATGCATTATTGGATGCACCCCATTCCCCACCGTTTTTCCACGTACGTATAAAAGCCAATTTCTTTTCCTTTCGCTCCTTGTTCTCTGTACTTTCACCCTCCGCTCTAACTTTCTCTTTGCTATATACGCTAACCTTCTTCCCTACACCCCGCCACTTCTACTTTCCCAATGAACATTTTCAATCTCCTTCACTCCCATTCCCCACACTCCAATCTCTCTCCTGTCAATTTAATCTCAGGGATTCTCCCGATTCAAATACTGGCAAATCTCAACCCTCTCTTCCCATTACAATAGCCCAAACCAGAATAGAAAGCCAGCCAGTCCTTTACCCATTCACATATCAATATCTTATCCTTTCACAATATAAAAATTCCTCTATACAAATCCAATCCGTTTTCTAAAATCCTAAAAATATCCAGCCGATCCTGGTCGCTATTCTCACGATCCCACCTAATGCGTAAGGCCAGCAATAGCAAAACCAGAATTCAAATAGTGCATCCACAGATTCCCTGAAAAAAGAATTGCGATATTCAAGAGAGAGGGAGAAAGCAGGAAAATACAAAACTACAAGGGAACAAGGGAGAAAGCCCGTCAAATTCACAGATCCACTTGTTCAATTCAAACGCTAAACGTTAAACCGATCTTGCTCCCAATCTCGGATGTAGGCTGGCCGAACCTATGGAGCTTAGTACATACCACAGGATTCTTCATCCACAAGAGAAACCAGCAGAATCTCGTTGAATCTAGAAAAATAGTTGCATGTGTGAGAAAATCTTGAACACAGTTCTATAACAGCGTGCGGAGAAAGTCAAGACAGGAAGGAGTGTGGAGCAACGTCTTCCTCTAGCAACTACCACCTTCACCGCCGAGCGCCCGCCTTTCTCCAAATCTGTTTTCCTTTCTTCCTGGACCACGAAGGAAACGCTTTATGTCTTCTGTGGTTCCAGATTGGAAACGGAAGGATAAAGTATGGGAGGCATTTGTCACAAGGAAACTTAAACTTTCCCAATTTCTGCCACAATCCATTTCTCCCCCGACCTACTCCATCATTCTCTTCTTTTCCTCCTCGTCCGGGAATTCATGCACCTTTCAACAGCCTCTTCTTAAACCTAAACCGTATTTTTGCTCTGGAATGTGATCAACGTCCGCACCCCTCTCCAACACATATTAGTATCCTAATCCAGGCTTTTCCTCTCCAAAAGTCTCGTCCGGCTACATGTTGCGCGCCCACTAACCTTCACACACATTTATTTTTCTTCAATTCCACCATATCCCACCACCACCCGACCCTTTCTCTCCTCATCTGTCAGTTTCCAAAAGGCATGAAGAAATCATTCCACAAGTCTTCGATCCAACCAGAAAAGAAAATGTTATAAATTCCCCGGCCCACCTCTCCTTACCTTTCACCAGTAAGTCATTTCCTAAGTTTACGGCCGCCCGAGCCCTTCTCTTCTCTGGCAATAAATATAGTGACGTCTGCAACCAATTCAATCACACTTTCTCCAAATTTTTTTATTGCCTCCCTTCATTCAAACTCTTTCTTCCCGTCCAAATTCAATTTTTTCCTAAAATTCAAACATCTGTAGTTTCAAAGAAGCCGTTCTTCTGAATCCAAAGTCTTATGTAACTTTTTGTTTTTCTAGACGAACTTCCTCTGAGCTAATTCCCACGAAATGAGGCTTTGATTTTCAAAACATGGCGACGATGTCAAACAGATTCTATATAGTTCTTAAGAAAAAAGTGCTACGTCAGAAAAGGATGCAACTTGCTTCGCACTCATAGGTGTTGAATAATTTTACGCTGCTGCTCCATGAGGTAACACACTATCGGGAGTACGGTAAGCGTAAATTCCATCAGATTCAAATGCCCTGGACCAGAACCTATTGAACTTGCCAAGTAAAGTGGATAACTGTTTTAACCAGCAAGTTTCAAGTATTTAATCGATACATATTCATGACCATTTCACTGGAAATACGAAACACTATTGACTCATAAAAGCAGATTTTTTATGGAATGCATGATGCAAAAAACGATTTTTTTCAATCACTTTAAATTTTAATACATACATTAAAATTCACAAAAAAAGGTTTAAATAAAGACTCCTCCTATGACTAGATTATCCATAGATTTTTAAAATTATGTGAAAAAGTCTTTCAAATTGGTACAGTGGACGCAGATATCAAGGGAGTATATAGATTTATTTATAGTATTTATTAACATTCGGCAATACCCCAAACTGTAATGGATTTTAGCAAACATTGTTTGCAATTTCGCAGAAGAAGGGATCACAGCACAGCAAAGGGGCGTTGAGGAATCACGATGATTAATTTTCTAGCGAATCTGCATTAACAATAGTCATTAACATGGTAAGGATGAAAAAGTAGACGAGACCACTTGTAGAAATTTGAGCAAATCCTGTGAAAAAGAATAAACAAAAATCATGTAAATTAATTCCCACTTTCCTTATGTTCTCCATATTGTTATTTAGTACTTTGCAGTGTGGCACATGTTTTAATTATGAGCTCGTTAGTAGAACGGTTCCAAAATAATTTATAATTAATGAAAATGATCATTCATGACTAGGGGAAAGTCTGCCAACTCTCAGTCTTTCCTTGTGCGTGGCTCTGTCGTAAGATTTAATATAGACGGAGAAAGCAGAAGTGGCAGGCAATACATAAATAAGTCTTCATTTCCCTTACGTGCTTTCACTTAGTCCGATCATTTCTTATTCTCACTAGGTGTTTCGGATGTTTCTATGCATTAATCCTCCGTTCTTTCCATCCCCTCTCCTCTACATCCCTTTCATTTCTCTCTTATATTCATAACTTTCTCCTAATTTCTATAAAGGAGAGTAGCGTCTTTGAATTCTCCCATCTCGCACTCTATAATTATTTACTTTCTTCCGCTTTCTCCATCCTTTCTTCATCCTCGGTGGTTTTGGCTTCTTCCCTCAAGATTTCATATCTGAAAATAATAAGCCTCCTGGAATGAACCCAGGCTATATATGTTTCTCCCAAGGAATCTGCATACAGTTACCGGCTTAATAACTTGGATAAGGCTTCTAGCCCGGAAGGAAGTATTGGATCAAATGTGCATCTGCATGTAGCATTAGCTTTTATCCTGACATTATATGTACGTTTTCTCCGGGGAATTTGGGAGTAAGTACGGCGTCAGGCTCATTCGTGAGGGAGAGCTTGGGTTTAGTTTTAGCTTTGGACCCAATCCTTTTCACGTGTTCCTCCCCCGTGGAAGAAACCACTCAAGTAGGTATTAATATGTAGAGAGACTCGTCACAGATGGTTACACGGCCTGAAAGCATCTTGTACTCACTCCGAGGTAGCAAGGTCTAATAGTGGAATAGTAGAGGGCCAAAGTGCAATGGTTTTCATGCACTGTCTTTCTTTGGAATCACTCCCGAGAGAGTAATAATTTTATTCTCAACCAAAATCTAATCTTTGCTTAGCGTATAACTACAAAGGAGAGAAATCAGACTTTCACCCGCTTTCTCCCACTTTCTCCTCGGATCACTACAGCCTCCAGCCTGTCCCATCCACTCCTCAATCTCTAATACCTACCTATATTCTCATAGCCTCGCTCAAAATCGTATTAACATCCTCAGGAAGGATGCCATTACCGGCCTCTGTGCATCTAATCCAAGCAAATGAAATATTATAGCCTTCCAGTAGATTCAAAAATGGATTAACCGATCCACATCCACACTCATGAGTCTTTCGCTCTCTACTCCTGGCAAACTGGCAATCACCTTAAAGGTAGCTTAATGATCCCTGAATCCGGGTTAAAGCAAAATCTACGGATAATTCCGTCTTGCATTTTACTGTTGCCGGTAATTTTAGGCAAGGATTTGATTCCTTTCCCGCTCGAACTCTGTAATACCTTAGCTTACGATCCCGTAAAGAAGTGAAAGCAGCTTCTGCTTAAAGACTTTCTCCTGCTCTAGGGGAAAATTTTTATTTTCTCTCTAATGCCTGAACATCATTTTCCTTTTACAACTAAACTTATACACACACTATTCATAATTCTAAATGTCTTTCTATTTTTCTAATGGGCCAAGTTTTTTGGGTCAACGACTACATTCCACCTAGCCATTAACACATTGAGTGTAGTAGAGGGGGCAAACTAATTTCTAAGCTTACTTTCACCCCGTATATCCGTATTTAACCGGGCTCTCCATCTTGCTATTTGCAGTAACTATTTGCGCACCCAGCCAGTGGGATTAACATATTCAGCATATTTGCGTTTGGCATTACCTCGTGACGTAGAATTAGGATGTAGAAGAGTATTCGTGCTTGGTTTAGGTTGAACCTGCCTCCGATGGAATTCGAATATTGATGAGGATTCATAAACATTATACAGACTTCCTGTGCACTTTAGTTTTATAATTCTAAAGAAATCCGGTAGTCTGTAGTTGATAGTCGACCATGTTGTAGACAGCGAAGTATCGTTCTCGTCCGGGATAGATCCTTTCCGAATTTCCGCATCACTCCATCGCACCTTCAAATATCAATTACGTGACGGAAATGTCAATACATTCTCTCCATGAGCGTCACGTCCGAATTATACATACAACAATAACATTAAGAGACCCGCATCCTACTGGGACCTACTGCCCAAATCCCCAAAACACATACGCGGCCTACTACGGACGGTCCGCCCACATCAGTTTTCTAGGCTAAGACCTTCGTAGTCCGTGCTTTCTCCTGCTTTCTCCTAAGAAAATCCCTGTTATTTTACACGGTAATTTCACTCAGTTTACGCCCAGCCTGCGTCTGTATTACATGATGGGTGGTATGGGAAAGGAGAGCTCATGTAATATTAATCGCTCATAATAATCATTAGGCTATGAAATATGAGAAGGAGAAAGTTATCGATAGAAATTATTGCATTAAAATTGCACAACATCCTTTTTTGGGGCGCTTCACAAAAAATTTTCCACCCGCCACTTCCTAATAGCCAGGGCAATGGCCATTCCTCCTAGAATTAATTGCCCCCTTGGCTTTTATGAATTACTCTGGTATTTTCTTCCTTGTTTCGTAAAAGTTTTCCACCCTGGTCTGCGTCTTATGTGGTGTAGCCCTTCCCTTCCCTTGCCCCTTTTCTCAAAGCATTCTTTAAGAGGAAAACTATCGCGCCATTAGTCCTGTGACAACAGCGGATATATTTTTCGAATCCCGAGTGTAACAAATGCTTTAATCTAGGTCCTATTTTCTCTTGCTTTCTCTTAGTTTCTTTTTCCCGCAATTACAATTTCCCCCTCAAGGACCCCCTACACCCAGGTTTATAATTCTCATGCGGTGAAAGCACAACCTACATATTCTCTGCAGTCAGATGATTTTTTTCTTACCTCTCTATCATCAATATACCAAGTGATGTTAGCTGGCGGGGATGTTTGGCTGATGGAACATCGGGCAGTTATATTTTCGCCTCCATGAAACTCGCACATTTGATCTTCCCCTTGCTTATCCACAGATAAAATTGGGCTTCCATATCCAACAGCTGCAACCAAAATCCAATCATCAATAACCGACTACTACTACAACCTACAAATTGATACAAATCACCTCGTCAATCATTGATGAACGTTACCTTTCCATCTCCTCAATAACCTTCTCTCCTTTCACCCGACCCCACCACTCCAACCCATGTTAGCTCCAATCTTAAATCTTAAGCTCAAAAGACCTCACGTTCCCACGTAACATCCGCCTAACCTAAGTCCTTACCATAGCAAACGTACTTTCTCCCATTGTATACTATTCTTATCCTTCCCCCGTCCATTCCTTTTCCTTGGACTTTCTCTACTTTCACCCTCTTCTTAACCCCCTCCCTCCTACACTACCCGTATCTCCCCCTACCTTTCCTCTTTCTTCCGGCTCCGAATAAAACTTTTTACATTATTCAAATTTACAATTTCTACAAACTATCTAAAATGTGTTTGGATTCTACTAAAAATACTCTTGATAAATGATCCACAAAATCTTTTCTTCTCCAGCATCTTCCCTTCCTCTTCTCTTCCTTCATTCTCACATCCGAAATTTTCATGTTTATCTTGGTGTATAAACCTTATTCCACACCTATAGTATCGAAGAGTTCCCAGGATTCAATCGGAAGCTTCTAGCTTTTCCAAATTATGAATAATTCAGCAGATCAGTTTCTTCCTGCACTGGGAGGAGTAAAAATGTGGCCTCATTCCACTTTAAGTAGCCAACGCCCGACAGTGAGTGTCTGTTGAATATCGTGGTGGAAATTCTTCAGGACTTTCTCCTCTTTTCCTTCCCGCAAAACTTATTTTATAAACTCCTCCAACTTTCCCTCAACTTGGAGTCTGTAGCGGAATGTTTGAAATTTTCCTTAAAATTCCTTACAAATTAGTAAAACTTTTTTGATTCCCCAAATTTTTCTAGAGTTGATTTTTTTCCTTCGCCCAGAATAGACAGGATGAGGAAAGGGATATAAAAAATAATGATGGCTCCGCTTCATGAATTCTCTTCCACCGGTAGCTATGCTATACGACAATAGCTTAAATTGGGGCATCAATCACAGGAAGCCTATTAGTCCCCGTAGGTGGGTTTCTCCAAAACATTCCCAGCCCTTGTCATCTATTAGCATACAGTGAAAGAAGTAAATCTCACAAAAGAATTTCCACAGCCAACTTATTCTCTCCAGACTCCAATCTCTAAAATTCCTCCAGGACTTTCACCCACTCCACTCCCCAGTCAGTGCTACGCAATTTCCCCACGTCAACCTACTTTCGATGATGGTAGTAAAATGAAAATGTTTTAGTCCCATTTCAATTACACCCTTGTTTTCTCGAAAAAGTTGAGCAAATATGTTGGTATGCAGCTTTTGGCCTACTCTCCCAGCTTTCTCCGGAGGAGAAAGTCATTATCCTTACAGAAAAAAAGCCACAAGGCGGCCAAGTAGTTTCCAATATTCCATTCTAGTATCATGTTTTTCCTAATATTGCATCGTTGAAATTCAAAGCTAGACATTGGAATTCCTCTGCTCTGCTCGCAATATACGTGTGGGTTTACATTTTATCTAATGGTAGAGGCGGAGAAGAAGAGAAAGTACCCAGATTTCTCGAGTATATTGAGGACCTTAAGCTTAACTTAAACTAAAAACTAAAGGCTTACTTTCTTTCATGACAAGACAACATCCCCACTCTAATGGCACCCTTCCTTTCTCTTTCCCTCTTTCTCCAGCTTTCTCCTCTTTCACTCCATCCTCAACTGAATCCCACTCTTGTCCGTAATTATTTCTTGTCACGTGCCGGAATTAGCATACAAAAAATCTCTCCTTTCCTTCCTTCAACAAGATAAATATCATCATCCTATCCTAACCAATCAAATCCGCCAAGACAAAACAAGCAAAGAAAAGACTTTATCATTCCGCCATCCTGTAGTTCTATTAACTTAGTTGGTATGTACTACTCACCGCCGACGCCATCTCTTTCCATTCTTTGGCAAACTTTTACTTTAATTAGCTACTGCCTCTAGATTTACGTATTCTTCGAATACTTTCCCTTACCCACTACAACCAAATCCTGGATGTCTTCAAGAGTCTTGAAAGTCTGTTCCACGGACACGAGGCATTTGTACTTGCCTGAAATCTCCATCGGCACTGACTCTAATAGGACTTCATGCACATTCGAGTACTTGAGCTGAAAGAGAGGAAAGAGAAAATTATAGCACATTTAAAATTGAGAAAGCCAAATAATAATTATTATCCACCCTCTCCTAAAATATTGTTTTCTAAGCCTCCTTCCGGGAGAAACCCTGGAAAAGTGATTTCTTAGTCTCCCAACGTGACAACATGTTTTCCCCTTCCTTAAACACACCCATTAATTCACACGGCTTCTCTCTGTCTACCGAGATAAAACAAACTTTCCCCGGGAAGAATAATAATAATGTTTATTAAACCCCATCTTCAATCCTCCCGAGCCTCACACACCACATGATTGAATTCCTGGCATACTTCACAAACTATGCAAAATTCCCAGCCCATCCGCTCTACACTATATCAAATTCCTAATTCCCTCTTCTCAATAATCCAACTTCCAATCTCCACCGCAAACTACCCCGCCCTCACCCAAGCTTCAATAAACAACATCCCCCACTCCATCTTCTTCCTCCGCCCCACCAACCTTACCACTTTTTGCATCAACTCTGGAATTTGGCCACGACCCGCGCTTGACTTGTGCTCTAAATTCTAAACTTTCTCTTATTCCGCCTTTCACGTCATGCGGGAGGTCAACCGTGCCCTTGGCGGCTCCGAAACACTATAGCACATCCAAACTGCATCTCCAGCATCCGTGCCTTTGCCTTTCTCCTACTTTCACCCCTGCAACTATCCTTTCATCGTTCTTTAGGTTAGACGCATGCAATCGTTTCGCTTTCCAACTTCCCACGCCAACGCTCCGCCTCGTGCAACAGACATTGTTTGCGGTTCTGTAACTTCTTCTCCTCCTTCGTCCATAAATAATCACTATATGACGTAGGTCGAAATGATGACACTTATTTCTTCTCTTCTTAAGTTTAATTAGCAAAGCCCGTGACCCCACATGCTTTCAACAGAACTGCCATTGAGCGTCATTCTAAATTACTGAATTACTGCCAAGTGTTTCGGATTCTAAAAACTGCCTATTTACCAGCCAACCAGCCATCATGTTCTTCATAGGGTTGAAAGTTCTTTTTCGTAAAAAAAGTGCCCTATTTTTAAAAATAATCCAATTTAATGATTAGAAAATGCCTTTTGAAAAGCATGAAGCATATGCCTTCCTGTCTCCATCGATTTTCTCGAATATATTTACTTTCTTCCGCACGAACATCCTTCATTTTTTCAAGCCTACCAAGATTTCCCCTCTGCTTCCGGTCTTATGATATCGGTAACATATGAGCATCCACATACTGTTTCTGTCATGCCATATGTAGCCAAGTAACTGCCTAATCGCAACTCAAGCATTTATAGCCTACAGCAAGCCGACATATCTATCTGTCACTTTCACCACACTTTCCCCAACGCTTCCCTATCAGCGGAGCCGTCAATTTACACTTGCTCCACACGCACTTGCTTCCATCACGCGACCTCGCCTCCTCAACAAGATTTCAAGCAAAGGCAGGATGGCAAAAAGCCAGAGGCAACGGACAAGATTTACACAAAGCTCTTGTATTCTCTCTTGCAACCGGTCTCTATTTTCCCACGCTCTTTTCACTCTAATCCCATACGTTCCCGCTACCATAGAGACCTTGTATTTGACTCTACAAAGCTAGAACCAGATTACTATAACAGCTACTACACAATGTAGACACAGAAAGCATTGTTTCTATGGGAGAAACAATTAGAATCATGGAAGCGTCCATAGAATGGAAGCCCTGAGTCTAAACATCTCTTCTATTCCGTGTATTCATTGTCCAGCACTTGTAGGAGCCATGGATACGTTTTGATTTTCTCCGGCATATTCACACCCCTCGTCAGCATTACTAGCTAAAGCAATTCTTTGACGCCTTTGAGTCGGATTCTCTGAGGTTCTCTCTATTCTCTCTTTGGTCCTGTCTCTAAATCCAGTATTTGCGTACCTTAGCCCCACAAGCCTCGCTCTTCTCTTTCTCACTCGAATCCTGTGAGAATGAGTTCAATGCCAAGATAGAAGAAAAGCTGAGGAGAGAATCCGTGAATTCACCATAGTTCCTCAATGAATGCCCCAAGCAAGATTCCTATATACTGGATTCAGTGAATTCATTCACCCGCACTGGTTGCGAAGAATAGCAAAGCCATGTTGCCATGTATTCCCATCAGTGCTGCTTCTGTGGTGGTTTGCCTTACGGATGCGGTTCCAGTTCCTAGTTCTGGTCTAGTCAACTCAACTCCTTCTCTAGATCATCCCTATTCCCTCATCCCTGCCTCAAGAGAATAGGCTAACGATTATAGGATTTGCTACGTCCTTATTGAGAAACAATTGAAAGTCAGTAGTAGCCTGCCACTCCAACTCAGACAACGAGACCATCACGACCCAATTCTCCCTTGCAAATTGTATCACTTGAAATATTTGACAGCGGAATGGCAATGTGTCCTTCGCACTGCTATTCCTCCCATCCCCAACACCGAATAAATCCATGCCTTTTCCTTATTGATCTTTTCCGGCAGACTAACAATCCCTATTTTTCTTCCCATTTCCTATACTCCTTTCCGCCTTTCCCTCCAATTTCTCAATCCCACCATGTCCCTCTCTTATGCACACCGCGTATAGAACCCGCTCGCTCCTGCTTCGCTTCTCTCTCTCTCGGTGTCCTTGCTTTCTCCGTGCTTTCTCTTTCCTCATCCTCTCTCCTTTATCTTATATTTCTACCACCACGAGTATAGACTCATCATTTCTTAGACTTTTGGCCTCGCTTTCCTTTTATTTACATGTACTTACTTTTATCTTCTCAGCAGCCCATTTGCTCTATTCCCTCCCTCCCTCCATCCCGCTACTCATTCATCCTCTTTGGCTTCGCTTAAGTCCTTAATCGTCAACTTATCCATGTATGTAACCCCTAGTCAAAGCCCTGACAGATAAGAAGCCATTATCCCTTAAATCCTCATCCCACCACCCGCCTCCATCTCAGAAAGCTTGTCATCCTCTCAGAATTTACTATTATTGATCATCCTTTATATTCTTTGCCCCAAATTGCACTTTCCACTTACATCCACATGGATCCCGGGTAAATCAAATTTCTGCGTTGGCGGTACTTCTTTGGGAACGTAGCGGTAAAACTCCTGGTTTCCCTTGTACCATTTTACGGCGTACAGCGTGTCGTTCTCCAGATCGTAACGGCACGACATGGTTATAGTTTCTCCTCTCCGAACATACCCCGTCGTGTCCAGCCGAACATCCCGAAGTCCATCTGACCCTGCAGATTTGAAAAAAACCTCATCATTATTTCACACCAAATTTCTTTTACTCTACTCAAAAAAAACTACATTGAATTTACAGAAGGTATATGGGAAGAAAACTTGTCTTTCTTCTCCTTTCACTGCTTTCTCTTCTCCTCCATACGTCTCACCATATTTCCCCTTCACCTTCTTCATCTTTACCCTCTTGCTTGCTCTCTCTGACTCACTCAATTCCCTTCCCACTCCTGTCCATCTTTGTCATAGCCATACTCTTTTCCTCTCTTCCACCAACACAACCCGTGATCTCACACAATCCACGTAATTGAAAACACTCAAGACCTCTTCTTCCCACACACCATCCAGGGAAAACCAGAGCCTCTTTCCACTTTATCCAAAGTCTCAAGTCTTGTTTCTTCGGAAAAAAAATCCTACATCTACAAACAATAACTACACCTTCCTTATGTTTCCTCACATGTATATCATCTGTTCTTCCCTAAAGCCGAGAGACAAAAACTACAGAAAAAAACTTGTTATTTCCTCTCCCATGACTTCCATCATGATCCATTTGTAAACACCCTCTCTCAAAGGCGACAATAATGTACTCAACAAGCCCATTACCTCTCATCACACTCTCTTCCTCTTAAACTTCCTCCCTCCATCCCATCTTTAGTCTGTATTATTCTTCAAAATTTGAGCACATCCACCCAACCACAGCCCCTTGTTTTCTCCCATACATCACCTCAAACTTTTCCTTCATGACCCTACGTATGACAGCAACAACTCCGATTAGATATTCCTCTACTTAAGCCTCTCAGCGATAACTATACTTCCACAACTCTGATCCATCTCATTTACAACACCCAATTTCACAATACCTCAATCAACTTAGTCATGCATACGTAATTTATTCTTATACCTGAGTACCCTGTCAGTATCCAATTGTTTTCCCGTGAATACGTCCCATGTGAAGCTCTCGAAATCTCGCTGTTTTTGGATTTGCTTTCCCTCTTCCACCTAAGCTCTTGTTGTGCTTCCAACTCAATACCAATTTTCTCTGCTTCACCGTTTAGCCTCCGCTGTCGAATACTCTAGTATAATACTCTAGTATAACTAGTATAAGGCTGTAGTGAAAATCAACCTTCTGCTTAAGTAATAGCTCGATGTTTAAGAGTCTCTCTGTAGTCAGACAAAGGTTGTCCTTTCACAGTTTCTGTCAAATTTTCTTTCCTCGACTCAATTTGAGAGCAGTTACCATGGAAACAGAATATTTTCCTTTTTATAAAGTTTATTTCCCTTCCGCATCGTAGAATCAAACTTTCTCCCATCTTCAGCTCACGCACAATTTTCCATTGCGGCAACAACGAAGCGTGTGAGCTTTTGTATCCTGGTTGCTCACTTTTACCCCTTCCACTCATATCTTCTTTCCAACTTTCATCAAATCACTTTCCCCCTTCATCCTACAGCAAACCGCTATCGCACTCTTCGCTTTATAGCCTCGTTATCCCTAGTTTCAAGCATTTTCACATCCTTCTGGTTAACCTTAAATTTCCCAATAAGGTAGTGAAGGAAATGTGCTAAGGAAGAATATTTGTAGGATGAAATGTGTTTTGTAGTTGCAATATGTCAATTGCTGATGTGAATTTTGTGTCCTAAAACTTCTTACTTCTGCAGAGCGTACATGTATTTTAGGTGAGCTTTTCCAACTTCTCGCGATAAGCTTCATTTGAATGAATGTAATTAGCCTGTTTAGCTCAAGAGAGGAGCAAGACGGTTGAAGAGGAATTTAGCTTTTCCAGTGCGCTGCTGCTGCTATGATTCTATAAATGTTATGTGCAAACTTAAATTCGACGCCACTCAATATATATTTGTCTTTTTGATCAGACCTAAACCTAACTGCCTGCTGCCTGCCTACTAGCGCTTATTTTCCATCGTGTCGCTTGCCTGAGTTTTTAGCCGCATTTTATTTCCATCCGTGCTTCTTCCCATCTTCCTCCATACACAGATTCACAGCGTTTGTACGCAACATTTTGTGGTCCTTACAAAACCGGATTTTAACGAATCTAACCTTAACGCGTTTAACTGTGACCTGTGAGGGTTTTTAACTGCTTGACCATGGATGAGTTAAAGAAGAAGCGTTCAGTGGCCAAGACGAGGCTTACCAAGTTGAGAACTGAAGTTGATAGTTATGTGGCCCATCCTGAAACTGTAACATTGACCCTAGCGAAGCGACGAATTGAATTTGCTGAGAAAGTGTTTAAAGAGTTTTGTGATATACAGGATGCCATTGACGAATTAACCGAAACAGATGCAGAGTTAGGCGGCGAGATTACTCAAAGACATGTCGTAGATATGAAACAGTGTGAGCTCCTTGAGCTTTTGGACGGAATCATTATATTGAAAACCCCGAGTGTGCCAGTGCCTGAGAAAGAAGTGATTGTTCCTAACCCGAATCCAATCCCTAATGTGTTACCAAACGTTAAATTGCCTCAGTTGACCCTACCTGTTTTTAGTGGAGACAATAACGAATGGTTAAACTTTTATGATTTGTTCAAGTCCCTAGTGCATGAGTCAAAGTTAGCAGATTGCCAGAAGCTACAGTATCTCAAACTTTCTCTTAAGGGCGAGCCAGCGTTGCTGATTTCAGCGCTCCAAGTGACGAACGAGAACTACACCACAGCGTGGGAGCTATTAGAAGGTCGTTATCATAAAACCAAGCCTGAGGTCAATTCCCTGTTGGAACGACTCTTCAGTCAACCTTGTTTGACCTCTGAATCAACCCTTGGGCTTCGCAAGCTAGCGGACACTACATCAGAGTGCGTGAAGTCCCTTGAAACAATGAAACAACCAACCGACAAATGGGACGTCATCCTCATCTACATACTTGTGAAGAAGTTGGATCCAGAAACACGTCAACTTTGGGAGATGAAAACTGCGGAGGTCGACGACGTGAAGGTGGCAGATTTCATCAAGTTCGTGAACATGCGGTCAGAAGTGCTTTCTACAAGCGGAGGGAAACCCAAGGCTAGCTACCCAGCTTCAAAGCCAGCACCAGTTAAGGTGCATACCAATGTGACTACGACTACCAATCCCTCCCCCTGTTCATCATGCAAAGGCGACCACCCGATCTACCAATGTCCCAAGTTTGTGAATGCGACGGTATCGGATCGCCAGTCTATGGTTAAAGCGGCACGGCTATGCTACAATTGTCTCCGTGGATTCCATAGTTTCTACAGTTGCCCCTCCAAGAGTACGTGCCGTACATGCTCCCGGAGGCATCATACCATGCTACACTACGATCGTCAACCCTCATCTCAACCATCAGATACCCCCCAGCAAGTCTCATCATTAGCAGCGGTTCATCGCAAAGCGAGGCTTCCAGATACTCTCATCGCTACGGCTTTGGTGCATGTAAGTTCAGCAAATGGTGATAAGGTAACTCTACGAGCGTTGTTGGACAATGCAAGTCATACAAGTATCATAACTGAAAACTTTGTGAAGAAGCTTGGTCTACGCCCACAAGCAGCTTCTGTAAATGTTACTGGAGTTGGTGAGAGTGCTACTGCGTGTTCCAAAATTGTCAAGCTTCGCGTGTCTTCCAGAATTCACGACTTTGCAATTAATATCAATGCCCTAGTTTTGCCAGTTATTACAGGAAATCTACCCGTGCAAGACATCCAACCAGCATCATGCGCCGAGCTCAACCCCTCATTCATCGCCGACCCCCTCTACTACAAATCTTCTCCAATCGACATTCTTCTCGGAGTAGGCGTTACTTCCAAGATTAAGAAGGACGGTTCAATGCCTACAACTCCTGGTCAACCATGTGCTACGAATACGCAGTTTGGATGGGTCTTCGATGGGGAGGTAATTTGTACCCCATATCCATCATATACTTGTGTAACTGCAATAGCTACGTTGGATCAAAGTCTTCGTCAGTTTTGGGAGTTGGAAGAATGTTCAGTGGAGAAGACAGCTACTAATGAGCAGGAGAGTTGCCGTCAACATTTTATGCAAAGCTACACCCGCGATAAGGAAGGGAGATTCGTCGTACGATTGCCTTTCAAGGAGAATTCCATTCCTCTTGGCAATTCTCGTAACGTTGCTCTAAGGAGATTTTTCTCCTTGGAGAAAAGGTTGAAGGCGGACGTAGGGATGTATGGTATGTACAATGATTTTATACGTGAATACATTGATCTAATGCATATGGAGCCTGTGGAGGCGGAAGGTTTAACTAAACCAGTGAGTGAGGTATACTATATACCGCAGCAAACTGTTCTTCGGATGGGTAGTTCTACGACTAAATTGCGTGTAGTGTTTGATGCTAGCTCCAAAACTTCAAGCAACGCTTCCCTCAACGACAACCTCATGGTTGGGCCTATCCTCCAGGACGATATTTTCTCCATCCTTCTTCGTTTCCACACCTACCCCATCGCACTATGTGGTGACATAGAGAAGATGTTTCGTCAAATTTCTCTGGACTCTCGGGACAGGGATTATCATCGTATCCTATGGAGAGCCTGCGACGCTGAGCCAATACGTGAGTATCGTTTAACTACAGTAACATATGGGACGGCCAGTGCGCCGTATCTTTCTACCCAGGCCCTTCAACAATTAGCCAGGGACGAAGCAGACTCATTCCCGTTGGCTTCAGCAGCAGCTCTCCGGGATATCTACGTGGACGACGTCATTACAGGAGCGGACGGACTGGAGGAGGCTGAAGAATTGCTACATCAACTGGTTGGGATGTTTATGCGCGGTGGATTTCCTCTACGTAAGTTCTCTTCAAATTCGTGTGAGTTGATTGATTCGTTGCCTAGTGATTTGTGTGAAAAGCCTAGTTGTCATGCCTTTACTGATGAAAATTCAGTTAAAACTTTGGGAATTAATTGGAAGCCTTCCAGTGATTCATTTTACTTTACAGTCAACGAGCCCAAGTATTCTACAATCACCAAGCGGACCGTGTTATCTGATATCTCTCGTATTTTTGATCCTCTTGGTTTGATTTCGCCCATTACAGTGCGTGCCAAGATCTTTATTCAAGAGTTGTGGAAATCAAAACTAGGATGGGATGAAGAATTAAGTGTGGATTTGGTGAATATTTGGAACAAATTGCGAGATGATTTAATGTTGGTTTCAATAATGCAGATTCCTAGATGCGCTGTGATTCCCTGGACTGTCTCCTTCGAGATACATGGATTTGGTGATGCATCAATTAAGGCCTATGGTGCTGCAATTTACTTGAAATGTGTTGATAATTGTGGTGTAGTTTCAGTGAATTTCTTGGCAAGTAAGACTCGCGTCGCTCCGGTAAATTGCGTAACTTTACCTCGACTTGAATTGTGTGCTGCGTCTCTAGTTAGCCAACTTGTGACTTTGGTTAAACCAGCACTACGTGTTCAAATTGAAAGGATTTTTGGATGGTCGGACTCGACTATAACGTTGGCCTGGATCAGTGGTTCTCCCACCCGTTGGAAAACTTTTGTCAGCAATCGTGTGAGTCAAATCGTCAAAGTTATACCCAAAACTAATTGGTTTCATGTAGTTTCCGCAGACAATCCAGCAGACTTGTGCTCTCGTGGGACGGATGTGAGTTTACTAGTGCAGAGCAAGTTGTGGTGGTTAGGCCCACATTGGTTAATTGATCCTGATTTGCAACTCCCGTCAACTCCATAGTCAAATTTCTCGGATCAAGAACTAGAAGTCAATCAGTCGGTAAAGGTGTTTGTGTGTGTGCCTGATAATAAGTTTGAATTAATCAAAAGATTCTCTTGTTATTCCAGACTCAAACGTGTTCAAAGTTATGTTCTTCGGTTCATTCATAATTGCCAGCGACCAGCCAACAAGAAGACAGGAGTACTTTCAGTTGATGAGCTTAAAACTGCAAATGTGGTGTTAATTAAATTGGTGCAATCTGTCTGTTTTAGTGAAGAGCTCAAACTTTTACAGAACAAGCAGTCCGTGAAATCTTCAAGCCCTCTTGTTCGATTCCATCCATGGCTGGGATCTGATGGACTGATACGTGTAGGAGGGAGGATTCGTTTCAGCAAGGTATCAGAATCACAGAAGTTCCCGATAATTCTTCCGAAGAATTGTCATCTTGTAGAGCTGATCATTCGTCATCATCACCACCAGTTACTTCATGCTGGTCCTACGCTTTTGATGTCAACTTTGGGTCGTCAGTATTGGATTCTTGGAGTAAGAGATTTGGTTAAACGATGTGTGAGAAATTGTGTCATATGTTTTAAGCAAAAGTGTGATTCGGCTCAACAACTAATGGGATCCCTTCCTCCTGCTCGTGTCATACCTACTCGTGCCTTTTTGAATACTGGTTGTGACTTTGCGGGACCGTTCAGTTTGAAGGAGAAACTTCGTGGTGGTAAAATCAGCAAGGGATACTTGTGCTTATTTGTATGTATGGTGACGAGAGCAGTGCACCTCGAACTTGTATCCGATATGAGTACTAATTGCTTCATTGCAGCGTTGAAAAGATTCGTGAGCGCTCGTGGTAAATGTGCTAACCTGTATTCTGATTGTGGTAGCAATTTTAAAGGTGCAAAGACTGAACTGGACCGACTACTGAAGCAGTGTTGTGAGGACGCTTCATCATCGTACCTACAGAAGAATGGGATTCAGTTTCACTTTAATCCTCCGGGTTCTCCTCATCATGGTGGTTTGTGGGAAAGTGGTGTGAAGAGTGTCAAGTTCCATTTGAAGCGCGTTGTAGGAACTGACATTTTTACCTTTGAAGAGTTGCTGACTATTTTTAAACAAATTGAAGCTTGTATTAATTCGCGTCCTATTTCGCCTCTATCAGATGATCCTGAGGATCTACTACCTTTGACTCCAGCCCACTTTCTAGTTGGTGGACCATTGACCAGTATTCCAGAACCTGACCTGACTAATGGACCTACGAATCGACTACAGCGGTGGCAGCAAACTCAGCGCATCGTGCAGACCTTCTGGAAGCGGTGGTCATCAGAGTTCTTAGCCCGTATGCAAAGCAGACCGAAGTGGTGGACAGAGAAGAGAAACTTGGAAGTTGGGCAGCTTGTCATTTTAAAGGATACTCTTGCTCCAGCTACGTGGAAACTTGGACGAATCGTCGAAGTTCATCCGGGAAAGGACAATCATGTTTGTGTCGTCAGTATCAAGACTCAAGACGGGATTTACAAACGACCAGTCGTCAAAGTGTCCCCTTTACCATTTGAGCAGTCTTGTACAGTAGTCAATTAGTTGGCTACTTCCCAGTGTCATAATTATTGTTAAAATTTCCAAATTTATTCATTTTTGTGCATAGTGTTTATTTGAATTAATGTTGGCAAGCCAACGTGGGGGAGAATGAAGGAAATGTGCTAAGGAAGAATATTTGTAGGATGAAATGTGTTTTGTAGTTGCAATATGTCAATTGCTGATGTGAATTTTGTGTCCTAAAACTTCTTACTTCTGCAGAGCGTACATGTATTTTAGGTGAGCTTTTCCAACTTCTCGCGATAAGCTTCATTTGAATGAATGTAATTAGCCTGTTTAGCTCAAGAGAGGAGCAAGACGGTTGAAGAGGAATTTAGCTTTTCCAGTGCGCTGCTGCTGCTATGATTCTATAAATGTTATGTGCAAACTTAAATTCGACGCCACTCAATATATATTTGTCTTTTTGATCAGACCTAAACCTAACTGCCTGCTGCCTGCCTACTAGCGCTTATTTTCCATCGTGTCGCTTGCCTGAGTTTTTAGCCGCATTTTATTTCCATCCGTGCTTCTTCCCATCTTCCTCCATACACAGATTCACAGCGTTTGTACGCAACAGGTAGTTCTGAAAATATGTTTTTTGCAGCGACGTTTTATTATATACAAGTGTAGTAACTTTTTTCGGTTTCTTAGAGCTAGAGTTACTCCGGTGTCCGTAGTATCCGATTGTTGTGATATTTGTAGTACTCGGACCAGAACAAGTTTGAATATTTTTTTAAATTGCCCCTATGACCCAATTAGGTCAAATCAGGTCGCGACGACTCCATTCTGTTAAACTTATGTGAACGAGAAATTTTTGTTCCATCCTTCCGTAGTCTGTCGTAATATGTATCTCTTTTACACTTCCGGATAACAGCTGTGCTGCTATCCCAACGGCTATGCGGATGCATACCTTTTTTATTCCACGAACTCCAACTTTTGTCCTGCAGCTGCAGCGTTGCAAATTAATATCTAAAAGATAGTGTATAGTATTCACGGTATTAGGAGCTTGCAATTCGCATTTGACAGGAATGATGCATTGCACCACGTCCAGCTTTATACTGTATTTCTCTATCAAACTCCGCTAAACTATGATTTCTACTTTCTCTACGCCAGGTAGCTAAAAATTTCAGAAACTGGCTATCTCCGTTTGTTTACTGTATTTCATGCTTTTGAGTGCTACTTGAGAACATTCTTAACCTTACTTTCACTGCTATATTTGTAAGCATTTGCAATGTGCAGATTACGTTCCAGCTACAGCCCTCTAATTGCTCAAGTCTCCTACCTTTCATGTACCAGCCATACTTCAGACAGTCTCTTAATTTAAAACAGAGCATCAAGTTAATCTACATAATAACCGGACCACTTAAGTAGGATTCAAGAATTTCTTCTCATTAATCCTACGTGAAGTGTGCAAATATCCAGGATTTTTTCCTTCGACAACTGATTACAAGGATAAGAGTCGCTCGTATCAAGAAGAGTCGGTAGACCTTCAGCGACCCTTCTAGGCTTGTAGTATGCCGCATCAACTTCTTCGTGGCCCTAAATACCACTTAAGATTCAGTAGATTAACTTCAAAAGAGAGCAACTCCATCCCTTTGAAGTACTCCTCAAGAGCTAATGAATGTTAGGGAGAGGAAACTCAATTCTTCCTCCCGGTTTTAATTTCACCATACACCTTTCGATACAAGTATAGTTCAGGATCCATTTAAAACATATAGCTTTCCCCCTCCCCGCTAAGTCGTTTTACATTCCCCAAGTCAGTCTTTATAGTAATATTCCTCCGAGCTTTCACCTCCTTCAAGGGATATTTCGTGGAAGGAATTTTAGTCGGCTCTCCTGGTCTTTCGCTACATGTGTTAATTTGTTATAAGTAACATTGCTCTCCAGTTTCCGGTTGAGAGGTTACAGCGGCCAGGGAAAAGATTCACTTTCCCTTCCTCCCTTCACTATTATCTCTACTCATTACGATTCCCTCTTTTGAATTATGTATTGTAATTTCTGCCTCTGCTCCACAATTTTCCTCTCCTTCAAACTTCCACACTTTCCAGTCAGAAAAATAAATGTATTTTTAAGTATTTTACCTTCCAAATCACCGTTAATCCTCTTCTTCTACAATCCTCTTGAATTTTGAATTTATTAGCGCACATGCACTTAGCACACGTAGATTTATTATCTGTCTGTAAAATGTAATATTGAAGGAGGGATTTTATATGTTGCAGTTCTTTAAACGACTAGGTATGAGGCCCTAAACTTGAAATCACTTAGACAGATCTCTCCGACTAATAAGCTTAGTTAGAAGAACCCTCGTATATAGTTTTCCTGTATTTCCCCATTCCACAGCTCGCCGCCGTCGTCCTTGAGTTGAGGATTATTCTGCTATTTTATTTCCATTTCCGAATCCTCCCCCTTTGAATGCCTCAATGTAAAACCAGTAGCCACTAAGTCAACTTTAGACAGACTTGGAGCTTAAGGCCCCACCTATATTTTCAATTCCTTCCAAGTTCCGCCACTTATCTCACATCATAATATCCATTTTAGCTCTATGACAAAGCACCCTTTGCCTTCCCCCCTAACCCGTCCTCTTCACCATCTGCTATCTTTCACAAAGAAATTCATTCATATTTAATTTGTGGATTTTCTTTAAAATTCCCCTCCTCTCTTTCTCTGAATCCTTAAATCATTCCGTCTAGCCTACTCCAGTACAGCTTCATTTCTTGCCTCACTAATTTGAAAAAAGGTCCGTTTCAACCAAGGGCTGGTTGTATATACAGCAAGGAAGTGATACTGCATCACAAGACTTGCTAGATAAACCTATATATTTCTTGCTTAATTCAGAGACCTAACGCCACATATCCAAGCTAGAGTTACAACTTTCTCTTTTGGAATGCTACAATTTCTGGGAAAACTGTAGCCATACTGCATAGTATATTCCAACTTTCTCCGTACTTTCTCTTTGTGATCTTCAAACTTGGCCCTACCTCAGTAACCGCTACTACCAAATTAGTTGAAATATCAAAAGAGAAATTTATCTCCCAAGTAAAAACCACGTGGGCATAATACATTACAGGTCCCAATCCCCTAATCATTTCAATATCCACTCAACCGCACAGCACACCAACCAGCAAGCCTCCTACAGACTCCCACAGTCTTCCCAGACCTCATCCACCACCGGCTCTCTTCCTCTAGCACTCCCTTACCCCTTCCACGTTCCACTTCCTGGCCGCAAAACAACGAGAGTTTCTTAAAAGCTAAGCTGAATCCAGTCCAGCCTTTCAGCCTTCGGGATCTGACTCTCCCTCCAATGAATCTCCAACTTCGTAACCCTTCCTTCCACATCTATTCTCCATCACCTCCCTATCCAAATCCAGCAGTATAACTCTCTGTAAAACCCCTTCTTCTTCTTTCCTAATGCTCCTGACACAAAATCAATTAGGCCAGGGAGCGGAAATGGTCACTTAAATTCCCATGCACTGCACACTCTTCATCCGCCTCCTCAATCCTCATCTTTATCCGGGCTAAATCCAAACTTTGGTTATACCAGCGTCATTATCTATAGCCCCATCAGCGATATCCTCCCACAACGTCATACCTCATTCTTCGTCTTATTCCTATATTTATTCGCGAACAAACCTCCGCTTTTTGCCAACGACCCCAAGTCTTCTCATTTATCCCGGTCCTCATGGCAATTCTCATTACCTCCTACTCACACAATACCGTAGTGCTAGCCTCCTGGCTTAATTTATTTAAGATCATCATCCTTCTCCCGGGGAATAGATCAATACAGATGTAGCTTTCTCTTCGTATTTTTCTCTTCCTTTACTCCATGCCTATTCCCTCAGGCTTCCCCTTTCCGCTGCATCGCAGAGTCCCTTTCTTTAGGGTTTCTTCTCTTTAGTATCTTGCTTCTAAAATTACATCTTAAATATTTCACACCCGACCTCATTAACAACTACACGAACAGGAGTGTATTCCGCTGTTATATACATATTAATACACCCTCATGTGCGTACTTTCTCCAAGCTTTCTCCTAAGTAAATTTACACTGCTTTACTCATCCCTTCTTGTCGCACTTGATGGTATTATTTGTATTTTTAAGGAGTTACATTCCCCCAGAGCTTTTCCACTCTCTTCTTCCTTATTATATCCCAAATCCTCAACTTCCTGTCGCCTCCTCCCTAGTTCATCATCAGTGCTTGACAGTCTCATCTCGATGGAACGTGCGTAATGAAACTTTTTCAGAATTCTGGAGGAAGCATCGCAGTCTTTCTCCCAGGAAAAAGCTCAAAAAACAGACAATGCTTTCAGTCCACCCGAGTAAATTCGTTTAAATTTCTTTTTCCTCCATCAATTATTACATATAGGAAGATGAGTTGTTCCGTATAGCTCATCCAGGAAGGGGAGCGTTGCGTAGGAGTAGGAAAGAGTACATTCCCATCAAAAATTCATGAGTCAGCTCGTCAACACATTAGCACATCAATCTTCTAATTTATATCTTCTCCCTCTCCCCCACCCCCTTCTACACACTCCTTCTAAAGCTTTCCTGATTAATTCGAGAAGGAGCCTGGTGATTCTCTCAATTCTACCTACCGACATGAGTGCATTACATAAATGATTGCACAAGTTATAGCAGCAACAACAAGTAGGCAATCCCTTCTTCTTCTGCTTCCTATCCGTGTATTTTAGTTCCTGTGAAACTAAAGGCGAGGAGGTGGCCGTACATACGTATATGGTTTGTGCACTACACTACAAGACACTACAAGAGAGAGGAATAGGGAGTCAATTCTTCAAATTACTTACCCAAAGAGCAGCCCCATCAAAATCCATTAACCAAACTTTTCAATCATTTTATCTATAGTAGCTCCTATTCTTAAACTACAGGAGAAAGTACGTACCTATATCCTACCTTTCTCTAGAGATGTTCCTTTTAAAAAATTCTCTCTCGTTTCTTACCTGTGAGAACGCATCCGAAGAGTAGCACAAAAATCCAGGAATTCTCCATCCCTCCAGTAATTTCTATCGTCACAAAACCTCCAAAACGTCAAACGTTCTTCAACTCTCTCACGGCCGCTTCCAACAGGACGTCACAAAAACTGTATCTCCTCTACACACTTTTCACTGAGTTCAGTTTGAAATGAAAATGTTATACCTCCATCCGCACAGGCTTCCGCTCGGATATTTCAATCCATGCATTTCCCTTGGTTTCCTCAGCTTGTTCTCAGAAAGGTAATTCTGACTAATTTCTTCCCCTTCCTCGTTTCCCTTTCTTTCCCTCTGTATTTCTTCCTAGGAGTCCTCTGGGGTTTTAACGACATAAAAAATATCGAATCATCATTAGAGCATGTTTCTTTGCCCGCAGTTCGTGAGGAAACAGTCTTGAGTCTGCTGACACGGGAGACTGGAAAGAGGACAATGTTCAAGTGATTATTTCCCTTGTCAATTAGCCCAGTTGGAGGCTCCGAGAACGTAGCAGTCAGCACCTTTGCAACTAATAACTTTTATAACTTTTTCCACTTTCTCTCTGCTTTCTCCTTCTTGTTCCTTGTTGCCTTCCCAAGCTTTCCTCCTACCTCCAGTAACTTTCACTCCAGTATATCTTCGCTTCCTCTCCCCTTAGCCTCCTAACTGTTGAATCTTGTTGCGTGTGTCAGCTTGGAGCGCTACTCCTGAGCTAAGTATATGATTCAAGAGGGTGATGATGCGGCTGAGTTGGGAGAGTGTAGGAGGGCTTGTAGTAGAAATAGACTCGTTAGCACACTTGTCTTCTTCTTCTTCCACGAGTATTGTAACTGAGAGCGGTCGGAGACAAACACTGGCTTATACAAGGTCTGAGCAAAGTCTGAGGGAGCTTGGAGAATATCTTGTCCTCTTCCCACAAAAGAGCCTTCTTCCAGCATCACCACCACCTATTTTACGCAGACTCCTTCCCCCCGATTATCAAACATTTTAGCAACCAAAACTGGCTAGCTCCCCCGGAAGCCCGGATTCATGTCTTCCAGCTCACGTACAGGAACGTCTTCGTCCTCGTATCCTTGATCCGTGACACTTGCATTTAAGTCTCTTTTTCAACTCCCACAACCCAATCTCCGTTAGGCGGCCTATCAGCATCCTAAAGTCTTTTATAACAGCAGGCTCTCCTTTAAAATTCGCATAAATTCGCAACCGTACGTAGATTACGCTTTCCATTTTCTCGCAAAATTCTCTTTGGCTTCTATCGTTGAAAGCTTAAGTCTCTTCCGTGGATTCCTGAAGCCCGGCTGTTTGTCCAGCAACTTGACATTCTAACCTTTTCCTTCTCCCTCCTCCTGTATATCTCAGCCACGTGGAGAGGACTTGAATGCCTGCATCGGACATGAAATTTCAAATGTATCCCATTACGTTTCTGTTTGGGATCGAGATTGAGCCATGTTTTTTCTTCTTCGCTCTTCTTCTGTCAGTCTCCTTTCTCCCTTCAACCGGCTCTCTTCCGTCTCTATTAATACTGCCGCCATCCCATAGTTTTCTACTACTTCTCAAAAAGACATTTGGATTGAAGTAGAGGCAGGCTGAGGAGAGGGAAGGATTGACGGTGAAGGGGGAAAGAACATTTCCCGAGGGAATCTCATTTTGTCATGTTTTCTTCCAGGCACCATCCTCCAAATATTAGAATCTATAGACTTTATTGAGTTTATTAAAGGAATTATGTCAACAAAATCTATCTTCCACCCACCGCCCACGTATACCCTTCCCTCCTCGCAAAATAGATCTGACAATCCAGTTTCCCTCCAAATCATTTCCCCGCGCTTCTTCATTTTCTCCCGCCTATCTCCCTCTCCCCAAGTAATTGCAAATCTCCAGAAAGAAAGTGATACTCTTCCCCTCGTACTTTCTCCAACTTTCTTCGCTATATTCCTTTTCAAGGGTTTTGTCTTAGGCAAAAAAGTCTTGCTGTAGTCACTCGTCGCATATCTTTGCTTTCTCTTCTACCGCCTGGTCCTGGCTGGTAGCAGTCTCTCTCCCTTCTTTTGTACTTTAAAAATGCTAATGCATTCATTGTGAAGACAAATCGTTTTGAGTGTAAAAAATTTATTCACCTTTTCGCTTTTTAGCACTGCCAAAGTAGAAATAAATCTGCTGCGTGTGTAAATTTCTCCCTCCGCTCTTTCACTTATCCTCTTCAGACTTTCACTTTCCTGCTTTATCTCTAAATTCGCAACTATTAGCCTAGAAGAAAGAGAAAGCGTGTTCTATTGTAAAAGAACGAGCACGGCGGCGGTGTATAAGTAAGCTAAAAATTTCTTTGTCCATTTAAATCCCAATTCTACCGGCTTTTGTAGGAGAAAGCAATGTATTCATGGCATGACTTTCCCATTCGGATTCGCGGAGCTGAAGCAAGTAACACTTCCTTACCCTGTAACAGCCCGGATGAATTCCCCATGAAATAGCAAAAAATAACTAAAAGAGGAAATGCAAATGTAAACACAGATCCATTCCACCTCAATGAAACCCACGTCTCCTCGCTTTCACCCACCCCGTATTCTTTTATCCCTCCTCTTACTATCCATACTATCTAAACTTTCTCTTACAATTTTCCTCGTAGTTCGCTTGACACCCGTCTTCATTGTATTCATTCTTATTTCCTTCATTCCCTCGCCTTTAATAAACCCAAAAGAGCCTACTTTTTCTTTGCACACTCCGGAGGTACGTAAGCTTTCTCCTCAGATATATTCTCTACGTATATACTCTATACATACCTGTCAATCTGGACTTCCGCGCTAAGGCAATCCTATCCTTCTCACACACATTCCAGTATCTACTTTCATAATACTTGGCAGTGCAAATATTTTACTTCTCTGTACGCTTCTTACCGCCACGCCTCCCCTTTATCTCTGTCTATTTGCATTTCTCCATCAAAATCCAAATGGATCAAAGTCTCTCCCAATCTTGTCGCCATCATATCAGATTGTCTTTACTTTCTCCGTCCGCTCTCTCAGAACCTGTCACTGATGAAAATGTCTTCCAGCTTTGCCCTCATCCGCCACTCAGCTCAAATCCCACTGCTGAAACCGGAACCTGGGAGAATATTATATTTCTTATACCTGTCTTCAATCCTTATTCCATCTTTCTTGACATTTCGATTAGTCATCTCTCCCACTTTTATATTTCTACATAATCAGCCCGTCTAGCAGCAAGACTAAAAAATTTAATTCAGCTTTCTAATGCGGCATTCTCCTGAATATTTCATTGAACTTTTTCTACTTTCACTTTGAAACCCCAATTCAAATAAAATTTTATGTAAACCTTTCTTCTTGGAAAATATCCAGTGTCTTTATATTTCTTTCTGTATTGGAAATTCCAAACGATTTGGGATTATAAAATACAACTATATCCTTTCAATACATGTAATCTATACGACGCACTTCCGATTTGATTCATTTATAATCCAGACACCGGGTAGCTTCACGAGGGAACCAAAGCATTATATGTGCTTTCCCCCCAATTTTAGTAAAAGCCCATGCATCAGGAGAACCACAAAACCAGTGTTGGCCAAACATACATGTATCTATAACATGCATAAAGTGTCGCATAAGATTATCCCACAAAACCACATCAATACCCCCTAAAATCTTGTATAAAAAAGAACATCCCATGATGAAGACTAACTTGATTCCCTATGTGTTTAATTTATCCTTTTTTATTTCCAGCTGACAGAGCCCCTCCTTCGCTACCCTAAAGATCTATCAACTAAATGGCTTTCTTCCAGACAGCACCCAAACGTCATGAGCTATCAGTCTAATGCTTGTCCTTCCGTTCCGGGAATAATGCCAGCCATCTACTAAACACCCTACCCCAAATCCGGCTGTTTCAATTTCACTCATGGTCCCGGAATTATTGAAACTGAATTACCCATTATGTTTCCAATCAAATCCAATCTTTCATTCCTTTCTCGAGCCTGGTACTTACTACCTTTGATTTGAAAGCCATCAGTTTCAGCAGCATTGCCTTTATTGGTAATATATACCTTTACGAGTTGAAAGGAAAACAAGGAATCCTGCTGGGTGTAATCTTCTATAAATGCTACGATACTTCCAAACTTAGACTTGCTGTATCTGACGTCCCGATAAGTTTTAACCCATTTTCTCCTCGCTTTCACCGACAGCCTTTGTATAATCAATCCTTTATTCATTATTCAAGGTATCTCTGTCCTCTTAACGTAATCTTTAATCGAGGCATTCGTTTCCCTATATTTCCATTAATGAGGACAGTAACTGCGGACTTTAATTCAGCAGAATTTCTTCCCCAGAAACTTATCACGATCCAGGATTAAATTTCACGTTGACACTCAACAACATTCACTTAACGGCAAGGCACACAACTTTGTCTAAAGACTGGAATTCAATTAGAACTCAATGGGGTGTATACTGAAGGAATAATGAAAGGGCACACATTCCCTTCTTCCTAAGACTTTCACCGCTTTCTCTACCATACTCTGCCATCCCGCACGTAGGGTTCCCAAGCTTCCATACACATATATATATATATATATAATGTTTTTCCGGGCATTTAAGAAACAGATCCAAGAATTCTCTAAATCTTCCACAGTCACTTTGTCTTCTCCACATTCAATGTCCTCCTCCCTACTAGTGGTGGCTACGCCATGGCCGTTTCCTATTTGATTTTCAAGCAAAAGTCTAAAAGCTATACATTCTTTCCAAGAGACTTTAGCCTCAATCATCCAAGCCTATTTTCATTGTGGAATATTTCTTCTCCCGGGTAACTAGCGCTCCTCCTCCTCTGCCTCTTTTACTTCAACCCCATCTTAAATTAACGTCTGGGAAATCATCAAGCTAAAGAATGCGCTCCACCACCCTTGATAAATTGCATGAATCCACTCGAAATAGAACAACCATGGGATGGCTCGCAAGCGTAAGCAAACAGAAAGCTACACAGAATAACATTAAGCAGAAGACACCTTAGAAAAATCTATCCAAAGCCAAAATCGTTAGCAAACTTGTAAATACAGGCATGACATAATGGCCCCGGCAAAGCTAAATTCCCACATTCCTTGCTTAGATCTTGTCAATCTTCATCCGTATCGCAAAACCTGTCCATTTTTCAAGAGAAAATCCATCAAAATCCTTCATTCTCACCTCATCACCATTACTGACTGTATGTAAATTGCGGAAATTTCAAAAATAATTAAAATAATCTCCAAGGGATTTTTCCTCCTAAAGTGAAATCTTGTGTTATTTTGTCCACGCGATTTTAAATTTTCCTCCTAAATTTTCTCCCGACATCTTTTCTACTTGAACCAATTTGAAACATTGCTTCTTTTCAAAAGCAAACATTTAAAGTGAACGGTTTCGAGAATAAATCATAGCGAGCGTAAAAGCTTATTGAAGCTTATTGAAATACAGACGTTGCGTATCGGCGCTTGTCGTCGGACTCTCTTTTCGGTTAACAGCAGAAGCCATATGAAGCAATTCAAAGCCCGTCCTCTTGTAGAAAGAAGGAGAGGAGGCAGGGACTCTACGCGTAATGAGCTTTTTCCAGATTGGTTTCCTATTTTTAAAGCTTGATTTTTCCTTGAGTGACTGCTTATATTTTTTGAGAAAGTAATTTTTTCTCCGACTTGTTAATGGGCTCCTGACATTTAAATGGGTTTGTAATGACTTTCGCACACATTTACACATGCATCCCTATTCACACCCCGATAATATTCAATTTAGTGCCAACAGAGAGAGGTTGACAAGTTGAGAAACTTTTTCCCTCCTCCTCCATATCCCTCCCTCCAGTATATATTTTCTCATCGTTTCATACTACTACTGCAACTTGCAGCCAGCACTCGCACTTGTCCACAAGTACAGTTATTTCTCTCTCCTTCTTATACTTTCTTTAACAGTCTTCTTCTCCTCTTCCTTCTTCCCCCCCATCTTACTTATTATCCTTATCCTCCACTAAATCCTCTTCATCCACTTCCCCCCATCCCTCCCTATACCACTGTTTATCCGCTTAGACACACTTCCACAAAGTACATGTTAAATAGTTTGTCTATTTTCACACCATTTATCCACTCAACTATCTCAAGATCCGAGTTTCGGAGCATGAGAAAAAATATTGACATTTGCATCATGCTCACCGCCAGCCACACCAGCCAGCTCACCATCCCACCACCCGGCTTCTATCCCAAATCTTCACCACATTGCAATACCAAAGAAGTAAAGACAACAGATCCGAGAGAGAGAGAGAGCCAGCAAGCAAGCATCCTTCCACCAAGTCCTCCAACTTAAGGTGTACTTTTCTCCTTGTGTTTCTCTTATCTCTCCTCTATTTTAGCTTGGTTTGCCTTGCACCAAGCTATGGGATTCTAGGATACAAGAGGAGGAGTTGTTAAAGATTGTTTTAAGCGTTTTTTTAGTCGGGTAACTCATGGATTTTATGGGAATTTCACCTCCTGTCTCATATACTTCCATCCATCCCTTCTCATCCTCATCAAGTTGATGATGATGGGAAAAGGAACTAAAGGAGTCTGCGTCTCCGGCCTGCCTGCCTCCTTCCTTGTAGTGCATGTTTCCCCGCACAAAACGTAAATAAAACCCTTTCTCGCTCACTCAACAGTTTCCTCAGCTCACGGCGGAGTATACAGGGAGGGAGACGGCGGGCATCTCTTACCCGGTAGTGTTGTAGGTAGTAGGTAAAGCGGGAAGAGCGGCGGACAAGGAAGCAAGCAGCAGGGATTTCATCCGTTTACCCCCTCTCATTCCTCACGTTTCCACACACAGTTTCACCCCAAATCAACCTACATAAGAGATACCAGTTCCACTCAATCTCTTCAGTTCCGTCTTCCGTCACACACGGCGCCCACACAGTCTCCCGTCCTGGCGGATCTTCCAGCAGCACTTACAGCATACACTGTCTTTCCCCGTTTCTTCATTCCCGCTTCTCTCTGCCAGTCAGCCAGCCACGCCACAACTACTTTTGGTACAGTAAAGCACTTTCCCGGCAGTCTCCTCTTATTCTTCTCCCGGCACTGCTGAACCACTTGCAGCTTCCCACAGTATCCGACGTCAGTATCGGTTATCATTCCGTTTACCCCTTCAGTTCCATGGAGAAAGTCCACTGGCCGGGCCACAAGGTTTCAACACTCTCGTTTTACTCAACAAGACAAAAGTGATAGAAGGTTGCATGCAGTTAATACAGTAGAGCTTCATCTGAGAATTTAAAAACCACCCGCCTCGTCAAGCCATTTACTACCAGGTGTTGCATAGACAAGGTGCAATGGACCCCCAACTCTTGTTCCTTATAGTGCGTTTATTCTGTCAGCGACTGCATAAATTGTGTTTCCCCTTCCACTAAGCAGAAAACTGTAAAATCTGGGGAAATTTCTTCCGTCATATAATCTCGTCAATCTTTTCTCATTTCCCTTCGCCCCCTCCTCCATCAACGACGCCACCAATGTATTTCCTCACTTTTCTCTTCGTCTTTACCGGATTCTCCATAGCAGGTTAGTCAATTTAGTAAATCACCTCCAACAAGCCACGCATCATGAAGTATTCATCTCTTGTTTTGCAACAAGCCCAGCTGTTAGTCGGAGAAAGCCCTACATCTCTTCAAATTATTAACAGAGACTTTCTTCGGAACCTAATTTTTTCTCGTTATAACAACTTTCTTCTCCAGCCTTTCTGCATTACCTTATCCAGAATCTTCCTGCTTTCTCCAAGTCCTCCACATTTTTTCTCCGAGATTATATCATCCATACTCGTGAAATCTCAGGGCACAGACTCAAAAACCTATATCCCTATATCACCCCTGGCAGGTAGTAACCCGTTTTTGGATTATTGCCACATCCACCTGTCATATTTCCCTCCAACTGTAATCAAATATATCCACACATTCCCATCTTTTTACCATTCCCCTTCTTACTTTCTCCTTCCACCTTTTCAATTTCTTTCTCCCAGTCAATTATTTTTCAACTTGCCCTCCTTATTTTAAAACCCACTTTCACAATCATACTTTCACCACCTTTCTTTCTCCATGCCTATTGTCAGTTACATCTTTTGGGCTTTCACTTTGTCTGAAACTTAATTTACACCTCTCCTTGCCTTTCCCCGCCCTTCTTTAAACACATTACAGGCTTCTGTTGCCAGCTGTCGTTATTACGTATTACCCCGTTAGCCTCAAGATGCATTCACGTCATGCAATTCTTATCCCTTCTGCACCTCCAATGTCACGTTTTATATCTTTGCGAGAAAGCATTCTTGCAACCGTAGGATTTTATTTTATTTTTTACCTTTCTCCTCCTCCTCATCATCATCCTCGTTTCCATGCCTTCCTCTGCCCTCTCCGTTACAACAGCAAGTGGAGAAAGTGGGGAAAGTTCACAACGGCTTCCGCTCCCCTTGTCCCTTATCTCAGACTAAGGTCTGTGAGGAATTATTGTACAACCTTTTTGAAACTTTACTTCAGATGTACATTTCCAGTTTTAGCCGTAGGGATTTTCGACGAGCGCTTTATAAATTTCTGATGAAATTTTATTGCAATATACTATAGAGCTTGCTTTTTTAGTTTGAATATTTAACGTATACTTTTTAGCCTGCCTTCCTCGTTCTCAGATGATATCAACCTAACTTTCGTCATTTTCCTCCACTAAAAAAGTCGCAGATCCTTCATTGGGATTTGGTCATCAAAAATGAGCACCTTCCTATTCCTAGTACCGTTTCCACTTATTCTCTACAAATGCAGAACCGGATCACCCTTTGTTCCCTCATCTCTCTCCATCATACTTCCTCTGGACTGTTTTAGCTACATTTCCCCGGTTTCCTTCTCATCCTCATTCACTTCCATCCTTCTTCTCTCCGTCGCATCTCATCTCAAGTTGGGATTCCCAACCCTTCCTTACCTTTCACCAGAGGCCAGAAATGGAGAAAGCATATTGTCGTTTCATTAAAAATGCAAACTCTAAACATGTTTTTGCACATACAACGCACCCTTCCATTTTCTATTCCCAGCATATGCTTCTACGGAGTAATGTAATAAACTCTTTTGCATTCTTTACTTTCTCCTGCTTTCGCTTCCCTTCCTTATCATTGCTCATAACTCTGGAGCAACATTTTTAGCCTGATATGCACCTACTCACTACGTTCAGGCTTGCTACGACTTTTCAACGGTCATAACCTCTACCTGCCAAAAATAAATTATTTTCAACGACCTCTACATTTACTATCCGACGTCATATGTCCTGCTTGCCCATCTTCCTTCGTAGCATCTGCTTTCCCTTCCCCTTGTTGTTCCCGTTCATCCGGATTGGTTGTCGTGCTCCTTCCTTGTGTTCTTCAAAAACTATTCTGGCTTCTTCCTTCTTTTTGTAGCATTTAATAAAAATTCACTTTCGAGGACAATGTCTTCATTAATGTTATGTGTTTCTTTGTCTTCCGCCTCAATTGTGAGATTTTGAACAATTTCTCCATCTTTCTGTTGCCTCGTTGTTTCTCTCCCCCTCCGCTTATTATTCCTTTCTCCACAAGCATTTCACCCTCCATCCAACCAATTTTCCTCTCCTCCCCTCCATGAGAGGTTGACTTTCTCCTCTGCTGCTTTCTCCGCAGCCTTCCTGCTCTTTGAATTTTTCTCTTCCGACGGCAAACTTGTCCCCATTATTCACCACCCTCTCCTATTTCAGACAGATGAGCCGGGGACGTCCTACTCCTTGTAAATATTTATTATCATTTCCATCACATCCAAGCCCTGCATCAATCTATTCCTCTTCCCCGTTCAGCCCCAAACTATTCCTGATCTACTAATAGTTACATGTTTCTATCCATACACAGGCTTTCGTATCATTTAATGATCCTTCCCTCCAGCTTCTAGCAATCAACCCCTTCCAGACAAAGAGTCCAAATATTTGGCTGTTTGCATTCCACTATTATCACTTACCTAACAGAGTATTTACTTTTCCATGGAGACTGCGTCTTATCTATTAGAGCCTCATTTTCATGTCACCCTAATCCTTCCCTTTCTTCTGCTTTCTCTATTGCTTCACCCACATTTCAGTTAAGAGCCTTGCTTCTGCAAATCCTCCATCTCGTTTTGCTTACATTTGTATAAATTAATCTTCCTCCCAGCTTTCACCGTCACGTTTCCTATGAAAGCCCAGGCTCAGGTTTACGCACCGCCATTAAAAGTTAACAAAAAACTGCAAGTGTATGCTATTCTATGCAATGACAACATTAATTGCCTTTAGGGGAGCACATGTTTCCAACCTTTTGATTCCTCCACCCAGTACTGCATCCGCATCCAGCCTTTGGCGGATTTCATTCTTCCCTATTTGCTAAATTAGAGTCCATTATTCAGATTAGCAGAGACCCGGAAGCTTAGGATAACATGGAGCATAAACAAGCCTAGTGTAATTTACTCTAATCGCCCACCTTCTAAAAATTACCCTGCATGAATCTGCCCTATTACCCTTTTCCCTTACACACACTACTCAGAGCGGAACGCTTAGAAGCGACCGACTTTCACCATACCAACCTCTAGTTTAGCTTAACAACTCTGGAAAAAATCTTGGTCCAATTATTCTCCTCCAGCCAGCAAACCCCTACGGTTTTTGCGCATATTTCCCTTAGTAGTGTAGGTTTTCATAAATTCTCTAATATTCTCTAATTGTGTAAATGAATTCGGAGCTTAAAGCTTGATGAGAGAAAGCACTTGCTGAGTTTCTACCCGAGAAACTCTCCAAGACATGCTCCTGTTAACCACCTGTGTTTTTCTTCTTGGTCCAGCAGCAGAGAAAAACTCCCAGTACTTTAGTCTAATGGCTTCTCATTTCCCACACTTGTTTCAAATTTTCTCTACTTTCTCCACCAAGTCGTTAGCCATCGCTTTGTAATGTTCTTTCCCCCCTTGCAGGGCGATTCCCTGTTACACACACCAGCTCTCGAGAGGGATTCAAGTTGGAGCTCGGAGCCCGCTTTCATTCATGACTTTCTCCACACAAATTTAGTAGCCGTCTTGTCTCTAAGTACACGAAATAACAGTATCATAACTAGCCGCCTCCAACCCTCTTCCTCCCTCCAATCAATCATTCACACGGATTCCATGATAATTTTCAATTCTTCCACATCTCGTACTTTCTCCACGTCCCCATCTGCATATGTTTTCACGCACTCTATGCTTTCTCTTCACGTCCTCCACTTGCATACTCTCCCCTCGCTATCTATCTCTTGCTTTCTCCAGCCGCCGTACATGTAATCCCCTAGCAAATTACGAGCCAGAGAGGGGAAAGTCAGCGTCTCTCATACCCCAGCATTTTCGTTCCAGGAAACCGGATCGGATATGTGAATAAGGATATTGGCTAACTTGTAGGAATACTGCACCAACCCGAGCGTTGTGCAATGTCCAATCTGCATGTACCTTTCGGACTCATTTAAGTACATTACTGAAACCTTATGCATCTTTCCAATCCGTTTGAAAGCTCGGATTCACTCAACCCTGCAATACCTCATATCCCCAGGATTTTACACATGATTCTAAGGTCATGTGCATTAAACTTTAACAAGCATACTATATTTTTCTGCGTATCTTAAAAACCCTTTCAGACAGCTTCAAGTTACATGTGTCAGTTTAGAGAAACCTCTTACTTTGATTCCGCTAACCTTAAGCAGGATACGTACTTTTTCCAATGCTTCTCCTAGTTTGAAGCTCTGCCTCCGTGATATTCACATCTCTTTCCTTTCTGCGTATGATTTGGCATGAAATCCATTGTGTCGTATCCGTTTTCTCATTTGTGGACGAATTTCTGAAAACTAGCCATTTCACACAATATTCTCCTTCTCTCTCTCCCGATTCCCAGTTACCCGGGTTTCCACAAAATATATCCGAACAAGAGATCACAGTAACTATAGTTGCTTTCTCCTCTCCTTCCCTTCTTTTCCCTATTTTCCCATCTCATTCAGCTTTTATGCTTATACATTTTACGTTTTTTGGCAGGGGATTTACTCGGATTTCGCCAAACTTCCCTTCTCATTATGGTCTCAAATAAGGCTAGCTCCCCTCCCTCCCTCCTACTTTCACTGCCTTTCTCCTGCTTTCTCTTTTGAATCCTCTTTTGTGCCTGTATCCTTTTTCCCACTTCCATCCTCTGAAACCTACCTCCTAAACTACCCACTGTTTAGGTTACCCGCATTTGTTATGCACATTGCAGAATCCATCCACCTCTTTACCAACATGTCTCCCTGCATTACAAAATCCTTACCGGTAGCCAATCCCCATACATACAGGACGTATCTACTCATGGTGCTTACATATTATCCTCTTCCTTCCTTGCCTAACAAATATGTAATTCTTGTTCTTGGAGTGTGGCACATGAAATTTCCCTCATTTCCCTTCCCCCTCCACCAATCTCACCCACCTCGCCACCAGTCATCCTTTTTACTTTCTCCTCCATCCACAATATCCTTCGTTATGGTTCACCACCTATGGAGACCTCCTCTATTCTCATCATCGCACCCATATGATTCCTCTGTCCTCTCTTCTCCTCCCCCCTCTATATTCACTTATACACTTTTCCACTCTTTCCCTCTCCTCTCTTCTCTTTCACTCATTTCCCCTCCCTCTCTCTTCCTCTATCTCTTCGTCGCTTCTTCCCTATTCCCTACAATCACATCTCTAAATCTATTCAATTCACATCTCAAATCACACCCAAAACATGTTATTATTTCCTCAAATTCTCTTTAAACAATTTCCTCCGCCTTTTTCTGGCAACCTCCTCTTCGAAGCCTCTTCTTCACACTTAGGTCCCCGCCCGGCAAAAGCTTTTAATATCCGCTGCTCCTTCTTCCGCCTACTTCCCACCCATTAACATCTCTAACAAGCCTATAAAATATAAGGTGGTTTTGTTCCTCTTACATCCCTCCGTAAGATGAATATCTTTAGAATATTAAAACAGCAGCAGTAAATTCTCGACAGCCCCCTTTCTTTCCCACCTTTGACAGCCCCAGCCTTCCAAAAAGATAATAATCTGAACAAAAATAGCTCATTTGAGAGTGCAGCAACCTTGTCTTGGTTAAAGCTTTTATAAACCGTGGCTTCTTTTATTTCACATAAAATAGCCGGGTAATTGAAAAGTATTTCCTCATTTATTCAATGGCTATTTTATCTTCTATCGCTCTCGATGAGATTCGCTATTATCTTCTTTCTTTTCTCCCTTAGCCTCCCCAACTGCGGCCTTCTATGCCCATCACTCTGAGAGTCGTTCACGTAAGGAGCGGAAACGATTTCTTAATAGGATCATTGTCGTCCTTACAGATTTTTGCAGCGTGAGTTGTGCTGTGCACACAATTCTCTCCGCTATTCTCCATCACGGAGGGATTAGTGAGAACAAAGGAGAGAATCATAACATCTATTCACCCCAAAGAAAGTCCATGAACAAACCACGGACAAAGTAAACAAAAACTCTTCCAACAAACCATACAATTTCATCACTTCTTTCCACTAACTTTATCCATTTAACGCACATCTTCTCCAATCCACCCTCCGTCCACTTTCACCCTGCATCAATACTTTCTCCACTCCTTCGATATCCTCCCTCCTTCCGGCTTCCATTCGCTTGCTTTCCTAACCTTCCCTCCTTCACATACAATATCCTTCCTCCCTCGTCCGTATTACATAGTGTCCGGTAATCTTCAAAAGGTTTCTTCTCCGGAAATTTCTTGAAATGACACGCTCACAACTCTAACAACTTTCACCAGCTTTCTCTTATGTCCAACGCTACATTGTGTCAAAGAAGACGCTCGTGTCCTCCTCAAATCTAGCGTTTCCTCTGCCTTACTTGAGCAAAGAACAAGTAGCACCACTTTCCTCACTTGCTTATTATCCTCTTATTGTACATTATTCTCTCATCCTCTCAATAATCCCTCAATCTATGCCCTTTCCCTCATCCACTTCAAACAATTCCCACGTCTATTTCTTTCTCCCTCCCTCCATTCCACCCTTTGACGTGTTATACTTTCTCTTTTCTTAGCCATCTTCCCATTTGCTTTCTCCTCATGCAGTCCTATCGATTTTCTTCGCCTCTTCCGTCTTAACCGGCTAGGCCTTCTTGATCCAACTTCCTTTATCTTTCATAATTCAAACAAAGCAATCCAAGTCCTGCAAGCTGGCAACAGTTTGTGTGTCTTCTATGCTTCCATCTTAATTAGCATGAACCGCGTGCTCCCTGGTCCGACTTTCTCCTTAAGGCTTTCTCTAGGAGGGAACGTGAAATAATATTTCTACAGCTCAATACCTCCCTTTGCTTTACAGCTTCTTTAAAACATGACTTTCTCTATATGTATTCCAGGTTCTGATGGCCTAAAGAACGTACGCTTAGAGAGCCCAGGCTACGCTCGTCAAAATACTACAGTAACTCTAACGTGTAATTATGAGCTCGAGGGTAATATCTTGTACGCAGTTAATTGGTTCAGAGGAGCATCAGAGTTTTACCGCTACGTTCCAAAAGAAGTCCCTCCAACCAAAGTCTTCCCCTTCCCAGGAATCTTCGTAAACGTAAGTTGCAACACAACACATCTCTTCCATCCCTAACTTTCTCCATAGTTACCAACTCTCATTACGACGAATGCATCTATATACAACAGTTACTGTCTCCTCAAGCTATCTCCTATCCTTATACCTACTCGTCCCTTATCCTGAGGTTATTCTTTTTATTTTTCTCTTTATTTCTTCCAAATTCTCTTTCACTAACAATTTGAAATGTTCCCTCCTTACTTGACTTCTTTGTCTCCATTTGTATTTTCTAACTTTCTCTTTCCGATTCCTACAACTTCATAAACGCATATCGGCATATGCCTCTCATTAAATTGAGCCTGCCAATGTCAATTCCATTCCATCACTCCATCCTACGTAGTCTAGACAACCGAGGATAGCAACCTGAAACTATAACCTAGACCCAAATACGAAAAGCCATATTAGGAAGAGCATAACTTTCTCTCTTTGTAAACTTTAGATATCCTATAATAGAATTTAGTCATTACCGAGAAACAAGTGTATATGCAGCAAGTACATACAGAAGCATATTCTCAAACAGTTTTTAAAATATTCAATGAAATGCGTCCCCTCAATTTGGTAGGATGATTATGCAAATGACAAGATGAAAGGAGCAGACCAGGGCGAATCCAGCTCAGATCTCTATGAAAACTCCTCCTGGAACGAAATAAAGCCAAAGCTCACATTTTGATTACACAGAAGCTTTACAACAACAGCCATGCTGAGAGCCATAGGCATATGATATTGTATCCTCCTCCACGCTTTTGTACATATCTCACAGCTTATGTTTGCCACCATAGGTTCCGCTCCATAGCCTTCACTCACATATAACAGCAGCAGCAGGGCCCAGGAAGCGTACCGTAAGATACAAAGAATCCCTTCTTCTGACGCATGCAAAATTAGCATCTTGAAGGGACGACTAATTTTAAATTCCTCCTTTACCATAATTCCTGTGCGAAGAATTCCTGAAAGCTTCGTCAGAGAAAGTGTTTCCTCCAACAGAAGTCCCAGCTTCAGCCATGCAAAAGCAAGCCGTATCACAGACATTTGCGGAACGTATAGGGAAACCCCTTGGGAAAAAACACCCTTTTATGCCTTATTTCCCCATAATATTTTCTCTTTATGCACACATCTCTCCATTCCAACCGGTTTACCACTAGACCTACGCCAGTCTAGCTTCCACAGAATCCCTCATGCATATCTACCAGCCAAACCATTCTATCTCTGTTTACCAGACGAGCCTTTGAAAATAATTTCGACAGTATTCTTGTATTTATAGCCCTTTACTTGTGTATACGTAATTTCTCCTAAAGGCTTCTTCCTTCCGCCTCTCTCCCAGTCGCTTTCCTATATAGAAAACATATACTAAACATTCTTCCCATTCTCGTTATCCTCCTCCTTCCTCCTGCATCCCGTCGCTAAATCTTTGAATTACCTCCCCGTATTGCATTTCCCGGGGCATGTCCCATTTGTATCCATTCAAGTATCAAGCCGCTCGGCCTTATTCTTTTATATTGTCATTTAGCGAATAGTAAAATCCCTAAGGCATCCAGCCCCGAAACATTTTCAGACAAATTCCTAGCGTATTATTCTCCAAAGTCTTCCCCATCCCCCTTCCTTCCCCCAGCCTAGAGAAAGGCATGCACGTTTTTTTCACAATTCTTCTTATCCCCACCGCAAACAACCCGCCGCTTTCCCTCCTTTCTCCATGACGTCCTCCCAGTCCCTAGTTTTCTACGGCATGTCCCAGTCTTCTAGTAAAAGTATACCACTTCCACTACTACTGACTGCATTCTAAAATCATCAAAATCTTCCTACTTTTATTTCATCATCATATGATGGAACAGAGAAATTCCATACATTTGTTAAGAGATAAGAAGGAGAAATGTTCCCCTCCTACTTTCTTCATCATTTCTCCCTCCCCTACTTTTCTAAAAAACTGTCAACCCTTCCTCTCCCCATTTGCTCTGCTTTCTCCCATACTTTCTCCTTCCTCCAGTCACAATTCAAACCGTTTCTCCTCTCCCGCCAGAAAAATCCCAGAATCCTAAAAGTTACAGTTACAACATGAAAACATGATGCATGCAAGGAGCTATTATTCTAACAACTTCATCTTTAGAAATACAGTAGTATAGTAGTAGCTAAAAGCCATATAAATCCTCAATATACTAAAAACCCTGAACAAGCAGCACAGCAATACATAAGCTAAAATGTGGTTTTTTATCATTAAGATGGATACGGAGTGACTGTAGGGTGGCGAAAACTCAATTCCCATAACCAAACGTTCGTCCTCCTTTTCCCTGATGAAACAATATGATAAGCTTCTCTGAACAATACGCTTCCTTGTATCAATCTGGGATAAATGGAAGGCACATATATAGCACAACCAGAGTTAGAATTCTTTTGAATAAGACAAGAACAACTTTTCATTCTCATTTTCCCTCTTCTTATCCACAGACATTATCGGAATTTATCTTTTACCCACAGTCACACACTATAACCTAACCAAACCGAATTCCATTTCTAGCCTCTGCCTCCTACCCGCTTCTCTGCTCCAGGATGTACCGACTTCTCTTTCCTTTCTTATTCACATCTTCATCTTTTCTTCCTTCTCTCATCCTTTCATCTGCCCCCTCCCCGGCATCTTAAATCCCCTGAATTTCCACGCTTTTCCGTCCTCTTAGTTTTATCCTTCTTTCCTGCCCAGCATACACAGGAAACTGAATCACCCCTTGTCTTATTAACAAAGGACAGCCCTCTTGCAAAAACACTGACACACTAACTCAAACAATGTCACATATTCTTCTCTCAAATCCCTCAAGTCATATCTTCCAACATCTCTCTCACGTTCCTTCTCTCCTCCGCCACATCTGTCCTGAACCAGACCTCCCAATTCTTTTATTGCATTCGGAACCAAAAATTAAAATTCCTACCCACATAACAAATTATCTTTCCTTTGAGCAAAGGAATGTGCTGAATTTGTAATCCACCCTGAGGAATTTTTTAAACATGTATGGAAAACTATCAGACGTTTTATTAAACCCCTCTTCTGCTGGATCCCGGTTCCAATTTTGCCCGTGCAAAAAATACTGCGAAAACGTTTACCATATGTTCTCACGCTCCGTTGGCGTCGTTTCCCTCTGGGGGGAATTTTAAAACCGGTGTAATCCTTGGAATTTGCAAATTGTCTAACAACCCCCATATCTTCATCATGGTCCATAGTAATAATAGTCTCTACAGTAATTCAAACTTGAACAGCATCCGAGAACACCAAGGGCTAGGATCTAATTCATCATGAATGGCGCAAATCCTACAGAGTTTTTCCTGACATTAAAAACAGTGGCGAAATTTAAATCTCCTAAACCCTCTTCAGACAAAGCTTACTCATCTTGCTTAAGCTACTGAAAGAGAGGATGCTCTTCCCTCAGCAAATCACTCCCCGCCGTCATCATTCAAGCTCAGCCAGCCCTCAGACACATTTAAGCCTGGACTACAACCCGCTCTTGATATTTTTCCTGGAGAGGTTGAGAATTATTGGAAAATTTACGAGACTCCTAAATGAGAAAATCCGATTCACGGTTTATAAGGAAAAACGATAAAAATAAATCTCCCGCAATTTTCCAACCTCTTCCCCTGCCAAAAACCGGTGAAAGCTACACTATATCCCTTCACCAAACCCTCCTCCAAGAGCCAACTTGAACAACCGCACATGTACAACAATAATTTGTCCCCTAATAATCCACCTTAAACGTTATTCCTTCCTCTTTCTTTCTTCACTCGTCTTTTATCTTGCTGTGTTTTTTCTACATTTCTCCTCTCCCTCTCCTTCTTCTGTCTCTCACTACTCCCTTAGTTTATAAATCCACCAAAAACTTCCCCCCTTTCCTCCCTCTCTCCTCTTTCACAGTGAGTAAAATCGGTGATGGTATGGTCGTAGTCGTCACCATCATAAACCCGGCAAGATTCTTTCGCTTAAGCAGTTATAAAACCAACCTTTTCCTTTTACCAGCAGCCCTTCCCGCCTTCTATCCAACATATCCCAAGGAGGATTCACAAATGGTTTCGTACTCTAGCTTTAGATTCTCTCCTTTCTTCTATTCCTTGACACTCTGATTTCCTCGCTCTCTTTCTCCTCCTTTCTCCTCCGCTGAACGCTTGATTCTAGTAGACCAAAAACTGCAAAATTACATGCATCTTCTTCCACTCAATTCCATGTAAGCAGATATGTGTGCTTCATCTTCATGCACTCCCGTACCTCATTTTTCAACGCTTTCTTCCCAGCCCAATGCATCTAAACAGAGAACTTTCTCTTTAAAACTTGGCTCAACTCTTCCTGCCCAATCCCTCGCAATTTCTCAAGCTCAGCTACCAGATCATGTATATTCACACCTTTCCTTCCTAGAATGGCAGTTCATTCTTCAGAATCAGTCTACATGTTTTCTAAACGTTCCAACTTTGGAACCAGAAGACCAAACATTATTTATTTCCACTTCCCATTTTAAAAAAAGTCTTCTATACCTTCTCATTTCCATACATCTATAAACCATCTTGGATTAGGTTATGCTGCTTATAAAATCCATTTTCCCGCTATAATAAAAATCTAAAGACCGCAAAAACTATTTTATTCCCACATCTCCTTATCTTGTTTGCTTAATTTTAAAGCTAATTCTTCCTTAAGAAACTACGTCTGACGTATTCTTTATAGCCGTCTACCAGTGTAAAACAATAAGTGTCTCACCTCTCCCAGTGTTCGTTCCTCTTCCTGAATTTTCAAATTTAGTACAACCATTTTTCTTGAAACAATCCTTGTTCCTCCTTTAAAATGCACAGTTCCAGCTTCCTTCTCCAAAATATGTAGTGGAATGAGGGCTTACAAAAGCCTAATCCCATATGTAATGTATTTTAAACCCAACCACAAGTAACAAACACACACCACGCACCGCAATAGCTTTCACGCTAATAAATTAACCGGCTTGTAAATCCCTTCACGCTTTAACACTGTTAACAAGGATTTCAAACATGCTGTTCTCTTGTATAATTAAAATGTGCATACTCCTGCTCAAATATATATCCATCAAGATCATTCCTATCCCTATCCATGTGGTCCTCAGCCCGTAAAATCCAATTGTTTTATGCGACAAGGAAATTAGGAATTAATCCGGGAATAGTGGTTCCCAGTTTGTGTGGCATAAATATTTATCAGGCATTACATCAAATAAATAGAAGTTAGCACTCTGTACGAGTCATTGGGAGATTGCCAAAGCATTTCTCAAAATTCAATTTATATCATCCACCAGAGCCACAACACCACATTTATTTTTTCTCTACCCCAGCATATACACCCTTCTATCCTACAACCTAAACCCAATCTTTCTTTCATTCTTTCGCCCTCCTCTCCTTCTCCTTCTCTGTCTTCTCTCGCTATCCTTTTAAGTCTTCCAAAGATACTTCTAAACATTTTTCTCCCGACCTTCTCGTTCCCTCCTTGTCTTGTCCCATTCCGGGCACACTATCCTTGGACCCTTGATTCTCTTCCCATGTAACTGGACTTTCTCATGCGACTTTCTCCCTTCCAGAACACCGCTCTTTCCCATAATTCCTCCCAGTATTTTCCCTTCTTCCCCATTTCTACTACGTATAGATAAGATACGATGATTCCCGTCTTCACTTTCATAATTCATTGACGAAAAAACTGGAATTTTGTCCGCTTCCCTTGTTCCCAGTTCGGAGTCCAGGTCCTTGGCTCTGCCTTATTTCCTGTCTTTTCCTCGCTTTTCCATGCTTTCTCCAAGCTTTCCCCCCTTCGGCTCCCCTATCTTCCCCTCTTAAGATCGCTTCTTGCCTTTTTCTCCCTCTTTCTTCTTGCGGATTCATGCATATTTTTCTCGTAAAATATCATAACTTTATTTTCTTGGAATTTAAATCAAAGCAACTCTCTCTCCGTCCCGTCCCTCTCAAGGAAGATGAATGGCTATATCTGCCTTCCCAATGGATTCCTCTGGCTTCCCACCACTTCAAACAATAGACTTTCAGCCACAATGTCCGATTCAAATTGCACCGGACGTTCCCTACATGGAGTTATTGCCAATTATTTTCCTCCTTCAGAATAAATGTGAGGGAGGGAAAACATTTCTCTCACTAAAAAAATCATACATTCCGCCAGATTCTAGACAGTAATTTTCAAGAGTTTACCAAAATTATTATTAAACTTGTTCTTTCCCCCTCCGCTGTCTACACTTTCTTCTCACTTTCTTGCATGCATATTTCTTTCCTTCCTTGCTCCCCGGACTTTCTCCATCCATTTTGCAATCTGATTTCTTCTCATACCAGTCTCACTGAGATGCCTTTCTCTGCTTTCTCCGCATATGAGCCTAGTAGTAAAAGTATTTCCTTGAATTCCGCAAAGTAAAAGTCCAACCTTTGCCCAAAACTTGGCTGGAGTTAAACCGCCACAGATATTTTCAAACTGGAAAAAGAGAGCAAGAGTAAAGCTAGAATTCCGAGCTAAGATAGTTGCTATAGTTTTGTTGCCAGCAGACAGCAAGCCCTAAGCTGTATACATGCTTCAAGATCACAGGAAGAAGCCGCCACAGCTAAATAACAATCTACACTTCTTCTTCTCCAAGATGATGATAAATGAACCAACTACTACAAAGAGATTAAAAAGAACCCGCGGCCTTCTCTCCTCCCCGCCTCTTAGAATCCCATCCAGTTTATCCTTCCTTCCTCTCTTCGCCTTCCCTTCTAACCGCAGCCAACCGCCAAAGAATTAAACAAAAACCCGCCCACCACCAACTCAACGAGTTTTCTCCACCTTAGACAACACAAACTTCTCAAACCAAACCTTATTCTTCTTCAACAATCCGCCTATCTCACCATCTTACAATCCCCGAGAATTCCTGGAGAATGGACTCAACAGTTCCCAAGTAGATTCCCACAATTCCAAAAGTACAACTACACTTGTCCCCCCCCTTCTTCCCACTCCATCTTTCGTTACTTAGTAGCGCATCCTTGAGCAGTTTCTATTCTAAACTTTCTCTGTCTTTTAGGTTTCTCCTTTACCCAATTCCCACCTCTCCCCCTTCTGTCAAATCATGTTGTTTTCTATCATCTCTTGATGCAGTTAGTTCTGTGTCGTCCTACTTAGATTTGAAGAACAGTACCAGAAATTACTTTAGTCTCGGGTAAAACTTGTTCTTCCGGAGATGAGTCAACAACACACGGGTGTCTTATAGTTTCTGCTTTCTCCTTCTCTTCCAAACGCAATCTTCAGACTGACTTCACCCGAATACCTCCTAAACATAAAAGTAATTTCATCATATGCACAAACTATCTTAGGAATTTCAAAATTTCCGTACTTTCTCCTCAACTTTCACCGCCTGGCAATCATAGCAAGGAAATCTTTCTTCAAGCTCCGTTGTATCTTGGTTACAATATATCTATCCCTTCTCATGGTTTAATCCAAATGCAATGCACACTGCCCACGCAATATTGTATCCAATCTAGCTTTCGCCTTTTACTGAGCACCAGTGGGCGAACACTTCCGGAGGAATATTGACATCAACGCCATCTACTAACCCCTTCAGGGAAAATCCCATTGTCCTCTTCTTCCTCTCTTCCCTCAGAGAGTAAGACTGATCTGAATCTTGGAGTCTCCCGGAGAAAGTGCTTCTTATTCTCTGCTTTGTAATTTTAAAACTTTCACCTGTCTTCCTAAGTTACGAGAATGGAATCCTGATTCCAACTTCAACTTGTTCTTTCTCAGGAGACTCAATACGGGAGTAAGATTCAGAGAAAGCAGGGGTTATAATACATTCCTTAAGATCCCGGAATTCTATGGAGTCTTTCTCCTTCAAAGAGTCCGGTGAAAGTGATCTCTGCGTTATTTGGGAGAGAACACATGTTATTTTCCCGCATAAATTCCACCATCAGCCTTTACCGAAGCTCTTGGAGTCAGAAAAGCTTAGTAGTCATTAGACCCAGGATTCACAAGAATAAACATTCCTCCGCTCTTCCTCTCTTCCTGATCTCATCCTCAAGAAGCAACAAGCTTGAGTGAGGTAAAGCCTCCGCCCGGGACTCGATATAGCCAACAAGGTCCTCAGCCCGTCCCAGCTCAGAGGTATCACACGACTCCTACACCTAAATCCTCACGGCCTACGTGCCATGTCATAGACACAGAACCTAAGCAACCGCCAAACGAGATCCCTAATCCGGAAGGGAATCAGTTCCACTCCACCAAAGAATCTACGGCTTTCCTCCATCCGCCAACTTCCACCCGGCTCCCTCCTCCACGACTTTCTCCAGCCTGTATCCATACAAGACTCTTATCCTTATACTTTCTCTTATCGTGGTCAATGCCTAAAGCAACTTCCTCCTACGCCTACCCTACCACTACAACCGCACTATACATAGTCTACTCTGCTGCAGTCTTAATGCAAGCTCCCGTGGTGGTTAGAGACGTTATAAAAGGGAGGATATTCCCTACCGAATTTTATTTCCATGTTGAAAGATATAGTATAAAATAAAATAAGGGTAGAGAGCCCTCTGTCCAGCACGGCAAATGTCCAGTTTTACTTTCACCCCTTGGAATATCCCTCTAAAAAGGCTATCTTTCCTCCTCCCAAGTCAGTCATTGACTAACCAACTTGGCCATTACGATCTCCTCCTTCCTCTTTCATAGATAAAGGAAATGGGAGACGTCTTATAAAGATTTATTGATCAATTAACTCCAGCATTCCCGGCATTCCATCCTTCCCACCAGCTTTCACTACCTCGTCTCCCTCCCCTCCTATTTCACGCTCTGCACTTTGACTCCTTGAAGGAACAAAAAATATCTATATACAACATATAACAACCTCATTCGAATTTCTCTCTGACTTTTTAGCCCATCTTTTTACTCTAAGCTTTCTCTTCTAGCATTGCTTTCTCTTCGTTTTGTCCTTTACCTCTTTCTTTTCGCTTTCACCATGCTGAAAGGTAATATACGTTCGTTTTTCTGCAGCTTTCTCATTCTTCAGTATTATCACAAAAATGCACCTAACTAAATCCACAAACATTACCCACAAATTATAAACCCCTGTACCCCTTCCCAGTATCAATTACCCTAGGCTTTCACTTCCACTTAGCATCCATAGACTTTTTCTCTGAGTAAACAAGAAGGAGAGAGAAAGCGTTTATTCTGGTCACAAAGCAGGGAAACCAGTATAATTCTCTCCTTCTTCTCCACAGTTCCCTCCTACACAGGATGCTCAAAGCCCATTATCAACTCATCATCATCTTCTACCTACCTCCTCCTTCTCTCCCTTCCAACTCTCTCCTCCAGCTTCCCATCTTCCTCAATTATTCTCAAGCATTCCCATCTTCTCAATCTTCACTAAGCTTTTCTTATTTAATTTTCTCCACAGGTTTCGCAATCAAATGATCATCGCGTAGTCCTCGAGAACGTTTCCATTCAGATATCCGGGAAATACAAATGCAGTGTCTCCATAGAAGGAACATTCCAAACCCTTGCTGATATTCAAGAGCTCAACGTCCTCGGTAAGTCACATCATCTTCTTCCCTACAAATTTAACCCCGCTATTCAAGCTTTCTCTTGACTGTCACCAAGTTCCAATTGGTTACCCACCTAAAATCCTTTGCTTTCATCCAATTGCTTGCCCTCCTAAAATCCTTTGCTTTCTCCTCCTCTGTTTTGTTAGTAATTTTCAACTTATAATTCTGCTGGATTTCATTACAGCAATCGGCCACGCCAGGCCAAGAATAACTGTTGTCCAGGAACTATTCAACCCCCGAGATACTGTCAAAGCTGTATGTACGCTTCTCAACACATCTCCCCAAGTCAACATTACCTGGTACCTGGATGACCAAGAGGTTTGTACTTTCTTTCTACCTTGAAGCTTCAATGAGAAAAATTAATTCCACTTCTTATCACACTATATGAGCCCCATTCTTTCAATGCTTTACTAGCTTTATATATACGGTGTAATATCTCCAACACATGTATCCTCGTTGTTCCCGCCTCTTGTGTCTTGTCCACGTCTCATAAACTCTAATCGGTCAAGAAAATAGAAGCAGTTCCAGACACAATTTTTACCTCTGACAGCCAACTACCGCCAAAACCACTAACACGTTTCCTCTCTGACAATTATTGATTGTTTTTCTTCCCTACTTTCTACACTTTCTCTTCTTAAGCATCAATCAAATCCTCACTAAAAATCAAACCTGTCAACAACAGATCCTGCTTCACTTTCTCCTCTTTTACTTTCACCTTAACTTTATCCAACTTTCTCCCTTACCCACCTTCCTCCAGTTTCTCCTTCCTCCCTCCTCTACATTTAAACCAACCACCGTAAAATAACCACAGGCAACACGCCCGACCTAATGAACCTTGGAAATTTCTTCGAAATCATCCACCATAAGTAACTCGACCCCAACTTCCACAACCGTGCTCTACTCTTCCACAATTACTACCTCCTTCTAGAAAGCTTCTTTCACCAGGAAGGTAGAAAAACAAGCATAATATTCCATTATTCCAAAACTGTCAAACATTTATAACCCTTGCCTGCTTTCTCCTCCTCATCCCCGAATATTCTTTACGTTATCGACCGGGTCGATTCGACCCACGCTATGAAATACAACCTGGGTTAGCATCAACCTTCAAATGACTTCACGAGGCTTCTCATTTTAACTGGATGCAAGCCTTTATCCCCTTATTTCATTAGTGAATGCACCGAGCTTTATAACGTTTCACAAATTCAATGACTCAATTTCCTCCACGTGTTGATCCTCTTCAGCCGTCAACTGTTTTCCTAAACCGCTGCATGCATTCATTCCTCCTTTTCAAATCCAGCATCCTGTAATTCAAGAGCACTTCCCCGCACATTCGAGTGCCTTACAGCTCCAAATCAACCCACCCCGCTAATAATAATAGCTCCACGGCCTCTACTTCCCTACCTTGTAATATAATCATAGCGAAACTCGGGGCACAGCAGTGAAAGCTTCATCCTGAAATCTCAATCATTCAATCCCTACCCTCCTCCTCCCCCAATCTCTTACCCGCTTATCGACTTCCTACAATTTTTCTAAAGAGAGGGCTAAAGAGAGCAGCCCATCATGATTATCAACCTGGGTCGTACATGTCATTTTTAGTGTGAGAAACCACTCTCTGCTCTTATTTCCCCACACTTTCTAAACTATTATCATGAATCTTTTAGCAAAACGCTCTCGCTCGCTCTCTCTCCCAATAAACGACACTCTCACTCCCACTCCTCCAATGGATAATAATAATTTCAAAAGAATTATGGAACCTGTTACTACCAAACCTTCTTCTCATTCTCCTCTCATCTGCTCGCATTCCCCTCAAACGTGCATGTTTTCCTTCATACTCATCCTCCACATCTTTCTCCATCTTTCCCCTCCCCATCTCACCATCACCGCCACCCAAGATTCAATTACAATCACCACACATCCACCCCACCAAATAACACTTACATCCACGCTCCTCAAAGCTCCAAAGGTCCGGGCCAGAAGATGAGCTTAACTTTTTGTCCCCAAACTCTAGCCTCACACAGCAATTCCCTCTGCCTCTACTACAAGTCTTTATCATCTCCTCGTATTCTCTTTATTCTTCCAAAGAGTCTTAGTCTGAGACCCTATAATTTTTATATTGGCCCATTTACTTCCCCAGCTAAGGAATATTTTTCTCAGCTCTTAAGATGGTATTTAACGGCAGGAGCCAAGGAAGGCTTACAGCAGTCTATGTAATTTTACGCTATTTGTGTTTGTAGTCCTCTGAGACTTTCATTTATCTAGTTCAACTCTTTATTCGCATACCCTCCTACCGCTCCTCAGCCCCTCCCGCCTACTGCCTACCCCGATCCGCAAATTCACGTCACACCAGATACAGCGTGTCCTCATTATTCCCTCCTTAAATACACCCTTTTCCATTAGATCTATTATCCTGCCAAAATAAATTTGTCAAACCCTCTTGTAATTATGTCAAAGGTTATATAATCATTGCCACTCCCAATTTTAAACATTCTTTTCCCTTACCCGATTATCACCATACCCGCCCGCCATCCCCCGCCTCCTCTCAGAATCTATTTTAAAGCCCATCCTTTACTCCGATCTTCCCGAAACTAATAAAATATTTAAAGCCTGTAAAATTACGTAGGCAGAGCAAGTCTTTAAATTGTGACATATTTTTTCCATCCTCCTCCTCCTAGTGACACATTAACCTCTTTACCTGGATAGTAAAAAGACGCGAGAGTAGGAGGCAGTACTTAAAGTTTGTCGTACACTGAGGATTACTATCTGCTCTTTTTCCTGCATATGTATAAACTAATGATTCTGAACTGGCTGCTGAAACGAAAAAATACTGAAGTTTAAATTTTCCCCCAGATCTATTCAGTAAACAGTAAAAAATTTAAAATTTCTGATTGATTCAATTCGTTTAAAACTTTTTAGCAAACATTTTGAATTCAAAAATTTGAAAATCAAAAACATTTAATTTGAAATTAATTTTTTTAGGTTTGAAATGAATACGATTGTTAACATAATAAGGAAATTGTTAACATTCTGTTTCCATTTAATTTGGATTCTGTCTTGTTTTTGGTGCTCATTTTGCACTCTCCTTGTTGGCTTTTGCAATAATTTGCTAGAGGCACTCTTGAATTTGAAGACGAGAATCCTTGATTGGAAAATTTCTATAGTTTTGAGAACCCTTTGCAGATATACAGCATTAGTAAGCACTAACTTAGGTACAACTGGGCTCCGCGTCCTCTGCCGAGGCTTCAGTCCCATTCCATTCTGCAATCTGAAGTTGTATTACTTCATCTTTTCCAAGCAAAAGAGTTTTAAATCATTCTACTAATTCCTAGAAAAAACATGAGAGCAAAAGCTCAAAAGCTCTGTTAACCTACGCATTTCTTTGTATTTTCTGCGTCAATGCTGTCAGCTAGCAAATACTCAACACTAATCCTACCTAGTTTCTGAAGCCATTCATTAAACCATGTGAGTTTCCCACAACGGAATCACGGCTTCGCGGTAATCATAGCAAGCATCCCTTATTTGAGCATTTGCCGACAAGGTAGGCAAGTACAAATAGATTCTCACGAATAACCGCAACAGGCTCATAAATGTGTTCAGCCTCCATACATTTCTGTTAAAGGAAGGCACCTCTGCATTCACCGCAATATAGTCCCGGGTTTAAAGTTACTAAAGACTTCGTCATTGCGTCGTCTTTTTGCGGTTGCATGCGTGCGTAAATTGGTGGATACTAATGATGATTCCGCTAAAACTTGTCTTTGTGTTTATCCAGAGGCGTATACAGTATAGGACTCTACTATTCCTGGTCGTACTCCCCCTCACACGAGTTGGTTTAATTCATTAAATAGTTTTAGGACTTTCACTCCTTCCTTTCTCTTCTCCTCCCCTCTTTTGAAATAAACATCCCGTTAGTTATTTATGCCATTTGTAAAACCCCTACGCGGACATACATAACGGGCTCTTCACCGCCCTCCCTCCTGCATCCCTTGCACTTCTCATTGAAATCTTGAGTCTGACTTTATAGAGTCAACTCAGCCCACATTTCTACGTCGTTTAGGAAGGGTGAAAACAGTTTGAGGAGAGTAGCAGCAGCGATGAACCACAATTAATTCCTCCATCTCCGCCCGACTATACATCCTGGAACTTTCCCTGCTTTCACCCCTTCTTGTCCTTACTCAAAACTTTGAATGGCGGACCACGTGTCAACCAAGTTTTTCCTTTTCATTTCTTCGAGGTTAGTTTTCTCTGGAAAAATTAATGGCCAGGAGTCTAAAAGAGTTTCGAGAGTGCATAGTGCTTTGATTAAAATCAGTCCAACTCTTTAATGACCCCTTCCAGTTCCCGGGGGGAGTTGAATTAAAAGTTTTCTAAAATTTTTCATCCTAAAATCCTAATCATTTGTAAAAAATCTCGTCTCTCTTCTCCTTCTTTCAGATTCGTCCAGGTTTGGGCTATCAAATTCGACCAAGCAGAATCCCAAACTGGGTTGATCCTTCACTAGAGACGACTCAGTCAACGCTTTTCTTCAGCTTACCTGATTCTTTCGACACTCTTCGGCTAAACTGCACCGCGACTATATACAATCTTTACAAGGAATCCACAGTTTACAATATTGAGAAAACAAGGCCACCCCAATCCAGTGCTGGGACATCTTTTCCATCGAGCGCAACTTCCAGAGGTACATGAATAGTATTGCATTATTACCTCCCCCTAAATCCCGTACTTTCTCCCTAACACAATTCTTTCATACGTAGCATACACACTCTCCCTTCCTCTTATCATACTATGCACATGCGTTATGAGAAGTTTGTAAACCCCAACTTGGAGAAACAAAGCTTTCTCTCCCCAAAACTCGGAAGTAGAAGTAAAGAGAAAGCATTTGCTCAGAGTGCACTTTGCCAGCCTGCTTTTCCCAGCTTTCTCCGTTTTCTACGACATCTTTTACTGGATTTGCAGAACATATTTGCAATGCATTCTTTATCTCCAAACGTTAGCAACAACTCTTGCAAAAGATTTTACGACTTTATCCTTGTAAATCTTTCCAAGAGTGAAAGTTTAAATTGCCAAAACAAAAGTAAGCTCGCGTAATGTTTCAAAGTAGAAAGTAGCAGCGGGTAAAATAATCCGTGGATACCGCTTTGCTTATTTCTAACAAACTCCTCCTGGATTAGGTATCAAAAAGCGTCAAATCATTCTCCGGAACCGGCTATAATTTCTCCCCTTTCACTTTTCTGTCTCCCTCTTTCCAATACTACTCCTACTTTCTCTCATTTCATACACACACGTATCCTTCTAGGTATTTCATGCTTCTAATGGCAAACTTGAAACTTTTGCAATTAGAGTACAACATTGTTTCATCTAAAAACCGGCACCTCAAACCTTTGGTACGCCGAATATGGCTAAAGGTAATGGAGCCTGAGTCATTAGCACTCTGTAAAACCCATTTTGGATCATGATCTCTTTCCCCTTCTCTATTTTCCAACACACAGCTTTCTCCCGAATTTTCTCTTTACTTGTCTCTCAACTTTACTTCCTGTTTTCCCCAAGTACTTCCAGCTCCACAGTTAGGCTCCGACTTGGTACACCTAGGATAGGTTTCGGATAAGCATGGATCAACTCCCAAGCATTATATCCGTAGCACACGTACAATCCACATTCAAAGGTGTGGGTTTAGGGTTAGTACGGATTATATAAATGTACGTTAAAGTAAAAATAGCCAGAGAGCTCTCAATTTACTAGGTGATTCCAGAGAATGGAAATGTTGAAACACACACACACACGCCACACTCTTCCCTTACACTCCATTTCATTAGAATACCCACCTCGAAACTTAGATTTGCTTTCCAAATCAAATTATTGCACCTCTGGGGCCCATTCAACCATTCCGACACTATCCAAATCCATCTACATTTCTCACTCACTCACACACATCCATGTCCCTCAAACCTACAACCATCTACACAAATCTCTTCCCGCAAAAAAATCCTCTCTTTCTCTATCCCGTGTAAATCTTTTGCCCATTCCCCTGCCCTAGTCCTCACATAACAATTCCAGTATTTTCCACCCCATAAAACAACACACAACACACACTATCAAACGCTAACTCTCCCAGATTCCACAGCCTCCCCCATCTCCAAATCCCTTCATATTCCCACTCTTCAGCTATCGATTTCATAGTAGAACATTATTATTTCTCTCCTACTTTAACATTATTACATCCGGGCATGGTATATGGTATCCCTTTTTTCTACTTTTCCCTTGCTTATGCTCTATTATTCCTCTCTTTTCTTTATTATTCTCACCCCATATATTTATCGGCATGGATTTCAAGATTATCTTTGGCAAACTTTCTCTCACTTTCACCCACGTCTGTACTTGTACCTTAACCCTTGCGGGCAGTTTATAAAAGATTTCCACAAAATTACCTGCAAAGAACATTTTCGCGAGCTTCGAAAAACCGAAATGTTTTTCCTAATCCTCAAATATTTTCCATTACTCTTCAAAAAAATACTTATTGCCTCTACTTCGAAGAAATTTATAAAACATGTGAAATCATTGCGTAAATCTGAAAAAAAGCTTTCCAAGCTCCTTCCGACAACTCATCCCAGGTACATATACATGACAAATGTGCAACTGCCAGCTACATGTGTGTAAAGTAAGAACAGTGCGCGATGTACATGTGTAGAGCAGAGATTTTGCCATAATTTGCAACGGGTTTCCTTTGTCATGATTTTGCAAAATGCACACCTGTGTTACAAACACTAAAGCTATAGAATAAATCTCGTAAGAGATTTGTAACATAACGCCTCCGCAACTTTGTCCGCTTTCTCTTACCTGCGTATACACTCACACGTTGCCCTCACTCTTATAATAATAACTTACACGGGAGAAGACAACTACTATACGAGCCGCTCTTCCACACGACCCATATTCTCTCCATGTCTGCATCCAGTTATAAATCTGCTTCCCCTTGATCCTCATCCTCCTCCTCCTGTCCTCCTCTTAGGCAGTTCCAGAAACAAGTTTTGCCTACTCACCTTTAAACACAGGAACGGAGACAAGCTAAAATTGGGCTCACAAGAGCACGTAGAGCTGCCCAGGGGGCAAATACAATATTGATACGAGCCAAAAGGGAACTTACTTTCTCCCAACTTTCTCCCAAGCACATGAGTCATTCCAGCCCGCCTCCAAGCGAGCACATCTCATCAAATCCAGGCAACTCATAAACAAACCATCTTTTTCTTATAATATTTATATAAAATTTCTACATCATACCTTTCTTCCACTTTCTCTCACAAGCCACCCTGACCCCCACCTCTTTCCCCTTTTCTTGTTCCAATCTCGCAAATCCTGGGAACAAGTATATACTTTCTCCATTTGTTTCTCATCCAAGCCAGCCGTTCCAAGAGCTTCAACTAATAATTACTTTCTTCCGCATGCCCGCCCCATGTTTTCACGTACATGCAATAATAAGCTGTAGCACAATTTCAGCCAAGCTTTCTCTACTATATCATCAAGGGTCACTACCAGACTCCTTGCCTTTCTCCGCACCTTTCTCCATCCCACAATTTCGCAACTTCAAGCTTCTCTCCTTGTACTCCTTCCATCATTTTGGCAATGTTTTGGCAATCATCTTCTTCAAATCATGCATTGCTATCCAGGAAGTATGTATCCTAGCCAAACTTCTCATCTAGTTTGTATGCTCATCCCGTACTACAAACAGCCTTTGATTCCACTCTCCAGTCTCTCTCCGGTATGAATTACAAGATAATGAAATTGAAGATGCCAACAATACTTAAGTTTCACTCTTATTTACGTGTGGCTTACCATTTGGTCCTGTATAATTCTCTCAGGATAGAATTACAAAATCCTTATTCCTCTCTCTTCCCCTCAATCTTCTCAACTTTCTCCTTGCTTCAGCTCCTCTTATTTTAGATCATTAAATGCAATAATCTCATCCTCTCTTCCTATGTTTCAGGTCCGTACACAAGCCTCACCGTTCCAGCATTCGCAATCACAATTATCACCTTGAATCTCTCCCCCTTTTGGATTCCATCTGTTCTTACAATCTTCACATAAAGCCGCCGCCGCCGCCACAACTTATGCTACTCCTCGTCATTGGACGGCAGCAAACATGGTCCTCTATTTATTTCCTCTCCGCCCTCAGTCTATCCCCTTGCTGCCATAAGGTTCTCTTATCAACAACTTAGCATCTACTACGACCGCATCCCAACTTTTATCACCCTTTTATCCCGAAACCTCTTAATGTCTGTGTTTACTATTACCGTCGCCGCTCTACAATTTGGACGAGTCCGCACTTTGGCTCACTATGTTTACCGAAATGACTTGAGCGGAATTCAAAACGGCGCCATCCTTTTTTCCGCGCTCATATCGTGTGTGTATCCCACTTGTTTTTGAAATATCCCCCCATATAATTAGTTGCTCTCCAAATGATTCAACCTTGTTCATCATTTCGGTTACACCCATGTGTGTGGTAAGATGTTTGGATAAGAGTCTCAAAGAGGACTAGCGCTCTCGCATAAATCACCCACATTTTCAGCCCTTAATGATCCTCAAATCTCCCGCAACAACATCCTTCGCTACGTTTCCCCTTTAAATATACAGCATTATATAAATTTTATCGTCATGTAAGCTACAAGCAAGGAGAACTTTTCAATCTGTTGTGTATTCAACTCAAAATAAAAATACTCTAATTATGTATACATACATTTACTGCTATCATTTCATGAATAAATAAATAACGCCTCTCTTTTACTCAACCCCCACTAGTAGATTTCATCATCCATTCTCTCCCGGATCATTAAAATACGAAAATCCGCCTCTTCAAACCCTTCTCCACAGATTCAGTCTGTTCTAGATTCTATATGGCTTCCTTCATCATCTCTTCCGTAAATCTGATGTCATCCGCCCTGCCTGCATCCAAGGAGTTTTTTAGAACGGGATTTTAGAATCTAGTATGGACGCACTTATTTAGAAAATATGTTCCAAGTATTTTCGGTCGAAAATAACATTCGGCCTTATTCTAAGTTCATGTATAGAACAGAAAATTTCTTAGAAATAAAGAAAATGAATGGATACAAATAGATAATACGATAAAAAACAAAATTCTTCGTTCGAATAAAACTGGAAGGTTCCCAATTTGATCCCTTTTTGTAATCCAACGTTTTTTCTAACGAAAACAGAGTTCAATCTGAAGCTACACAGTGACGGTATGATTGCGATAGCGATAGCACACATGCAATGAATGATAATGAATGGGGACGAGAGTCGACGATTTTTCATTTTCATGCCTAAATAACCGGCTTAAATGGAGTATCCATTATAATAATTAAGGGTTTGTTGCAAGGAACCTTTGTTATAAATCTGATAATTGAGGAAATAAACTTATAATCTGCACACATAAACCATATATCATTTCTGTTATTTTGAATTAAATTTTTTAGACAAATTTTTTAAATTGAATTCATTAACGTTACTACTACTCCAATAGCAATGTAATTTAGTAAACAATTGAAAGGCTCGTAACAGAAATGTTTTTCAAAACCACAAACAAACAAAAGAAAAAAGGTTTCAAACTATTGAATCAGTATAGAACTTATAATATTACCTACAAACTTAAAATTGCCATAGTAATGCAACAACTTACTGGATACTGAAGAGAAAGGAAAAGTTGCGATGCAGTGCATCGCAACTTTTCCTGTCTCTTCAGTCTTCAGTATCCAGTTTCCAGTATCCGGTATCAGTAGTACTGCCTGAAATCAATATTCCTAGAATGTAGTACTGCAACCTCATTTTCAATGGTGATTGCCTAGATATTGGTATGTTAAGAAATTTGGGATCAATTACCTCTGTCAGCACTGAAATAAACTCGTTCCTTAGGTTTGGGCAATTCATCGGTTCAACCAGTCTTCTTGGACGAAGGCAATAATGCTAGTTGACCGCCAACAGGTTGTACATTACCTCCAGCATTTGCTTGAGGTACCTCAGGTTGTGGCGGTTGTCGTTGTGGTGGGACCGTGCCACCAACAGCAGTGGTCATCCTTCCGATGTGAAACATCATGCTTTGCTCAATGCGGTCCATCATCGAACGATGAGTCGCATAATGCTTATGATCAGGGGTGTATTTTGAGCTTAATGCCTCCATTTTTTTGTGTGCTTCAAGAGTTTGAGTAAGCATCCGTGTAGCATGTGCAGTAGTCTCAACCCAATCTGAAAAACAGGAAATTATTGAGGATCTCAAATCAAAATACGCCCACTGGTGCATTACAGAGACGTGATCCAAATTTTGAAGTGTATATTTTTACCTTCACGACGTTGAGATGGTTGCTGTGGTGGTGGCTGCGGCTGGACACCTTCCGGTGGGTTGTCACCAACCTTCTGCTTCTTATCACTCGATTCTTCTTTCTTTTCATCGTCACGTTCGCGCTTACTAGTGGTTCCTCCAGTACTAGTTCCTGGTTTCTCGTTGCTCGCCATCTTTGCTTTTCTCTTCCGGATGCAGGGTTTCGGATAATAATCGTGAATCTCGACCTTGCGCAAAAGGATTCGCGTGCCTACAAATTAATGAAATAGCCAAAAAAATTGATAAACATATTGAAACTGCTATATATATCGAGCTTGTACGTGAGAATGCAAAAAAATTCGAACAGGAAACACAATTCACACTTTCAAAAATAATTATTATTAATAATAATCTACAAATTTCGTCCGTGATACTTACGTCGGAAAGGCCTTAGAATTTGTCGATTTAAATTTTCTGAGGTCGAAGAGCTAGTGCTTTGCTGAACTTCCATGGCCAGAATAACGTAATATCAGTAGATGTGTCACAGCACAGTATGTACTGCTAAATATAATTATAAACGATTCTGATCTCGTTGCAAATTGTTACAAATTATGGTAATTGCACCAACGTGTTGCTCTTCAATGCTCTACTAAATTACGCTTTTAGAAGAGGAGTCTCTCGTCACCACACCATGCCGTGTTTGCCTATATTGCTATATCTACTACGGATTCGGAACCCCCGAATAAGATGTAAAGGGCTCGTCAGTAACTAACACTCACCGGCTTGCAAAAGTGAAGTGATGACATGCCACGTTTTACGGGCATAAAGAAAGAGTATATACGCCTCTTTTTTCTACAGGCAACAGCGAATTGTTGCAACTGCTGCAGGAAGCATAATACTGACAAGACTAAGCAATGCCGAATCGTATTTTGCATCATGTCATATCATGCACGATCAAAGTAGTTGTGCGTTGAGAGGTGCGCAACAAGCCATTTCTTTAGACATTTGTCGTAGATCTATATCAAAAATCGTGGTTTTAAATCGATCTTCTACGCTACAGAATTCAACTGGTCAGCTGTAATTTTGGGTTGCTATCGCTTACGCGTTTATTCCGTGGCATAAAATTGTATTGCAGAGATTTTAAAAATACTTGACTTTTGTTTTAAATCCTACAATTTCTCTTTGAATTTGGACATGGAACAAATATGGAATGAGTTGAACGACGACGGTGCCTTGCTGGAGTATCCAGGAAGCCCACCATATATCTCACCTGATTTCTTTGATGAAAATGTGGACAATATACCGGGGACACCATCCGAAGCATCGGAAAAAGATGTACAGGAACCCGAAAGAGAGGATCATCATGAGCTAGTTGTTCAAAACGAGGAAGTGGTCGAGTTTTTAAATCAGTGTAAGTTTCTAAATTGTAAATGTTAAATACGCTGGCTTTTTGATTGAAGTGCTTCATAATTTTTACGTCGATATTGATAGCAATGCTTTCTTTGTCGTTTGCGCAGTACCTGATGACTACAAGCAGGACATCTTGGAAACCGAATTTGATCTGGTTCAACTCTTGAAGTTTGATATCCCGAAGAATACAGCAAAAAAGGAGGAGCTTCAATCGCTAGTGCATGACAAAGCTGAACTTCAGCAGGCGAAAGATGATTTGGGTAAGTGATTTTATGAAACATGGTGTCCGCATTTATTAAGGTACGTCGTCCGCTTGCTTACATGGTTTAATCCTTGCTTTTTTTGTTTTTTGTAGATGTCAACCTGAATATTGTGACTGTGATACTTGAATTGCAGGCGTACGTGCATGAAAATGAAAATGCCGCACCTAACGATGCGAAAATCGAAACCTACGCTGAGATTTCGGATATACTACTTTTAGCAATCAACAGCTGCAATGATCAAATAAATCTTAGGAGCAAGATTGACTGACGTGGCGTACCAAACCAATCAGAAAACAGGTATTCGACGGGCCTTCCATTGATAAAATTTTCTGATTTATTGTTTCTGACGTCGTGGATCCTTATTATGGTTTAGGATTGTAAAACAACCTAGTAGGTTTATTTAGGCCCTAGATTATATAAATATACTAGAAAAACTGTTCAGCATGAAGGACAGTTTTTAGGATTTTTTCAGTCAAGACTTTTTGTTTACAATGTTTTGTGAGTCGGCAAACGTAAATTTTGATAAAGAGTACTAAGGGGAATGAACCGACAATGTAAATCAATATTGTGAAACTCTTGGATACTACGTATTTTGAAAATTAAAGATTAATTTACGCATTATATTTATATAACGATTACGTTGGCGTTAGCGACACTTTATTTCAAGTCTCTCACTACTCCGCTGATACAATGAGAAAACCTGTTTTCAATCATTATGAACATTTATTAACAGTCCTTGCATTATTATATTGAAGTTTAGAATTATTGTCATACAAAATGTTAATTAACTGCTAACACACGGATGGCCTAAATCGCAAGTCAAAGTTTTAAGGAAATAAAAACTCAGTTGAGAAAGATTTGGCTGATGCTGGCGCTTGAAAAACATTGCATGAGGAGTTGGGTAATCGAATAATAATTTGATACGTCGAACTTGCAGGCATGATACAGGTTATCTTAAAACATATGTAGTCATCCATTTATACTTGAACTCGCTATTCATGACGAATCAATTACTTTTTGATTCGTTTGACTGGGATCTTTTCATTGTCACTGCTCTCATCTCCAAAGGGCAGGGAAGGGCTTCGAATCGTCTTTCCGCCTTGTCTATTTTCTCCCGGATTGGAAACGTTGCCTGCATAAAGAAGGTCTGCATTAAAATTAAGCAATTCGTGAGCCTAGGATTGCAGCAACAGAACCATACTGTTGTACGCTAGATATCATACCATCGTAATTGTGATTTTCTCGTAAAGTTTTTTCTAGGAGTGCAAATTGTTCGGACATCCAAGCTTTATGGGATGCTAATTGAGCACTCACGACGGAGCTGGCCGCATCTTGGACGATAGTGGGTACGGTGGCTATTGCATCAGTAAGCTTCGATATCGACGCTTCCAGGTCTTGAATGTTTCGTTTTGAAGGAACGGATTTCCTCAGTTGTGACTTTAATCTATCAACAGATGTTCCCACTGTTTGACAAGTGTCTTCGACACAGTCTATTCCATGAAGTAAAACCCCGACTTTAAAATTCATGGATTTCGTCAATTTATCCAATGAGTCGGTTACCTGTTTGCGTGCTTTTGCTATATCTGCAAAATAAGAAATTTCAAGATACCCAGAAGTAGCTCTCGTTGCTAGTCTTCGTTGTAAAATTCTGTGTGTACTCTCAGTTTGTACCTGCATTTGGGCGATTATCCTCAACAGAGCTCAAAAAATCATGAATTGGGCTGTTGTTGCTGCCAGAAAAGTTGCTTGTACTTTCGCTGCTTGCATTACTATCTTCCGCAATCAAAGCAGCCGAATTTTCCACTGTTTGGTCAGGAAGGACTGGATGTCGTAATATTGAGAAGTCGCCTTGGTTTTCGATTCTTTCAGCATGTGTTCCGGCAGAAAATGAGCTACTTGTTGAGCTCATGCTGTCCATTTCTTCAATCACGCAACCCCGTAATTCAGTTGTTGGTTTTTCTTTAAACGTATTGCATCCAAAAAAAACAGCATCAGGGCTTGCTTCTTGACGTGTTGTAGGTGTTCCGTTGCCCAGATTGTCAGAACGCACCATCATATCTGCAAACCCCCAAAATATTGATTAAATTGGTAACTATAAATGCACCGGAACGATCGATTTTTGCCACTCAAAGGGTACGCATCTTTCTGAGATTGATGGATTTCACAATCCGCATAACAGTTCAAATTGAAATTGCAGAATGAAACCTATCCATTTTAACAAAGTCCATCTGCGTAACAGGGTATCATTCACTTAGATGTATCCACATACCATTGTCGAAAGTAATATCTTCGGATTCCAAAATTCTTGAAGCACTGGTATTGGCTTCCTGCGTTTGATTAAAGGCCTGGCTCTCAAAGTTAAACAAATTGACCAAGTTCCGTTCGGAATCCATTGTGAGTTAAAGGGATGATTCCAATGCTAATGCTAGGCCTGACGAAGTAAGCTGGTCTTTGAAAAAACGCACATATACTTAAGATTACTAAATGGTCTTCTAGCTAAGTCGTATTTTTTTTAACTCAGTTGCCGAAAACTCTTTCAAACTCTTCAACCAATTACAAAAGTATTATACCGGAGTACCGAAATTATAAAAATTAAAACTGACAACTAACGAGGTTTGAGAAACTGGCTTAGAGCAGACTTAACCGCTCAAAAATCACATCACAAAGAAATTAGCCCAGCTTTGTTCTGCTCCTGAATATGTGTGGAGCCTACGTACAGTATTGAGCAATTTGGAAGCTTTACAATTATCAATTAATACACTGCACATGCATATCAGATGATCTTTATATCTGAACATTTAGGTTCATTAGCAAAGTATGAGAAGCTTTACAGGGCATATCCAGACAAATCTACAACAAAGGACAGCCAGGCCGAAAGAAGCAGAAGTACAATAAGATTTTTAGTAAGTGCAGATACCTTACGCTGCATGCAACAAATGAATTATTATCGCTCCATTGAAAAGCATGTGAATGCATACGTTACGCCTGCCTTGCAAAAGCGTACTTGCTGTGCATGTTGCATGCAGTCGTACATATATGGACATTTGCCAAATATCAGCTGGACTCTATTTTTAGCGCCCCCGCGGATTATAAGAATTGAAGTTTTCTTGTGAAAAAAAGTCTCAGCTGGATTCTAGACAATAACATTAAAACAAATCGTTATTTTTGACTTGACATTCTTATATAGAAAGTGAGACAGGATTGACCGATTGAATTCGGCAGGAACCGAAAAGAAGGAAATCGTGAATTGGCATTTATGTTAAAATATTTCCTTAAAGCGACTCACTTTCTCCAGTGCTACATAATTATTCGCTTTTTACTATAATATTATACTTATCGTGGTGATAATAGTGCAGGATTCCATAAAGTCAAGAAGACCGCCATATCGCGAATTCCTCTGGCCTGGTAATAATTTATGTCGTTAATCAACTTAATTCAAGCTTAACCCTTCAGCAGATCTGCCGATAAGCGTAACTCACAATCATGGTTTTTTTTATTTATAATCAATTATAACACGGTAACTCCTTTTGCTCTGTTTGAACTAGCTAGCTACAATGCTACGGAAGTATGTGGAACAGTATGCTACGTGGTCGCATCACTGGCCGAGATGATGAATGAATTCACAATCATCAGCTTCTAAAGGACTCTAAAGGATTTTTTTATTCTTGTCTCCTGATTCTGCTCATCATTTATATAAAAAACTGAAATGGAAGACGACACAACATCCCCTAAAAACAACCCTAGTATGCAAGAAAGTTGCTCTCAAGGGCTTTATAAGCGCCCGAAACGCAGTCACAATGCCCGTACACGAAAAGATCTTGACCATGTTCTTCCAGCGGATGACTTCCGTGCTGCAGCTGCAAGTATGCGTAAACCTTTTAAATCACGAGGAAAAAGTAGGTCCAACTCGTCAATTTCTTCCGTGAACTCCCAAAGTACTCAAGGGTCGCCGCGAAAAAGAAAACGAAATCGGAAATCAGCTGTCAATTCGTTAGAAAATTCCCATTCTACCACCGGGGAGGACCGATATCGACAACATAGTCCAGAAATACTAGAACTTGACTCCAATTTTTCAGCTGTTGGGAATGGACGCTATATCAAGAAATCCATCAAATGTTTGGAAACCGTACCGCTGAACAAGAAGACTGTTTCTATCTTATCCCGTTTCAATTCAAATTTTGAAACGACCCGAAAGACGGATGGATCAATCAATACAACGTCAAAACTGAAACGGATAAAACAATATAAACTGAAAACTTCTAAGGCTAATTTGGATTCAGATTCGGACAATGTGTTTCAAGCACATTCTAAATACAACGATGTTTTAGATGAAAGGGAAAACTTGAGAACATTATGCTTGGACAGTAGCGAAAACATCAACCTGGAAGCTGGACGTGTTGGAAATGATACTGTTGCGCATGAGGTAGCTTCGGCTACCACTAAAATGCCTGGTTCAAAGCGTAAAATTCAATGCATTTTACCTACCATCCATGGGATCCCAGACACACCTGGTATTACTTTAACTCAGAAATTACACTATAGCGAGCCGAATCGAATGAACAATCAGGATAAAACCGAATTCAATAAAGAAAATGCTCGACCAAATAAGCTCATACTGAGTCGATTCAAATCAAGATCAGCTATCCCGTCGATGACCAACATAACTGAAGGAAGAAGTTTTTCGTGCCCGGACCCAGAAACTTACGAGAGCACAGAGCATTTAAACGTCGAGATAGAGCACATCGAAACACCGATACCAATAAAGAAACGGAAACACACACGAGCTACGCGACAGTTAGAAAAACCAAATCCCCCATTTGTCAAAGTCGGCCACAACTCTGGATTTGATTACGCAGGAGTTAATAACCAATACATCCAAGCACGGCCCTGTTATTTTGAATCTGGTGGACGTCCTGTCGCTGTTCCAATAAGCCTCAAAGTTCATTTTGACAATCAGCATGCAGAACAATGGGATGTACGGTGGTACATACGAAAAGAGGTCGACATAGTCCATTTTCAAAAATTCTTCCTACCCCAGAGGATAGAAAACCTTGCACAATACATCGGACACGGCTTATATGTACCAGAAAAATGTAAAGGTCACCAATTAACCAAATCTTTAAACAGCAGAAAAAAATATGTTAAAGAACAAAATGGGCACAACAGAGCAAGAAGAATTTACCCTACATCTAGTCGCCATGAACATGATACAGGAGAAGATGTAGATTCTGATTCTTGTGCTGCAACTGCAACAGCTGCTGGGAAACAAAATACCCTATTTTTGTACTCGCAAACAAATTATGCTAACCCTCCCAAAGGAAAAGCGTTTAAAGTATATGTACTTATTCTCTGCAAGCTTTGTCGAAAAAATGATGCTACTGAAAGTCAACACTGTCTTCTTTGGATCGGGAAGGGCAATGCTTCTAAATTCGATCGCCACGTTGCTAAGGTACAAAATTTAGAACATATATTGTATGAATGTCGAGGACTATTTAATGCATTTTATTCCACGGCTCCACGGAACGGAACCTGATGCAGCTTACTTTGCTAATTCTAGGCCCATCCAGTTGAAAATCTAAGATTGAACAGCCCTGGTCAGCATAATCGGTTCATGAAGTCGCTACGTCAGGATTTTTCGTATGCTAATTTTGTGAACCGACTTTTTGATGTTATAGTATCCACAAATCAGTCAATTAGATGGGTAGAGCATCCATCCGTTAGGAATCTGATAAGGGAAACGTATGGATCCTGTGTAGGCTTGCCCCACCGGCGCGCTTTCTTAACTCACCTTGAAACTATGATGGAAGAAAAAGTGAGTGCGATTAGTATTTCACTGGCTTTTACAAGCAAAAGCTGGGTTTCATACTCTCATTTGATCTTTACTATCTTAACCACCATTTAACTGTTTTAGCTACCGGAAAAATGGGCAGAGATCCGGAATAGTATTGCTTGTGGAACAATTATGATGGACACGTGGAAAAATAAGCGACAGAAGTCCATACTCGCCGTTTATTTAGCGTATACTGATTACGAATTCAGATGTCATGAAGTCTGTCTAAGAGTTGCAGTGCTGGAAGGTCCCGCCACCGGTGCTTGCCTTTGTGATGCCGTGATTAATATTGTGACGGAATGCGGTTTGAAAGACAAGGTAACTCCTGTAGCTGTCATAGTTATGAATTGATTTAAACTGTCTGAGCATCCATGTCAATTTCATTTCATTTTATTCTCCTACAGTTAAATTACTGTCTTAGTGATTCCGGTAAGTTTTTATGCTATAGCTTGAAACATAATGGATTTTAATTGCACAAGAGGTTTTTAATGTTTTACTGTGTAACCTTAGGGTCGAATGTGTTAAAAGCATTTAATTTGTATGAAAATTGGCTCGACACTTCTTCGGATAACAGCACCCAAGGACAAACAATAGAAAAAGTATCCACGGTGGATGCTGGTGGTCTAAATCTGCCCAACGCTTACCCTCAGGACCACTATGAGGGCAAGTTAATTCCAATCATCGATTGTGAAGGGTATGAATCCGATTTCTCAACTATTCAAGACGAAGAGTACTATTCAGAGGATAAAGAAGAGGCTACGGAACTTAGTTTTGGAGCTGTTCCCAATGAAGATAATGAGGCTGACTATATTCATATGCAAAGTCCAAATTATTTAATTCAATCGGCGGCGGATACAAACATCAACTTTATCCCGAGCGCTCAGTGTTTCGCGGTCAAAGTACATACACAATATAGATGCGCGGCTCACCTACTCCAACTTATAGTATCACCTTCGATTGTGAATCCCTCAACCGCCCGACCTTCAGTTCGAAACTTGGTACTTTACGTTTTACGAATAACAACATTTATTCGCAAGAGAGTCGCACTGATGAATCAACTTGTCGCATTGACCGGAAAAGGGTTGATTCAGCCCAATCAAACAAGATGGAACAGTTTCATTGACGCTATTGGCCGTTTAGCCGAGGTATGACTAAGGTTTGATGAATACAATTGAAAGATACATTTTTTTTATTTATTTCAAATGTTTAATGGTAATTTTGTAGCCGGAAATGTTTGCTGCGGTTAAGTACATCCTGGAAGATCACAAAAGTAAATGCTCAGCAACAGAGAGAAAAGGAATGCCAGAAATTCCAACAAGTGAGGTATTCCAGAAAATCCAGCAGTTGTTTCGCATCTTGCTACCACTGGCTGTTGCGACAGATAACTTGCAAACAGATGGGATCAGCAGTCATCTACTTATTTATGAAATTTTGATTGCTTATACATGTACGCTAAACATCAGCTAACAAATGTTTGCTTGGCTGACACAACTCCTTGACTCATACCGATAACTCGTTGATTTACTCTAGATATCCACTATGTACGAGACTTGGAAGAAGACTTAGAAGAAACAAAGAAAATTTTACTAAAAGAAATGAGAGAGCGGTTCAGTCCAATCTTCAAATGCGAAGTTTTTGTAGCGGCAACTTTGCTAAATCCAAAAACTAAACGCATGTTCGAATGGGTTAAAAAAGGTACGCAACCAGATTATTTTTGTTTGACAGTCACTAAAATCTTTGCAATAACAGAGGCGATTCTGAAGAAATTATTTAACTCCATTATTTAGTTATGCCCTTTGATCCGTTTGATTGCCCAACTCAAGATGAGGCAGTCACAATCGTCCGCTCCTTGATGCCCGACTATGTTCTCCAAGAAGCAAATGTCAACATTACTCCGCACGACATGAAACTGAAGCGAGGCAATAATTTTGTACCCATGGCAGCTACAGTGTCTGTCAAATCACCTTTTGATACCTACTTGTCAGAACCAGTGGATGGGTACCCACTGGACTTACCTGAGTACTGGAGGGCACGAATGCATGATTGGCCAGCGCTGGCTAGTTTTGTCCGCAGTTTCTGTTTTCCAGCAACGACCGGAAGTGTAGAACGTCTGTTTTCACGGTTAAAGTTAATCATCAGGGATCAAAGGAGCAATCTTGACACTAAAATTGTGAACAAACTTGTGCATTATGATCAGTTCTTTCTCCACAAGGACACCAAATCGACCATTGTCGAAATCCGTGAAAAACGATTTACCAAAATTCGTAATAACAGACAGCTTCACAGCAGCAACTTTAGTTTATTTCACACTGGGGAATTGGATGCAAGTACCGGGGAAGTAACTTATGGTAGCTATCTTTCTTTAGAAGACTACCCAGTTGATATCAACAAGTTACAGGGCCGAAAGACGAATGATGGCTTACCAGCTTTTACTTCACACCAAACCATAAGAACAGACATTGATATATCAGGACAGTGCCCTAACTCAAACGAAGAAGTTACAGCGGAAAACATACACTGTGATATTGAAAATCGTGTTGTGACGCCTCGTAATTGGGAAGTTCAATCCACGACGACAATAAATAGTGAAAATTACATGTTGGAAGTGGAAAATCAAAATGATTCCCAAAGCTACAATATAATAGAAATTCGAGATGATCATGACAATCTTCGTATTCAGCAAGCTCCAACATCAGTTTATGAAAATCCCCAAAGTCCTCGGGGTGGGAGTAGAACTATGGAATTTATGGGATCTGAAGGGCGAAATTATGAATGCATCGATTCAGAAAGTGAGACAGAAAACAGGTTATCCATGCGTATCGCTGATTCAGTTTCTGGAATTCTATAGACGGAAAAAGCATACTAACATTTTAACTGTGAATTATACCTTTCAAGTTCATACTTTTATCTTTCTATGAATGTTCATGCCTTGATCTTAATACTAGAATAGTTTTTCTGAGGATGCTTATTTGAGAGTAGTTCATAGAACTTCTTTTTATGTACTGAAATGTTATTAGCTAGGATATTCAAAATTAAATGTTTAGGAACGCAGATAAAGGCGACCAAGTTTGTGACTAATGCATGATCCAAGGATGATGATGTGATTCATGTCCTGGAATTTTGTGCTATTTTGTGATGTTTTTGTTATCAAGTTCAATAATGACATTGTCTTATAGTTCTAATATGAGGCCTATGTTTACTTGTTTTACTGATGCTTGATAAGTAAGGAGTATTGCCTAAATTTGTTTCAAAAATGTTCATTATTATTATTAAATTATGTGGGAGCTACATGCTGACGGATATATGACTTTTGGTGGAAAATGATGGTTTCTTATGCATCCGTGTATATGCATTTATTTATTTCTGGTTGACATTCGATAAATAACATTCATACACAGATAAATTGAATTAAGTGCCGGGCTGCCTCGCATACATAGTCACAACACATGTTCTTAATGAAGTTAACTTGTATAGACATACTCCAGCAGATACAGCGTAGCAAGCTAGCATATATTCCCTCATTTTTTCATACATTAACATACCGTCCCAGTAAATCTTGACCTCGGATTTAGATTTCCTTAGCGTAAGCCATGCAGGTATTATTATATGCATGCAAATGTTACATTTACTTACATAGTTTCCACAGAAGAAAAGCCTGGAACATTTAGTGAGAAACAATGATTGAATTAATTAGAAAATTGCATGCGTATCTCTTGCATGCATATTCATTTCGTCACCGCTTTCGAAAAATGATCCGCAAACTAAACAGGTTGACCATGTTGCAATCGAATCATTGTAGTCTAATTTTGAATCACAGTATTCTTCTCTCTCTGGTAGTCTCAGGCCATTTCCAATACAATTTCTTAAATAGAGAAATCGCTTGATTTTTTCTTCGTGTTGTTCCTCCTCCTTGTACCTGAAATCCCAAAAATGCATCAGAATGTACGGATGGGGCAAAATATGCATACCTAATTTATCTACGATAGCAAGAAAAGTTGGAAAATTAATCTCACCCAAATCTTGGAGCTTTGTAATGCGTAGATACCAAATGAAGGTGTAATTCCCCGGCATTAAGAAATAACATTCGGCAAATATTGCATCTTCGAATTCGGTGGAGAGGTACAGTTGGATGACGTTGACGGACATGCATCTCAATATCCGCCTCGTTCTCAAACCAATCAATACAAAGACCCAGCAACTCAGTTTTGGAGCAAGAAGCCAGCAAAATTTCAACTGGGCACCGAATCTTTAAATCTTGATCACTTGACAAATCTTTGCGTAAAAATGGATCATTGTCCATCTGAAGAAATCGCACGCGTCCTACGAGTGGTATTTCCGGATCGAAAAGCTTTTTTGACATAATCATAACTCTTTTAGAACGCGGATTCTTCGGAGTCGACATTCGTTCCACCTTGTAGGTAACAAAATTGGTTTCCGGAATCCCATTATCTTCGAGCTCTGACGTTTCATCGGTTGTCACGATCACGGTGGCTAGGTTTCTAGTTAAAATAGATTGCGTGGTTTTCCCAAGCACATTTGTTTGGATTGGCCGTTCAGCTAAGCCATCATTTGCATTCATTTGCAGAGAACCCCGTTTAATTTCCACCGATGCATTAGTGTATTCGATCTTAGGGTCATTTGGGTTCCTGAAAGAACCGACGGCGAGGGGCAAAGGCGTGGGCAAAGAACCAAAACGACTCTTAGCTGTTGTGATCTGCTCTCTGTTCGCTTTCCGAGTTTTGGCGTTCCGTAACAACTGAGTGACAAAACCCATTCCAGTCTCCAAAAACTGCAGGTCACCTTCGATGTTCCCGATCTTATTCCTGACACTAGAATTGAAGAATATAAGATTTCTTTCGCTACAGATACGGCAGTTTCAATATATTTTGGACGCTGAAATTTTTAACTATATATATTTCGTTACCGTATGAGATGCTCTCCGTAATTTTGGAAGATAAATCCATGTGCGTCCTTCACATCATCTACTTGATCCGTGATTGATGAGGAAATGTCATCGGTCGCATTTTGGTTCCACTTGGCGTAAATTTTCTGTGCGAAGAACACAAGGTTTTAAATTGGATACAAAAGTAGTATGAAAATCAATCCATACTTGATATGCAATCCTCCTCAATCCATACTTACTTTGGCTTCTTGTTTGAGGCACTCAGCAAAGAATTCCGGGTCACGTGTATTGAGCAATTCTTTTTGCTGAATTATGCTTTGTTGAAAACCCAAAGTTGCGTGTTCCATCAAAACATCAAGTTTCAGCTTCCGATCGCTCAAAACGTTCGTAGTCATTTTAATATATTCTTGAAGGTAGGTCAAAATGTCATGCAGTTTAACGTGATCATGGTCTTTATAGCAACCATCCGTCAATAGCATTCCGGCATGGCTCCGAATATCCAGTATTGAACCGCTCACATCGCTAAGAAGTTCTGCTGTGGCTGCACGAACGTCCTGCTTTTCATCAAAAATTATTTTGAATACGTATATACTTTAGCAGATTATAAAAAAGCAGGAAAGCCAGGAAGCATCTCCATTTCGACGACTAAAATAAGCGATTCGGCTGAAACTGAAATGAACTTACCAAAAGTAAGCCCGTACCGGAGGCATCATTATTTTGACCTGATTGTTCTGTCATTTCAAGAATGGTCTATCGTCACCAGATCGAATCACTGCTCTTAGTTAGCGGAAGCTTAGCTCTAAAGTAATTACCGTTGGACTTTATTTAACTGTAAATTAAGAAATTCTGGCGTAAATCAGGCGTTCTCAGGAATCAGGATGACACAGTGATAAATCTAGGTTCAGCCGCTTCAGGTCAATGATTAAAAAGTGAGGTTTAAAATTTATCACGTTTTTCTGCGCACGTAATTCAAAGATATTACAGCTCCCTAGAAATCAATTTTCAATACAACTGTGCGTATATACCCCACGGAACGCTGCGGTATGCCGTATGGCTAGGCTTTACCGTATACTGGCCGTGTGTATATGCTATGATTTTCCACTTTTTCACACCTCCCTCCCCTTAACTCCTTTCGTCGTGGTTTTTGCTACTTACCTTTGGATTAAACCTGAATTTCAATTTCTTTTCAGAATAAGCATTAATGCGAAACGAAAATAATAGCCACTATTCTGCTGCGAGTATAGACTCGTGCTACTTTGATGAGGTTAGAGTGATTTATTTAATTGACTTATCTTCGCTTTGAAACGACTAAAGGCATCTGTAATGCATCCAAACATATGAGAAGTACTTCATAGATAGAGCCAATAGAGGATGTATGCGGAATTACGCGTTAACCTTGGAATGCATATCCGTATTATGGACTGTAAATAAGACGTTCAAGGCGGTGCATGCATATTGTGCGAAATTGGCTAGTTATATCAATGTTTGCTGCGATACAAAGCTAGCGGTGCAAATAAACCGCCAATTTGTCATTGCCAAACTCCAAGGATAACTACTGCATTGTCATCTTAACGTTATAAGCATATATAAAAAATACATAACAATCGATATGCGATTTGATAAATGAGTGCGTGGCTTTATGCTTGAATACAGAAACTTGGGATACATTCAGTTGCGAAATTAAAAAGAAGGACAGAGTAAAAGGACCAGCTAATTCGAAAACAATGGCTAATTTATAAATTGGCAATTTTATCTTTAAGCTTTCTTTCCTTGATTCTAACAGGTGTCTACTTCTAACTTGAGACTAATTGGATTCACTTAGTCGCTAATGTGAATAAATGTACTTATCCCCCTATTATTCTACGTCAGTTATTTCTGAATCACTATGATTTTTTGTTCAACAGCACTGAGGGAACAATAACTAACAATTTGGGGCATGTGATTGCTGGCATTGTTATTACCTCTTTGTAAGCATCTCCTACTTGACCTGCTGGGTGAAAGCTGTCTAGATATTGGTTTATACTGACATTCCAATTTAGGGTTTGATCTAGCTAGATCTTTTCCTATTACTCCTGTTTCCGATCCGCCGTCACGCTTGCGCTTCGAACATTTCGAAAACTACGACATAATAAAACACTTCGATTAAATGCCTTGCAGCAGCCAGCAGTAAGCACTCACAGTAATGTACGATTGGATCCAGTACCTCAGCTAAATGAGTTTTTGCTGTTGCCGAATTTTCTAGTGTCCCCCTAATATCTTTAACTGTGTTGTGTCTGTTTCTTATATGGCGTCCAAGGTTATCTTTCCGTCCGAATGGAGTGTCACAAAATTTGCAAATGAACGGAAAGTGCCCTAAAAAATAAACTGTCCATTAAAAGCTGCGGTAGACCACAAAACGGGGCAGTAAATGATGACCGACCAGACCAGACCAGTGTGTTTAAGCGAATGACGGTTGAGGTCCTTTTTACTTGAGAAACGTATCGTGCACTGGGACTGGTCGCAAGAGTAAGAGTAAAAAGAAGGCTTCTTTGGGTCATGAACCGAGTGTATATGCCGGGTTAACTTTTCCCGTTGCTTAAATGCTTTGCTGCATGGTGATCTCTGGCAAAGATATGGTCGTTGGCCTGGAAACTCAACAAAGTTTACGTTATTTTAGATAACTTACTAGGCCAAAATCAGAGAAATTCAGGTGAATTTAATTTTCATAATCCCGTTACGGATCATAGAATAAATGTTACTAACCTGAATGAGTTCTTAAATGATATTGATAATGGGATTTTGCAATGAAACCCTGGTTGCATGTTTCGCATTTGAATGGCCTTTCTGCATTCCAACAACGGAATTCATGATACTTACTGTGAGCCTTGGTCTTGAACTTACGCATACACATTCGGCACTGGTATAACGGCGATTTCCCTTAGCAAAAAGCAAAACTGGTGTCAGTGAATTTGAAATCAGAAGCTCCACAGTTTTCAAAACGTACCAAAAATTGAATCGCAATTAAAATATTTCTCACCTTCATGAACTATGAAATGATCGTTGTTTACTGGAACTGCGTATGGTTTTTTTGCTTTGAAGTTGTTCGTGCCGTCATTTAGGGCATTGGCGTCGTTAGAATTCGAGCTTGGACAAAAACGGGCTTCGTCAGGAACAGAAGTTATATCCAGTGGATCACGATCGCATGCCTTTGAACCAAAGGGTATGGAATACGAACTTCCGCTACTCGAGCAGTCATTGAAGTTGAATAAAAGATAAGGAGATGTGCTAGAAGTTGTCGATGGGATGTCCTCAGAATTGGTTTTGCAAGTTTCCATAGATACGTCTTTCGGTGAGCATTGGCGGCATTTTTCTGGACTGTTGATAAAGCATCTGCGGCATTTGTAGTGACCACAAGACTCTTGGCCGGAGCGTTCGAAGCCTTGGTGACATTCTGGACAATATTCTACATCTACAAAAGCGACAACGAGGCCAAAATCTGTTTTATTTACCTTGATTTTTATACTTTTCAATTTGACTGCTAATTTAAAGTTGTAAACCCACATACCGTAAGCGATGCATGACGAGAAACTTTGTCGGTCCAGCACAGTAGCCATCATTAGAATCAAGTTTCCAAGGGAAGTGTTTGGCGCACCTTGATTTCTGTCTTAGGTATATTTCCTCAGGATTCTGGACCCTTGAGCCTTTAAATCGAAGCCGTATCATACTCAATAAGGCGAGGGTGATTTTGCTTTGCTTTAGTAAAGTCCAGCAATCCCAAACTTAGTGGTAATTACCCTGAATGAAAGCTTCACAGTTTCACTCATTCAAAAACCCCCCATGCAAGTATAAGCTAAGTCACGTTACATATGAGGGGAGAGGCTATGATAGTAGCATTATGTACTTCATCCAGTTAGAACAGCTCTGCATACGTGCGGGTATGATAACCGGCAAAGGAAGAGAACTGCAGTGAGCTTTTTTTATATATTTTTTAAACTAAATTTGTTGTTAAAGGCTGTCTATAAGCATTTTAATAGCTTTGCACCGGTTTCATGTGAGAATCAAGATCTTTGTTTCTATATGGGACATTTAAATCCGAAAAAATCCGGCGTACATTATTTAGACTAAATTACCGCTTAAGATGCTTCTTGTTCACGAAAATGCTGATAATTATTGCAGATTGCAATATGACGTGCTGTTGCAAGAAATTGCGCGATAATTACGTTGGATTGTTTGTTCGAGAATTGAAGTGAAAATCTTTAAGAGTCGGATTTGTAGATTGCTACATTGGTTACATACACCAAAAGACAGACCGCTATTTCTATACTTAACTCTAGTGATTGTAAGTGGTAAACATTTCCGAGAACTGTTTTTAAATAATGCTAATTTAGACTCTAACTTTTGATATGGTAAATGAAATGATTTGCATGCAGTGGTCTGTTAGGTAAGTTTTAATGCCGGGTTTATTGTACCTGATTCCGCTAGTCTTTCCCAATTATTCATATTATATTCCACAGATTGTCTCTTAAACCGTTCTCTTTATCCAGCAGATAATGGAAACTATTGAAGGAGCTGCCTCGAAGCTTAATACAAAGCTAAATCTAGTTATTAACTTCTTTTCTCAGTAGGGCTATGGCTTTCACGGAAAATATGACTTCCAACTTCAGTCAGATTCAGATCGCGTTAAAATTCGACCTGACATTCGCTGGGATTCATGTGGTGGGGTTGTAATCTTCACTAAACCATTCCAAGAAACTACAACCTTATCGAGTTAACTTGTCAAAATTCTGAGCAACAGTTCCAAAGCAAGTAGCAGGCTGGATAGAAGGATAAAAGTTGGACATCATTTGCATCTCTAGATTACAAGAGAAAGAAAATCTTATCCCAGTATGGCCTTCATTTTCTATATCGACCATACTTCGCATTCTTGTACTTAGAATCGTCTTCTTAGTCCACTTCGACTGATAGTGTTGATCGTGTAAAAGTATCCCAGTAATTGTATCCTTAGGAAACGTTCTAGTGTAAGAAAGTTCAAATATTCCCAAGCCAAATTTGCATCCCATCCTCATGCTTTAAATACTCCTTCGATCGCATCCAACTCTCGTTTCGTCTTTGATGTTTGGAATCGCCTTCAACTCGAGCGTAAACGTTATGATGCAGATTCGAAATACATGCTCATACTGCAAAACATATTCATGCATACGATTGCTGCTGTGGTAAATTTGACGAAGCTTCGAGTTGTGTTCCAGTGAGAGACTATAAAAGGTGCTGCAAAAAGGCTTTCAGGTTGATTCCCTTTTTTAATTTTATACCGGCTGCTGACCGCTCAACTAAGCTTTTGTTGAAATATTTTTTACCCATTATATTCTACATTTTTTGAAATCGATCTTTCGAATTCATTAACTTGAGCTTTTTCGAAATACGATCTTTCACCTGATACTACCATAGGTAAGTTCGTTTGCCAAGTTTTTTAGTTCGAAGAACAGTGTCCGGCTGAGTGGTCCGAAAATGGAAGTTGTGCATGGCTGGTTTACATTTAATTGAGGTCTGAATTATTTATTTATTGTTTTTCAGACTACCGAGATTTATCATTGGTTACCATTCTTATATACCTCCACCGGAAAGGGGAAAATAAGTTAAGCTCCATTATGGCCTCAACGTCGTGCTATGAGGTTGAAATCGAAGATATGGAAGTTGACATGCATCACATGCAAGCTTCTACGGACCCAGTATTACATGAAATTGCTGCTGATCCCATTACTGCTACAGCCAGTGACGAGGGATCCATGTCCGATGGTGAATCATGCCAGCAGGGTGTAAGCATCCATGATCAATCAACACTGATCATTCCAATGACTCCAGAAAAGTCAGCACTAGCATCGCCTGATACTGATATGACAGGAGGACTGATGGACCCCAACGAAAGGAAATGTAAGTAGAGTTAAAATAATCTTCATGTAAACCATACATTCTTGTGAGTATCATTACAAAGTTGTAATCCCTGTCCTTTTTCGGTACATAACTATTCACATTTTATAACATATAATCCATTGATATGCATGTAGGCGCTTCTGAAGACCGAACAGTACGCGTTTCGACGAACAGAAGTAGTGATGAAGGAAGCCTTGATGGAAGCGTGATTGGGACGAGTCAGTACTTCACCCTACAAGACCCTTTTGGACTTAAGAAGAAAGAATCTCCGCCTGCAGCCATAGCTGGTAGTTCGTCAGAGAGCAAACGTTCTGTGATACATACTTCAATCCACGAGTCATCAGTCAAATTTGATGTCAGCCCAGTCAGCAATTCCGTATCTTCAACGTCAAACAGTAGTTCTAGCGGCAGTTTCTACTCCTCAAGGTCTGTCATAACGCCACCAAGGTTAAGCCCTCAGGATATTGTAAGCCACTCGCAATATGGAGCAAACTTAAGTGGGAAGTACATCCTAACGAGTACTCCAATTATGCCAAGAGGTAAGCTGCAAAAGTCATTCTAAAAGATAAAAAAGCCTCATTAGATTTTTATTTATGTTAATTCTGACTTGCATGTTAGGTGACTGTTCAGTCCAGATGGATTTGCATGATGATTTTATTTATGTATCTAGCTGAATGCAAATATTTATGGTTTCAGGTGCGCGTGGGTCTACCTCACGAATTAACTCTTCTCAGCAAACATCTCCAATATCCCAGAAACAGATTCGCACACAACTTGCGGATGATTTGCTTTTGAAATCTATGAAGTCCCTGGAGGAGGACATTGTCGGACTTACTTCTAACTCAGGGATTGCCCTCAGTCTGTCTCAAGGAATGAGTACCCAGGTTAGCCAACTTGTCACAGCGGTAGAATCAACGTCAACACAACTCTCCGAAATCAAGAATTACATGACCGAGATGACCAGAAGATGCAAGGTCGCATATACAGAGGACATCGAGTACGTCACAAGAGCCTTCACCCACGTCCAGGAAACGGTTGACAAATGCGCGAAGAACTTCGACAATGGTATACAGATTAAGGTGACTAAACTGGATCCTCAAGCCCTTGGTCAAATACAGAGCGTGTTGCCGAAATTGGACTTGGACACAAATCACCACCGATGTTGTTGTTCAACAAATGAGGAAACGCTTTTAAGCGTAAAGAATGAAGTTCTTGCTGCACTTGAGGCTTTTAAGACCAGTTTTGATTCTAAGCCGTGTAATGGTTCCAGTAAAGGTGAGTATACTTGCACTATTTATATTTTTGCATTCTATCTTATCTGTAGAAGTATTTTAAGCATTTTTATATGTCTTTATAAATAAGAGAAATGCACGTATACCCTCAGTTAGATTAACTTTTATATCGGATGTATTTTCAGGTGGCATTTCTCAAGGCTCGGTGATCATAACCGAGTATAAGTCAGACGATAGCGTTAGTCCGTTGAGTGTAGTTGGAAGAAAACCACGACAGACAGCCCCGGCTTCTACTTCCACGAAGTATGCTAATCAATCGAGGTAAGCCCCAATGTAACAGTCTTTACTGTGTAGTACTTGTAATTGTAATCAAATGGTTTCCGAATTACGAGCAGTTGGTTAGGTTGCCCAACTAGTTTGAATATTTTCCTGCTCATGAGAAATTCAAATTAAGCATTACAACTTTTTGAATCTTGTTTCAGACCAAGTACGGAAGCCGCTGGGACAGTAAGCTCTGGGTCTTCACCGGAGCCAGTTCGTATTGTGACCAAGAACTTCTCCGTGTCTTTGAGAGCTGATTCAACTCCGGACACTCCAACAGTTTCCAAGAGCTCCGGGCAACCGCTGTCTGTGTCTTCCATGTCAATTGCCTCCAATTCTTCATCCGAGGAGGGGAGGGGAAAGAGAAAGAAGCGTTTATCAGCAAAACTTCTGCATAGGAGTTACCCAGTAGCAATTGGGATGAAATATTCGGATTCATCTAGCTCAGAACCTAGTTCTTCAGGCGCTGCCAAACCGAAGCTACCGCAGCTATCAGAGAAGCGAAAAAGGAAGAAGATCTCCAACAATTGCAGCAGGTCAAACGTAATTGATCTTACCGGCCCATCCAGGAAGCCCAATAAGAACAACGCAGATGAAGGAGATTCCATTGTGATTGACCAATCTTCCGGTCCTTCTCAAGCAACTGTTGATCGCAGCAAGGCCGAGGAGCCAAACGTGAAATCACGAAGGTCCCTGCAAGCACACATTGTGAAGGTTGTCTCTCGGCGTCAACAGCCAAGATTAGGTAAGTTCTTCTTTAACTGGAGTGTTTGTGTGTGTGTGTCAACAACTGCAAGGATCGGTTACAACAGGTAAAGGAGGGCCGAAATTCAACTCTATATTGAAGGAAATTAATTGAATTTGTTTTGACAGGTGATGACAAAGGCTCAAAGCCAAATGGATTTTCTCCGTCCGTGGATTCGAGCCTCTCCTTGACTCTGACAGGTAAGCCAGTTTCATGAATAGAGTACTGTCAACAGCAAGCTAACTGTCAATGTGATTTTAAGGAAACTATATTCACCCTTTCTATTATGATACTAGTCACCAGGACTTTTAGATGTGCCGTTGGCCTGGGTCCATTGGAGTGCGAATCTTATGACAAGGAATGTCACTTCTCATCTGATTTTCTTTATATGATGAGAAATCATCGTAATGACGTAAAAAATCATTGTCAAGTTGGAAATGACGGGGCCAAACGGAATTTTGCTGTTCAGGTAAATTTAGTAATACATATGCATGTTGCTTTTTGCTATAAGATGTATTTTAAATGACTGTTCTGTGAACTGTTCTTCTTTGTGAACTGATTGCGTGCATATTTTTTCTGTCTAGCTTGAAGGGGACACCGGCAGAATTTGCTGCAAGACTGCAATCAATGGATCAAGATGCGGGTTTAAGACAGGCGATTCTAGCGTTTTTTGGCGTCACTTCCGACAGGTTACACATATTGAAGATATCAGTCTCAACAATTTTACGTGTGTACCCTGTACAGCTGTTTTTGGAGATGAGGAGCAATTTTGGAAGCATTTAGCCGCTTCAAAAGTCTGCCAGAAGGCCAGGTAAACTTATTTGCAAATTCTAGTATGCTAGTTGCATAAGAAATTATCGGCATCGGTTACCAACTAGATCTACATGATTTCATGTTCTTACTTTTATCCTTAGGCCAAATCCAGATGGATCCATGGACAAGGATAAGCCAGGAACAGCAGTGGAAGCAATGTCAGGACGAGGAGAAACATGTCTTTCATCAGTTCGGAAATCTCCTAACCGGAGGGTAACTAGAAAACGTGGAAGACCTAATAGCTCATTAGGTACCGGATCAATTTCTTTAACATGCAATTTTTGCTGTCGTAGCTTCGTTTCGTTAAGCGATCTACAAGTTCATCATGAATTTGAATGCGCAGGCATTCATCCAGAAGAATAGAAATTAGGGAATCTTTGTGACAGGTCTGAACCCCGCGAGGTTTTCTTTTTACGATTTTAAACAAATTTACATTAATTTTAGCTTAATATTGATTCAACCCGGCTGCCCTACACTACTTTTTACATATTTTTTCTTGAAGAGGCTTGAATTTATAACATACGTTTGTCGACATTCTTTGTTAATAATCTCCTACTGCGATTATGCGAGCTAGGTTAGTTAACACTTGCTTTCATTTATAGTGAGCCTTCTGTTTTAACTCACTAGAATTTATTTTACATTTATGTTCCTGAACTTGGACCACTACTTAAGACTTACACATTGCTGGGTTTAGCGCCAGTGAGTAGCACTTAATTTCTGTTAATTTTAAAAGCGAGTTATCTCGTGTTATCCGTTTTTTCATTTAATACATGTTGTAGCCAGATCATCGATGTTTGACATGCAGTAACTCAAGTTTATTTAGAAGTAGAGTTATATTATATTTTAGTAATATCTGTTGCTACCCACTTATTTTTGTTGCTCTTAATACTTTTCTGGTAATTAAAATAAATAGCAATATCCAACATTATGACTTTTCCCGAACCAGAAAGGCTTGCATTTTAATGAAGTTCGAAAATCAGTTATTGCGGCAAAAGAGAGCTTCAAATTCATGCTACTGCTTTACTTATTTGAACAGCACACGTATCATATGAGTTTCGTTAAAAGGCGGGCTGATGCCTTCGACGATACTGTCATATCACTCAAATGGGTGACGAGACGAGTGAGTTGGACCCCTTATGATTTTTAATTATGCTAAGTATGAGGAGAGGTGGGCTTCAACAACCTTAAGTATGTGACCTACTAGCTGAGATACTACCTGCTTATACTACTTTGGGAAAAGATGCAGGATCACCAATCACCGTTGAAAATCGCAATAGACCAAGCAAAACCAGCATGTATCATACACCCCATTCCCATACTTATCTACAAAGCAACTCTAGTATCGTTAACAAACGTAATTAAGGTCGGAATTTTAACTCTGGTTGATGACGTGAGGTTTTCCGACTAAGGTATTCTTTTTCGATCGACAGTTAAGCCAATATTTCTGCTGTGGGATGATATTAGATCACTTAAGTACCTAATAGATCTGTGATGCTTTTAGAATCCTATTCATAATTTCTGGAATCAAAACCTTACGGGACCAATTAGCCGGAAAGTATTTTAACTGTCCAGTTCGTAAGACGTGAATCCTGTCTCTCTGATGCCTAATTTAGTTCTGATTAATTCTTTAATGAAGAAGGTAGGTGGGTTTTATTCTCAGGTTTCTGAACTGTTCAAGAAGATCATCAAAACCAAAGGCAAGCGCACACCTTTATTCCCCATTCCGAAAACGGGCGAGAAATCAATGAATGGTGGAACGTGTGGTCAAATATGCATTGATAGTTGATAGTAACTGACAAGCTGACAATGTTGCTTGAGGCTTCCATGCCAACGGTGGGAACCGTTACAGTTCTTGCTGCTTTGATTTCTGGAACAGAGCTCACTAATCTCGGTGTTACAAACTACTCCTGCATTTTTTATTCCTGTATTCAGTACACAAACAATTACTGAAAATTATTTCACAATTGCTTACTGATAAATGCGGAATTTAAGACATCAGAACTTCTTTTCCGATAGCAAGACCCTCTGAATAGTAAATGAAATCCTGGACTAAAGCAGATGCTAGTTCTTGTTGCTTCACCTTTTCACAGGATTCCGTGGTTTCCTTATAGGTCCTGATGCTTCCCTGCTGAACTTCAATGAAGCATCGAATCATTTTGACCAAGCGACCTACAACAAAAACAGCAGCTTGGTGTTATTATTATAAATCTGTGCCATAACTATCGCTAACACCATAAGCTCCTCGATCAAGATCGTACCTTTTTCTTCGAGTTGCATCCGGTCGTCTTTAATTTTTGCTGTGCAAGCTTTGATTTCTGCATCCAATTGATATACCTCGTGGTCCTGGTGCATGTCTACCTCTTCCCCATCTTCCAATGTATCAACAGTATCTGTATCCGTGTCGATATTGTCGGCGTTTCCTGGAGTCAAATTAAAACCAATTGTACTTATTAGATTATTTCACGCACCGTTACACACACTTCCACTTCATTTTGAGATTTGGTCATGATTGCTGAAACTTAAATAAAGTTTATAAGAATTTGAATGTGAACGGATTTACCTGCTTCGTTTTCGTTACTTTTAGATTCACGACTACTATCTTCTTCTTCTTTAACGACGACTTGACCGCTTTGCGGTATGTCCGATAGCAATCCCACGTCCACGTCCCATTCAGGTTCACTGTCGCTAAAGCCTTCCATAAACGAAATTTGTGAGGGGAATTCTTCGATTTTTCCCTCGTTATTGGATTTCTGAGACATTTTTTCAAAATTAAAAGGTAAATTCTTGTTCAACGCGTTCTAGAAGTGGTAACCACAAGAACATCCGCTGCGCACAACTAATGAGCTTTTGTATAAACTTGAAGACGTGGTCTCAGATTGAGAGTATCCTGCGTGACTGATCTGGTTGGTTGGTGTGACGATGTGAGGAAGAAAACGTTGAGCCCGACCGAGCTGCCCGAGCACAGTACATACTGTATATCTCTTGCATATGGCCTATAGCCTATAGCATCAGCCTGAGTACGGTGATTCACTTACATAAAGTAATTATGAGTTACTATCCTACAATGCAAAAGCACCATGGGACGCGGGCAGCGGGTATGCACTTTTGTGGTTCTAAGTGTTACTGTAACCCGCTACTGTAATAGTTACTGATCGAAACACCAATTGCATCTTAAAAAGCTAAGTTTTAGGGGTAACTGCAAATCCTTTTCGACAAGTTGGAATTAAAAACTTTTAACAGCACGTGAATTTTTTCCAAGAAAGCAAAGAAAAAACACTCCGAAAGTTGCCAGCCCGGGTAAATCTCGGCTTATGATTTTAAAAGCGCATATGGCTCTTTTAAAGGTTAGCACAATTAAACTTATCATTCGTTCTTCCAGGCCCCCAAATGCTATGACGCAAACCACTCAATAGATTTGACTCCTTTCGAATTCTCGGTGTAACAAAGTATACATTTCGTACAGACTTGATACGCCCGATGAACTGCTCAACTGTTTAACGCCTTGAGTCCGGCGGAAACGTCCTGTTCCTGTTATCGTTTGCGAGCGGTTAACTTCCGTCCGAGAAGGAGGCGAGCACATGCTCAATTATCAGATTATTTACTGCGCCTTGAAAACAACCAGACACCGATCTCCCTACTCTTCATCTTCACTTGAGCGTGTCATACGAAAAAGACGAAACGAAGACCCATACAAGCTATTCTGTTTGGCATAATATTGGTCGTTTATTTCACTCATTCTGATTACTTTGAGGGAAGATTGCTTACTTATACCGCCTATAGTTTATGACGCAAAATAACAGCGTATTGACTCGTTGACCTTTAGAAGACCCTGTGATTTTTACCATTAGGAAAATAAGCTGGTGGCCGTGAATTGGCATCTTGGAAAATTGTATCGATTCTCTGCCAAGGGAACGACTCCTTGCAAAAATTTACATGCAACTCTGCTCTGCGGGACAATACACACTCTCTTCATAGAGAAAGCCTTGATTTTATTCAGCATGACCATAAATTATTATTCTTCTGCAGTAAGGTACTTGAATATTATGTCTCTAAAAGAAATGAAAATTGTCTATATTAACGGCAAACAAGAGATTCGTTCATGCTACTCATACACAGAAACTTAAATCAGCGAATACCACTGAATCATCGCATGCCTCGGGGAATAGCTCCCAATTTTTTATCAGCTCTTACTACTATTGTTACTATCGATAAGTCAAAGATTGCATTATCAAACTTGTACCCCAAATCATAAATCCCAATTCGTTTTAATTTAACCATGGACAGTCATTAATATCAAAATTTTGTGCTGCAACAAGCCGTTGATATTCCTGTCGGTCGGATCTCGACACCCCGTCTGGTCCTGGCCTAGATTTCCTTGCATCAATATTTTCAAGCGTCAAAAACCGTGGAGTTCCGAGTGGTTGAGGAATGCTTTCATCGAAAGTTGTCGATGCTCCAGGAATCTCAGAAGCATTATCAGGATTTAGGAGCGGGTAATGCCTCGAAATAGCCCATTTCGATGCAGGGAGAGAACCTAAGTCAGCTCGGATATCATCGCTGTTAATTAGAAATGTGCGCTTGTCCTGTAATAAAAACCAAGATGAAATGTAACCAAGACCATCTGAAAGAATCAACGCCAAAATCTGGTAGACTACACGCACAAAGCGGACATGCTTAGCCGAGAGTCGGAAGCATATGTGATAATGCAATGCAAAGTACCTGTTGTGTATTGGTTTTCCTGCAAGTATTCTCAATGTCCTGTAGTTTATCTTCGACGATTCCATGTCCAGGACGCAACTGTCCCCGAGTCCTTGTGGCCATTTCAGACGGAATAATCATTTGAAAAGCCGGCATACCTCCAACTCCACTACTTCTCCCAGCAAGCGGTTCAATTTGAGAATCATCGAATACCTTTGCGTCCCTATCATCACCAGCCCTGCACTCAAATCAAATACACGAACACATCAAAATGAACGAAGATCCGTCGATCAATTCTGGATTGGCCTTGAAAACCTGTCCGGTACTTCATTTTGCAGAATAGACCCTAATATAAGTTTAAATTGATTTCTTACCCCGACCTCCAGTACGCTTGGATCCTAGTACGTATAGCACCTTCGACGATTTCAGCTTGTTCAATAATAGTTCCTCCATCTAGATAGTGGTTATCATAAACATAGACGTAAATGCCAAAGAATAAATTGCCATGATGAAAGAGCCTAGCATTTCTGCTAGAATTAAATATGCTATTGTTTCGCATACCAAGAAGTTTCCCTCTAATGGAAACAGCGATCTGAAATTCCTGTTGTTTCGCATCAGAAATAAACAGCATCATCTTGGAATCCTTAGCAGCATGATATGGTAAACAAGAACCCGCTGTAATAAGTTCAAATAATACCTGTACTGATGTTTTCAGCTGTGCATATTAAACTTCGTTGGGGGAGAGGTTTAAACTTATTTCATACGATGGGCTATGCAAAACGTAATCGTATCTGACCTTTCGGGGTTTTCTCGCTATCAGTTGCTTGTACGAAAATTCTACCAGCAAAATCAATGGGCCCTAGTATTTTTGCAGCAAAAGCTTGTAATCGCCGGAGATCCAATGCAAATGAAGAAGACTTGTGTATATTTCGGAAAAGAAGATTCGAATCAGCAGGTATTAACTCGCCATGCAGAAGAAACAAAAATAGAACAGCAGTTCTAGCATCCATTGCTTCCTCGACCAGGTTGACTTTGTTCTACGAAATAAAAAGTTTAACTATTAGTTGCTACTGATGTGTCATGTTACATTCAATCGCCTTCCAATCGATAAAAAACTTAACCCAATCTGCCAAGGAGATGAAACCGTGACGATGTAATACATTTTTATAATAGGTCACATATCCTTGTAGACAACCTTCATGTGTCTCCATTTTAATGGGAATACACAAATCTCCAAAACCTTCATTTTGCAACACTAAAAACTCGCGAAGTTCACTAGAAAATCTGCATGGCAAATTCATTGCAAGTGGCAATAATTAATTTAATTCCAAACTACTTGAATCTTCTGCAGTTCACCAAAAATATTGCCGAATCACAGAATCTTTGCACTGCGTTTTATATTCCTAGAATATGCGATATGGCAGGCTACTTTGCACATGCAGTACTTTTAGAAGCAGTTAGTGTAATGCAGACACGCTGTATGATACAGCCAGCCCCATCCCATCCCACACAGCCACCTAAGATTGAATCACATGCAGTCTATCGCACTTCACTGGATTTAATGTGGCGGGACGGGAGGTTTAATCACCACATATAATAAACCAGTAAATCCTGACCGCCGCAGCTTAAAATCATTGCATTTTTGTAACGATACATGTGTACTCCCATAATCAGATGGATCCTTTGTAGCAATCAAGTGTAGTATTGGTCTAATTCCAAGTGATTCCAATTATTTCATCATTTCCGGATTCCTGTTTTCGTAAATTAGTATCCGCGCGTGTTTTAATGTCTTGTTTAATATATGTAATTCAATATAAAAAGACAATTAAACCGTGAGCGATCAAGGAGCTAAAATGGAGGCACACAGTTTGAATCGCATACGAGAGCTCGTCAACTGGGAAAGTCCAAGTGTAAGTTTTAATCGTGTTTCATCTTAAACATTAAACATGAGGCCACATTTTAAAAAATTTTTGCATCCACGCATATTTTTATCCCGTTAATGACTTTAATTTTACCTGAAGTTCCGCGAACATATTTTGAACCATGACAACCCGATAACACAGCTACAGGACCTACTTACCTGCTCGATACATCAAGGATTAATGGATTCACCAGTGGCTGTCACCTCAGGTAAGTCAATGTATTGACAAAATGTATAGGAAGACCAGCTACTAAGGTCCACGGCTTTTTACTGTTGTGTGAAAAACTTGAATAGATTCTGCTACTATTTAATGATGGTTTATTTTCAGATTGTATGCATCGGTTTTGTTCAGATTGCATAACATCTGCAATTCGAATGGGTCAAGATACTTGTCCGCTATGTAGATCAAAGTTGCCCAGCAAGAGACATTTAAGGATAGATCATGGGTTTAACGGCCTACTTAATGTATACCACAAACTGGTGAGAGATGGAGCTCGTTTAGTACAGCAGTCACGAGATAATGATGCCAATAATCCTCTTCAGCCGGAAAATGCCGTGAATGATAACACCAGGGCAAAGACTAGCCAAGACCAAGAGGGTGGAGTTAATCTTGTTCCTGTAGAAATGGATACAGCCGAAAAGTTAGACATTTATTATTTTATAAGTTTCTAGACGTATCCAAAAATATTCTTTTCGTCATGTGATGCAATTACATCATTTCAGAAGCGCTTCATACGCTAAGCTACACGGAAATCACAAGACTAGAAAATCAAGATGTCCCGGGGTGCGCGTAAGAGGTGTGATTAAAAGAAGTTTGAGTAGCTCTGTAGATGTTAGAAAGAGTATCACAGTTACAGTGGCTCAAGATTCTGCGGAAGTTGCAATTTTATCGAAAAAAATGGCATTAGCTGCTAGTTTGGCAGGAATTGGCAATGGTAATTCCAAACGAATTCTTCGTTCTACAACTATGATGATACGGCCTGCTTTCCGTCCTATGCAAAAACGTTAGCCAGAGATTGACTGTAATAGCGTCGAAACTAACTCGTAATGACTAAGATTTGAGAATATTGATAATGTAAGACCGAATTCGAATTAAGGATTAGAGTTTTAATTATTAGTACTGTAAGATAATGAATTTGATCGTGATCGTGATGGCTTCAGGCCCCGTTTACCATGATAGTCTTTCAGGTATTTGAACCTTGTATGCTTGTGGTTCAGAAGAATAGACTACTGTTCGTAGTGACTTTTGAACGAATCTGTAGTCAATCTCATATGATATAATTCCAAGTGAAAGGAGTGGGTTGCAGTTGGTTGCAGGTACTATGTACAATAATTGCTTTCACCAGGTATGCAGATGCAGGGCTACATAATGACCTAGAGAAAGCATCCATCAAATGCCAAGGATTCAGGAAACCTTGAGGGGTTTCATGTGTTTATTTTGGCAGGAGTCTTGTAGTACATTTAAGTACTTGGTTGAATGAGAATTGATATTTGCTATGTTGTCATTAAAAATGATCGTTCACCTGTGCCTGTGAATGAATGCACCATTGTTAACCATGACATATGACCATGAGGAGTGTTTTGTATCTGGATCAAATTAATAACGGGATAAACCTACACTTTTACTTTTAATCAAACTCAATTTTATTTATTGCACTGATAACAAATTGAAAACATTTTTTTTAAAAAATTCTTTGCACAAAAGAAGACATACAGGAAAGTCGCAAATATAGTCCACGTCCTATAATGCTGTTTTAGGGAGGGGAAAAAATCTTATTTAATCGTTTGTTATAATAAACAGCTGACGTAGAAAAAAGCTTGAATTTTATGGCATTTTCCGCACAATTTGTGAAATGTAAATACAAAAATCCCTTGAAAAATTCGCTAGCACTGAGAAATTAAGGCTATTTGTGCTGAGAACTTAAGCTTGTTGTCATTGAGCTTTGACAAAAAATTATACACAGTAGCACAGAAAATGTCCCTGTTGAACACCAGAGCAGACACATGCGATATTCTTGATATGCGAAGAGAATTAAATGTCAGAGAGGTAAAATAGAGTTTGATTCTTTTTGGAAAAGCAGGATTCATGAACAATATCATTTCTCAATAAATCCTTTCCGTACACCAAGACCAGGCATTTACAAGCATCAAGCATGTCAAACACCCCGTGTAGCGTTACCACCGCATCAACGATCGTGAATGCAAAATCTTCGTTTAAGCTAGGGCAAGGCATAGGCTATTCAAAAGTAAAGGCATGCCGTGATTGTTAGGTAGAAAAATTGAAACCTGCGATTTAGATTCTAGGGTCCAAATAAATAGTTTCGCGTTTGCTATTTCTGATTTGTTCTATAAGTAGAAAAAGGATTGCTCGGTAAAATCGAGATTTTCTATCGAAAATTAAAAGGTTCAGAAAGAATTCGGCCGAAAATCTGGGAACCTTATTTTCTATTTAGGAAGTAGCGAACGAATAAAAGCACTCGAACTTAGAATATCTTGCCATCACCTTAGATTCTAAAATCCCGTTCTAAAAAACTCCTTGCCTGCATCCCGGGAGAAAACAAGTTACCCGCTATTCTGTATACACACATCCGACATCCTTCCGGCGGATTACTAGCTTCTAAATTCTTGTAATTTTTTTCACTTCTGCCTCTTTCAGTCTTTCAGCATTTTGTCGTCACCACCGAGTACCAAGTTGGAGAAAAAAATCCAAAGACTTTGTCTGTCTTTGAGGCAAATTCCATCATTCCCTCATCTCTTCTTCACAATCTGCCCTTCTTCTGTTTTCTCTACCTTATAATTTCCTTGGAATTCTTTTCCAAACCGAAATCTCTTCGAATGTCACCTCTCATTACCGTCTTCCATCATCCTTGTAGAATCCTTAAATTTGCCAAAAGTGAGATCATTATCCCTATCTCCTCTACCGTGACTTTTCTGCTCATTATTCCAAAGCCTTTGGTTACTCAGCCTAATTCACTGGATTTCTAAAATCCTGCTCTACTTTTCTTGCCTTTTTATTTTACCTGGATCCTCTCAGGTTTCTTTGAGAATGATTCGCTAAATTTTCTAACTTCAGCTTCGATTCTTGCTTCAAGCTTAACTACACCCAGTAATTTGTTGATTTGACTGACCTTAAAATTACGTGCTTCTATGCTTAAACTCTTTACTAACAAAGGGATTTCTACTTCTATCAAATTTAAAATCTGCATAAAATCTAGTCTTACTCACGTTAAATTTTGCCTATATCTATGCAAGAAAATGCTATATTGCCAATTTTAACAATGTCGGTACAGTTTTTTTTCTACCGGTATTGCAATTGCTTTTCCATTAACAGGTGGTAGACATAAATCAGCCGAGGCGCTCCAGTTTTTCCCACATATGTAATATTTCAAAGCTTGCCAATTCATAATCGCATCACGTTCCATCGCGGGGGCTAAGTACTCTTATTCTGCCATCTGCACCCTGAACGAGACAAATTTCTAAATTTAATTTCCTCAATTAATTCTTGTACTCATGATTTATTAGATTCACGTATTTAACAAAAACAGCATCTTAACCATAGCCAGACCGCAGCTCTTCCAGCCTTACTTTCCTTTTTCTCGAACCTGTATTACCATCATCGTCGCAATCTTTCTCCGTGCTCTCTGTCTCCTTCTGAAGTGCAAAAGAATAGAAAAGAAGGCGCCCTCTTTCTCAAAAAGACAGCATATACTCTTCCAATGAATCTCAATGAATCATTATGCCTCATTAATCATTTTCTAAGATTTTATCCCGAGATAGGCATCTAAAAGGAATCAGTGGGTTGGAAGGGATACTAAAGTAAGAAAGGGGAGATGGAGGATGAGTCGTGGTGAATCTTTGCCTTGTAGTAGTATTTTACACAGGTAAAACTTTCCAGTCATTTTCAATTCTCTAGTTCCGGTACAGGAACGATAACTTTCTCCACAGAATCCCGCACAGGAAAAGGAGAAAGTGGGGTGAAAGTGGTGAAAATCGTTTTCATGCTTCAACAACTTTCAAAGACCTAAATTCTTATATATCTGAAATGTAGTTCACATTCAACTTCATCCTTTATTATTTTACTACTTTTACTCTACTTTTCTCCCTTTATTCTATTCTATGTCTCTTGTCCACAAGTACAAGCTATCCACTATGAGAAAAGACGTTATCATCGTAGTCTTCTATTCAAGCTACCAAAAATTCCTGAAACAGTGAAAGCATTTGTCTCCCATTTCTCTTTTCTTACATTCAAAACGTTATCATTTTGGTTGGTAACTTTAACTGCGATGATGGCCTTTTATTTTAGTTTCTTTCAAGTGTCAACATTTTTCAAATGTCCGAACAAAATTTTTGAATATTTTCAAAATATTGGACAACGATTGTAAACGGAGGTCTAATAACGATTAATGTATTGCAGTAACTGAAACCGATGAGATACATGTAGCTGCAATAGTACACAGTGCAGTGCTTTCTCCATGCTCTGAATAGGTGCGGGACATACCAAGTACTCATTGTCCATACGGCATAAAGCGGAGAAAGCATAACTGTTTTTAATGTTACATTGCATCCAACATGCAGAGTAGCTTTGCAAGCTTAGATATTCCGAAAAACGTTAGGCCCATTTCTTATCACCATCTCGAACAGGAATCCAGTTCCGGAAGTTCATCCACTCCGAACCGCCTACTACAAGTTCCGCTTTGGGACGTTACGGAGAAAGCACTAACCAAAAGCAGTAAGAGAATCTGCGGAAAGATTAAAAGGAATCATTGAAGTGGAAATATTAATCGAAGTAACTTCTTCTCGACTAAAACCATGGAAATGCGAGTGTGTGTGTGGTGTACTATGGTTGGAATCTCTGGTAGGATCTTTCTTACAAATTCCTATCACCTTCTACCAGACCAATTTAATTATCCCTTCCCTTCCTAAATTAGCTTGTTTCATCACAGCCGATATCATCTTCAGTAGCCATAGAAGAGAAAATCTTTTCTCTCTTCTCCACGGGCCTTCCTAGCACCCTTCCGCCTCACAAAGCAACCACCAATTTCTCTCTCATCTCCTCCGCTTTCTTCCCCACAAACTTTTGCGAATTTCAATAATATCTTCTATTTATAATTCTCCAAACAGAATCTTTGATTACCTCCTGCAAAATTCTCTTACAACTCCAAGATTTATGGCCTCCAAAATCCAGTGGTTTGACCTCCTCTGTCATTCCCTCCCTATCTTTCTCCAACCGAGCCTTTGTGCCCCAGTAGAACTGTCCTTATTTAACAGAGGGGCTAAAACATTAGAAATTAGCTGTCTTATGCTTTTGTGCTTACTTCATAGCCATCCCACAATTTTGTGGATCTTGCGGTTTGGTTCCCGTTCAGAGTAAGTACGAGGATAAACGGTTAATCTTCACATAACCGTACGTATACTTGCTAGTCTTTGTTACGTCGGCTTTGAAGATTTCCAATTTAAAAGTTAATAATTAACAACCTTCGACTTCGACACTCTATTTTCACTAAGAGTCACCCGAAGTATTTCCCCCCTGGGGATACTACGATGTTAACAAACTATCATGTATTATACTCCCTTCCTCCCTTCGTTTCTTGTTGTAAATGACACAACTATATAACAAACCTTTGAAATGAGCTTCTCAGCAATTAAAAGGTGGAAAAATCAAAGAGAGTCCCTGAAAATTGTTTAAAATGCTTTTCTGGAAGAAAAGCAGCGTAATAAAAATGACCATAGACGTTTTTAGTAAACACACCATAGTACTCATGTAAGCTGCACATAGGAGTAGAACTGCAAAAATAATGCATGAAAATTCTAATAGCATCAAGTTAAACTAATGATCAATTTGAAAATCAAATACTGCTATTTTCCGTACCAAATGACCCGTTTTCTGACGTCTTCCCATAGAAACTGAAATCTTGAATCCAAAACATGCTCCTCCAAACACAACCACTTGTTCTTGAAGTCAGTTAGAAATTGCAAATTCTGCTGGATGGGCCCGCATCCGCTCGGATTATTTCATTTTCTTGGATGAAGAGCGTATATCTGGAATCTAAGATGCGGCTGGAGATACGGGTAATTTCAATGGATTGGTGCAAAGTGATTGGAACAGGAGTAAAGTCTAATAAAAATCCATTTCATCATTCCTTCTTCCGTTTGGAGGAATGTAAATGTGAAACGTTTTCTTCAATCTTGTATGCTTCCATCTTCCCTCCTTCCTTTCCTTCTTGCTTTCCTTTGCATATGCCCCGACTCACTTGCACTTAATGCCTTGCTCAAGTACAGAGGAATCGCCTTGGATTGACGGAGGGGAAAATCCGATATAAAAGATTGTCAGACTGATTTCCTTCCATATGCTTTCAACTTAAGTCAAGTTTCTATTTTGAGGCAAAAAATTCATAGCCCGCACCCCGCCAAACTCCAAGAACTGCCAGAGAAGAGGATGACGGAAGGATGGAGCAAGAAATCATTGAAAGGATACTACTTAGCCATTCTCCTCCGCTTCATCCCATTTCCTTCCCTCCCGTATATGCCTTAAAAACCTTGCTTTATATCCATAGTAGAGCTTCCAAGCCAATATTCTAATTTCTACCTCACCTCATTTACTTAGCTCTTAGAAAATTTTGCTTCAGTTGGCAAAAATAAGTGAGATGAGATTTTCTTCCCTCGCTTCTCTTACCTTATTCCGTATTGCTCCCTCCCCCCATCCACCTCTCTACTTCCCGGCGCCCTTCAAACTTTTAAGAGCGCAAGAAAAATCCCGTAAGAGCAGCACCAAAACCTTCCAACCAGAAATTTTTAACGAGCATCATTGCCGGTAATCGGATTTTTGATCCCAAGGATTTTTGGTCCCAAGGATTTTTGGTCCCAGGATTATTGATCCCAGGATTTTTCATCCCAGGATTTCTGATCCCAGGACTTTTCGTCCCATTTTTTCAGACATAAATAAAGTGATGTATGATTCAGAAAACAAGTACTAGTGTTGTGTAACCATTTTTAAATTGTTTTAACTATTAGCATTTAGAGAGTAGGAATAAAACTAAACATGTTAATTTCGATTACTAATTACCGACAACTCTACACCCTGTCGCTTACTGCACCAGAGCTGGAGAACAAGTAGTCTCAAAGCGATTAAATCCACGCAGATTTTGTGTATCCTCCTGACTGAGCATTTTCCACCTCAAAAAGTGGTATCCAAACTCTACATTTTCTCGGAATTCTGCTTGTTCCTGCATCCCAATTGGAGATCCTCAAGGAGGCAAATGTCAGCAGAATGATTGAATTTGTCAAGTCAAGCATTAGTAATAACTGAAAAGGTGTACCTTCCAACCAGAAATTTTTAACGAGCATCATTGCCAACAGTCTCACAGACCGACCGATCCAATCACTCCTCTCCTTCCCACTCCTTTCCTGGCTCTTCCTTTCTCTACAATTCAGCTTCTTTCCCTGCTCTGCCCACTCTCTAGCCTTTCCCTCCGTTTCACATGTACCCACGACCGAATCTCAGCTTTCACCTTACAACCGCTCTCATCATTCCGAATTTTACAAACTCGAAACAGCTTTTGCCAATTTACTAAAAATCTTTTCCGGTATTCTCTGCTTTCTATTCCCTTCTACACAAGTCTCCCTCTCCTTCCTCAATCCCTGACTTCTTCCATCGCCAAAATATATTCGTATCCGGCATATAAAATCTAACCAATTGTCTTCTTTTATGTTTCTCATATCATTTACCACAAGAATCAATAGTTGAAAAATATAAGAGGATGATACAATACGTATCTTTCAAGTATACATTTAAAATCAATAAATACAGCGTCTGTTTCGTGTCTTCTGTTTACGCCTCACAGCCTTTTAGTTCGATGGGATTATCTCGTATTTTCTCAGGTGATCCCGATATGGGGATGAAGATACGAGTCACTTTCTTCTCTACTTCCAATGTAGTAAACCCCGTGGCAAAATTTTTACTTCATTTTTTTTCTTAAAACAGTATTTTCCAACTGCATAATGCATTTTCATCGGAATCATCAAAACTGTGGCTTTTATCTATAGCACCACTTGCCGTTTTCCCACGGCAAGAAACATTGGATATAACATAAGGGACACTTCTGTCTGGTACGGTCCAAAAATTCAAGTGCACAATCAATTCTCTTCAAGATTTTTCTGAGGCACAGCAAAGAGTTGAGCGTATGCAATAAGCTTCACAGAGACATTTTTCACACATCTTGTACACGAATTTGAACTCACCTATGTCCGCTATACAATCCGTTGGCTAGTAATAGCTAAAATAATAAATTCAAATAACGACACATATTAATCAGATTTTAATGTTTTAAGCCCGATCTCAATTATTGACCGTGTAAAAAGGAAATGCTATGTAAGCTTGCTTGTCCTGCAGCAAGTCTCGCTGATCAAGTTCCTCTGGAGTTATGAAGACTGTGCTAGGGATAGCCGAGTTATCCACATCATACTTAGCTTAGCAATAATATGCTGCCAGTCAAAGAGTAACTTTTGGGATCGGTTGATTTGACACTTGCCTGAACTATTACCTAATATTGATGAAGAAGGTGCCTATTTTCCTCGAAGAGTATGCCGTGTATCGTCCTTTTCATGACTGTCGTGGGTAATGTAATGAGAAAAATGTCTGCATACAAACGTTATAATGTGTCTTACATCGGTTGGTGGTGGATACGGCCTCTGGTGTCAAGTTATAATGTCTTTGAATCGTATGCAGAATACGCGCCTTGTCATGATTACAAGGAGTGTCTGGATATCAACGCTGTAGTCTACGCATTTTCATCCAAGAAATGATTAAGAAACGTTTTCATGGGAAAAATAGGACATACAGTAAGTTCCAAAGGATACCGGAGTTGATCCGAATGAATGAACTTATTGTTCTGACTTCGGTACAGCAAAAGCTCATACATCCTATTTGCCTTAATCAGTGTTGTTGGATAACGGAGGTAGTCCTTAGTCTCGTCGGCCAAGCCTCAAATGATGTACAGTCGTGGAAATTGCACACAAAAATCCAATAACATCCATGTGAATACATATTCTATGCACACGGCACTTGGAAAACGGAGGCGTGTCTAAGAAAGGCCCCCCTTCGCATTTAAACATGTGTTAGAATCCACCTTTCCCATTATTCCCCCTCAACCCAATGACGTCATCTGGCTTTGCGCCATCTACACTAGATTTTAGCACGTCAGTTATTGCATGAATGGGCAGTTCAGGGCGTTCTTCATTCTACCCCGCATGATCTGTTAGGATCCTATTTCTTGCTGTTTCCCGTCCCCTATCGTTAGGTTCAGGGCCAAAAAAATGTTGCTGCAACGTTGACAGAACGCCCCAACATGCTCAGAACACCGCCAGAACATCAGAAGCGTTACCAAATAAAATGTCCCTTGAACATTACTTGAGAACACTGCTACAAGGTTCTTAAAACATTGCGAAAATATTCTAGGGACGTTCTACTAACTTCCACACATTCCAGGATGTATAGTTCATTGGTTGGCTTTAATAGAAGTGCCGATTTTCATCATAGCATTTATTTCGGAATTCGAGGCATCTTTTCACCATCACTGAAATAATTAACCACTTGTAGTTTTGATACACGATGAGTAACAGAGAATTTATACAACTGTACTTCTTTTCTTCTTTGGATTGAATTCAAGTGAGAAAATTATGATGGACTTGAAACTCTTGTGTATACATAAAATTTGGAATTCTTGAAACTCAACCAATAATTATAATGCGAGTTTTTAAATTCCGAATTGCTTATATTTGTCGTAATTTTGCTCCCATTCACCTCAACCTATTCCTATCCTAAACATTCTACCTATTAACCTGATCTTTCCTACCTGAGATAAACGGGAAGCAAAATCACTACAAACAGGCAATTCAGAATTTAGAATCTCTGCAACTTGAAATCACTGATAAAGAGTTTAAGAAAAAAATACACTACTGCGTGAATTATTTATTCACGCAGACGACCTTAAATATGGACACTTGGAAATTATAATTAAACCACTTGGCACAGTCGCGGGAAGTGTGTAATGCTACTTCTGTCGGTTACTTAGAATTTCAATTCTTGGCGGTGTTGTGCGCAAGCAGCGCCTCCAACGGAGGTAGGCACTATAGGATGCGGCGAGGAGGAGCAATATTCTAGCAATGTTTTTTGGACATTATTACCAAACATTGCAGCAATTAATCAATGAAAGGAGCTAAAAACATCCAAGCAACATTCACATTCAAAATATTAGATTTGCGATGTTGTTGATGTAATTGCAAGTTTCTGGCAATGTTCATTGCTAGCTGGGAAGGTTCAGGGGCTGCCAAAGGAATGGAACCGTCGTTAGTCTGTGAACTATCTTGACTATGTTCCGTTGAGCTTCGTTCGGTTGCCCTAGTTTCTGTTGAAGATGAAGAACCCCCTGAGCTATAGCTATTTGCTGTTGCACTTGAGTAGCTACTCTCATGCTTAGGTTTTATTTCTTCTACTTCTTTACTTGGCTTAGTCTCTGGATCCTTTTCGGATTCTAAATCGTCGTCACAACTCTCTCTTTCTGTGTCTCTAGTTTAATAGACTGTATGAAACGGCTTTACTTTTGTCACATGTACCACCTTTGAAGACGCTGATCCCCAGCGGCAGTATTTCTGCGAGCAAGTTAAGGGGGCTTATGGTTTCAGTGACTTGGTAGGGACCCATCCAACGATTAATCATTTTAGCGGCTACTTGAGCGGGAGTGAATGATTGGTGGATTAACACGAAGTCCCTGACTTCATATTTAAATGATTTCCGTCCTCGGTTATAATACTAGGAATACTGAACTTGGGCTTTGAGAATAGCTTCCCGAGCTTCAGCGCGAAATAAGCATTCTCATTAAAGTACAATTTTGTACGAAGAGGCTTTGAGAGTTAATATTCTTTACATGAGTTGTAAGACTAAGTACAACAATTAAATTCGGTGGATTTCAATAAATCGCCATTTCCAGTCCATCCCATCGCTCCCTTCCTCCACAACGTCGGATGGACGAGTTCTTCTCGACTATAAGCGTGATTACATTACAAGGACAGCCCTTTTGAACAACTACAGTCAACCTCTTCATCCGGGTATCAGGTAACTAGCTGAGTTACCCGGCTTCGCCCGGGATTTCGTATTAATGTCTCCTCCCGTAAAACCTATAGCTCTCCCTTCGAACCTGTAACCCTCCCACCTGACCTAAAGCTCTCGCGTGGAATCGATAGCTCTCTCGTGGAACTGATAGCTCTCCCATAGAACTGTTTTCTCCACCGTTTAACACAGAGCTCTCACGTCGAACCAGTAACTCTGCCGTCTAGCTTTTTGCTCTCCCGTCTAGCGTTTATCTCTCCCGTCTAGCGTTTAGCTCTCCCGTCTAGCGTTTATCTCTCCCGTCTAGCCTTAAGCTCTCCCGTCTAGCCTTTATCTCTCCCGTCTAGCCTTTATATCTCCCGTGTAGCACTTCCGTCGAACCTGTAACTCCCCCGTGGAACTGATAGCTCTACCGTTGTACACAGAGCTCTCCCGTGGAACCAGTAACTCTCAGGTCTAGCTTTTAGCTCTACAGTCTAGCCTTTAGCTCTCCCGTGTAGCACTTCCGTCAAACCTGTAACTCTCCCGTGGAACTGATAGCTCTACCGTTGTACACAGAGCTCACCTGTCGAACCTGTAAATCTCCACTCTAGCCTTTAGCTCTCCCATCGAACCTTTAATCTTTAGCCTGCACTCTTGGAAGAAAAACAGCAAATTTCCTAGCAAAGAAGCGAACAAATGCTCTAGGGGAAAAGCTACAACTCTAAGATATTACACAACAAATCATGTGTGCATGCACAAAAAATCATTTCAGGTAAAACGTTGTCTCACAAGTAAGTTCTTCATTAAACAATAATGATTCTGACTAAACGCCCGCAAACCATCCATCCTCTTTTGCCTGCTCACTCTCCAACAATGACTACAAAACATTTTCAGTACGCACGAATATAATTGAACACCCGTGCAAATAAAATTATAACCTTTTGTCAATCACTTATAACTTTTTAAAATACCACACCCAACTCTCCAAACAAGAAAAAACATAAAGCAATTCATACCTACACACACATTTTGAGAAAAATAATTGTACATTTACCGATAAACTTCCGAGAGTTATTCTCTCAGGCCAGTAATAATTTCAATCAACCGCCAAAAGAGATGCGGTCCCGACAATTTCATAAGCTACAGGTATTCATTTTATATTCCATTCGAGCAAAAGCGTAAAATTCAAAATATCTTCCTGAACATTTCCCCTGTCTTTGTAAATGACTCTCAGGAATTTCGTCGACAAAATAATCTCCTCCAGCGACAGCTACACATATAGATAAGGCATTTGTCCTCCAATTAACTACCACTCCTCCAACCTTAACTCCCAGATTTCAGGAGGATAACATACATTAATCCAAAGGCGGCACGCCTACACTTAAAACATGCATTTTATTTTTATTTACTACCGTATAAGATTTAATATCGCATGACTCGTGACTCCCGTCCTCCATCTTAGCACGGAAATCCTATCTCGTATATGCAAAAATCATTTAGCTTTACATGATTCTACATTCACCGCGTAGCAGTCTCCTACTAGATAATCCCCACCATTGCTTTCTGACTCCATCCCTGCATTATCATGACAAAATTTCATAGCGATGATATCTAGTGTGAGCAATTATACTAAAACTCACTCATCGCCTGTCTCTCCCCTTCTTCTATTTTTCCTCTTTGTCCCCCAGTATGCACGTATGCACCGACTTCAACCTTTCACCTCTCCTCCCCCTTGGCCATAAGGTGAAGGTTCCCTTACTCTGTAAAAGAGAAGGGACAGAGTCTCCGTGACACCCGCATCCTTCCTTATGAAGCCGAAAAAAAATAAAAAAAGCGGTGTAGAGGACTTCTATGAATTTTCCTGCATCCTCTCCCTCTTTAACTCAACCTTAATAACACTACATGTAACGCTATGTTCCTCTCTAACATCTCAATCTGAAAAGCCACTAATTAAGAGCGGATTTCGGTTTTCCTACTGACTATCCTATCAAATTGTGCCTCTAAGGGTGGATTTGCTACTATGCGCGAGAGTTTTCCACTAAAAAGAAAATATCCTTTCGGGTAGACCTTCCAGAGTTCTAGGAGTGAAAATGGCTACGGGTTTGAGGAAAGAAGACAAGGAACGATTATTGGAGAACATCCTGGATTGCCTGGCATGAAAGATTTCGAGTTCTGGGCGAAAAGTGAAGTAAAGAGAGAAGTGGAAAGATCAGAGGAGAGAATAATCAAATAAATGAAAAGTTAAAATTTCATCTTACCTTGGTTTCTGACGTCATTCCCCAAAAAAATTTCGCGTTTTACTCCGCTAGCTCCACCACTTGTTAGGATCCTATTTCTTGCTGTTTCCTGTCCCCTGTCTTTAGGTTCAGGGCCGTCCTCTCAACAGGTAACTTGGATGATTCTAGTGCCTATCGACAGGACTTGAGAATTCATCCAAGGCTTCTCTTCGGATTGGTGACTGGGAAAAAATGCCCAAGGTTTTCGGGAAATGGGAAACTTTATTTAGGTGAAGAGAAGGGTTCCAGTTGACGTCTTGACTCCGACTTCTTCTGGTCCACTGGGCCCTTCAAGATAGAGTACAAAATCCCGAGTTTCTTCTCTCTCTTCCTGCTCACTTCTTTCCCTGTCGTCTCTGGTCAGTACTCACTTAGCCAGCGACAAAAAGAAGTGAGGAGGGACGCTGGTGACACTCTGAAGTACAGCAGGTGCTCCAGAGGTATCTCACAGATCCCTAACCCTCTTTTACTGTCTTACCGAATGCCGTGGTTCTTGTTCCCCACCCGCAAATTGTTGAGCATCACAATTATGTCTTACTTGCTTTGCGACCCAGCTTCGACCGAGATTGCGGTGAAACAAATGTTTAATGTACAGGCTGCTGCCCATAGTTATCCTGTTCAAACCTGTATCAATACCATCAATCTATAGCTCTACCAACAAACACATAGCTCTCCCGTCTAAATGTATGGCTAAACCTTCGAATCCGTTACCCTTTCTTTGAATCCATAGCTCTAACTTGGAATTCATATCTCAACCGTCAAACTAAAAGCTCCAATGTCAAACTATATGCTATAAGTATAATCCACCAAACTAATAGTTTTTCTGTCAAACCAATAGCTTTCCCGTCAAAACTTTAATTCTCAATCAATATTTCTCCACGTAGCTCTCCTTCAAAACCAATAGGTCTTAGTGTCGAGCCAAAGCCCTCACGTCAACCTGTAGCTCTCCATTGATGATGCTAATATCCTGTAGATGCTCATATTTGCAAGAAAGACGCTAAAAATTGCAGAAATGCTAATATTTACAACAACATTCTAATATTTGCAAAAGAAGCTCAGATTCGCAAAAATGACGAATATTCTTTTGCATAGTAAATCAACCACTCTTATTCTTTTGCGTGCTGCAAAGCTTCATAATATACTCTTACATTAATTATGCGTTTAACTTATTCACCATAACTCGGTCCAGCTAGGTAGTTACAGAAACTTCAGAACTATACGTTTTAATGGAAAGCTATAAGTTTGACGGGAAAGCCATTGGTTCTCCAGTCATCCCTGTAGCTTTCGAACCAATAGATGTATCGTCAAACATGTAGCTCTCAAAGTCGAATCAATAGTTCTCCTGTCAAACCTATAGCTCTCCCTTTAATTCTATAGCTCTTCCGTCAAACCTATAGCTCCCTCGTCAAATCCATAGTTATCCAGTCAATCCAATAGCTCCCTTGTCAAACCCATTACTCTCCCGCCGAACCGATACCTCACCAGGCATACTTAAATCTCAATCTTCGAACCAATGGATGCACCGTCACACGTTTAGATGTCCCGTTGTATCCACTACCTCATTTGTCAAATTTATGGTTCTCTCGTCGAATCAATAGTTTTCCAGTCAATCCTATAGCTCTCCCGTCAAACCTATAGCTCTGCTGTCAATCCATTTGTTCACCAGTCATACTTATAACTCTACCGTCGAACCAATAGCATTCCCGTCAAACTTATAGCTTTCCCATAAAACAATAGTTCTTAAGTCGAACCAATAGCTTCCATGTCAATGATATAGCCCTCCCATTAAACCTTTTCTCATTTTTAACATCCATAGTTTTACAAACATGCTAATATTGCGTTAAAATGCTTATGTTTGAAAAAATATGCCTATATTAGCAAAAATATGCATTTCACATTGGCACAGACAGACATTAAGATCCTCTTTTGCCTCTTTTCACATCTTTGCAAATTTTTTTCTTACTCATCGCTTTGACTTTCTTCAATCGTTTCACATTTTGATCTTGGAGGGATTGGGGAAAGGAGGATACTTGAAGGGAAGCAGAAAAGAGGCATCACGAAGGGATAGGGAAATGAGTAATCCTGAAGGGATGGGGAATATTTAAGGGATGAGTAAAGGAACAATCTTGAAGAGATGAGGAAAGGAGGAACAGATAGGAAAGGAGGTCTTGAAGAGATGAGGAAAGGAGGAACATTCTTGAAGGACTGGGGAAAGGAGGATTCTTGAAGGAATTGGGAAAGGAGGAATCTTGAAGGGGTGGGGAAGCTTTAGCAAAATGAAGGGAAAGTAAATGAAGGGAATGTGAAGGGGAAGTGAAAGTGAAGGGAATGTGAAGGGAAAGTGAAAATGAAGGGAAAGTGTACAGACAAACTTTGAAATTTATAGTTAAGAAAAATACCAATTAGGAAGTGCATATAGTAATGAGTGTGATCGATCGGTTGGATACATGTTTTCCCACAAATACAACTACGGACAATGCAGTAGGTATATTTCAAATGGGCACGGCATTGCGCAAAGAATATCTACCCTCCATTTTTTTCAATCCACATTTTGTACATACGTGCAATAGGCGTATTGGTAACGTAACAACCCAAAACTTAAAATTTCCACGGGTGATTAGCAAGGCCGTATTCTGGTAGTTACTTTTAAGATGTATCTTCATACACCAACAGACAAAAATTGGAGCAGGATAGAACTTTCCCCACTGCCGGTTGGAATTTACCATGGTTACTTGTTAAAGTCAACTATTTTCAAGGGCAGCAAGATTTGATTGCCCATTAATGCCATGTTCGCAAATTTTCTTATTATTGCGCTAAAGTGCAAATGTGATCTAATTTCGCAAGGTGTTGCAGTCAACTATTATGTATTGTTGCATTTCTGTATATTCATACAACAACCGCGATGCTAAAACTGTAAATGTACCGGACAAAGGTTGAGGTATTGACACATAGTATGATAGATTTATACAAATAATTACATAAATCTATCCGTTTGATTTCCCTATTATCTTATATCCCTATTGCCTGCGCTAATTCGTAGGAATATACGATACCCTGGGAGAACCAATGCCGTCTTGCTATACTGGATTAATTCTTCTCTAGGGGTGTAAGATAATACTTTGCAAAGGCTTTGCCGCAGCGCTTTATATTCCCTTGAATTTTTTTTTCTAATACAGCGACTCCCCAAACCCTAATTGTAGAATAGGAAACATAACGCGGATTAAGAAAAGGAGTGAGGCCGGCCGTAACACTGATCGAAATGCATTTATGAATAACATACAGTGTCGATGTAGTGTTTTCTCCACGGATACACAGTATGACCCATTGTGGACAGCCGAAACGACGATCGCAATAGCCTTTTTTAACAAACCGGTAAAAAACGACTTCATCGATGTGTGTTCGGAAGATAGGCTACTGCTGTTTAATCAAACGAGGAAAGTATCCAAAACAATTATTTTCCTGACTTATTAAATGTTAAGTAGAACGTGAGGATACACCTGTAAGGCAAGTAAAAGAAGCCACGCTACTCTGACCATGCCATACGTTTACTTCAGTTCCGATTCGCCCGTTCCATTCAACTAAAGCAGGATCAATAATAGGTATCAAGTTGTGAGTAAAGAAGATACCACATTGAATGCGGCGCAAATGCCACTTGTCTACCTAGTTTTACAATAGCCCACTTGCAAGTGCTACAAAACGTCTTTGATTGACAAAGTGTTCTTTGAGAAAAGCTAAACGTATTTTGTGCCTTGCAACCATTATAATTACATTCTCACATACCAGGGCGTGAATGGGAAGGGACTTGTTATCTCGATAAAGTGTATCGTGTGCTGTAAACTTATGATAACAGAAGCGATTACATGTCATGTTGTATGTAGTAATAAGAGAAAGAAAATGAAATCTAAAGAATGAAACTGTATTTCAAGAGGTTCTCAAGACTCGAGAGCATGAAAGAGGATGAGTGTGAAAGGAGCGGAGGGAAAAATTGAAGAATGTGGAAGAAAAATTTGGATCAGGATAGAATTTAACCCTTACTGCCGGTTTGCCATGCAATGTCACACCTCAAAGTATACGTTCTAAAAGAAATTTTACAAAATAAGCTTAAATCTCAGAGGAGGGGTCAAGTCTTTCATATCATCATGGCATTAGGTCGTACTGTCATGCACAGTCAGTACATCGTCATGTACTGCAACGCCGCGCAGATTTACCTGTCTATACTCATAATTCTGGCTGAATTTCTTATCGTTCCGACGTAGTGTGAAATAATTCCAGAATTATGGAATCAATGTTATACGTTTTGGAACTTCATGTAACGACGACGCTACAACAGGAAATTGGGTGAGTGGTATCGGTATGGAAATGCTTTAGAACTATAAAATTGAATTTTGCAAACACATATAATTATCTATCCTTCTGATTTTCCCCTGTCCTTCGCCGTGTTTCCTACGGATAGTACTAGAAATCGACGAATCTACACGGTTCGCCGGCACTGTATATTACAATATTGGATTTAGTTTTTCTGCAATAATGTAAGACAGTACTTTGCAAATTATTCCCGATAAGCTTATCCTTATCGTATCCCTACTAACCAATGTCTTTTTTGAGTGCAGCTACAACAGAAATAAGACCGTGGAAGATAACTCAACGACATCAATACCTCCTACTATATACTGTATTTATATTGTTTCTATATAGTAGATTTTTTATAGTTTATTATGAATGAATATATGCGTATTCATTGGTTATAAATAGTTTCTCAAATTGTGGACGACTTTCACCGATCGCAATAGGGATTTTGCCCCATACTATACAGTATATACTAAATATTGGATATTGGTAGATTTATATTGATTCTATTCAATGTATACTGTATATATCATCTAAAACTACTAGTATATAACTAAAATGTCAAATTGTGGACGGCTTTTACCGATCGCAATAGGAATTTCGCCCCATACTACATAGTATATACTAAATTCTGAATATTAGTAGACTTTAATTGATGAAATTCAATATCTTCTTCTTCTTCTAATGCTATAAATCTCAATGTCTGTTTGTGACATTCCCTTTTTCACTTTCCTTTTCACTTTCACGGTGCCCCATTTTCATTCGGATGGGGTATAGGTTTGACTACAGGTTTGACAATAGGACTGAGCTATAGGTTTGACTATAAGTTTGAGCTAAAGGTTTTACCATAGGTCTGAGCTGCATGTTTGACTATAGGTTATCTTTATCTTTTAGTATCTTTAGAGTTATCGTTTGGTATTCGAGATTGAGATGAATTTCGTGGGTCAGCATCCGCAATAAATTTCGTAATGATGAAGCAGTCGTCTCTTGACGTTTGATTATGGTTGGTTTCCATGACGGATGGAGATTGCTGTGGTAGTTCATTGTTTGGTTTGGATCGAAATGGTTGGATATCCGTTTTAATTTTTTGTTTCCGTCTCGATTTCGCGCGTCATAAGAATGTTTGGTAGCAAAGATGATTGCTTAGCCATTGAAGGAGGAGAGATGTCACAACCTTGCATATTCGAAATTGTGGAGTGTAAAAAAACCCTTTCCCGCTTATCTGGCTGTGGGGTGTCTGGCATTCGTAAATTGTTGTAATCTGTCGGTAAAACCAGGAATGATAGTATTTGGGTAAACCTGTGCTACATTGGTGGATGTTTTAGTGTTGATATTGATGATTCCCCTTATATGTCCCTGCAAACACAGAATTGGTATGGTTGGAACGGCTCGGTTTTCCGAAGATGAATTCCCAACCTGGATATTGACTATGGGCAAATGTTTTCCGTGGATCAACCACGGGAGTTTGTCCCTAAATATCTGCTCTGCTTCTGGATTTGAATAATCCTAATTTGGTGTATTTTGGTAGTCACTAGTGGCGTGCAAGCAATGTACGGGGGCAATAACGATTCAAAGGATGGTGGTGAGGGGTGGAGCGTTTGACGTGCAGGCTAAGTATGTATTTGCTCCCGGATTAGTAGAGCTTCTCTTTGATCCTGTTGATTGTAAATTGCTCGAAATTAAGACGAACTTTTGCCTGCAATTCTCGTAGACCCTTATTACGTTATCTCTCATTAGGCGTGAGGGAGGGAGGGGATCGAAATTGAGGTAAATAGTATCGTTAATTAGGGGTCGTCATGCATTTCTAGATAAGGTTGTTCTCATTCTGTCTATAGATTGTCGGTATCTTCCTTCCTGTTCAACCCCTCTTCTTCATCCGATGTCCCGATGTCCGTTCTGCGCTCCGGCTGAGTCGCTTCATTGTCATTTGATAATCCTAAGGAATCGTCGCAAGAGGATGGGGAAGATGAAAGGGGCCGCCTTGGTCTGTGCCTTTCTTTGCAACTCATTGCCATCCTTTGCCTTGTTATAAGCACCTCGTGTGTCTGGAAGATTTGAAGGTGGATGAGATGGGCATACGCTGCCCTGAGCAGTTCAGAGTGATAGTATGTGGGGCAGAAAGGGCATTGGATTTTAAAATGTTAGTTTCCGTGTATTTCTGCTGTATGCCTCAAAAACTACGTGACTTAGCGAAACATTAGGAGGCAGAAGCAGCAAACGTTTCATTTAAAAATATTGCGCATAAGACAAACCGGTTGTGTTTGCATCTGTAATTGGTAATCATAAGGTTAAGTTAGCTCGTTGTATCCTAGCCTATACTAGCTGATAAGGGGATGATTCACGCGGTAAGGGTGTTCGAAAGTAACTGTATTCTGGCATTTTTTCGCTTGTTTGTAGTTCAAATGTGGTTAAGTTGGATGTTTTTGGTCTGATTTTGATTCCACGTTTACTTATATGGTCTTGACTTTTGGCAAGGCTGCATGACTTATAAGTGCATTCCGTTTTATTTTTTGGGAGGTTAGGCTTTGCTCGGAGAAAAAAAATTCCTTGAGCCTGCGGACCGGCAATTCATTGATGTTGGAGAATGTTCTCATCGTTGCTGATAGAGATTTGGAGTTGAAGATGGGGTTGTTTTTATCAAAATGTAGGAATATGTAGTCTTCTGTGTATACTGTACAAATAATAATGTATTTGTGTTTTTCTAGGCTTAATGCTTCTGTTTTGTCGTGGAGCCTGGCTCTGAGTGTGCCTGCTGGGATGATAACCATGGGAAGTTTGTTGTTAAAACAGTGATTCCTGATATCCAGAGCATTCGTGATGTCCGTGGCCCTAGCTTGAATGAGATTAGTGTTTAGAATTTTGTTCGAGTACCTTTTTTATGTATTGGTCCTCGTCGTATATCCCTTTTAGCCTCAATTTAAAATAGCCCTATATGTGAGTTTCGAATGCAATCAGTTCGGTTCCTTGTTGCTGTATTTTTTCATCTAATGCTAGTATGTCTTGGTGGTTGTCAGAGACAATTGTCCACATATGTTTTAGGTAATCAGAGATTGTATCAGAGATGGCACTTGACTGTTTGAAGTAGTACCGAGATGAGCATTGGAAGACACATGACATGAGAACCGATGGCCATAGGAGAGGATTAAACGCCTTGTAATAATAATTGTTTTCTTCTGGGCTGAGCATCCGCAGCGACCTTATTTAATGAATTTTACCATACGAAAAGCAAATGATAAATATTCTATTACAACGCCGAGTCAAATAATGAGGTGCATGCGAATAGAGGTAGGAAGAGTGAGAGCAGTTTTATTGGCGAATTTCACATTATAATGTACATTTTTAGTCCCCATATATTTATCAAAAAATTGGAGCAGTATAGATGCTATTCCTACTGCCAGTTTACCATGCAATTTCACACCTGGTGGTATACATAATAAAAGAAATTATGCAAGTTAAAAAACCAGAAACCTCAGAAGACGGATCGATTTTTGCATATCACTACGGTATCTAGCTCGTTACTTCTATGTACTGAAATGGCATGCCGATCTGCTTGCACAAAGTCATCATTCTCGCTAAGTTTCTTATCCTACAGATATAGAAATAGATTCTAATGGATATACTCCGTAAATTTCATATATATCTGCAAGTACATACTAGTATATTAAATTGTAGACCGCTTTCACCGATCGCAATAGCGATTTCGCCCTATAGTATCTACAATATTATTTTTTTGGCTATATAGTGGTTTTATATAGGTTTTACTGGATAAAATCCATAAATCTCTTGTATATTTACCATGTAGCGAGTAGGATTAGGAAGACATCGACGGGCTCACACGGGGGAGACAACCTTTCCTATGATGAGAGATGGTGAAGCAGGAGAGCAACAGCGCAGACGCATACGACTAGATGAAGCACAAGGGATGGACTCTAAGGAAGAAGACGACGTAGAAGACGGCAGTATTGGTTTAGGGCTCACACAGTTAGGTTTAAACAGTTTCAATAAACCAGTAAAATCATACTCACCTTGCCTTTTGATTTACCACGCCGTCATATTCTCGTTCCTTCTCCAACAAATGGCGACCTAAGGACAGGACCTGTAAAAATAAATTATAATTAATTAAATAAACCGAATTAGCGAGACAAGGAGTAACTACACTACACATATAAATACTTTCAAGTGTTCAAATAATTAATTAAAGTTTTTGTTTGGATTTATTAAGGTGACAGGCTACTCAGTACAATGCTTACGCCTACTGCTTTTCAGTAACGGTCCCCATAAAAAACAGAAGTATATTAGTATAATACCGAAGGAATTAAATTGAATTAATGATAATAAGCAATAGGGCTTATATATATTGGTTACAGTAATCTCTACGATTCAAGAAGTAAACACATATTTTCTGCTCGAATTGAGTTACACTCTGATTAGTACAACGAATGTTTTTATCAAGGCTATTCCAAAATAGGGTAAGCCGATTCCAGCAAGACCTACTAAATGTTTCTGATTTACAAGTCATAATCCGCTTAAGCTTATCTCCCGTTTGAGAGCGGGTTCTAGATCCAGGATCAATTTGGAAAAGGGAGGCTAAGGCCACTAGATTAGGATTAAAGCGGAGTAACTTAAATAGGAAACGCGATCCAATGTAGTCAATTCGTTCAACGACTGACAAAACATTTACCCTTTCTAGAAGTTCATACATTGGATAGCCATGTTTAGTTTTCTTAATGTCACAGAAATTAGAGATAGTACGACATAGTTGTAGTTGGAGCATACGTAGTTGTGATTCACATTGCCTACCCCAAATGGGAAGGCTGTAATCTATTATGCTTAATACAAAAGAATTGAATAAGATTACAAAGACTTTCCAGGTAATAAAACGCTTGAGCTTGTTGAGAACACCGATTGACTTACTGACCCTTTTGGTTACATATTTGTAGTGTTGGGAAAAATTAAGATTACAATCGAGGATTATACCCAAATATTTAAAAGTATAAACACGGTTTAATGGTAAGTTGTTATAACATATTTGTATACATGAGTCGGCAGAATAGTCACCCATTTTATGTAAGACCATATATTCAGTCTTATTAACATTGAGTTCAAGTTTCATTTCATCCAGCCAGTGTTGTAGTCCTAGGAGAACAGTGTTAGCTTGATAAGCCAGATCTTTAATATCAGTACCTTTGAAATATATGACCGCGTCGTCCGCGTACCAAAGGTAGTCAATATTCTGTAAGAACTCACTTATGCAGTCAACATACATAATAAATCCCAGTGGCCCTAAATTGGAACCTTGGGGTAAGCCGACAGAAACAGAGAATTGGTCAGATAAAAAGTCTCCCAGTCTAATTCTATATTTTCTTTCGCTTAAATAACTTATTAACAGGTTCACAAGGTAGGCAGGTAACTTATAGCGCTTGATTAAGGACTGGATGAAATTATAATGGGGTACAGTGTCGAAGGCTTTTTTGAAATCTATGAAAAGGGCTAGTACTTTACCGCACTTAACATCAATGGCCCTATAGACATCAGTGGTAAACTGTAGTAATGCAGTGAAACAGGACCGGCCCTTACGAAACCCATGCTGGTTATCAGACAGACCGACCCCAGCCTCAACTGCAGCTAAGATACGTTTGTACATAATCTTTTCGAGTAATTTATTGAGGGTACATAATATGGAAATGGGCCGGTATGAGGAAGCGAACAGTTTACTGCCCTTACCCTTGTACAGGGGAACTACGATTGCTTCCTTAAAGGTAGCAGGATACTCTCCTTTTTGGAGTATAAACGAGAATAAATTACACAGTGGAGGTGTGAGAGAAGTTATACATTTAGAGAGTATGGTGTAGGAAATCTCGTTAAACCCTCTAGGTGATTTGCGTTTTAGACTAGAGTAAGCTTCAGATAGTTCCTGTTGTGATATGGATACATATGGGACAGGTAGTTTATACTTGAGTGTGTATAAGTTATTTTCAGTAGAGCTATTCTGTATACTCATACTATAATGGAGCGCTGCAGCTATTTCAGCCTTGGAAGTTACAGAGACTCCTTCGTTAACTAACTCATTTATAAAAGGGGTTGTTTGTTTTCTACCTGTGATTTGATCATATACATTCCAAATGTTAGGACTAGATTGGTATTGATTGCATTGGGTTTTGAAATACGAGTATTTAGAAGCTTTAACAGCATTATTAACCTGATTTCTCAGGATTCTATAATGCTTTATGTCTTCTACGCTGTGGCTAAGATTAGATTTGTGTTTAGCACTGTCTCGTTGTCTCATTTTGGAAATAATGCTAGAATCTAGCCAAGGGGCTGGTTTTGACTTGATACGCATTCTCTGAACTGGGGCATATTTATTTAGGACTCCCATTACTGTCCCTTCAAAAAGAGATAAAGCTTCATTGGGGTTATTTACACAGTCGATGAATGACCAATCCTTATCTAGTAACTCGTCATTTACATCGTTCCACCTAACTTTAGAATAGCTACGGGTCTCAATGAATTTTCCAGGTAGTTTGATTTTAGGGATATTTATGGAGATATGAATGATATCATGATCACTAAAGCCTTTGGGTATAGTCCCTGAGTGTGAAACCATATTAGGGTTCGAAACGTAAAAATGATCAATCAAACTAGAAGTAGAATCAGTTTGCCTAGTTGCAGTACTGATTATTTGCTGGAGCCCGTAGGAAAGAGTACAGGTAAGTAAATGCTTTGAGGCAGTATTTGTCTCCAGAAGGTCAACATTGAGATCACCCGTAAGGTAAATGTCATGACCAAGCTTTTGACAGTAAGATAGAACTGAAGAAAGGTAATCGACGAATTCCCTGAATAAAATGTGAGGCGGTTTGTAGATTACGATCAGTACGAATGGTTTCCTATGTTCCCTAGTGATTTTAAGGGCTAACGGTCGGACTCTGTAAACATAGTTTCTGAGATTGCCAGTATGTCAAATGAATGCTGATTTTGTAGATCGAGTATACTTTCAAACTTGTAAGAGTTGAGCCTATTTATATTTAAGTGCGCTATCCCTAAATTCTTCCCTACTTTAATTACCTTTTCCCGAGAATAATTAGCGATAGGAACTGTATTATCTAAGTGAAATTGCCAGGGGGGGAAAATGCAGTTCATACAGTACCATGGGGGGTTGCTGTATACATTCGGTAATTTGCAGGCTAAACATGGGGAAGGTTTACAAAGATGTTTACAACTATCACATACCCAATTAACTTTATCCAGTAGTCTATACTCCGGTTCTGATAGTTGCACACAAGTTCGATGAAAGTAGTGGTGGCAGACGTTGCAGCGGAGGATGAGGCGGCGAGATCCAAGTTTCACTCTGCACAAGTAGCACTTCGTACGGAATTGCAAGTTGCACCCGGTTGCGATGTCATGTCGCAGAGGAGGGGGTGGATATTGGGGATGCGATGTAATAGGACTGAAGGGTGGGGAGGAAGTCCACATTGTATTCCAGCGGCACGCGCAGAAACACTCGACCTGGTATCTTCCTTATCCAGCTATTCTTTCAGAGGAAAACCAGCAGGGCCCCTGGTTTTGGTGGTGTCCGCGGAATATTTTACGGGCTTCCGTACGTTTATTTTTATTAATTAAATTTTGATTGCTGTGAGTTGGGAGGATTGAATTTAATGTTGAAATTGGGGGGAAGCAAATTGTGAGGAGGAGACGAGGGAATTGAATTGATTGATGTGGGGATATACATGTATAACGGAACACGTAAACTAATCTATGTTATACAAACCGACAGGTCATCGTTTACCTGTTGAAGGACCTGGATTTAATCGGACGGTATAATTGCAGGGTTTACCAGCAATTAATACTACACTGCACGGTATACGAGCAGTTGTCCTCAACCCCACCGAATCATCATCTCCATCAATTTATCCTCGCGTTCCAATTGGTAAGCTAAGGATGATACATCTGAAAATAAAAATTAACCAATCATTAGCCACAACAATAATTAAAATTAGATTGACTTACCCAAACTCTATTAAAGTTGTCATCAAACAGGAAGGCACAGTAAGGACGAGACGGGTAACGGACGACGTATTTGAAAGGATATTGCAGGAAGTTTTTGACTAGACTCCTTTGATTCCATCAATCAAGGATAATTAGCTTAAAGAGGTTTTGATTAATTGAAAATTGAGCTAGACCTGCAAGTTTAAGGGGATTAGAGGAAAATTGAAGGGAAATTTAGCTTACCATTTACTTACCTTGTCGTACATATGGTCCTACAGTAACAGGTGGTAACACGCCGTCGCGTAGTTCAGTTTAGTCCCGTTGGCGCTTCAATCGGCTCCGGGCATATGTTTAGATTCCTAGAAGGGGAGCAAAGGGAACAGATTAGAGAAAGGCAAAGAGAAGCAAGGGAACGGAGAGCCCAAAGACGGAATTTAAATTTAGAGGATATAGAGGAAAGGAATAGTGAAAGCGAAGACAGTTTGTTTGAAGAGAGTTTTGGTAGTGCTGAAGAAGGAAATCAATCCGACGATCAAGAAGCTAATTTAAATATGGAAAAACCAGCTAATTTCCCTGATGCTGCTTGGAACGCATTAGATAATGCAGGGAAACAGGCCGTTCTTGCTCTAGCTAGAAATAATGGAAATCGAAACGAGAATCAAAATTTGAATATCAATGTTTCTAATGTAAACCCTAACATACCAATGCCTTCATTCGACTCTAGGATTAAGACAGCAGAAAACTACTTGTTGGAAATAGAGGCTTATTTCAGATCACAAGGTATTAGGGACGAAATTTGGTTATCCACCGTAGGCTCGATTCTCCAAGGGCAGAATAAGTCATGGTTTAACTACAAAAAACGAGAAATTCAGAATTGGGATGGTTTTAAGACTTCTTTCAAGGAACAGTTCGATACGCACGCAGATAAGTCATCTAGAATCTTACTTTTGAATACAAAAAAACAGAAGCATGATGAAACAGTAGAAGGTTATGTTTGGGATATGATGGAATTAGCTCGTCAAGTTAATGTAAATGAAACAATTGAAGAATCAGTACGTCGTGCTAGAGATGGTCTGTTACCGAGTATTAGGAAGGTCATTAGAAGTTTAAGTGCCTGGACTCCTGAGAAGTTGATTGAAGAGGCAAAAGCAGTTGAAAGAGATAATCAAGCAGAAATTAATTTTGCAAAAAAGGCAAATGGTAAAGCTGAACAAACAGCAGGGACACAGTCAAATAGTCAGTTCCTTCCTTCAACAAATTTCATTCAACAGAATTTTCGGGGTAGAGGATTTCCACCGAGGCGAAGTTCATTTAGAAGTTTTCCACCTAGGCCGTACCCTAGGGTTCCAGTTACGGAGTCAAATTCAAATTCAAACCAGATTAATACTCAAAGCAATTCTAACACAGCTGTAGCAACAACTAGTCAGCATCGAGGTAGTAGTTATGGCGGAGCTAGAGGATCAAACTCTCGTGGAAATAGTAATCGGGGAAGAGGTTTGTCATCAAGTTCTAGAGGAGCAAGTCCATCTTATGCAAGTAATGTTCGTTGTAGATTATGTCAGGGATTAGGACACTTCCAAACTAGTTGTCCTTCTAATAGAACCATAATGATGTTTACTGATGCAAATGGCGAAAGACAACAGGTACAGTGTAGAGTGTGTTCAGGATATGGGCATTATGCTAACCATTGTCCATCAGAGGCAGAAACAGTGGAACCTCAAGCTGAAAGCGAAAATACTAATTCGAGTACAGGTAATTTAAACGAGCAAGGGGAGAATTAGGCATTCCCTCCTATTTCCTCCCTATGCTGCAAATCAAACCTTACCAGGGACCTCCAACCATTGAAGTTTGTAGTGATGATAATTGTTTTAAAGCTCTGTTAGATACCGGTTCTAGATTTTCTTTGATCAGACAACAACTAGTAGATGAATTACACAAGTCGTACAGGAAGTGTGTAGGATTGCCGTTGTTGTGTGGAAATAATGCGTATGTAACACCGATTGGTAAATTAAAGTTAAAAGTACAAATTGGAGGTAGGAAATTAGAGTTCGAGTTTCAAGTCATGGATGAAGTACCTTTGTTTCAGTTAATAATTGGTGAAGATTTCATTATAGCACATCACATTATAATTGAATTAGACGAAGGCGTCATATGTTTTCGAGATACTCCAACTAACAAGATCAGGATTAGCAAGAGAACCAGTAGTTCAGCTATAATGTTAGGTTCAATTGGTTCAATCGAAAATAGCATTGAGGCAAGGAATGCTAGTTCTATTTTAAAGCTGTGTAAAGAGTTTCCAACTGTTGTCAGGAACGACAAGAAGTTAGGCTTTACAAATTGGGTTACTCATTACATTGATGCTTCTAGAGATGTTATTCCAAAAGTTAAACCAGCATTTTTTCCACCAAATAAGACTAAAATATTAGAGGATCAGATTAAAGAGATGTTAGCTATGGGCGTCATTAGATACTCCACTTCGCCATATTCTTCAAGAGTAGTATTAGTAAAAAAGAAAGACGATAGCTGGCGCTGCTGTATTGATTTCAGACCAATCAACGCACTAACAAGGAAAAATGCAGCCGCTCTTCCAAAAATACACCTTATTCTTAGACTTTTACCTCGGCCAAAGTATTTTGGACGTATAGATCTTAGAAGTGGGTATTGGCAGATAGGAATGGAGCCCAGTAGCATTGAAATGACAGCTTTCTCCACATCTCAAGGTCACTATGAGTGGGTTGTTATGCCATTCGGACTATCTTCCAGTCCTCAAACGTTCCAGTCTTTAATGAATATTGGATTTTCACATTATTACTATAAATTTCTGTTTTGCTACTTTGATGATCTAATAATTTACAGCAACTCCGCGCAAGAACACGAACAGCACATACGGTTAGTGTTCAACCGTCTAAAAGAAATGGGTTTGGTAATTAATAAGGAAAAGTCTGCATTCTTTCAGACAGAAATTGAGTTTCTTGGACATCAAGTCACGCAGGAAGGTCTCAAGAAATCGCCTAAAAAAATTAATGGTATTGTAAATTTTCCTGTTCCTACTAATAGTGCTTCAGTACATTCGTTTCTTGGATTAGCTTCGTGGCATCAGAGCTTTATACATGATTATGCAGTTAAATGCCAGCCTTTATACAGATTAATTAGACCCAGCGTCACTTTTGAATGGACAGATATTGAACAAAGAGCTTTTGAACAGATTAAGAAGGAAGTACAAGAAAATGTATTGTTAGCTGGGTTAGATTACGAGCAAGAGATTATCTTAAGAACTGATGCAAGTCATATAGGCTTAGGATGTGTTTTGCTTAACAAGGACAGAGATGGAAATGAAAAAGTAATAACTTATTCAAGTAAATTGCTAAACTCAGGACAACAGAAGCTAAATGTTTTTGAGAAAGAGGGGCTTGCTATCATATGGGCCTTAAATTTACATAGAGAATTATTGTTCGGTCAACATATTAAAATTGAAACAGATAATAGAGCTCTAACGTACATGAGGAGCAAGGTATCAACTTCAAAAAAGATTGAAAGATGGCTTTACGAGTTAGAAGAATGGGACTATGAGCTCAGACATATTCCGGGTAAAACAAACATTTCAGCAGACGCCTTGTCTAGAAATCCAGATCCTAATACGGTTCAAGATGATGCAGGAGAGTTTGGCTCCGATCGAGCTATATTGCTTATAATGATGGATGTTATTCCGAGGGAAGAGTTCATGTTCGAACAACTAAATGACAGGAAGATTAAGGGTATAATTGATGAATTAGAAGCAGGTCAGACACCTACAAATACAAGAAATGATTACAAGATGGAAGAAGGTATTTTGTGTAAAAGAGTTAAATGTTTTTGCGACACCAAACGTGTCAATCAGAATGAAAATATTAATTGCAGTCATGTTTTGTATGTAGGAATGGTTCCAGAGAAATTAATTGAAAGAGTGTTGCAGATTTTTCATGATAGTCCTCAAGCAGGGCACTTAGGAGTCAAAAGGACTCAAGACAGGATTAAAAGAAGATTATTTTGGGATAGAATGAACGCTGATATTAAGGAATACGTGAGAAGTTGTGAGGTTTGTCAAAAGGGAAAGTACGATAATCAGAAACCAGGGGGTTTAATGCAAACAACCCCAACCGCTAACTATGTATTTGAAGTTATTTTTGTGGATATCGTAGGTCCTTTACCACCTAGCGGACGTGGAACTAGGTATTCGTATATTTTAGTTGTGGTTGATCAGTTAAGTAAATGGCCAGAGTTAATACCATTAAGAGCAGCGACGTCACAGAAAATCAGTGAGAAGCTAGTTGAAGAAGTCTTTACGCGATATGGTTCACCTAGAGTTATGGTTACTGATAATGCCAAGAACTTTGTTTCCAATAAGATAAAGAAGTTGTGCGCTGAATGGCACATCCAACATCGTTTAACTTCATTATATAGACCTAATGTAAATCAGTCAGAGAGAACAAACAGAGACATTAAGGAACAACTCAGAAAGTATTGTCATAGGAATCACAACGAGTGGGCAAAGAATCTGCAGTTTGTAGCACTTGCCCTTAGAACCGCGATTAAAGCTTCAACAGGTTATACTCCAGCTTTGATTAACTTAGGCAGAGAAATCAGGCTTCCATTCGACAGAATGCTAGACATCGAGAAACCTTCGGTAGAGCCAGGTGCGATCGTTCCACCGAATCTAGTAGAAGTTATTCAGAATGTGCGTGAAAACATGAAGAATGCACAATTAACGGCCAAAAAATACTATGATAAAGGTCATCGCTACGTTAGTTTTTCCGTGGGAGAGAAGGTGCTAAGAAGGAATCACATTTTGTCGAGCAAGGAGGATGGGGTGACGAAAAAGCTAGGCTTGCGCTTCGTAGGGCCATATATAGTCAAGACTAAGGTAACACCAGTAACCTATGAGCTAGTAGACTTGCAAAATAATTCAGCAGGTAAATGGCATGTCTACGACTTAAAACCTTTTATTGAGCGCAAAACTAAGCCTAAATTACAGCTACCAACAGATGTCAAACCACCGGAGACACCACCAAATGTAAAAAGACTACGACCACGACGTAACATAGACTACAGAGCGTTAGCAGGGCTAAGTGAACGTAAGAGGAGAAACCTTCAAGCTGGGAGCTGAGGGAACTAAAAACAGTAAAATGTTGAAAAATATATATATACTTTTTCTTTATACTCCGTATGAATGTTGTATGGGTAGCTAATACCAAACTTCGTACCTTGCATATTTCTCGTATGCAGTATAGGTAATGTGTGTATGCGGTCAACTAACTTAAACATTACTTATGAAATGGTTTATATTTTTGCGTAGAGCCAACATGCCGAAGGAGTCGTATAAAGTGAGAGTCGATAGAGCCATCCAACGATGGGGATTAGCAGACCGAAGACCCCAAGAGCAGTACAGAGAAGTTGCGATAGCAAGGGCAAGACTCAATCGGGAAGGAGCGTCGATTCCACTCAACATCCGCATGAAAATTCAATCATGGAAGATGCCAGAAAATGCGAAAGAATCCATCGACGTAGAATATCCCTTGAAACGTGTACCAGTAATGATTCCAGACCAGCTATCAGTAGGAGATCTAGCTAAACAACTTAGGGAAGTTAGTGAGTTGGCTGTAGATCTAGAATACTCGAATTTCGGGGTGTATAGACACCCATTAACGTGTATCATTACAATATCTACTTTCGACAATGATTATCTGATAGACTGTTTTAGTGTATGGAAACTGATCACTTCCGAACTTAAGGTAGTCTTTGAGGATAGTACTATTGTTAAAGTTTTTCATGGCAGTACAAATGATCTAAAGAGATTGAGGGAAGACTTCCAGATAGCACCGGTAGGAGTAGTAGACACTCAACTTGCCTACACACAGAGTCAGCTTGTTCAGCTAGGATCCAAAGTCAATCCACCTAGTCTTGACCTTCTCACTAGTCTTTATCTTAACGTTACACCAGGAGAGGACTGTACATTAGCCGATTTCAGACGCAGGCCTTTACACCAAGATCTGATTACTTACGCTATAGAGGATGCTAGGAAGACTTTTTATCTTTGGCAAAAACTAAAGCAGCAAATAAATAATGGCACGTCTAAAGATCGAGTCTATTCAGCCTTTGACTTCGGCAAATTTCTAGATAGTCAGCTGTTAGATACTCCTAAAGTCAAGTCCATAGTAGTGGTTGCGGAAAGCTGCGGTCAAATCTTTGGGTTAGATTGGAGAGATCATAGGAGAGCTAAAGTGTGCCAAGATCTCGTGAATTGGAGGGATTCATTAGCTAAAGAGATAGACCTAAAGCCAGGGAAAGCAGTCAAAGACGACATATTGCGGAGACTGTTAAAGTTGTCAAAGTTTCAGGAAGGTGAAATAGGTCGCATAGTCGGTAAAGCTAGGAAGGTTATACCAGACCACTGTTGGGCGCAGCTAGTAGATATCCTCCTTGATGATCCAGTCATACCGCACGGTACACGAGCGGGTAGACAAATAGCGCAGAGTGTGATCTCAGCGACTGTTACGTCCAGTGCCAGCGACGAAGTACTGATCATCACGGCGGACGAATCAGAATGGGACCTGAACGGGAATTCCTCAAAACCCATCCATCAACCGAACATTACATCCGATACCGATGACCCCATGGAATACTTCAAGGCTCTGGGAGAACAACGCAAAAAGGAGCTCCGGACTATCACGGTCACCGCGTCCCTTGAATCAGAAGATTCTTGTTTCTCCGACTACGAGGTCACTATTCCGAATGACCTCACCACCGGCAACCAACTTAAAAAAGGGGGGGAGAAGTCACAAGTCGCATCACCACCAAGAGACGTTCTCATACCTACACCCACCGTTGGCCCTCCATCGACCGTTGTACCACCACCTAATATTCCTCAAATCGTCTGCGGACGTTGCCGTGGCAACCACAATAAGAAACAGTGCAAACTCACCACTGCGGGGGTCAAGGCGCAACTGTCAAGAAAGGAGCGCGCGGACTACAACTTCGTGACGCGTAACGCGGGAGCAAATCTGAAGAGAGCGCATCACATGATGGAGCATCGAGTGCTAAAGCGGGCTAAGAGAGCTAAATTCATTTAAGGGTTAATTGGTCATGTTTGTTCAATCGTTTCAGATCTCTATCAAGTGAACTGCTGGATAATGTGATCAATATCAAGACTGTATAATCAATACTCAATTCAATACACTCTATCATCATTTTATTAATCCTTGAATGTAATTGTATATCGAGGCCAGAACTATATTTGTTAAATGTCACCTAGTACGCGACCTCCATTTAAGGGGCGGAGAGATGTAGCGAGTAGGATTAGGAAGACATCGACGGGCTCACACGGGGGAGACAACCTTTCCTATGATGAGAGATGGTGAAGCAGGAGAGCAGCAGCGCAGACGCATACGACTAGATACCAGTATCTAAGTAGTATATCAAATTGTGAACGGCTTTCACCAATCGCAATAGCGATTTCCCCCCATAGCATATACTAAATTCTTTTCTCGGCTATGTAATAGATTTATATAGATTCTAATGGATTTTCGCTGTGAATCTCATGTATATCTTCTAGTATGTAACTAGTACATCAAATTTTGGACGGCTTTCACCGATCGCGTTAGCCTGTTTTAACGGACCGGCAAAAAGCGAAAATAATCCCACCTGGATATATAATCCGCAACACTGTTATTTTTGGTTTGCGAGATTTACGAACGAAATCCCAAATGGGAGAATCCGGATGACGAAGCCCCGCAAGAATCTGAGGATGCACCAATCAAGAAAACACGAATGACGGCATTGAGGATAATAATAATAGGTAAGAATTTTAAAAAAAGCGTCTGCTTAATGTTGGTTGATATTGACATTCTTGTTACGGTCTCTAATTTCATATTTTTATGATGTCAGCAGATATTGCATCATGTAAAATGGTAGTTGAATATGAATAAGAATTCTTACATTAATAGCTCTGGTTAATTATGTTATCGCGGTTGATAATTAATTTTTTACATTTATTGTTCTAAATAATTATGTTATCGTGGTGGACGAATGTGCTTTCTAACCTAATTTACGTTATCATATATTGAGGAGGTGGTGGCGGTGGAATGCTTTAATACAATGTGATGCACGTCCTTTACTACTCATTATTAACAATTTTCGTAAACTCTTATTAAATTAATTGACTGCTAATTGATGGTAACAACGTATTTATAAGCTTATTCGAAAGAGCAAATTAAGGTATATAAAGTGTATACTATTTGAATCGTGATACCTCGGCAAAATCAAAATACATTTGAGTTTTAAAGTATAAGGGATAGTAACAGCTGATACACGCATAAAACTCATAGCCTAATCGAAAAACTCGCGCGAACAAATATAATATATATTGTATATTCATTCTGCATAAGCAGCTAGGTTAGTGACACAGCTAAAAAATTACTTAAACAATCCAAAATCAACAACAGCAAAACACAACCCAAATATATTTACCGAATTGAAATTCACAAATAATCAGACAAAAAATTACCTTTGATGAGGAATAAATATAAGCAGTACAATTCAGATTCTCTGTTTTGATACAGCTAAAATCAGATTCGTCTATTTTAAAGTAGTCCAAATCACAATAAACTGTTTGAGTGCAGTCAAAATCAGATTGAACTGTTTTAGCCCCGCCAAAATCGAAATAAGCTGTTTTAGCCCCGTCAAAATCAGATACAGCTGTTTTAGCGCAGTCAAAATCAGACACGGCTGTTTTAGCGCAGTAAAAATCAGATACGGCTGTTTTAGCGCAGTCAAAATCAGATTGAGCTGTTTTAGCGCAGTCAAAATCAGATACGCCTGTTTTAGCGCAGTCAAAATTAAATAAAGCTGTTTAAGCATAGTCGAAATCCGATTGATTTGTTTGGGTGCAGTCAAAATCAGATTGTGCTGTTTAAGCCCCGTCAAAATCGGATTAAGCTGTTTTAGCCCAGTAAAAATCAGACTGCGCTGGTTTAGCCCAGTAAAAATCAGACTGCGCTGGTTTAGCGCAGTCAAATTCAGACGGAGCTGTTTTAGCGCAGTCAAATTCAGACGGAGCTGTTTTAGCGCAGTCAAATTCAGACGGAGCTGTTTTAGCGCAGTCAAATTCAGACGGAGCTGTTTTAGCGCAGTCAAATTCAGACGGAGCTGTTTTAGCGCAGTCAAATTCAGACGGAGCTGTTTTAGCGCAGTCAAATTCAGGCGGAGCTGTTTTAGCGCAGTCATATTCAGACGGAGCTGTTTTAGCGCAGTCAAATTCAGACGGAGCTGTTTTAGCGCAGTCAAATTCAGACGGAGCTGTTTTAGCGCAGTCAAATTCAGACGGAGCTGTTTTAGCGCAGTCAAATTCAGACGGAGCTGTTTTAGCGCAGTCAAATTCAGGCGGAGCTGTTTTAGCGCAGTCATATTCAGACGGAGCTGTTTTAGCGCAGTCTGAATCAAAAGAATCCGGTTTTGACTGCATCACAACGGCTCCATCGGATATCGATTGTACCCAAACAGCTCAATCTGATTTCCACGGAGCTAAAACAGCTCAGTGTGATTTTGACTGAGCTATAACAGCTTAATTCAATATTAAACGGTCTAAAACAGGTCAATCCGATTTTGACTGCGCTAAAACAGCTCAATCTGATTTTGACTCCGCTAAAACAGCTGAATCTGATTTTGACTGCGCTAAAATAGCTCAGTCTGATTTTGACTGCGCTATAACAGCTAAATCTGATTTTGACTGCGCTACAAAAGCTCCATTTGATTTTAACGGAGCTAAAACCGCCGTATCTGATTTTGACTGCGCTAAAACAGCTCAATCTGGTTTTTACTGCGCTAAAACAGGTCAATCTGATTTTGAATGCGCTAAAATAGCTCAATCAGATTTTGACTGCGCTAAAATAGCTCAGTCTGATTTTGACTGCGCTAAAACAGCTCAATCTGATTTTGACTGCGCTAAAACAGCTCAATCTGATTTTGGCTGCGCTAAAACAGCTCAATCTGATTTTGGCTGCGCTAAAACAACTCAATCTGATTTTGACTAAGCTCAAACAGCACAGTCTGATTTTGGCTGCGCTAATATAGCTCAGTCTGATTTTGACTACGCTAAAACAGCTCAATCTGATTTTGGCTGCGCTAAAACAGCTCAATCTGATTTTAACGGAGCTAAAACCGCCGTATCTGATTTTGACTGTGCTAAAACAGCTCAATATGATTTTGACAGCGCTGCAACAGCTCAATTTGATTTTAACGGAGCTAAAACAGCCGTATCTGATTTTGACGGGGCTAAAACAGCTTAATCTGATTTTGACAAGGCTAAAACTGATTTATCTGATTTTGACTGCGCTAAAACAGCTCAGTCTGATTTTGACTGACATATAACAGCTTAATCTGGTTTTGACTGGGCTAAAACAGCTTAATCCGATTTTTACGGGGCTAAAACAATTCAATCTGATTTTGACTGCACCCAAACAGCTCAATCTGATTTTGACTGCGCTAAAATAGCTCAGTCTGATTTTGACTGCGCTAAAACAGCTCAATCTGATTTTGACTGCGCTAAAACAGCTCAATCTGATTTTGGCTGCGCTAAAACAGCTCAATCTGATTTTGGCTGCGCTAAAACAACTCAATCTGATTTTGACTAAGCTCAAACAGCACAGTCTGATTTTGGCTGCGCTAATATAGCTCAGTCTGATTTTGACTACGCTAAAACAGCTCAATCTGATTTTGACTGCGCTAAAACAGCTCAATCTGATTTTAACGGAGCTAAAACCGCCGTATCTGATTTTGACTGCGCTAAAACAGCTCAATATGATTTTGACAGCGCTGCAACAGCTCAATTTGATTTTAACGGAGCTAAAACAGCCGTATCTGATTTTGACGGGGCTAAAACAGCTTAATCTGATTTTGACAAGGCTAAAACTGATTTATCTGATTTTGACTGCGCTAAAACAGCTCAGTCTGATTTTGACTGACATATAACAGCTTAATCTGGTTTTGACTGGGCTAAAACAGCTTAATCCGATTTTTACGGGGCTAAAACAATTCAATCTGATTTTGACTGCACCCAAACAAATCAATCGGATTTTGACTGTGCTAAAACAGTTTTATCGGATTTTGACTGGGCTAAAACAGCTCGATATGATTTTGACTACACTCAAACAGTTTATTGTGATTTGGACTACTTTAAAATAGACGAATCTGATTGTAGCCGTATCAAAACAGAGAATCTGAATTGGACTGCTTATATTTATTATCAAAGGTGATTTTAAGTCTGATTATTTGTGAATTTTAAAATTTCAATTCGGTAAACAGATTTGGGTTGTGTTTTGCTGTTGTTGATTTTGGATTGTTTAAGTAATTTTTTAGCTGTGTCACTAACCTAGCTGCAGTGCTCACATTAAGTCTGGTTAACTATCTAATACTTTTCTTTTTCTGTCTCTTTCAACTCCCAAAGTCGACAGGTAACGCACACCGTTACACGTGAAGCCATTAACGCGAAACAAATTACAACTGAAACAATTAACGCAAAAATCGCGCAAGATTAAAACAAATCTGTCATGCCGTTGTTAGAATCCAGGCCACATGTCGACTAATAAATCCATTACATTACAATTAACGCACAACTTTGAAAGTACCCTAAGCATTGCGTTGCTTCTCATAGGTTCTTTTCTCTGTTCCCCTCGAAATTTCCTTCACCCCTGATGTTGTCCCTTTGCTTTGCACTCCCCTAATTTACTTTCCCCTGGCTGGACTTCACAAACTAAGATTGCATAATTAACCAAGGGAAAGATGTGCTAGCGCGAGTATTTTATCATTTTACTGGTTTGTAGAAGGGATCCCTTTTGACTTTGCATTACCCCACGGTACTTTTACCTTACGACCCTCGCTCAGTCAATTACGTTGGGAGATAATGTCCTCATTAAAGGTTTTGTAACGTTCCCAAGCTCCATGTTAAGCTTCCCTAATTAGAATAATTACTCACATCTTTTCACAATCGTAGTGATATTGCACCTTTGCCTTCTTCATACGAGATTCCTCTTGTATATTTAAAATTATTTATTTTGTTACTTGTTATTTATTTTACTATTTTGTGCTATCATCCCATCCTTTGCATTATGCTACACGTTTTAGCTACTTCATAGCTTTTTACCTTCACTTACCATCATCTTTTTTAGTCTCCAACTCACGATCTTTCCACTTTGTTGAGCCTTAACTTTTACGAAACATTTTATATTAAATTCCCGACTTTCTCCATGTCTTTCACCAACCACCATGGTTTCTCACGTCTCATGACAATAACGGGAGCTAAGGACACGCAGTAGGTAGGTTGTAAAGCAAGTATATTTTTGTATTCCTCTATGATTTTTGCACATTTTCTCAGGAGTGAGAAGACAAGGCGTAGAAAGTTTCTCTTTCACCTCAAACATGACTTTTATTCTCTCCAGAATCGATGTACATGTTCAAATCCCCATCTTTCCCCAGTCAGTTCTTAGCTTCTTGAAACCCTCAAGGAATTAATCTAAACTTTTCTTATAAATCCTTAAAAACGTTTCAGGCCATTATTTAACATGACTTAAACATTTCTTCAACTTTCTTTTTCAATGTACTCCTCCCTCGTACAAAGTAAGTAACTCAATACACTGAAAATAAAAGCTACTACCAAACTAAAGTTTGCATCACAAAATTCCCAAAAAACTCTATTCCTCCTCTTACGTACCATTTGTCTACACTTTCGTCTCTGAATTCAAACTTACCCCCTCTCTTAAAGTCATCTTTTTTAGCCTGGCAGCGAGCATCTGAGGCTGGAACCCATATTGAAAATCCATACCTTTCCTCTCGTCCAATCAAAGATGAAAATCCAAGGGTAGATTAATTTTACCCACGCATTTACCCTCCTTCTTACCTTATTCGTATGTGTCAGTATTTCTTTTCATTTCCTTAAGCCTCGCAAATTGCCATTTTGATTGTTCATTTCCAGGAGTACGAATTCCATCACATAATAAGGAGAAAATGAAAAACTTACCTTTGCAGTAATCATTTTCTTAAATCAAACTTCAGTTCCATTTAACTAGTAAATCGGAGGACTTCCTGGTAACATCTTCAGAACATCACATCTCATCTCCTCAACTCTGATTTGGTTCCGATCGAAGGAAGAAGCGCCATGATTCCACGATGGAATTGTAATTTTCTCTCTTTTTTACAAGCTGTAAGCTACTCGAGGTTTTAAATTTCCCTTGACACAGCAGCTCTTCTCAAGGATTAATAGAGTGGCAAACATCAATGATGAGATCATAATTTCCCCATACTCATCATCATGACGATCATGAATCAGAGCTCATCTACTTGACCTTTGAATTTTCCATACACTATTTCAGATAACCTCTACCTTCTGAACTTCTGGAGAGGTAGCGGTTAGGAGGGATTTCCAATGTACTATGTAATGAAAAACAAGAGGACATGGACATTAATATTTCTATGTATGTTCCATAAAATATCCTTGAATCTATGCACATCCGAAGTTTCCTTGCTTCGATATCGACATATATGTATATATATCTTCATTTTTAGTCATGCTCATGCTTAGTTCTCTTTTTAAGCGTTTCTCAAGGAAAATTTTCCTTAATTTAGAGAGCCCAACTTTTATTATCTTGGTCAGATGCATATTCCCTGTGCTATTCCTCTGCTCCATCTTAACGCAACATATACAAGCCATATAAGAGCATAAAACTTGTGTGCAATGCATGGAAGTACGTATAAAAAACTTTCCTTGGATTAAGTTCCATGCTATACCAAATTTATCACCCTGACATTATAATAGTCAGCGTCTTGAACCTCATCTCATCACAACAGAGTTGCGGCGCCATTACTTACTCCTGTGCAAGAAAGTGTTACAAGGCAAAATAAAACTCGCCTTCTTGCTGCTTGTCTATCCACATTTTAGTTGTAATTCATTGAAAATCGATAGCTATTCATCATTTGGTGGTGGAAGAAGAGAAGTGGGCGATGTAGCTTATGGTTCAAACATATTCTGTGGTGGTCCTAACTTAGACGAGCTTGAAATACATTTTGGAAACTAGGAAATAGTAAGTTACTTTATTTCGTATTGCTTATTTTGCCAGCTTGTTTGTATTGTTTAAGAACATATTTCTTCTTGATTTGATAAGCTTGTAAGGTATCATTTTCTTGATTACCTTGAATCATATGTTCCTTGTTCCTTTCACCGGAGAAACCTGGTGAAAGTTATTTATTCTTTGACTTTGTAATTCATAGAATTTTACAGTTTACTTTTTTTACCAGCCTAGGCAGAACACATTGAATGTTTCGTTTGTATTGTTCATGAAAGTCTGATCGCAACATTATTTTATTGCAGGTGAAAGCCGTTGTTGTTTCACTACTCCGGGAGGGAACAGGTGAAAGCACCCCATTTTAAAAAGGTACGTTTCTTACAACCATGAGATTATGATTCTTACTTCCATCTTTGGCACATGATTGTGGGATGCCTCTTTACAGGATAATTCCACAGTTGTTGGAATATCAATTATAATTTAGAGCCACTTAACACATCTAAATATATACAACTTGATTTATAGTGTGACCTCATCTGCTGCATTGCTTTTACTCTACAATTCCACCCCTGTTCTACATACTGGGGCTTCGGTTGCTAATACTTTTACTCAACTCAGGTGGTAAGATCCTAGCGATTAACCTACTGTGCTTTCTTAGCTTTCACTACACAAGCATTTCATTTAACATTTCGACATTTCTGTCTTCCCCACACACAGGCAACGAAAATTCTGCAACAATGAAGTGCGTTTTAAGCGCCACGCTATTTGCTACTCTAGCCATCATCTCCATCGCAACAGCTGAAGACACGGAATCCATTCAGCGCAGCCCAATCGAGAAAGACATAAGCGAAAAAGTGTCTAGCGGAGTGTATAGCCACGACATTCGAAGCCCGAGGCCTCCTAGAATCTACGAATCCTTTGCTGCCCTCACATACGAATTCAAGCGACCATCTCTCCAGATTCCCAAAGAGCTCCGAGCTGTTCAATGCAAGGGCTCCAAATACAGCGACGGGGTTTATTGTCCAGTCTTGTATTACTTGCACGAAATGGAGAAAGAGTTCAAGGAAGCATCTTCTTTATTTGAACCTCAGTTTCCGGAATCCTTAGACACGGAGGCGTTTCACATAAGCAGCTGTACAGAGATCAGGAAGCATTTTCGCGGAAGGACAATAAACAAAAATCAATTGGCCAAATATCAGCGAGCTCTTGAGGATTGTACCCGCAACATGACAGTTTCAGAGAAAGATGCACAACAAGCCTCGAATTCAGATACAGAGGAGCTTGGAGGAGAGGATCGTACGACAACGTCACAGCCAGGAAGGATGAACGGAACGATTGACATAATGCGTGAAATAGAGAGACTCCGACGACTCGTATCTTCCCCATCTCCTCCCCCCGCTTCTGCGAATATCACAAAAGTAATTGAATCTTCCCCTCCGTCCGAATTCCTTTTTGAATCAGTTTCATCCAGCCTCCAAAATATGTCAAAGGATTTTCTCCGTGAGTACTATTCCTTTTTACCCAGCGAACTGAGAGTGGATGCAGCGATTCTTGCGAATCAAGAGACAGCAGCCTACGCTCTTGGCTTAGGAATTTTCCTAACTCAGGCATCAATTTGGACGAATGCCCTAAATCTTTGTAAAAATTCCCTAATTCCAAGTCAGCTCCTTCCCTGGGAGCGCCTCCAAGTCTCCCTCAAATCCCTCGAACAGAAACTCTACGCTCAGAGCAAGTCTCTAGTCATCCCCAGTAGTAACAGAACAATCTACGAATATTACGCCAATCCTCTCGCAGACTGTGTCGCCACCTCTGATACTGTCTTCCTCCGCGTCCTCATTCCGGTAAAGAAGTACGACTCCCGCTGGAAGTCCATGTCTTTGACGACTATCCCCTTCTTGTACAACGACGGCGAGGATGGCGCACAGCTTGTTTGCTCCGTGTCCGATACCCAAAACGCCAAGCATTACGCCTACGACCTAAAATCTCAGGCGGTGTATGCTCAACCCTACTCCGTTTGTGACCCGCGCTCAGCCCTTCTGTGCCACATGGGTGAGAGGTCAACTTCTCTTGCGAGCTTCAGGAAGAACTGTTTCACGGAAATCATCCGCAGGACTCCCTTCTCACAGCTTAAAAAAGTTTGCCAGCTGGATTGCGATTCCTCCACCTCTTACAATCTACCCATTGTAGTCAACGTTGCTCCTAATGTGTACTACGTCGCCGGCAAGAGGGAGCTACCAAAACCTGGCAATTCCACCTTCACAGGCCTTACTATCAAATGCGTGGACAGACAAACAGAACATTTCAACTTTCCTCCAGAGGGCGTCCTCGAACTTCAACCTCCATGTGGCTGTGAAATCCTTCACAATAATATCGTAATTGCACCGGCTATTGAGCCATATTGTCGGTCCAAACTGTATATTACCTTGGTCAAACCCATGCACCTAGCTCCTGCTTCAACAGTTTGATTCTTTAATCATGCACGTTCTTTATCTTATTTTAATGATTAATAGTAGGAAATTAAGACTAACAAACTACGTTATAGAAATCTTTAAATTTTACTGAATATTCATGTAACAAACTAGACAGTACCAAATTTTTTTCTAGCTGTTAACACCTGTTAATCTATAAATGCAAGCGACATCTAATAGTAAACTGGTGGATTGTAAAAAAAATTACTGCTATGACAAACCCTTGAAATCAACGACTTCAATTAATAAAACACCTGCCTCCACCACCTATGTTTTACTTCAGCAAACCGTTAAGCCTTAAGTGTACTTTCTCCACTTTCTCCATTGTATTTCAATTACTTAAATCCCTTACACAGAAAATTGCAATGGTCAGCAGACCGTTTTGCAGGCAGATTCTCTCACTGATTTTTCCACGAGCCCAATCCCAGAGCCTTCACTGAACTGTCTACAAATGCGGTCCCAGACTGGAATGAAAGACGTACAGATGAAAGGAAATTGGTTGAGCGAACCGCAAAGTTTTATGAAAAAATCCTTCTTTTCTACTTTCTGCCGAGCCGGAGCCATTTACCAGGCCAGTCCAAGCCTCAGCACCCATCGCATTCATCGCCCCACCACCATTGATATGACTCTTAGCAGTTCTCTTAAGGAATGAACCGTCAAAATGATGGATAGAAACTTGAATGAGTTTCTTAACTTCCCGCTTCCCTAAACTTTTCTCTCACTCGTCTTCACTTGCCCGCTCTTTATTCTACAATTTCAATTTCTCTTACCTCTTATTCACCGTTCTTTTCCTCCCAACCTTCTATTCCCAAAGTCCTCCCTGCATTACATCTTTATCCTCTCCTCACCCTAGTATCCGCTATCCCTTCCCTATCCGACTCCCGTATCCAAAATCAGCTCAAGCGTTTCCTAACATTCTAAGGAAAAATTCCATCGTAAAAACTTTTCCCCTCCTCCTTTTCTTTCTCTCCCATACTCAGACTCTCTTATCCTTTACTTTCTCCCCTATTCACACACAAACACATACTTTCGCCCCATCCTTTAAAATTTTTTCTCTATCCTATTTGCACCTCTCCAAAACAGTAATTCCCTAAAACTAATCCCCGACGACATCCTTCTTTTACCTCTCTCTACCGTAGCCACCTATTTTTCTTATTTCTTCTTCTCTGAGTTCCTATTCAACAGTACTTGATAATTGAATATCAATTTTTGGAATCGTTTAAAACTTTTTCCAGCCTCTCTTCACCGGTAGTGCCCTTTTAAGTCTTTTACTTTCCCTTACCTCTGCGATTCTTTACCTCTTTCCCCTCCCTCTACCACTACATTCTACTCTTCTGTCTTAATTCTGCTTTCTCCAACAATTTTAAACTCTCTTTTACCTCCATACTTTAAATACTTTACCGCTTCCTCTCCTTCCCGTGTCGCTGCTTTCTCTACATTTTCCCTACAAAATATACCAGAGTTTCTACTTTCGCGTCTTCCTCCTAGACCCACAGATTCCACTTTCTCCACGCTGTCTCTCAATATCGTCTCTCTCCTTCCTACAGTTCTGGTCTCTACTCTTCCAAAGTAAAAGCTATTCCTTTTTCCGTTTATGCCTTTATAAAGTATTCCAGGAAGAACTCGTCTTTGGACAAAGCTTAAAGCGCCACCTAGACTTTGTTTCACGGATCACAATTGTAGATATTATTCGCAAATCTTCCTGGACTCCAGGCCCGAGATTCCTCCTGCTTTCACTTCTCGCTGTTTCCGCTAACTCCTTTGGATTTCATTACTCTCTTGTATTCTTCTACTTCTGTCCTCATATATGCCATTGTATTTGGTGAATTTGGAATTCAATTGACACTTAATCCCTCAAGTTCCCTAGTGCTGAAGTGCTCAACATGGTTAGACCATCACGGAAGACAATTGTTTTAATTTCAGTGCGTAATCAAACTTTCCAAGAGGAAAGCAATCCCGGTTTGAAATAAGATTTAGTCAAGATGATCAGCATCTTATTCTCATTCCCATCCTTAAGGTTTTCATCTTGTCCTCCTCCTTCCACAGCTTCTCATCCTCCGCATGGAGAAAGTTGACATGACGTGAAAGGATTTTAAGAAAACTTTCTTGACACTTCCTGCGAGTGACAGATAAAGAGAAGCCACATACACAATCCAGCCGTATATATTTGCTTATTCTGGAAGAAAGCCTTTCAGCTAAACTCCACCATTTGGCATGTACCCTCCCCTGGAATGACAATGAGACAAGATTCTCTTATTTACATAAAACTGGAGAAGAAATCCACATATTCACTCACTAACTCCTCACTAAACTTCCTCTCCTCCATCTTTTTACCCCTAACCTAACAATCCTATTTTAATTAACCTTCTATTTCTTCCCCCTGACCCTTGTTTAATTCCTTAAACTCATCTTCTTTCACCGCTCCCGCCATTATTTCCCGGTTCTTCCATTTCCCATCCGCTCCTACTCCCAGCGAAAGAAAAAGCCACCAAAAATTTGGCAATTTTCCACATCACTTCTTCCCTTGTGTGCCGCCAGAACAACCGTATGTAAACCTGTCGCAGTTGTAGATGGCGCGGAGTGCAAAGCGATGACATTTCTCACTTTCACTTCCGCGGAAATGTAAACATTTTAGCATCTTATTTTTCAACATTTCATCCCATTCAATCTCAAAGCTAAGGAGAAAAAAATAAAGAAACCTGTAGAATTCAATTTGCTTCTTATCTTCCTCCTCTTTCATTGAAAAATGAATCTCTCTCTCTCTTTTAACTCTCTCCTCCTTCTCGTTCCCATTCTGTCCGGCTCTATCTATCTCTCTTCCTTTTCTTCTTTCTTAAACACCCAGCCCTTGCCCACACTCTCGCGGATTCTCATGCCCTCCTTTTAGCACATTCTCAATTCTCTCCTTCCTAAACATTATCCAAAGACATTCAGACGACAGACATAAATTGCTATGAAAATACTCTTTCTTTCCTCACGCGCTTCCCCGTATATTCCCTCTTTTCTTTTACCCGCCTCCTTTCATCCAGTAGCTTATTAACTCAGTTTAAAATACACCCACTTGCTAAAAATAATAGCAGGCGCTTCTTCCCAAATTCCACTCTTCTCAACTACACAATACTACAGCACACCGATAACTCCCACTCTACTTTCTCTTTGTCCCCTGGAGAAAGTGACAAAAAGTCACACATTTTCCAACTCCGTGTCCTCAATAACAGAAACAACGTTTTCTCAGCTTCCCACCTGAAATTTCATTAATTTCAAGTCACGGAATACTTCAATTCACTTTAAATTAGGAAACAAGGGTTCACACACTTTCTCTGCCTCTGCCGCTTAATTTCTCCTACTAACAGGAGCAATCATTTTCTCTTCATTCTCTTCACCGGTCATAATGCCAAGTTGTAATATTCTTTTGTAATTCCCAAGTCTTTTCTTCTTTGCCATACTCTCCTCTTGTCTCCTCTTCTCACGAGAGGGTTTACACTATACACTTAGTTTAATTGATATCATAATACCTGCAACTGTCACACGTTTGTACGTTGGTTGCCGACTGGTCTTACACTCAGAAATCATAGAATTTATTATTTCCTAAAGCTAGTTGTAACAGTATGTTGGCGGCCATGTGTTTCTCTTGTCCCGCCAGGGAAAGTCAGAAAGACATCCCTCAGAGTTTGAAATCGGAATCTTCTCTCCAGCCAGCCAGTTCCTCTGCTGCTCTTCCTAAAAGCATTTTTAATACAATTTAACAATAAGAGAATATCGCAATAGGGATTCAATAGATTCAAATTCTTCTTTTCGAAATTCCATCGCACATTCCAACTAATGGATGTAAATTGTGCTCCAAAATTACTTCCGCATACCATTCATCTTCCATTAGATTTTCTCGCCTTCTCCCTCCTCCTTTGTAGTTGACTTTTAGCGACAACTCCCGCCATCAATGATCAAAAGCAAGACTTCCGACAAGAATCATACACTTCATTTTAATGCCGTTAGTATAATTTTATCATCAATGGAACTACTCCCTAGTAGTCTTTTTTCGTCTGGTCTACAAGATTGCAGTCAGTTGATTGGCCGTTTATGCACAGACTGAGGTCTGGTTGCCCGTGAATCGTCTTGTCTGGAAAATTCAACTACTCTAGCTACTACGAAGTCATGTCTGAAAGGATTTTGCATCTGTCAGTAACCCTCGATCGAATATGTCAGGATGTCTACATTATTTCTACAATTCAATGGCGTTAATTAATGATAATAAAATGTTAGTGATAATGTGAAAATTAGTGTTATAATAACAAATATTGCACACCCATCCAAAGCCATCCCGCTGTTTCCGAGTTCATGAATATATCTTCAGGCAGCAACATTGTGTATGGACTTAGGTTGTATTTCCTTGTCCCTGTTAGTGTTACCAAGATAGATACATTACATCCAGATACTTGTTTAATTGATCATTCAATCAACTAGCGGAATACCTTGGTTTTCTAAGGCAATGCTTAAATGACTTTGACCCGCGCTTACTCCCTCATGACTAAAATAGCAGGTACAAGACTAGGTAAAACTAAAATACCGTTAATCTGACAGCCGAAAATTGAGTTCTTCATGAATTTAGTTGTAAGTTTTCATGCAAAAGTTTCATTGAGCGTCTAAAACTGGATTGTTTACCCTAAGCAAGGATGAAGTAAACAAGAGGGACGGACACGCTAGACACTCCATCGTCAGAAATCAGATGCAATAGACTGTCGAGAAACAGCATTCAAGATCAAGACAGTGAAGTGATCTTCATCGGAACTGAAAGGCTGCGAATTGGACATTGACTGGAAGCGCTTCAAAATCCCATCGTGTGCCGGTCCGCACAATCAATGCCCATCAGATCTCCTTTACCTCCCCCTCTCTCATCCTTTCTCCACCTTTGCTTCTCCAACGATTTCATTAGCTTTATGACAAATTCACTGGCAGTTCTCTCGGCATCACTCCTACAATGCTTCAGAAACTCCTCTATATCCAACGTTGCTTTGTGATAAGTTTTTTAGTTATTGGAATATATTTTCTCCTCTGCCTGAGTGCGTGCGTTTAAGAAGGGTGCGTTATTTATCGACGTTTTAAAACCAGTGCCGGCGGAAAGGGGCCATGTCCTTACTTTTCAATTTCCCACTTGAGTTTCCTTCCTGTACAATTTATGAAATATCCGCATCTCTGAGTCTTTGAGCCAGGATCTTCATGTCTCATCACCCCTCATCTTTCATCCGAAGATCATCAGACTGGGTACGTACGAAGGCGAGTGGCTATATAAAGATTCTTAAGGGGTTTCCACGACTTTTATAGCATGAAGGTTACTCAAGTTATCGGTACAGAACCTGGATTTCCAGGACTCTGACCCTCATTATTCAGCCTAAGTCTAGCTAAGTTGCAATTTCTATTCTTCCTTTCCTCCTCTGTCCCTCACTTTCTCCACCTTTTGACTCGTAACTATTTTCTTTAAAATCTTCTCCGTCCCGCAGTTAAACATGAGAGGTACATTTTCTTTGTCAATTACCCTGAGCTTTCCTCATTCCCGCTAATTTTCAATGGCTTCCTCAGTATAATCAATTCACATATGCAGGAAGGAAGGAAGCGCCTCAGTCCTTAAGTAAACTAGTAAAGTTGCTACATAGATACAGCAGCTGGAGCAACATTCCCTGTCTTGAAGGATCGTCTGGAACGGTTTGAAACTTTTTATAAACTTTGGCTGGTGGGGAAGCTTGAGAAAAAATTCAATGAGCCTCTAACAAATCAACTTTGATGGACGCCCATACTTTTGAGCGGTATGAGAAATTTATGTTTTCCACACTTTTCTTCCCAACTTTCCTCCGAACCACAACTCTGGGTATTTAAGCATCAAAATTCACTTATCTTTCTGAAATTACGGACGGGGAAATTTGTGCGGAATGTAAAAATCTCTATTTGGTCATGCAAGTCGGATAATAGCGAACATTTTTTATCTCGGTCCCCTGCACTTGATGCTTTTGTGGGCCACTTCTCCTGTCCCATTTTGTAATTCAAGCAAGAGTGAAATTTCTTAGGGAATTGAAAAAAAATATTCCCCTCTTTTCCTCCTTTTACTTCTCTTCTTCTCTATCCACCCGACTCTAGATTCTTCTTCTTTTCCTTCCGTTTTTCTTTCTACTATCTTTTCCCGCACTCTTTTCTCCAGACTCCAGCAGCCCAGTATCTAAAGCAGGAGGTAGCAGTGGACCTCTTCCTTATTTTTCGGCTAGGGCTAGAGCATCCTTTCCTCGTTGGAGTCTGCGTCTATTTTAGTCTTACCCGCCTTACACTCACTGATTCGCGTCTCTATCTTTTTACTTGATCCCCTAACCCTGAGAAGAGGAGTACGAGTCCAGAAGATCTCCCATCCGTACCATTTTACAAGTCTAATATTTTTACTTTCTCCTCTCAACAAGTCTCTGTACCATAGCTAACTTGAATCCAGCCGCTCACTCCTCCAACCTAGTTAGCTATACACAGAGGATAACCAAAATACCCGCCACTTCACTTCACACAGTTCCACTCTGCTTTCACTCAGGTTTCACCTTTTATCCTACTCTTTTCTAGTTTTCCGCTACAAAAAAGCATCAAATTTACATGCATACATATTCAAATACAAACTAACTTTCTCTCATCTCTTCTCCAAAGCGGGGTAAATAGGTCCAAAGAGTAACTGGGAACCGTTGGAAAAGACACTATCCTCCAACTTTCTCCCAATTCACCTGAGCCTTGCCATTGCGAGAGCCAATTTAAACAGATCCGACACTTCCACTTTCTCCAAATGTCACACAATTCTTCGGTCTTCTCCAAACCCAACACACTCCAAACTATCATTTTTTAACATTCTAAACAAAAGCCAAGGCTGAAAACACTTTCAGTCAGTTCCTACACTTCACCTTCAAAACAGCTGCACAGATTTTCCCCCCGACCTCCTTCTTCCCTCTTCATCATGGAGTACTACAAACTCTTGAACGTTTTCTTCTTCCTGTTCTTGGCTACTACATCCGGTAAGTTTGGCTATTTTTTTCTGAAAAAACCATTTTTAACGTCTTGATCAATTTTATAAGCTTGTATTATCTACGTTTTTGCCTGCTCCAACCTTTCTAGTTCACAATTTTTTGTCTTTCCCTTTTTCGTCTATTATTGTTCTTCTTAGAGGCTGACTGAAAGTAACTTTCTCCGTAGTACTCCTTCCAGGTGGTTTTGAGTTTGGCTTTTTGCATTTCTTGCGAAGTTCCAAGCTGTATGGCTCATCCAATATAAGTAAAAGGGTGTTTGTTCTCCGTAGCGGTTTTGCACATAATGCTGCATTGAGAACATAATTTTATGTGTTAGTTAACAGTTCGCAGACTATCAGTCTTGTTTTCGCACAAATGTAGTCTATTTTTGCATCCTTCCCAGCAAGTTAGTTTGAGCAATGTCCTTGACCTCCCTTGTTCCTACTAAAAGCATTTAACTCTTGCATTCCGAGCTCATTGCAAGTCTCTCTGGTGTTACCCAAGTTATCCGCTTCTGTAAACCCTTTTGCACTTTGCTTCGTAGTCACGCTTTCAGCTATTCAGCTAAGGGCCCGGCGGATCACTCTTGATCTAGCCTCTTTCCTAGTATCTGACCCTCCACCAGGATTCATTCGTACGCTGAATATTATCAGCAGTAGTATAGTGTCCCAAATAATTTACATGCAAACAGAGCATCTTCAGCCTGTCAATTATATTGAGCCAGGTACAGCTGAACGCATATGTACAGTCGTAGGATTCAGTGACCCGTTTTCGAATCTTCCATATCTCCCAAAGGCTCCACTCGCCTCCGCTGGATTTCAATTCAATTTCTCTCTCTTCTATCTAGAATCCCAAAATCCATGCACGTTTTCCCTTTCTATCTCCGAAAGAGGTCCTTTCCCAATATATTGCTTTCACCGTGTCATTTATGTGCTAAAAATCTACGGATTTTCTCTCGAGGAATTTTCGCCCACGCATTTCTCCTAGGTCGCATTTCCGTCCAGTCTAACAATGAACGTGAATTTACGGAGACATATATTTGCCCCGGCTTTTCTATCTTTGAATCAGTAAATAAAATTCAAAGGGTCCGCCCTTCTGATACCCTTCAATCACTGCATTCCTCGACCAATCTTAAAACTAATACTATGATTCCAATCAGTAGGAAGCACTTTCTCCCCTTCCTTCTGAGATGTGCCATTATGACAGCCCTTGATACATTTGATACGCCTTGGCAATGAGAGAAAGCAGACGGAGATTGACCTTGATCGTTTCAAATCCCCCCATGTAATCGTTCAAGGGAAAATCAGTTTCGCTACTTAATTTCCGTAATTTGATTCCAGCTGAGTGGATAAAATCGTTTAGATTTCTATAGCCCCCATACACTTTAGCACAAGCCTTAACTTGGCCACACAACAGTATATAGGCTTCTTGAAAAAGAAAGAAAGCATCTTTCTCTTCTTCTTGTATTCTCTCACTTTCTCTCTCTCTCTCTGCATCTTTTCTCTGTCTCTCTGCTTTCTTTCCCAGCTTCTTTCATCTTAATGGGCTGGATGAGCTGAGAGATGAAATTCAATTAGCCGTATCCATTCATTTCCTAAACTTCTTCTTCCCTCCATCTACAGAGACCCATCCCTGGCCAGAGAACAAAAAGCTTAAGTCGTCTGTATCACAAACGCTCTGCTCCATATATCTCGTATCATATCTTTCTCTGTATCATTCCAACATCACAACGGTACAGTTCGTCAGAACATTCAATAGCCAAATCCATCCATAAGCTCCATGCAGGAGCATCCATAGGTTCACGTACAACATTTCGGTATCATCTGTTCCTTGCATCTCTCATATCTTCCTCCTTCCTTCCTTGGTTTCTCAACCAGCCCAGCTTGTCTCCAAATGTTTTCTATTTTCCATGGATGCAGCCTCAACTTTCCAAGATTCCATGGGCTTTTATTTTCCTCTCCTAGTTTCTATAGAAAATCTCACAAACAGTTGTACCAACAAAGAATTTGTTATAATTATACATTCACAATTCAATTTCTCCATCCCCCTAAAATCGATCCCTTCAATCCCAAACAATCTTATCTCCCTATCTTCTAGCCTCATGTTATCCTCTTGTCCCTCCCATCTTCCTCTTTCATTTTCGTCTCATTTTCTCCTCTCATCCGCCCCCATAGTTTCTTCTTCCATTTTACTTTAAAGCTCCACCACGGATTTTATCCCCACAAAGCGCCACGCCAGCAAATACTCATCCTTTCTCCTTTCTTGTTTGCCATAAATTTCCCTCTCGCTTCATTTATCGTAGCCAAGCAACAGGATTGCTTCAAACTTCTTCCCTGCTGTTTCTCTTTGAAATCTTTTCTCTTCATCTCGAACTAATCTCAGAGGAGCGCGCTCTAAAATGTTTTCAATCCAAGTAATTTACGGAAGGCAACTTATAACAATATTCATTGATTCACCAACCAGAGACCCCGCAATCATTTCACACCCATTAGTTCCTGACCACACAACCCAAACCATGACTTTGACCCTCCCTCCCTCAAAGGCTAGAACCCCAGCGCCCCCACGCAGTTACTTCAAATCGGGTAAAAGAAATTCTCCATTAGCTTCACAATCTCTTCCCTCGATATTTGAAATCTTCTTTCCCGCCGCGTAGCGACTACAGACAGGGTCAAGAGGGAGGGGAGATTTGGAAGACATGTGGATGAAAAATGAGCCACATATATTATTACCACAGTGAACACTTGCAGTTACCGCACGTTTTTCCTTTCGAGCCCGGGTAGTAGTATCTTGTAGATTTCCCCCAACCCGGCGAGCCATCACTGATCAGTCCCATCCCGTTTTGACTCCAGCCTGCCTGCCAAGAGGTAACAGCTTTTATCAAATTTTTTCCCTTTCTCATCCTCCTCCTTTTGCCCTATCCTCCTAACTTAGGAAATTGACGTGGCTCTATGCATAGCCAGTCCCAGTTTGGCCTAACCCTTGGTCATGTATCAAAAATTAGAGTGCATTCTTGTCCCCCTTCTTGTCGTCTCAGAGATGGACAAGGACAAGATGAGTTATGATGGTAGTTTGTCATCACATGATTTCCAAATCTTAGACCACTCTAACCAACATCACATCTACATTTATTTCCATCCACACACACACGTTCCTTCATTTTTCAACACTTTCTCCAGCTTTCCCTCAAGCTTTCCCTCCTTTTGCAGCCGTCTCCCCTCCAGCAGACATTCCTTCACCACATTCTCACCCGCACTGTTACCCGCTCCCTACTCACACGCACTCCTCTCAACAAGAATCGCCCGGTAAATAATCCCTAAAAGCCCTTCCAGGCACTCCCAACCGGAGAATAGAGTCCCGAGGAATAGCTCAGGGTGGCTCTGCAAAATCAAAGTCTGTGGAATCTCTCTCGCAGTCTTTCCTGTCTTGTAGCATCAGTCGATCAAAAACCCGGAGCAGGACCATATCCAATCCACTTAATGCATGCATCCCTTATCAAATCTCCATAAGTATCAGAGTCAATCTCAAAGGAGCCAATACCATTTAGAACGACATTCCAGCTAGCTTTCTCTCTCTCCTCTATATCTCTGGCTACTCAGAAGTCAGAAGGACTTGTATGCCAAGAGACATCACTCCCACTTTCCCTCCTTTTCTCTCTCCGTCCTCTAACGTGGGGTGCTTTAGGCACACCGAGGGAGCCCATTCTCTTTATGCAACTGACATTTGAAAGATGAACAGGAATACAGATCCCGGACGCTATTTTACCCATCCCTCCCCCCTCCTCTATCCTGTCAGACCTCGTGTTCAGGCTTATTTCTCCATCTTCTAGCACTCACTGGCAGAGCCGCTTTCCTGAATCCGAAAATTCTACCATCCTCCATACCGATTCCCAATCCTTTACCCTTGGGTCCGAGTTCCAGTTCCTATTTTGCTATAACTGCCCGCTTTCTAGATTCATTCCCTCTCGCTTATCCCGCTGGAACCCTACTCTCCTGGAAATAGTAAAATCCCTATATACATCTTTGCAGCAGGATTTGCAGGATTCCTGCCCTTTGAAAATCCTCCCTCTTGATTGACTATACTATCCGTGTTCCATCCCTGGCTTTCTCTCCACTTTTAAGCCACTAAACGTTCAGTAATGGTCTGAACATTAGACAAAAGCTGCAACGTTTTCCCAAGTCCGATCAAGCTATAGCTTCAAAATCGCCCCTTGTCCAGCTTTCTCCTGCCCATTTACCGTTTTCTCCCCCGTCTTCACGGCTATTTTAAATTCTACCCATTCCGTTGTCACGCATTATTTACTCTAAAATGACAGCATTATTTCATTTTGATTCCTTCCTGTCAGATTTATGCATATAGCTGTACCCATTGACAGTGCAGAATTGAAGCTGTATAGCAACGTTAGTACCCGCATCCATGAATCCCTCCAACATGGAGAAAACTTTGGTAAAGCTTTATACTTTCACCCTAAAATCTAAGAGCCGCGAACATGTTCCATAAAACTGCATTTTTCATCTTTCTCCCGCTTGAAGGGCTTAAAACTTTTACCACTTGCATTTCCGCTTCCTCAAAAAAATTTCCTCAATACCCGCTTTTTAGCTGGACCGAGACGAAGTCTAAGGGAAGCTTATGTAGAGCCGGTCAAATGCGAATTTATGCTTTTGGACCAGGGCCAAAAGTGTGCAAAAACTCTGGAAACCTTAAAAGGAAAAAGGTGTGAAAGTATGAGGAAATGTGAATTGAGAGGTGTATTTCACTTTCACATTCCCAAATTCCATATTTGGACCCTTTTGGCCCTGGTCCAAAAGTGAGGAGTTGCATAAAGAGGGTGATGGGTGACTATAAAACGGTGAAGGACTTTCCTCGCACTTTCACATTCACTAATTCCATATTTGCACACTTTTGGCCCTGGTCCAAAAGTGAGGAATTGCATAAAGAGGGTGATGGGTGACTATAAAACGGTGAAGGACTTTCCTCGCACTTTCACATTCCCTAATTCCATATTTGCACACTTTTGGCCCTGGTCCAAAAGTGAGGAGTTGCATAAAGAGGGTGATGGGTGACTATAAAACGGTGAAGGACTTTCCTCGCACTTTCACATTTCCTAATTCCATATTTGCACACTTTTGGCCCTGGTCCAAAAGTGAGGAGTTGCATAAAGAGGGTGATGGGTGACTATAAAACGGTGAAGGACTTTCCTCGCACTTTCACATTCCCTAATTCCATATTTGCACACTTTTGGCCCTGGTCCAAAAGTGAGGAGTTGCATAAAGAGGGTGATGGGTGACTTTAAAACGGTGAAGGACTTTCCTCGCACTTTCACATTCCCTAATTCCATATTTGCACACTTTTGGCCCTGGTCCAAAAGTGAGGAGTTGCATAAAGAGGGTGATGGGTGACTATAAAACGGTGAAGGACTTTCCTCGCACTTTCACATTCCCTAATTCCATATTTGCACACTTTTGGCCCTGGTCCAAAAGTGAGGAGTTGCATAAAGAGGGTGATGGGTGACTTTAAAACGGTGAAGGACTTTCCTCGCACTTTCACATTCCCTAATTCCATATTTGCACACTTTTGTCCCTGGTCCAAAAGTGAGGAGTTGCATAAAGAGGGTGATGGGTGACTATAAAACGGTGAAGGACTTTCCTCGCACTTTCACATTCCCTAATTCCATATTTGCACACTTTTGGCCCTGGTCCAAAAGTGAGGAGTTGCATAAAGAGGGTGATGGGTGACTTTAAAACGGTGAAGGACTTTCCTCGCACTTTCACATTCCCTAATTCCATATTTGCACACTTTTGTCCCTGGTCCAAAAGTGAGGAGTTGCATAAAGAGGGTGATGGGTGACTATAAAACGGTGAAGGACTTTCCTCGCACTTTCACATTCCCTAATTCCATATTTGCACACTTTTGGCCCTGGTCTAAAAGTGAGGAGTTGCATAAAGAGGGTGATGGGTGACTGTAAAACGGTGAAGGACTTTCCTCGCACTTTCACATTCCCTAATTCCATATTTGCATACCTAAATCCTACTACCTAAATCCATTCAAGAAATGCTGGTCATCAATCATTGCTTGAACGAATTAAATTCCACGGTGCTGAAAAATCGTGTTTTGTGTAGAGTTCAGATTGAACTTACTGTTCAGTATATGAACACTTACGACTACAACAAGGAATTCGTTCCTTACGCCAAAGCAATTATACAGGTTTGTTCCTCAAAGAACCTATGGCTGAAAATTTCTTTAGTCAATCAGCAAGCTATTCCCAATTTAACTCAAAATGTTCAACCTTGCATTCCTGATTCCAGCTTTAATATGTGCATAATGGACAGCCATTTTTCGAAAATTTGTTATTTCTTCGGTGACCCTACAATCGATATGTTTGCCTGTTGTTGTTCGAGAAAGCTAAACAGATACGGTAGTCCCTTCCCAGACCCACACGCTACATTAGTTGACGCATTCACTGGGGACTGGAAAAATGAGTTTGCTTATTTATTTCCTCCTATTTCACTCATACCTGCGGTATTACAAAAGGTAGTATTAGACAAAGCGTCTGCGATAATAGTTATCCCCTCTTGTGAAACGATGTCCTGGTTTCCAACTTTTACCACTTTACTCGTATCTCAGGTTTTAGTTTTAGGAAATTATCAACTGGAATCAAGTCCATTTTGGGATACAAGTAGTACCCGTGACTGTGTTACCTTTATTGCAGGTATGATTTCGGGTGATTAGCTTTTCATTAAGTGTAATGAACAACAAGGGATGTTAAACTATATGTATACTGCCATTTTCTGTCGTCATTTTGTACCGTAATAAATCAAAAAGCTTATCCTTAAATGAGCAATGGCAAAAGCGCGACAGTAATCTCAGCTACCCATACTCGGTCCAGCTAGTTAGTTACAGAAGTGGCTTCGCCTAATTTTTCAATGTTTTCCTCAAAAGAAGATTCTGTTTTCTCGTAATTTAATTACAACTTACTTGCGTAAGCACCTAAGTTTCCATTTCTTTTTACACGCTTTCCCTTATGCCATCGCCTCTTCCGCAACTCAAGCTCAACTCCCCACGCGTGTTTAACTCAAGCTGAAACCAATTCAAGCGGATAATATGTCTAAGAGCCTCTCGTCCCCGCCTTTGAAAAACTTTATAACGTCTTTCCTTATCCATCCTCCTTTGCAACTCCCTTATTTCACGTAAGGCAGTAGCGTCGCAACCATAAGACCAAAAAAAGGACACTGACACTGGGAAGCAGGATAACGGCAAGTTAACTTCCTTGGCACTTTCTCCATTTTCTCCAATTTTCTAGCCCTGTCCACCCCGCTTAGCTACTGCTACCGCTACCTTGCGAATCAAGTGCTTTTCCAGCATTACTTTCACTGGATCCAAGGAGAGAAAGTCCCTGTGATTGCACCATCCAATTTCGAAAACGTTACATACGCTCTGTACTTTACCTACCTACCCAGCTTCAACCTCCACCTTGTGACAGTTAGGGAGTTTAGGACTTTTGCCTTGAAACGAAGATGAAACTAGCATGAATATTTCATTTTTCCCTGCACCCCTCACTACATGCTCTGCTTCTGACACTACGAGTTGCCCTCTCTTACAGGTAGCGATGGTTTGAAGAACGTACGTATTTCCCAGCCACAGGATTTTTTACGCTACGGAGAGGACGCCCAGCTGACATGCGACTACGACTTGGAGAAAGTCTCCCTCTATGCCATCAAATGGTATCGGAACAACCAAGAATTTTATAGATTTGTCCCAAAGGAAGTACCGCCTCAGCAATCCTTCCCCAATCAGCACATCAACGTCAGTGTAAGTATTTCCCCTCTTTTTCCTCCTCTTTTGTCTCTTATTTCTACATTCTGCTTCTCTTTTATGTATACTTTCACTCCAAACATTTCTCGCCGTCCCCTACATCAAATATCCCGCAAACGAACGCCCCCTCCGTATCCCACTCTTTCACGTCTTTTATAGTTTCTTTTCCAAAAAAGAAAACTATTTTACAGCTTGTCCCAATTCTCAAGAAGCACTCAATACGGGAAAATAAACCGCAACTAACTCTCTTTTCTCTCAAAAGTTTCAAGCTTCGAGTACTACCCAGCTCAACTTGTACTCCTCCCAAAGAAACCCTAACTTCCGTCCAGGGTAAATAATAAAACCTCCAAGATTTTACAATTTTAGCAAACACTTTCATTAAACAAAGTGCATTTGTCCCTTGTAGTCATGAGACTCCCAACATCTTTTCTGCAGTCATTACACAATAAAGCTGCTGCTACGAATTCCTTAATTTGCAGTGTCCCTTGTTTTCTTCCTGGTGAAAGCTACTTTCTCTAGTTTGTCTTCTGCACACAGTTGACATATACTCCTTTAAATATTTTGGACAGCAAAAGCACTACTTGTACATTCACCAGTAATGCAGAACCTAAGGCTCTTTTCCTTTTAGCTTAGACTTAACACCCAGTAAAAAGTTTTTCACCGAAAGCTTCGCCTTACTTGAATAGCGGGGGGGGGAGAGAAAGTCCTAATTTTTGGATGTTACTCCATTCCAACTCCATGTTTTCTAGGTCGTTGGTGAAAGTAGAGTTCCATTTAAGCGTATATAGTGCTTAATTCCGAAGCTAATTTAAGTCAGGATTGATAGGTGTTGGAAGCCATTAACTAGATAATGTGGTAAGATAAAAATCATTTCCTCTTTAACATTGTATTTAATGGGATGATAAAATCCCATAAAACTTGCTCTTCCACAACAGTAAAATTAAATCTTCAAAACTCCCTTCATATTCCCTCTTTTCCACATCCTTTTCTACAACGCATACGGCCATTCAGACTGTCTCCTCCGGCCCGAGCCCAGCTACTCTTTTGCAGTGTATATATAATATGTATATGCTTTCCCTAACTCCCATTACGCTCAAATGCCCACATCCTTCTTCCTTGTTGGAACGGCTGGTGAAAGGGATGAAAGTACTACTGAGATGAGATTCTTTTCTGGCGCTTATTACATTTGCGGTATATCTAACGTTCTTGTAAACCTTATTGATGTTTGTTGACTTTCACTTACATTTTTCTAGACAATCAACTCCAATGATCGCTCAGTTTACGTACATAACGTCAGTTTCGATTTTACTGGAAAATTCAAGTGCGTTGTCACTGCCGAGACTAATTTCCAAACTTTCCAAGACTCCCGAGACATGATTGTAGTTGGTAAAAAGAATTTATTTCCAATCCAAGAATCTGTACAGTCCTTACATTCTGCCTTTTCACAGTCCCACGCATTTAAATAAATACATGGCAGACAGTGTAGTAACCTATATAGTGAATTCTTTATATTTTTCAGCAATAGGCCACACGCCGCCAGTATTACAGAAAGATCGGGAAACATACCTTATTGGAGATGAAGGCACGCTGGAATGTTCCTTGGAGAAAGTATCTTCGTTGGTGAAAGTTTTCTGGTTCGTGAACGAACACCTTGAAAATAGGAGCGATGTCGTAGCAGTATCGAAAATACAATTGAATCCCTCCCATCCTCATTTTTACAAAATTCTTTCTAAATTTTCCTTTAATGTCTCATCTTTTCTTCCTTTTAAAATAAGATGTGAAATGCAATTAGGTCAAATATATGCTCAGTCTACTTCAGTTATTATTCAGCCTGTTGCAAGACCGGCAACAACTACATCTACAACATCCCCTCAGTCTATTCTTTTCCCCTCATCACCAACCCCACCCCAACAATTCCCACATCTGATAGAATCCTCCAACTCAAAATTCAATTCAACAGTAACACTCAACAAAAAGTATTTTCAAGGTAAGCTATATTAGCTAAAATGCGGAATACTTTCTATTTTCAACTTTCTCCTGAAATGCATACCCTTTATCAGCCGTATTATGCATCACTCTTCGTGGCTACGGAGAAAAAAGGAGCAAATTGTTAGATTCTTTGTAAGGAGTAAAACTGTTTTTACATCCCTTCGCAGAGCTTCAATCTTCGCCGAGCTCAACTTCAGCAAGGTCATTCTCAGAGTTTCTTTTCTCCAATTTTCTCTTCACTTTCACTACATTCTTTACCTGGCCAACTCCCTGGAGAAATTGCCTTTAAGATGTGAGAATCAAAAGGATTTTGCTCTGTCTCCAGAATATTTTTACTCAAAAATTTATTACCTATTCGCAAATTGTTAACGTCAGAATGCGAAATGCTAAAACCGGAACTCGGGGACCTTGTACAGGTCAAAAGGATGATTCGCACATCACTACTTTCACCGTGCAGCCGAGTAAGTCCTACTGGCCCTGGCCCTACTCTCATTCTTATTGATCTCCTTGCAAAACCTGTCATAACTCATAAGCCTCATAGTTCCTGAAATCTCAACTTTCTCCAACCAAAAACTCTTTATAAGTTATGCGTAATTGCGGCTCGAGGAGTTCTCTTAAAATATCTTGTTAATGATGCAAACTTTTTCGTAGAACAATTTTCTCTTTTTTCAATTACCGTCATATATGTACATAGTTTACGAATGTATGCGCTCCTATGACCATTTCTGTAACTTGTGCAAAAATAAACTTTTCCAACTTTCATCTTCTTCATCAAAAATCTTTGCTCACTACCGTAACGACCGTCTTGGTTATCAAATACTTCCAACTCCTTCTTAACATGCAATTCTACTTTTGTCCTTCGCATTTTCAGTTCGAAAGCTTCCGTGGCCTCAAAAAAGCTCACAATGCCCTATTAACCTAATTTAAGCGCAGTTCTTTACTGGATAACGTTAGTTTACATTTTCTAGCCTTGTATTTTTACTCTTCTTCACCACACGTTTTGTCCTTCCTTTCTACACTACCTTTTTCCTGTTGAAACTAACGTGTACCTATTCTAAATTCTACGCAAACAAGCCTGGTATTCTTCTGAATATTACATGTGTTATGTAAACCTCGCCTTGGTGTGCATGGGATCATGGGATCTAGCATTATGCATGTGTTTATCACAGTTACCAGCTGTCTTGCAGTACTCAATAAAACGGAGTGAAAACCTAAACAGTATTTTTTCACTTCTTCAAAAACCATAGGAATAAGATGAACCAATGACCCGGTGAAATTATATGGGAATGTACTGGCATTTCTATTGGATTTTATCTTAATTGCGATCTTAAACACTCATTTAGTACGCATTCAATCCTCAAACATCAATTCCATGCATGAGGATTATTGGGGCATAGTTCAAACTAAAAACCTCGATATTTTTTGCAAACCAAAATGTTAAACTATAAATTTTACAAAGCTCATAGCCATCCATAATCCATACAACATTCCCCAACTCAAGCTGTGTAAATATTAAATGCACGAACTCTTATGAAATAAGCTAGCAGTGAATTCAACTACACAATAATCCATAGTATAAATAGCCACATGGGCCATCAATTTTCAGCATCCCGCCGGAACCAGGAACGAGGTTATAATTTGTCTGGAACAAGTTTCTCCCATTACAACACATTAATTCCCTATTCCCAAGTGCCATTATTGACCATGAGGATATATTTGATTTTTCGTAGTCTAGTTCCCTAGTTCAGTAGCGCTATATGTGTATTGTGTATCTCTGCTATCCAAACTCCTCCGTGACACTTGACACCGGAATGAATTAGAGACGGAGACAGATTTCACTCTAATTTCCTTCTGATTCTCTCCATTCTCTGTCTTCTGTTCTTCTCATCCCTTCCTCTTTCCCACTTCTATTGACACCGGGACAGCTTCATCATTCTGGATTCATCCACAGTTCCATATCCTCCTCCTCTCTTCATCTCTTCTCCCTCCGGATTCAATCTTCCTATCTGTATTTGCTTAGGAGTCACTGGACTGAAATCTGTCTGTTTCCAGAAAAGGGAACACACTTTCACCGCTTTCACTCACCAACGAGCCAGAAGGGCTTTGCCTCCGAATTTGTACAGGCCCTACTCCCGTTACTGATACGAACGAAGGACATGCTACTGTGACGCATTATTAAATGTTCTTTCTCCCAACTTTCACTACATTTTCCCTAAAGCTTCCGGTAGTCACTTTTTGGATACTTGTATTCTGAAAAGCTATAGCTGCGGGCAGTTACGTTTGTTTGGATACCTTTCAAAAGATAGTTCTAGCTCATAAGGCCCGGGCGCAAACTTTACGCAGAATCTTGAATTTGCAGTTATTCCTGAGGTGCTCCATTTGTTGTGAATGTTATTTGCATTAGCTGAATAATCCACCATCCACGTATACCATTCCTCGGTCATCCTATCTCATACTTTATTCTGATAGAAGTATTTCTCCAAACCAGGGTTGGCATGGACAAAACAAAAGTGGACGAAACTAATGGTTAAAACCGTCCGAAAGACGGACAAAATGAGTTTCGGACGGACAATTTAAAAATAACACGCCATCTATTGGTAAACTATAAATGATGCTGTCATTGAAAGTTGAATGTTTCTCAGTTTCTTCTTTCCTGTTTTTAGATTTTGGTGTTAAATAGTACCAGTTTCATTATAATTTCCCCTAAACCTTTACAAATATTTTAAATATATACATATATTTAATATTCGGTACCGAAACCTTTTCTGCAGAAAACTGTAAAACGTAAAACATAGTTCTGATGCTAATTAAACATCTTTTCACTAAATTAATCAGTCAAAACGAGGCTAATAAGATTAAATACTAACACAAATCCTAGATAAGTTTCAGTATAGGAATAGTTTTGTCCATTCTATCCGTTTTGTCCATTTTTTCCACTTATGTCCATTGGACGGACGAAACCAAAAAGGACGGACAAAATGCCAACCCTGCTCCAAACTTCGTAACACACCCCTTTTAGAGCTGTGATTATCAATGTATCCGAATTTCGCCGGCAAGAGAAAGAATTCGCAAACATCCGTTCACCGCGAGGAATTGTTTAGTAATCTATATATTTCTTCAGCTTCTGCAATCGTTGGCAAATTTTACCCTTCAAAAAGAACTTGTCTAGCTGCTGAGCTTTCTAAAACATATATTTCGGCCCAACTATCTCAGGTTTAACCGGAGGAGAAAGTAAGGAACGAAAGTGCAACATCTGCTCAAAGTAAAACTTTTTCGTACCACATATTGTCTCACGTTCACTCACTCAAGTAACGTTGCCCTACTGTCTGGGCTGACATTCCCTGCCGGGTTCTATCCAAATGCTTGATACTATACTGCACAATTTATAGATCCGGAACCCGCCTGTCCATGCCACACTTCCTTCAACTTTCACCTCAATAGTTCTCGGCATCTGCCCCCCCCCTTCTTTGCTTCAAAGACTTTCACTCATCCCTCCCACTTTGGAATTCTAGAATATTAGCCAGTGAAATTGAAACTTGTACACCTTAAACATCATGTTTCTGTTTCATCCTATTCGCAAAGGTCTGTAACCCATTTTCTGTAGAACTCATTGTTTTGCAAATTTTCCAATTTTCCTGGAATCCTTGAACACATTGGTATTACGAATTCTTTTTGGCCCTTGCCATTTGCCAATCATACACTATTCTACAGTTTCTATTGCAGTTTCACAACTTGGACCTCTAAAAATGGAATGCATTGTCAATTGAATAGATTCTGTGCATGATTTTCTGAAATAGATTTTTCAACTTGTTATTGTTCCTAAGCGTTTATATCCATTTCATTGCATTAGTAATTTCCTAACCACGGAAGTCATCTATAACGCTTTCCCTAAATCTCCAGTTTATGGGAAAAGATGGGTAGAAGTGCACACAGTCTGAAGTCACGTAATTCAAAGAACTAACAATCCACCCAATCAAGATTGCATCACTTCACCTTTTTTTGCCAAGGCACTATGGTAGCTCCAAGCTTTCTCTTACCGTCAAACGTTATTTTTACTTCAAACCCTGTATGCTCAACACTTTTCCGTCACTTTCTTTGAGATTGTATTTACATGGACATACTCATCATACTGTTTCCTCTTGAGCTGTTCTGTTTCAGAAATTAGGTAGTTTTATTTTGTCTCCTTCCACCTTAAATCCCGTACAGCCAAGCTTTTATCTTTCACTGTTTATTAACTTTCTCCATCTGGTTTCTGCTTAACACTGCTACGATTCCTACGTAAAGGTTCATTAATTTTTAAAAAAAATCCCCCAACTGACTTTCATAGAAGAGCGCAGTAGCTTATCCATACCATCGAATGACAATTTGTGAATTGCATTAACCTTATTTCCCAAGAATTGTGTCTTCGTAAATCAACGAATAACTCCTCTTTGCCAGTACAATCCGATCTCTTTGCCCGCATAACTCACACGTATCAAAATTATATGCTCGTGCGATCTGCCTGTTAGCAAATTAGCTGCATCACTAATGTCGCAAGCAGCGGAATTCAAGTCTTCAGTATTATTATTGCATTGTAACTTGGTTATAGAAAGAATATCAAAGCAAATTCTTGAGATTATATCGTAGATCTTACAGTAAGCTTCAGCGAACAAAGCAATGGCCCCCGCATAACCTTCAACCTATTGTTCCAACTATGAACTACTTGTATGTACATCCAAAGCATGTGTTCTTCCTCGTCATCTGGCCTTATTACGGAAGTCGCCCACACGAAACCTCCTAACCTTCAGAAACATCTGCTCTACAAGATACAATACTACCACTGTGCCACTTACGGTTGGAGTCTCTCAACCAGTTGACATGGAAACGAAAATTGATCTATGTGTTGTTTCCATCTCTTTTTGCTTTTCACACATCACTCGGATCTCTTAGATATTCCCAGGTTGTTCTTGATATTTGTTTTTCATCAACCATTTCGCTAACTATTTTGCTGTGAAAGAAACAAGTGGAGGCGATTTGCTATTAATAATTATTAATAACTTAATTTTTAATTTAACTTAATTAGAATAACTTATTTTCCCGTTATATACGTCACGTTTCTGCCAACCAAAGGCCTCATTAGGTCTCCTCCCGTGTTGGATTTATTATTGATATAGCTGAATTTGAGGTCGTGTTTCTTTCATGCCTGAAAGTACGATTAAGTTGATCAATCAAAGCAATGGCTAAAAACAATCAAATCAAAAAATTCGCTCCAAGCCCACCTATGGTTAATCAAGTAGTATCCTTGCGTCAAAATCTGGAAAGTGAACGTTTACCCGCAGATTTCGCAAAGTCTGCAGAGTTTAATCATATTTTTGTCAGGACTGCCATACAAGTGGATCGTAAGACTTTATTTTAAATATCTACAAATACTGTCAAACCAAAGCCTGTTTTCCATGTGCATTTGACGGATGCCTTATATCAGGATTTCTAAAATATTTCAGCGGACAGCGACTTATTTATGCGAATGGCTCAGCGAGCATACCGTGAACACGAGCAAAGTCTAGTCCCGTGTAAACGATGCGGAAGGTCATTTTTCCCTCACCGGATTGAGGCTCATGAGAGGTCGTGTGCTGCTGCTAGGAAAATTTCGCAGAATTTTTCAACAAAATCAGGTACGAAGCAACTGAAGCCGTGTATTAGTTCCAGGAGCCAGCCTGCTTCTTCAGCCCAAAAACGATTATAAAGCTATCTCCTCTCCTGTAACTTCTGAGATACCTTTTGCTCTCGCATGACATTAGTCGTTATGAGCAGGATATGGCGAAGATCATTTGGATAGCCACATAGCCATCGTAATAACAGAACAACGGGTTTTTCCACCCGTACAGCTCTGATTTTTTTTCAATGTATTACATATACACTGGAATTCAAAATTTCAGATCCATTTATTGCGTAATGGCGGAGATTATTTACTCCTTCAAAAAGTCATTTTTGTGAGGCGCTAATGGAGTTCATTCTGGCTAAATGTATTCCGTAGGATTAAAATGTTACATAGGCTGTCATAAGGACGAGATGGGTGATTTGGAGCTGATCTTACTTTGCCTTATCTCCAGCTCCCATTTAGTCAATTCATCAGTTTAGCTCCAATCCTTGGACAAAATTAATTCTTTAATTTAAACGACATGACGCAGTTCTGAAGCAGTCTTTCCAAATACCATATATGGTCCTACACGTCAAGTTTTTCCGGAACCTTTTCAACTCAAATGTAATTTTAATTGCCTTTACCTAAATGTTTCTGTTTTTTGTCAAGAACACAGGTATCTTGTCGGGCCGTAGTGGCCAAATGGGAACTGAGGTAGCCCCCTTCCGTTAAATCCGATTCCCAAACCAAAGAGCATAAGATAAAGACAAGAAAGAACAGTAATTACCATACCGTACTTTAATTGGCATTTATTTAAAGACCCTCGTTAGTGTGTTAATGTAATAGTGTAGGATGACATATTGGTAAGACACAATATGTATATGGCAAGACAATACACTGTTGGTGATGAATTTCAAGTTTTCTATTTTTAAAAATGCCTACAGTGTCAACACACGGAGCTAAGTAGGAGTTACCACGAGCGTTATGGCCTCAAACTTTTGATACTATAAATATAAGCGATAGTTAGTCTAAGCAAAGTCCACCGGCTACGCCAGCTTCGGACAGTTTCATATTGACACACACATCTTTTCAATATAATAATGCAATAGTTTTGCATGTACGGAGACTACTTGCTAAATCCAATGTTCTGAAAGAGTTCATGGTAGCGTACAAAATCAAATGTTATGTGATTGAAACATTATAAAAATGTGTGCAATACGTATGAGAAATAAAAACTTATACTTGAAATCCAATATGTCGTAGTATTATTTGTATTCTTACATTATTGCAGGTTCAAAATCATACGCCTCAATCCTGCCATCCTTTAGAAACTAATTTGCTGCTAATTTGAAAATTTCCAGAAAATCATTAGATTCTTCCAATAGTTACCATCTTCATAAAATTCCGCTCATTTTCAGCTACAGCACTCCTATATTTGTCCAGAAAGTCCAGGAGATTTCTCCAAGGGAAAATTATCCCTAGGAGCTCTTCCCGCACGACAGCGCCCATCTATGTCCATTCTTGCAAGCGTAACGTACAATCGTTAATAATCATAGAGTATATGCTACCTATGAGTATCCATGTATCTTCCGAGTACGCCTATTACTCTCAACATTAACTCACTCGAAAGTCAGTACTCTTGGACCAGCTTCACTGCATTTACGCTGCACTCAACAAATAATAAAGGCACTTTCCCTTGGCCTAGCCCAAAAAATCTTCCTGTTGTCATATCTCATGCATGCAGTCTGCATCACGGAAAACCAACAGCAGTCACTCCTAAGTACATCCAACTTTCAGTTTAAGTGTCATTATCATTTTCAGAAATGGTAAGTTCATTCTGTTACTTTTAAGATTCTTTTTCCCTTGCTACAAATTCTTTTGGTTTTCAAGCCATTGACTACCATCTCAATTAGGTACGCTTAATTTAAACAAGCGAGGAAAATTTTCTGTTACGACCAATTTACCTGTACCTTGTCATATTCACAAAAAAGTAACTTGCGTTAATGGAAGCCAACGTCGTACCACATGTGGAGCACCTGTCTAACCCATTCCAAAGTATTTAGATTTGCATACAGTTCATATTCATGAATGAATTCTATTCTTACTTATTTAATTCCGTACTCGAGCCTTTTTACAGTGACTTCGGTAGTTTTCCTACATCCCAACTCAACTTCTTCAATTCCGTAATGCTTTCATAGCTTAACTTGTAGCTAGAATACGCGACTAATTATAGCCTTACTTGTTCCTCCCATACTTTTAGTCATCACCAACCCTTCATGGTTTCTTATGGTAATGAGAAACTTCCGTATTAATTACACTTGAAAGATAATCAGCTCTAGTCTTCATATATCGTCTTTTCAAATTCGCTAAAACTTGCTTGCGTCCAAGCTCAAACTCATACGTAGATACTCCGTGTCCCATTACTCATTTCGCCTTGTGAGCCACCATTATGATATTTAAAATCGTCTTATTTTAGCTAACCCTAACTGGTACATTCTTGCTTCAGTTGGATTCAGTTCATTGAAACCTGTATTAATTTGCCAATATACACGTGAACACGAACCAACGCATATTCTACAACAATCCTTTTGTTTCCTAGAGCTCCAAAATCTGTGCGTCGGGAGAAAGAGGCTTCTAAGAGACTGGCTTGGAGAGCAACCTGTTGAATACACGGTTCGGATCGAACTTCTTCCCGGTTCGACACATCCGTTTCTCCTAAAGTTTTTTTCCGAGTTAGGGGCGACTCGACTGTACCGACCAGGATGCCATCTCACATATTAACTCAAAGATAGCATTTACAACTCGTAACGACTTTCCGGTTCCTCCCTTTCTTTCCGCCATACAAATGGAGAGAATAACCGACTTGTTTTCACGATGTCTACCAGTGTCAACTTCTTCGAATCTAGCAAGTGTCCTAAGAAATCCCAATCTTCAACGGAATTCAAGGGTACATCCCACGGGCGGGACACCTCAAGTGATTCGCGTTCATCGAACAGATGGACATGCTGCTGCATCTGAAACTGAGGGTCCTAACAGGACTTCATCAGCTTCGAACGGAGAAGTAAACGTGCATTTTGTTAACGAGGATGGTCGACAGCAGGAACAAGTAACTTTTGAAGATGCAACCTCTACTGGCCAGAGGGCTATAATTTGTGATCAACCAATTGCTGATGCAAGCCAAGACGACGATTCATCTGAATCAGGATCTTTTGCACCTATAAAACGCCGAAAACTTTCATCATTCCATGGACCACCCACTACAAGCACCAACAATAACAACAACCATTATTTAACTACGGTGTTCATTGAGACTGGGAAACGGAAGCAATTACGAGTAGTCCATTTAAGGTCTAAAGTAGACCCAGGAAGTGAGCAAGATAGATGCGCAAGCAGTGGTTCAGAACTTGATGAGGAAGACGAGTATTGGTTTTCCAAGTGGAGTCAGAAAAAGAGATTAAAGAAGATCGACAAGCCTGCGACGCAAGCTAGTGAAGTTCGAAATATTCGATTTGAGCCCCAGGAATCTCCACTCAACCGATTTCTTGAATTGACGGCATCCAATCCAATGCCTGTTCTAGTTGAGCAGGAGCCTAATTTAACTTCAGATGCTGGAATCGAAACAGATGCAGTAGACTTTGATGACCAAGATAATATTTCAGAAGTGGTACCAACTATTAAAAGCGATCCAGAAAATCCTGCATTAGAGACCCATAATAGGCATGTTCTCACTTATACTGAAGGTATTACAAATTTGGGTTTCCAAATGGACGATGAACCGGACTCTAAAGAATCTCCTCAACTCTCATCTGAACCCCCTGGCACTGAATCTCCGAATGAATCTGAAACTGCGTTCGACAACTCATGTTTAGCAACCCAAGAACCAGTTCAACAGCACTCTCCTGTACAAGAACCACCGATGTTGAATCTAGTTAACGATCTAAATGGTTTCAAAGAAACAAGACACTGTCAAAACAATAATTTAGGACCGGTGAAACCTCTACTCTTCTTCATACACAGTATATCAGGATCTAGTGATACTTGGAAAGCTCAATTAGATTATTTTCATAATTTAGGATATGAAATAGTTGCAATAGATTTGTTAGGCCACGGATTAAGTGGTACACCTCCTCAAACAAGACTTTACCATTTCGAATCCCTTGTACAAGACGTCATTACAGTATTTGATCACTTTGTTCAAGAAGAATCTCGACAAGTTGTCCTAATAGCTCACGGATACGGGTAAGTCCAAATTCCTTGCTTAACGAATAAAGATGCAGATAAAATCCTTAAACAAAAGTTTATATCGAATTCATACAATTTATGTCGCAGCGGCTGCTTGGCTTCGGTTCTTGCCCGAGTCCGTCCAAAAAGTGTATCTATCCTGGTATCGATCGCTGGAGGAGGTCCAACACCAATGGTTTCTAATTACTGGTGCAGCAAGTCCTGGTTTCCTTGCACTACCTTTTTCTCGTGAGTTTTTAAATGCTTCTAAATCATGGATGTTACGAACATAAGAATGCTAGACTAATCATTCCAATAATTATTATTAATCTAGGCGTAAGAAGAAAGGCCGTTTCGACAATCCTGATCTTAAGCACGTGATACCTAAATATGTATTAGACAATTTCATCCACGGCCAAATATGGTTAGATGGTGATCCAGCATTTCACCGAAGAATTACAATTCCTACTTTGTTGATATACGGAATGAAAGATCCAGTCGTTCATCTCGTTGAAGTTTGCGAAATGGAGAGAACAATGCCTCGAGCTTATCTTGAACTTATACCTACCGCTGGCCATATGGTCATGTGGGATGAACCTAAGAAACTTAATCGCATGATTCGTAAGTTCATCCAAGCACAATGGTCTTGATTTGTTTCGTAACCACCTTGATCTTTTGAAGCCTTTGACTGTAACTGTTATATTTAAGTTATTTTAGAATGAGAACCGGCAGCTCCTCAAATTGCAGATTAGATAAGATCATCCTACGAAGGAGAAAAGCTTTTAGACCTCTGCACGCAATAGCATTTATGAATGAGACTAAGTTAAAACCAGAAAATCAGATATGGTATATAGCAAGTGAGAATCCAGAAATGTGCTGATGTTCACATATAAAAATAAATAATTTTATTAAAAACAATCCAACCTGGTACTTCGAACTCAACTGCTTATCTTCGGTACCGATATCTTTTGAAGTGGAACCATAGTTGAAAAATATTGTTATGAAACTGACATCTAAATCCCCGTTTGTAAGAGTACTCCCATTCTCGGTTCACTATTTTGAATGCAATGTCTTCATATGGAGGTCCAGCGTGAAATCGAAGAATCGCAAAATCGGGGTTATCCGCACAAGAAGTCTAAAAACCAAAACAATTGAAGTAACTTTCAATAGGTATCCCTGAAGGTGAACCTTGACATGAAACAGATTACTGAACTAAACAACAACTTACGAGGTGATATTCTGGCGTATTATTCTTGTCGATAAGATCCGGGTAAAAGATGTTAAACTTGTACCCCTGCACGATTTTTGGAGGTGGATTGTCCATGTCATAATGCGTCTGGTTGTATTTGTTCCACTCAAAGCCTGTGTGTACTCTGTTGAAATACCTTGGTTTCCTTGGGCGATACTTGTCCGACCACAAATATACTTGATCAACGTTCGACTCGACCGAAAATATGGCCTCATCCTTGTCCATCCCTTTTTTGGCTTCCAACTGCAGCGCCTTTTCTTCTGCTGTCCATACATTCTCAACTTTCTGCCCTACATGAAGTACTTGAGCACGAGCTAGTACTAGACGGGCATTGTCCTCTTCTTCCCCAATTACGAATATTCCTGGTTCTATGTCATCTTGGCTAATTAGTTTGGGGCTAAAACTGCCAGACTCATAACGTACAATGGCTTCGCCTATGACATTATCCATATCCTCTTCTTCGCCTTCGTCAGCAGAGATGGACGATTTTGCAGTTGCTACTGATTCTCGTGTCGACTCGTCCACATCTATCGGAGCTGCAACTGCTGTAGAAGTTGATGGTATTTCTTCATGTTCCTCTTTTTCGTCGATCTCGTCAACTTCAACACCTTGCTCTGCCTTTAGAAGAGCTAATTTGTTCTTCAAATTTTCTTGATGCCTGTCGCGTAGTTGCGCTCGAGCAATGTGGGCTTTTAACTGAGAAAGCAAAGATTCCCAGTAACTGATATCCACCCCGGATGATGATCCATCCAATTTACTTTGAATTTGAGCTTTGAGCTGCTGTAACTGTTCGGCAGATTTTCCCTTAAAAATCGCCGATACTTCGTCCGCTACAGCAGGGTTGATGCCTTCTCGACGTTCCATGACCACCCTATATTCTGCATCAACTTCCAGCTTTCGCAATTTGCGAAGTTCGTCCTCTACGATTACAGTGATGTCGGCCCAATAACTCAAATTCTTTCCCTTCTCGAGCTCCTTATAAACCTGGAAGATCATAAAACGTCTAATCAGATATCACAATTTCAGACTCGTTATTGTAACATCGGTTTTTTCATTAACAGAGCGGATATAGTATGCAGGGATCGTGTAATAGTCGGCTAGCTTTGATGCTATCAGCGATTCAAGAAGATCTAAAGAAATAATTATAGGGTATTGCTAATAAACGAATGTTAGGTATGGTAGTTACTTTCTCAACATCACTGTTTTCTATTGAATCTATTGCAAACGTGTAAGTGTTAACGGCGAGCATGAAAGTCATTATAAACAGAAGAATACAATCAACAAGTTTATGTACAAGCAACCCGGTATTTGATGGCGGTGTAACTTATAACAGTTTGCTCTCGTTAATGCCGTAATTCTGTGTTTTCAGGAAATGGCCTATACTTACTACAGGGAGTTCTAACTCTAACAACGTCATTTTTATAAAGTTGAATTATATGCGGAGTTTCTGCGGTTCCTATTCCCATGCTCTCGATGCTTTAAGTACTATAACAACGGTGGGTGTTATTTTCAGACAAGAAATAAGATCCTTTAACCTTTTTAGAATGATAGCTATCCTTAAAGTTTACAGTCCAAGGAAGCATATCATCCATCCATCAGATAATATTAGGTTGTAATTCCCTACCGACTTTCTCACACATTTTTCGCCGTCTCAACTATGATATAATTATTAAGGAAGGGAATTATGCATTATGTGTATATACGTAATATTCATGCGAAACCATTTTTAAATGTTGTACTGTAAAGAAAGTTTGCTTTACCTTGATATCTTCAATTAAATCTTCAAGATCAGTAACTGTGAGACCATTTAGGTAGGTGTACGGCTCGTGCATTTCAATTGCATTCACTTCCTCTTCTGCACTAATATATTGAGCCAGCAAGTCAATGGGCTTTGCCCGTCCATCCTTAATCCTGATTTTCGATCGTAGTCTAGCCTGTTCCAAATGAAAAAGGTCCTCTTGATTTCCCCATTCTTTGAATTGTGCAGCCTCCTTCTGCCGCTGTAACAAAGCTTCTTCTTCTTCGCGTGCTTGCCTTTCAAGTTCTCGCTCCATCCTTCTCTTTTTCACCTACAATCAATGGTAATGAGACATCGTTAGGTTTGATCATTTCCTCAGTTCTATTTCAAAAATACAAATTCACCCTAAAAGATGAATCGCGACACTTCCACAATCATCATTACTTACTTTTTCCAGCTCTCTCTTACTTTCTTCTTGTTTCAGTCGGTTAATTCTTTCCACTTCTTCTCGGCTAACATCCTGAAGGCCATCTTTCTCGAGTTTTTTCTTCCAAACAAATGTATCTAACAAATTGCTATCACCAAACGGATTATCAGTATTGGTGTAATGTAGATATTCATTATCCCATCCCATTTTTTCTTTCCGACTTCGTTCCTTTTCCTGCTTCTTCTTCAACCGGCGGATTCGCTTTTCTTCCGGAGTTTCCATTGCTTTCAACCGCTCCTTCCGTAACCTTCTTTGTTCCAATTGTTTTATTCGATCTTGTTCCAGTCGCACCATAAGTTCAGTAGAGCTAGCAGAGGAAGACGAAGAGGTTGAACTCGATGAAGAAGATCTGCTTTTCTTGCTCTTCTTTTTCTTGGATTTTTTGTCCCGCTTCTTTTTTCTCGACTCAGATCTTGCAGGGGAACGTGATTTCGACGAAACCTTTTTGCTTGAATGAGAGACATGTCGGGGTTCAGGACTATGATGTCGTCTGCTACCTCCTTCGCTTGAACGTTTTCGGTCCTCTACATCAACATTACCTCGATGCTTTTCTGCTGGACCCGGAGAGCGTGACCTCCGTAACCTGTCTCGGCCCCGTACATCAGACCGCTCCTGGCGACGTGGTGATCTTGATCTTTGTCGCCGTCTGTAATCACCCCCCATAGCACCTAGCCCAAGTCGCTTCCTCTAATTTTATGATTCCTGCGTGGAAAAACAGAATGAAAGTTCTTGACTCAATATATGCATGCGTAGTGGTTTACAATTAATATTTCTGTAACTAGCAAAAATATTTCAAAAATTACCTGTGAACTAATTACCGAAGGTACACCGCCGAACATAGGAACAGATAAGATTATGGTAAATAATTAAATTTTACACACCACACAATTTGGCACACCTTAGAACGCCCTCCAAAACCGAGAAAAAGTTAAAATTCAAAGTATACTCAGCAAAATACTTTACAATCCAGTTAAAAAAATAGAACTTACTTCATTCACATCAAATTCTTTTCACATCCACGTAATCGACGGGGTTCTCATAAATTCGCATCGTACGCGCGTCGAAAGACGTTGCCGGACTTAAAGTTTAGCGCTCTGAAAGCTCTATGCTATAACCATTGAGTGCGATACGCTATTCGAGCTCTCCCCTTCCGTTTAAAGTCATTCATTCGCACTTGACAAGAGTATATATATATACTTGGGCCTCCCCGCAGAATTTTAATTCTAATTAGGGCGTAATAAATACCCTATATTAAGGGTTAAATTATGATCAACCATAGCCATACATTCCAATAAATCTAAATTCTAAATGTACAAGTTACAGCCTGAGCTTTTTGTGCGAAGGTTGTAGGGATAGTACAGAAAGTGTCATATAGATCTCACACACAACTCACAAGTCTGTTAACGGTTTCAGCTGTAAACCTTTTCGCAAAATGACAAACCAAATTGTTGCGGAGTGGATTTCCGACTGGAAAAATTTGGATTTGGGAAGAGCAAATGAGTTTGCGGATTCTGCTAGTGCTAATGAAGATATTTTTCAAGCCGTCACGCATGTACTTGAAGAAAGTGACAGATTTAGAGCTGTATGAGTATTTTTTGCTTAATCTTAATGTAGCCACGTTTTTGCATTGTAATTAAATAGTATCTGGACCTGTATTATTACAGTTACCTTACTGATTTTTGCAGCTCTATGACGATGTAGTGTCGACACTGTTTTCCATGTATCGATCTTCAGAACGGAAACTACGGACATTTGCTTCCCAGTTTATACCCTCTCTTGTGTATAAGTATTTGTACGAGTTGCACTCTCAAAAGGTATGCTTGAAATTAAAAAATTGCTGAAAAATAGCTATGCTTGAGTCATCTGTTTATCTCGCATTTTTTTAAATGTTTTAGAAATGTGTAATGCTGGAGACGTTAATACGTGGAATATTTGAGCTAGAAAGTGCTTCTGATGACCGACCTCCGAACACATTTCGCTTAGCGAATATTAATTTGCCATCAGTATACCATGACGTAAGATTTATGCACAAAGGCAGAACTAGCACAGCTTTTAGTTAATGTAAAGAATAAATGTGATTTTGTCTCAAATTTTCAGCCGGGTGGAGTTTCTACTAGTTGGCTATCTGACAGTGATTTGGAGCGCTTGAACACAAAAACAGTGAAACATATTACCAGGCCTAGTCTTATCTTAACGGAAGAACGGATTCGAGCCCCACAAAGGTTGCCTCTCTGTACGGAAGTCTGGTGGTATTTTAATCATCGACTGCCTGACTTACCTAAATACGCTGTCCCGACATTCCTGAAGACAATTTCAAAGTATATAGTATATATTATGTATACCGCTTTAACACTAACGTATCCCCGTGTCTAAATCTTCAATTTATTCATTCTCTTTGCAGGATGGTTACTCAAGGATTTAACACAGGTGGACCGCAAAGAGGTCATCCTCCCATTCGTATAGTATTGTCTTCAAAGCTACTTATTGAAGCTGTTGCTACTGTATATTTTTGCGCGTAAGTTTGCATACATTTCGAATGCATGGGTTCTGCTGTAATAGTTTTTGAATATAAAGGTTGAATTCATTTCTAGGTATAACGGAGCCCCAACTTTAGCGGAGCAAACGCTAGAAGAAATTCTGTACAGGTCCAATTATCAGCTATGGTCAGATGCAATTTGTGTTGCCAGCGCTGTCAAAAATTACTTGAAATCATCTGGTAAATATTCGTATATCTCAATTTATTTTTATCAATTCATAGTTCTGTCATTATAGTGGAGCGCAGAACTTTAATGCGTTTGCTGTGAAATGCGCACCAATGGTTAATATAGCTTTGAACCCTCAATCTTCAATTATATTTGCTGAAAGAGTTAGAGCTATTTAGTAATGTAGTATCACGCTTTCCAGCAAAATTTCGAATTATTTGTTTCCCTATCAATCTGTAGAATATTACCAAAATCTAGTTACTCCAGTGCGAGTAGAGGATGCGCTTGTATTAGGGCAAGCTCGAATGATGTGTCCGGGTGAAACAGCTGCACAAAGCTACGAACTCGCTCATCAACTTTTGACTGACACAAGACACCGTGGCCTTGTCTTGAAAATCCTGCAAAATGTTTACATTCATTCCGAATCTCCAAATCGCTACAGTGCTGGAGCTTTAGTATGCATGCTTGCTTTTTCTTCTATTCATTTCAATATGTCGAAGAATGAAAATCTATAGCAGGGCAGATACGTTTGTATTTTTTCCATTAAGCAGATATATTTTGTTTTTATGCTCATAACTATTTTAAAACCATCGAGTTTTGTTCTTCTTCGCACAGAGCTACCTCAGCAAGTCGAAGTAAGCACGTTCAAGAAGTCTATTATTACAAATGCTTCATTCAGGACAAAAAAGCTACCAGGCAAGTTATACTCACATCGCATATCAACATTTTAAATCAGTAGCATCAAGTCGAAGCTTATACAATTGCCTTTCTAAACTGTTTTACAGATGACATTCCCATAGTCGAAAAGGATTCGATACCCGAAGAAACAGCCATGGGTGATGGGCCTAGTTCATCAAGCACACCCATTTCAAAATCCTTAAGCAAGCTTCCACAAATATTGTCAAAAATGAAAAGAAATTCAGTGGTTGTGATAAACGAAGAGGGAGATGTGGAAACCATGACAATGGCAACTCCTCCGGAACGGAAAAAGAGTGTTGAAGCAAATGTAACAGCAGTTTAATGTCCTTATTATTCAGGAACCGCGTAATAGTCTTGAAAATTAAATGTATTAGTGGGAATATATCAATTCAACGTAGTGATACACCGTAAGTATTAATAAGTGCAATCAGTGGGCGAATAAATGGTGCTTTGTTGGTAATGGTTGTCAGGAAAGTAATGAAAACACAATGATTTTTTGGCGAATCCACGAACTTCCAAATATTTTAACGGTAGCATTAGTTCCGTATATGTGTGCATGATTGCTTGCGAAAGTGTTAATAAACAGAATAAGCGACCAAAGATCACCGTCTCAAATCAAAATCGATCACGGATCCCAGTAGGCGGGAACGGATCGACGAAATAGATTTCCTAGTTATGTACAAGAGTTGACAGTATAGGGTTTTAAATCCCTGTGAGAGCATCATGTAAAATGATTAACGGTTAAATGCAAATTATATACATCATTTGAATTTTGGTTACTTATTATCTTGTCAACTATGTAGCGTTCATCACATTCTAAGATAAGAGGTAAGGCTCAAAAATAACTGTTGATCCTCTATAGTCCTACTATTATATCCACCGGAAAACATACGGTTAACTAGCAAGTCCCTTTAATACCTCAACCGCTTGGGCTTAAATTGTATTGTATGGTAATTTACAGGTATATATATATATATATATATATGGCCCTAGCCTTGAGAAGACTAGGAAGCCAATGCAATGGGTTTCAACATAATCATCCTACTAGATTTGAATTGCTTCCCTGCTTGGGACTACGTCACACAGAAACAATGTACGAAATGGGTCCAAGAATATTTGCTTACTACGTTGACAAAGGTGGCGACAAACGAGGCAAGCGTAACAGATTATTCCATGATCATGTGGTCCTTCAAATTCTTCAATTCCGCAAAGGAGAAAGGCTATCCCTGCAAGAAGTTTGAGCCCTTTACAATCAGTTCATTCGAGTATTTTGAGTCATCAACATCAGCAGAGTATGAAAAATTCTTTGGAGAAATTAAAGAAGATACAAGCTTTAACAGATGCACTTGCCTTTCAAAAGCCTTGAAGGAAATCGTTGCAGACTTTCGATGGGATGAGATTGATGCAAAGAACAATGCTGAAAAGAAAATAACAAACATTGTCTATGCGGTCATGAGAGTTCCAAGGAATGAGGATGAACTTTGCGACTTCATGGATTTGTGTGATGAAGGCGGAAGTCCAAAATCAACAACACTGATGAATGCCCTTCTGCCATCGGCCTTTCTAAAACAGTTCGGCACCAAGTTACAGATACAGCTCAACTTAATTGACACCTGGGTTTTGCACAAGGTTGACAACTTGGAATCTGGATGGGATGGATCTTCATACCCTCGACAAGTTGTAAAAGTCCTTGATTATTTGAATAAGGGCAAGGTATTGCAGTTGGTGAAACCTCAGATGCAATTACCTGGTTTGCCGTCGTACTTCACGCTACTAAAGCAAGCTTTGAGGAATGCCATGGTCGAGGTTCCGAAGCCTATACCTCCTTTATCCAGGGCTCAAAAAGTCCTGCAGAGCAAAGCTGACAGCAGTACACGGGAAAAGCCGAGAGCCAGCTACGATGGTTCAATCAGGACATCCGTGATATCGAATCAATCGTTCAACAAAATGAAGCAGCGAGATTTAATAAGCAGTAACCACAAACTGAATCGAAGATACCTGTTTGATTGTGGAAATCGCTATTCGGAACATGAACCGCAGTCGAGCTCGGATAGCTCATCATCACATCTAGATAACTATGGTCTTCAAGTCTTTTCCCATCGGAGGAAAGCCGAGCAAAGCAATTTTGTTCGAACTATTCGTACCTCGAACAAGTTCAAGGAGCCAAGTCGTAGGGACCGATTTAATGTTACCGTCCCAAGCCGAGGGTCATCACAGAATCGAAGACATTGCAGAAAAGAATTGGATCTGGAGCAGTATTCAAGGACGATTCGAATCGCTAAGCTCGCTACAAAACGAGAACATAAAAAATGGATTGCTGCTCGCGACAAGGATCAGCAAGAGAGGAATGCATTGAGTATTGAACGGCGGCAAGCATTATTAAACTTGGAAACCCTGCTTGAGCTAATGAAGGTCCGGTTGAACACGTTTCTCCAGAGCAATGACTTGGAAGGTAGCGACAATACTGAACTTCTTCTTTCAGCGATCGTCGATTTCCAGGACAAATACATAGCAGAGGACAAGACTTGTGTTGTATCTCTTGCTCAGACTGTTGTCAAATTTGTCGTGGAGAAGATAACAGCTACAAAAGAGGACCTAAGACCTGTAAGCCGCGAGCGTGCACGAGAGCAACTTGAAGAAACTTTATACATTCCTGCGTCTGAACTACGATCACGAATTCTTAAAGCCAAGAATGACGATATCCAGTTCTTGAAAGTCTTCCGGCTGTGTCAATATCAAATCCTTGTTCGGATGGAATCGTCCTTTCTGTTACTGGTCGGCGCTGATGTTACAGATTGCCTCCGCGATGAGATCGTAGATCTGCTGATTGTGCTAAGCGTGTACGTCAAAAAGCCTGTAGATGACTTTCTAAATAACGTACTGCTTTGGGGGTGAGTACAGTCTTATTTTTTAGTTTATTTGGGATCAAATACCTGCACTCAATAAAGGTGTTGATTTATGGCGTTTTGTGTATCTTCACAGGTATCTTGAGACTCATTCCGAAATGCTGATTAGAATATTTCGCGGTTTAAACATGGCTCCACCGAAAACTCTGATGCTGGTGTGCACTCCGAGTAAATCTGCTAGGAGTCGTTGCTCTCTCCGGGGCTCTTCTACGACTAGTCCTTACGGTAGCATGGAATCTTTGCTACCTCCTGCCGCTTCTGCAGCAACTCAGTCAAGTAGCGCTAACCTCCGTCATGGTGTCTTAAAGCGAACGCTCACCGAGAGCTCATTAGGAGTGAAATCCAATAAGTATGATGTTATTCTACGTGGTTATTCGTCATGACTACTTCGGAAATCCGCGTACGTAATAAGTAATTTATCATTTCACTGTTTCTAGAAGTGCTGCCCGCCTGAAGAGTCATGTGTATGTTAACAATACAAGCAAAATGCTACTGGTACCCGTGCCGAGTATGAAAAAGTTTCGAATCCATCATCCGAAACCGATACCTAAGTCGCCAAAATCCTCTCGTAATTTTCCAAGTTTTATAACTTAAGTCATTTAAGATTAATACTAATTCGCCATTTTTTAAATACATTTGTTTTCAATATAGCGGTAAGTCGTACCAGAGTTCGGCGAAACTTATTCGACGATCACCAGAATCCTTCTGAAGTTGTAAATTCGGAACGTGCAATGAAATCTCTTAGCGTAAAATGTCAGGATTCCTTAATGTCACCGCGACTGCGAGCATTACAAAGCAAAAGAATTTGGGACACAGACGATGAAGACGAAGGAGGCTCACAGCCAAAGAAATTTCTCGGTCTTGGAAACTCCCCTGACATGTTTTCACCAAGAGGTATTAGTGTATTAGACGAATCATTTTGAGCTACATTCTATGACGTCGTCGACCAAATCCAAAATAGGCTATAATTGATTTCGTAAAATAGGTAAAGGTAGTACGATACTCTGCCCTGGTACACCATCCTGTGCGTCATACGATTCAGCCCGAAAGTCCAAAGGAAGTCCAGACATCAACTCTCTTGGAGACATCATCACGGAATCACCTGAAGCACAGAAAGAGGGTAATAATGTCCTTTATGATAATTTGATAATTTGATTTTTTTGATTAATTTTGAAAGCCATCATTATATTGTAAGTGCTGAAATGAAAATAGGGCAATGAAGCAAATGAATTTTCACAGGACTGCGCAAAATAGTATCGAATGGTCTAAATTCATTCTATTCAACGGGGACTGCTAGTGGTTCTAACAAGTCGAAAGTGTGGGAAAAGGCCGGAATAAAGATTGTGGCAGCAAAAGTAAAGCGACAAATTGATAGTTCATCATTCACAAAAACAGGCCTTACACTGAATGACATTGAAATACTTGGAGGATATCCTAGTTCTCCCGAATCAAAACACTGCGGCCTGGGAACAGCAACGACATCAAATAAGATCGCAAAGCCTTCTTCACACTTTGTATTGGAAAATTTTGAGATAGTCAAGACTAACGCCAATCCTAACATCGAAGCTCTAATTCGATCAAATCAATCACTGGCTATGTTAAAAACTACCCCCAAGGGAAGTGTTATTACAGCAACACCAACCAAAAATATTGCGTTCAACTTTGACGAAAATTTAGTAAGCACGCCTGGGCGAGGCAGTAGATCTGGAACACCGAAAAGTATACTGAAAACGCTAAGTCGACACGATGGAACTGATAGCAATACACCCAGAAGATGCCAGGACTCTACTGAAACTGTCATTAGAGAATTGGCTACCCATTTTTCTCCAATATCTATCCAAGAGTTTGAAGAGGTTTCAGATCATTCCCGCTTCCTTGTGAGTCAAAATCCAGAAAATGAATCTCTGCAATGTAACGAAATACTTCATTATCAGACAAAGGCTTTATTGGGCCACGTTCCTTTGGCCAATGAAAACCTGGAACTGGAAGCTTGCAGAGTTTCCCGCGCCACGCCAACGTATCAAGAAAGCATTTCTCAATCAGAAAATCCTGCGAGGGATACAACTGGATGTACCACTTCTATCGTAATATCACCTGTTCCATTGGAACTATCCGTCCATCCAAATATGATAGCAGCAAATAGCGGACAAGATTAGGAAACAGAATATCTAGAGTTGTAGTGTAGTTAGTTTTTATTAGGACCTCTGACCTACTGCCAAGGGAAATATGTAGTTGTTTCTGTCCTGGCTCGTGTCTGATGAAATACGAATACCCAATACGAATGTGTAGAGTTATAGAAGAGGAAAAGTACACGAAGATTTTAAGTTTTAGCATTTTAGCATGTTCTAGTAAAGAAGGGTGATGGGATAATACACCTTGATATAGAATGACATTAGTTAGATTTTATGGATAGACTTTGTTTCGCATTTGAAGAGTCGCAGTGTGTTCGTAGTGCAAACTTCCCTGTGTGTAGGGACCACTACTGTCCACCGTGAATTGAATTATTGTTACTTGGTTATAACCACGTAAAAAGTACGAGAAAAAACATGGCTGTAAATGTGGGGATCTTTTTACTTCCAATGATTCTTTCATAGTAGATGAAACTGAGATTTTATTGACAAAAATGATTTCCGGTGCTGTGCTTATTTGTTCTTGCATGTTCTGTTGTGAACCATGTTGCTAACGTGTTTTAATTTATACCTGTTACCTTCCAATTCCAATCCAATGTGAACAATTTTAAATCAGTTATTATTTCGCAATTTTAACCGTGACTATTAATAGAAATATTTATTGCTCATTTTATTAATATATTTAGCCGTTCCTTATGTACGGTCAAATGCTCGTTTATGTAGCGTAAAATTCTATTTGCAAATTATTCTTACCATTACCACTGAACGTAGCTTTTAATTGCCCAGGTTCATTACACTGTCACTGCCTTGTCGTTCCCTCTATCGGAAGACAATGAGAACTGTATAGATACGTATTGTGGGGAATATTGCAGTTCCCTCTCTGCATAAAGCTACAGGATTGGTCCATTTAAACTGTGGGAGTAGGGACGTTGCCGCCAGAACTGTTGTCGGTTTTCTTTTTTATTTCACATGGAGGGAGAAGTTAGAGAGCGAGGGAAAAACGTCAGTTGAGTGAATAAAGTGTCCGAGAGTATTGAGTCTATGCTGACAACATTGTCGTCGCAATATTTAACGGCAAAAAAATCGCTATTAACTTGTTTAATTTTCTGAATTACGAAGTTCGTCTTTGTTCAAACGCTTTGAAGTAGGTTATTCCTTCGCTGTGCCATTTATAGCAAAATTCAAATTGGAAGATCAACATTCATCAGAATTCGGTAAGAGATTTCGCCTATTAAATCAGTTGTTTCTATTTAATCTCCATATATCGCTGGAATCGCTTCTGAAGGTATACATTAATTAATGTACACCGAAGGGCCTAATCTACTACAGTTATCTGTTATGACCTTTTATTTTACGCAAATGCAGTATTAAAAGCATTATCTCTCAGTTTCTGCTTGTTGAATCCTGTCTGTCACATTTGGTATACTATCTTAATAGAATCCAGGGTTGACGGCATGAATTCATTTAATATTGTGTTCATTTGCTGCTATTCACTTGTTTTCAGCTGCTCGATAGAGACGTACACTGCAACAGTTTCGAGTCGTGGGGAAGTTTAAGCAACATCAGCTCAAATAGTTTGTCAAGATGTCTGCGAAGGAAATTTACTACTCCACAAAGTATTACGACGATACTTATGAATACCGGTAAATTATGCAAACATTGATACACTTGATATCTGATTGATTGCACTTTAGCATTCGTATTGTGCTGCTTGTCGTATCATGTAAATTCATTACATGAGGAGGTTAATGCAAACAAAATTAACGCACCATACCTTTTGTATCCGCAGACATGTCGTATTACCTAAAGAGCTTGCAAAACAGGTTCCTAAGCACAAATTGATGTCAGAAACGGAATGGAGAAAATTAGGTGTACAGCAAAGTCCGGGCTGGGTACATTATTTGTGGCACGAACCAGGTAACCGTACTTATAATCTGTTCTAATCTTGTCTAGCCATCTGGGTGTTATGGATTAACGTTTACAATAACAGCTATGTGATTCTTACAGAGCCACACATCCTCCTGTTTCGGCGCCCTATTACTAAAGACGACAAAATAGAATAGTACCATTAATCAACCCGTCGGAAAGCGACCGCCATCACCACTCTACAAAAGAATCAGAACCGTGACAAGATAGTATGTAATTCGAATTTTAATTAGATTTTATATTCTGTCGCCATGTAAACGAAACTCAGCTAGGGCTTTCCTACTTCTTTCGTATCGCGAATTCCTAAAGTAATGTTCTTAATGCGCTATACCGTAAGGGAATACATTTATTTCCCTACCACAGTGTTCGATTTACAATTTTGTACCTTTTATATCGCTTGCAAGTAATAAGTACACTAGAGCTTGGACTGGATCACCGAGCTCCACTGGCAATCCATTTCAAATAACAAAATCCAAAGTAGTAAGATTTCTCGAACGTATATGTACTAAGTTAGTTAATGGATTGCCTGTAACGGGACTTCCAGTGAATGAAACAAGCATAGAAAGTACTTTTAAAATTTTAGATTTTATTGAGCCTATCGAGATGATGTAAGATACTAACTTCATGCTAGTGCGTCCAGCAATATGTTAACTAATTTCGTCTTTATTTCACGTATCCTACCGTCTGTATACAGAACTTGGTATCGCTGGCTGGAATTTACATCTTGTAGAGTATCTTAGAATCAACATTTTATTAGTCATGTTATGAGAAATGTGATAGATTCAAGGTATTCTAATAAAATCATGTAAAGCTACATAAGTAGAATTTATGGTATTGTAAAGAATGGTTATTAATCAAACTTGAAACAAAAACTGACGTTGGCATTGTAGCACAACACACTTAAACTGGTGGAGCATTCATGCCAATCATACCCATTAGACTAAAATCCGAGAAGGTAATTTAAATTTTGAGAAATTTGGCAGTGACGCAAGGCTTACATTGCTTGAATTATACGTAATTAGAATGAGCACGAATATAAAAAATGTAGTTTCAAAATGTATACACCTTGATTGCAGATAACAAGTACGCATTCCTATCAGTTGCTGTCGTTGCAAATCCAACTTACGCAGGTGGAGGAGGACGACTTCTATCAATATCTACCTCAGATTGAAGTCTTGGGGGCAACTCTCTATGAATGGCTTCCGGTACATGATCTGCAATAGACCCACCATTTATAAGGTATTTCTTTCAAATTAAAGTTCATCAATATTGTGTTCGATGATTTCTGTTACCAAAGACAATTCTATTACAACTTACCATTACATCTGTACACCAGATCCGACCAAATGATCATTTCCTGAGAGAAGCAGAATACTCCAAGACGTCCTCCCTTAAGAGTTGTATCGAATATATTTCCGGAATCTGCCACCATGCTTTCTCCCTCAAAGATACGCAGTCTAATCAATCCTATTTTGGGACGATGGAGCAAGAGCCACCTGTAAGCAACCTTTTCTCTCCATCCAACGTTTCGCGGATCCTTCCACAATAGTTTGACTTGACTTTCAGTATCTCCAGTATGCCATAACGAATTTCTCAGCATTTCACCAGGGCCCGTGTTAGATTGGACCACTTTCAATTGTATTCCAGGCTCAGCAACAGCTCTGAATGGAGTTGCTTGCCAGTATGTTTGTGTATTCTTCTTCCACATTACAGTGTAGAACTGGGAATTATCTTGGTAACTAAAAACAAATCCGACGTAATCATCATCCAACTCGGTATCGACGAAGAAAGTGCCCTCAAAATCGACTCCGCCAAATTGATGGAACCCTGGAAGTTAATCTAATATTTAGCAACCCGACCACACTAATATTTCAGAAAACAGTTCTCACTCTGGAATGTCTTACCGATAGCTAAACCAGGATCGCTGTTCATAGTTTGGACGATTTCAGCTCCCTTATTATAAATAACCCAGTTTGGATCAATTTGGGACTCTCCCTCTGGATCCAGAACAACAGTTTGGTAAGTCCTGTCAATGAATGTAAAGACGCATTCCATTAAGTTCTAGTCTCTATTCTATTACAGTCTTATTTTTCTGCATCCAGTCTTTAGGCCACTCACCTGAAATCGGTAGTGTAAATCTTTGAATTATTTGGACAGTTATCCAAGTAATCTGGGACTTTATCTCCATCAAAATCGTCATCGCAAGCATCTCCAACACCGTTTCTGTTCGCGTCCGTCTGATCAGGATTATATACCAAGAGACAGTTATCCCGCTCATTCAGGATACCGTCATTATCAGCATCAGGATCACAATCATCTCCAATTCCGTCTTTGTCCGCATCTTTTTGATCGCTGTTTGGTATTGTAGGGCAATTGTCGACATTGTCCTGAATACCATCCCTGTGAACACCGGTACGTTAGCTTAATTACTAACCATCTCCATTATCTTCTTACAAATCCATAATTTCCTTTAAAAATTAATTACCTATCTCGATCAATATTGGTATCACAGGCATCTCCGACCAAATCTCTATCACTATCTTCCTGGTTAGGATTTGGTACTCTGGGGCAATTATCGCACTCGTCTCCAAGACCGTCCCTGTCCGTGTCTCTTTGAGATGGATTTGGTGTCCGTGGGCAATTATCTTGCCGATTTTTAATACCATCATTATCGATATCATCATCACAAGCGTCTCCAATGCCATCCTTGTCGTAATCTTCTTGATCCAGATTAGGGACCGTAGGACAATTATCACAAGCATCACCCTGCTTATCTCCGCCATCGGGATCCGTATCTTCTTGACCAGGATTAGCAACCAGCGGGCAGTTATCCTATTATGAACGCACTAACTGATTATTCGGTTCGCTCCAACTTGAAACAACTAACTGTCAACCATACAACGCTACAATCAACAAACCCAATGCTAGATTGATTCAAGTCTTACAGGGCTATTTGGAATGCCATCGTTGTCAGCATCAGGATCACAAGCGTCTCCGAGCCCGTCGCCATCCGCATCTTCTTGCCCAGAATTAGGAGTAGTAACACAGTTATCCTAGAACAAAAATGCAGTTATAAATACGTGTGCGCTTCCAATATTACGTTTTTGATCGTACCTTTCTGCATTTCCGGTCAGTGCATCCCAAATCGTAATCAGGCCATCCATCCAAATCTCTATCAGGTCCACAAGTTTTACCATCTCCAGCCCATCCGATTTTGCACTAAGAATTCAATCATATTATTTTTTAGCCTAAACTGACCGAGTTCTTGTACATAAAAATGTTTTTTGAAATTATTCCCAACCAAACCAACCTTGCACACATAGTAGTTAAGCCCAGTAAGTCGAACACATTCAGAGTTGTCATCACAGAAAGATCCATCGGGACACAGTCCAGGTCGGCTGTGACACCCGATAGTCTGGTTTCCATTGTAGCCTTGATTACACTCCCCACAGTAAAAGGATCCTTCCGTATTGACACACCTAGAGTTCTCGACACAATTACCGTTTCTTCCATCGGCACATTCATCGATATCGTAACAGCGTTGTCTGTTTCTCCTTGCGTATTCTATTCCTTGTCCTTGGAAGCCACTACTTCCAGTAAATCCTGGTGGACAGGGATCGCATCTGAATCCAGGTGACAAGTTGGTACACCGTACCCTTGGGTCACAAGGTTCCGCGAGGTCACACTAAACCAGCACCCAATACTTTTCTTAGTTCTTGATCTTAAAAATAATACCCTTGAACATTGAATCCCTCTTTTTCTTCGACGAAATTACCTCATCCAAATCAGTGCAGTACGTCCCGTTCCCAGTAAACCCGTTTAAGCAAGCTCCACATCTGTAATAGGGCGGTTCTTCTTGTTCCAGACATTGTACTCCTGACAAAGAAAAGCCAAGACAGTTTTTTTAAATATTCAGTGCTTATCTAATTTCGGCGGGTTTGCTCGAAGCTCTACAACTTTTCTAAATCTTAAAATTGGAACAACCTACACATTCCTCTTAAAATAGTCATTTTAATTATAATCTTAATGAGCCCCATAATGAGCCCCACTCATACCTGCATAGCAAGGGTTGCTTTCACAAGCCCTCCTCCTTTCACACCTCTGTCCATCTCCGATATATCCGGACGGGCAGGGACCACACTGGAAGCCATCAGCAGTATCGTAGCAAGGCACGCCCTGATAGCAAGGTCGTTCTCTACAAGAGACTCCAGGCTTACAGCTTCTTCCATCTCCCACATATCCCCTTGGACACTGACCACACCGCACTTGACCGCCACCCTCCTCAATGCATTGCACTCCCGGGAAACAAGGTGGGGGTACGGCGCGACATCCCGTTGGCGGTGGTTCACCTGTTTCATAATTTAGTTTCAGTTCATGCCCAAATCCGTTCCGACAGTCCCAACGGCGAAAGACGTAAATAAATAATCTACAGAAAATTCAAAGCTTCAAATACATAATGCATGTAGAAACCTTACGTTTTGGTTTACAAGCTTCACAATTCTCCAAGGCTTCCTTCAGTAACCTGGATTGCTCTTTCTGTAAAGAGAACATTCATGTGTACATTCCCATCATCATCTTCCAAGCAAGTATCAAGCTTTTAAAGAAGCTGGGATCAGGAACAAAAATACAAGACTTGCATTTCCTTTTACGGCAACCAGAATGAATCAAGCGTGACAACTAATAGCCTCTCCACATTCACTGCATCAGCCTACGCGCTACACAATTTAACCGGCCACCTAATGCGTTTCCACCTTAGTTGCGAATCTAGTGCACCAAACCTGTTTCTATCTTCTATACCCTGTCTTCCTTGAACCTCAAATATTTTTATACAATCTCATCTTAAGCTTTGTAACGACGCTAGGAGAGTTTTTAGCTAAATCCTGCATCTAATTTCATGCAAAATCTTATACATTAACTAGGCTGAAAAAGTTGTCTTACGTTCGATTGCACTTCTAGTTGAAGAGCCTTGACTGCTTGAATGAGCTCCTGCAGCGTCTTAATGAGTTGGGACTCTAAAAAATAAATTGCAATTGTATATTTCACGATTATCTTTACCACGCGGGTATACTTTATTAGAAATTGCAACCTTATGCACACGTGCATTCAATCACAATTTCTGCATAAATAGTTCGTTTCTAAAACTTACCTCGATCATCAATGTCGGGCGATAAAATTGGGATGTCGCCTACACACGGAAATGTTCATTTAGTTTACAATCATTTCGCTAGTTTATATTTACACAGGGCTTAATCGTTGTGGATCAAGGCAACATAATTAATAGATTTACTCGTGTTTATACCAGTGTTTACTTAAGACGCGTTATTAGTAGAATTTAAGCAAGTTGTGTTTTATTGTTTTGAAAAACGAAAAGAAATCAGACTGATTAGAAAAATGGGCAGAGCCGTTTTGAAAAGCAAGCAATTGTAGATTAACCGATTTGAAATGAAAACTTTGTAGATTGAGTTAAATAAGTCATCAAGCTCTCACCTCACCTCTGTTAATGGTTCGGATGGGGCAAAGAAAGTGCGGAGCTACTGGAGAGCATCCGATCCCTTGTATCATCCCGAGTTGTAAAGCATCATTTGAGAATCGATTAATAAGTAAAGTTAAGTTAAAGAAATATACCACAATCTTCCAGTTAAAAGCGAAATTTCATCATTATATATACATGATTACAAATGTTAATATTCAACTGTTTTTTTACCGATTACCAAACATACGAAAGTCAGATTTACGCGCAAAGTAGATGTGATTTTGCGTATAGAGCGCTTTAGAAATGTTTTCTCAAAAGCTCTTGCAACATGTGCATGCGCATCTTCATCAAACAACTTTAATTCTAAATACATTTAAACAACTCTCACCTCTTCTGTAGGTAATGACCTCATTAGTGCTGGGCTGTATCGCCTGCTCAGCTCTGGAGGGGCATTGTAGGTCATCCAAAGCCTCCCTCGCATCCAGTTTAGGATGAAAAGCAATTTTCACCTTCCGATCCCGGGTCTATAGAAACGTCACACAATATTTTACCCCACCATCCCATCTCCTAAGGCCTCTCACAAGCTATAATTCGTAATCTTAGCTTAAATCATACATACAATTTAAACATTATAAACGAGCCCAAAGCAATAATAATCATTAAAACTACTGCATATATTCTTATCATAACTACTCCATCATTTTCCATACCACATGAATCTGAGGTGGTCTCGTCTTCCCCGTCATCTCCCTAAAGCTCTTGGAGAGCGTGACAAGACCCAGAGGTGAGCAATCCAAATAGAGAGCAAGTCTTGCTGTGCCCATCCATGACTGCGTAACCTCGATCACAAGGGAAGAATGAACTGAGCGTTCATTCAGAAAATTCGCTCCGATGTTCAGGATCTTCTTGCTTGAATCCTCCCCCGTTTCCACGAGAACTAATTTCAAATTTAAAACCCTTCAGTTTCATTCTCCTTTGTAGTAACTGTCATCCTGTCATCTTTCACCCGACTTGTAGCTCCAGCAGTCTCCTCCATAGTTTCCAAAACCAGATGCCCGTCTGTCGCTACGGAATTTCTTCCCTCATCTTGCCCTACATTACATGTATCCTACTCCCAAAAATCCATCTACTACACTAAAGCATATTCACGTAAGAATGCACTTGGACAGAGAAGCGCATACAGTCATTGTCGGCTGTGAGCTTAGCCACGGATTGGAGAAAAGTAGGCAATTAATGGGTCAGAGAGATTGTGACAATCGTTAATATGTGAACAACAAAGAGTGTCCAGTCCTTAAATGGAGTTGGGAGCAACTATCTGAGTTCCTAATAAATTTGACCCATGTCAACAGCCCCCGCTGCTATTCCTCTTTATCACCTTCATCTTCACATCAGATCACCCTCCACACATATTCTTCTTCTTATTTAAACAGCTAAAACCTTCCTCTTTTTTCTCTTCTCCAGGCCTGCACTCACATCGCCCTCCGGTTTAATTCACGTCAGATCTGATCCATCTCAAACATTACTGTACCACCTAATTTCTTAGCTTTCGCTACAACTAACCCTGGCTCTCTTTCTTCATCTGTTTACAGTACTCACGAATGCACACACAAAAGAAGAAACAGCTCCTCTCCTTTCTTCAACGTGCCATTTCTCATTGTCCGAACATTATTTTTGGCAACTTTAATTACAAAAAATTCCATGACAAAGCCAGTACAAAGATTTGAACAAGCCGAGTCTGATTGTGACAAACTAAGCTGACCAGTCGAGAGCTCTAATCTAGGCTTTCATATTAACAAAGCATGACACAGCTTCTTCAAACCATCATGCACCGCAATGCATTATAATCCTGAAGACTGTATGGACTGTGCAAAATCTCAGGACAATCTTACTCGAGCATCTCTCAAAATGGAATTGCCTATGGGGTTTAAAAAGCATTCGCTGAATTTGGTCAATGAATGAGCGAGAATATCTTAACTTACTCTGGTTTTTGGGCCTGTCCAAAGCAAAAGAAACGTGTTGCTTGGAAGATGGGAATTCGATAGTCAAGAGTGCATCTGTAGGAGAAACTTTTCCTCGTCGCCGAGGGGCCAAGTTTTCAAAAACGATTACAAAACGGTCCTCGTCCACAACTTTCCCCACATCATGCGATAATTCTGCAAAAATCCGATTTCATTAGTCAACCTCTTCTCTAAACATTTTTATACTAGTTACTTTTATCTTCCTCTCTGCTTTCAAAACCCCGGTCGAATTGGTCCAAAGATTTTAAAAAGTTAGATAGCGAATAACAAGCAAAATAGCTATATAATTTCATATAAAAACTAAAAACTACCCAAAACTTATAGAAATTACCTGAATCATTTGACCCCGTGGAACACCCAACGAGTAGGATCAGTAAGCTCAAGGAATAAGCAAATCCCATATTGAATCCGGTTCCTGGTTATCCAGAGGCAGACACAACTCCTTCCTTGCGGGGTAACTCTCACTTGCCTCCAATCCTCACACAACTGATCAAGTATTCACGCAATCTCTTGGAAAGAAAGCCACTAAAATCCAAAGTCTTGGAACAAACCTCAACGCAACACAATGGAGGTGTGGCCGCTGGTTAATGCGTTAATTAATCCATTTTCACGGGACTTTTTCGGAGGACAATTGTGAGTAGGGATATTTCAGTCACTACCGGATCCAGCGGACCCAAAACCGTAAGTGGGAACAAAGGGCTGGAGACACCAAGATGAGTCCTGGTCACAGGTGAGAAGACTGAACTAACTTTCAGTCTCCCAAGCTACAAGATCTTCCCAAAAGCCTTGCCTTCTTCCCTCACGCCTACACTAACGCCTTCCACGCGTTTGCCCTCATATGCAATTCTTTTACGCGCTCACACATACACAATAGTACATGGATTCCAAATTACTCTTCTTCTTCCCATCCACCCTATGTAGTAGGTCCGATCAACTAGCCAAAGATCAAGCCACCAGCATGGAAAAAGGTTTCATCTCTCCAACTATGGAAGCCCATGTAGGACCATTCAACAGCATGCATCGCACCATGTGCGTTTTCGCTCTTACTCCTCTGTATCTTACATGCCCTGATGTGAAAAGTTCCTACCACCCCCACTACGAGCAATTGAAATACCCGGGAAGACTCTCTATGCCCATCAAATTGAAAATAAAACGTTGTTACGTTGTACCGCTGACACTATTTAATTAAATTACTCTTAAAATAATTAAATTACTTGCCTAACAAATAATTTTCTAGTATAATAATCAATTTAAATAAATAAATTTAATCAATAATGAGTATTTCCTTTGCCAAAAGTCCATGTTTACACCAGGATTTGCCCGTGCTCTCCGGTCATTTGGTCATCAGCAGCTTCCCCTCCCCTTGCTTGCTTGGGTTAAAGTAAGTATTGTTATTAATATCCATGTAATAACCTGCAACAGAATTTTTTACCCCAGGTTTCTGAAACCAAGGGTTTTCTCTTTTGTACATGATATTGAAGGAGCTCGCCGAGCTTATATCAATAAAACTACTCCTACTACTTATTCAAGATTCGTTTATTATTCACAATAACTTCTTCGAGGTAAAAATCTTTGAAATTTTCGTTTGATTTTGGACAAAGAATTAATGCTTCCAAAGGTTTCAGGTTATGAAATAAAGGGTACGGCACCAACTTATGGAATCTGTTTTAGATTTTCGCCTTTTCTCTGTTGCAAGGGAATAGATAGGAGCTTGGTGAGGAGCATGAACAAGTCAAAGGCTGCATTGAGAGTAGATGGAATCTTGTCAAGCTGCAAATGGAAATTTCCCAAAAAACAAAAAAGAGCGAACACAAGCGGGATGTTGTGTGCTGGTGAATAGTTTCACATGGGCTTCCGTATCCATCCCTCAGATAGCTAGCCAGTCCGATCTGAGAGCAGCATCCCTAATCCCTATAAAAGAACCTCCGTACAAATATGAAGCCATGGGCCATCACAACAATTTACGTTATTCTCATCATTCAATCCATGCATAGAAATCCCTAAGCATTTTCCCATCCAATCTGGCCAATGCCATTATAAGCATCTTTTGCAAGCATAAAAGCTGCATACAAGAACTGATTCAAGCACACAACCTGTCTTTGGCATCTTGTCATAAAACACACATTGCCAAATCCAGAATAGAGCATGCATGTAGCACTCATGTCTTCATCCACCAAAACATCCTTGTCCTCCAGACCATATTTCTTCCCTAAACTTTCATCTCTTGTACAACAACTATTAATCCATCCAACAGCACTCATCTTTAATTTCCATCAGAGCTTCAGCAGCATTGCAGCTCAATATATCATCGCCTAGTTATCCGCCCATCTGGCTGGAAGTACAATCTTCCATAAAAGTCTCATAGTTCCCCTCACGAGATGGGACTTTCATCACATTTTGCTCGTAAAATTATAGTTGCTATCAGGCATGCACTTAATTTCTAAACAATGAAGTGCTGCGCAAACCTGTCATTAATTTCCGCCAGCGCCTTCGAATTATCACTGTCAGCATATCAGCATATATTCGGTTTCTGTAATTATTAAATTCAATTTGCCACCGGATGGCAGTTGACAAGCCAACCAGCTTCTGCGCATTAATTGCAATTGTGTCGGCAAACATCAAAATTACGCAAATTGAAAATCCTAACACCCACCCCAGGCTACCATCTTAATGCTTCCTCTATCCTCGAGCCCTAACTTTTTAAGGATATAATATAGGCTTCCGTTTGCCTAATTCACGGTCACTGAAGTTGCACAAAGGTTAGGAAACATTGTCGCCATAAATGCAACGTGTTTCATATTCATAAAATCAAAACACTGAATGCACTCATTTACATTTCCAGTCCAAAGCACGAACACATTCTTAAGTGACCCAGAACGAACGAAAGCCTAACCCGATTCAAAGTTTAATTTTACACTCCTTAGCACATACTGTATCATACACCATGTCTAAATCTAATTAGCAAAGCTTCATATTCGATAGATGCTATCCACCGGACAGAAAGCCTTACATCTATCATTTTTATAAAACCAACCAAAGAATTAGAATGTGCATCCCACATAGTGGGATGCACATACAATGCATCCCTGCATCCATTTCTGGCCATGTAAATCCACATGTTGTTTGTATTTTGAGTGGGGTGTGTGCTGGAGCATGAGCTTATGTTTTAATGGGGTGGAGCCCCGATCATCTGAATCAGTCAGTCTCACACGTCATCCGCGTCTCACCTCCCCGAAAAAATTCATTCCAAGCCCATCTCTAATACATGTTACGTATACCTTTTTCTCCTTCCAACAAAAACTACCCTCCAGGTCACAGATCTCATCTCAGTTGGCCTCACACTATCAAATGTCACGTCAAGAACACTCCACCACCCATACCCGTCATCCATTGACCAACTTACAAACCAGTACAAATCAAACCCCAAAACCTAGACAACCCAGTCTTTAATTACGCTATTTATTATTCACAGCTGCCAAATTTCCCGAAGTATTTAATCCTTACATTTCTAGAATTTGGTCAAACTTTTAGCAGAACATGTCTTCTTAGTTTCAGTTTGTACTGAGTGTATATAAATTCTCTTGCAGCAGGGACTTGTATCCATACAAGGTTCTTTAATGGCTTTTACTCGCTTATTCAGCTCATTCTATCCAAACTCGTGTCCATTTAGAATACTGTGTCAACTCGTCAACTCCTTGTATTGTATTTGAGAAAAATTCAATCATTTCCTTTTAAGATGTTTAATTCATTTGCCTCAAAGTAGTAAAGTGGTAATCAGATTACACGGGCCAAATCTTCTTCCTGCATTGGAGACCCACCATTCCAACTTGTCTTCCTACCCCCTCAACCTTTAACACCTACATTTCAAGACTGGCAAGCCTGTTGGTTGAACTAACGTTTAGAATCAGAGTAAAAATCTTGAGCAACATCCGCTCATCCTGTCAGTCCATCTCCAACAGAGCCAACCCCATGATCCCTTAACCATATTGTTCTAGCCATTTCAAAAATCTTGAATTCATGCCCGTAAATGCAGCATTTCCGCTTTCGGTAATATTTTTTCCTCTTTCTCTGCAGTCCAGCGTCCTTAAAGGAATCAAAAGACAAGCCACAAGGAACGTCCCTTTATAGTTTTTTGAAGAAACATTTTTACACAGTTTTCTTCATTCCTAATTTGTAAAACTAATTTCCTGTTTCGCAGTAGGGATCATTTCCTTGCCTTTTGAATCCAGCTCCAGCAGTTTTCTTCAGCAATGCTTGTTTAAATAACTTTCGTTGGCCATGTCTCATAATAAAGTTATTAACGCTTCTATCGGATTACAATTCGTTTAAAACAATAGACTAAATGCTGGAAATTGTTGAACTATTTTAGATTCATTGTCTTTAAAAAATCGGTCACTTCTATTTCAGTTCCGAAATTAGGCGACAGTTCCTCCATGTATTGACCGAGTGCCCACTCCCCGCCATACTGTACAGCCATGCATGCAATGTAAACGTAATGGAGGAGATGTATATACACGACTCTGTAATATTATTTTGCAATGATAACTCCTATCGATTTTTCTCACAAAGCTCTTCTGTTGTCTTCCCCGTGTTTTGCTCCTCTGTCTTTTACTATCCCCGATACTCAACTACTGCCATAACCCAAGACAGAAGCTACTTTTAACCCATCAATGCTCCATATTACACTTCTGTCTTCATGTTCCATCAATCCCCACACAACTCTCTTGTATTAATTTACAGAGGTTAATCTATCAATCTTTTATTGATGATCTATCCTAGCCTAGCTTATAGCTTCTTTACATTTTCTCATGCCTTTTGTCATCAAATCAGCATGGTATTTTCTCACTTCCTTGTTCTTCCCCCTCTGCCTGCCTTCATTGCCAAACCTGCAAATAGCAGTCCCTGTCCCATTGTCCCACATTATTCTCCTACGTCAGTAGCTAAAACCTAGCTACACAGCACTTTCTCCACACTCTTACTCTTCTACTCCCACCACCTGTACTGGAAATCAGCAACATTTCCAGGAGTTTATATCCCCGCTAAGCTGAATCAAACATTATGAACTTTTAGAGATAGGACACGGGACCTCCTCGAACTTCCCGATCCGGGTAACTTGTAACTAGCACGCAGTTGTACGGACATCCTCATTTCCTTTCCGTGTCAATAAAACTCTATCGCATTATATACACTCAAGCTCAAGTTTTGTAGATTTCCTGTCACAGAGACCAGAGATAGCAAGTATATCTATGACTTTACTTCATATTATAACTAGCCCCTTAGGGTTGTAATTTAAGGTACACATTTGAGTCCTGATTCGTTTTTTCTGCACCATTACATAGTTAGTACCATCAAAAATGTCTCATGTAGGAAATCATGTTTCTCCTACAAGCTTGATAGTATTTGCACAATTCAGGATTCTTTTTACTAGTTTAGATCGGAAGGTAACAAATGGCGTGTTTATCGAGTGAAAACCTGGAGGACGTCACTAACCCAGAGAAAAAATACCAATGCGTGATGTCTCAACGAGAGACCATGATTCAAGCGTTACGTACAGTAGCCTATGCATTTAGTTATACGGCGCTATATACTTATACACGTCGTTCATATTCCGTCCATTACAGCCGATTTAACATTCATTGTCGATCAAACATGAAGAAAATTCCAATTCCTCTTAACGAGTGTTCCTCCAGCCTTCGTTTCTTCTTCTTCTTTCCTTCCCCCTTTGTCACAGTTTCCGTTCAGTCTAAGAAAAACTCTTGAATTATGTTCCGCCCTCTCCTAACTTTCTCCTCCTCTTCGCTTTTCAACGTCTTGTCCCCCACTCCCCGATTCTCAGTTGCTTCTACACCGGAGCTTTCACCACTCCACACCTGGTTTTCACATCAAGACAAAACTTTACAAATTGCCTTTAAGGATAGCATAGTATGATTAAACATATGCTCCCGTATGTATCCTTGGTAGAATCATGTTTTTGCCTCAGCAAAATCTACTTTCCCACGCTATTCCATTAATTTCCCGACATATTTTTGCATTCCCTCACTCTTTGTAGCCTATAATCTACATGTTCCCGCTCCAGCTGAGTAATTGTGATTAGGGAGAGCTAGCATGCATGCACCCCTTATATTGTCTGTATTTTCCTATCTCTTTCCTCTCCAGGTTACTGGAGTGCTGGCACCGAGCATCTGAACTGAAACGAGTAGTAGTTGCTTGCACAATTTGCAGGGAGAAAGTTTTGCACTAACTTTCTCCAAAGCTTCTTCAAACTTGTTTGGTGTGTGCCTCGGGCTTGTACAGTTATAGCGCAACTATCCCTCATTTTCCATACAACTGTCCTCTTGAGGCAAGCTGGAGAAAGCTAGGCAAAAGCTGTATACACTCACAGAACAAGTAGTTGCTTTCTCCAGCTCTACTTCCTCTCCTTCCTCAGTTCAGTTGTATGATCGGTATAATAATTTGACAGACAGTGGGTAGAATGTCCCGGAAAACAACTTTCCCTTCTTCCCATTACTATTATCATCGTCTTTCTATTCGTGTCAGTCTATTCCCTACTTTCACCTCGTTCTCATCTCTGTTGACGTGCAAAATTTATGCAGGTGGGTGAACACTCTTATAGCTTGCATTTCTCGTTTCATATTTTGTACTATTTATTCATGTTACTCTTCCTCGCTGTGAGCTCAATGAAAATAATTAGAAGAGTTAATCACGCGTGTTAATGTTTGCAAACTTGTGTAGAGAAGAAACTTAATCAGGAAGAAAAGTTGGTCCCGGGTTAACTGCTTTTCCTCTCACCTAGGTGCACCTGGGCCCCGCTTTTACCGTAGGTAGGTGTTGAACATGAAGCCACCACAATTTACAGAATGTTCAGTATGCGGCAGAGAATTCGGTTCCAAGTCTATCGGTAAGCGTATATTGTTCTTTTTGAATCCCTTTGCTTTCCTTAACCTTGCCTCCGTCTAGCTTTCTTAAGGTGTTGTATAGTTCATTAGCCTTAATGTTGATACATTTCCTCCGGGCATCCCATCAACTTTCGTCATGAACAATTCCCGATTCCTGGCAGACTGTATGCCATTCACAACAACAAACTTCCGCCAAAGTTCTTCAGCCCCAAGGGAGACAAAGCCCACTGCGGCATTCGCATGTCGATATAATAAGCTTCAATTTTTATATTTTTCTCTACGCAGTCATTCACGAACCACAGTGTCTTCAAAGGCTTCGCCGAACAGAGATCGCCCAGCAGGAGCAGGAATCTTCGTCTTCATCAAGCAACAAGAAACATCCTCGTAAAAAGAAAAAAAGTTCGGAGCGGAAACAGGATTCACAATTCTCCAGCCCTGTTTCTTCCCTCGCCTCATCTTCACCAGTTATCCACTACTCACCCCCACAGAGTTTCGTTCTCTTGACAACAACTCCGTCTCCCAAAACCAAGTCATCCAATTACATTACGTCTATGGAAAAATTCAATTTACCCAGAATCCCAATCAACAATTTTCCATCTTCGGCGCCCAAGTAAATATTTTAAAATTCTTCTATTCAATCATAGAGTAGTTTTTTTCTTCTAGCACCAATTCATAACTTAAGTTGTCGGGATTTTCTCTTACGTAGTTTAATTTTTAATATCAACTTTCACTTTAGTTTCTCCTTATCATTGTTCATTCATAGTAAGTAAAGTGCAATCCACTTCCTTGCTCTTTAATTCACATTATAACTGGATTGCATAATTTATGTGCACATAAAAATTCCTTCCGTGAAACCCTTCTCTAAACCTCCAAGCCGAATCGTAGCGACTCTCGACTCACCACGACTCACCCAAGATTTCGACTCAGTCGACTCTGGCATTGAGTCGACTCAGACCCCTCATCACTGATCCGGGTTGCTTATAGAAATTTGTTATCACAGACATGTGTACTTCTTGCTAATTAAGTTTGAGACGATTAAGTAGAAGCTAATCGATTAAAGCCCTTGCAACTAAACTGAAACTCGGCCGCAATTAAAAATTAAAATTGGCAATTAAATTATTTGTCGGTTACAATTAAAACCTTACAATTAAAATTAAATCCTGTCCTCCGACAATTAAGCTATACAATTCAAACTAAATTGTTTCCTGCTGATAATTAAATGACATTTAAATGTACTTAATTTTGACCAAAATTAACAAAGTTTGACAAAAAAGTGCTAATTTTGCTTAAAATGCCCTGTTTTTTGACTATTTTTTTCGATTTTAATTGTCGTCAACTACAATTAAATTGTACAATTAAATTCTACAATTAATTGAACTGTTGGCATAATTAAAAACTGCAATTAATAATTAATCTCAAGTTTTTCGACAATTAGATCTGGCAATTAATAACTAATATAATTTTTTCTGCAATTAGATCTTGCAATTAACAATTATTACGAGAATCTCAGAAATTTAAAATTAATAATTAAAATTAAATTTTCAGGTTAATTATTAATGTTTCAATCGATTGAGTTTATTAATTAACCTAACCTTGGAAATTAAATATAATGGTAATTAAAATCAAGGTTGGGTTACTTAATAAACTCAATCGATTAAAACTTTAATAATTAACCTGAAAATTTAATTTTAATTATCAATTATCAATTGCGTAGATAGTCGCACTAATTGCGAATTTTCGAACAATTGATATCAATTATTAATTGAAATATCTAACTGTCAAAAAATTGAGATCAATTATTAATTGAGCTTTTAATTATGACATCAGCTCTCTAATTGTTGAATTTAATTGTAGCTGCCTGACAATTAAAATTGGCGTTAAAAAGTTAAAAAATAGTGAAAATTTTGCCAAAATAGCCATTTTTGACAGTAAATTTTAGTCGTAATTTGTGTGATAATTAAGAGCATTTAATTGCCAATTATAATTGCAACTTAATTTTCGGCAGCAAGTAATTCAATTTTAATTGTACAGTTTAATAGCTCGAGAAAAGGATTTAATTTTAATTGTCACAGGAAGGGATTTAATTTTAATTGTTAGTTTTTAATTGTGCCCAAGAAAATAATTTAATTGTAGATTTTAATTTAAATACCATTGTATTTAAATTAATTTTAATTAGGAGTGTTAGTAAGAGCAAGTCTGGTTATATTGAAGCAGCAAGAAATAGCTATGGCTTTAGGCCGAGGTTGACATTTAGAATAGATCACATGAAAAATGGTAATTAAATTAATCATTATAGCCAACATATGATCACTGATGATTCATCAGTGATGAATCCTACTAAATTTTAATTGTCACAGGAAGAGATTTAATCTAAACCTATAAAAAGATACATAGGTTAGGTGGCCTTGGATTCACCCAGTTTCGCTTTCATTAATAACTAATGTGCAAAATTATTACAAGTGTGTTCCCTTTAAATATTGCATTTTTCCTTGTATATTTCAAGCATGTGCATGTTCAGAAGCTTAATCCCCTCAACTGTCTTTGGGCACTGTAAAAATAATGAACTTGAAGTCCATGTGCATTAATCATTGCTTTCTCCCCAAGCCCAAATACTGACTGACTGAGCACATGCTATCCTGGGAGCCCCTAGTATTTGTGCATTACATAGTATTTGGACTCAAAGCTTGCTATCACCCGAATGGCTTCCTCTAAAAATCTGCACACTACATACATACCCATCGCATAAGAAGAACTCTGAGAGTACGACATACAAATTTTGGCAATCAATTCCAGTTCAAACCGTCCCTCAACGGCTGTTTTGGAGAAGCCACGGATACTGAATCCAGACTACATCCAGTATGACATGTCCTTAACACGGATAGATTTTACTGGGATGCCTTTAGGCACAAAAGATGAAAATTTAAATCTTCGCAGACCCCAAACACAGACAATGGATAATCCTTCCGCTGCTGGACGACACGGTTTCATATTACCCACAGTCGTAGACGTCATTCCCAAGCCCCCCGAGCGGATAACAACAAAACTGACAGAAGCCTGCTCCGTAAGTTAGCTCTAATGTATTGGACCTGCTTCGGCTATAAATCCGCTATATATATAGATAATAATATTAATTAGCATACATACTCATTAGCATAGATTTACGACTCAATAACTCTTCACTCCTTCTAAGCTTATAGCCAATTAGCTTGATAGTTTATAGTATTTATAGCCATATTTCTACAAACGTTATTACAATCCCATCATTTTGTAGCTTTTCTACTTGCATATACTATTACGAATCCTATCCAGGATCTCATCTCACCCCTCTCCATTAGCTCTAGCGGTCGTTTGCATATTTCTCTTTGAATTTATACTTCATACACGTGTATTGGCACCAAGCAAAACCTTGGAGGCAACTTAATAATTTACAGAAATATATACACAACATTCATTCAGATTACAATACCACCTCCGATAGTATATTAATTTCTCGCCGCGTCTCTAATCTAATGAATCTTTTTCAAGGATAAAATATATTAGTTATCCAACCCTCCCCAGCACCCCGAAACCTCAGAATCCATCGCATTCACAAACAGTAATAGATAATGCAATACTCACGCTAAAATAAACTACAAAAGGAAGGGCAAATGCTAGTAAATCAATAGCCTTGTCAAAACCCAAGGGAAATAAATACCTTAGCCATAGCCATGCTCGCAGCTCAGCCAGCAATAGCAAATATACAAAAATTTTCAATAGAGATGCACGAATAGGTGGCTTCTTCTTTCACGCAATCCATAATCAGAGGCTCTCTTTGTTATTAAGATATTTGAGCGGAAAAAATAATGATATCGCTTGCCTTTATATGAATTTGACATTGACATTTGGTAGTTGCTGCCTTCAGCAAACATTACCACCACAATTGACTCCAGCCTTGGAGATTTACAAAAGCGCACTCCCGCTCCAGCAGTAGAAGCCAATCCTGGAACTGCCCGCGGAGGAGCATTTCACTCCACTCGCACCATGGACCTCCAACAATATGTCCATGACAATGACTCAGGTAATTTCCCGGATCCTGAACTCAAATCAATTCACAACAAGAACCGCACTTATTGCACACCTGCATCTGCCTTCAACTACCCCCCACGCCCCTTCTACATTTCCCCCTCCTCCTACAAATATCCTTCTTACCTTATCCTTTCCCTAGATTTGTCCGGCTACCCTCCAGAAACCTCATCATCCTCGTCTCAAGCTTTCTTCGACCTCCCTCTTGAATTACTTCCGGTTAGGACTCCTTCAGCCACCTCCACCTCTTCTCGCACTTCATCCTCTCCGCCTCCTAGAAGACCCGCCTCCCGAAAACCACTCTCTCCTCCTGTAGAATCCCTCTTCGCCCCTCCTCGTCATCCCTTCTACTTCAAACTTTCCCAATGTGATCTCGAGAAACCCTTGCGTACAATTTTTCACCCTGAAAAAATGACCGCAAATAGGGAATCATATGGTACCCATCCGGACAACTTTCTGACTCCCAGACCATCTTCTAATTCCACACCGGCAGGACCTAGGAGGACGCCTCCAATACCGCACTACAGTCCACCCCCGACACCAGTTCAACCAGACTATTGTCAAGACCAATTCCTCAATTCAAGCTCCGAGAATGAGCTCCAACATGATATCAGAAGCCTTCCACTCCTCCAAGACAAGCAGTCCGAACCGCAACACGAAATCGCAAAACAGTTTCAACAATTCACCCAAGACATACAACGACACTACAAATACAAAGGTACGACACAGGATTTGGAGCTAAGGAATACAAAACTATGGCCGGTAGACGCTCCAGTTACACCTGGGAATTCTGTGCTACCCGGGTATTCTCTTCAACCCGATCACGGGTCTAGGACTAAAGACAGTCTCAACTGGATAGGCGAACCTTTTATGAAGCCCTTCACCTATTACAAAAGTAAACACTACTTTTCCTGCCTCTTTTCATATTCCAACATATTTTTCCACCATAACCACGACTTCACCGTGAAAAATACACAAAATACTGTTTCCAACCGTAGACAATTTTTGCTGTAAGCAGCTCCATTCGTCAAGGAGGACAACAACCCGGACTCTGAATCAGAGTCTTACGCGACCCCAGCGGGAGAATCTCAGGAAGAGCTTGAACTCGACGCGGGGAGTGAGACGGAAAATAATCAAGAATCTGTCATTTGTCTTGCCAACTTGAACAAAGAAGAGCGTATCGATCCCACACCGGAGGAGCCTCATACACCCTTCAACGCTTGGGCGAAAGAGAGCAGAACCGGAAATGGAGGAAATGACGATATCAAACTCCTAAATATAGAACAAGTACGTCCGTATATATATTCATATCCAGATCCAGGGTCGTCTTTTTATTTATTTTGTTACTGATGCGTATCACAATTATTGTAGGCGTGTTTACTCTAGTCAAGACATCTGCACTGATAGTTTTGCCGAAACAAATATTGTTTAACATGACTTGAAAACTAATTTCAGGCACCAGATGGCAGTCTGACTAGCAGGACATCTTCCTCATTCTCTGAAATCATTTTTGATGCTAGTTCAAATCAAGAAACTGTCAAATGCCTTCAGGAGGAGCAATCTTCCACAAGCGGTTCAGAATTTTCTGATACAGTCCAGAGCCCACGTAGTCTGATTTCGGTTCGAAGGAACTCGAGCATTTCTCAGCTGGAAAGGCGGGAATGCTCATCGGATACAGCTTCCGGGTAATGAAATACGCTTTTCACCTATCTAAGTGTTCTATGTAATGCGACACAAAATACGCTTTGTATGAATCCATTTTTGTAATTTCAATAAATTTAAAACGTTATACCGCATTGCATTAACCTTAGCCTATTTTCGTTTCAGAGACAAAGCGGCAGCCTCAAAGACAAAAACCATATACAATTTTTTCCGACGTGAAAGGCATAAAGAGACTATGACAGTGCGGGAAAGCGGTAGCGATGCAGATGACGAAGACCAGGAGTCCCAGTTTGTCGGAAACCCCTACAGCTACAGCGCTAGAAAACGGAACCATCAAACACTCGATCATGTGCTCGGGCGACGGATTAGCAGCACTTCATCAATTTTTGCCAGTCGCAAATCAAGGGACTGCTCCTGCGCTAATCCTGCTAAACCCCAGCTATCCTCGCATATTTTGCAAGAGATGTACCAGGACTTACTTAAAAAGAATGAGATGAAAAGATCTATGACCGATGATGCTGAATTTACTCCGAATCAAGCACACACCTCCGAGAAACTCTCATTGAATTCCTCTCTTCCAGGCAGTAATGTTTTCCAGTCAATAGCTACTGGAACCAGATTCAATTTTTCCTCTCCTGAAGAAAATTTAAGCCAGGACGGTGTGGAACTACCACCAATATTTTCAATAGCCCCGCATAGGCCCTCTCGCCAAGGAAGTCAGCCCAGTTTCGAAAAGATACCAGTTATCACTTCGTCGCTGGGTTTTAAAAATCTCCAAATGTCTGGAAATTCACGAGATTCGGTCAACCTTCCCCAGATGCCATCAAAACCGCCTTCTAGTGATCAATATAGCTTTTCCTCTGTAAATCTGCCTTCCATTCATTCATTACCAAACTATGTGAAACCGACGAGTGCTAGTTACGAAACTTTACCGTCCGTAAACCGTTGGACATCACAGAAATGGGGTCCCGAAAGTTTACCGTTGAAACAACATCTACCATCTTCTAATGACGAAAATTCAACCATTTGCATGGACCCACAAAATCTGGAATTCCTGCTAACTTCAACTTCTAGCTCGGTCCTGAGCGAAACAGATCTCGTGCTTCCTTTAAAAGATGAAACGCTTCTCGTACACATTGACCCTACAAAATTCGAATTAGCACCTCCATCTCACTCTCCAGAGCTACCAAAGCGCCCTCACACGAGCATACCCGAATCACATATACGTCCAGATGCCGACAATTCCACAAGACCTTTGACTGCAACTTTAACTAAATCTTCCCGTTTCCAACAAGTATTACCAGAGCTGCTAAATTCTTCCATGGCAAATTTCTCCGCAATACCTGCTAAGAAATCAGCAAGAACACGACCTCGGACACTTTGCTTGTCCCCAAACTTTGCACCGCCTCACATACAACAAAGACCTGCATCATCTCCAGCGTCTATGTCTCCGACACATGATTTTACTCATCGGCAGCATATTTTCAACCCGAAACAATCCTCAGAAAGAATTCAAAGCACCGTTCTTCAGCTACCCGTATCTCAGTTGGTACACTTGAGCAAACTACCTTTAGAAGCCCAGGTAAAACTAAAGAAGAACGAAGTACTGACTAACGCCAACCGCAGATTCCAGAACTCAAGACAAAAAGAATTACTTTCTTCACCGTATTGGAACCCATTGGCGGAAACTATGTCTCCTAGTCCAAAGCCAAAGGATTATACACAGCGATATCCAAAATGGTTCTCTCTTGACCCTCCATGGAAACCTGATCGTAGTCAAATCCCTACCCGCATCAGAAGCTCCCGCTCACAGTTTTCTCCACGACCACTACGTAATCAAATCCCCCAGCCCCAATCACAACCATCATCCGATCGCAGTCATCCAGTTCAATCTCCCCGTTATCGCAACCCCAAGCCGAGAGGAAAGCGGGTTCATTTCTCTTCCCCGCCTCCCCCTTCAGATCAGAGCCTTGATACCGACACTCATGCAAACGGGCACTCCTTCTCTGATATTGACTCCAGCAAAGGATCCGAACCGGAAGCGAAGAAAACAAAACTTCGAGTCAAAGTCCATGGTTTTGATAAAAACCGGGGGAAACTTCGAGTTACAATTCGGAACCCACCAAATTCACCGTACGATTCCGGAAATGATGAGACTTTTATCATAACAGGTCAAGACGTGACCTCCTCATCTTCTCCCTCTCCTGCTGACGAAGAGCGCTCCCGTGCTAAAACCCAGTACTTGAGAAGAGGTTACACACAACCCCCGGCGCCAGGGAAGACAGATGGGCCAAACTATCCGAAAGAGCAGATATTAAACGCTTTAGAGAAGCTTGAATTGCTAAAAGACAAGATCCGGAACAGAGAATTCGATAGACGGAAGCGGGGAAGGGATGAAAACACAAAAAGAATATTTTCGTCAATTTCCATGTTCATCCCACCCTTGGAGGAAGATGCCGAGGACGAAGCTATAGACTTAAAAATAATTGTGCGCAGGTAAGTACAACATATCATTCAACACGTATTCCAGTTCTTCTTTGGTATTATTTTGTAAACTACCAGAATAACCCTACTGCAATTTGTCAACAGGAAAAACAAAGACGGATCGCTTCCACCATTAGAGAGCGTTTTAAAAAACTTCTCTACAAAATGGACATACTTGATCATCGACGAACAACCATTGACCCACAAAAGTCCAAATAGCTACATCTCAACTCATGCTTCTAAAGAAACGGCACAGAGAACCGTAGATTCCAAACCCTTGAAGATAACCACATCCAATCAATCCAGCATCAATTCTTTGTCGGACGCAGAAGCAGCTACTCGTTTCCTAACCTGCTACATTTGCGGTCAGAGCGTTAACGTCCGGGATTTTATGGATCATGAAGAGCAATGTCACCATGTAAGAACGCACTCTATAAAGCAATCCTTAAAATCCTCAATTCAATTCCCGATCCCCATCCTTCATAGACACTACCGCGTCAAATTAGTCCCTTCCTTCATGACTTTCTGACAGACTTCCCTTCGTTCCTAATCATTTTTCCTCACCTCTCTCCTCGATTTTCCAAACCTGTAGGATCTAGCCCGCCGAAACGCAAATTTACACGAGGACGAGAAACGCATTCTACCGGAAAAACCCCGTGGAACTATTACAATTCAGAGGTGGAACGATTTTGCAGTTTCAAGCTTAAAAGTAAGGGTTGTACACGATTTAGCTTACATTTTTATTTTATAGTTTTACACGTTTCGTAACCAAATCTACCCATGTTCCTGTTCCAGTTACAGTCACTCTTCGTTCATTGCCCACACTGCGGCATGACATTTGCAGCAGACAACATTGACGACCATAATTTACATGTTCAAACCTGCGTGAACGCTCCACCTCCAGAAATTACTTCGACTGTCACCGTTGGAAAATTGAGTCCGCGCATAACTGTGGAGGTAGCGAACGATGCAGCTGGTTGGGTTGTACCAACTATCAAAGAGCTCCGAATGCCACGTTGGAGTGCTAGGGAACATAATTTTTTATCTGACGTGAAGCAATCTTCAAATAATTTACCTAAACCAGTGCGTCAAAGTAACCCGGCATCTCGTGCTGACCCTACCTTAGCTTAAGGTTCAATTCACCCTTCGCAGAAGTAAATAAACAAAATCATTATGTGAATTAATTTTGTCGATACTCCGTGCTCTATAAATAAATATCTCTCTTTATTCAACTGATGCTCAATTTAATGATAAACGGAATTAGAAACAAAACTTCATAGACATTATCTTACCGCTATCGTTGATTTCTCGAATTTCGTAATTATCATTGTAATGGTTACTAGACGCAGAGGTGGCAGTTTCTATGAATAGTGTAGGCTGGGAAAGAGATCCGCCATTTGCATGTTTGTCTGCATTCAAGGACAAGTAAAACCGGAGAAAAAGACCGGATAGATAGGCTACCGCAGGGATTGACCATCTGTACCCTAAAATGACGTCATGAAGGGACAGATTTACGTACCTTTCTTATGTAAATAACTGCAAATCAGACGTAAATCACAGCATGAGGAACTTACTAGAACTCGAAATAATAATATAATTTTTAGAAATATTTCTTGCTAAAAAATTCTCAAATCCATCCAAAGTTTGAGGTGCATTTGACAAACACCAACGAAGTTACAGCGAAAATTTTATCTTGCCTCCTAAGTGCCAGCAGTTGCTTAACAAACATTATCGGTCAGTAAGTACCTTCAATGTTAAATCATAGGTGGTATATATATTTAATACTATGCACATATTGACCCATATACTACTGTACTGTCATATCTGCATGCTTCGCTGCTTGTACATTAATAATATGGTAATCTGTCGTTATGCTGGCAGCAAGCGCTTGTCAGCCGCTAATTTATTGTAAGGTTTCCGTGTTCGTGTGTCCTAGTGGAACTACCATGGAATTTCGCGGCAGCTCAGTATAGACCAAAAATGAGAAACCATGTCGATATGAAAGAATTTATCCGTCTTTGAGTTTTATACTTTTTTCTTGAATAATTTATTTAAATATTATACTACCAGGTTTGTTTCATTGTATTTCAAACCGGCAGGAAGGGAAAGCTTCTATCCTGCTCCAATTTTTAGGAGAGTAACCCCATTACAAATACAGGTATGGACTGAGACGGGCAATTTCATGTCAGACTAGCTATCCAGATAATCAACAATAAACTTTATGAACTAATATCTTATGGGGGTAGTGGTAGTTTCGTTGATTGGTTGGAAAGGATGATATTTAGTAAGGATTGAGGTCAATATATATGCATCACACAGTATTGGAATTTTACATCCTGACGACATCTAGTGAGACACATGGTTCATTTAGTACGGATTGAGGGCAGTATATATACAAGACACTCTAATTGAATTTTACATCTTCAAGACATCTAGTGACGCAATTCATTCCGCTGTGCGTACAGCAGAAACACTTGTTGATATGTAATCAAGAGCATTGTCCCGAACAATACCTGTGAATAAAAGAGTGGATAATTCACTGAACAGTATTAAACTTTATTTTAAACGTCAACATGTGGCCCACGTCGTATTGTAAAGTGCTAAAAAAGAGCGGGGATCAGTGTAATCGCGCAGTAATAGAATTTGAAAATTAAGAGCTTTGTGCCGGACCGCATCGCTTGGATTTATGTCCCACGTTTCCTACTTCTGAAACGACTAGAGTTGAGGACATGAAAGAATTTAATCTTACCCGAGCATCCTTTCCGAAATGCTTTGATTACCGTGAATCTGGAAAGCTTGTAGCGATTATTATTGAGATCGTGAAGGGCACTACATTCGGACCATTGACGGCTCTAAAAAAGATGCGACCTCACAATCCAGAATCGGACATGCTCATGAAGGTAAGTAGATAATCATGTAAATCTATTTAGTGAAGGTATTTATGACTGCATGACCTTTAATACATTCTTACCTTCTGCGCTCTAGGTTCACAGCTCGGATGGGAAATCGTTTTACTTCGACCTGCCTAACAAACAACTCATGAATAGGAAGAGACGCGTTCGTATGGTCCATTGTCGCATCATTTCTCTGATGTTACAGAAAGGGGACGAAATCCACTATTTTCTCACTAAGACTTTGAGGAGGGGGGTAAATTAGTTGTAAGCTATGGGCCAGCTTATGCTCAAGTATTGAAACGCAACCTGCCAATCGAAGAAGCCAACAAACGCGGTACCCCAACTAGGATACGAAGAGAACTTCCAGAAAAGAAGTGACATGGTTTGAAGCCGAATTCGTGACAATCTTCCAACTGTTAAATATCAGCAGGTTTTTTCCACCGTATCCATTTGCGATTTTGAAGGAAACGAAGTCTATTTCGGCAAAGTCTTTTATCCTTTTGGCTCATTTTTAGTTGGCAGTTTTTGCAAGGTGAATTAACGGATTCAAAGAGGGGTTTGTCAAGGTCATGCGCCACGGGTTCTCAGCCTTATTTAAATATCACATAGGATTAATTTGCGTATTCTCTCGAAGTATTCTTCTATCCTCTATTAAAATTAACCTCTGATAAACACCTCTCTGCAGCGTCAAGTCCGAGGTAGCTATAGTTTTTAGACGACTTCCTCGCGACTTACAAATGAGGAAACTGTAACAGGTGTAACGCATTATGTGACGATTACATAATGCGTTTCAGTAGGATCAGGTGAGACTCTGTCTCACCTAACGGACATCAGTTCTCTTCTCAGAACCATAATCCAGGTGACTCTGACACGCGCCTTGAAATCTTAGAATTTTCGCATGTTCCTTAAGTTCCTGATGTGCTCGTTTTTCCACCGCCCCTGCACGACGTCATATCCTGCAAATACGCTTCTCTTCTCACTTCCGCTGCGTCGCCTGTCCGCTCGCTGATGAAAACTTTTTTTTTGCAGCCAAAATCTTCGCTGAGAAGCGTCAACACGTCATTCGGCTTGTAAAGTTAGACAGCTGAGATTTTTTTCTCTGATACCAACTAACTTATATTACCTATGGTCAAAGGTTCACGCTGCAGCTACACTGAAAGTACAAAACGTCAGGTTCTGCGAAAATCGACCCCCACGAATTTTTCCCTCTATCCGCTGACACCACTCACTGACCTCTCTGACCTCTAATGACCGAGCAAATCCCGATTATTCAACTCTCCTATACCTTCAACATGGAAACTTTCAAAGTTCTATGCTGAGACCTGTAAAGGTCAAAGTGGGATTCTGAGGAAAGGCACTCCTACGGATTTTTTTCTTCTATCTGCTGACACCGCACCACTCACTGACCTCTGTGACCTCTTTTGACCATAAGGAATTGTAATATATGTCAGCCTCTGCTTTCTTACGAGAATCCCTGCTTTTGGAATTTTCGTGGTCTGGTTCGTACTCAATCGACGTGTAGATGGTGTAGTTACCTTGGAAACGCGTGATTGCATGGATTCAATGGCTAGTCGGGTGACACTACTGAATTCCTACTCCTTAGTCTATTCGGGGTGGTGAGCCAAAAACGTTAAGGTTGGCTGTCGCAACCTGACCTGAGCGAAGCGAAATGAGGCCAGAGAACTTAGGTCATAAGGTTCCGCTGAATGCCTGGCCAATGGAAGTACAGAATTGGGAACACATCGCCGCCGGGCCGAGCGAAGCGTAGGCTCCGGCCGCTGTGTTTCTAATTTTGCATTTCCATTGGCCAGGCATTTCGCGGACCGATGATCTAAGGGCGAGGGCCTCATTGAGCGAGTGAAGGTTAGGTTACGATAGACAACCTTAAGGTTTTGGGCGGGGGTTAGGTTTAAAACACTTGGAATACTAACTGCTGACGGGAGAACGCGGTGTCACCCGACTTCTAGTTGGTGACTTATGAAACAAGCACGTTGGGGAGACTTATGAAAGTATTACCCCCATCAAATCTTTAACGAATTTTCGTGGCAACAATTTATGGGTTTGGCATTCACTTAAATATGTTGTCACGTTAGGTAAGTTAGGTAGGAAATTTAGGACGTGGCCACGCAGGTTCAGTTCATCATAAACTCATCAGAATGGCTCAGATGAATTGGCTGAGATTGTGGCTCTTAAGGAGTTCCAATGAGCTTGACATGCAGACATTCTAAACTTAGGATGTCCGCAGAATGTAATTTTTGACATTATCATTAGCATAGGCATTTAGCGGACCGATGACCTAAGGACGAGGCCCTCATTGAGCGAGTGAAGTTTAGGTTACAATAGATGACCTTAAATTTTTGGTGCGGGTTAGGTAAGGTTAAAATACTCGGAACACAAACTATTGATGCTAATGCTAGAAGGATGTCACCCCGACTACTGGTAGCTCACTTTTAATTTTGGTTGCTGTGTTTCCCATGGTAGCTCACTTACTAAAGAAGCCCCGAAAGAACTCACAGTGCCGCACACGAAGTGTAAGGAAGCTAGCAACTTGAAACATAGCTAAATTTCATCCTTGGGGTTGCAGTAGATCCCCCTATAAAAAGATCGTCCTACTTTTGCTCGGTTTGGCAATAATTCATCAATCATCATAGGGCCTATCCACATATTTGGTACAGAAAACTAGATAACAGGCCAGGAAACTTAATTACTATGACGTCGTTGGCAAATTTTTGTTTCTGTTGATTTCAGCAGCAGGTTCAATGGAAATCACATTGTTTTTGCTCATCCAAACATGTCTGCTTTGTAGCTTGAAATTGTGCGAATATAAACCGCAAAGTCTATTGTTGCATTTTTGCATAGAAACTTGATCTATTATTTAACGCTAGTATGGCAATGGCTGTATATGTCTAGTCCGGTATCATTGGCTCTATTTAGATTTTATAGCATTTCCATCAAAAAAATGAACTATGGACGGGGTTTAAGATTAGAACTTGATGCTGCTAGATTGGGTGGCCTCAGTTTCGCAGCTCATTATGAACACTGGAACCTCAGTTCTCAGGGCTCGCAAAGATTCCTTTCTGATCAAGTTGTGTTTACTGGACACGTTGTACATTTATCTTCCCTTTGCACGAGGTCACATGGGCTGCCTAGAAAATTGCCAGGAAAATCCGTCGAATCCTTCCTTATAGCATTCGTTCTATACTAACGCAACACTATTTGTATTGTATTGTATTTCTGGAGGTTCTGGAGGCGCCGACTCCGCCATTGATGGCCCATCGAGGCTGGAATACTCCCTAATCACAAGGGCACTTCGCTGTTGGGCACTCGAGTCGCTCAGTGGCAACGCAATGCTAATCACGTAGTGAGTACTGTCAACTGTACAAGGGTGGAGTCGCATAAATAAATGTGTAAATCTGTTTCCAAGGTGCAAAAGTTGAATTTGCGGGAACACTCAATGCGATAAATTATATGTGCACATTACTTTGCTCTGTAAATGGTTGCTATCAGTTTCTTTATGTATAATATATACATACATATATATCTCGCTCCACTTTTTTCCTAAGATGTTCTGGCGCTAAATTCATAGCATTAATATTTTCCTATAAATAATTGACATAAATCAACAATCGTTTACGACTGATGATTCATGCTATGCTACAGTTAGGTTTTTAGTTCAGTTAGAGATAAATAGATAGGAAAGGCTAAGAAATGCCTCTAAAATTCCTAAAAAATCCTTCGTACCCTTTGCTATAGCTGAACTGATTCCAAAGCTTCATTTCAATTTAAATCGTTCAGAAATGTTGAGCATCAAAACGAAAACCGGAAGGCAACCTTCATGCTGGTACAGCGATAATTAGAAATTTTGTTTCTGAAAAGATTAACAAAGAATTTATAGATTCGCGTGCTCTCGCGTGGTGTCGCGTGTAAGTCGTCACAGAAAAACTGTAATTCTATGTACACTTTCAGCCAACGCCAACCACATTACATGGGTTCAATGGAGAGCGAATCCTGGCTAGGTAATCTTGCAACTACTTGCCCAATGTGCAAAACGGAAGAAAAGTTTTCTCGACTCGTTAATGCGAATCTGGATTTCGCAAACCGGTTTCGTTACTACAAGAATATTTTCAAAGGCGTGCCAGATTCGTCGCTGACAAGAGGATGCCCGGATTACCTATCCCCATCTCGTTTAAGTAGCTTCCCGAATCGGAGTCACACATCTCCCGGGCGTTACGATTCACCTTCATTTGAGTATCGAGGATACGTTCCCTGGACTTCATTCAATTCTTCTCCTTGCCTGGATAATCGTGGAAGGGTATCTGCTATTCGAAACGACCTTGACATATCTGAAGGCCCCGGTCTGGGGTTAACTGCACCCAACAGCCCCTCGAACCAAGCCAAAAGTCCCTTCCGCCCAGGTGGCAGAGTTGGCGAATCTGAAACACACGAGTTCAAGTTCTCTGAAAACCCATTCAATGATTCCGGAAGTACTGCTCCACCTCCTCATTCAAGATCTCGAGAGAAAGACGACGGCGATTCGGACACTTTTTCGGATCTTAGCGGCAGTGACAGCGACAACACACCTTCAGCGCCGAGTTCAGGCTTCATTAACTCGGGATTCGGATCTCCTGAAAGTACCCGCAAAAACGGTACGACCAATTTATATGCTAATCATTTCTTCTAGGAAATTATTACTCCCATGTTTTCTCCTCTACATTATAAAAATACAAATTATCAGTTTCTCCCTAAGGACCATCTCAGGGTCCTGGCCAACTCTTCCAAGAGGAAGGCTTTAAGAATCCAGGGAATGGATCACCGGAAGGTAATCTTTCTTAAACTGACTGTTTCGATCTCTAACAAAAGATGGCTAGAGTAAGAACTGCAAGAATTCCTGTTTTTTATACATTTTAGTGACCTCAAACAGTCCAAATACCCAAGGAAAAAACAACGAACTGTCCTCACTACCTTCTACAGAGCCGCCCAATGAGGCCACTTCCCACACGAAACCCGCTACAGCGGAAGTGGACACGGTGTCACCGCAGCAGGATAACAAGCCAACATTACCTAAAACACCAGGTGATAAGAAAAGAGCAACGGGTAACAAACAAACGCAAATCCCTGACCCCAACCTTCCTACAAGAATCACAGCTTTCTCAGGCGATCTAACTAATCCGGACGGTTCGTACCGTCCTCGAGGCCGGGGCAATGGTAACGAACCAAGTTATGGAGGGCAGTCTTCTCCTTCGGGCCAGTCTTCAAGTAATAACTGTCCAATGCCCACTAAAGGTACGAAACCAAGGAACGCAGCATCATCTACCGGAGAACCGTCCACTGGGCCCGAAAGTCAAGAAAACGACAACCATCAGATGTCCAACAATTCACCAGATCCTTCTATCGGAGCAGGCCGCGAATCCGGTACAGCAATTCCAGCAACTCCCGATACACCTTCTAGTCCCAATCCTCCAGGAGAAAAGAGCATCAGAGCTTATCCTACTTTATCTTCTAACAAAACGAGCGGAAGCATTATTCAACCAAACACTATGCATCCAGAGTTTACAAGTCAGACGTCCGCTTCCCCACCTTCCCAACTCCCACAAGACACAGCTGTTGTTGAACCCAAGAAGTCAAAAAAATCCAAATCCTCTTCCCGTTTTAGCCAACCATATAAATACGGTACATCCTCAACTATCCCAGGATCATCAGCCCAAAGACCGTCAACTCCAACTATCCCCAGGCCCAGGCCTGCAGTACATCCCAATCTTGCAGACAATAAACCACCAAAGCCACGACCAATTGCACCAGTTACTCCTGTCGAGGAGGCTGCTCTGATACCAAATAATTCCCGTAATAATACAGCAGGAGTTAATTCTGCAGGGACTCAACTCACGCACAGTTATGAACCATCCGACCTTGAACAAAAGCCAACTGAAACTGTAAATATAGGCACAACTCCCGCCTCAGCCCTGAACAAATCAAATACTCGAGCATCAGTCGAAAGACGTGAAGGGGATAGGCCAAACCGTGATCCTCAAGATGTACCCTTCCGGACGCCTATCGAAAAGACTGAGGGCGCAAATCCTCTACAAGGGGGTCAAAATTATAAATCTGAATATCCAGTCAAGCCGGATGATCAAGATATTAGAACGCCTCCGTTACCATCTGGTCTTACGAATGGCAGAACTAATGCTGCAAGCGGAGCTGATACTTCAAATAATATTACTCCAGGTTTACCTGCGGAGAAACCAGCGGTAGTGACTTTCAACCATCCCAATACCCTGATAACCAACTCATCTCAAACGCCGCCGCCCGCTTCTAACCCAAACAAATCAGGCAACCGAACAGGTTCTACTGAAAACCTTGAACCCGATAAGCTAAATGATACTAAAAGTGAGGCTACTTCTCAAGACATGGAACCACCTCACGAAATACATCATCTGGACCCATCTCAAGACGGGCATCAGACGCAGACCAAGGATACAGAACAAGACAATGTTAGCCTGGACGATCCAGATATTCGCACACCTAAACCCCCAGCTGCTCTTACGAAAGATGATAATAATATCGCAACTGAGGATCCTGTTCAAGCTCCAACCCCAAGAACCGCTGAACCAGTTCCGCCATCAGGGTTACCTCCAGGATTTGAGCATCGTAGTGATACTCCCCCGAATTCTACGCCAGTAAACGTTACATCAGGGTTACCTCCAATGACACCAGCTACTACTGCCAACAACACCAATCTCTCACCAGCAGTGTCATCTCATGAACCAGCTTTTACTGAAAACGTGTTAGTTAAACGAGATGATTTGCATCCATCTCTAACGCATGTACAAACTGATCCACAATCTTCGAAGCCGTCCGTCAAAGATTCTGCAGTTGAACCTCATATTGATGCTAACAAACCTCCCTCATTGCCAAAGAATAAGAAAATACAGCAAAAAGTTCATCAAGCTCCAGCAAAAACTGTTTCCAGACAATCCACAGATCCTAATTTCAATCCAAAACCAGCGAGTAACCGAAGTCCAGTCCAACCGCTCATACCGGAACGCTCTACTTTCAACAAGCCTGTTACCTTGAATTACAAGCGCAAACCAAGTTTCCCTGAACCAGGAAAAAAGCAACGCAACCTACTCCTGCTTTCGAAACCTTCAAATTCAGTTTCTAGCATTCGTCCAACATCTCCAAAGCTCACCGTCTATTCAGCAGCAAAGCCAAAAAGCCGACCAGCTAAAGTAACGAGTCCTCCATTAGCTGGCAGAAACCGACTGTTTCCGCAGAAACAGTCGCCGGCTTGTAAAATGCCGAATAAGAAACCAGGAACCAATCAATCACCCCACTTTGGAAATCCTACTCCTAAACTCAAATGGGTGCTGCTACCGGAGGATTTGATATCCGGCCTGGACCTGCCTGAAGCCGCCTGCGTCGTTTCAGAAACGCCCAAAACAAAACTCAAGATCCCAGTGTCGCCGTATCGACAACAGCGCCCTCCCAGTCCAAAGAACATTCCAAAGTCAGCGCCCCATCCATTCAAACCTCCTGGAGCAATAACCGATCAAGAATTAACCTCTTTGACAAAATCCCTAGAAAAAATGCGGTTACAATGTTCCACTAATCGTGAATTTCAAGAGCTATATCGCCTCCTCCGAGTCTACTTGCTAAGCAACGAACCTCCACCTGTTCCTCACGTAAACCCGAATTTAATGAACTTGTCATCGCATCAGTCCGGTGGTTCCCATAGGTCTTCCAGGCCTACGCAGTCCCTTTGTTCAGTCAATCGTCCTAGCCCCCGGTCTTGGATGTACACCAATAACCAGTCAAGTGGTTCCTCCGACGCATACCAATTCACCAACAACCCTAACTCTTGCTCTTATCAGCCTGTAGCTTCAACTTCGCAAAACTACTCTTGCAACTACCAGCAGAGGTCTTCCAGTTGCCCGAAAATAAACGTTTTCGCCCAGACAGATAATGGCATTTCTCCGCTAAACCCAGCTATCCAAAGACATCAGACACCACTCTATCAAATGCCATCAGATTCGAATAATCCACCAGACTCTGCCAATGATAACCATAACTCTGCCGAGGACAAGGATAAACAGCCTGAAAATACTCTAGAAGCCTTAACAAATTTCGCTTTCGGCTCTCAACTAGCCCCATCTCCACCTCCTCCTGCAGAGCAACCTACAGTTCCGGAACGTACAGAACGTGCGGAATCCACATCCACTACTGCTTCTGAGTACAGTTTCTTTCCTTCAAACTTTGAAGCATTGCATCTTACATTCAGCATGGCACAGTCTCCAGAAATTCAAAACTTGCATCAGCAGATCACACGTGCAGCATCTTCTCGGCAATCTGTTTCCAGATTCCTAAACAAAAGTACGTCAATTACTACGGAGACCGCAAGCAACACTATATGCTCCAGCGTGCAACAAAATCCCTCCATTTTAAATTCAGTGTACTCAGTGACAAAACCAAAAGCTCCGTCAAGTAGCGTCGTCGTCGCATCAATATTCGTTCCGAGAAAGCGGTCAACTAGCAACACGAGCACACAATGCCACCCCGCCCCTGCCCCATCGAAACCTTCAATGGATTCAAGCTTTGACGGGTCAGTCCAGCCAAAAAGAAGTGTCAGATTTGCCGAACCTGTTGTTCAACCGTGCAGGGAAGATGCTAGCGTAGGACCTGATGTTATACAATCAAGCATAGGGATGCAAAACTGTGTCTGCTCATGCCATACTTCAGAAGCATGTGATAATCTCACACCAGTTGAAATCTATAACCAAGCCATGTCATCCTACAGAGCTGCAAGGGATGATGTAGCTTCGAGTGGCCGAAATAGACATAGATCACGGCCACCATCAGCCACATTATCATCAGGATCAATAGTTACTGAAACACCGCGGGAAGTTCCGCGGCCATCGTCTAGCGAAGCGACAGTAATTAAAAATGATAGGTTATAGCTACAAATTCGAGAAGGAATAAAAAAATTCCGTTTGATGCATCTTTCACAGCCAGGCTTAAACGTACTCATGAATTCCATTTATCCCAACAGAAGCCTACTTGTACGCTGATGTTGAATATCAGTAAGCTCACTGTAAAAGTTCGGTTTCCTAAATAGAAGGAAATTCACAAATCTTAATTAAAAGATTAGTACAGGAAATAATCAAAGTAACTTCATTATAGCTAATAGAGATGTGTACGCCACCTCGTAAGTGCAAACTAGACTACCTTCCCTCTTTCCCTTTTTAGCCCGCGCTTTCTACTCACATTGTCTGTTGACAATTGAATGTCAGATACATAAATACTCTCGTGCGAGGGTAAAATCATACAGTTTTAACACGGTGAAACACATCTTTTTGTCCGTGATATAGTATCTTGAAGTATGCCGTTGGTTTTCTATGTTATATTTAAATGTACATATATTGTGATCTTATTTAAAATTAGTGTAGCATTTAAATACAGTTTTTGCACACGGTAGAGTACTTCCTGTTCCTGCAATGCGGTTCTCTCTATGATCAGTCACGGCATGCCTTATTTTTGTCTGGCTTAAAATCCACACGAGCATGAAACTGATTTAACTATAGTGCTGAAATCAACGTATGGAACTGTTCACTAATTCTTGCCTGCAGATTCGTGACTCATAATCTCGTCTACTCATTTTTATATTTAAGACCTTTACGAAAAATAGCAGTTTTTGTTAAAAAATTTTTTATCCTCACGTGATCTGCAAGGGCAGATCTGGCATATGTGCTTTCAACTTACCTGAAACAATTAGCCTGCTATCAATTATCAAGGTATGTACTGAAACCTTTTGCCCCTATTGAAGGAATGAATCTAATTATCTCCGTGCTCCTCCCATGAAAAGTGTTGCTTCGTATAAAACTACATTGTATTATTGCAGGATTTGCGTAGCAACTTCAGCCGTTCCAAATCGTTATTGCTGAGATGGGCTTTAATATAGTCGTCTTGTTGGATTTGAATTCTTTTCCCGTTTCCGACCGAGATTCGCAGAAACTTTATATAAAATGGACCCAAGAATATTTACTCACAATGCTGACAAAGAAAGCTACAAACGACGCGAGTGTAACAGACTATTCCAAGATTATGTGGTCCTTCAAATTCTACAATTCTGCCAAGGAGAAAGGCTACCCTTGTAAAAAGTTTGAACCTTTTACTGTCAATACATTCGAAAGCTTTGAATCATCATCTTCGGCAGAGTACGAGAAGTTTCTTCCAGAGAGTCAAGACTGTTCCGCTGTTAACAAGTGTAGTTGCTTATCAAAAGCCTTGAAAGAGATTGTAGCGGATTTCAGATGGGAAGAAGTTGATAATAGTAAGACTGAGAACAAAACGGTGAATATTGTCTACACGATATTGCGAGTTCCAAGAACCGAGGACGAACTTGCCGAATTCGCGGAATTACATGATGAGGATGGAAGTCCAAACTCGAGAAAATTGATGAATGCCCTGTTGCCACCAGCCTTCCTGAAGCAGTTCCGAATTAAGTTTCAAATCCAGCTCAATTTAATTGATACCTGGGTTTTGCACAAGGAGGAGAACTTGGAATCTGAATGGGATAGAACGTCATACTCCCGACAAGTTGTAAAAATTCTTGATTATTTAAATAAGGGTAAGGTATTACAGTTTGAGACGCCTCAGCCGGGACTTCCAGGATTGCCATCGTACTTTACCCTATTGAAGCAAGCCTTGGGTAATGCTACAGTTGAGGTTCCGAAGGTAGCAGCTCCCTTATCGAAAGCGCAAAAAGTACTAACTAGTAAAGCTGATAGCAGTACCGGTTTCATTGGAAAGCATCGAGGAGGGACCGAAGATTCCCTCAACACTTCCGTGTCGTCAAGTCAGTCAAGGAACTTACTGCGACAGCGTGAAAATGTCCGAAGTGGTCAAAAGGGACGCCGGATGAACCAAGATTTGTTTGGAAATGATTCTTCTGACCTCAACGACACTCAGTCTTGTACGGATAGCTCATCTGTTTCCGAGAGCTTCGGTCTCGAAGTATTTTCGAAGCGTGGAGATGCCGAGTTAACAAAACTGGTTAGAGCAGCCCATGCTACATCATCAGCCAAACGAGGTGGAATGTTTAAGGAGCCACATCGTCGGGAAAGATTTGATTCACGGTTTGCTGCTGTTAGTCGGAGCGCTCCGCAGAGTCGAATAAAAAACTACCGGCATGAAGCAAAGCCAGAGCAGTATTCCAGGACTCTACAACTTGCTAAATTGGCTACGAAGCAGGAACACGATAAATGGAGGAATGCACTGGAAAAAGAAGAACGAGAAAGGAGTACACTAAGAATCGAACGACGTCAGGCGCTGTTAAATTTGGAAACACTGCTCGAATTGATGAAGACTCGATTGAGTATGTTTTTGCAGAGTAAAGGAATAGAGGAAAGTCCCGATTTAGAACTTCTGCTCGCCGCTGTTGTCGAATTTCAAAACAAATATGTAGCCGACGATAAAACTTGTGTTCTGTCTCTTGCTCAAACTGTTGTACAGTTTGTGGTTGAAAAGGTAACTGTTACTAAATCTGATGGTAAACCGGTGAGCGGTGAGCAAGCCCGAGAGAAACTGGAAAACACGCTTTTTGTTCCAACAACGGAGCTAAGATCCCAAATCTTGAAAGCCAAAAACGACGATATTCAGTTTCTTAAAACTTTTCGGCTTTGCCAGTACCAAATCCTTGTTCGTATGGAGTCTTCATTCCTTTTGCCTGTAAGTGCTGACGTTACAGATACCTTGCGCGATGAGATCGTGGATTTGTTGAATCTGTTGTCCGTCTACGTAAAAAATCCTGTTGATGATTTTTTGAACAACGTTCTGCTTTGGGGGTAAGCGGCTTTATCATATGGATTAATTGGAACAAAATTGCAAGTGGTTGGACATGGCACTAAAGCCCCGGGTACAGTCTGGCATAAATTTGAAATAATTTTGTCATAGCTACTATAACCCTATCTTGTAACATGGTGGGAATTAATGCGTATCAAATTTCTTTGTCAATGCTAAATAAACGGGTTGCTAGCAAAAATTTATGTCAAATTTATGCTATGCAGTATTTATGTCAGACTGTACCCGGGGCATAAGAAGTAAAATGTTTTAATTGCATGTCGTGTTGTTTCGTTTTTTATAGATACCTCGAAACCCATTCTGAAATGCTGATAAGACTTTATCGAGGCCTAAACATGGACCCACCTAAAAGCCTCATACTTGTATGTACGCCGAGTAAATCAGTTAGAAGCCGTTGTTCATTTAGAGGATCGTCTATTGCCAGCCCTTACGGCAGTATGGAATCTCTTATTGCGCCTCCATCATCCTCTACATCGAGAGCCAAAAGCACTGACGTTCGTAAAGGAAATCTGAAAAGAACAATGACAGAGAGTTCTTTGGGCGCTCGATCAAACAAGTAAGGGGCCAGTTTCTTGAATCTACATTGATTATCGATAAAATGCAATATTCGCTATTTGTTTTCAACAGTTCTGCACGCCTCAAGAGTCATGTGTACGTTAATAACCCTAAGAAGATGTTGCTTGTTCCCGTACGAAATGTCAAGAAGTTTGGAGTCAGCTCGGCGAAACCAATTGCTAAGTCTCCAAAACCAGCGTGTAAGTAACAAGCTGTTTAAGCCTATGGTTTGAAGGTCATGAAGGTTCACTATATTTAACCACTTCTTGAAATTTACAGCTACCAGCCGTACTAGAGTACGACGTAACTTATTTGACGATCTCCAGAATCCATCCAAAGCTCTCCTTCCTTCCAGCCGCATTGTACGATCTCCATCACTAAGTGGAAAGTCTGAGAACTCATTGATGTCTCCACGTCTACGGACCTTGAGAAGCAAACGAAGGTTGAACTTGGATGATGATGAAGAAAGCGTTCAGCCGAGGAAAATACGATGCGTTGGAAACTCTCCGGACATGTTTTCACCCAGAGGTAAGAGCGTGCGAAATGTTAAATCACATCATTATCTCTTCTATAAGAAATACGAATATGGATCCATTGTTTCGAATAGGCAACGGCAGTGGCATACTTTGCCCGGGTACACCCTCGTACAAACCATTTAATTCTGCCAAGAAATCATTGAGAAGTCCGGGTGATCGATCTCCCGGTGAAAAAGTTATAGCAGAATCGCCGGAGGGGCACAAAGCGGGTTAGTTATTGCATTGGCAAATCTCAAGATGGTACGTAAAATGCATATAGTTTTTCATTTGAGTTAAAACATCTCGAATTCGAATTGCAGGCACATCCAGAGTATTCTCGGAAGTTATGCATTCGTATTCCTTTTATTCAACGGGGACTGGAAGCGATTCATTTAAATCAAAAGTGTGGGAAAAATCAGGGAGTAAGATGGTGACAGCTAAAGTCAAGCGAAATGTAGACAGTTCGTCATTTATGAAAACAGGCCTTACGCTTAAAGACATCGAACTGCTGGGAGGTTTTGCTAGTTCTCCAGAATCAAAGCATTCTGATATGGGAATAAAAGCCAAGTCAGCAGAAAGAACACCTTGCAGGATAACTGAAAATATCGAAGTTGTTCGAGCTAATGCCAACGCTAACATTGAAGCTCTCATTCGATCGAATCAGTCCTTATCCATGTTGAAGACTACTCCTAAAGGAAGCGCCATTACTGCAACGCCAACGAAGAAAATTACATTTAATTTTGATGAAAATGTAGTGAGGACTCCGGGTCGCACTAGCAGTCCTAACACTCCGAAGAGCATTTTAAAGACACCAAGTCGATATGACGGAACTGAGTGCAACACGCCCAGGAGATCTCTTGACTGCAATCAAACACCAGTAAAGGAATTGGCGACCCATTTTTCTCCGACTTGTAATGAGGAACCTGTGGATTATCCCACGAGCTCTGCCGTTCGGGAACACCCAGAATCCACAGATGAACCTGTGAAGTCCGAATGTTTTCTACCCGGAAATCAAAGTGGCTCCATTCCATCAGAAGTTAGTTCCTTGCCTGGTATGTTTCCTCCTAATATCTTCAACCAGTTTACAGAAACCCACTCCTTCGACCAGCCAGTGTCAGTAATTGCCCCAAACCAGCGGTCGATGGTATTCGCACCTCCAGCTGAGGATATTTTAGAGCTACAATCTTGTGAAGCTAATAGCATCGATTCGAGACTTCTAGACATCTTGGTATCGCAATCGAGCAACAGTGGAATCCCTAGCAACCGTGATGAATATACTGCTTCAACACCCTTCGTCACCTCGTTCGAAGCTTCCTTTAAATCATTTGGAGCAAATGCCGATCACACACCAGAAGAAGGAGACAATTATTCCTAATGTCATGTGGGGTTCGTAACCGAAGAAAATACTTGCTGAAAGTAAGGTTTGATAATTGCTGGATTACCTCATGTTCTAGCTGACTGAGTCTTAGCCGTTATGTGATGTTAGATGTTATCAATATTAACGTGGGAAGCACAGCATTCAAAATCCAACACCGACTACTATTTAACGTGCATTGTGTACTAACCAGATGAGGAAAACTGCCAGCCCTGAATTATTGGAAAATAGATTTTTTGTGTGTGATTCTTTTGTATGAGTCGGGATTGTTAAATAGAAACACGTTTACTTCCGCATGTACAAAATGGTTCTGTTCATAGTAGTTACTGATAGTCAAGGGGAATGTTGTTGGTATATAAGTTTAGTGTCTCAGTATCATACTTATCTCCTCACAAAATGATGTAATATTATTGCATGTACTTTAAATCCAAAATTTTTTATCATGGTATCGACTGCATCATCCTGAATTGGATTTTCATGGATTTGACATCTGTATTAATTAAATTTAAAATCAAGACTTATTTTCGTAAAATTTTGAAAACTATACTTTGAATTACTAAAAATAACAATTTGATTTAAATTAGGAAACTGAATTGGTTACCAGTTTACCGAAAATGCCTCGAAAACATACACTACCGACTGATTTCTAGAACCGTTTTTATCTATATTTGTTAATACGATAAACGTAACTAAAATGCTAAAAAAATGTATCAATTATAACTTGTTTTCGCATGTCTACTAATACATTTACGATAAAAAATGATAAATAAAAACTAAAAATAGAGATTTCAATTTTCAACTTAACTCCACAAGCATCTTGCCAAAAAATAATTCGTCCATCTTGAAATCATCACCCCATTCAAGATCATCATCCAGTCCATCAAGTACGTCATCAGTAATTTCGTAGTTATTTTCAACTTTGCATCCGGTCTCCAAGACTTTTAGCTGATTCTTCAGTTCTTGCTCCTCGCTATCCATCCTCTTTAATTCTTGCTGAAGTCCATTAAGTTCTGCTTTCAATAGATTCTGAAAATCAAAAACTTTTTATTTTAATTTCAAACTAGAAGAATCGCATTCCCACTAGTATTCTACATAAGTGATATAAACAAAACAGTTAACCTAAAAGCCATAAAAGTAAAAACAGAACCTTAGTCACTACTTACCTCCAAAACTTTCCGATCGTCTAGCAATTTTGCTTCCTCCAGTTGCAGGTGATGGAGGCGACTTTGAAGTTTATCGTTGCCTTCTTTTATTGCAGTCAGTGAGTTTAAAAACTCCTCTTTCTCATGTTGTACACGTAGAACAGCCTTCCCCGATGCAATCTCGAACGCCAACGATCCTTCAGTCTCCATATCTTTTTCTAAAAGCATTCAATGATAGCACGAAAATAATTTATCGAAAAATATTCCTGTAGATGCTACCAGACAAAGTATTGATTACGATAACACATACCACTTTTTTTCAACTCAGCATTTATAGCTCGCAATTTTGTCAATTCTACCACTATGGAGGATTGAGCTTCCGATGTCTCAATTTTTTGAATGTGTGCCTCCTTAGTTTTTCTTTCGGCTTCTTCTTTAGCTTGTAGTTTTTGAATACTTCGTGTCATCTCTTCCATCGATCTGTCCACAGCTGCTACAGCGTCGATGAGGCTACTTTGCTTCAATCGCTGATCTTTCACCTCTGCTGCAATTTTACTATTTTCTTCAGTGATTACCCTAAGCTGATACTGCCCGCTTTGGACCTGAGCTTCTCTTCGTTTTGCCCTCTCCTGCTCTATTGACATTAGTGACAAACACTAATTAGCTCTCATAAGTATTTCAATTTGTAATTTTATTCTCCTTCAAATCTAATGGTTTGAATCTCGGACTGAATTTCAATTAAAAAAGGTACTAAATTTCCTCACCTGCTTCCAGTTTCTTTGCCTTCTTCGGTATTTCCTCAATCAGATTCCGACGCTTCACTTCCTGTTCTACATGAACACGTTTCAGTTCCAACAGCGACGATTGGATATCCAGCTCAGATTGTTCCTTCAAACTGTTACTTGCCATTTTCAAGCAATATTTTCAACCTTGACCTTAATGGACAACCTTGGAACTGATACGACACCTCAAAGGTTAACTGGTTTTAAGTTTATATAACTAGTTATTTAATGAAATGCAGTGTTTACAAATTATGATTGTGAAGATCGAAGATTGATTGATTTAAAACCAAAATTAACTATGAAAGTCCAAGCTTTCCCTGGAGTGAAAATCAAACCGAGAAAATTCCTTGAGAACGAGAAAACCGGTTTATACTGTCAGCCATTGTCACAATCAAAGCGCAAACAATTCAGTAGTACTGCAGCCACTAGATGGAGTGGCCCCCCGCAAACTAATATATACATGTGCTCACTTATTTATGAATCAAACGTTTTCACTCGATATATAACATCGAGAACGCTAGAAAAGTTGAAACTAAAAGTCTTGACTAAAACTGTTGAATTTATTACTTCTCCAAGTATATTACTGTTCTTAACCAAAGTTTTAACTTTTCTCTGTTAGCATGGAATAGATAAATACAATCAAACAACAATTAAATTGTATTTCAAGATATCCTTAGAGCTACCAACCATAATCAGCTGTTCTTTTACAAACTTAGAGGAAAGCTAATACGAAAATAATATACACAGAAAGATACACTGTAAACGCAATCCTGTCTAGTAAATGAGCCAACCAAGCCCAATCTGCCTGATAGCGTCCAGATTCAACAAGCTTCCCTTCATCACCCGCGCCCTCTTCTAGTGATGCTGCAGTATTCGGTCGCGGGTCAAGGCACAGGATGCGTGAAACCCAGCTTTCAAGAAACGATTGAATAAATCCCGGAAGAGGAACTGGGGAACTCCGCTTCGTTGCTGCCAAATATCGAAGGCCAACGGTCCACGCCAGTGCAAACGAAATCATTATCAAAGAATCCCGGTAATAGAGCACTGTATCAAAAAGAAGTAACGCCCCCAATAAAATTAGCATAACAAAAACGGCATTGCTCATTTATGTATACCATCGGTACGCTTCATTATGAGTAATTACGTATCATCCGCAACACTTACGCATCAATGGAACGTTCATCCCGTTGTTCGGAATCGTATTGTACACATTGAAGAGGAACAATGAGTTCAACATAAGAAGAAACAGGAGTAAAACCATCCGCTCAGTAGCTCCAGGTCTTATCCAAAAGGAAACCAGAATCGACACGGCAATCGCTAGCAAATAAATCAAGTTTTTTAAAATATTTTAAATATCCTCATATTTTTTTCTAACTATCTGTACTTTAGAATTTCTACAGCTTTACTTTCGACATTGTTTCTGGGCTCTGCTGCCGCTAATTGCTTACCAATTCCGGGTCCAACAATTCCTGCAGTATGTGTTTGTGAATATCGTTGCATTGTGATATTCACAAGTACGTCTTGAAACAAGCTTCCTTGGGAGGGGTAAACATAGTTCCTAAGGGTTACACTGGAATCCACAATCCCCCATTCTCGATTCGCAACCCACCCTGAAAAATCAAGCTTCAAAAAAAACGAAGTTGTTAGCAGATTCCTTCATTCAATCTTTCCTTTCCAAGTCAAATGTCTTACTTACACTTGACCGATTGTTCCTAAGCCGAGGATCCAGCGTTAGCTCATCACCATTGTGGGCCCAAGATCCAATTATCACCATGCACTTCTGAGTATCGTAGGGCCATCTTTTAAGATTTACTTCGTAGCCACACATGACCTTGTAACTTGCCGGTGGAACGTATGTGAGGATTCCAGTGTAATTTGCTAATATCCGGGTACTTTTGAAGTGGTCGACGTCACTTCCATAGCTGCGAACCACCATGTATCCAATTAATGCCTATCACAAGTAACTTAGATCTTGGAGTATAGCCAAGTGTTACTACTACATCTTCTTTCTAGGGAAACCCAGCTATGATGAACGATTTGCGCTTACTTGTTGTAAACAGAGATATCAGGCTGCCAGACTTCATGGCTTGCGAAAACCATAGTTGTAATATTTCCATATTTTGCGGGATCCCATTTAAGGTGCTGATCTTGCCATCGCTGTTTTAAATCACAATCTTTTAATTATTTCATTTGGCTATTGCTTTGCAACCTATTCTATCTGATGCGATTACTTACCAACCACGTCAAAGTGTTCAGCGTCAGCACAGATTTTTTGTCATCCTGAAAAAACGTTTTAATAAAATTTCAAAAGAGTTAAACAAAACCAACAAACGCTTCTGCAAATTAACGAAAGCATTTCTTTGTCCTTCAAAAGATACATAACTTACAAAATCAAAATCGTGAACCAGTAGAGAAAACTGAACAATCGTCGCATTACTCTGGAATTGCACTGGTCGTGAATTAGGATCGTATGCAGTTTTAAGATCACTTTTTAGCCTCAAGTAATCTAAAATTTACAAAACATGCAGTTATAACAAAAATCTCTCTTTCAAAACTGATAAGCTCCTAAAACTTACCTGTCATTTCCACAGCACTGCTATACTCCCAAAAAGTTAGACATAGCAAGAGGAGCCTTAGATATTGAGCCATAATTATTGAAATGCTATGAAAACAGAAATTTCGGATGACTAGGAGAAGCGTGCCGACCAGGACCAGAGTGGGTGCTAACAACGAATAGTCCTTGAGAGAAGCTTCATCTTTTTTTGTTCCTCCTTCTATCCATACCCAGTCATTTCCAGCAAGTTACTAACATGTGTAACTTGAAACTGCAATTCCGCCCACAATTTCATTCAAGATTGAAGGGAGGTTAATTTTAAGTATCCGTGTTTTACTCCATTTTTAGCTGTTGGTATTTCTCTATTGGAACATAATGCATTCCAAAAGCTTTCGATAGCGTATTCACCAGGAGAATCAGCCACAGCTGCCATCCTATCCCGTTTCAGAAGATTATTGTCTGCTCTCTGTAACAAATCACTCTTTCGTTTCATTACATTAAAATCAATAGAACAATCACCCAATCCTAAATCCGACCGGACAGTCTGCCAGGGATGCTAAAAGATTTCAGAGCATTTCTATTATTTCCTCGTATCCGCCATAGGGATCCATTGAAACGTTTATGCCTTCGTCATGTATTTTGATTTGCTCATATTCTTTTTCTACCGTTACAATTAAACAGATCCAGTAAAATCGTAAAGTGCTGTTTCATTTATTACCCCTCAATAAAATGCTGTCGCCCATACAATAAATGAAATACCGGTTATTATCAACGATTAAAATAACATTGACGATTATGTAGTATTAGCTGTCAAATTTTAGAATCACCAGTTTTCTAATTAATGCAAAATCATTTGAAGGATTCTCCACTTGCTTCACATGCTAAATCTAACATCAGAAGCAAGCGGGGCTGTATTTTACTTAAAATTACACGGATAACTGCAACTATATGATAACATCTGAGCATTTTAAATTTGAAACAGTATTGGTACGGGTTTATAATAGTCTACGTCATCTGAAGCTGTATCCTCTGAACAGTATTTACACATTGGATTCCAATAATCCATGTATGGCCATTTCATTTCGTAATATTGCATAGGATAATTAAGTATTTAGAAATCTGTATCTACTTCATAATCACTGCATTAATTTCCAGTGCATCATTATATATATGCTTATGATTTTTGGTTTTTGTAATTATCATATAAGATTAGTCCGCCGCTTCCTCAGCCAGTGTTATAATGACGAGGAGGAGGTGCGGATAGAGTTTTGTAGTCGTACTTGAGAATAAAGTACATAAGTTACACTTGAGTCACACATAAGGATGAGGAAAATTAACAAACTGTAGGAAAGTATATAGTACACATCATCAAGGAGGGATAAGTCTTCATGTACGTAACATAAAACTATCCTCTCACCATCCAGGTCAAGGCCACTCGGCTTGATCTCAGAAGAAGAACACAATTACTCAAGCGGAGAAAGTCAACTACGGAAACGTTCAAAAGTCTACGTAATCCGACCTACTTCCGGCACAAGCATATAGATATACAAATACACATATATTTAGACAACTATCGACGAAGTAAAATCAACAAAACATCTACTGTATCAGTACTCTTTGTTCACAATAATAAAAGACAAGCTGCCACTAAGACGTCAGCACAAATGAAACTAAAATTATAAAAAAAAACATTCCTTTAAAATCACATTCCTCCTTTCACCAACAATAACATGCTCTACTAATTTTCAATGTAATGAGCCAGACATTATATTCAGATCACAGCAATTGAAAAAATAAAAAGTCATAATAATAAAATAAAAAGTAAATGAGTAAAAGAAAGATTCAGAGAGTCTATAAGAAAGTTGGGTAAATGTAAAAGAATAATATACGTCTTTATTTTTATAGTATAGGAGGAGGAAGAGGTACAGAAGGAACTGTGTACTATTCCTAAACTGAAGGAATTGCAAACAAATATTCCAAAGAAAACAAAACAAAGTCTAAAAGTTCTAAAATTGTAATTCATCAAGGGTATTTTCGCATCAGAGTCACAAGAGACTATAATTAAATCGTCAACTTCAGCTCTTGTTCTTGTTGCGTCCCACAGGATGAGGAACATTACATCGATTACTTAACTAAATCCCTTCGCTCCTCACTTATTATTGCTATTATTAGTATTATTACGTGTAACTAAATTTATTAAACAGAGCCAAAATATCTCTGTCCGCGAGTGTAGATCAGACTAAGTGCGACTAAGATTCCCAAAAAGGTTAAGAGAAAGAATAACATTCCAAAGAGACGACACCAACACCGGCGCTTCTTCCCGTTCTGAAGTCTCTTCATCTGCAGTTTAAGCCGATGTCCCTCTATTGTGAAATCGGGTGAGGTCTGTAATCATTCAAAAGAAAATATACAAATTAGTCAATTAAATTAGCAACAGGCAATACTTTTGCAATAAAACCCTAAGGTTTCTAGTACAATATGCGTAGCGCTACGCCCCCTCCCGTCATCGAAGAGCAAATCCTATGTAATTACATGCTAAAATCATGTCTACACTAATTCCATCTTCCCATAATCTCTAGTCACATTTGTTTTCAAAATACGCCACTTCCGCTAAAATCATGATGCAGCAGAGAATATTTTTACATAAACGTTTCTAGTAAAATTCCAAGCTTTGCAAGAAGAGCACACGGCATGAACGAGCGCATCAAGTTTCTCTCAACTTTGCATCCCATTGAACAGCTAATTACAATCAATTCTAGAGGTCAACATGGCACATGAGAAGAAGATTGCTAGCTTTGTTTGCCAATACACTTATAGGACGGATTATAAGCTTTTGGTCATATAATGACGATGGAATTGTGGAATCAAACATATTTATAATTACCCCTTCCACCCTTCATTCCTTCTCTCTTCATCCCAACTTCCTTCACGTCCATCAACCAAGAAGCACATCCAAAACTTTCTCAAGTTCAAGTCCATCCGCTCTCCAACTAGACCAACATCCATCAATCCTTTTACCTCATTTCCCCTTAAATTTTTACAATTCTTTTAGCAACAATTACAAGTTGTCCCTCAAAAACTATGCTCATCAAATTCGCACCTTCAGTCCAGTCCACCCTCCATCTCCTGCTCATCACTACAGCTCCTGTAGATTCGCGATCATCTGGCCACCCTTCTGCCTTCTGCTTCTATTACGCCACCATCACAACCGCTATATCGATACCTACAATCTTGAATCCTCTATCCCAGAGCGTCACAAGTAACCAGCCTTCAGGAGTGAAAATAGGAATATAAATTAACAGTAGTAATTCATCTTCCCATAATTTTTCTTCTCCATCAAACTCGTCTTCTTTTCCAGCCAAACTTAGTCATCAAATCTTCTTCTTCACCCTGAGCTGGACAACATTTTTAACCACACTCTTCCGCCAATCTAACCTACCAAACCAACTCATTCCCCTTGTCACGCAACCTTTCATTAAATATAACTCTTCTTCCTTTCCATAGCAGCCTACAAATTAGCTCGTTTCCCCTCTTATTTGCTCATCTTCATCTTGAGCTGCAATCTCAACTGCAAGCAAAACCTCGTCACTCATCCCCTCTTCTTTCCGGTTTATTACTCCCTTGCATAATTTGCAATTCAGAATTATCTAATGCACGCACCTGTCACTAAGCCAATCATTCAATTTCCGCCCTTCGTATTCCCTCTATTATTATGCATGCGACGGAATAGCTCATACGTTTCCAAGAAGCTTATTGTAAATTATTTGGACAACTCATTGACTCAAACTTGAAGGGGAACACTAATAATATACCACCCCGCAACATCCCTCGAACTAACGAACTAATCACAACAAGAAGACAGAAGATGAAATCAATTTATTTACCTTCACAACGTTTCTTCTTTTATCCCAAATTACATGGCTCATTCACAAAAATGTACCAAAATAGCTTTACACACAAATCCCTAATTTATCAGTTCATCATCTACTACCATGTCCATGGCCATCTCTTTTCATCATTGGCAATCCTCACTAACGCAGCTACATTCCTGAACTTGAATTGCAATTAGATCTCTTTATCTTCTGCTTTCAGGCAGAACTTGCTGTGTTGCCATCAAAGCGAAGCATGCATATCTTGCATTCATCAAGCTAGCCATAGCTTATTCCCAGTAGTGTGCAGTTACTTATCCTCCACATCATAAATAAACGCTACAGCTACAGCTTACAGCATCGCCACAGCTAATAGTCTCTGCTTCGCTGCGCTTCTAAGCGCAACTAAATAATATTTTAAATGTATATGGCTGCCGCCACTTATCATTTCTAAGTGCTATAGCCGCAAACATGAGCGCTGAAAATTATCGCTTTTGCTAAAACCTTTCAAACCCCAATTCCATTAATATTTGAGCGCATTCATCATTATGGATTTCAAAACCGCAACCTTTGTTTTCCAAAACTTTACCCTTTTGTGAACCACCTGTATATTATTCATTAAAGAAAATACCGTCGCCATCTGTCCATGGTCAAGTAAAACAAGAAATCTTGAATCTTTCAGTCCTTAAAACTTTTGTCCTCCGTGACCTCTTCTTGCACATTTCAAAGCTTTAAATCTTGGCAAATGCCCCTGCTTCTTCCTGTCTTCCTCCTAACGACTATCTGACGACCCTCTCCTATGCATTCATTCCACTTCCAGTCCTCCCGATCATAATAATTCATAGTAAAACATTTCCATCTTTTCAACCCTTGCAAACCCTGACGCAGTTTCATATAATTATACCCTGGCCTCACAACTTGAATCTTTAAACTAACAAACGGCGTTATTTCCTCCCATTATGCTTCACCAATTCCGCATCCTTTCTCATCCTCTAACCTCAAAACTTGCTGTCATTACCCAAGATTTATACGCACTTTACATGCGTAAGGTTGGATAATAAATATATGAGCCTGGAATTTTTAAAACCTTATTATCTTCCTGTCCAGGAGGAGGTGACAATATTCTATGTCCTAAGAAGACGCACATTATTCCCAAACCAAACTTGAGCTACCCCGTATCATGAGAACGTACCTGCAATCCACACGTCCGCATAATATTTTTCATACCTCATTTACGCACATCCCACACACACTAATTCATTTCCCTCCAAGTGTCCGTCATATTAAAATTATGCGTAGCTTCATACATCCTCATGTTGTATTTACCATCAACTACAGAATTCAACGGCACAACAGTTATTCCACCTTCAACTAAATATCATGTTTCCATCCATCATTCATCCAGCAAATTACATTTCCCTTCCACGACTCCCTCTTCAACACGATTCCAAAATCCTCCCTAATTTCCTCAAAGACATGTCCATTCAAAAAATTAACAAACTAAACAGCCCCTGCTGTTAAACCTCAGCAACTTGCCACTATTATTTACGCCGTTCCTAGCCAAACCAGAAGCAGCGCACCGTTACACACACGTGTAATAATAACAATTTGCTCCATGTCCTAGTCCTTATTCTGCCTCCGTGTCCCAGTCTATGTTACTTTGTTGTAATCATATCCTTCCTTTAAATGCTAAACTACTTTCCTCCACCCCAGACTCAGCGTCCCAGTGTCACTCATAATTATCATAAAATTTTTACCCATTTCATCAAACCATCCGCCACGTGTCTCCCCTCCCCTCATCCCAAGGAGTCCCAGGCATGAGTGCACACACAAACAGCGACACTTTGCTAGCTCACCACATTAATTCTTCATGTGTCCTCATCAATTCGAGAATTAGTTACAAACAAGTTTCTTTTTAACAATTTCCCACCAAACTCAAATGTCCAACAACCTCAATCAACATGGATTCCTAATCGATTCCCACTTTTGCCGCTCACGCATGCATTATTGGCATTATACTTAACTTGCAGTCAAATCAATCACGCATGCATCCCTGCTTCTCATCCGGCTGCTAATGAGTCAAGAATCCAACAAATTATTACAAACATTAACAAGTTCTAGCACCTTGTCAAAGGAAATCCTCATCTTCCGCCACTCATCATCATCAGATCTTAAATCTGTTCCCAAAAATCCACAAGTACTTCCGATATCATCTCGTAGCCGCCCTTCTTAAGCCTTAGCCTGTCAGCTGGAAGATAATGCATCTTACATAATGTGTCTTATCTCTTCTCCTGATTCCTAATTTACTTCACCTTCGCCTAATCACCCCATCCTCAATCCTGAGCCTTGTCAAAGAGCAATCAGCAATCACCGGCAAATAAATGTTAACAAGGCTTTAAGGATCATCAGCAACAGCAATCTTCTCTCCTTCGGGGACCTCCCTACTCATCCGACTCACATCATTCACAGTGTTTCTGAAAAAAAAACTTCCACGTTTATCTCCTCGTGCTGCACTAGTGGGTGTTTACATCTTTCGCCACATCTCTGCATATCCTGTTGCATATAGATTATTTTATCATTCACATCGCTTCCCAATCAGTGAAAAAACTGAATCCACAGGTTTTCAAGTCATTTTTATTCTTTTCTCCTTCCATTCTCCAGAAACATGTGCAAAAACTCTGCCTTTCAAATCTGCTCTAGTTGCACCCACTTCTGCCTAGCTTGATTGTGATCATGATCTTGACAGCTTGCTGAACCTTGCACTTAAATGAGGTAAAATTAATAAATCTGTATGTATATTTTTGAGCATCTGCGATCAGTAATAAAACATCAAGCTAACACTTCAACCAACCTTCCCCTATAATTCACCTTCAGCAGAATGATCATATCAATTCTTGAATCTTTCATTAAAACCTGATTCAGTTCCCATAAACATTTGATTTCACTCCTGATTTTCCCCATTAAGCTCTCATAACTCTGGAGCTAATTGACTTGTGGATGCAACACGGTAGCCATCTGCAGCCAGCCTGCGGTAGCTTATCCCAGCCACCTCAAACAGACACTCCCTAATTTCCCACACAAGTGCAAATATAATATCGCGTGCAACTAAATTACTTTTATAACTTTTTCCTCCCATCAACCCCAGAATCTTAACCAAGCAAACACATCACTTTCTGTTTCTATGGCACGTTCCAAATAGCCAATAGTTGATAAAAACATTTACTTCTTTTTCTTCTTCTGTCTCTATCTCTAGCAAACACATGTAATTCCTTTGAATTAATCTGTAAATAATAAAATAACGATAGTATTTTTTATTTTCCTCCTATTATTACCCCTACTGTCCATAAAAGCTAGCAGGAGCATACGTCAATCTACACAATCATAAATCTTTAATTAACGCCCTGTTTCTTTGAATCATTATTTGGATTTATTTTCCGCAAAACTTGTTACAAGCCCAAAAGGGATTCAACAGGGAGTAGCAGTTCCAGTTTCTAGATCCTAGACTCCACACGGAAATACACAGGTAAAAGAGACTCTGGTCACTGGTCACGACATAAGTAATTAATAATTCAACATCAGATGAAACGTAAGTTTTGGACTTGTCTCCTCCATGATAGCCACTACCTTGCCCATCTAATTAATTCTGGCCTGCACTAATTATCATAAAATCTGCATGTGATTCAGAATAATTTTAAATCCCAGCCCCCGTCACTAAAATAACAATCCGTGCATCAGCATATCATTAAAAACATGAACCTTGTCTGCAGCAGTCTTTACAGGTAGAACTGAAAGAATTCCAAAGCAGAGCAGGATTTCACGCCTCCTAGGAATAAATGATGTGAGCGCCTGTTTAAGATTACCTAATTTTCACTTTCAATAAAGAATGTTTCAACTAAAAAATACGAGTTTTATGGACTTGACAAGCTGAAAATAACATATAGCAATCTGCCTTGAACTTGTACACCTGTAGTGAGTTCTCACCAATGGTAATTATACTCCCTTATACATTTTTACATTCCCAGCAGAAAGATAACATCATTTACTGAAAGTGCAAACATGAATATCCATCCAACCCTTACATTAACATTCCACACATCTTCCGACACGTTCATTTGTTCAGCTTCAACACTATAATTTTCCCGCGCTGGAAAAAATCATACATAAAAACTATTTATACACTCATAGTTTATCTCCAGCCGAATCACGATTATTAACATGGGTGCTGAATTAGTTTGCGAAAAATTTGCAATTTTTTCCCCATTACAGCATCATCAGTGAGTATATGTAACAACGCCAAATTTCGCCACTTTTCTTCCCTCTGAAAAAAATCTTTTCAATTATACAACCATATAAACCGCTTCCAATCGATGAGTTTTCCATCCATATATATATTCTACGTTTCATCTTCTTTCCAAGAGCATGCTCCACATACGGTATCACTTCAACGAGCCTTTCGTTTTTGTCTATGCTTCAATTGCCTAAATTTCCCACACTTGCTCTTAGCACTCTTCTTGTTACAATTTGCTGCAGCGTGATTTAGCAAAAAAAAATTCCACTCCAATTTGCCGCACTTTTGTATTCCTTTGCTTCAAAAAGGTTCTAAAGGCTCCATGTTGTATGCATCTCCAAACTTTGTGCTGCATCTAATCGCGGTATAGATGCTTTACTGCAAATTGCACAGCCACAATCCCTCGTTCCGTCATTATGTGCCCATAATTAATTCTTTAAAAAGGTGAGATCACAAAAGTGACTATTGCTTTCCTCTAAAAGTAAACGGAATAATTCCAAGCTGAAAACTAATCAAGGTGACTTGATTTAGCTTCCAACTGCATCTCTCCTCCTTCCATTTTCTTATATTCCCCCCGTCTCTTGATTCAATCCACATCTTTGTATTTTACCGCCAGCCAATCTAAGCTCTTCAACATCACTCCGCGAATTACATCAAGTCTCTTCTTAACCCACAGCCTACAACAGGAAGACTCACTGCTCACCATCCTAGATTATATATTTATAACAAATTATAATCCAGGACGTAAATACAATCTCAGACTATCAAATATTCTCCAAGACCATCAATTCGCTCTGCTGGCAAAAGAATAATTCGGAATCAAATTTTTTGCTTTCTCCCTCCGCCGCCCCTCGCTTCATACTCTCTGACCTGTTCCCTCATTTGCAATTAATTTCAAATTCCATCCTCCTCCCTGCAATCCAGCTACTGTAACGAAAAAATCCGCCCGTTTTTCTCCCTCTCCTTACATTCGTATCGTACTACAGCAATCCAATTTTCACATACAATGCCAGCGAGATTAGAACACGACCGAGTACGGCCAACATTGATTCACGAAGCATAAATTCCGAATCATTATCCTCCCAATTAAAGCCATCCTTCCCAGCCAAACATAGTCAAAAGACGGAGAGCAAAGTCAGGAAAGGGGCAGATGAGAAAAAACTGTATCCGCGTTCTCTATTCCTTCAATCTATTCTATAAATTCCTCATTATATATTTCCAAATACAGTCCCAACTCGCGACCAACCAACCATCAACTCTATCCAGCAAGCTAGCCATTCTTCACCCCTATATTTCTTTGTTTATCTCCAATCTATTCCCATAATGGCATAACTTTTGCAAATTCCTATGTATGAAAGTGTGTAAAATTACCCATAAATCTCAAGAAAAAACTCTGTAAAAAATTCAATCTAACCCTCAGTCAAACCCTATCCACTGCCCAATCTACATTCTTCTTCAATCAAGTCACCCAAAACCATTACTCTACAAGCATGCTTACAACAATATCTTGAATCAGCTCAATGAACTTGACATTGAAATACTTTTATCCCTTCATATACAAGCTTGCTCCAAACCTTATACATCCATTACCACTTTCCCATCAACCAACCAACAAGCCCTCCAGTATTTTTATCTCCCTAATGATTATTCGCAATCCTACTTTCTATCATCTTCCTCCCTCCCTCCTTCTCGACCATTGTATAATTATTCAACCGCTACACCGCCCTCTGTTCCAGAAAAGCACGTTGCAGAAGCAAATTTTAAAATTACTATCTACTTCAACAAAACAGAACAACTCACGCGTGTCTCACTGGTTATGCTCTCGACTTTTTCGATATTTTATCTCACTCCCGATCTGACAGAGTTTTCAGTAGTTGCTTATAATATTTTTTCCTATTTTTAGTTTCATCTGGTTATTTGCTAACTACTTCTCTAAAAAATTATCTAACAACGCCAATCTTTTCCGACTAACAGTGTTAATTACAGGTTCGATATCCTTTTCCGTGGTTTTTCCTCTTTGATTTCTATCTCAGTAAGTTTTGCATTTAATTAGCAGTTTGTTCGAATCAAAATCTTATCCGAATCCTTGCTATTACCACATAAACTTAGTGATATCGTTATGTTACTTGGGTATAGTTATCGTCGATGTAAACGTAACGTCTACTGCTACCTCAGGCTTTACGTAAAATATAAAAATCCCGTTACATTCTCTCACACAAGATTAAGTGTCCCATCCCACATATCTCAGGAGCATATGACTTTGACAATGACACTGGATGGGACCTTTAACGAGAAGAGGAAGTGCTCGGAGACGTGGTCTAATAAAAGAGAAGGACTTTACATCCACTAAGTATCCCATCAAGAGTCATCAGCCACCACCACCTCTAATAATCCTCATCTTGTCCACCTCAATTCCAATTAACTATATACACATCCGCCGCCACTCTTTTCCTTTCATTAAAATCCAATATAGTTGCTCTCGTGTCGGTCATCTTCCTAATTTACACCAAATCTCAAGAACATCTCGTACATATTACAAACAATCTCGATGTCGACTGTCACATTAATAATGTAATGTCCAAATTCTCAAACAACTTGTTCATCTCGCACCATCCCTTCCTCCCCCTCTTCCACCTAACCTACAACCTCAACTAGTTAATGTGGATCATATAAACCGGTAATCCCATTAGCTCTTACACATTCTACACTAATGCTGTATATATATGCAATTCCTTATAATTCAGCTTCTTGTGTCCCAACCAACCAAGAACTTGAATTCACTTCAACTTGAACATCTTCACTCCTAATTTTCATTTACACAGTATTGGTCACCTCTACTGTCGTCCTCGTTCATCTTCTTTGCATTGAATAATTTACAAATTGACGTGCCTGCTTCTAACAGCATTCATCTTCCCTTTCCTAGAATTTCTTTTGAACAATATTAGCGAGCTGAACCGTTTCAGACGCTCCGTTATCTATTGAATTTGTCGTCCGTACATTACGCTGCCCTTTCATACATAATCTTGATTCACGTTACGAAATCCGCATAAGGAAAAGGTATTCCCTTGCATCATCCAACCCTTGCGAGTAACGAATGCTACTGACGCTGCGCTACTCTGGGCTGCTCACATAGCCACAAACGTTTTGTGTAGTACAGAATTTGCGAAAACTGTTATCGCTGCACACTGTTGTTGGTCACGTAGTACAAATTACAAACAAGGCAGGAGCGTTTTCACTTTTGCGTCATTCCAAGCATTCCTCCCTCCTTGTTTCTTGGTAGATCTTAAAGAGATTAGCTAATTAAGCCAAGTTCAACGAGACGATTTACTTTGAATTCATTCATTCATAATTCTCTCAATTCCGCATCATTTCCTCTAGGTCATTGCGGAAATTCCGACGGAAGTTCCTCATATATTAAATTCCTAAACCTAACCATACAGCTGATTATGGCATAGCAGTTACGTACGTGTACACATCCTCATCCTCTTATTTCAATCACAAGTTCAATGTCACAGTATTATCCTGTAGCCCTTCATGTAATTCTTGACTAAGAACATCATCATCATCACTAAGGAGCTTTTCTCTTTAATAAACACATTTCGTCATTCTCTTCTCATTCTGTCCTCAGTCACAAGTCAAGGGATTAGTCAACCGAAATTATCAACCACTATCCCTTTCTTTTAGCAACAACCTGCAAACATTTTACACATGCACTTACCGACCACGACCACCACAATCCATTCCTACTACCTGCCTTAATTTTGCAACGGCGCCAAAAACAAGCTTAGACACTACCTATACTACATGTTATTCAATAATCACGCTATACGTTTCATGGCGTCTAGCCAAAGTTTACATCATCCCCACCGACCGACCGTCAACAAGCTTTAAAGCAGAAGTCATTGGAGTAAATTTGCACAATTCTCCCTCTATTTCATCCTGCACAGCGTCCGTCCCAATCTCACCCAATCTCCATTAACCAGAGAGAGAGGACATTCCCATCCTCCTAAAGTCGTTTACTTATCCAACAGTTAGCGTAGATCGAGAGAACTATGACGACCTTGGGGGATTTTTTGGACAAATCCCTTCAAGTTGACCTCAGAATTGAGTATTCTTTTCTCTATACCTATATCTCCCTCCCCGTCTCACGTTGCCTCCCATATTCTTTAATTCTTTCCTATTCTTCTTCCCCGGCCTTTCCCGTCTTGTCTCCTTGCAAACCCCTGAGCCGCTGCTCCGTCTGATACATAATTTAGTTTCAATCCTTCATCCCCACCAGAACTGCGCTCTCCCCCAAATGCCACTTCTCTTCGGACACTCGGAACTTGCAAGAGTATTTATCCTCCAAGTGAGAAATTAATAATCCAAAGGTTTTCTCTAGAGACAATGGAAAACTTTGATGCAAAAGCAATTAATATTTCTGCGATATTCTTCCTTCTTCACTACTTGATAACTAATTCCGTTGTAAGGGCCTAGGCCACATATCGACGAATAAATCCATTACTTACTTACTTACTTACTTACTTGATAACTAATTCCAGCCTGTCGCCCTAGTCCCTCAATGCTAACCGTTATTATAATATGAATGCAATACCAAATTCTTTTCAAAACTATTATCCAGTACCTTCAATCCGTTCCCTAAAATGATTCAAACTGAAACGCGTCGTCGTCGCCGTCAATAGCAGCATAATCATGCTAATTATTTTCCCATCAAAACTACCAATGTTTTAATCAATAATACTGTCAGCCGCCATCCCAGTTTACCTCCTTGCCAGTAGAATATATAGTTAATTCAAATTTACAATTAGTAACGTCATCAAACCCTCGCCAGAACCAACCACACAATCCTCGCACACAACCTCCATCAATTCTTTTATCTGGCCAAGGGCAATTTCCGAACCCAATCCACAGACAAGGAGAGTGAGTCCGCGGAGTAGGCAGCAACCTTACGGTGGTACGCTGCCAGCGCCGTCCTACGACGCTTCTCTCCTTTCCTTAGAGCAACCCCCCTATCCCTTCCCACATATATCTCTTTCCATTAACACGGCATCGACAGTCGGAATAATAATTATTACATCCTAATTACTCGCTACATTACACGCAAATCTTCTCCCTCAAGCACTTATCTCTCCATTTTGCTTATTAGAAACATCTTCCCTACTCCATGGTTATAGTGCACTAAATTCCTCTACATATCTTCAATTATCTCTGTCTGCGATTCTGATAGCAAGCTAAATATATAAGAAGTACCTCTGGATCTGCCGTTTAACCTTCGAAATACAGTCTGGGATTTACAAACCGCCGCCGGTGTTTAAACTTAAAACTTTGAAATTATTTGAACAATTGTTATTATGAAAACAACTGCCAACTTTTTAAGAACAGTAAAATAAATGCATTTACATACAAGCGGCATCCTCAATAACCCTATTTTCACGACATGACACAGTCTGTCAATTAAAAATCCAACTATTCTCAACATATAACCATTTAATAAGCAAACGGTATATACTATGTATTATTTTCCAATTTTATTTACCTCACAATTTTCAATTTAACTACATTTAGCCACGCTAACTTCCCACTTACCAATTCGCATCAGCTCACCCTCAATAGCTCTTCTCTTCATTCGTCCATCTGTGTTGCATATTCATTTTTTCTCTTCTAAGATCTCTAATAGAGATCCATGATCCATCATAGAGATTATGTATAATGGAAACCTTCTTCATTGCTACAATAGCTAAAGGCAAAAATCTGACCGTTAGATGCTTCTTCGTGTTCTTGGAGTGTGCTGTACTGTGCGGTTATCATAATCTATCATTAAAAAGTAACTGTCGTCTTTCTTTAACATGTTCGTGTATTTTATTTCCATGCTGCTTCCAACAAAAAACCCCTCCCCTTCTTTTATTTAATTTTACGCATAAGTAATTGCCCTCCTAACTGCCAATTAATTGTCCATTAGCCGCACAAACATTATTCTGCATCCAAAAGGCGCCAAGTACATACTAAAAACCTGCAGTTAATCCTCTAAGAAAGCAATAACCGTTGCCTGCCTCTACTGTGTCTTTGTTTAACATTATATATGCATATGTCTATATATACATCTAACACAGGATCACAGCACTGGATATTTTCAATTTTCTAGAATTTAGCATGCGCATAAATTGAGAAGAACACGAGAAACCTTCAGAAATCCTAGATAAAATCCTCATCTTCCCTCAAACACGTGCATCTCTCTCTACTCTGCTAATCTGCTAAACAATATTACACACACACGCTCCGCATCCCAGTCCCAGACCCTGAAATCCCATAACAGCTAGCCAGCAATCTCATCTGCACTCGCATCTCCCAAAAACCGCGAATTCTCAATACATGCACTTGTAGAAAATAATTTAATGCAAATATTCCAATCCCCCATACAATTTGTCCAATTTTTCCGAAAATGGATCCAATGAAGGTAATTTTTCTTTTTGGCAATCATCACCAGCTAATAAACAATAACTATTTACTGAAACCAATTAGTATTACTCCCGAGTACATTAAAATGACCCATAGTTACATCCATACAGTTAAAATAACCCTACATTATTGATATTCTAAATGCATGCACTTGATACTAATTAATTCATTGGCTGCATTCAAGTATCATTCTTTGCTCTCCTTTGTGCAGGAGTGGGATCTGTAATTGGTCATAGGCGTTCGCGTTCCCCTTGTCCTCTTAATTCATTAGCATGATGAACACCATCTTAAATAAATTTTAAAACTATCAAATCTATTTATCCCCTTGTTTCTTCCATCCTCCATAATTTATCCCTACATTATCCTCACTTCACAATCCCTTCCATCCCATATTTCAATCAGTCCGTCTTGGATTCATTTCACCGCGACGTTTAACACATTCACCCCCACTTTAAATGACAACCCTCCACAATTAAATCAATTAGCTTTTCCATAAGGCGATGAGCCCTGTTCTCAGCTACGCAATCCTTGTTGTTAACTAATACCTGTACCTCTTACTTTATTATCTTCAGCCCTCATCGATACTACATTTCATCCTATTGTTACAAACATCTCTCGTCTGGCCCTGTGGTCAGAGCCAGCGCAGTGTCTTTAAAATTCTTCAGCCCAATATCCGACACGCCAATCCTCCCTTGCATTATATTAAACCATGTAATCAGGAATTACAAAACTATTCGTCATATTGCAAACACAGACAGACAGTACAATTCATTCTTCTCTCCTAAGAAACATGGATGAATCAAGCAAACCGCTGCTATTATCCGTAGGTTGTCATGACCCAAACTTTTAAATTATTCGTTCATTTAACCAGCTTCCTAATGCTTTGCTTAGTAACAAACAAATCGTATGAATCAACTAATTTTACTGAATCATCACTCTTTTAAAAATCTTGCGAATCCTTGCAAAATATATCAAATGCATCGGAATTGCAAATATTTATCTCGCTACCGCATTCACGAACAAACGGTGTAACCCTTGAAGAGAGATTTCTTTTAAAAGTCTCCCTCTCGCTCTGAATTACAGCCAACAACAACCCTACCACCAACCCTCACCCGACCCTTCCTCCACTAACGTTTTCATACCGCAAAACCGCCGCTACCATCCACGTCATCTGTCGTGATTTCGTCTGTACCACCTTAAAGAAATTCGTGGCCCACACAACATGAACCAGTCTAGAGCAAACATGTGTTTCATTCTCAATTACGATTCCTTAAATTTCTAAACACCCACCAACCGCAATATTTCCCTCGTCATCATCCCCCATCATCCTTCCTGTCCTTCTCCAATGTCCTAACGCTATACGCTCTTTGCTTTTCTCAAGGCACTCCTCATCATCATCATAACTTTATCACTTCCCGCCGCCGGAAACAAATATTCCAAACAATCTTTACAACCTCCGCTTCTTTAATATGTAAACCGCATCTCTCCTTCGTCTGCATGTCTCTTATTTCGCTCAGGATAGGAGCTTGAAGCAAGGGTCATTTTGCGGACTCAATTTCCCACCCTCCCCATCCATGTCACCCTATTCCTCAGCCCGTCCTTGCAATCTTTAACATTCCTCCCATATACCCTCTTTGTATGTAAAATGCATCAAAATATCAACAATATGTATCAAACCTTCCGTTTTGTTTACCTCCGCATTCGTGCTTGGCACAATAACACCTGCCATTCTCACCTGTCAGATCTCTACACGCTACGTGAACCCTTGTAGCAACAGGATCCTGCACCGCTCAGCCTAGTCACGTAATCCTGTTTGCTTCCGTTCCAGCTAATTCGAATCAGCTTTAAACCTACCTTCTTCTTACAATTGACCATCTCAAAGGGCCGTACTTGAGTAGGAATGATTTTTATCATTTCATTTCCATATAGTATTCCCCCATAATTCTATTCTTCCAGAATGCAGCATCATTGCACCCCTTCAAAATTAATGCTTTAACCAGCAAAACACATTTTACTCCACCACTGACTGAACCAAGACTTTCTTCAAGCATGCAGCGTCACATCTAAAGGTCACTCTCAAACTGGCCGCTGACCACGGTCGGACACGGTGTAAACACTGCTTTCATTACCACCTCTATCCCTAGCTTCTGCATCCTTCTTAGAATTCCTTACGCTCTTCCCAGTTGAGCATCATCATGACATTTCCAATGATCATCACTGATCTAATTACCTCAATCCCTTCTCTTCCCTCCTCAATTTCCTTATAATCTCTTAACTTCCCACAAGGTCTGCACGAAAATCCCCCTTCCGCTCGCTCCTTCCATGCCCCTCATAAATAACTCCTTCTGACTTATTGAGCTCCAAAAATCTGGCAAATTTCTGTACGTGCCCAACAACCTGACCATTGACCATCCGCTTATACCTTGTCCTACCCTACAAAAATCCCACAGAAATGCCAAGAGCGGATGTCCATTATATTCACAACATTAGTTAACAACCACCGCAACAGTCATCTCTAGCCCCAGGAATGCAAGGACCTTTACTGGTTCATGGGAATCACGCAAACTTGACAGTCACGCTCAACCGCCAAAACATTATAAAAATAATCAATTATGCAACAAACCATGCGCTCTTATAACCCTTTGTCGTAAATAAATAAACAATCTTACATTTTCCTGTCTCCTCCACAACCTTAGGCTTACACAACAGCAGTCCTCGCTTGCAACCCAAAACCTCGCTTGACCATGCAAAAATCCCTGGAATGAATTCCGTCAATGCGAATTTAACTCCTCATCAAATTTACCTAATAGTAACTGTATTAATATCACTCAATGGCCGCTACCTTCCTTTCAAGCTTCTATTTAATAATCATTGCATCTGGCCCAGCGGTGCATGTTACTTCCCTCCCACCTTCTATTTAGCTTTACGCCGCCTCCACAAAATCATCATAAATAATTCTGAGGAAAATCAAAAACAGTTGCCAAGTCATGCAATCCAATCACGTTTACCCAGTCATCAAACTACATAAATTGCGTCCGCTTGTTCTTGATCGCGCTTTCAAGCTTTATATGAAAATATTCTATAGAAAACACGAACTCCTTATGCACAAATTATTCTTCTGAAAATTCCAAATGACCTGGAGCAATATTTTAAATTAAGGTATTTGCACCACGTTCTATCTACCGCGTCCCTTAACTTGTCTCCTCTTCTATCTATGATCTAACAAACCCTGATCTATTTATTCGCTCTTCCTCATCGTGTTTCAAAAATGTGTAAACTAACATCAACTACACGGCTTTTCCTTTACTCCTGTCACTTCTCGTTAACGATTCCGCCAATCATCAACTCCTTGAAGCTTTTCGTTCGCCAGTAAACCCTATGCACTTAACTTCAAAACTCTCTAGCTAACTGCACCTAATCCTTAAACTATTCCCAAGCTTAGCACGTTATACCAGCAGCATCAATGAGTTCAACTCTCAAGCACGAAATCCCAACTTGAAGTCAACAATCAGCATAAATAATAGCCGCACAACCGCAACACAGTTGACTAGCAGGCGTAATATAAAATTAGCCAAGAGTCGCAGATCGCTATTTCATTTGCTTCCTTTTGCGCTAACCAACAAACTTTGAATAACTCAGCTCAGCCTATGTTGTCTGTAAGCTGTTGCATCCTCGTACACCGTTCGTTCCTTGGATTCTTGCTTCCATGAAATCTGATAAGCTGATTTAAAGTGAAGGAACAGAGACGGGTGGAATGAAGCGTAGGATAATTTGCCACAGCGTTCAAATTACATGCTTCAATACCACCGATCATCATCCACAATCTTTGTTAGTTGTCTTCACAACAATCCAACACCTTCCCTCCAATGCTTCACAACAATAATCTGTATTACACACCTCTGCAGAGCTCTGCCTCCATCTTCTCTACAGTTACAAAGTAACTCATCCACATAACATTTTGTCACATAACCACTGTCCAAGGAAACGTGTAACTTTACACCTCAATCCAAAACAAGGATCCAAGAACACAACAAAAATAATATCATAATCTTCTTCCGTCCCCCGCCCGCCACCATCATGGCCTGGCCTCCTAGCCAAATTCATCCTAAATTCATGTCCGCTATCACATTTCAGAATCCTATATCCTCAATGTCTCCTTCCTCTTTCCTTGTTTTCATCATTCCGGCATTTCGTGCTCCAATCTCATATTCATCCCCTCAATTGTATTCCGTTATCAAAACATGCACTTGTCCTTCCTAAAACATACTCTCAGCTATTAATGCACAAGACAGAGACATTGACGACGAGACAAACACCAAAAATCACTCTCACAATCCCACAAGTATCGACACGATAATTTGATATCAGTCAAAATATTTCCCTTCAATCACTTCCCATTAACTCAACCACCCACACACGTATATTACACCTACTTCTCCTACTCCAACATCTATTTAACATTTGCCCTTAGCGGAATAAATTAATCTTTTCTACAAAATCCTCGATTAATTCCCGTATTCAGTTAGTGTAAATTACAATTAATTCAGTAGCATTCAGCCACCACAACCCACTGAATATATTTAAATTGCATATTTAATATCCAGCATAAAGCTAACATGAACCACATGATAGTGTGTAGCGTTTATGACGCCTTCCTCACAGTAGCAATGTTAGTAGTAGCCAAATTCAGTTATTTAACTAAACATCTTTAAAAATCATCCCATTCCATAATCAGTCCTTCCTTCCTTCCATCTCACACATTATTTACTCGACAATTAAGGTAAACATGTATGGGTATAATCCGCATGCTCTTTCCCCATTACCATCCGCTTACAAGCATCCATCACTATTCTCCACACGCACAGCCTATCTCCCTGAAGGTCTCATTCAACATAACTAAATAAACAACCTAGTAGTTATCAACGTACAAGTAATATTCCACGCCAACAAACCGTTCAACTCTTTTGAACCTCATTTAAATCTCTTCAGCAACAACAAGGCAATCTTTTGTTTTATTCTTTTACCAAAATTCCTCACAGGTTTCTTCCTTCTTAGTTTTAATTAATTTTATTTCCTACCTCAAGTATCAAAGATTCAATTTTAAGATGCTGCATCGAAAGTTGAGATGCAGTTTATATTCTAAACACTAACCTGTCACTAGGAAAACCTGTCATTTGACCTACGCGTACCAGGTAATTTGGTATTTTCTCTTCTAGCTTAACCTAATCCACCCTCTTTTTGGAATTCCCCCACACAACCACATACATTTCCTTATGACCCTGCTAGTTCGGTTTTTTAATTTTTAAAAACTTATCAATGTCATCATTTTTGTCATTTGCAAGAAACTGATAGAACAAAAGGTTCATATAATTGTACAATTCTGGCAAAATTCCTGGAAATCAGTCAAAGAAAAACTCGTATTGCATATTGCATTTAAACGAGATATTAGGCTTCGTCCATAAATTTCATAACGCTTTCGCGGTGGTTAGTCCCTCTAGCTTTGTGTTACCCTTTTGTTACACGTGGTGGTGGGTTAGTTGTTCATATGCAACGTAACGCTGAAAGTTGCCACCGATATGTGAAAAATTGAGAAAATCAGCGCAGACTTTAATTTTTCTGCTAATTTCTCTATTCTAATGATATTTTTATATTTTAGCTTAAAATAATCTAGGATAGCTTAAATTGAAGTACGAATTGAGAGGCAAATTTGCATTTAAACTCAAAGGGGCCCCTTTTCTTAATAGCAGAACAAGGGTGCCCCCACCCGTACAGCCTTGAGTATTTTTGTCAATACAGTGTATCCCTTGACCACCTCCGATCCACAATTTTAGGTCCATAATATTGCGAAATAGCGGAGATAGATAGAAATTATTTACTCCGTCAAAAAACACTTTTTTGCTCTGCGCTTATGGGAGTTCAACAGGGTGACAACGGTTCTAAAATTCGCCCACTTCCACTCCAAAGCATGCGTTTTTTGACGCAGTTAAGAATTTCTATTTCCGCCATTTCGCAATGTATGGGCCTAAAATTTTGGATCGGTGGGTTTCTAGAGATACACTATTTTGGAAAAAAACTCAAAGCTGTACGGGTGACTAAAAACCCTTGCTCTGCTTTTTAATCACACCCAGTTACAGGCTAACTACTCTATCGGAGTTGTAGGATTTGCAAATAGTATTTCCCATCAATGTAACATACAAAAGTCTAAAGATTATTATAAATATTCTCATTGTTACTTATGATGGTGGGTCCCCAGCTCAAACTGTAATGTAACATCGTTGTAGCGTTACAAAATGCGGTGGTCGGTGCGATTTTTACAAAATCAGCGTTATGAAATTTATGGACGAAGCCTTAGCGAATAAATTCAGCAATTCATGACTTTTCCTCCTATATTCGCAAATCGCAAAAAAGCTCCATTACATGTACATACATTGTATTACCACCTCCTCAAAGGCTTTCCAACAATAGTTGTAATCATTTCAGCTTTTTTCTAGTTTAATTCCTTCTAGCTCTAAAAACCCGCGCCATTTAGTTTTCGCCAATGCACCCAGCTAGCAGCACGTTTTTTTCCTATACAGAATAGGCTATTCTTCGTTGCAGTCTAAATTTTATTTCTTATTTCTTCCCACTCCAATCTTCCTCTCTCCTTTTGAATCCAAACATTTAATAGACTTGTCTTGCATTTAATTGCCATTCGCCATTTGCGTCAACGATGCAGTGGATGCTGAGGCTACATAGGTGTTTGCTCTGCTCTCTTGTTGCAAATGCAACCCTCTGCAGGCAAAAACCTGCTCCAAAATACCACCATCCACATTACATTCCTTTCATTTCATCGCAAAACAAAAGAATACAGGCTCCTGTTCTGATCCTTGCAAATGTCAACTTGGACTTGCCAAGTTTCCAGTTTCAAATTCCCAACCTTCAAAAATTCAGCCAGTTCTTGCGAAAAAAGCAATCTAAGCTTCAATCCATAATCGCCCTATGCATAATATGTTATCATTTACACAAGGAAAAATATGGCCACATTTTCATGCTCAAGTTCAAAGTTTTCGCCCCCTTATGAGATTTGTAAATGCCTTAAAGCTCAAATCCTTAGGTAGTAATTAGATCACCCAAAAAAACACACAGTTGACACGCTCAGTCAGGTAAATAAATAAAGCATGAACAAATATTTTCCCTTTCCTCACAACTCGGGCGTGACTGAATTGCCATTTTGCATCACCACACCACAACCAACATCTTTTACAAAAGCTTGAGGTTTTTACTTCCCTCCTTTCCAAAAATAATTCTATCGGCTTTCCCCATAAACCCCTATCCGTCTCTACCCTCAAGCTATGTACGCCACATCTAAGAATGATCGTGAATCATGAACGCTGTTTCTTACGAGAACTTTTTTCATTCCAACAATTTTTACCTAATCCCAAAGCTGAGTAAATCCCAGTACTTTTTCCAATTTCCCCCTCGTTCAATTCTATACTTGCAAAGCCCACACCCATTCCAAGTTTGCAGCAGCACCCATAATTCAATCCCTGTACATGTCGGCCATATAAACATTTCTTCTATACTTAACCAACATTCATTTTTAAATCCATCCCGCGCGCTAATTAAAAGAATCCAGCTTCATTATCCCATTACTTCACCTGTTGTCCACCTTATAACAACCCTCTCAAATGGTATCAAGCACCAATTTTAGGCATTCCTCCTTCTCTTGCAATCCAACCAACTTTCGCGAATAAAGCCTATGTAAAAATGCTCAGAATTGGAATCCCACATGGCATGTAGTTAAACCTATCCTAGCTTTCAAGCAATTGAAATCTACACAAGGATCGTATTTTTGAACCACCTCAACTCAACACATCTCAGTAAGTCAGTAGTTGCAAATACCAGCTCTTCTAACCACCACCACCTTGCTGTCTTCCTACCTGCCCTGCCCTACACCTGTTCCCACTGCCCCTTGTCCATAGCAAGAAGTTTACTCTCATTCCCATCTTTATTCTCTTATCTTAAACATAGCCAAAACTGACCACACGTCCTATTAGTTCTAAACATGGATAATCTCTCTCCAACGCGGATATATCAATACAATCATTGCAAATTGGTCCAACAAATGTATATATTCCATGCTGGTTTCACAGTCATTCCTGTATTCATCTCTTTCTTCTCCATCTCTACCCCTTCTATCATCCGGGATTAGTGACTCTGATTGCACTGCTTTTTATACAAATTCCTCCAGTGCCTCTGACTGAATCACCACCAAGCATTTTCCTCCATTTTTTTCCTTTGTCCTCCTCTGCTCCATAACTTAACTAGCTTCCAAAAGACCTACATCAATAACCAGCCCACCTACAGCTTGCGACGCTTCTCCAGTTCCATCACATCTGTTCAGTCAACGTGAGTTCAGTACTTGCTTTGATTACAACAAAAAGTCATTTTCTTCTTTCTAAGCCCAGCCGCGCAAGAGGATGTACATAAGCTCCGCATCCGCTTGTGGGAATCACGATAATTCGTACAGACCCCAAGGGGTTAACTAATATCCCCTAGCTTCATCTTCACTTCTTTATACCCTTTGCCGCAAACTAGAATTCTTTTATTGATTAGCTGTCATTTAAATCTTGAATCTTCCTAATTTTAACATTTCCTTACTGACAAGTAAGGTAGATCTCTCGTAATTCAGTACCTTACTTATCAAACTCTCCACAGGCTAATTTTCGCTACGATTTAATCTTTCTTTCCCTATTCTGTTTTCATCCGCATATTTTGGCACACTTTTACAATACGAATCAAAATCTGTAGATGATGCGTATCAACCTGTATAAATCCCATTATTGGCACCTACACTCGCAATTTGTGCAAATCAAATTACACGTTACTCACACGCCCAAGGTCAATACAATACACCATCCTATTATTCCTTATCCACGGCTTATGACAAACATTGCTGATGCTGATTCTTAAATGAATTATTGCCGTCACGCATGCACATTTATTTAGTCCAAGCCCCTTCAGTTTCAAACAAGAAGCTCATCCTTTTCTGCTATCTGCCGGCTTAGAATGCTTAGATCTGCGGCACTACTTACTATTCGGGCATGCAAGCACGGAAAAGACTCTAATACGTTAATTTGTTTTGCCAGACCAAATCTCCATAACTTTTTCATCTCTTCAAAAGGAATGCAAATCTAAATATTTGTCTGCACCTTCATACTCCTGTTCCTGCTGCTAGGTTAGCAGGGCTTGCTATCAAGACAAGAGTTGATGATAGAGCCAAGACGAAGCGTGTATATAAACTACTTCCCCGTCCGTCATCACATCACCAACATGTGTCTAAAATTTTAAAACACACTGAAACGTTTAGCTATCTATTCAAATGCCGCTGTGACTGTAATTGATCTCCTTTCTTCCAATTCCTGTAGCTACATACTTGATCTCTAATCGCTTATGCTACCCTGTAAATCCTCAATGTTTTGACAACAGCAAAATTTCAAAGCAGATCCACAACAAATCAAGTCGTAGTCCGTCAGTAACTTTACCATCTCCATTATTTTTTGCGATTTTGCTTTTTCTCCGCGCATTTTCTTCACCCCCTTCCAGTTTATTATCTCTCAATTAGTATTCACACACACAAGCCCAGGTCATGATTGCACTGGATGATTTGCAACCGTTCAAAGTTGCCAGACAGTTGCTACAGCTTTTAACGAGCTTCCTAAACATACTCTGGCTCCACTGCTATCAATCCTTGCATTTGAACTTTATTTTTTGTCCCAACTCTTACAAAACGTAGTCGGTAGGGTTGAGCCTGACGTGTTTTAATCTTGCTAAGTTTTTAGAAGCCACTTAACCACGTTTTTATTCGGATGACTTCAGATTGATTCACATGCATTACTGATGCCAATGTGTTAGCCGTCATGTCATCTCAATCCCGCACCTGTTCTCTCAACTCCTGCTTCTCGCTATACGCTTCCCTGACTCATCAGCGAATGCGGTTCCCCACTTTAATTACTACCTTCAGTCCCTAATAATGACAATGACGGCCAAATTTCATTTTTTCCACACATACTGTTTTCCTTGTAGTCCCGTTCGTGCTCAGAACTGACTCAAGTCAACTTGTTTTCGAGTAGGAAATCTTGGTATAAAAAAGGTGTGTAAAAGAACTGGATTTTTTCTCACCTGGAAATCAATTAATGATGGGTTAACTACCAAACTAAGCAATAGGGCATGTATATTCATTCTTTGACCTCGTCGCCGGCAAAATATCTCTTTTCTTCGAGTCCACCATCATCACTATCGTTCGTGAATTCATTTTTTCACTCATACCGTGTGAATTCTTCATTGAGTCTCAAAAACTCTTATAAGTTGTAACTCAAGCCCAAGTAAAGTCCTAATCAAACCTCAAACCCTCGTATAACTCGTCCCTATGCCATATCTAACTTTATATGTGCAAATCCTCTTCAAATCCTCAAATGTTTTTGTCAATTTTTTACACTCTAACCTATCGATGTCGACCGGTAAACACACTGCCGTGTTTTGCATCCTGTTAATGAATGACGTCAAAATCCTTACGTGCTTCTACTACCCTACGGTAAAATCCAGTTTGATAGTAGCAAAGTACAAAATTCATTTTTTTCTTTTAAAATTTGTTTACTCAAAGTATTCTTAGCGCTAGGCGCCAGCTATCTTTTCCTCTCATCTTTCGATGACAAATAAGATATGAATCACGACGCTGCTGCCGCCGCAGTAGCACGCACCTTAAAAAAATTCATTGCCATCCACTCAGTATTTACATTATTTTCCAACAAATTCATCCCCATCCTTAAATTACCCTCATTGTCATCAGGCTTAGGATCTCGACTAACTCACCAACTGCCAACTACTACTAAGTGCACAACCTCTCTCAGTCAGTCCCACTACTGTCTTGACGCTTTACAAACTCAAACCTTGGTTTCCCCCAGCATTGTGTGCGGCAGCGTATAGAATTACAAGCTTCAAGTGACGCTGAAGCTTCGTTGGAGTGCCGGTCTTTAAATACGTAAAAGCTTCACAGCCACCTAGTCAGGCCTACAGCTTCCATCCAAAAGCCAAGAATCATCTTAAACCGCATCTTGAGATTTCAAGTGTTCACACACCAGTATTCCGTTTCTACAATTGCAATTCTACCTCTATTCTTCCCAGACTTTAATCCTTTATTTCCTTTCATTTCTTTGACAAGATGGAGCGCTCCTGGAGTAGTCCTTCTTTTGTTTTTATCTAAAACGTTTCACTCTCATCCATAAACAACAACAAAGTAAATAACCGCGTCCCTCTCAACCACACACAGGTATGGCAACTCCAAAGACAATCAGTTCTAAATTAATTGCCCGCAGATAACGCAAACATAGGCTATTTCAAGTCGTAAACACAGTTAGTTATTGCGGATGCTTGACACCATACTGAACCTAAGCTATGCAGTCTCTCAAGCTTAACCACAGTCATGGCTACGTCCTCCTTTTTGTTCTGGATGCAGTCGTGAGTATAATTTTAAAACTTCGACCCTGCCGTATTAATTAAACCTAGGAAAACCTTTTAGCATTGATGCATGAACTTCACAAAGCCATATATGTGTCTTTGGCTCAGCTTCACAGGGAACTTAATCCATTAAAGCAAGCGCCTATATATTATATAGCTAGAAGCAAACTTGTAATTGCTACTGGTGTCTTAAGTATAATTTAAAAAATGTTACTGCCACTTACATTTGAGTCGTGATTAGGATGAAATGGCAAAACGGTAGTGATTTTCTTATCTTTCCCCCGGAACCCCTTCCCTTTTTCGTTGACACTTGTAAGGGTGGCACTGATCTCCTGATGCTGGAGTACATCCCAAATCTGTGCCTTGTTTTTCGCACCGAATTTGTCCGCCGCCAGAGGTGAGCCTTCTCCCCCGCTCCCTCCGCCCCTTCCACTTGTCCCATCACTAACTTTAGTTATTTCATTTTCTAATCTGTTCAGCTCACTACTTGAGGAGGAAACTGAAGAAGGTATGGCAACCACAGTATAGCCGGGTTCTAATCGTTTCTTGACACCGTCAGGTAGAGTAATGAGAGCAGTACCAGCCAGGATGGCATCTCTTAAATCCGCTGGAACCGCACTCAAGTCAACAACCATATTCTGACTATCACCCGACACAAGCATCACTTTACTATGATTACCCCCACTCCCCTTCCCCCCGCCACTCCCATTACTACCAAGTCCACTTTCAGAAGAAACCACGCTAGCTGCTCTTGAGCTTTGAGCACTAGAAGGATGAGCTCCCGGAGGAGGCGAAGCGGAATAACTTTTTCCGTCACCTCCGATACCCGGGCCTCCAACTCCCGCCCCTGTCAGCACAAGCCGCCTCTCCCCGTCTTCAATATCCCCGATTTCCAAACGGACTTCCCCGGTGCTCTGCAAAGCAAATGAGTTACAAAAATATAGGGATTTCTATATCATTTGAGACAGGTACAACTTGGAATCATCATCAACTCAAGATGCGCTAACTTTTAAATGGCAGTGTGTGGGCGCTTAAATTAAAATTTCGCAACACATTGTAATCAGCTTCAATCCTTACCCTGTCAGTGGATGAATTTCCGGAATCCGAGTCATCATGGTGTGTTGCTCTCGGTAGAGCATCATAGATGGGTACCTGTGTGAAAGAATTAATTTGAAAACTAATTTAGTCACCTGATTGCAAATCAAACCTTTGATCCCTTATTTACCATAATTCCCCTTCAACCCAAAATATTTTCATCCTTTGATTGTATTGTACAAACCTCAAACATACTTAGCACCCTCAGCCTTTGTATTAAATACAGGTAGATGATTACTAACAAAGACTAATTTCCTTCTAAATCCTAACCACCGCAATTTTTTCTTGCACACACACAATTTCCCCAAAATTCCATCTTAGAACTGAACCGTACAACTCAAAGCTACCCAAAGCCTCCCAAAGTCATTCTCCTCGTAAATTATGAGCAGACAGAATTTAAAAATGGACATACTATCCAAACTAGTCTTTTCTAATGCTCTCTCATTAACATAAGTTACCCACAAAAATTCCCCAACTTCTTCAGCCTCCCACCAAGTCTCAAAACATCCAACAAGTTCTTCACACCACTAACTAACAAAAGCCACCACAAAACGTTTGTCACAATCCAACACCAACGTCCATCTCACTTCTCTAACACTTGACCCATGCAGCGAATTCTTTTTATATTGCTCAAATTAATCTCAAGAAATCTCATCTTCACTCACAAGTCTCATTCCGCCTAATTCCTCCAACTTTCATTCCATTACAGCCTATGTGGTGCATCAACTTTGATCCTCTTCGTCACGTCTACTATCTTTTGCTTGATTCAAATTATTCTGTCACAATTTAGTAATGTTGTTAACAATTAAAATTCATACGTCTCCAAAGAGCACACGCTATGCCATTGCACTGACTCTAGACCACCGCAGACTCTGCATCAAAATGCATTGGCTAGACAGTATATAATTGCACAAACTCCGCCTATTTCTTCCGAACTCATGACCCTTAAATTGACGTGTCCCTATTTCCAGAGGTTATCCTACTGATCCTTACCCATACTTGCCAATCCGACGCATAGAGCATCTTCTACAGTTTTTATAACTCTACAAATTTTTAAGTATTCGTAATTAGTATGTATGTAAATCACGAAGCTCTAGCCAGATGTACATAATCACTTGTTTGCCTGCATAATTTCTCCCAAACTCATGACCCTTAGCTATACCAGCCCTATTTCCAGACTCCAGACAGTCAACCTACATTACCAGCCCACAGACAGGTCTTGACCGATTGACCATGTCTAGCTTGTGTCCCCAACACCTGTTTTGTCTACCCAGATACATATTTAATTATTGTCAGTTAATGCAATAAGTACAAATAGACACTGGAGTGCTAGTCCTAAATATTTAATTAATGGTACAATTAATAGAAGAAGACACAGGGGTATTGACGATTGTAGTAATAATATTTCTAAAATACCCGGTCTGGCGTAGGGGGTCCTCCATCTGAGCTCCCTGAAGAAACTTCCGAAGGGTCACTTAACCTTCTATAGAAGGTATCATAATCATGATACTCGTGTTCAAAATAGTAGTCCCTTGGTGAATTCATCTTGACGGGATTATTTAACTTAAATCCCGATTAAATAATTCACTCTTCACTTTATATAAATTATTTCCACAGAAAATGACACACTAAATTCTTCCAAAATCCTTCCTAATTTTTCAAAGTATTCACGTGAACTTGTGTAAATAAAATAATGATAATAATAATATAATTCGGTATTTCAGTCAAAAACTAAACCAGATCAACTTCCTTCTTGCCCTCCTCTTCCTTTGGGCTTCTTGTGATAACTGGTCCGGACTAAGCCGAGTCTGGTATAAAGACCAATTTCTTGTAGCTACAAGAGTATTACGGAAGTTGTCTGATTCCCGGAACCAAGAGGCCTCTCGGCCCGCATATAATTCCGGCTTTAATTTGTACTCTTCTAACTCTAGGCAGGGAAGACTCCTTTCCTATCCAATAGCACTACGATCAATGACTGAGACTTGATCTTGAGAGTCAAAGGACTTGTTGTCCACGATACTATACTCTCCCTTCTTCTTGAGTAATCCTCAATCCAAGATGTGTAATCCAACTTGATCTTGCAATTGTCCCATGTACAAATCCACCACACCATCTACATCTCTACCTTACAACAAAACATTTCTTCTTTCTTCCTATCCTATACCCTGTCTCACACTACCTTCCAAAATCTTGTTCAACGTGTATCCCTATTCAATATCCCTGTCCGCCTCTACCGTAAGGAGATCCTACAGCCTGATTGCTTCGTCGTCGTCTTCTTGGTCTTCTCCTATTTCACCCCTGCTTTGCTTGCAAACTTCTCCCTACCTGATCTTCACCAGCATGGGCCTTAAAGAGCAAACAAGCAAAAGTGCAAGGCGCACGTTATGGTTGACAAAGAGTTAGTGAAAAATCTTTACACTCTCCCCTTCTTCTTCTTCCTACTATCTCACTTGTTCAATCTTCTACAAACACCAGAAAGCAGGATGAAGGAGCAACTCTGCACAGGAGGAGCACACCTTCGCGCTCATTCTTCCAAACTTGCAATAGCTGCAGAGAGGAACGTGCGAATCTCAAGATTGACTACCTGTTGGGATGCGGACTGGATATGATCTTGCCCTTCACCACCGCGCCGCTCCTGAGGAGATGCATAGAATTTAAAAGCGCTAGCGCTACCACTTGCCTTGACATACACTTGGTCTTCTTCCCCCCTCGTTAACATCTCCCTTCTTCCTTCGCCCCATGAGGAACGTTCCTCAGCAGCTCCTCCTCGTCTATTCCCTGATCCCTTGGCGCTGCTCCCGTTCTTGGATCTTCCTTCCTCCACCACCACCACTTCGTCAAGTATCCTTCGTCCCTTGTTGATCATCACAAAATATCCGTCTCCTCCAGGAGGCCCTCCTCCAACCCCACCCGTCAAATCCTGGGATGAGTTGTTCACACTGTTCGATGTCGAAGAAGAGGACGAAGATCCGCCACCGCTCCGACCTCGGCTTGACAGCAACATATCCCGCACCAAACCTACGTCACAGAAAAAATATTAAATTAGCATCATTACATTGAGTTAAATAATTTTTACTCATCCTAAACTTTCCTAACGGCGTTAGCCTTACGCATATCCTCCATCATCATCATCACACCAGCAGAACATGCAGAACACCTTCCTTCCTTCCCACCTGATTATAATTACAAATTCCCCAAAGTCACACTCCTCATGTAACTGTAGGCAGGAGGATAGCGAGAAAAACTTTAAATATGCAAACATTATTTCATTAACCTTTCCAAAAATCAATTCCACTTTTTCAATCATTATTCACTCATTCTGGGCAGCTTCTTCCCAGCCCAATGCGTACATACATGTGTAACGCAAATATCAATTCCATCCAGCCAACATTCAACATTTTCAAGCATTCAACATTCTATAATATACCATCCAGTCTCCCTCATCAACCATCACTCTTCATTGAAGATTCTTCAATATCATCTCTTCCCCACCCCACCCGCATCCTTTATCATTGCAGATCATCGCCGGACAGTGTCAAACAAGAAACGGCCGTCAGGGAAGAAGACAGTGCAGCGGTGAGCTATCATCGCATTTCAGCTGTATAATAGTCAATTTGAAGAATGACCGTTGTTGCCTACCCCTGGCCCCTGGCCTAGCTGAGACTTAAACTCCCTCTGCATGACGTCCCTCCAATCTCAACAAAGCGGTCCTCCACACCATTAATGGCAAATTGTCCGTGTGTATAGGAAAAGACAAAAACACGGCCACCAGGTGAACAAACTAACAAGCTTAATTACCCCTCCCCGCTTTAAACATCAAGTACACAACAATACGATAAGCAAACCAATTCCAAAAAAAACCATAGCTCTCCTATTATTACACCGCCAACGTAGTCTTTCAATGTCTTTTTCTACTATGCTCAATCTCATCTCCCCTAACAAAGGCTATCATCTCATATGTCTCTATTCAATCCTTCCTTACTCTTCAACCCTAACGTTTCATCATATCTAGTAGTTCTTTATACCGTTTCTCTTTCTTTGATTAATCAGCTATCATCGTATTATCCTTGCCCCTCTCAACAAAAACCTTCAGCGGTATCCTCCGCTTCTAGAACGCTGCTATTCTCCTATCAACTGCGATGCTGCTTTCCTTTAGCTATGGCTAACTGTAGCGTGCCTTGACTAACAATTATAAGTTATGCTAGAATCAACTCCCGACGTTATATGTGAGAATACTAGCGATTTCGGTGATTGAATTCCCAATAAAAACCTCAAAAACTCATCACTCCTAACCCTTAATTGAACGGAAAAAAATCGGATGGTAAATATATTTTCCAAAACATTTCTGTTTAAAGATATTACAAATTTAAAAATTAAGAGTGCAAAATTTGAAAAATTTGTGGGTCTTTAGATTTGAAATTCAAAAATTGAGAGTGCAAAATTTGAAAAATCTGTGGGAAATTTCTTTAGATTTGAAATTCAAAAATTAACTGGAAATTTTAAATTCGGTAAATTTCGCTGTCAATCTAATCTGCCTCTGGATTTTTGACACTTTATTTCATGCAGCTGACATGCTCTTCTGCATGTCATATCTTAAGCATTGTCATTTAAGTATCTTGACAAATCCCCATTGGAAATCTTTCCCTACATAGTGAGATCCTGTTTCACGTGTGCACTCTGCCGTGCTTGCAATAAATATCGTAAAGCATTTTCACATTTCTACCTTTCCATCCGTTACAGCACACTAGAGTATCATACACACAAACTTGCATAACATCCCTTCGCCTGTCCAACAAAATTCCATCCAACTTATCCATCCTCAAATTCCTCTACTTGAGCTGTTTACTCTTCAAATTTTTCTAGTTTGCATTCAAATTATTAAAATATCCTTATTTGCATTCCTTACCCTCCAAACTTTCCAACAACTTCACATACTTTTCCCCTATTTATTTCCCTCCCCAAAGCTACGTAATTGTTCCTAGTTAGTTGAAACAACAGCAGCCGCACATAGCTTCTGCATTCTATCCAATCTATCCATATAACAACAACCCAGCCAAGAATGATATATCACCTAAGATAGTCATTAATTATTCATTGATATCATTGAATCCATTCCATTTCCATCCTCATCCTGTCAAATCCAGGAGGTAATAACCTACGTAATACACCAATAACCCTGCCCCTCTTCTCTTCATCTTCACTTTGCCCGCAGGAGGATAATTATATCTCTTCTAATCTTTCGTTACTCTTTAGAATATGTACTCTACTATATCCTTTGTCAAACCCAAAGGATATGAATCAAACTCCCCCAGACTCCACGCCACTCCAGACAAAATCACACTAATGATAGGTTCATTAAAGCATATTAGTTTGATATATGCAAACTATTCAAGAGAATCCCTTCAAGTTCCTTAAAATTCTAGAGCGCAAACAATTAATAATCTCCATTACCAGAAGACAAGAGAGTGATGGAAAAATGGGATAGTTCTCCTCACTAGAAGGACTTGGCCAGATCAAACTTTCAACTTTTTTCCCACCTATTAAAATGCTTCGATAATCTCTCTAATAAACGCCATATTGATCTCCCTCCATGCATCTCTTCCACTGCATCATCCCACCCTTGAATTCAACTGATCTTTCACTCTCTCTCTCTCCAACAAACATTAATATATTTCTATTCCATGCATAAAATGTGATCTCCTTTCAATTTAATTACCATTAAAGTGTAACAAACATTGTATTCATCGCATGCTATATTTTTCTACTTTTGCACCATCCTGCCCTGCAGTATAGTTTATATACAGAGAACACTCCGATCCTCCAGCTTTTCCCATTGTCCCTAATGTTGTGAGATAGCTGCTCCTGTAAAAGCTTCAATCCTATTAAATTATATCCCTTTACTTTAAATTATAACAACGCATTAGCTAAAATATGATACGCACAGTTTTCACGAGCTCACAACTCTACGGGATACCTTTACAATGGCGTTTCCCAAAGCTCTTTAACTTAGTTAACTATGCAAGGGACAACTTGCCATTAAACTCTTAGCTCTTTAACTCCTTAGCAGTCCCCTAACTTCATAATTATGAATAATTCTTATGAATTTATAATGCTCCTCCCATTCTTTCTTCCACTATACTCTCCCTCTCATCTTATTTAATAAATTCCTGAAGGATTTAAATGTCATGTTGTTTATCCTATCATCCCTAACGTAAGTGCCTACTCGAACCCGTACCTATAGCTGCTAAACAATCTGTAATGTGTTTAATAGGAGCTAATATCCCTGCTTGCCTTACGGAACACCGCCTTCATTTCCACAGACGTCATCATCATCAAAACTCTCAACTCGTCAGCCCGAAAGTTAACACTATTAAACTAACCTATCCCCATACTAATGAACCGCACCCTCCTTCATCTTTTTCCAATAATTCCCCACCTACCCCAACAACCTATATATCAATGAATTAAAGGAGATACACAGTAATCCACTATGCCGCTAATCCGTCTAAATTGTTTCTTCTCCCCATTCCATCATTCACTACCTCCTGCTCCTGGACGTCGTATTCAAATCTGTTCCTTTATCGTAGATACAATCACAGCTATCAATTCGCTCTACATTTTATTCACGCTAATAGGATATAGATCAACCATGAAATCTATAATATGTCAGCTGTCGGTGATTCTGAGTCGAGTCATTCTTCTTGGACTCCTCATTCATTCCTTGTAATAATCCATTACAATACATTAGTCGCACTTAGTTCCCACATTCTCACCGACCCTTTACCTTATCAACTCCATGTCCTACACAACTGCCACGTGATTTTTCCACATAGTATCTGCAAATTGCCGACAATCCACAACATTATGATTCTCCTAATTTTTCGACTACTTCTTTTTAGCTCCATGAGTTTTTTCTCCACATATTTCCTTTTACCGTGGCTGCACTCTGTCTCTCCCCCAGCACATTAGGTAGTAGCAGGCTATCCGTAATGTAATTTGATCCTAGAAGCATATGCAAAGCAATTCCTTTTTCTATGAACTTCTACAATTTTACGCACAACTTATTAGCATACTTGGTTGCCATGGCGCCTTGCTGATTTCATGCATAATTAACCTAACCGCAACCAGATTCGCCTCATACGTACATCCCTGGTTCTGACTCCTAGCAATTATTCTAGGAACATATTTTTCTACGTAAAGCTACCATCATTACATTCCGTGATACCCTGCCGCATGAAAAGCAATTTCCATTTTCCCTCTAGGCAGCAGAGACTGGCGCCAGCTTGCAATTTCCAGGAGAACCACAAACTCTCATATACGACGTGACTCCCTTGGTCTCAACATGCTTCGCGTAATCGCCAATAATTGTTGGCGTTCTATGTTATGCGCTAACCTTCCGCAAATTAACTTGCGTCAACCCTGTTTCGCAAAATGTCCTCAACTAAAATTCCTGAAAACAGTAAAACTCCCTGTTATATGTACGCCCATTAAACATACCTTATCAATCAATTAGCCTTCATGGAAATCCTGGATCTTGTGAGATCCAAGCATATCAAGTGTCCGTGACTTGGCTTGTCCAGTTTCTTCTTACCGTTTCTGTTACTATCAGCTGTCAATCAATGTCATCCTGAACTATAGCCTAGTTGATAATGCAATCTTAATCTATTTGCATGCATCCTTGCCTCCTTACCATCGCTAGGAAAAACGATCTACCGGATTCGCTAGACTTGACTAGACATCACCGAGGGTCAGACAATGAAAAACGTACTTTAATGAGAGTAACATAAGGATAACGGCTTATCGCATTAACTATTTCCGAATTTGGTAAGGTCTCCAGGCATTTAGGAAATAAAAATATTTACTTCCATAGCGTATCAATTAAATTTACACATTAACCTCAATTTAGTCATGCTACAATGCTTGTACATCCACAATATAAAACACTTGCTACTGTCATATTCGATGCCTCAAGTCAAGCTTGCTTCTATCGCTGCACCATCAACACTAGCATTGCGATTCTACAAAATCTTGTTCTGTCGAAAAAAACAGGCAGAGCGTTGCTCCTTACACTAGCGATAGATACCATATTCCCATCCTGCGTCCACTCGCGATCATAAAACGCTAGAACTTATCAGCTACTATTATCACTCTATCGCCTCATAAATCTTAACAATGCTGCTAATAACCTAGCCGCGGATTTTAAATGTTCAAGGAAAAATCCTCCTTGGAAGCGACAAAGTCCTAGTCAAACGGCATTCAACTCAAGTCTGTCTTGGATTTGTAAGGAGGAACCTCTACGTTGAAAAAAAATTCGGCAATGACAAAATAAATAAGTATCATTATTCCACATTAACATTTTTTCCCTCATCCTTACCATCAATTACACAGATTGAAGCTCGCAGAGTTAATGTCTCCATTGTGTATGCACACAGAACTTACATCTGTTCACTCTTCATACAATTATTTCCCCCGGCAATATCATCCATATTAACACCAACCCTAAGCTTATCCATCCAGTCGTCATCGCAATTTCTCCATCAATCGCAAATTAACTCTGCCTTCATTTGTCCGCACGTCGTTCAATTCAATATCAAAGCACTAACTAACGTGCTAGCCAGCAGTCGTTTCTCCTAGCCTCTCGTTAATGTTAACCGCTTTAACTACTGCCTACAAGCACTATAACCTCATAAAGGCCAACATTCCTCGTTAACTTTTTTAGCGATCTCTCAATCCCTTCCGTTTTTTCTCCCGTTTCCTTCCTCCACGCCATTCTTCTCATTCATTCACAAAATACATCCTCATCCTACATTATTTCACGTCAAATCTTCCTCAAAATAATGAGGTTATTTCATCAATTAAAATCCAAGTAAACTGTATTATTTATATCCAATTAATTTTTACGTTCACTCTCTAGTCTACACGAATTCATCGAAGCTCGTCACTCGTTGCTTCTTCTAACTAGCTTGTTTAATTGACGCTTACAAAAATATTCCCTCCTTTTCATCTCGACTTTTTGTATGCCTTTTAATTCAAAGTATTCGCGAAATCTTCTCTTTAAACTTAACCTTCACTCAAGGTGTCAGATGACAATCTTTAAAAGGCTTCATTATATTTGCACGACTGTAGCGGGCAGATGACTAATAAAATATGCTTTGCAGCATCTCTTCCATTTCCCCCTTCATCTCAATCTATTAATCCTATAATTATTCTTAAACGTGATCTACATTCAGAGCGCTAAAGCTGAATTTAATATTGATTCTTCCTCGGTATTTTTATTGTTTTTAGCATTCATTAATGCATCCTTTATCCTATACAACATACCTCCGCTGTTTGCATCGTGATGCAACGTGATCTTCGAATTTTGATGCCAGTTTCCTTAAAGACTCATGATTTAAAATACTCATGATCTAATTCTCCTCCCTATTTTTTGTCGTGATCATGAAATTATTACATAAATTCTTCATCATCCTCTTTGTATTTATTTTAAGCAACCAATCATGCTCAATCTTAAATTTTTGACGAACGAGCTCAAACACTCTCAACAAGTCTTTGATTCTAGTCAAATCAGTGTTTCGTGACATGATTATGCTGTATAAAACCATTATTGTTTTCGTCTCAGATCAATTTTTTCCCTCTTCCTTCTAAATTTTTTCCCCATTTTCCCTTTGTTTGTTTGATTTAAAAATCAAATCATTTTTCTGCTGACCACAGCTACTGATCTAAAAACAATAAAGGCCCAGCCACAGATTTGACATTGAACTTCCGCGCGGCTTTCCCCAACATGTCTTCCCTTACGACTCACAGCCTGCCTACTGTCAATCTGGATATTTTTCAAACTTGACACAACAAAATATACAGTGAGGAAACTCGTTGCTAAATTATTTTTTTCTCATCCCTAGCTACCTTCTTTATTGACACCTCTTGTACAGCGTGCTAAAAAATGTGTCAGCCTATAAAATAATACTCTTATTGTCACAGCCTGCCTGAAATTGGATTATGCTTCATTTCTCCAGAATGAATAACAATAATAATTTTTTATCCCACCAAACCTTGACAAGACGCCAGCTAATCTGTATCCCAGACTGCCATATCTTGAAGTTAATTTCTGAGGGTCTTTGGTATATGTTTTTTCCTAAAAGTTCTGAGTCAATTTCCAGTCAGATTCTAGCCAACTCTAGCATACAAAATTGGACCTTTGAGCGAACTGAGTCGGTAGTACTACCGTTGGCTTCAACTACCGCATATTTGATTGCCTTCATGTCCACCACACGTATCACCCAACATTATACGAAGGCCCACACCTTAAGCCATGCTCTGACTGCAAGTTGATGATGACTAGGGTGAAGCAAGGAGCTTCCCTATTATGTGCACGTCAAAGAGCTAATTTTTTTGCAATATTTTTTGCACAAGTTGTTGACCAGCAAATGCTCTTTGCCACACACCCACAGCACACAGCACACAAAGGATTTCTGCATTCATTCTTCCATTCATTATATACGTCTTCCCACCACCAAAGTCGCATCCTTACAGCTATCTGCTACACATTAACACGTTATTCCATCTTTACGCACACCTTTCTTCTCCTGCATGTGTGCCTATGGATCTAAAAAGCTCCCCTGATTGCCAAGCGTGATTTATCACCTGATTACACCTGTGATAAACACTGAGGAGGAGTATGTAGCTCCAAGCCTTTCATCCTTACTCTTCTTGTCTTACTAAATTTTAGCCGTATCTTCTCCTTAATGCATACACTTGTCCATAACAATATTTTTTCGCATCCCGGCCTTATGGCCTAGATCAAGCCTTATATCACACACTCTTATTTATGTAATCCAGGATTTTTTTCTTCCCGTCTCCTCCTCTACCTTTGACAACATCTTCATACGCGCGGATTCAGCAGGAGGTCAACATTGCAAAAACTTTAGAATTCCCATCAGCAGCAACCAAAGCACCAAAGCCATTAGGAACCAATACCAATTTGTCAAGCTTCAGTAAATCCCTTGATTGCTTCCATATGAAACTTGTGTGTAAACAAGAACCAAGGACTCCTGGCCGACGGACGAAACATATCAATTGACTTAGCTAAAAACTGGTATAAATCTTACTTCTTTTCGTTGATTTCGTTGTCCCAACTGAATAGGATTCAATTTCTTTTGCAATTTCTTTGGCAGCAGCATAATGGTCAGCAATCCCTCCAAAAGGAGATCGTCCATTAGGTCCATTTCGAGGAGTACGAGGTCTGGATCCTCCCACAAGGTCCTGTTGACTTCCAGAAGATTCCGAGGATCGTTCATCATTATCGTGATCTTCGTTTTCAGAAGAAGCTCCACTTCCTTTAGCTCTGCCAGATTTGACTCCTGAATGGGGTTCCAGGAGAGGGGAGGGTGTAAAAGATCTAGATCCGGCTCCAGCCCCCGACACAATTTGCTTAATTGGCCGACTCTTTTTAAGCGAACTCGCAAAAGCTTGTAAATCTCCGTTAATCTTTGTGTGGTCATCCCCTAGCTCGTTTTCACTACTGCTACTGTTTCCCCCTCCTTGGGATTTACTATCAGAGGAAATTGAGCGAGCATATCTTCGATTATGGAAATCCGTTACGAGGGAAACCCTAGGTTTACCATTCCATCCTGCATTCCAGTTATGCATGTGTTCAAAGGGTTGTTCCTTGCTTGTCAATATGAGCAAAGAGTCAGTAACGATTGAGTCAAGATCCGCAGATAATCTTCTTGGCACCTTCAAATTTCCCTCCACGAGTATATCAACCCGCTCTGAAAAGGTCACAGAGGGTTTCCGTCCTAGTCCTAACGCGCGCCTTGGGTCCGATTCTCCAGCGGCTGTGGCCGCTGTAGAAAATCTTCCAGGCTGGGCCCGGCTGCTCCCACTAGGTCCGATCCGGATTGACTGAACATACCTTGTATCCTTTTGCAGGACTCTCCCTGCTCCAGTAACATCCCCTTGAGCTCTTCGTGATGGTACTTGTATGGCATTTACTCTGAAGGGTCCTCCAGGCCCTCCCTCCTTCCGCCCTCCTTCATGAATCGGGCTTAGTGGTCGACGTCGTGGAACTGCGACTGCAATGCTTCGCACGTAATTATTATTTTGTTGTACTATCTGAAGAACAGGTCGACCGTCCGGTCCTACAAGGGCTGCTTCATGATGGATCACATAATCCTCTGTATCTCGAAACAACTGAGGGCCGCCTTTAGTATTGGCTACAATATGATTTGCATTCCCTTGGCGCCCTCCTCCTCGAGCTTCAGAAGAAACTATGACCTCTGTCACGGTATTCCCTTCCGGTCCGGACGAACTCCCGCGTCCATCTTCGTCACTCTGTCCGCTGTCATATCCAGAACTTCCGGAATGATTCCCTGGAGAAAACAGCAACCCCTTCCCATCCTCTTCGAATAGAGGGTTCACCCTGGAAAGAGGAGTCAAAGAAAACGTTTATTAGTGTCCAACTAGTCAACATAATTACAGTTTAGAACAACGACTCATTTTAATATATCTTAATCATCCCGCAATGGCCTCGCGGTCCTTCCTTGCCACGTAATCTTCTTATTCATTGCATAACTACCTTCTCAATTAACTCGTAACTAGGGGCATCCATTAGGAACCTTATGCAACACTCTCTATGGACTAAACTTCCTTTGGGATTTCCTCCAGACTCATTCATGAATCGTATGAATAGTCATCTGATAGGAATCATGACGAAAACTGAAACGTTTGTCACAAGATTCTGCCAAACTTGCTGGCGCTGATGATGAGGCGTAGCGCTAATTCTGGATTATATAAAAGCTCTTATATGTAATGCATCGCCGCCACCCTATCCTCTTCGTCTTCCCTCTTCCTTCCTCTTCTCTTGCATCCCTCATCTTTGAAGCTTACGTCAGTACTGATCAATCGGCATCCTTAAATTTGCGGTATCCACAAATTCTTATTGTGAGTGTAATTCGCAAAAATTGGAGATGGCACACCAAATCCCAAGGCTACACACCATCCCCATCCAAGGCAATGCCTCAATCCATGCATCACACACAAACAGCATTCGCATTCGTATAGCTAAAAATTTCTCTCAAAAGTATTAACTTCAGTGCCGTAGCCAGCAACAGTCAACCGTTTCATCTGCATCCCTTGAAAAGGATCCTTTCCGTGAATCTCTTTATGAATTCGTGCCAGCTTGTTTCCTCCACAAACGGCGCGGCGCTATTATTATTTTCCCATTATAATAACAATATTTAGACATTCCAGCCAAACATGTAATTATTTAAGCCTACAATCCTAGTATCATCTTCCATCAATCTTCCTTCTCATCCTTGTATTCCGCCTAATTCCCTTTTAATTTTTCCTCATTCCTCATCCCTCTGTCACCAAGAGCATTCCAAGTTTATCTACTTCTATCCCCCAATATTCTACCATATTGAATATCCACATTCTTAAGCGCAATTTAAAAACCACTTACAGCGCCCTTCAAACTCCGACCGCTTCCATATTTCACCTGAATTCTAATCATCTTGCAGCGTCAAGATACCATGCGCCGGAAGACGATACTGCGTGTACATGCAATATCGAAAGCACCAGCGCATCAGCAGCGCGACAATCATGCGCTATTCTGCAAATTCTACAATCACTTCAGGAAGGTGGAGAAGAAATGCCATCAAGTCTACTTGGTGTTATAACAAATTATCCTTACCTAACAAACGTTTCCCGCCTTATATGCATTTACACTACACTACCTGCTGCATTCAATCGAGCAAACGTTATGGAAGCAGTTTCCCTCCATCACGTTTGTCACCAAAAATTCCTGTTTTACAAGCTTGAGTTATGTGAGTTCCATGAAACGTTTCTCATCCAGTCACGTTTCATCTTCTTACAGCTGATCCAACTCATTCATATCACACTCCGCCAAAAAATCTCAGTGTCAAATGGACAAGTTTTCCAAGCACGTCAACTCTTTAAATCCTCACTTACTTACTGCGTGTGAACGCACAAGTAATCACATTATTATTACACCCCACTAATTTTACTCAAGGAAAGCAAATGAGACAACGGAACTGGACTGACTAACCCGCCGCTCCTCTAGTTACATTGTATTGCGAATAATCTTTGCAAAATCCCTCCAAAAGACTCATCTTCTTTTCGAGGATGTCAATGAGGAAATAATAATAATCAAGCAGAGAGAGAGAGATGCAACATTTTTATGACCGCATATCTCTTTCACATTACTACTAATAAATTTTATCCTTTTACCTGCTAACAGCGTAGATTTCATTGGATTTACTCTTGGACTTTTTATTAGCATTAGGAGGATGAACTTGAATGGTGGCGAGAGGGTCATCTGTAATTTTATCCGCTGACATTTCTCCTTGTCCCTTCTCCGTGGTTGGCTTCTGTTTCAACCATTTCAGCATTTTCCCACTCATCGACGGGAATCTTCTCCCATGAGCTCTTCCTCTTCAATATCAATTTCTCCAATCTCTCCACCCAAACTTGTCAACTTCTTCCTCCTTGTTCCTCCGTCCAATAGAATCTGTAAAATCATAAGAAAATCATTCATCAAATTCTGCATCTTCAAAAATTATATTATGCATGCTTTCGCCAAAATACAGCTTTTCTTCCCGTTTTTATTTTTAGCATCTCCTCCTAACCCAGCCAATTTTATTTCCTCTCTTCTCCTTCCCCTCCCTTCAATCATGAACTCATCATCAAAACTCAAACTTGTCTTCAACCCTCATCTCCAACACCAATCGCTTGTCATATTTCACCTTGAGAGAAAATTCTGTCAGGACCTCCATCCAAATCCGTCTCGCGTCTCTCGCTTACTGCGCGGAAACTTTTCCATTTAATTGCATTTTACCTAGCATTTACAGTTAGTAAATGTAAGAGATAGCCATACAGTTAGTCGAGACTTAGTAGAATACATCAATCGTCTCCTTGTCTACCTGCCAATCAATACGGAGACCTCCCTTAAAACGTGCAATTCCCATCTATTCACAAACATAAAACGCCAATAAACCCTGTCCACTGTAAACTCGACAGAGTCAAAGACACATCTTTATATACACTTTTATTCATTCCGCAGACAATAAGGAAAACACTTTTAAGATCCAATCAATAACTTGCAGACCAAGGAGGTCCTGAGAGTCCTTAGAAGATACAGAGTATATTCTTCCTTTCTACGAAATAGCAGGGATAGTATCGCACCACAGGGTCGCTCGTTAAAAAGTCAGGGATCAACATTATCAACAAGCCCCTTGTGTGCCTTAAATAATAACTTGAAATATGAGAGCTTCAAATCATCATCAAACCTTTATCCATTCATCTCTCTTCTGACCGTTCATAATATATCCGTCAAAGGATTCAAAATTTCTCTTGCGTAATCCATCCCTTCTTTACTTTTCCTTTTCCTATATTCTTCTGCATGCACTATGCTCCTTCTCAAAACCTCTGGGCAATGGCATTAAACTGAATGTGACTCCTTAATTCACTCTAAAAACTGCATAACGAGTCTTGCCCTTAGCCATAATTTTCCATATCGTTCCCATCCAGCCTTCCGCTGTATAATTCCAAAATCCTTCCCATTTTCCATCGTCCAATTCGCGTATATTATTATGCGCTCTCACCGCTGACCGCTGTAGCTACTTCCATTCCTACTGTCAGTCATTGATTATAACTGTTCCGCATTTAAAGTATGCCTATTTAAAGTCGATAAAATTGTGATGATAATAAGTGCATTCCAGCGTTCCATATTCCACAACCTTAGGCCTGTTATCATTAAGTGCTCTAAAATTCTGCTTTCCTGTCAATCTTCACCAGATTCACTACTTCTTCTGGTTCTTCTTGCACTTTAAATTTTGCAAATGTTTGCACGCAAATTTCCCATGGTTTGTTGAGACAGCCTTGTAAAAAATCTGCACTATTGAAATTATTGCCAACTTTTCGCAACATCATCCAACTTGTAACTATACACATGTCCTCAACTTCAAGTTCATCTTTTCAGCATCTGCCCGCAATTTCATGTTCAATTTCTGCATCTATCTATCCACAAACTTTGGCAAACTTGAACTTGCTACTTTCCTTGAATTATGGATACTCGTCACAAAAGGTTTTCATGCCAAGATTTTCGCGAAAATTTAGTGATTTACCCGAACGAATATAAAAGGTCGGGGAATCTCTCTACCTGTTATACACCACTATATGGATAACTTTAATCTGATTGTACTTGCGTAACGCAGTAACCTCACTTCAGAGACGATATCTACGAATCCAATCACCTAAATCATCTAGAAAACCGGTACCACCGTGGGCATAGTTTTTCATTGCCAAGGTCGTCACATTGCCGGCTATTACAACCGACCAGGAGACCAGACATAATACCATTTCACCTCCTTCAATTCCAGCTTTAATTTAAGAGTGAAAATTGAAATTTTTGCACCCTCTTTATTTCTTTCACGTCTGTATTTCTCTTTAGCCTACCATAATTGCAGATCTCAGTTTCCCATTGTCAGTCAACCCATGTTTTTTCCTCATCTTCCCCTTCACCGCAGCTCTAGTTTGCAAAACCAATTTGCAACTTTGGTTTTGCACCAATTATAGTTTTATTTTTTGTAAACTGAAATTCTCATCCCATCCATACACCAATTGCAATGGACTGAGAATCCAAATCCAATGCGAGAATCAAGCTTTGGAATATTTCCATTGCAAAAGCAATCAATTCTTCTCTGTAGCTGAGCTCTGGCACCCTGCAACTCCGAACCGGTGCTTTCCCCCTAAGGATAAATCGCAATAAAATTGAACTTGAATCTTGGCACAACAATGTCCTTGTCTGCCTTTAACCTGAGTTAGACTTGCCTTAACCACAGCACCTGGCCTCCTACACATAACATCTTTCCAATTAAGCTGTAGCTCGCTTAAAATCGATAATTTGTTTATGTCAATCCTCAAGGAGCTTCCCCGAGGAGAGGAGCCTACGAAGGAACCAACGAAACAAATGACAACATAATAATAAACCTTCTTGTAGGTCGTCTGCAGGTATAAAACACACACCTTGTTTACAACTAATAATCTCATCCTCCAATCCCCCCCACAGCACGTCATCTCCAATTCTTTTTACACATCCGCGAGCAACGCGCTGATTCTTTGTCTACTTCTCCGTATACGAGCCAATTGAACCGTGATGATATGACATTAACCCTGTCGCTTTTTTCCACACAACAATGCAATACCACGCAGCGTTACAAGTAATTCAGTACCATCACAACAATTTCCCACCTCACCAAATTCAAGAAATTAGTCCCCTCTCTCAATTAGTATTCCAGGCTTGCATGACCCTTGACACTAACAGCGGTAGATCCATGTCCACGTCATAACCACACTACACATTGACGCTTCTTCTTCTCCCTGTCCTAAGACCTCCGTCCGTGTCCCACTCGATTTTCCTACGTGACTTCTTCATTTTAAATTTTTTCCTATACAATTCCAACTCACGCACTATCGAATACTTGATCACCATGCACCGTCTTCGTTATTCTAACCAATAACAAGTAATCATTAACATGGCATTGAAATCCCCTAAAAGTATCATCGCCCAGAATTTTTCCATGTAATAATAAAGCATTTGATTCCCTAAAAACCCATTCTCTTTAGTATCTAAACAGTATCTCAGCAGCATCTTTACAGCATTTAATACAAAACGGCATTCACAGTTATCCTTGTATCAAAGTATTTTGAATTAAATACATGGGCTTGGTACATATATAGATAGCCATTGGCCAGAAACGTCCCCGGCGGGATTGGGTTCCGCTCCTTAACAACAAAAGGCAAAAGTCCTTACGACTTAATTCAATATTTTCTTCGGATAATTCACCAATTTTCCTTACGCACAAACGCATAATCAGTAACTTTATCCCCTCCTTAGTCCTTAGCCAGTGTAACTCAAGGTTTCCAATCCAAATCTTCCAAGCCTCAAAACTTTTAAATCCAACCTGTCAGCGCTTGTCTACGCACTTTACTCCCATCCCACAGCAGCACAATAATCAAATCATAATTAACCCTCCCACTTTTCCCCAAGTTTCTGCGTGCACTTTTGTAGCTAACTGTCTTGGCTCTCATAAAATAACGTCCTTCTTATCAAATATTCCATTTTCTTTCCAAGTTGTTTATCTTAATTCCACCCATCAAAAGCTGTCACTTTGACACTCTCAAATTACATAGAATCCATAAGAAGGAATCATGTAAAAATTTTATTCAACTTCCTGTCGTCCAAAAGGAAATGATCAGAGGTCACAAGTGACAATAAACTCTTCATTCTACATCAAGGAGGAAACTGTCAGGCTAGAACGGCGTTCCCGTTACGTATACACACGCACCCCAGCATTTTTCCTGTCAAACATAAAACTGCCCCCTTCCCCCCACCATTACCCTTGCCCTTCCAAAAACAAACAATTTTGCGGAAAAACTGTTTTGCACATAATAAACTATTAATTCTTCTCAAACCCAAGGACCCGACTTTTGCAACGCGTGCCAACGATTTTTACGCACTAAGACGGTCAAGTCACGGAATATAAGACAAAAAGGTCCGCTTTTTCCCTCACAATCCTCCTGGCCGTTAATGCTTCTTCGAAACAATCCTCATCAAGTTCCATTCTAATGCTTCATTGTCAGTTTGTTACCGATCAGCGCCACAAGTTCAAACTAAAACCAGTTTGGTGCATCATTCCAATATCTGCAACAGCTTTCAGCTTGACCACTTTCAAAATTCCTAACGGTTCTCTACCGATACGACTAAAATGTAGAGGACAGCACGATCTAATGTCTATCAAAAACCTGAATAGAAATCAAAGAGCCATTAAAGAAATCCCGAGCACAATAGAACACCACGATGAAGGATCAATATTCAATTCTACCCGCAGGCTACACTATTCCACCTCTATTGACATAACTACCCCAACTTGTTGATAAGATCTGGAATAGAGACCCCCATGGACGTGGACGCTGATAAGATCCCATCAGCGTCGTCTACCTATCACCCCAATCAGCCACCGATCAATAGATCAATAAAAGCCCCATCATCCCTCACTCACTCGATCATTTAGTAATTATCACATTATTAATGACTATACAAAATCTCTTGTATCAAAGTTGTATCATTACGGAGTGGTCAAAGGTCATTGCTTTACCGATTCTCTTCCTATTATACACTAATAATCTTACCCTGTTCGCCCTGGCTTTTGATCCTTGATTCACTCCTTCAGTTTACCGCTTTTGGCTGGTATTCACTCAATAAACTTTTTAAATTCCATTCTTATTTTCAAACGCTGTCAAACTAACCACTGATTCTCTATCCAACAATCATCTTTTTAGCACAGGGCTATATCTCCTTAAATAATTCACAATTCTTTACTACAACTAGTTTAAGTACTACAAGACTGCAATTAAATCATCTACACGATGAGATGAGAACGACAAAGCGAAATAATAAAACTTGCTAAAATGCATCCTTGTTCCGATTCCATCCCTCATCCTGGCGGAGCCTTAACTCCAATTACAAACTGGCAATTAATAGCATTTAAACCTACCTCTGCCCCTTTGCACGTAATCATGATACGGCCTAGGCTCTAACAATAGGGACCCTTCTCCTATCACTATAATAACACCAGTATCCCTCAAAAGTCAAGATTACTAGCCGTGAGGTGTATCGATGCAGAGATCGAGGGTTAACATTTCACAATATCCTCTTTTCCTCTATTATCTTTTCAAGAATATTCCCTCAAATCTCTCTAAGTCACATGCTTCACTAATATTTTACAATTTAACTCTTCTTATCATCATCATGTTCCTACGTATTTTAACCTTTTTAAACAGACGTTAAACGTCTAGCGGACTGCAGACACGTGTAAACGTAAAAAGACCTTCTTCCTGACTCCCTATATTGCTATTTAATTTCTGTAACTAAATATAGGATTTTGTACCAAGATTTAATTGTTCTTAGCTGCGCTTGAATTTCATTAATTCCTTCAATGAAACTATTCCCTGTTTATCCGCTAATACCTATACTACAGATCTGAGAGTTGACAAACTCGACGCTTCAGCTGACAGACAGATGAGTTTGTCATCACATTCGTTAAGTGCATCGCAGCGTATCACAGGATTTAAAGCTTTCGATTTGCCTCAAAATTAAATGCGCTTAACCAATTCTCATAGATCATACCTTAAGAGTTTGAGCGATGAGGATTCAGCTTTATGCCCATGGGAATTATTTGCATACGGACGGTAATCCGTACAAGAGGTGTTAAGAATTGGCGGAAACCTAATTGCATCATCGCCATCAACCAGGTAACCAAGCGCCATGCAGAGGGTTAGGCGCGCGCTACTTGTGTCTATGTCGGTTCTTGAGATCTTGAAATTGTTTCCATTGTCTTTGAACAAGAGCAGCATACATTTGCATCACCCCTCCTGTATTTCACTCCCTCTTTTCAAACTGAATTATTACGCACGTGTCTAAATAATCTTCATAGTTGTCATTCCATGTAATTGATAATCGCTCAATGATCCACTCAATTAAATCCACTCAGAGTAAAGTCCATCACTCCTCTGTCTCATGCTTGCACTACTTGCTTTCTTGACTAAAACTTTTAAATTTTCCTCTAAATTTTAAACAGCACATTAACCACTCACTCCCCTCGACCACCCTTTTCCTGCGATTTTGCGAATTTTTTAAATGCCCTGTTACCTCCACTAGCATTTTAAATTTTTCTATGTATATAGTTTTACGCACAAGCATATGCGCGCCTCGCCCCGCTCTCAAAAATGACATTAGAGGGAAGTAGATCATTACCATTCTTAATGTGTAGTTAGCTCTTTGTCACATTCACGCTTTCCTTTAAGAGCGACTTCAGCGCCAGCGCGCTCCCTCGCCAACAACCCTCCTAACCCTACATTCTAATGACAATAATGAGCCGCTTACAGAAGACAACAAGAGTTTGGAGCAGCACGGAGCATAATGACTCATAAAATGAATAGTTTTTAAACGAAAGTGCATTTCCACCTCTGAACTTGGACTACTTTTCCATTGTAATTCCAATTCGCCCCTGTATGTAATTCACTGCACTTTTCTCCTCCTTCTCATCTACCGTCTTCTCCTTCTCCTCCGAATATGCACTGACATGTATTTTATCTCTTTTATGTCTCTCTCTCAGCTAGACAAAGTTAAATGCTTCGCATCAATTACAAACAATAAATACAAGTGACAATTCAGATACCATCAACCTCACGTCTCACTTTCTTTTACTATACCCTTTCTTAGTTCTCTTAAATACCGCGAACCTTATTCACGCCACGCCGTCAACATTCTATCTCTCTCGGCAAACTCACGACAATTTTATCGCATCACGTTCCTTATTCCACGAAGAAGATTCACTGTTAATTTCAAATAATTTTTACCAGTCTGACCCTCGTTATCCCCATCCATTTTTGGCATTATCTTTTAAATTCATACCTTCCACAGCAAAAGCTCTCCCTGTGCCATTCTTCTATGCTAACAAAGCTTTTTATAGCTCATCCTCCTAAATCCTTGCCCTCCTCCTCCCATGAAACTTTTACTACGGTTTTTTGCAAATTATTTTTTCCAAAGCCGCTATGTGCGGCTATTGTCATCTCTCATCTCCACCTGAGAGGACAATTGTTGCGCACCATTTGCTAAATTGCAATTTGCAAACTTCAAACTGCAACTGCCTATGTCTTGACTAACATGGAGGTGTGCAGTGGAATAATTCCTTGCATCCAAATTGTCATTCACTCTCTCTCATCTTCATCCCCCCGACTTTCCATTCTTGCCCAATTAAATACTTTTCGCGAATCTTTTACCTTTCTGTTTTTAGTATCCTTTGTTCTAGCTCCTATGTGGCGCATCTTCTAAATCTGCATTTCTTAAATGCAAGTTTTAAGCGATCAAATTAACGTATAGCGTAAAAGGCCTTATATTAACTTGTACATTTTTCCACTTGTATTAAAATTAGCCTATTTAACCTGACACAATTCTCCCAGAATTGGCTACGCATAATCCAATCCTTCTTCCTTTATCCTCATCCCAATTACATGCCTCTCAAGCAACCCTATGGGGTTAAACAGAGGGGCCCTGTCATACTCATCCTTTTCACTATCAAAGCCACAACTGTCAAAATTACAACCTGTAACAATTCATATTTCTCCCTTGTTCAAATACTGTGGGCTATGAAACTTGTTCAAATCTATAAGGACAAGGCAGGGGCAGGATCAGAATTGTGCACAAACTCCTGTCATCTTCAGCCCTTTCTTAGAGATTATATTTCTGCGTAACATTTAGTACTAACAAAGGATTAGTAAAACCTATGTAAATTCCCGACCAAGTACATTATCATTCATTGTGGTTTTCATTCCCAGCCCAGATTACTTCATATTACCTTCGTAGGAGGAATCAGAGAGAGAATCCAAAATACTTGGCTCATACTTCCATGCATAGATGAATCATTACAAAAGAAGATTTTACGCGACTAAATCCTCATTACGAAATGCATCGTCTCTTCACAGGACATTCCTCACAATGAATTATAACAATTCCCACAGGATGTCTAACGATTACCAAATCATACTCAAGCTAATACATCAATACCCTCCGCCAAAATGCGAATATTAATAGCCTCAACAGTACAGAATTTAGATGACGTTTAAACAATGTTTTGATTCAATTAACTTTGCGTACGCACACATGAACGCAACAATAACAAACTGTAATAATTTATGAAAATACCTACCCTCCCTGCGTGCCGGAAGATTTGCACAACCTGATAAATCTGCTACAGCTTCCTTTGTCTTTCTTACAAAATCAGTGCAGAATACACTATAAAAATGAGGAGTGCATGTAATTTATGTCATACAGCCATTCACCCGGATCATCCTTCATTAGTAGAGCGTGTTATTCCTCTCCTCCTGGGATTTACCTACACACGTTTTGTTCACCATAATTTGCACACAAAATTCCTTGCCAAAAATTTTCAACTTTGTTCCTTATTTATCAGTTCTCTTGGTACTAATTCTGCTATTGCTTAGGCTGTTTGCAAAAATGATCTGCAACTTGAGCATCAAGCTTAGTGCATAAATAATGTTCAGATTTAGGCTCATCTTCATCCATTTTGTACCATAATTTCTCCGAACATAATATTTCCATGTGGTTTTCACTGATGATTTTTCAAATTTTCAAATATTCTTTTCGAGAACACTTAAATATTGGCTATTTGGCACTACTACGCTCCTAATAAACGTCTCATTTTCAGCATACAATGCTACATAAATAATTCAGTTTCGCTCATAACTGCACCTTCCTGCCAATATTTAAATTGCGTATGATTGCAAAATCCTGTCATTCTTGTATTCTTTGCCTTGTAACGGTGTTAACATAATCGTTTTTAAATGCGTCTAGACATAAATCAAACTGAAGCCCCCATTGCATCCCAAGCATAATTTGCGATAGATTTGTGTAGACGCAAAGGTGGGATTTTTGTAATTCACAGTGACCCATAATTCATTTTTCAATAAATCTATTGAGAATATTCATGTTATTCCCCTGAATCTGATTCAGGTACGCCAATTGCCAATACTTCTTTCTTGACACAGTACTTTTGCTTCATTCTTGCCTTACTCCTTGCAGTAATCGACGTGTCATCAAGAGCTAGTCAAACAGCTTCCAAAGCCAAAGAGCAAACTCGCAGAAAAGACGTAGAAAGATTAATTTCAAAATTCTTGTATTTATCCTTCTATTGCAGCGTATAGCATGATTTCATTGCCTTGGCTCATGGCTTACATGCCTTGTAACTTTTGACGAAAATCAAACCTTGCTCCTCAAGCATGCATGCATGCAAAGGATTCTGCTTGAAAAGACCGTTTAATTTTCTGTGTACTTTGTCTTTCCTACATTTTCCCCCTTTATCGTTCCTTATAATCTTACAAGGCTAAGGCAATCAGGAGATCATGTCTAATAAACTTTAAGCCCAGCTTAATTCATCCAAAGGTCATTCGCAGACAGAGGTGTTGTATAGAGTAATACAGTGAACGACGTTACCGTTGAACGATTCCCAAAAATTAACACCATCCCCATCACCTCTAATCCGCGGAGTCCTTACAAGTCCTTGCCAAAAAAAATCCAATCCTTTCCGATTAAATAGTCTCCCATTTCAACTTCCTCACTTCCTGTTCGCAGCAAGTTCCTGCAGTTTTAGTTCCTTAAACCTTAGGAAATTCCACCTCTGCGACTAAATGATGGCTGCTTTGGTATTGAAATCAATGATTATTTTTGTCTTAACCTGTCTAGAAAAAGTAAATATTTTACTTTCATTCCTTCCTTAATTCCCTCTTGGCCCTGCAGCTATCCTCCAACACAAACACCAACAAATGTAAGTGAGAAATACTACCGAAACCCTAATCCAACACCTAATCTTGACATGTTGGTCTTTAGAACGCAATAGCGTCGGCACTAACGAAAAGCAACCAATCCCCAGTACTTGGTACCGGCCGCCACCCTTCTCACCTTTAATCAACCAAGATAATACCTGTGCATAATTCCAATATCATTTCAGGCCACACCAAAAATAATCATTCAGGTATGTGCACAACAAGAATTCAATGCTAATAGTTATTGCCTGGATCCAAACTTGTCGCTATACGCATTGCCAATCTAGAAATTATTTTCAAATAGTTAACCAGTAACCACTGATCAATAACCAGTCACTGCTGTTCATTCTCTGATTAATCTGCAGCTCTTGTGTTCAAATTGTTGAAATAGTCTACTTTCTTTGATCCTTGCAACACGCATTAAACCTCCTTCAAGGTTTCCCACAAGCGTCCAATTGCCTCCAGCAATATGCCTCACACAAAATACACAAAGAAGATGTTGTCTTTAGATATTTTGCTATTGTATTTTTGGGTAATTGCAAAAAATTTAAAGCTATTTTCCTAATACTTAATCATAGCGACCATGCATAAGACGGATCCTTGATCCGCAAAGCTCTCGAATTACTTGAGGCTGTTCCCCAGCCTCCTGTCAATTAGCCTTTCGTTATCCAGCTTAACAAGATGTTATTTTAAGATGCATGTCTCTGTTTGCATTTTTTCCCTTCTTCTCTCAATTTCTTCTTACTTCTAAGTTATTCTAATGCTTAAGCATTAACAGTCATATCTGGATTAACATGAATATGACAGCGCAAATCTTGTATCATTAATTTTAAATATTTCACAGAATTTCAAGGCTTTTCTCTCTTCTGGACAATCAAGGATTTTCTAGTAACGTTTACGTCTATAATGTTATCTCCAGTTATCTGCCACTCCTCCGTCTGCTATCGTTAATATTTCTTCGAGCTACTCTATTTGCCCTTGCGTAGGTTATTTCCAAGGAGATTTGAAGAAAAAATACATTTTTTGAGCTTTCATCTATTAAACATGCTTTCTAGAATAGTTTAATTTAGCATTTTCTACCTTTTCTCGTATGTCTTCCTTAAATTATATTGAACTGGCTACGGGTTAATACGTTTGCTTCGTAAAACGATGCATCCCAAGGATTTACCCTAAGGAAACTCTTTGCAGGTTTATGTAGAGGGCGCTTCAAGCAGTCCCACAGTCAACCCCTCTTGAGCACGATGGAACTAACAACATTTCCTCCTCTCTTAAAAATACAAAATTGGATAGAGATGAGAAATTAAAGATTAATGTTGTGACAGTCCAAGAGCGTAACGTAAATTAAATAAATCGATCACGAACTATTATCGGCAACCAGTTATAGCTTGCATTTTCTCCTATACGCGTCCACGGCCAATCAAATTTTTCCTTGACAGAATTATGATCCATGTCCGTTTTAAACTTTTCCTTAAAAATTCTCTACCTTCACACCAATTTCACGCTACATATCTCTGTCACAAAAGTAATCGCAACGCAACGTGCTTTACTTCTCAACCAATGCCCCTTTGTTCCAACCATTCTTCCATCTAATAACCATCTTTCTAATGTCCGTTATTATTGCCTTTATTTTAACGTTTCTAACGACCACACAAGCTTAAACGCACTTACAGTTCCCTCCATCTTTTACATACATTCTCATTAAATTCCCCATTAGAAAAAAATAATCAAAAACAAACCGTTTGGCCTCTCATTTCGGCATGGTCGTTGAAGTCATTAAAGAGAAGCGCATATTCCAGCGACATATGCCAACGGAATTCATGTTGATCCCTCCGCACTTTCCAATTTAATGATCAATTTTTTCTTGTCATTAATTACTCTTTTACCGTCCTGCTTCACCAATTTTTAACGTGCCAAATCCAATGTCTTGGTCATGACACCCGATTCGTTCCCCATCTATAGCTCTTTCCTTATAGTTTTCCTTAATTAAAGCGTGCGCCTTCCCTGACCCTGCGCACTTTAACCACTGAGAATGCACGCCAGATGGCAAGCAAGTTCCTCATTAACCTTTCACCTCATTAATTACCTCCAGAGGGGAACCATATCCGGTATCATGTTTGGTAAGAAAATTAAGACACTTAATGAAATTTACCTTCATAAACTTTAGCAGCAGATCCAAAGAGTACTTATTTCCTCAAAATTCCCTTAAATTTCTCGATACTGACCTTCACAATCTTTATCTAGTTATTATTAATTATTAAAACCAGACTGTCATTCAATAATCAATAGGGCCTTTTGAATATGTCAGAAATACACCACACATCACAATACTCAAACACTTGTCGCTATTCTTTTCTGCTGATGGTTGACAGGACGATGGATAACAAAAGCGGTTTTGCTCTTCGTTCCAGCCACTGCCAACCACCTCCAGACTTGAATTGATGATCAGCATTTCTATTCCTAGGCTTAAATCCTACACTAACCATCGTCGCTCATTCCTCGTCGCTATCAAGTTCATCAACAGCGCTAGCGTCACACTATAGCTTACAAGAAAGATGAATCATGATTTTTGCGGTTTGCAAAAACTAACCCGTCTGCACGTGCAATTTTATTCTGGATTCTGGGGGAATTCACAGTACTTGGACTAGGCTATAGTGATTCGGCACTAAAATGTTTAAGGCATTTTATCCATAGCTATGAATATAAAACCCCCTGCTGTACATGAATAAAATATAAACTTCCATTAAACTAAACTAGTCTTCTGGACCTGAACCAAGCAAGACTGTCTACATGCATCGCTAACCATATTGCGTACAGTTTTAAAGTTACTCGATGCTGTCCTATTCCTAGTACAATCCTTACGAATGTAGAATCGCATACATTTCAAACTTTGCTTTAAGACATTAATTCTTGCTATTTTTTTTTCTATCCCGAAAACGTTCCAGTCTAAACCAATCCTCATCCTACCTTTTGGCTTTATATTTTAACGATGCCATTGGGTATATAGTCAAACAATCTTCTCTACCATTAATTTTGCACGGCAGAAGAGAACGAAATGAAACGTGTATTTCATTCCGAAGGCGTTTAGCAATTTTGCTATTACACTCTCTATTGAATATGCGTAACTTTCCCTTTCGCATTCTGCATTGCTCTCTTTCATCTCCCCCTGCCTGAACCCCTAATCTCATCACAGGACCGGAAAGCAATGACGAAGTCAGGATAAACCTATCAAGACTTGTGCTCTTGCCAATCTTAACCCAGGCACTGAGAAGGATTGGCAGATCATGGCAAAAAACTGGAGCAAAAACCTTCTACATTGATTCCCTCCTCCCCAGGTCTTACCCAGCTTAAGCTACAAGAGAGAAATACAGGACGAAATCCATTCCCTCAAAACCACCCATTTGTAACAAAAAACCAATAAAAAACGGACGGAAAAACGCTTTTGATCACCAGACCGGATCCATTGCTGAAGGTAACTAATGTCGTGTCGTAATACTCGTAATCCTAATAATATACGCCTTATTTTCTTGCTCATCTTCTCCAACGGAAACCCATTGTGTGTAATACAATAGTGTCCAGTTTTCCGGTATGCTTTTCAATTCTCTTCTCCGCCACACTATACAAGCTTGATTATCTCAACCCTTGTCTTAGCGTATCGTACGTTTCCTTTGCTTATTCCACTTATCATGAAATAACCTTCACCCCACTTCTACGGTTCAAATTTATACTTCATCTTAACCTAGCCGGCTCGAAGCGGATTTTCGCAAAAGATGATTCAGATACCGATCGATCACCAGAAGTCAAAACTTGTTGTTGCAAAAACAGGTGCTCCGATACTTGCGCAATATATTTAATTCAATGGCTGATTCTAAATCCACCTTAGAATTCCAATTCGTTCTTCCATTCTCTCTGCAATTTCTTATTACAACCCCAATTTCTAGAACGTAGAAATCTAGGTGCCCTAAGCCCTAAAGAAGAATCTGAATTACCTTTGATTTAATCAAGACTACCATGCAAATAATTTTTGCAAATACACAAACTTGACCAGGATCTACATCTAGCCGATTTCAATTACCTTGAGCTTCAGCTCAAACATACGACTGATATTTGATACTTCGCAGTTCGCAAGCATCATCTCCGAATTGAAGACTCACTGTTTGCGAAATATCTACAAAATTCCAAGCCAAAAATATCCCTTGTGTTCAATTCCCCAAGGCAATCTTCAACAAAAGCGAGAGTTTCCTTCAGCTCCTACATTTTGGCATTAAACACAAGTCAGCTGCAGAGAAGCATTCAAAATCCAAACCACTTCCCATCTGATAGATAGACAAACGGAACAAATTGCGAATCCACCCCCGCAAACACACATGCGCTCATAGTTTCCATATCTGTAGTCTGTGTCCATATCTCTTCTCTAGTATTCATTCAAATTGACACCCTTCTCCTTGGCCATTGTGTTTACCCAGTAACCTAGCCGCAAATTTACGCAAATGGAAATAATTCTTCCTAAACCACATTTTCTGTCCAAAATGCAGTTTGATTCGTAGGGATGGAGAGGTAAAATCCTCGACCCGAGTAAACTTAGGCTCAGGGGCCCATTCCTTCTACACGCCTTCTCCGCTCTACTCAATGCACACAAACAAAACCCAGTGCCCTGTCTACTAAAACCATGCCAAATATGAATTTTCTCACTATTACAGCTTGGCTTCTTGAGTAAGCACATGATAACAAACGTGTAGCGTTTACAGCGCGGAGCGCTGTTAGCGTCCTCTTTTATCTCACCTCCGCCTTCTCGTACTTACCTTTATAGCTTAACCAAAAGGAAACCATGAGCACATTTTTAATTCTTATCACCTAATTCTTTCTCTTTTCTCCGTTTTAACAGCAATCTTGAGAAATTACCCAGCTTTTTCCTATCTTTAGTATTTGTATAATTTTCCCTCCATACTTAATCTCCTCTCATCACAGCTAAACGTTCGTCATACTCTGAATATTTTGTAATAAAATTAATATAAGTTATATACTAGTTAGCTAATCTATTAGTCTTGGCTCTTGGTATCGAATTTTTCCTGCATCCTCAGCGAGAAAGATGGTGTTATCCACCATCATGTACTGTAAACACAAAACGCTACGCTTCTCCACCGCAATCTTTTCATCTAATTTTTGCAAACTAGACATGTTGTGCCTCTGCCCGAAGCTTGTGGTCATGTATCAGTACATTAATCGCGGAGGAATATATTATTTATTGCCATATATTTTAGTCTCTGCTCTCCTTCATATCCTAAATACCACCTAAATAACTCTGCCACAGCCATCATCCTACCTACAAAGCAAAATTAACTAGCCAAGCAACCATACCTAAGCTAGTGAACATCTAAACTAGATCAGCAGGAACTCTTTAAAATATTTGCTTATAACTACAGCGAGGAATTAATTCACCCACAATGAAACAAAAATTCAAAGATAAGAAATAACTTATTTTAATATTTACTTGCTATTATTATTTATTTCTCTTCGTCATTTTTTCTTTCTCTGCCAATTATTGCTATTCTTTTCTTCTACACACGTGAGTCTCATCCTGCTTATAATTAGTAGCCGGCTCCATTTCTTAGCTATCCCTCCCAACGATGCTCAGATTTGAGCATCTCTTCGGATTACCAGTTTTACTAATTATCTATCTAAGCATATATTTAGCATTTCTCCTGTTCTGCGCATTTGCAAAAAAATCGTGCCCCTGACTAGGAACTGAACAATGAAATTCAAAAACTTCCCCCTGTTTCTACATGCGATATTGCAAATTATAACCCCACATTTACTTTACTGTACTGTGTGTAGTATAGGCCCTTTAGTTTAGAACTACTCTACCTTCCTTGCCATGCACTTTCTGCTAAAACAAAGCCCTTCAAAATCACCCTAACAAGCTTACATCCTATACATTGTTTAATCAATCTAATTGCCCTTTCTCGCCCTGTCTGCTTCTCTTATAGCTTGATGAATTAGATCCTGAATTAATATTCCCCTATGCTCTCTACTAACTCTGCTACAGTTTGTAGTTTCAAACTTACTCACCAATGATAATTGCTGTATTTCTACCGGAATATCTTGCGCAATTCTCTTCTTTTTTTCTTTTGCCCTAAACTCATACTCTAACCTCTACCACCGTGCACAGTCTACAGCCAAGCTATTTTTCCACACTACCAGCTCTCTTCTCCTTCATCCTCGGTGATGCAGTTACCTATTTTAGATTGAGAGAGATTATGAGTTTTTTAGATCCCATATTTTTTTAATTCAATCGTCGCAAAGCACAATACATTAGAGCCTTGCTAACTTACATATTCCGAGCAGAGGTGAAAGCGTTCCAGACATTTCATTTAATTAATCACCCTTTTTTGTTTGACTTACTCTTCAATTCCTTCTTCTTTTAAATTCCTCCCTAATTATAAGTTTATTTTAATTATCTTCTCAACTCAAACGCCCACCAACATGTAATACCCAAACTTTATTCTCTATCCTTGCTCCTGTATCTTGAAGCTGCCGTGTCAAGCAGTTAATCATAGCTTTGTTCCCATATTATTACAGATTGTATTGAACCAAATTAGCATACATCATCAGTCAGACAGATAGCGCCACACGCTTCATCAAACTTGCGTGATAATCCTCGCCCAAGATCTAACAACATCACTTCCCTGTCTGTCCAAACTCCACCCTGGATTCTGTCAATCTAAATTTCATCTCTTAACCTGCTCCTTTTATCCTGCAGTTCCTCATTGCTTATCCCTAAAATCAAACCTGGCATAAACGTTTCTTGAATAGCAATAACCACCGTTACGGATAGACAATACTTAAACTAAACTTTGATTCCTCTTCCTACATATTTCAAACTACTCTGGCTGGTATATGCTCCTTACTATTCCAAAGATGAGAATCTTAGAATAGTAATCCACTGACCACAACCACGTAACACATTTACCCCCTGCTCATTTCCATTCTATTCGGTATCATCTCATCACTCAATTCATGCAGCGCGACCAATTCCCGCTTCCCTGCCTCTGCATAATTACCCGTTCCTATGTAATGTTTTCATAACAATTAGCTCCGGGATTACTGATAAACCTGATTTTAATTACAAAAGAGAAAACACATCATCTACCTACCACCCATGCACTTCTCTTCTCTACATAACGTTTTCTCTTCCTCTTCTTCTCCTTTCAATCCTCGCCTGTATTCCAACTCTTCAATCTTGTTTCAACTAAGAGCCAATCAACCAACTTTTTCAACCCATGCCGACACATATATCGTAAGCTTAAAGCAGTATAATACACCATCACCGCTTTACTAATTTTTCTAAATTAATGAAACTTGATTTTTTTCACATAACTGCAAACCTTTTAATTATTTTTTCCTAAAACGAAGGCATACATATAACAAGATTTTACAATTTGAAAATAGAAAAATCCGTTCACTCTGTTGAGTAGTAAGATGAATCTCCGTTGCTAATCTTCTCCTATAGTCTCCGTCTCACTGTCGTCATAAACAGCCGCATTCTACCACTTTCCAAATATTTAAACTGTTTTCCGCAATAAACTTGACTATGAAGACTATAATTAAAGACAAGCGTAGACTCAAGACAAGGATGCATGGAAACTAATATCACGCGATAATAGAATCAGTAGTAGCAATTGTAATTTACTATTCGAGTTATTGCAAGCCATTAAAAGCTCATCCAAAGCAACAGAAGAGAAGCAGCCATGTATGCAAGGTAAACAGAGATTTCGGCTTCTCGCTGTTTTCTCTAAACGTTTCACCCCCTCTTCCTTCAGGAACCCACGCATGCTCCTTTCCCCTTGGATCTGCTCCAATTAAACGGGATAATTACAGGTTCCTTAAGCATTATTCTTTCAAGCCTTACTCAGTCGGTGGGTAGCTCATTCCATCTGGCTATAATCATCCTTTGATCCTTAGCGTACGTACCTAAGGTAAACTTAAAACTCGTAACCAAATCCTGGTCTACATTTAACCACGAGCCAATAAACTTCTCTTTCTTCTCATCATCCTCTCAACCTTTACTGTTCACAGGTTATTTTATCAACCCCAGCTACATATCATTCACAAACATGTGTTTGTCTTTATAGTAGTCTTGTCCATTAGGCCGTAGTTCTCATTAGTTCCTTTTCAAGCCCACGCAATAGAAATCAAAAGTATTTATGTAAACTCTTCTTTCATCTTCCCTCGACCTTAGCTTACTGTCTTTTTTTTCATCTTCTTCTTTTCCATCATTTAACTTGATTTTAAAAGAAAGCTTTCTCATATGTACGCATTACAGCTACCTAGGTAAATAATAACTGATTCAGAGAGATTTTTACTCAGAAACACGCCATGAATTCCAAGCACTTTTAGTTAATTGTTGCATCCCCTTTAACTTTTCCGCTCGCAAGCTATTATCCCAACAAGCTAAAGCAAGGTAAGACAGTTTGAAGAGAACAAGAGGATTTACTCTGTCAATTTCAATCCTTCTCCAACTTAAATAGTTTAATTATTTTTTAAAGTTCATTCACTCTATTCTTTCCTAATTTTTCAGACAATTGTTATAATAATTCAAGCCTTTGAACTCTTTTCTTCTCGCATCTGTTAAATCTATATGGCTGTAATTTTCAAATTTCAATTTCAGGATCTTGTAATTGCCTCCCTTGAACTGACAATGTGCGTTGTGTAAAGAGGAGAATCGCGAATTACACCTGTCCGTCTACATCATCTGCCAAACTTGCTCCTCGCTTTAAACCATTAGAGATACATGTATATGACGCAAGACTTTGAAATTGCCAGAGGCCAATTCGGGGATAAATTATGTAGCATGACGAGAATAAAGGTAAAAATCGTGTCCAGCTATTCATAATCAGTGAATATGCAAAAGAAACTGAGAACATGATGCGAGAGGCTTTGCTATTTCTGGTCCTGACTTGCTTATGCATAAAGGGAATCCCCAGATATAATGGGGTTCCGACGATGATTTCATGTTACCTGAAAAATTCCCGTTTAAGAATGCGTATTCGTTGAAAAAGTTTGTGGTGGTAAATGTAACTCGGAGAGGAAAAATAACTAGTAGCGTCAAAGTTGTATCATGTCCGTAGAATTTCATGGACTTTTAAGAAGGTGATACGCTAACTTGGTACTTTTAATCGAATGATGCGAGAGTTGCTGCTAAAATCACTTCAAAAACTTGTTGGAACTATAATTAACGTATGCTCCGATAAGAAAAGACAGGATTTGAATCAGTTTCTCGTGGCCAGCTATACCTTGAAAGACAAATTATCCCAGAGAACAAGCATATGTTAAAAAAGTATTTTAATTTGAAAGGGGATATGATCTTCCTATTTTTCACAAGTATTTTGCAAAATAATTTTGGTAGCTATAGATCATTCTCTCAGGTATAATTTTTAACGAATTGTCTCATTTTCTTGGAATTCTTTCAATTCTTCCAGTTGTATTTGCCACCCAGCACTGTGTTTTTCCAGGATGTTATCATACACACATTTCCGAGGAACTTAACAATAGACATAGGCGAATAGAATATTATTATTAGAAATCAAGCATTAGTTTGCAAGCTGCAATTTCGTGGAACGTGACAAAGCATCACAACTAGTTGCAAATTGTTTGAACATAATATGATAATTAGTGCAAAAAACCAACCGTAAGCCTCCCCTCCTAGCTAATACATATACAGTCTTCATAGCTCCCGCTATAGCTTCCTATTTCCCTCTTTCCATGCCTCAAAAACTAATACGCTAAAAGCATATTCTAAATCCATATCCCAACTTCCGTGCTAAGTCATAGGAAACTGCACGTCTAAATTCAAAAAGGACTAGAGTAGTTTTAATACATTTTTTTCAATTCTTAGACACTCTGTCCTTCAACCGCCTTCATGTGACCTTTACGTCTTTTACGATGCGTTAAAAGTAAAAGTTTATTTACAAATTCCCAAGCTACCAAGTTAAACTCGGAATCAATACAATCTTCATAGCGCTTCCATATACCTTATAGAAATGGCTCCACATACCCTTCACACCTTAGCCCTTAGAGGTATTCAACCAATTGTCTGTGAATCTTCAAAAGGTTTCAAAGGTTGACTTGCTTGCTCTCAAACAATTTCGCACAATGGGACCCCTCGAGTCCTGGTTTCGCTACATTCATTATTGTCCTACAAAGCGCGATTTGTAACAATTACTACTTCCCCTCTTTTCCCGTTAAAGAACGGTATTACTTTCTCACTTTTCCTCACATTCTTTACGATGAGTGTGCTAAATTTCGCGAAATGTTTCGCATACTCTACAGCTTACAACGTTTTGGAACTAGCTTCATATCCAGCCTTTGCAACTGTTACTGTTGCACAGAATCTATTTGTTTTCGGTTGATACTGTCTGCAAATATTGGCGATTCATCCCAAGAGACAGGGTTATTTTAAAGGATCCTTCATTAGCGCCAAGATTTGCGCGGAGCAAGGCACTGATTATTGTGTAAGATAATACTTTTGTTTATTCTCACGGATGTGACATTTGCTGTCATCACACTCATTCATCCTCACCAGCTTCATTCCTTCAAACAGCCACCACGAAAGAGTCAGTCTTTGCAAATTAACTGTTGTCAAACATTCTCCATAAATGGTCATCAGGGTAAAAGCATCAGAGTTTTGTCACAGATGCAGAGGGAAGATCCATACAACCCTCTGTGTCTGCAAAAACCTTTTTGCAAAACAGCAAAGGCCATTTCACATAGTTCTCTGCTTTAGCGTAAGTAAACATCGTCATCAAACCGTAGAACTGTTATCTCCCTTCCTAAGATACACTGAACTGCCAAGTAACTGCCAAAATAACGAAAGTCCGTGCACCACTCTACAGCCTTAATTCACTGACTCCACTCTGTCTCTCATCACAGTATTGTTCCTTGTTTACTGCACAACATGGACTTAACCTTAACTCTTTGTTAGTCTTAGCATGCACATCTTAAGTCAACTTGTCTCTTTGAATTATTTAAAGGCTAGACTTCTCTTTCTGGCTCTTTGAATGTCATCCTACGAACGATGGAGTAACTAACGTTGCAAACACCAGAATTCAAACATACCCATTTTTCACCTGTCTTCTTAACTTTCTGAGCACGTTACCTTGTCTTTGAAATTGTCTTCCTTCCCATTAGTTCTCCTAACCGAAAATTATTATTCACAGCAGCCTCGTCGCCACACAACCGACACAAAGACTAAAGCAACTTAACTAACCAGCTACATACACTTGCACTTCCCCATTTCTATACATAGCGTTCAGCATGACGCAGTATAGCAAACCAACATCCTTCCTTCCGTCTCCCTCAATGCCTTCAAGCCTAATTGAGCATCCTCTATGTAATATTATTATACAGCCTCCCTCCTTCACGACATTTTCTCCCTCGTCGTCTTCTTCTTCTTGACACTAATTCCCTAACCATGTGCTTAACCTTCCATTAAATCTTTTACAACCCCCTTCCCGCCTCATGAACCACTTGTCATCGTTATCATCTCCGCCGTTATATTACCAAACCACGGCTACTTGTCACGCTAACTTGTGCCGAAAAACTTCTCTCGTTTCAATCGTCAACAGTTTGTCAACCTCCTTAACCTCGTCGTCGTTCATTCAGTCGGTTATACTTCCAACTGTCACATTGTTCCCAAAGCTCTTCTTAACTAACTTGCAATTTCAAGCTTTGCGTATAAAACAGATGGCAACAAACAAGCACTCTTCCTTTCTAGGCTCTTTCCAGTGCTAATTACAACTACAAGTTCGCTCATCCACTCAAAAATAGAACAAAAACTTGGAATATCATCCAGAAGGTCATATACCATTTCCACCCCCACTATCCACCAAACCGCAACACTACAGGGTCCACGTAATTACTCAATTAAAATTATTTATTTCTTTTCCTTCTAGCACACTAGTGCTACAAGGCATAATTCACACACTCATGAACAACATTAATAGCCACGTAAACCAGGGATCAACAATATAAAAAAACACTTTTCACAACTGTAAACAACATCCCTATTATCAACAACAACGTCTCCTTCAGAACTTAATCTTCTTGTCTGATTGTGTATGCTAACAACCTGCGTAAATTCTCCTATCGCTTCCCAACCAAACTCTCAATGACATGTCCACCCCCATCTTCCTCTTCTCACATCAGTCACATCCCGTTCTACTAATTATTAATTAGCGGAAAGCATGGTAAACAAAAGCGCAGTGTTCTTGTAGTTTAGTATATTTCAGGTAATCTATCAGCACTATTCCTAGCATGCTAATATTGTAGGCCATAGGCCATCATAGTGCCATGTAACTCTTTTGGTTCTTCCAGAGCTCAGAAAAGCGAGACAGGATATGACTGAGCAGGTCAACTCGTGTCATGATTCAAGGTTACTCAGTTGCATGCAACCTCGTTATTACGTAAAATTCAAAATTAGAGAGAAAGATGCACCGGAAAGCACGTCTTGCTATAGGATGAAGAGAGAATTGCCAGAGTTTGCTTATTCCTGTATGTCTTCCCCTACAGCCTCCACATAATGTGCACTCACTCTCCTTGCAGTCATCCGCGTACTAATCTGCACGTGCTAATGCATTAATTGCGGGCTATAATTGCGATGCCCTTCTCTACAAAGTCTTGCTAGAAAATTCTCTAATTTTCTTTACTTTCTGGAGCTAATAATAATTTCAATTCCAGAGATAAATAATACTACTTTTACAAAGTTAACAATTGTAGTTCGTCCTGAAATCAAATTTAAAAAAAATGAAATCCCTTGCTACCAATATTTTAAAATATGAATTCACTGACATATCGTAGTATCGATTTCAACTGCTGACATCCTGCTATTTTCAAGTTTTAGCTGCCAGTACTCTCATTCCAGACTGCCAAATCTGTCCCACTACTCCTACCTCACCTATTGAACCACACTTCTTCCCTCATTCCTGCCATCGTATACCATATGTGCGAATCCAATTTGTATTTTATCACCTCCTAATTCATCAATTAGCGATAGCTACGCCTTTACCGACACCACGTATTCCGGAATCACCTACTATGTAATGCGCAATACTTCTTGCACTACTTTGTTTAATCCCAGCCCCGACCATACAGAAAAGCTTAAATGCGATTCACTTTGTCTAACTAAGACTCTGCTCCTGACTCCGCGCACGTATATTTATTTATACATGCTATGAATATTTAAATGATTTGCAAATAGTTTCCTCCGTCGTATTCCATTCCCTCCATCAGTTTCGCTTTATACCATCTACTTCTCCATTTTACTTTTACAAGACAAACCGGTAGGATTTTTTTTCACCGGAAATCCAGACAATGATAACAAAGTGTTAATTGACATTGCACTTTTTCGCAATTCTCTTCCTCTCCATTAATTTCGCCAGACCATATCCGTACTCCCTCCCAGGCTCTAACGCTTCCGCTCGTTCCCAGCACTTTTGTCTATTCTTACATTATACCACCTCTTGCCGGTTGAATATCCTTCTCTCACGTAACTCTTGAATCGACACCTCTCCTGTAATTACCATCAGTAGCAATAACAATAACAATTAGTACCACGCCAACCTCTTCCGAATATCCTCTTCCGAATATCCTCTTCCCATACTAGCGGCATCACAATAGAGACATTATTCACACTACTCTTAATAATCCCTCATACGTTTCACGTTGTAGTTCAAGTTCAAATTCAATATTCTCTCTCTGCATCAAAACATTTCCAAGTAGAATCCCAGCAAGAAAAAAACCTCGCTTACCTCATGTTTACACCCTAACAACCCTAATTCTCCACCTTTCATCACAACTAATTAACATTGTTGTACCTGTAGTTACCTGTATCCGCTAATCCCTTAATTTTATTACCCTATTGTCTATTATTTCTTATGAAACACGTACACATAACGCACACATTCACGCACCTGTTGCCACCGCCATTCATACAAGATTAAAATATATCATCTTTGTGTCCGGAAAATTCCATCACTGCTTCAATGCCACCGATATTCAATGTCAAACCAAGTTAATCCAGTTAATATCAAAACGGTCCGAGGCTAAGATTTTGAAATTTTACTTCTATATTCTCACGCGTCTTGTTTCGTCTTAGTTTGGCAGACACTTGTTGCTTCACATGCTCTTTGTAATCTCTCAATAAGACAGAGACAGGTAAAAACAATTTCAAGTTCAATGCCGGATAACGACAGCATATTGGCTAGCTAATCCCAGCTACCACACGCTCTACTCCTGCATTTGATCCCTTCAAGTCCAAGCCTTCAAATATAATTAAATTATTAGCCATGAGAATTTTTTACTACCCCTTTCATTCTTAATCCCAATTAAGTCTCAACTCCTAACCAGCATCACAGCTACATGTTTCACAGACAAATCAGTCAACCGTTATTATTATCTTCATCACACGCTCTTTAATTCACGTCAATCTCCCTCCAAGCCCCCTGTCTTTAAAATATTTAATTCTCCCTACTTATAGCAGAACTAATAAACATCTTTGGTCAATTCTTTCCCTAACCCTACAGACTTTGACTCCACTTGCTCAACTACATTAACTAACTTAGCATCTATCGCACTGCACATGTAGATACAGCGTCTCATAATCCCAATGACTCACACATCTTAGGATTTCTCCTTAACCTCCTCTTTTCCCGATCAGCTCTACTGATGAAGGGATAAGAACACACATGGAGCGAGATGGAGAATAGTTCTCACCCACGCTACAGTCGTTCAGACAGACCGCCTTTACATATGCACAATACAATTCTGCATTACTAAACACATGTGAAAAAAGAATGTGTAAAATAGCTGCAAACATGCTATTTTTTCATATAGCTCACCACCTTTAATGTGAAAATGTAAACCTTTTCTCAGCAAAAACTAAATAAAGCACCTAACTCTAATTCTGAAACTTCTCACAAAACCTGTTGCAGAAGTACACCAAGACACGTGCGAAACTTGTTTGTCCATTACTCTTTCTTTTCTTAGTTTTCTTATTTGCTACAGTATTGTGGATATATCATTTATATTTCAGTACACTCTGCGGCTTTTCGACCACCACTAACTTTGAGCTAGCTGACGCTCCGCTGGCCAAAAAGGTCTCCCAACTTGTTCGCCCGTGTCCAAAACCTATGAAAGTCGGTCTTAATTTATGCCCTCGTATATATAATTATTTTAATTGTTTCTTCTTCATTAATATCTTTTACTTCTATTCTTTCATCTCCATTCTATTATGCTCTTCTTTTTTTATTTCTTCTGTAACTATTCGACAAGAGTATAACGCGTATAGCGAGTATACTGAAAAGAGTGTTAAGTACATTATCAAAATGAAATGGAATCTTTTAACCTTACACAGGAAATCGGAAAACCCTATTCCACTTTCATCTCCATTTTCATTTAGTGTATTGCATACTTTAACGTCCTGAGGAAAATCCTAAAATGTTAACTGATACAATAAACATTGTCACATTTAGTTCCTCCAAATAGCTCCAATATAAGCCATCTTTTAGTAGTTCTAGGCCTTGTCTAGTAAAGCATGAAGTGTGGATTGGCGGATTAAGCTTTTGTGTTAGCTATTGTTTATCACATTTGAATTATTTCTTACAGTTATGCATACAGCTCTTGGCGAATTTTAGATGACGTCTATAAATTCGCGGATTATTGATAGATGTTCCACCACGGACACATGCTCATTCAACCATCTGCAACTCTCCCATGTGCACAATTGTAAGCGTAAACATGCACCTCAGGGATGCACTTTGAATCTGTGAGAGTCTCCAATCTCTTGTGCACTAAACAAAAGCAGTAGCGAATAGAGCATTACTAAACCGATTTGAATATTGACAAGGCCTGATACAAACATTATGGGTTGCAACAAATCATGTATCTCTTTTTTCATTTTGTCATTTGTATGTACACCAGTTCTTTGCTGGTATTCTTCTTCCCTAAAGTCATTTCACCACCTTGTCATTTCCTTCCATGAAAACCCAATCCATTCCTCCTCTACCTTCTCCTATCATCTTTCCGCTCAATAATCATTAATTCTTCCCTCCTATTTAACATCTGTTATGACTTTTATCATTTCCACAACTTGTTGTCTGGAGGTCAATGTTTTCTTCTTGTCCGCCGCTCTCAGCTCGTTGTCCTAGTCTTAATTTCGAGGATGTCTCAAACCCAATTTTAGAAATTACTTTAAGTTAACCTCACGTCTATAACATTGCAAAATATTTTGCGAATCACTTTGTCTCAGTCAATTAAAATCAATATTATATATGTATCCTATTCAGCATCTTAAGCCAAGCTAACAGTTATTCCTTTACAAAATTGTAGCGATCTTAAACAGGCTAAATTTCGCAACACCCCTTTCCCGACTTCTCACCTTTTTCAAAAAATGCAAATATTTGCAAACTTTCCATTTCATTTCCGATCTAACCGCCGGGGAAGGAATGCAGTTTGTATGCAATTTCAATATCATTGTATTTATCTAAAAAGAAATCGACAAGATTTTAAACCTTGCGAATTTCATGCCCTCAAGCCTACCTCGAGTAAACAAGCCGAGCTCCTGCACCTTCCTAAATCTTAGTTTAAATCCATTGATAGCAGCTTCTGATACCAGAAACAATAGCCAAAGTGGCAGAATCAAAAGCTTGTACACAGTGTCCACTCTGCCGCTCGCGAATTCGCGAATATCCAAAAATATGTTGTGTATCCACCTGTAGTTTCAGCTTGTTTTCACCAGGATATAATAAGGTGAACACACATAATACATGAACACAATTTAATGTATCATGCATTGTTTTTAGCATTGCAAATTTCATTGAAATCCATCACCACAAGCTCCATCCGCCTCTGGCATTCAATCAATTTAATCCGATCTCGTAGCAACTAAAGCTTACTCTTTTTTCTATCCATCCCTAAACCACAGTCAAATTTAATTAGCTTCTCCCAACTTTTCCACTCTTCCTCCTCCTGCTCACACTCAGTCGAGGACTCAACGTAATCCTTGGTGGTGGGACTAAATAATCCTTGCTTCAGTTTACGATTCCCAATCATATTTCCACGCTTCACGATTTTCGCACTTTTCTGTTACTTCTTTTTGAAAGCCTGTAAGGAAAATCCCTCTAAAAATCCTCCAACTAGCCCTGTATCCTCCCTTATATAGAGCTTTCATGAACGTGTCAAAACGTTTCTTAATTATAGAAGTAAGCATTTATGCAAAAGTGCAATCTGCAAACCTTGTGGCCATTTTTCTCCTAGAAGCTGCATCGACATAATCATCATACCTTATTTCACACTTTGTCTCTGTAATTTTTAAATTTCTATTCCCCCTCCCATTCGTATCCCAATTAGACTCTAACAGCAACCCAATCAAATCAGTCAATTGCTTCAAGCTAAAGCAAGCTAATCGAGTGAAGGGGAACTGGCAAGCAAGCATGTAGCTTCTTTCCCACTAATCTAGTTTTTTTTCCTCCAAACCTTCCAATTACCGTTAAACGTATTACTGCGCCTACCGTATTTTTCCTTAATTTACAGCCCTTCTCGCAAGGGACAGAATTCAATTCTTCTCTTTCCCTTGTCCTCCGTCGAAAAATCCCAAGAAATGGGACTAACTTGGATTACTTAATCTCCTGGCTGGCACTAACTATAAATCTTTTTTAAAAGTTTCGTTTTAAAATACCTTGTGGTAAATCCCTGTCAATATTTACTTTTTCCTGGTCAATCCTTGTGAACGTAAACTTGTTGAATTTATATTCTTTGTTCTTTCTATTCTTGCCACAAAATTGTAGGAATAATAAACGGCTAAGCCGGTGTACGGAAGTGTCGAAGATAAATGTAGATTTAATTTTCTACAAGTAACTTCAAGTAGATTTAATTAATAAGATTTAATTGTATAATATACATGAATTATTCTTCATTTTAAGTAGGATAGTGCCTAGAAAAAGTTAATGTTCCGCTATCGCTCCGTTTATCCCTATGCTTCCGCGTTCCATCCGTTTATCCCTATGCTTCCGCGCTCGCTCCGTTCATCCCTATGCTTCCGCGCTCGCTCCGTTCATCCCTATGCTTCCGCGCTCGCTCCGTTCATCCCTATGCTTCCGCGCTCGCTCCGTTCATCCCTATGCTTCCGCGCTCGCTCCGTTTATCCCTATGCTTCCGCGCTCGCTCCGTTTATCCCTATGCTTCCGCGCTCGCTCCGTTCATCCCTATGCTTTCCCCTCCCTATAAACTTATCATTAGCAAAAGTTACCACAACGCATGCACATAGTGGTATTCGAACCCTTGCCCTTCACTTTCCTATACCGCTTCTAGTGCCTGCGCTCTACCAACTGAGCTACGGCATGGTGTAGGAAATGCATGTACATCACATGTGGTCACCTGAGATAATCTCCTTAATGACCTGTATCTCAGTGACCACTTGACCAATATCACTGAGATTCAATAGCGATGGTCTTGATACATGTATGTACATATCCTGAAAATTTCATTAGAATCCATCCATCCGTTTGTGAGTTAGAGTGCGCACAGACGGACAGACGGACGGACAGACGGACGGACAGACGGACGGACAGACGGACAGACACCATCGATCCCCCTAGGAAGTGTCTTCGACACTTAATAACCCACTGCATTACCCACTGAACCAAACCCACGTCAGTCAGTGGATGATAAAGTTGCGGTTGAAACAAGTCCGTGGATCGCCCAGGTTAGGCTAATTTAGTCTGCGGTACACAAGTTCTAGATTAAATTAAAACACCCCTGTCACGGATATCCGACATTAAAAATACCACCAAACAGCTAAGGGCCTTTGGCGGTTTTTGGGTGAAACTGAAACCAAATTTATTATTTGCAGCGTAACCAGAGAACTCATTCAAATTCAGCACAATCAATTCAGCCCTTATGTACAAAATATTGAAACCTGCCTCCTTGTGACGACTAGTTAGCATTTTAGCATAGCCCCAATAAATAGCTGCAGAAGCCATGTCACTGCTAATTTTACTTAACGCGTCGTACTTATTCACTTGCTTACTTGCATTATTTCGTGATTCATGAAATTTCACTCTCTTCTGCACACCAAATTCACACTGAAGGCTATACCTTCATTACTTTTCCTCTCCTATTATTTGCAGCACGAATGCAATTCATGAGAAGATATCAAAAGATCTAAATCTACAATTATCTAGACCTTCGCTAGACCCTCGAAGCCATTGTCCCAGATCCTCAGTTTACCTTCTGGCATTTGCAAAATATTTAAAAACTGCTCCACAAACACATACTGCTTGGAAAGCTTGAGAAATATTTACAAAAATACCAGAGTGTCGTCAGTATTACATCCGTACTTTTATTTAAGTACAACCGTACTTAACGTTAATTTTATTAACTGCCCATATAATATTTTAAATTCCTCTACCGGTGATACACTATCCCCGCGTCACATCTCTTGCCCGCCTCAAGGAATATGAATACCATTTCCTAATTATTTCCCTGATCAAGTACCCATATCTTGCTAAATCACCTTCCCGTATACCTCAACAGTTAACACATCTTGTCATCCATCACCCTCTGGCGGTATCAAACTGTTACAAACTAACAAAGCTTGTAAAGCTAACCGATACAGATTACCCCAACCGTCTCAAATAAGTTTCGTCATTCCTAAATCTATTCAACTGTTTCTTTGCGCATTGCAAAATCTAATCTTCAGTCATGCTCAGTGTATTCATCTCCTGTCCTTACGCACTTTGTATTTTTCGCTATACCGATTTCCTCCTTTATTCCTTCCCATTCTCAAATACTTAAACACCCTCCTCAAGCACCAAACTCTAAACAATTACTCCTTTTCTCTGTGAATTTTTCCCCTGATTTGTGATATTTTTCGCCATACATCATTCTTTAAGAACTTTGATAAAACAAACTGTCAAAGCTTAAGAGTTTTCCTGGAGAAAAACTCCCAAAATTTTCACAGAGTTGCAAATTCTTGCTCAAAATTGTCGTTTGAAATATATGACCTTCAGGTGATAATTGCGAAACAGTGAGAAAATATGCAAGTACATATTTCTGCACATGAATTTAGCTCAGAGCTATTTTGGCGCTGATGCAAACCGGGTCCAGCATAAACGAATTTCAATATGATCCTCCAAATGTGTGACAATATAGCCGAGCTATTATCTTACTATAATGGCCACCAAAAATATTAATGTCTCTTACCTTGCCAATTCATGTTAGATCCTCAATATTTTTGAGGATTCCATCAGTAAATTTTCCAAGTTTAGTTTCAGCAAATCACGAAATCACTCTTGTACATATATGGAACCAAATCAATCCGAAAACTACCGAAACAGTATTCTGTCACAGGTTTAAAAAAATTGAAAACCAGCAATATTTACGAAATAGGACGTAAAACACTGTCAAAATCTCAAGTATCGTACTTGCAACAAAAGTCACACTAAGTTTCAACAGAAGTTGCACTAGCTAGACTCAAACTATGATTTGCTCTTTTAATTACCTTTTGAGTAGCAAAAACGTTTCCTCATTTCTGTCTTACTGAGTATTTACAAATAGTTGTGGCCACTTTCCAGTACTCTTGTTCCCTACCGTTGACGACTATTAAATTGCAAGTACTTTGATATTAATTTTCCTCTCTTAATGATCACAGGTCCTAATAACAACTAAACTAATTCCCCACTCTTACAGTCCCAGACTCCGACTAGGCACAGATAAAACAGTTACGGTATGTTTCGACAACGAAACAACTGCAATCCAAGCAAGGGTCACGGATCCCTTCGAGAAGTTCCGGTCACCGACCACTTAATGTAGAGATGTCAATCAGTAATTCGTATTAGCCACACCACCAACAGTTCCCGCATGCGGTCTCGAACTCAAACTTGCCACGTGCGTCCTCTCTTGTCCCCGTCTCTTTTTATCGGATAAAAGACCCAGTAACTCAAGTTTGTCCAACAACCAAAAATAACGATAACAAAGCACAGTAGTACAGAGAGAGAGACAAACTTTTCTTCAACTCAGATGCCACAAGATCAAGCCTTTAACTGAAAGTGAGATGAAGATTAAACGTCTGTCAGAGATTATCCCTCTCTAAGTCAAGCTTCAGATCACATCCCAGTCTCTTCTCCTCTTCCAAGCCAAATTTACACACGTTCATAATAACAAACCCAGTCTTCCTAACTACCTTCCCAGCCAGCGAACAATCCCAACAACCTTTTTACCTTTCTATGTGATACCGTCCTTAGTAAGTTAGTTTACTTCGCTTTGTTATCTCTAAGCCTACCAGCAAGTTAAAAATAGCTTTACTTACGCTCATCTCAGTCCCTCCAAAAAAGAGCATCTTACATGTATGTATGTACTGCACACGGCAAGCCTTAAGTCTCATCCTACCTCACCTGGCTGAAAACAGCTATCAATCCATAAATAACATCCTTAAACCTTGCAACAAACCAGCCGCTGAAATACGTACATAGTGCGAAAATGTTGACTCTGCGAATTTACAACCTGGTCTTAACTCATCCACTAATTTTCTCCTAACAACCTTTGGTTATCAGTTATGAACAGTTGAGTTACGAACTTCCTTTAAAAACGTTTCATTATCAACACTTCAGCCTTCATTCCTTGGATTTCGAAACCCCCGTGGCGCTTAATCTGGAACTTTTCCCTAAAGTCCTCCGGTGGTTCCTTAGTTTTACCCACATAATAAATGCAAATTATTTCGCAAAAACCAATTCGCGGAAAATTTCTCTTCAATTTTCTTTTCCGCAAGCTCCACCTTTGACCCCGCGGCTGCCCACCGGAAACCGCTTGGTCAGCCTTAAGCTTGACTAGTTGACAGGCAGGAGCGTAAAGCCTAAATGAACTTCCGCCAAATCCCAGCCGCTTCTTATCAACGAACGTATACTTTACCAATGCAGGATGTAATTCAAATTTGTACGTACCTTAACGATCCAAAACGCTATGCGGCAAAGCCTTCCTTTCAGTAAAACAGCAACAAGGGTTTAGCGCAAAGACAAGGAGGATTCCCAAGATGTAGCACAAGAACAAGGAACAATTTTTGCAAACCAAGGATTTTGCGCAAGCAGAAACAAGAGCTAAGCAGCTGAGGGAAAATGGGTCGGAACACACCACACCTGTCCAGCAGCAGCAGCACAACTCACCGGTGGATAGACTGGAAGTAGAGTGAGGGAGGATGGGAAAAGATCCGCAAATCATATACGCATATAATTCACTAATTCTCACCTCCATCCATTCCATTTCCATTCATTCCATACACCATAAACCAACAGCCTCCTCATGGATATGGGGGTGGGTGACACAGTCGTCTTAAACATAGTCACTCAATCATTTCAATACCACCACAATCATTCATGTAGATTTAAAGCAAGGTTCCTCAGAGTCTCACAGCACCACCACGTTTCCCAATTTCTTTCAGCCTCTTTACCTTCCTTCATCCAGTAGTCCCAAGTCATTCCCTCTTTTTCTTCCTTCATCATCTCACCTTCTCAAATTCTTTTTCATCCACCTTCCCTTCCATCAAATAAAAGTCTTCTCGCGTTTCCTATTTTTTTCAATCACCTTCTTCCATCCAATCCTCCAAGACTCATTTAGCAGCCACCACCAATTTCTTATATATAACCACACCACGCGTCCCAATTATTTATTATGCATATCCGGAATCCACCTCGTATTTCAATTCCCTATTACCTTGTATCACATCATTCTCCTCCTCATTATTTGTTCCTTAATCCTTCTAAAGCTCATCCCTTCTCCCCATCCCCCTCCTGCATTAAATCCCTTTTATCCAGGGGTTTTGAGGGAGGAAATCCCTTACAAAGTCTCTTCCACTTTGCCAATTTTAATATCCCTACAAGAGGCATCCATAATCTCCATCACGCTACGCGCCACCACAACAGTACACCACAATTCACCACCTCCTTAACCCCGCTAATCGTGATTCAATCCTACAAATAATTTACACCAAATATACAACTCACTCCTCTCGTGGATAATCGTAATCAGACAAAGCAATCCTCATAAAGTACAACCAAAACGTGCACCTTTTCTTCGCCAAATCTTTATTCCAGGTGCCTATTAGCAAATTCTCTGCGATCACCTGTCGAACTCCACGTTACCTTTGCCACCTTTATTATACACCTTATCCCAAATCCCAGTTCCTCCTTCTCGAGTATCGTCGTTCCGTATCGTATATTACCTTGATCGTGAGCCTTTTTTCATTATACCTTTTAATAATACCGTCAGCCAGGTCTTGTACAATCACCTGTGCCCTTCCAATGCTTAACAATACGAATTCGCACTTAGTAGAATTAGTATTATCTACCTGCACAAATACACTGTGAATATTGACGTCAATTGTAATATCACACGGTCGTCCACTAGGTTCATGTCTTATACACTAGCAAAAAGATACTAACAAGTAATCGTGATCCGAATCCGGAGTTCCTGCACTGAACAAATATTAAATTAATTAAAAAACCTGAGGCTTACTTCATGAGCTGTAAAATCGGGAGTGTTATTTTGAATTAGCCAAAATAGCATACGAGCATGTGTCCAACGATGTAACTGATGTGATGAAAGCAATGCTTTCATATTTCTATTTACTTACCTTTACAAGTCTCGAGATTTATTAACTTATTAATCCACTTCACGATCTCGGCAGGCATTCCAATTTTATTTTCGCAATCACCAACCGCACCTCCGTATTTTTCGCAAACTTTAAATAAATAGCACTCATGTAAAAAACCCCTACATTTTCTCATCAAATTATTTTTTTACTAAAAAAACTTGACACTATAGAACAGAGAAAGGCGGAGTTTGAGGTATTAATTGTGTAAATTGAGACAGGGACAAGGGTAACTCACACTCACACAGAAAAGATTCCCTGTGAATTGCTAATTTACAGTTAATTTTACCCGTTTCGGCACTGTCTATGGCCTTCTTCAGGTGTAGATTGATCCACAGTTGACCGTTGGTTCTTGTTTACTTATTCTGGTATAGTTAGTTTGGTTAGGTGACAAGTGCAGATTTTGGATATGCAATATGAGTGTGTTTTAGAGGAGCTGAGACAAACACAAGCAATTTCAAATTTTATAAACTTTTTCCAACCGGCGAGCCGTGTGTCCATGACTCTCTTTTTTATCTTCCCTACTTTCATTAACTAGCTGACAAGACAGGCAAATTTAAAAGCTAGCAGTAACGTCCCTTAGTAGCAGAACTTTTGTCTTTTAGACCGCTTAGGTTAATAGTGTATTCCCTTCGTAGCATCTGCGCCCCAGACATGCCCTTTATCAGTTTACCTATCATCTCGCAATATTTGCTTTATTTTCTACTCCTCAACCCCGACTCCCCTTCATTAGCCGGAAATAAGGGCTTTTAAAAAGTACCACAAGTCGCCCTTCTGTTCCAAGTTCTGGAGGGATTGTTCCTGTATACTTAGCATCTCTCTTATAGCAAGTCCTCTCATCCCTTGACTCATCATTCAGGGCGAGGGACTCCAACGTTTTCTGTCCAACAACTGACCCTTGATTACCTGGAATCATTTACCACCCGGCCGGATCTTTTTGTATATATACACAACCCCTCCTCTACTGGATCTTTTGAACCCAAGCTAATTCAAACATCAGCTAGGAGTTAGTTATTTCCGTTCTCATTGTTTCCCACCTTCCCTAGACCCAGACCGTTACAATTATTTCTCATCATGAGAATTTGGCAAACTTTCAGTTGTAGCCGTTTCTGACTAGGTCATATTGTATATTCCTACCCTATGTGACGCTGTATCTAAATGTGTTTACACAATTATAAATTAAAAATAACGCACAAGAGATCTGTAATAAAACGTGTCCTTCATCTGCTCAAATCTTTACACTTTTTAGCCACTTGTAAGTCTTGCATGCAGTGTGTTACACTTGACTCTTGAACTTTTTATTTGCATCAGACAGCCACTTCAATTCTCTCCAAGATAGACACAACAACGAACTAGCCTAGCCTGAAGTGGCCAAGAATGATTCAACAATGATAATAGATATCATTTACAATGCACTTCATTCCCTCGATGCTTATTTAGTACATGCTCATTCTGCAGTCCCACCAGCTCAACTTCATTGTTTCCTTTTAAATTATTCTTTAATTATATTAATCTGTGCTTTAACCTATTATAAACATTTACGCATAATACGCAACGTTGAATCCACCCAAGTTACACACATGCATGGCATCCTTTGATATAATTCAACCTTTACGGATTCGCTTTCCTCGATACTTGCAAATATTCACTAGCATGCTGACTTAACCCGAAGCATATGTCAACTGTAGGTTATCGCGTCTGATAATGATGACCCCCTCACCCTCATTAACATTCTTTTTGGACCAAAAGCAAGGCGATTATTGTCATCCCTGAGATTCTTCACTGTTCCTGATGGAATTGATTGTCTAGATAATCTCCCGTTGATAAAATCAAGCTTACGCACTTGCTCAAAAATAAACTTTCGCCGATCGCTCTCTCACTCAGCGGCTGCCTCGACGACGAGACAATTAAGAAAGCCGTCAAAGATTTGCAAATAACATAACCAGCAGTATTGTAACATATCGATAGCAGTGAGGCCAACAAAGACGCCGCTCGCTAATGGCAGCGAACAGGAAACAAAATCGTAGTTCAACAGATTTTGATTGATTTGATAAGGTCTGGGTCAATGGAAATGAACTTTACTTGCGCTACCAACTAACATCCTATTTGTTTGTTATCCCCTAGTTAAACATGAGATTGAATCAGAATGCATAGATTTCAATTTGCCAGTTTCTTTACAAACATTCCTTAGAATCTGACTCCACTGCAGCACTGCTCTGCATGCATCGATTCATATTAAATTCGCGAATAAATGAGATCACCACCGTCTCTATACACCTCCAATTATCCTTCTCCTAATCATACCACAAGATCAAGGGCTTTCCATCCTCCAATAAAGTAGCGCTCCGAGGCTTTAACTTTTTGTATCTTATTTTCCTCCTCTTTACATTTTACTTTCCTCCATCGCTGATTATAATAACTGTGCCAAAAGCATTGCTTCCAAACATACACACCCTCATTTTTTGTTCTCCCATTACCCTCATCACCTCTTCCAAGTCTTGCAGCAGTCAGTTTGTCAGTCAGTCCAACAGCTAACAGAGTTGTAACAGGTAGGAATAGAATCAGAGCTCTGACTTTTCAGGAAGACAGCATCGAAGCAAGACATTTTTAAGAAAACTATATAGCCCGTCACATATCAGCTATCAATTCCCCTGGAATGCAAAAACAATTGCCCAGGTAATGAATCCAATTAATCCTTGTTCAGCTATAACAAAATAGCATATACATGCCGGTTAAAAAAATCCCTACTATTTAATTCTCACCTGGAAAAAACATCCAATCCCCATCATTGCCAAACTCCCAATCAACTCAGCAACTGGAGCAATCATAAGAAAATAGAGAGACTGCTCGAACCTTGCTTGTCTACCATCCACGCTTAACTTTCAGCTTCATCATCCAAAAAATATGACAGCTTAGCCTCTGTTCCTATTTGCATACTTTGTTAGCCTGTCAAATTCCCAACTTTTCGCAAAATATCCGCGCCCTTCTTTCTAACGTACCCTTAAAACTATAAACAGAGCTGCAGCCAAGCTAATGCAGGACCGCCTGTTGCCTGTAAGGTCTTTTAGAAATGCTTCGTTCTTGTTTTCTTTTTCCTCGCTTCGCTCTTCCTATTAATCTCTCTTTACACTAGCCGAGCATGCGCCAATTATTTGCAAATTTTTCATTCGCAAATTTAAAAATTTCCATTTCATTCTAATTTTTTTCTGCAGTGGTCATAAGCTCGATGCAATGCACTCACTGTACTATAGCTGATTTGCGAATTTGTTGTTGCTTGGAATAATTCTATAGAAACTAACAGTACATATACACATATGACATATACATATACACAAACAAACAAAAGCTGCAACCTGGTCTTGAAATTGCAAGTAATTTGCAACTGCAATCCAAGTCGCTTGCAGTGACACAGTTTATTGCATTCTGTATTCTGCCAAATATTTTTTGTTCCGTATTCCCTCCATCCCTCGTCTCTGTTCCATTCGACAGTATTTTATTGCCTCCATTTAACAATTCCCACACTGTGCCCATGTTAACTCTGTTTTAGAGTCCAGTCTCAAGCCTCTGTATTCGCTATAGTTCCTTACCGTTGCAATAACAAATCAGGCTGACAAGCAGACAGATTTGGATAAAAAGCTCATTTTTTCCTTACATTTGAAATAAAAACCGTTTCAATTTTTAAAACAATTCTTTAAAAACTAATTTCCTGTATTTTTAAAACCTTTTCCTCATACATCTCCTCCAGAATTTGAGTCTGTCTTTCCTCTTTCTGGCTCACAGCGCTTGCCATATTTACATCTCTCTTTGACATCCTCCTGTGAGTCCTCTGTTTCCCTCCTTTCCTTATCATACCTAATTACTACACCTTAAGGAGTTTTTCACACTCGCTCCCTCCTTTCCAAAGTTGTTCATTTTGTCTTAGCTTGATCATAAGCTTTTCAAATTGCGCACAAGGATTTTTCCAGATGACAGTATCAAAATACCATAATACAGGATATGCCGTAGCCGTAGGGCGTCCGAGATTATGAATATTATTTCTCTGCTAGTAAAAACCGGCGGCAAAACAGATTCAAGGGTATGATGATGTACATGATGACATCACATCCCTGTAGCACTCTTTTCTTCTTCCCCATTATCCTTTGATCTATAAAACTGCCAACGTAAATTAATTAGAGCATCCACGCGATATCAGCAGCCATACTTTGTTTAAAACTTTTGTATTTCTTGTACTATCCTCTCAGCTGCTTTATCCTTGATACACCACACAATTTCCACACCACCCCTCAGGTTCCCATCATATTGGTCTTAAAGTATTTAAAAATCCCTGATTACTGTCCATAAAAGAGATTTTGCATCGGTGCAAACTAGTTTATTCTCTCCTTCCCAGCTTCTCACCTTAACTTATCCAACACTCTTTACAAGCATGAAGCCTCTTAATTACAGCCTCGGCGTAGATTTACTGGAGCGCAGCCAAGAGTCTGGAAAAATGCCCTTAACTTCCAGCTCCAGTTTTTGCAGTGCTAAAGCCTGTAGAAATTATTTAATTTTATAATAGTGTATTGCAATAAAGTCTATCCAGGTATTTCAGCCACCCAGTTTCCAGCACCTTCTGCACTCATTTCAGCACCCCCTTCCTATAGGGGCTGCAGAACCATAGAGAGTGCATACACTGACAATAAAATAGCATTTAATTCTAAAAACTGGTATCACCCTATGAATAACGATAATATTTTTTCCTCGTGTCTTCACGCTCGTAAAGATGAGTGATTACTTGGGGTTGCTCGTGCGAATTTCTCTTTTTTAGTCGAAATCCACCTTTTGAAACTGTGTGATTTCCATCCACACTTTTTTCTGCTTTTCACCATTTCAGCAACCCTCTACGACCACCACACTACTGGAAAAAGCTTCACGAAACCCTATTACGTCAGTGCCGCGCCCTGGCAGTGGAAAATCGCGAGATTGCTCAACTTATGCCATTGGCTAAATCCAGGTGTCGGCTCAACCAAATGATACGGCTTATTACGGGTCAAAGTCAAGGAAGAGAAGAGTTGAGAGGGAGTGTAACTCCATGTCTTGTACCTTGTTCACAAGGAAACGCTCATAATATTTGCTAGAATATGAGAGATTGTGCGCTGCAAGCTACAATTAGCTCCGCTACTAATTGCAATCGTTTGATACAACCACTTCTGTATACTTTCTCATACCCACGCTTCTACCGCAGTTAGGCTGTACTGTGGGCGTAAAATATTTTTAATTAATAATTACACACTATCAATACATATCTTGTACACTTCTATATGCTCAAAGAAAACTTTTAGTTTATGAAGCCATCAGTCTTTTCGCAACAATTGTTTGTTTCTCCCTTCAATCCCTTCTAGCGATCAACATTTCCTACTGCAAAGTAAATCTGCTCGGAGCAAAATACAGCAGATATTTATTACTTAAAATAGATGTAACTCAGCCCAAGTCCACCCACTTATACGTGTTTCAGTGTCAATTAAAACAATTCCTACAAATTTATCTGCATCAGTTATGAAACCGTGTAGCGATTAAATATGGTTCCATACTACCCAAAGTGGGATCTGATTTGCCTAATGAAACCGCCATGTTATTTTCATGCTGTTGCATTATTTAAGTTCCTGGATCACTCTGACTGTGTATGGACCTTTCAACGGTAATAAATCCTAGTGTTTTGTTTTGTCATGCAAACCCGTCTCTTTCAGCCAAAGTGACACTGGCTGGCAATAAGCGCTACTCTTTAGCATTTAATGACCAGCAAACACGAGGTATTGATAATATTGTTATTGTACAGAAGCGTTGCAGTTTGAGGTAGACGGAAAGAAATTGTATTTTCCATTACTCATCGTGACGACAGTAAAATACATTTGTGTCATTCACAGTAAACTGTCCCCAAGTGATTCCACAACGTCTTACAAATTCACTGCCGACGCTACCTCCTGCCTTAAAGTTTCAAGTTCCGCATTCGCTTTCTTCCTAATTGCTTTAAGGGGAGGAGCTAGGAGACAATAATTTCCTTCTTATTCTTGTACCTGCAATGGATGTGCTTGTAAACATTTGAGTAGGTACGCAGTAAAAAAGCTGAATTGTGCCAAAACGTTTCTTTTTGCTTCTCTGGTGGCGTTAAATGTTTACTAATTTATGACGATTTCTTACCTGTCTTACCTTCTGGACTTGATTCCTTGGAACGGTGAACGGTGTGTCCTTGTGCTTGGAGGCTTCTTAAACTGAAAAACGCTGAATCTTCCTTCGATCGTCGAAAACGCATGGTCCCTGATTTTATTCAGCTCCTGTATAATTTTAATTGATAATTACAGACTGTTGACTCTTTATAAAACTTGGATCACGAGTTCCTTACTGGTTTTCGTTAATTTTGAAAATATCATAACAACGCGGAAAACTTTAGCTTTTGCTCAAACATCACGTTTTTGTCATCATTCCAATTTGTTACTATTCTTGGAACTTTGTAAAAATTCACAAATAATAAAAATATCCTGATATTAAGCGGTATAAACATACTTTACCAAGCTATATCATTTAGTTCTTTGGCGCCAAGGTGGTACAGAAGGCAGAAAATACCCAGTTCCTGGCAATCATACTGGGATTTACTTCCCTGTATCTTCCGATCATTTTGATCAATGTCAAATAATAGCTGTGAGTCATTCTTTGTTGCTCAAGCATAAGCATAGGCACAAAAAATCATTAATTCTAGTTCTAGCTTGAAAAGGAGTTGATAGGATTTAGTGGCTTCTAACTTTGAGGATTGAAGCAAAAAGTACTTTGCCGTATGAAGAAGTATATGCTCACCGGTGGACTGGCAGACCGGAAGTTGAAGACTTCAGATGAGTTTAAATTGTTTGTATAAGTTCCTCATCGTGACGTGAGTCCTTCCCATGTTCATTGAATTTTATAAAATTTACCGCAAAGTTTTTGCAAGTCCCTTTGACTCACTTACTTGATGTTGCTCCCTACTACTCCCTTCTGGAATCCCTTTTCACACATTCAAAAAGTCATTGCCAAGCACAGATTTATGAAGACAGGCTTCAAAATCAGACTTAAACCTTGGGGGATAAGGAAGTGCGTGAGCACGCTCAGGCACTGCATAATTCAACCTATTTCTCTATCAGTTCAGTGCTATTGGTGCTAAATGATTCCTACTTGAAAATTAAGTCTCGTTTTTTTCTTAGTATGTGTAGTTTTTTCTAAACAGGATTCAAGCGACAGATTACTGGATACATCTTTAGTTAATGCAACTCGCTGTATCTTTCCGCTTTGTTAATTGTGAAAATGTAAGCGAATTATCAATCTTCCTTGAATTACGGGCAAGTGTATCTCATAAAAATCGGTGAATCCACTGGGTTACGCGTGCAGGGTGACAAAGTTGAGATATTGCTGTTATATATAGGAATTTTCTTCTCGTTTCAAATTTGGAGATTATTACTTCGTCCATGATCCGATTTCGGTTACATTGCTTTATAAATGTTTCGGCTTTAAGACATTCAGTTATTCAAGAAAGTGAAATTTAACCTCAAGACACAGAGGGGTCGTATCACATCATGAGGGTCACCGATACCATTTGGTTATTGAGCCTTATGAGGGATATAATTCTAAGGGTTCAGGCGTGGCCACTCCTGAGAGTTTGATAAGTCAAGCAGCCCAACCAACGAAATACACTGCTTATTATGCAACAGTTCTCAGCACATATTTTTCGGTTTTTGGAAACGCTTTGGGGTACATTCATTAGTGAAGCTATATTTCAATAGAGCATGGCGTTTCATCTATGAAGTGCCCCATCGCCATATACACGAGATAAACAATGATAGTAGTACCAACTTCAAGAACTAGGAAATTGAAGCATAATACCAGATTTCCTTGCCAGGTTATCTTGGTTTCACCACCCGATTATCTCTTTATAGAGAAGGTTGTTACTGCCTGCCCGACCTACCAGGCCAAAGTAGCTACTGTAACTAAGTTTTCATGCAGTTACTCAATAGTTTAATATTAATTATCACAAACACCAATTTAACTTGTTTCTCGCAAATTATTGTCTCGATATTTATTTATACTAAATCACTCAATCCCAAATGATTCACACAAAGGTAATCCTTCAATCCTTCCAAACACGCTCCGTCCTCTTCCAGATAACTTCCTTTGTCCAACTCTAGCCCCTGACTAAATCATTACAGTGCTAGAATCATGTACATACTTGCTCATGGCGAGTAATATTACTCCAGGCTCATGCGCACCCACAAGACACCGCTTCTAGCCAATCAAAACCATATACATCAATACATATAAAATACATGCTGTCCTTTACCAGGACCGGACATCCTCCCACCTAAATTGTAGTTAACGGTAGCTACAATTTACAATCGTATCAAAATATCCGAGACATAAAAAATACAGACCTCAGCATTCGCTCGAGGCATAAGGAAAACCCCAGTGGGACAAAACCTTATGCAAGGTCGACTTCAAATCATAATATACAATCATTCAATGGTCAATAAATTCAACATTTGACAAACAAGTCTCTCCGGTTCCTTCACAATGCGTCCAGATCTGGTCCTCTTCATAGGTACCTCTGGAATCTCGTCGGTAACTTGTTCACCCACATTAGACTCTTCCATGACTTCCGTCTGCAATTCCACATTCTTTTCCTGCATCATCTCCAATTGCTGACTCGCTTGTTCCTCCCGTATCTTCTGGACCGATACAACTTCTAACGGGTACAACCGTTGGATTGCCCTGTATGCTTCTCCTAAAGCGAGCTGCAACTTTACAAGTCGCACAGCTCCGTCCCGGCCGGGTACTAATTCCATCACTCTTGCGAGTGGCCAATCCAATCTCTTCCGGTTGTCCGAACCCACAAGAACGATTTCCCCAACCTGCACCTGTGAACATTTAAAATCAGCTTTGGAAATTAAATGAGCCATATACTCAGTGCGAAATCGTTTCCTCAGGTCTCCCCGCAACCTCTGGCGATAACTAAATCTACGCCTCAACATCTTGTCCTCCATTTCATCAATATCGGGCACCTGAAAGGTCAATGCATCCGACATGAAATGGGCAGGCGTGAGCGGAAACAATTCACCGCTGTCCTCACTAACATACGTTAGTGGACGTGAATTGATCACCGCCTCAATGTCGCACAGACTGGTTTCCATCTCTTCACGATCCAACTTGCTTTTCCCGTAGATCCGTCTCATGAGCCGCTTTACAAGTCCAACAATTCGCTCCCACCATCCTCCCCACCAGGGCGCTGATGGCGGATTAAATTTCCATTTAATCCTCTGAATTGTAGTCTTCTCCTCTAATTCGTCCCAGTTCAGATCAGCCATCAGATTATCAAATCCCTTAAAATTGGTTCCTTGATCTGAACACATCATCCGCGGTCTTCCCCTCCTTGCAACAAATCTTCGAAATGCTTGCAAGAACACTTCGGTGGAGAGATCCGATAGCAATTCCAAATGTACAGCCCTGTAAACTGCACATGTAAATACTGCGAAGTAGTATTTCTTGCCATCCTTCAGATGAAGCGGACCTCCAAGATCAACACCGGTAACTTCAAATACTCGGGCATCGTTGACACGCTCCTTGGGAAGAGGTGGTTCATAACATGTGTAATTCTTTCCTGCAAACCTTTTGCAAATCACACATTTGGCCACGATCTTGTGAACAATCTTCTTGGAATTCAGAATCCAAACTCGTTCTCTCAGCATCGCGGTCAGCGTCCTAGGTCCTACATGATGATTCTTCAAATGCATCCACATAATCATCTGCTCCACCACTGGATGTTCGTTAGGTAGATAAACCGGAAGTTTGAATGCCTGCAAGTCCTCTCGTTCGGATATTCTTAACTTGACACATTTCAATCCCACATCATTGAGCACAAGAGGAAGTTTGACTTGAATCCAATCTGTAGTTAGCTGTATTAACCTCCATAGTTCCACTTCAGCATCTTCAATCTCTTGCATTTCAAGTTGTCCAGAATTTCTTCGTCCTTTGCTTTTCACCCATCTTAGTACATAGGCCAAAATTCGCACATTCCGCATATAATTATTTGAACGAACAAACCAACTATCTGAACCAACTCCCACCGTGCATGATATAGCTGCCACTACGGTTTTCCTCTTCTCAGAATCGACGATTTCTGAATTGCAAGACAAACATTCCTTAGGCCAAAATTCTTCTTTCAAATACAACCAAGACGGCCCGTTCCACCATTCCAACATGACTAACTTCTTGATGTCACAGCCTCTTGACGGCAAATCCGCTGGATTACATTGTCCAGGTATGTGCCGCCAGTCCGAAACTCTCGTAGTCTTCCGTATCTCTTCAACGCGGTTATTCACGAATACTCCCCAGTTGTCAGTCTTCTTGATCCACGTTATAGCAGTGCTTGAATCACTCCAGTAGGTCACAGGTAAAACAAGATCCAACGCTTCCATGACACTTTTCCCTAATCTGGCTCCTATCAAACATGTCATCAGTTCGAGCCGAGGAATTATAGCTGTCACTGGAGCTAACCTTGATTTTGCTTGTGCCAGCCTCACGGTAACGCCAGAATCAGAAACAACACGAATGAAAACAACTGCAGCATAACAATCCTTACTGGCATCCACAAACACATGAACGCTCCATTCCCCTGTTCCAGGATTAACATCCGCTAATTGTCTTGGTATTTTCACATTTACCAACAACTTCAGGTCGTCAATCCATCGGTTCACACGTTGAACAATTTCACCAGGAACCTTTTCATCCCAAGACAAATTCTTCAGGCAGGTTTCCCGTAAGCACATCTTGAGTTCCAAGCTGATAGGGCAAAACATTCCTAAAGGATCAAATAAAGCATGTGAAATCGCCAATATTGCTCTCTTGGTAATAATTTCTGGAGGTTGCAATTTCGATAATGATGGGCACAGCAAATCTAGCATCCGATTCCACTTGAGTCCTAGAACGGATGATACTCCAGCGTCGCCTTCCTTGTCACAATTGCTTTCCCACATCCTGAGATCCATCTTAGCTTGATCCAGTATTGCAACCGCTTCATCCTTGAACTTGTGGTACGCCTCCTCAGAGTCTAGAGAAATCACACAATTATCAACATATAAACTTGATAATACTTGTCTGGCTGTTGGGAATGGATCCTTCTTCAAATGAAACTCCAACACAGCTGCAAGTTGAAAGGGGCTGCACACAACGCCGAAAACTACTCGTTTATGCCGCAACACCGCTATCGTTTCCCGATCCTTCTCCCACCACAGAAACCTGAGCACGTCCCGGTCTTCTGTACGAATGGAGATCATCGGAAACGCCTTCCGTATATCCGATGTCGCTGCTATTTTCTTCAGTCTGAATCGGAGAAGAATGGCTGGTATCAGTTCCAACTGATTCGGACCTTTGGCTAAGCATTCGTTCAAACTCTTGTATCCTTGCACTCTACAAGAAGCGTCGAAAACTGGACGAACTTTGGTTGTAGCGGAACTTTCCTTGATGACTGCTCGATGCGGCAACTAATGTGCCATACTCTCCTTCTCTCCGCCTTCAACTTTCTCGATAAATCCTTCTTTTATCCATTCTTGGAAAATGTCGTCGTAATCCTGTAGTCTTCCAAGAGACTCCAATTTCCTTGTAGTGGTGATTAATCTACGAACAGCTTGACTCCAATTATTAGCAACATTAGATCGTGAGAGAACCCAGGGCAGCGCTACCTCATAACGTCCTTCATTATTTATCGCCAGAGTTTGCAGAAAATGAAATTTAGTATCTTCATCTACCTCTCTCTTAGACTTTACCTGAATAGGATCTTGAATTCCCAACAGATCTAAATCCCAGAGTTGTTGAACATTCAAAGCTCCAAGCAACGAGGTCATCATCAACTCCTGTCCTGGGTCGGTTTAAACTTGTCCGCTCAAAACCCATCCTAGTTTCGTCTCAATAGCGGTTAACGAAGATCCGGAGTGCATAAGATTCCCGGTTAGAAGTCGTCCATAGTAGTCGTTCCCAATCAAAACTTCTATCTCATCTTGAGATCCGCAGTCAGTTAAGGTAATGCTTTTCATCATCTCTTTCGGCAATCGGGCTTTCTCAACACTCTTAATGCTACGCACAATCTTCTCTTCATCCAAGAAATCAACCTCAGCACAATAGTCTCCAATCAAACTTTTAATTAGTCCACGGTAAATTTTGTGCTCTCTCGCTTCCTCCTCTCCTCCACCGTACAAGCCATGTCCTAAGTAAACTCTGTTACAAAACGGTAATCGCAGACTTTCTGCTGTCTTCTTGAGTACAGCTGATTTCTGAGCTCCGGGATCTAACATTGCTCTCACAATCCTCTCTTTTCCACCTTCACCTCTCAGGTGAAGCCTTACGGTCTGCAAAGGAATCCCATCTATGCCCTTAATTGTACTCGAACAATTAGTTACCGTGCGCACTATCTTCTTGGCATCGGAGGCTGGAATCTCAGACTTGTTCACTCTCGGAGCTGGACACAAAAGTCGATGGTGTTTTCCGTCACAAACTCCGCAACGTTCCCGACTACGACAACTGAAGGAGAAATGTGATCGATGAAAACATAGGAAACACCTCTTATTCTTCAAGAGCCTCTTCCGTCTCTCCTCCAGCGACAATTTAGGAGCCGTATAACAATTACTGGATTCATGAGGCTTGTCACAAAATCCACAAGTTTCCTTCGCTCGTCTCTTGGGGTCCGAGTTTGTATGAAGCGTTGAGCTCAAACTAGCGGCTGTAGGATAATCATCCTCTTGAACAAACTCTACAATTCTCCTTTTGGTTGTCTTGACGGTTCTGGAACTAGAAGCAAGAGTCAACGAAATCTCTTCTTCTCGACGAGTCTCTATTTTCAAGAAGTCCATGAGAAGCTCCAACTTGTTAAGTTCTCGACCTGCTGCAATCATCTTGCTCTGCTGAGACTCTTGGCATCTTTTCCATTCTCGTAGAACTTCTTCAGAGAGCGAAGCTTCAATCAACGGATACAATAGTTCACAATCGTTGTTCGTCTTCCTTCCCAACGAACCCAACGAATTCAGTTTTCCCTCCAATAGATCGTAGAGTTGAGTCAGGGGCAACTTCTTTGTTACAGTCACCAGCTGGACCAATTCTCTCATCAGCAAATCGATGATAGCGGACTTGTTGCCACAACGTTCTTGCAACGCTGTTATTGCTCTATCATAATTTTCCTCGGTACACGGGTATACTTTAACCACATCAGCAGCACGAGATCCTTCCATCAAACTTTGTCGGAGATATTGAAACTTCTCCACCTTGGCGAGTTGATCACAGTTGTGTATCGACTGAAACTGTCCCCACCAGGATAACCAATCTTTCAATTCTCCACTAAACTTCGGTATCTCCATCTTCGGTAGTTTGACGCTCTTCGAATTACTTCCGGATGACACTGATCGGGTCTCAGCTGCATGCGTATCCAGTAATCTGGCATATATCAACCTCAACTTGCACATCTTCTCTGCTATTTCTTCCGTGCCCTTTGTTTCAGCATCCAGTTCTTCATCAGATCGTCCTGTCGTCAGCATTTCATTCAAAACCACATTATCCAGCTCGTTTAATTTGGCTTTCAATTCATCCAGTCTCTGTAATCGAGCTCTAGCCGTATCGAACTCAATTACAGCTTGTTGCTGAGCCAATTCTTCACTTTCAGCTACCATCCGTAAAAGATTTCTTCGATATGTTGCACGTCTCTTGAATTCGACTGAAGGCTCCATAATGTCACACTAATTAAATGTTCACTTAAAAATTCCTTTGTTCCGAAAATTACCACACTCACAGTAACTGCGTATCAAATCCTGCAGGCTGCGCCACAATGTTACTGCCTGCCCGACCTACCAGGCCAAAGTAGCTACTGTAACTAAATTTCCATGCAGTTACTCAATAGTTTAATATTAATTATCACAAACACCAATTTAACTTGTTTCTCGCAAATTATTGTCTCGATATTTATTTATACTAAATCACTCAATCCCAAATGATTCACACAAAGGTAATCCTTCAATCCTTCCAAACACGCTCCGTCCTCTTCCAGATAACTTCCTTTGTCCAACTCTAGCCCCTGACTGAAGCATTACAGTGCTAGAATCATGTACATACTTGCTCATGGCGAGTAATATCACTCCAGGCTCATGCGCACCCACAAGACACAGCTTCTAGCCAATCAAAACCATATACATCAATACATATAAAATACAAGCTGTCCTTTACCAGGACCGGACACCCTATGAAATTAGTTTAGAGTGGATTTAAATAGTCTAGTGATACAGGATTGCATTAGTGTACACATGCAGATCTAGACAATGTTGTTAGGACTACGTTAATATCCGAGCATCGTAGCGGCGAATCTATAAACTAGAAATCTCCGTGGGTTACGAATTATCTCGTACCAGACTTTTCCGTTCCAGCCTTCACCTGCCTTGTAATAATACGTCGGTGTTCTCCAGTCAGTCTTCAGTAGAGACTCCAGCCTCAACTCTATCCACATCTTCTAATCTCTCCCTCTCCAACTCAATTCATCTCTTCTCAAAAACTCGAACCTCGTGTTAGATTTTAAGTTGAAGGAAATAAATTCAATCCTCTTTACTCTTTAAAATTCTAACCTCTCGCTACACTCACAACTCATTTAATTACAATTAAAGTTTATTCCTTAGGCGAACTACGTAACCCCACTCTAACTCTATTCGCTTTAACTACGTTCGCACTCACTTGGCCAGGCGCCGGGTAAAACAACACTCGTTCAAGCTAGTTCAGAACACCGGAGAATTTTAAATTTCAAAATTATTTTAAAAAACTCAGAATTTTGAAAAAAAATAACTTAATTTTACATTCTTATAGTAAATTACTCACTCAGTAGATTTCCACTCAGTACTACACTCAGCTAAGGCGCACTCAGTAACAACGCCATTAGTCCATCCTCACTCAGAATTTTCACACTCAGAAATTTTCCAACTTGCAAAGTCTCACTCAGACACTACGCTCTCAGTTAAGTATTTTAACTCAACTTACCCTCACGCAGTAAATAAGCATTAAATCTATCCTCACTTAGAAGTCAGTCACTCCGAAACTTAGCCAGGTGCAAATTCGCAATTCTCAGATTCTTCAATACTCACTGAGCTCACACTCGACACAGACAATAAGTTATCAGATACTTACCTCAAAATTTCAGTTTCTCATTTTATCTTAATTAGTGGAGTCGTCAAAAATCTCCGTACCTCATATAACTCAAGATGGATGATGAAACCTTAGCTGCCTTGGTGCAGAGTATGACTCAGAATCTCAGAGAAACAGCTAAAATTAAGAACAGAGAACTCAGATTCCAATTCTCAGACTCAGTTTCTGATTACTGAAATGAGAAAATATCTGTTTTATACCAGTTGATCCCAAAATGTGAGAGGAAGATAAAATGCGGAATAAAATTAATGGATTGCCGAAATATTCTAGGGAAGGATTTTTATTGTTAAGTCCCGGCTTGAAAAGAATCCGTCAATTCATACCCAGTTCAAACAACTCCAACTGTAGGAGCCCTCAATTTTTTCCATCACTTTATCTCCAACTTCGCGGAAACAACTAAGCCATTCTCCGATCTCACCTCCAAGAAACGTAAATTCTACGAAGATATTCATCAATAAGCGTTTGAAAAACTCAAATATCAGATCTGTCTGAATCCTAGGTCATCCTGAATTACTAGTTATTCCACCGCAGTATCAATAAGATATTTTTCAAAGAGTCAATGAAAAATAATCTGCGCATTTAGGTCATCGCAAAACTTATTCCCTTGTTCCTCTCAGATATTTTTGGCCAACTATGCATAAGGATACAACGCGTTACAGTACGTTCCGTTCCATCCACAGTCTCGTCCGACTAGTACACCACCACTAACCTCCAAAAGGACGAAGAAAAGCCTTCTCCGTCATTCCGTGTTTCTCGCTCGAACAGGAAGGACCCTCGCTCTTGGCTGCGGAGTTCAAGATCCACTACTACTGTCGTTTTTTCATTGACTTCGCAAACATACGTCAGCACTAACTTCCCGCCATGTTGTTTGAGGTCATGACACGACCTGGGGAAGGTCGCTTGGTTGGGCATTCAATGGGTGATGAGCAACGTGAAAATTGGGAGCACTCGATGGGTTGGGGTGGGGGGTTAAAGCCATGTGCTCCAAAGCTTGCGGTTGTCCGCCATATACTCACAAGCGACCAGCCACATGCTGTTGTGTGTCCTGTACTAACATTAAAAAATACTCAATTACACCCTAGAACTAAATTGGCAACAAGAAAATCTGCAGCAGAGACGAAACAACATCTAAGGTAAGTTTATTTTTATTTACATTGTTTAGTCTTACTGACTGCGACGTTGTAATGCCGTTGTTATGCCTTTGTTATTCCATACCAAACATATATTATATATTTTTATATATTTCCCTCTTCTAGATAGTTTGCGCGTCAAAGCTGGCATGTCGCGCCTGCGAGGAGGAGAAATGTTTTTGGGGAGGCTGTACCGTCAGGCGGCGGAATGCCAGGGTGCCTTGGAAGAGTTTCGACGGGATTTAGTGGATGTCGTGAAGAATGCTGTTGACTGTCTCGAAGGCCTTTGTTACAATCTTCTTTCTCTACGCTTTTGTCTTCGCCCTTCACCTCTCCACCAGCATCAAACGTCTCCTCCATCTCCTCTTCTGTTTGCAGATGTAATTCGTAACTATCGTTGTATACTATATCTGGGTCGGGCTCACCCGGTTTGGGGAAGAAGGGGACCTTTGGGTACATAGGAGTTTCGGCGGTGGTAGACGTAGTAGTAGCTGCAGCAGCAGCGGTGGTGGTAATCATAATAGGAATCGGATTTCGTATCCTTTTATGTGCCGTTACCATGGTCCTAGGATTCACGATGTAGCGGGTGATAGTGGTGGTGGTCTGGTGATGTAAATTTCCTACAAAATAAAAAAAATTTTGATGAATTCAGGAAGACTTTTGGAGCTAGAAAATACAGCAACTTAAATTACTCCAAATCATTCTATTTTCAATGCGAACGACGTGACTACAGAGAGAGAGAGTAGAGGGGGATGGGGGCATAAATAAGGGCATGAATGACCGCTCAAACGCTAGTCTTTCCTCGAAAAAAAACTTTTCGTCTCTCTTAAAAAGCAAATTATCGGAGGTGGCGGAACCACCAGCCATATTCCATCTCACACAAATTTTTTCTTTGAATCGAATATTACTTTCTCGATAAACTTATTATAAGCTATAATTATAAGCATGCGCACCTTTGTCGACAGCATGACCAGCTGATCCTTCATAATCTCCTCTGACCCGGTAAATTTTGTCAATGAATACGAGAGTGTGGGGCGATCGCTATATGTACACAGCTGATGAATTGGAATTGCAGGGGATCTTTTATCTAGATTGATCTATGGCTATAAAAATTGGAGCAGGATAGAAGCTATCCTTTTCTGCCGGTTTAAAATACAATTTGACACCTGGTAGTATACATTTTAAAGAAATTATTCACAAAAAAGCATAAAAATCAGAAGACCGATAAATTCTTTCATATCGCCATGGTTTCTCGTTCTTTACTGCTATGCGCTGAATTGGCGGGCAGATTTGCTGCTGAAAACTCATCATTCTCGCTAACTTTCTTGTAATCGCGCCGTTGTGCGAAACGACGTAATAAAGAAACTAGAACAGTAAATCTGCTGATCGGTAATGATATGCAAAGGTAATGGAACTGTAAAATTGTATGCTGTAAAAACGTTAATTTAAACATCTACTACCGAATGTTTTCTGAGTTTGGTTACAACAGAAATCTGCTGTGGAAGGCCAATCAACGAAAGCAATAGCTCCTACTAAATCCCTATTGTTTCTATATGGTAGATTTTAAATAGATTGCAATCAATATATTCTACAAACCTCATGTTTATATGCGAGCATATAACTAGTATACCAAATTGTTAACGGCTTTCGCCGATCGCAATAGTGATATCGCTCCATAGTATATACTATATTGGTTTTTTCAGCTATATGGTAGTTATTTATTAATTCTAAGAGATATTCTCTATAATTTTTATTCAAATCTGCTAGTATTTAACTAGTATATCAAATTGTTAGCGGCTTTCACCGATCGCAATAGCGATTTCGCCCCATAGTTTATACTATATTGTTTTTTCAGCTTTATAGTAGATATTTATTAATTCTAAGAGATATTCTCTATAATTTTCATTGAAATCTACTAGTATTTAACTAGTGTATGAAATTATTAATGGCTTTCACCGATCGCAATAGCAATTTCGCCCCATAGTATATACTATATTGTTTTTTCAACTATATATTAAATAGATTAATTCTAAAAGATATTCTCTATAATTTTTATTCAAATTTACTAGTATTTTACTAGTATATGAAATTGTTAACGGCTTGCACCGATCGCAATTGCGATTTCGCCCCATAGTATATACTGTATTCATTTTTCGGATATTTAATAGATTTATATAGATACTAATAAATATTCTCTATAAATTTAAAGTATATATACTAGTATATGAAATTGTTAACGGCTTTCATCCATTGAATGAGCCTATTTTTCAAACTGGAAAAAATGAAACTCTTGCCTGAAGCTCTTTTTCATCAGCTTCTAAGCACTCACCAAAGCTTAGAAGAGCGAATGGAGAAAGAGCAGCAAAACGTGTTAAAGTCGAATGAAATACCTGACATCTTGAAGGCGACCAATTACCGAAATCTGGCAACGCGACGACCTGCGAGCCGCCAACAAATCGACCACCATAGCAGCTACAATCCCCACCACCATCACAATAAAATCTACAACCAAAGCAGCTACAATTGCCCACCACCTACGCGAAATCTACCACCAAAGCAGCTATAATCACCACTACCACCACCGCCAAATCTACCACAAAAGCAGCTACAGTCCATACAACCGCCACCAGGAAATCTAACACCAAAGCAGCTTCAATCCCCGTCACCACCACAAAATCTACAACCAAAGCAGCTACAATCCCCACCACCACCACGAAATCTACAACCAAAGCAGCTACAATCCTTACCACTACCACCACAAAATCTACCACCAAAGCAGGTAAAATCCCTACCATCACCACCAAATCTACAACCAAAGCAGCTATAATCCCCGCCACCACCGAATCTACCACCACGGGCGAATCTTTCACCCATGGTGCCACCAACAAAGCTAATACCACTAAGGCTAGCGTCGCCACAGAAATCGCCACCAAAGCAACTACCACCGCCACCACCGCTACTAGATCAAAAGGCGTTCCGCGTTATGTGTATGAAAATTACGTAAGAAAAGTCTATCGAGTGCGTGTCACATGGAGAAACGTTGGCAAAGGAAACCGAATGCTATGCCTAACGACATAAGGTGCTGGGCTTATCTTAATCCAATTTTACGAACCAACTACAAGGACTTGTGTAAAAATAACTTGACTCACATTCAGCATGTATATCCAAACGTCGATATTTCAGAAACTAATGCTCACACAAACGCACACACAACGCGCTCAACACAGCTGCACAAATACGAATGAAGGTTAATTGCAAACAATATATACATTTGACAACATAAAAATCTAACCACGCAAACTATCACTCGCACCAAACAACACAAACAATGCCACTGGACAAATACAAACGATTCTAATAGTTGACGACGTAAAGAAAAGGAAACCCGATGCAAATCTTCAGAAGTAGTCTTCATCTACTCTTTTTGCAAACTATTGCGAATTTTTCAGACGATCATCAAGATGATTCAGTCTGATTTTGACCTGCCATGGCTGCGGCAATTGCCTTCAAATTCGTCCATGTTAAGGCGTCTATGGTTATTTAGATAGACCTGGAAAAACATACAATAAGTATTAGATCGCAATTTTGAACCACGATTTTACAAAAATAATCCGACACTTACTCCTAACTCTTCGGAATGGGAGCCGAACAAATCTTGCGCTTCTTCCCCTGATCCTATGCCGGCTACGGGTGGAGATTTGATATTAACTGAAGATCGCAAATTTTGCGCTGTGTCCCCTGATCCTATTTCAGCTGCGTCTACGAACGAGAACCAAGTCTACGACCAATGCCTCCGGCTTAGATTTCTTGCCCACGAATCATCAGGGTCAAGAGCGGGTCGTATTAGCCAATTCGGTTGGCAAATAGTCACAATGCGTCCACAGATACCGATTGGCCAAATGTGCAATCCTTTTCACTGTGTGGATATTTACACACAAGGATTCCCAGTCCTCATTAAGAGGACATTGCAGCGGTACATTTTTGCTTCCATTTTTACCAACGATGTGAATAAAAAACTCACAAGTTAAGACAGAAACAGTCAGACTGTGGGAACAGGCCGGACACAAATATACGTTCGTGTGAATGTTGAATATATTTTAGTGAGGGACGAAATAAGGGCGCTTGGGTAACGGGATTCTTCTCCAGAGCCCTTATTCCGCCCCTTAATAGTGGAACATATATGTATGCATATACTGAATGTATAGAAGTTGTGCACAGAATAACAAACTCCTAACAATGGTCCGACCCTTTCTCTTTCATAGCAGCCTTTCCTTCATAACCATAAATAAGCTCTAAATTATCCTATGGATCCTGCAAGTGGGTTATCAACACTTCGTGGCCTACCATCGAGTGCTACCCCCTTTCTCACGTTGCACATCACCCATTGACTTCCCAACCACGCGTCCTTCCCCAGGTCGTGTCATGACCTCAAACAACATGGCGGTAAGTTAATGGAGACGCGTGTTAGGGAAGTTAATGGAAAAACGATAGTAGTCAACTCGTACTCGGAAAGTGAATTTACCGAAGCGATACGGTGCTCATCAAATTTCTCTCCTACTCATTAAATTAATTTCCTCAGTGCCTAGCTTTCCAACCACCATCAAATTCATTTATTGGTTCTCACATTAAGTAAGCCAATTCGATGATCCTCATTCTCCTGTTACTCCAACCTGGACAAAATTATTGCCGAGGAGAATGAGAACCTACGTTTATAACTAGTGTTACCGATAAAGCTCAGCCTCAGTCAAGTGATCAACCTCAGTCAACAGCTCCATCTCAGATAATTGATTCCAGCATTCCTCAGCTCCTCAACTTCGGAACAATCTCAGTCTGGAACTCCTTCCAATCACATCCCTTCCAAAAAGGGACCAGTATTTAATTTTAATTTATCTCAGCTCGCTTCTTTTCATTACACTGGTATGCTTTCGCCTAATCTCAGATTCCTGATTGACGACCTCAATATTTTATTAATCCCTTATGCCGTGTCATTATGTTCCCTACTGCTAATCAATCTCAAGACGGACGTATGTCAATCCCAAACGACCTCTGTTCCTTATTGAAATTTCCAATTGAGCTGTCGAAACAATTAGCGGTACGGGAGCCAATAAAAGAAATATTATTCTTGTTCACATTTGCCATATTCACGTGGAGCGCTTCATGGAACGTTTTAAGTTTCACGTACGTTTATGAGCTTTTGAAGAAAACCTAAATGCTACTGAACTGGTATTGATTTGGATGCGATGATTCCATGCATTGATTCGAAGATCGAATCAACGCATAATGATCTTGATGTATCGCAGAATGTGGGAACTTCCATTGATAGCAGTGGCTACGTACTTAACAGAAGATGTGTCTCGTTGTATTGAGGACCTGTGTCACTATTACGTCACTACCTGATGGTAATGATGGAACAGTAATTTTCATAATTATATGGATGCACTGATCAACATTGATGGTAGCTTTGTTATTTTACTCGTCTAGGTTAAGCAAAACATGTGAATGTCTTGGAGGCCGCTATTCATATTGGAGTTCACGTTGCAACGACATAAGATGGACTGACATACATCGTTGCAGAATGTTGCAAATTAAGAATCAATATTTGTTCTTATTGAATTATAAACAGGAGACGAACCATAGCCTTACTTTTCACCTCAAACCGAAGAGTTTGAACCGTTTTACCGACTTTCTCCATTTGGAAATCTTGAGTATGATAAAAGATGCAATTTCATTGGATGCAGTAACTCAGGGTTAGTTTCAGCGTGTTTTTATTTTAGAAGACAATCTTTAACAAAGTAGCAATATATTGGACTGCATGAAAATACTAGTTTTCCCGTTCTTTCCATTCATAAGGTTTATTTTAGTATTTTACTTATTCAGGATTCTTTTAATTGCAGGCCTTGTCACGAAAGCTCTAATATTATCTAACAAGAGTGGCTCAAGTGGCCTAGGTGGAAGATGAATCCGAAGGAGATATTGTTGGCTTCGATCTCCAAGAAAAGCCTGGACAACCAATAACAGCGCTTGACGTCGATGCAGTACAACCTCAGGCATAGGCGCTAGAAAGTTCGGGAAAGGATGTTAAAGCTGGAACGTAATTTACGAAGTACTCAAAACTCTCAACGACACCTCGACCCTCCTTCACGGGGCCGCTCACTGGCTGTTTCCGATCCCGAAAAGGTTTTACACCCGGCGAACCTCCCCCTTTAGGAAGGATGACCCTCGTCCACGACACCTACGTTGACGGCCACGGCTGCGAAAACAAATTTTCTTTCCAAATGTATCAAGCTCTATGCTGAAGAAGGTTCTTTTGACGCTCGCGTTTTATAGGGTAGTCCATGATGAGAAGTCCGCACCAATTTCATTGCGCAGTGTGCATCATTTAAGTCAAATAAATGTTTTCCAAATTTTGAGGAGCGAGAGTTTCAGACGATCTCGGAAATTCACATGTTCTCATATGGTAGAAATCCAAAAATTCTTTTATTGCCTCCTGGTGAAACCAATTTTTGAAAAATTTAACCCATCACCATAAAAGGTCTAATAGGCGTGTAAGAAACCTTTTTGTACCTTAATCGACCTCTGTGACCCCAATGTGTACGTTATGTCACTATAATATGCAAAAAGGCTAATCATTTGTTTGGTTTAAATTTTAGCAAATCCCTTTAATCGAATAGGTCCCTACAGCCAACATGACCTCAAAGGTCGCTAGCGTGTATGCTTGTTCTAAAGCTTAGAAATTAGGGCTACTACAAGGCATGAAACAATCCGTGGGAATGCACTTTGAAAGCTCTCTGAACGTAGAAAGACAAAAAATCTCTTTAGGCTACTCAATGCCTGTGACATGTGTACTTGAGCCACAAAGAACTGCATACCTTCTTAGCAGTTTAATATCATAAATACGGGTAGAATCGTTTGATGCTGGACAAAAGTGGGTAGAAATAATCAGAAAAGAGTCTGCCATAATTAAATAATTCCCATTAGGCATCATTGGCCAGAGCAAAGGTCACAAAGGTCAGTTATAGAGCTAAATATTTTGCCCCTTAAAGGCTATATTCGCAAAGGGATCTGTCTTACCCATTGATATATTTAATTCGTTCATCATATTAGTGAGTTATGCCAGTGTCAGGGTAGTAATAAAAGGCAGCAGTGTAAAGTTATTCATCGGAGGAAGCATTACCCGTATGTGAATTTATTTTCCCCTCGCCTTTTCAAAGGTGGGGACGAATAGGGGAGGTAGCTAAAAATGGGACTAGGTACAGCTTAGTGAGTAGCAATAACCGAGTCCCCATTAAAACCTGTTCTAATGATTTTCCATTAAATCAGACTGCAGCTAATTGTATGCTTACAGCGCCAGTGAAACTAAAAGTTGGACGAATCGCATGTGTGGTCTTATTTCCAGCAACTGCATACGGTAGTATTTACCTTGTTATGGAGACATTAACAGCGAGGCATCTTATCACTCGTATTAATTATTTATTTCTAAGTATTCGTTACCAGTATAAACGTACTTATACAATAGTGTTTGCGTTATTCATCAGATAACTAAATCAGTTGAATTAAATAATTTCTAAAAGGAGACCGGGAAGAAGCTGTATATAAAATTCTACCAATAGATATTGGCCGGAGCGTCAACGGACCATGATATTATACTTGACTTGTATATATACTTATTCTTAAGTTCTACATAATCGTAACAAATATTGAACATCCGTGTAGGCTTATAAAAAGTCAAATGTTTTGTGCTATACAAAATTGAACAAGAAATCAGTTATCTGTGTGCTTCAGAAATAACCCGCAGATATGAACATTGTTTTCGCTACCTACATTGGCATTATGGTCTGTAATATTCACATACCCACAACTCTTTTATATAAATTACTTGTACAAAAAGATTTTACAATTGAATAATTTAAATACATAAATAGCAGATGTCATACTAGCACACCGGAAGTTACTGAGCCTCCATATATTTCGTTTTCGCCGGCTTGTGCCAATGAAGAACTGTCATTGTCGGACATGATAACAGAAGGCCCCCTGCTCCCTCTGCTTCTTCTTCCTTCTCTTAATCTGCAAAGAAATGAGTACAATGATTACACGTTTTTTCAAAAATGCTAAGTACGTGTGGATACAAAATCTAAATACAAACAGACACGCACACAATAGTCACAACATTTTCAGTCAAATATACCTTGCATCAGTCATTGTATCCATACACATCATACACATCAAACCTGATTTTCAATTAGCAGCGGATTTAAAATTAAATTGATGTTAATACATTATCTTCATAAACCTTAGCTTTGTTTAATCTTCTTTAGGTATTATCAAAAACTGTACTTACTCGTTATCTGAAGCACCGTTTTCATGAGGGGTTTCCTGTAGCGGGTAAATGGGAGAATCTGAGGGTCTTCCCAAAGAAAAGTGGTAGGGGTGAGGTGTGCTATGACTTGTTGGAGGGCTAATTTGCGGTGGTAGCATTCCAATGCTTCCACTGAGATCATTGACGGGGTCTGAAAATAATTTCAAAATTTAATGATTACTAATGCTAATGCTTCAAACTCGGCAGCTTTTCCTCCGTGGCTGCATCGTTGCATATTTTTAAAAGGTGACTAAACAGGAGGCTTGGCACTGACTCTTTTGCCCTTTATTGCTTAAATTCGTATAATAATTTGTATGAATGTCATATGAGACCCACCTTGGTACATGTACGGTATTTTATCACCATACTTGAGTTCGGATCCTTGACCAATATGAAGATTTTCTGAAGAATTGAGCATCTTGTGATGATGTGACATTATGTACTCAGGCGGAGGTCCCCCAAGAGTGCTTGACATGTTAATGACTGGGTTCTCATTATCCGAACCAGAATTTCCAGAGCTGCGACCCCCCATAGTTGACCTCATGTCTGTAAATTTTAATATCCCAGTTAGTATTCCCATCGTGTCGCACCAACTTCTTACATTTACATGGCTCACATTAACACACAAACAAAAATTCTTCAAACTATCGCAACAAAATATTAAATCAACACCTTTTTCCGAAGTACAAAAATTCTGAAGCAGCGTAGTAGTAGCAAGATGCTCCAAAACTACAAAATTATGAAGTCAAAAGCAAATGCAAAAATCTACAACAGAAGCTAAGACCAGACCACAATACTAAACCAATGAAAATCCCAAGAGAGAAAATTACTATTAGTGAAATCCCGGTAGGTCAAAGTGCTAGTATTTGAAATATTAGGCGTCCAGTTAGTAGAATAGAGCCTCGGCAAAGCAGGTAGCTTCACCGTGGGAACGTTTAAAGTAGATAGAGAGGCTGATACGAGTTTTCTCTGAGGAGATGGCGTTACAAGTCCTCGTATCAGTCTATAATTCCCGTACCCATTTATCGCTAAATCCAACCACACATATCAAAACCATTAAGTTTTCAAGCCACAGTAAATTTATGAGTTCGTGAATATTTATCACCTAAACACCCCTAAAAACATCTATTTTTACAAACTTACCAAGCGTCGCATTTCTGATATGGCCGTTTGCAGGGGCTTCATCATCATCAGAAGTATGTGACGAAGCAAGCTCAAGGGTCTGACCACCATCGGAGGACCCTTCGTCAGAATTAGATCGTTTCCTTCCGCGTTTATTATATTTCCTCGCAGAGTCCATTGTATCATGTCCTGCAAGTGTAAACAACCCAACCTTGTTAGCTATGATCCTAGGATTTCGCGAGTTGAATACAAAAGAACAAGAATTGCATCATTTTCCCCCATTTTTTCATCCTATCCTCCATCCATTGTCTGCTTTCCACCCCTGACCTACAGCCTGCTTTCCCATTATTTCCGAGTCTCTCAACCTTTGCATTATTCACCCTTGACCCACCTTCGCACAGGACAGGAGGTGTTGTGTTAACGCTTTACTACAACGCCACACAAGCATGATCCCCTCATATAAATACTACATGGTCACGCAAGCATGTGCAATTACAAGGTTGAGTGCCCCGTAGATGTTCTCCCCCCAACTAATCTCTGTCCGCATCCTCATCTTGCGTTCCAAGCCTCTCAACGTCCAAAAATATTTTCCTCTGCTACTATACCCTCATTTGTCTCCCTAAAAATGTGCGAATTCTCTTCCAACAAAGCAAACATAAAACCTCCATTTTGTACCTTTTACGAATCTTCCATGGTCAATATTTGAAGTTCCGCCGCCAGAGTACGTGTTAAAGCCATCACTTCGGTAGGGGCTGCTGCTTGTTTTGGTTGTTGATCTGGAAGTGGTTGAGGCTGTAGAAATCCCAGCGGATCTTGGTCCAAGGAACATTTCCCTTCGAAGATCATCACTCCGTAATCCTTGATTACTTCGGTAGGCGAGTGCGGAACGCTGTTGATAAACCGTGAAGCAATTAAGATGGAGCGTATCTTTTTCTTAGTATCATAATACACACATTCCAAGTTTCAGAGTAATTCTCCGTGGACAACCAGCCCACCTAATCGAAGATTCCCTCCAACTTACCGAAATATTAGTATTTTGCATCTCATCCCTCGCTTTAAAGAGACTTCCAGCTCGGATGTAGAGGCTTTCTTTGACACGCTGATTAAGGATACAGTAGCCGAGGGCGATGTAAAGACTGAGGATGGTCACAGAACCGGAAATGGCGTACTGCCACACAGCTCCCCGTTCGTTGGCACCAAGCAATGACAAAGCCCATACGCTTCCGCAGATGGGCAGGAGTGTCAAATCCATCCAAAGGAGCGTCCTGCATAATAAGTAAAACCCACACATGTTTAAGCTGCAAAAGCAAAGCAAAGATTTATCTGACGACATGACTCTGCATTTCTCTTCAGTCAGAGGATAGAATCCTCCATGCATGCATCGTTGACAAGGTGTGCGATTATTTCACGCTTCCCTTCCGACAGCACTGTGTTTAAGACGCCGTAAAATCTTTTAGCTTCAAATCCCCCACGGAATCCTCAGGTGGTTCCATGGCTTGAAATGATTTTAAAAACTGCAGGACACAGCTCGTGGAACCTACCTCATATTCCCAGAATCCACGACACTGTCTTTGAGTGAGAAGGCAGCACGTACAGCAATTAGGAATGTGATGAGCGTAGAGATGACCGCAAGTAGAATAGGTCCCACCATCCCCCAAACGATCCCCTCGTAAAGACTCAACCAGCAGCTGGAGATTTGAATTAAAAAACCTTGATTAATGAGCCATAAATTCCAAAAATCTTCCCTCCTCTTCCCTCCAACCTTCTTGTAACTTGCACTTACAAAAACTTGTTTCCGTAGTGATGAGCACGGACTCCGAGACTAAGCGCCACACAGAGAAGGGGGAAAGCATAGCCCAGGGCAAAGTAGAGTAAGGCCGACCCATGATTCACGTCCCGAACTTCCGTGAACATCCGTCTCAAATGAAGCGCTGAACCAAGAAGCCAGGCAAATGTGGACAACCAGAAAAAGTGCAAGCCGATTGCCACTGAGCGACACATTATGTCATTTTGAATTAAAACCAGCCGAACTTTCAGTCCAAGGATGTACAGGAGGAGAGCACAGAAGATGCAAACAAGCAAGTGTTTGTGGATCGTGTTCGTAATTGTTGCCGGCACAGGCCCTTTGAGAAGTCCAAGGGCAATAAGCGCTCCAAAAATGAGACAGAGCGCCAGCGTGAAAGCAACATAGGTTACAATATCCTCAAGGAAACCCGGTCGGGGCACATCATTAATCTCATTATTCTCGATTAAGAGCGCGTAGGTGGACAAATGCCAGCATGTACAATTCACTGTCATCAGATTTCCAATCTTGGAGACGTACACCTCTTCAACCTGTGTGATACAGGGTCGCGTCGTCCATCCCACCCGCGCTCCTCCATCCTCCCCTCCCTCTTCCCACAACACACACTGCGGATTCGTCTGATCAATGTACTTCCCATAAATCTCATACGAGATACGAATCGGGCTACTTTGACGACCAGTTTGCAATCCAAGTTGATACGCCAGAACAGCCAGAGTAATCACCGGTCCTTGAGCCACAAGCTCGGAATTGAATCTTCGGTTGACGTCGCTTTGGAAAACCTTTGGCAAAACCTCCCACAGTGAGTAATATTCACTATAACCCACCACAGCACTTCCTGCAAGATCTGCAACAACACAGGAGGATAACCAATTTTGAGCAAAATTTCACGCTTAATCCATTATATATTATCCAAAACCAGTCATCCGTTCAACAGGAATTTAGCAACATTAATTCACCCAATCTCTCATCCTCCTCCCCTCCACGCTAATCTTCTCTTCCCAGGTAAACCTACGTTTTGCTCGTGCTGCTATTCATGCTATTCCTCTCCATTAACCATACCGGATTTCTTTAATTATTCCACGCATTCCGATAACCTACCTTTCTCGTTGCTCAACCCCAGTACTTCTAAAGGAATTATAATCTTCGCCTTGGGAGAATACCGGCGCGGATCAATTACAATGTTGTCGTATTTAGGGAAACGGATTGCTCGTTTAGTCACTGTGCTCGTTTCATAGAGGTCGTAGCTTGATTGGATCACCATATTCTCATAGTTTTTATGCTCTTCGTTCTCCCACGTCCGCTCCACCGTATCAAGTCCCAAAACTGTGTAAATTATAATCAAATTGTAAATTTTAGCACACTATAGCCAGCAGCGCCAACTGTGAATCTTTGCTTGGATTGACGAAAATTCCTTTGTTTTCCAATCCCTTCTTACCTAAATTCTGTGTGATGATTTCAAAAGGTTTTGTAAAAGTATCTTCTTGGTGAAGGGCCAAATGGGACAAGTATTGGTCCATTATTTTCATTAGATTGTCACTTCCACGGCCGTTTACATCCAGGACACGTTGCCAGTCTCTACCATATTCCTTGGATGTTATTTTTCCCACGGATAAGACAAGGTTCTGTAAAACAAGTAAAAGCGTTTTAGTTGTGCTTAACTAAATCCTTCGTAAAGATCCGAAAATCACCTAAGAAACTGGTTACTTATACACACCTTGATGAAATTTTTGTCCTGTCTGTGGCTAAGATTAAGTCCACTTTGCCTAGTTTCATGTTGGATAAGATTCCGAAGAAGGCGAAGACTCAAAGAGAGATCGTTTCCGTACAACTGGGTCGAACTGTTTAGAGCTTTGTATAAATCTGCAGCAAGTTTTGTTGACAAGAGGGGTGATAAGGCTAATTCTCCGCCATCAAGTTGGGCCACAATGTTAAGGAGGGTAATGAAAGAGGTTGATGTGCAGTTGAACAAATCAGGTGCGGTCCAACCTTCTGGATCTTTGCATTCTCTTGTAGCAAGCCCTACTGATTTCTCTGGGCAGTTTTGAACGGAAGTTGTGGAGAATTTAGCTCGAGCCCACCAGATGTCGCTGTGAAACGCTCGCTGGCATCCGTCATGTACAACTGGAATTTTAGCAAATAAATGTGAAGCATTAAAAAAATTGAAAAAAAGGCAAAAACCATGCACAAATTTAAATAACCTCTCACCTTCACATCCCCTAACAGTAACTTCAGCAAACGGATTCGGACAAGTATCGCATCGATTACCGACTACTCCATCCCTGCACTGACATTTCCCAGTCTCTAGATCACAATTCTTGCTTGTAGATCCCACACTGTAGCATCCACAATCAAGACATATCCCGTCCTTTTCATAATGGTATTCCTGCAACACATCCACTCCAAATTAATACATCAATGTCAATAATCTTCTTCCAAGGCGAACCCTCCTCCATCTCTGGAACCAAATCCCGGGATCACGCCTGCTGTGGATAATCCAATTTGTAGCTTATTTCTACCGCGAACCGCATGGTCCGCGACCAAAATCCAATAAAACTGTCACCCACCTTGCACTTGCACTGCCCCGTCTTCTTATTGCATTCTGGAGAAAAGTTTTTATCCGCAGAGCAGCTACAAGGTCCACAGAGCGGCCAACCCCACCAAGTAGACGGGCATGATAAATCAATCAATTCCTCGCAGTTGCTACCCCTGAAGAATCGGTCATCGCATTTACACTTGTAGCCCCGGCTGGTCGTTAGGTCCAGTATGCAATTTCCCCCGTTTTTACATGGTTTCAAATCACAAACCGGTGTGCAGCTCTCTCCCACGTATCCCCCATCGCATTGACATTTATGCCTCCCGGCTTGCTCAATACAAGTGGATCGAGGTGGACAAACTGCCCCCACACAAGCTGTTGCCAGACCGCATCCCTCGTTTACAAATCTTTCTGCAGACGTGTTCCTATGATAATTCTTTGAGCTTCCAACCCTCACATCCTGCAAAAACATCAATTCCACATCCCTTTATTTACTACCCTTCGCCCTTCATCCCATTTTTCTAGCGGCAATCTCAATTTCCAATTTCAGCCTCTCGATATATTCCAAGCTTTCACCGCACTTTCACTAAAGCTAATATATTAGAAGGAACGTGTGAGAAATATAACACATACCTGAACACATCCAGTGAAAGAATCCCCTTGACCTCCAACAACAACCCGATTGACAAAGAGCCCTTGAACCTTGGATGATTCCAACGGAATTGTGATTTCATGCTGACCAAAGTCCAAAGAGAACCATATTTCAGCAGTCATCCATTTTACTTCAATGTTATGCCAATAGCCGTCGTTAATCCTGGGTAGGGTGATGGGCAGTGCCTTCCCATCCATGATGAAGATAAACAATCCATTGTCCATGGTAAGGGCAATAGTTTCGTTATTGCTCAATCGAATTGACATGAGATTCCCGCTTCGGTGCAAGCTTCGGATAGAAATAGAATTAAACCAAGGGAATTGGATTTGCCGAAGCTGTGGTGTAAATTCCAGGTAACTCCCCTCATCCCTTAAATTCCAGACAGGTATGGGTTCTGTAACGGCAAAAGTACACTTGAGCTTGGATCTTATTACATTGGGTTGTACCGAACCCGGTAACAGAGAACTTTCTCCGACTTTCTCCACCCACTACTATCTCTCTCTCTCCTCTCTGGAGACCAATGATCCTTGCATTAACAATGTATCAAGTGCATCTGAATAGACTAAACCGATTTCGGTTCTTCGAGCCTCTTTAAATACAAAACTTACCGCCAGAGCAATCCTTGTTTCCATATCCATCAGCACATTGACACCGGAAAGTGCCCCATCCATCAACGCACTTTCCACCATGTTTACACGGTTGAGACGCACAGTAGTTTTTCTTTTCCGGACATCCCATCGCCGTTCCGTACTCCATCACATAGCTGTAAAACAGAACCCGCCTTTAGTGACTTATTTTTACTTAAAACTGCTCTTCACTCGCATCTCCATCCACAGCTCTTCTTTAGTGCCGGGCAAACACCCGGCGTTTTCAAAAAGCTTTAGAGCAAACATAGAGAGAAAAACAGGATCTCTTGCTCCTCTTCAACTTGCTCCCGCTAATCTCCAGTTAGAGCCGAAAGTCACGCCTGTACCTAATTTCGTTTCCCCTGTAGCTGTATCTAGTAAAAGTAAATTGAAATACAGTGCTTACTTGTTAAGGTCGAGGAACTTGTGATCCAGTTGAACTTCTTTAATACACCCAAGAAAATCGTAGGTTTCAATTTGAAACGAGGAAGCAGGTGCCGGGAGACCGCCAAGATAGAGAGGTCCGGTAAGGTCCAAGAATCGTTGACAAGATTCAGTAAGACTGTTGCATCTTTTCTCAAGAAAAACTGATTTCTCTGCAGCACAGCTTTTATCCCTTGGAAATTCCTCAGGGTGTTCCAGCGTGGTAATAACATCACAATCATCCACACTCAGCGTAGCAGTTTTATTAAAGAACGTGACTTCCACCGTGTGCCAAAGTCCATCTGACACCAATTTCCCAGTCGTCACTTGTGTCACATTACTTCCTCCCAGGGAGTAGCTAAATCGAAGAGTCGAATTCAATATCTCCAGGGCAATGAAGTCATAGCGCTCATTGTAGCGTCCATTATAGAGGAGCAGCCCATTCCGCTGTTGGCTAGCGAAGCTAAGCTTCAGATGCAAACGGTATCGATTCTTGAGTCCGGCGAAAGTTAGCCAAGATCCACGTGAGAAGCTTCGTGCAGTCAATTCACAAAACTGGTTAACATAGTCCCCTCGTGTACAATTCTGGCACATGGATCCACCCTTAACCCGCGGAGCACAAACACTTCCCTTGCTACAAATATTCGCCTCACAAGCATCCAGCTCTATCTCAAACTCACACTGTGGACCTGTAAAGCCCGCAGGGCAAACACAGGAATAGCCGCTCTCTTTCCGGAAACAGCTTCCCCCGTTCCGGCACGGAGAGGAGAAACAAAGATTGATCTCTGCATCGCAAAAGTAATGTTCCCGAAGTCCGGTGAATCCTTCCGGGCATCTGCAAGCGTATGTTTGCCAAGGATACACAGAACGGAATAGCATTGACTCCGTCACCACAAAATTAGACACATTTCGGAATTTAAGCACTGTTAAACACTCTTCAAAGTTCAAACATGGTTCCAGGAGGCATAGATCGTCCTTGAAAGGTAAAACCTGTCAATTTACACACCAACCAAAAACCATTCAGACTTGTCATACATGTTATGCAGACTGGCGAATCCTTCTGCCAGATCATAAAACCCCCATTTCGACTTCACCCTCCTCCGTCTCCTCATCTACTTTTACAGCCCATTCTTTACGACAGGCATCTTCCTTTTCCCTCATTCTGTACTGTACTACGTTTGGAAAAGCACTGGACTTTCCCACCCGCACTGTACCGGGAGAATAAACTACACAGAAATACAGTATCTCTTCCAATTCCCCCGGTGCGTGGGACTTTCCCAACTTGAGTGCTCCTAGTGACTAGCCTTTCTCTCACTTTCTCCGACTTTCCCTGCCCTAGATGCCAGAATTAGGTGTAGGAAAACAGAGGGTTTCGGAAAATAATAACGTGTAAACCTTACCTCCATCGTAGACAATTTGCTCAGAGTAAGTCGATTGAGGAAAACTCTCTCCTTAATGTAATTTGGGCTAAGGTATTCCTCCCCGGTTGTCCCTGGTTTTCGGGCAGAGAAGCTTACGTTCAATACTCCGTGCGTACCTTCAATTTCCTCCTGTAAAATAAGAAAAGTTTTATGAGTCACACACAAAACTAGGCAAAACCTCTAAACCTCCTCCTCTTCCAACATCGGCTTCCACCCAAACCAACTTACAATTATTACCAAATCCACTACTACTCATAAAACACAAAACTTTCTCCAACTTTCCCACAGGAATTAATTCCTATTTCTCAAATTCTCCGACTCTTCCAATTCCTCCACATCCCCTCTTCTCACTTGTCCGTTCCTTGTAGTTGTATTTTCCTAATTATTTCAGCCCCCCGAAACTACTCCTCCTTCTCCTTCCAATTCAATGCTTTCTCCCAAATGAATTCCTCAACGCAACAACCAGCAGTACTTTCACCATTCCCTATATACTTTCTTTCAGATTCAAACTTTCTCTACTCCAACTCCATTCAACCGCATAACAACTTTACTGGCATCCATGTAAACCATTTTGAATCCAGATGGCGCTATTTTTCCCACAATCCTTCCAAAATACCAGCTTCGCACTTGGCACACTACTATCATTATAATCGTACAAACAAAGCAATCCTACTCACTTCTTCGAAAATACCAATTTGACATGCTACTAAAACAAACATAGCAATCCTACAAACCTGAACGCTGAAGACGACGATATTTTCCTTTGGAGAATTCAAAACAACAGCAAGAGCTTGATGGAAATGATGGAAGAGAGGCGAGAGAAAAGCTTCAGTCGTCATATACGCAATTTGGACAGTCACAGAGTTGAATAGAAGATCATCAGTGATCATTCTAGTTTGTAGAATCATTTCCGATGAGATTTCATTAAGTCCATCTGAAAAACACGAATGCCATTTAAGAGGATGCTAGACAATTAGACAGAGCGGGATTAATTTAAACCGTGTAGCTGTTATAATTTAATCTTCAGTTCGTCTCCCCCGCCCTCGTAATTTTTCTTTCTCCTCCACTAACTCAGCCACCCCCTCCTCCTCTTCACAAACCTTTGCGTGTTCCGGTTGATTAATAAAAACTCAACCCCCTCCTCCCTCCCACAGCGCTGCTCCTGCATTATATAGACTAAAGAAATCAACGGTCAAGCAATTAAGCTTTTTCCCGACTCCGTAGTCTACAGGATTTTAGCTTCAAGTCAAAAAAGCCTTAACACACACATACACACAGTGCAAGAGCAATTCCATGGGAACAACACAGCAATTCATATACACGCACGCATCTTGAATTTATCCTTATTTTTTTCTCCCCCACCTCCTCTTCAACTCGCCACTGACTCATTGCATTGACCACGTCAAAATAGGTTCCCGATTAGCTCAAACAAATCCTTTCAGCTATTATCTTATATAGGCTCCTTTTTACCTTGATGAGTTTAAAGGAGACTTTTGTCCGGTCACGAACGTATAGTTTTTTTTATTTCATATTTCATCCTCTCCAAGTTGGCGAACGGACACAAAACATTATTGGCATTTACAACAAAGCCACCAGGCAAACATGCATCTTTTCATCCTACACGTACACGAAAACCTACCCACAATATTTGTTCACGCTTTCAGCAAAAGATTCCGCACGTAACTTTGTTATTTCTTTAGCGGTCTTTCCTCTACCCGTTGAATAAAACTGCTTAAGGAACCTCATCTATTAATCCAGCTCTTTTGCTACAGGTGGAAACGAACTCAAGATTTAGTGGACAGCACACGGTTCAAGTAGATGAAGGGAGAGAATTAATGTAGAAAAGAAGAATTTTTTTCAATTTACCTGATACCACCACTTCCATTTTCGCTTGCAGAGGAACATTAGTATCCAAATAAGGTGAAAGAGTAATCATCCCCGTCGTTTCATTCAGATACACCAAGTTTGCTTTATTCCCACTTTTGATTGAGTATTGAAGCTGCATGAATGACAGAAAATATATTCTTTATCAACCCGTAAATCTTTCATCCCCTTCATCCCTTGTAAATATTTTCCCCCGTCCTTAAAAATTTTTTCCCTCTTGTTTTTTTAAATTTATTCCTATCGTTCTTTTAAAAATCCTAAACTTTGATGTCCATCTCCTCCTCGTTCCTACCCTAATCATCCCCTTCCCTCTTCTACTCATCTTCTTTGCCTCAGCTCCAGCCCGAGGCCCCTTCCCCCTCTTCCGTTCCAAACACACTGTGTGTGTATGAATTTCAATTTTTCGCACCCTCCTCCCTACCCTCTTGTTTTGCCCCTCCTCCCTCTTTATTTCTCTTTCATTAGCGCATATTTGCGAAAGTAAAAATCCCAGCCGGAAGTGGGATGCTTCCTCTGCAATAATCTTCCCACGAAACGATCTACTACTTTTGTTTTACTCCCACCTCTTAACAACCCCTCCCTTCCCCCTCCTCCTCTTCTCTTTCTCATCTCCCCCTTAAATTGGACATTAGTGAATTCAAACTGCACTACCTGCTCCTCATGATGCACTCGCAACGTATTAACTGTCTTACCTGATCAGTAACATCCGCATCAAAAGCCGGCACTCGTCCAATAGGCCCCACTGGAAAATTGTCTTTGTAGTTGTTGAGAACGACTTGGAATTGTGGGAAAATCCGGGGTGCATTATCATTAGTGTCCTGTGAAACATATACAAATAACAGGTTTAAAACCAGCGCCCCTCCTCTTAGTTCCGCCACCCTGGCTTCGCATACTAATGCATACAGAATACACATCCAATCCATAAAGAAAGTGTGTATTCTTTCTCCCCCTCTTCTCCACTAAATCTCCGCTCCCACCCTCCACCCGCATCTATTACATCTTATTCAAAATTAATTAATGTAACCCACCCCTGAGCGCCACCCTTAAGTGTGTCCAAAACCTCAAATTACATTACTCTCCTCCGTAACTAGATCCTTCTTCTCACCTTAACATGAATCTCGATATGGACATCATTCCTCAACGGTGGAGACGCAGCTCGTACGATGATATCGTATTTCTTCCTTGTAGATTCAAAGTCAAGCTCAATCCTTGTCAGAATATCCGCAGAACCTCCAGTTCCATGACCTCCTGCGCTGGGTTTTGAGTGTGTTGTTAGCGTAAAGCTGTTAGCATCCGCACCACCGATGATGGAATACACGATTTCTGCATTTGATCCTTCATCCGGATCATACGCTTGGATGGTTCCTACCGTGGAGCCGATGGGGGAATTCTCAGCTATGAAAAATCGTATTCTGTCTGCTTCCCAGTGTGGAGAATTGTCATTTACCTAAACAGAGACCACCATTCATCAACCAACAAGTCAGAATGTATTCACTCCGTCCTTAACATTCTCTCCGCTTCCACCATATGCCTTCCCCCAAACCGTCCAAATATGTCAACACAGGCATCTCTCTTTTAATCTCTTCAAAAGCTTCTTCTCCCACCATCACTCTCCATCAATTTCACTTACATCAAGAATCGTAATTGTCACGTTCGTTTTTCCCGTTAGTTCAGGCGATCCCTCGTCTGTGGCTAGAACCATGAGGTCGTAGCGCGAAACCGTTTCACGATCAAGGCTCTTCACGGTTCGGATAATACCGGAAGCAGGGTCAACCGAAAACGTTCCGTCTCCATCAGAGAATGTTGAAAAACTGTAGCGGACAATGCTATTTTTACCCGAGTCCGCATCCTGTATAATGTCGTTTTTTCTATTATATCATCCTTTAAAATCCAACATCTGATTTCCTTGTCCATCAAAATCAGTCCTTGTAATTCTCAGGCAACCGTAGCGCCATCTACAAATGAAAAGGTACTTACGGAAGCTTGAACTTGAAGAATACTCGTTCCCACGGCCACATCTTCAGAGATTTTTGCCTGGTAAAAGTCCCGTTCAAAAATAGGCCTAAGAGGGAAAAATCATAAAATGAGCAAATATAGCGAACAGGCAAAACCAATCTCCTCTGACACCTCCGTAATTACCGCCATGTCCGCAATCCGCTATAATTTAACGCCTTCTGTAACATTATAGCCATCATCCCGCAGGAGCAACTGTCTTCTGTATCTACTTGATGCTCACCCTGCACAGTTTGTAAGAACTATATCCTTATTACAGACGCTACTCTTCACTGGCAATGAAATAAACCAGAGTAGCGATCCTTCCAAACCCTACCTTCCAGCACTTTGGCATTCAGGTTTCGCGCATATTAATTAGCCGGAGGTTAGTAATTTACACGCGTCTCAAGTCATACAGCCCATGTGCCTGGTCGGATTACTTAATTTGACTCCTCCACTCCAAGCCTCCAAGCGTCTCCTTAAAAGTAACACAACCTGACACAAGTGGCTCTGAATATAATTTAAGCGTCCTTAATTCAGTACGCTGGAAGCGTTTGGCAGCAACTCTATACTCATCCCCATCGGCACTCCTTCTCCTCCTCCCTACATCCAATATCCAATCCATCTTCCGCTTCCTCACCTCGAAAATGTTTCTTCCTCTTCATCCACAATAGCAGTAGCACTCCCCTAATTTTTCACCACACCATATAGTTAACTATTATTATCATCAAAAGCCACTTACTGGTTGTCGTTCACATCCATGATGACAATTTCCACATCAGTAGTATCCGACATCGGAGGAATGCCCTTATCCTTCGCACTCACCGTAAGAATGTAGCCAGAAACCTTTTCTCTATCAAGGAGCTGTGAAGTGGTGATAGCCCCAGTGTTTGAATCGATCATGAAAGCCTCATGTCCCTCATTATTCCCATCTTGTATGAACGTGTAGACGATTTGGGAATTTTGCCCCGAGTCTTGATCCACAGCAGAGACGACCAGAACCGTTGAATCCATGGGAACATCTTCAAATATTTTCACAGAGTACGGTGTATTTTGGAAGACGGGTGGATGTGTATTCGCATCATTAACTACAATGTTAACAGTAGCCATATCAAACCGGCCTCCGCTATCCACTGCCTTCACCGTCAAAATAAACTTTCTCTCTAGTTTAAAGTCCAGGGGTTGTGCAATGGTAATGAGCCCAAGTCCATTTTGCGTAGAGATTGAAAACCGATTCCGGATATTCCCATCAATGATTTCATACGTCAGCCGGGTATTTTCGTCAGGGTCGGTAGCCTTAATCGTTTCCACGGGCGTGCCGGGCGGGTCCTGTTCCGACACAGCTGTCTCATATAATTTCCTCTCCATTACCGGTGAGTTATCATTAACATCTTGAACGATGATTGCAACCGAGGCCGTAGCGCTCAACGGATTCTCTCCAGAATCCGCAGCAATCACATCAAAATCATATCGACTTCGAAGTTCTCGATCAAGGATCGTCTTGGTTTTTATCCATGCGGAATCCGAGTCGGATTCAATTTCAAATGGAAACACATCCGGGTTCTCCCGATATGAAATCCGGTAATATATCCTCTTGTTCAGCCCATCATCTTTATCGTGCGCTTGAATCCGAAGAACTGAACTCCCAACCGGCACGTTCTCCTGAACAGTCTCTTGGAACAAGGGCGAAAAGAAATGTGGAGCGTTATCGTTAACATCTTCCACCATAACCAATAAAACCGTGTTGTTTGAGCGAGATGGGCTTCCATTATCTGAAATCACATACGGACACATGCCTTCTTTATCATTCTATTCTAATCCGGCCCTTTGATTCTTCTTCTTCTTCTCCCCAATCTTCCATCCCGAATTCCATGTAAACTTTGCCTTCAAACCCCATTTAATCAATTACTCACCTATGGCTCGGATGTTAAGTCTGTAGCTCTTCCCTTGCTCGTAATCCAGGGATTTCAATAGACTCACTTCCCCTGTCAGTCCATCGATTGAAAAATGATTGTTCCCGTTCCCTCCGATAATCGAATACCGAAGCGCCGCGTTCACACCCTCATCTGCATCTGTCGCGCTGCACACAAATCAATTCAAATCAATCAGCCCATACGAACATTATAAAAGCCACCAAAATTTCATCGTTTCTTTCTTCTCTTGAATTTTTTACCAGACGTTAAGCGCAATTACGTCAGTTTTTTTACGTGCATGACGCACAGTCGTGGCTTGAATTTCAAAAGCCTGCTCTTCCATTTACAGTTAAATCCGCTTCAACTTATTCGCTTGATTCCTAAATCCTACCCACCTTTGGAACAACAGCGACTTGAAGCCAGTCCTGATTCTTCTTTCTAATACATGTACGTTACTAACGCTTCAAGATCCACTAATCGTTTTACATCCTCAATGCATAAGCTTAATCGCCCAGTAGTTAAATGCTAATACATAGTGAAGCTTATAAGCAGAGGCTAGCAAGTGTTTTCCCGCTATATTGTAGCTCGCGCCAACATCTCAACGACTCTTTTATCAATCCCTCCTTTGCTCTCGCCCTCTATTACAATTTCCTCATTAACATGCATCCATTAAGCTGACCATCATTCATAACCGTCTAAATATCGGTAAATGTTTTCTTTGAAATTTACCGTCAAGCAAGTCAAGCTCAACTAAATGATTACAATCTTCCCTGGCCTGTCTATCTACGTCTACAACTTAAAACACAGAGCAGCATCGTTTTGCGAGATAGGATCAAGCAGAAAAATCAATGAAACCATTTCAATTTCAATCCCGCCAAATCAAGTCAAAATCTCTCTCACCTTTTCCTAACCTTGTCAAAAATCTAATCCATTACTCTTCAATCCCCTCTCATCCTTGCCGTGTTGTGCTCTTCTAAACGCACATTCCTCCACTCAATCTCTATCAATTTCTCGTTTGTCCACCGCCGGCCATTTTCAAAGCAGAGGGAGAGCAAATATTTCATTATCCGTCAAATCCTCAAATTCCTAAACTTGATTCTCTTTAAATTAATGTAACTCATTATGTCAAAAGCTGAAGTCCCTTGTCGCTCTTCTCCTTTATCTTTTTCCTCCATTATTCCTTCTCGCCGCCTTCCTCTTCCTCCTCCTACCTTTGAATCTTTTCTTGAAGTTCTGTAACTGTATTTCTTATTCAAACGGCAACACATATCAAAATTTTACAATTTGAATTTGGGACCTCCAGTAAAATGCAGCAATTTTAAATTGCATGTAAACTGCAGCTTCTAAATACAAGGAGCAGATATCCAAAGGTTAACGTTGACTAAAAATTCAAAGTTTAAATTTGAACGGACATTTGAATGCCTGTTTTGTTTCACTAAATAACGATCTGTATTCTTGGTCCGCATAGCAGACAAGTCGTTTGCGTTTGTTTACTTCATAGCCCTCACCCCTCACGGCTTCGTTGTAGTCTCTCGATTGTCTTGCCCTCCTCCCAAACTTAATGACAAATGTGTCTACCTGCTTATATCAATCCGAGTCAAAAATTCTCTCATGTTACTCATTGCTCCAAGGCTTTCCCCTCCACTCTCCACTGGTTCATCCAGCTAAATAACTCGTTATCTCACCTTATGCATTCCCTCTTTTTATTTCCCAGCATCCGCTCTAAAAAAGGTCACATGGGAAGTCAAACAGAGGTTTATATAAAAACCTAGTTTTTTTCTGTATATATCAAACAAACCCTCATTTTATTCACTGTCACCTAGCTTTTCTCCAACTTTACAAAGACTTTTTCTACCCCTCCTCCTCCCCTCCCTTCAGTTCTCCTTCTCATCATCATATCAACCGACAATGAGCATGTAATCTTGTTTTACATCTCAATGGCATATCCCTTCCCGCCGCCAAAGCGTTTTCACAGATGGAAGCCTCCTCCTCTTCTAAAAATACTATCGTAATTCCATCAAAATCTAAAAATCACAATTCTTCCTCCTGATCTTCCTTTTACCCTCCTGCGGATTTTCATCCCTCGGACGCAATAACTTATACCGTTTTCCACTGTCCAACCTTCCATCCATGCCCCGCACGCTACGCTTCACTTCCTCTGACTTTTTTCACATCTTACAACCCATGTACAAGCTCAATACCTTCACCTTTTACGTAATCCCGATTCACCGTTTTCTCTAGCTCATAATAACTAGCAATTTATACGGCCTTCACCGGCACGCAAGCCGGTCCTCACGACCGGATCCTTGGCCTTTACTTCATCTTCGCAAGTTTCAACAATATTTCCTACACGGAAAGTTTCATACAACAGATTTTTTAAAACTCACCTCACTCGTGCAATTACAGGGTAATTGCTAGCATCAGAATTCTCTGGCACAGATACATTATACGACCTCTGAGAGAACTGCGGCCAGGAATCATTCTCATCCAGCACTTCGATTCGAACAGTTGCAGTTGCAGATTTCCTATCAACTTGAGCAGGTGCAAGATCATTTGCTTGAACGATGAGCGTGTATTCATCTCTAGTTTCTCTATCCAGTGGGAGTTTGGTCGTAATAACACCACTATCTGATTCAATTCTGAACGCATCTCCAGTATCGTGTGGATTTAGTATAGAGTAAGCAATATCCCCGTTCTTCCCAGTATCTCCGTCTGTAGCTCGCACACTCAGGACAGTGGATCCCACAGAGATTCCTTCACGTATCGATACAGAGTATGAGCTCTGCTCCAATTTGGGGCTTTCATCATTAATGTCAGCCACATTGATCTGCAAAAATATTAAAGCTTTCATTATTAATCTTCACCCCAAAAACATTCAAAGCCTCCCTTCCGTCCTCTTCATACCCCCACCCTCCGCTTCATCAGTTTGTTCCCATGGATGCACCTCCTTGTAAAAGACGCTCATTTGCATTCCCTCCATCCAGTTTTCACAACCGCCCCTCCAACAACATTAATCGAAGGATAGAAGAGTAATCATTCTCATCCGTAATTGCAACACCACAAAGAACGAAAGAACGAGATGAGGAGAGATGATGATGAGAGAGTAAAACTCGTTCCCGGATCATGGTTAGACCAGAGAGGAGATTATATTCCTTGTGTAGTAGTAATTCAGCCTCTTCACTAATCTACCTGCACATCTGCACAACCATCTCCCCTAAATTGCTTTCAAATCCATCCATAACAACGTACGTAATACCGGGAGCCTCATTATAGAAAATTTTAAATAATTTCCCACCAATCATTATAACAACACAACTTGAGCAGGAGGAGCACCAAACCAGCCAGCTTTCTCCATACTCTTTTGCTCCTAAGGATTCTTTATAAATTGCAAAAACTCCTTACTTTTCTACTGCTATACCACACGACGGCGACGCTTAATGGCAGCTTTGCAATCTGTAGGTCTTCGTAGAGAGTATACAGGTAGCAGCCATTGCAGAGCTGAATTAAGGATTCTCAAATTGTAAACGCCAGAGGGTTAGCGTAAAATCCTCCTCCGCAATAACATGAAATGTCTCCTCTTTCATAACATATGTATTCCCTGCCCCGTAGCGCCCTCCTCCTAATTACAGTTCATCTTCTTCCCCCGCAAGAAGATCCATTTTAAGGCTATACGCTCCTTCCAATCTTCTTCCTCCGTCCATCCCTACCTACTTACTATTCCTGTCCTGTCGCTTCGGATGCAGCAGCAGCGTCCCCGCTTCGTCGGCCAAGTTCAATTCACTCTCAACTTTAATGTTTTTAGTATTCCCTTCATCTGAACAAGGGTCTGTCAAGCTTTCCATGGCTTCAGCCGCTTCAGCTTCATCCCCATGACTTTAGGAAATATCCGCACGAGCGAATGCATTTTGATTGGTTTATATTTCTGCTACAGCTAATACAAAGCTGCATTAAACATTGAACAAGCTTCCCTCTTCTCTGTTGACAGGAGGCATTTTACCTCAATCTAGGACAATTCCACGTCGAATTTCGGTCTTGTCGGGAATTAATCTTGTTGAAACCCCGTGTCATGACTTATCTATGAGTACATTTGTCAACAAAGGAGCAAGGCGAGGCAAAACGGAATAACCGTTTTCTCCCTTTCTTATTCCGTCCGTCCGTCCGTCTATTCTATTATTTTCCCTCAAAACTTTTTTGGATTCATAAAAAAGTTTCGCAAGAGAGTCAAAAACTATCGAGGCAACTCTCGATAAGTCACATATTGCAACAACCATCCATTTCTTTTTGTTTCTCTTTGAGTTCTCATACACACAGTTTGTTTCGTTTTGCCTCCACCGTTCCCGGAGGCTGTCCCACAGTCCCAAAAGTTCTCCTAGGGCTTTTGTGTACTCTTTTTCTCCTAGGAACGCGAACGGTGGTGTAATGATGCATTCGAGTGTAAAATTTTTATTTTCACAATACTATATCCAATGAAAAATGAGAAAACTGACAAGAATCTACCCTTCCCTGGTTTCATAACTGAGCTCCACCATAAGCAACGAGCACCCTCTTATTTTATCCTTCAATTCACTACGCTGACTTCTTGCCAGAAGCCACAACCCACAGCAGCCACATTTGTTTCCACAGTTTCCGATACACAAAAGTCAGGAGAGTTAGCTCCTTTTTACCACCCCACCCAAAAACTTGTAAATTAAAGATCCCTTCTTTATTTCTAAGGAAAGAGAAGAAGGAGCGTTAACGTTGTATTTCTTCACCCTCCTCAATCCTACTATATAGCGTCGTATTATTCCGCTAAAGGACAAAACAGTTTCCCTAACTCCCTCCCTCTGTCCGTATGCCATACCTCTGTCTGAAAATATCTTGACAAAGAAACTTGATAAAACTTTTCTTCCCCTTCTTCATTCCATCATCCCCTGTACGAAACTTTTTTTCATCCCCGAATGCGCACATGGGAAAAATCCTCACACACCTGAATCTTCCAGCGTATCCGAAAACTTTAAACTTAAGCGCTTCTTCCTTCCTCTCCAGAGTATCTCCTCCATTCATTCATATCATTCCCATCCTCCTTTTGGTCTTAAAGAGAACATCTTCCATGCTTTTCAACCCTACCCTTCATCCCCACGATGAATTAACAACCCTGCCTGCTTCTTGCCGCTTCTTCTGTATACATTTCATTAACTTTATTAATATCAGAATCTTCAGACACTTTTTCTTCATTATCGTATTTCCCCCTTTCCCCGAACCTAAAAGACTAAGGTTTGGAGTTTAGAGAAGAGACACAAATTAAGCAGTCGTCGGCACTTGAGATAAGAAAGGTATCATTTAATATCCTCCATCCTTTTTTCCATTCTTTACTTAAGTTTCTGTACTTTTTAGTTTCCAGGGTTTATTCCAAACTGTATTCGTGTGTATTCCCTTCTCTCTTCTCTCAAGGCTCTCATCTTCCAAACCTGAATCTTAACGCATCTTTGCCTTTTAAGTATACAAATCCTTAAACCTCTCCAACTTTCTCACTCATCAAACTACGCTATGCACTTAACGTGTGTCGCTATTCGGACAGGATTTAAGCTTTCCCTGTCTCTCTTCCTCCATTCCATCTTTTATTTCCCACCATTTTTAAGAGTAATTCCTTTAAATTTCTTCCAACCCCCACAGGATTAAAGTCACAAAACTGCATCCCCTGTAGTATGCGTAACCTTAACCGCTGTTGCTGTTATTCCCCTCCACCAGCTTTTACGATCCGTCTTGCTTTATACTCACAAATTTTTACATGAAGAACAATATAAAAAATCCCATCTAAATTTCACGCAATCTAAAATCTTCTCACCTCCACAGCAGTTTAAACAAAAGCTTTCTCCAATCCCATGAACCAACACACATTTCCCCCAATTTCCACCAACTTATTTGTCTACTATACTCTCTCTCTGTTTTTCTTGTCCCTAATCTCACATTAATCCGTCAGAGTCGTGAACCTCACGCTTTTTCTCCAGATAACCCCATCGTAAAACTCAACAAATCTGTTACCTTCCACTTAAAACAAAGTCTTGTTTACCCCATCCTCCACACACGGAATAGCTAGATTTAACCCGTTTAGTTCTAAGCTAGTTCCAGCGGCGCTAGTAAAACGCTATAACTTGCATTTCGTTTTATGTGATCCGTTCTACACTTTACCTCTCCTTACCTCATCCATCTTTGATCTTACTTGCTTGATTCCTTTTTATAGATATGCTTAGAAACTACCCTAGCACAAGGGACCCCCGCCCCAGGTACCTAAATCTTGAGTGAGGTGAGTCTGGTTTTCGGTGTTTTCCTTTTCCTATAGCATAACGTCTACGTTAGCTATTATCTTATAACTTGTGGAGCATTGTTTTTTGTTTAGCTCTTTTGTATTTTCATGTAATCACCTGCCTTTATTCTGGTCTTTCTTTCTTCTATTTTACCGTCTTCATATAATAACGTTTATTTAGACTTCCACCCGTCCACACAACATAGAATTTATCCCTTAATCCCAAGGGTACACAGGAAAAAATCCATCCACCGTTTTACTTCTCTTGACCCTATAACACGTAGTTGAGTACAGGGTATCTTTGGGAGGAGATGATGTTCCGTTCTAGGAACCGCCTCCTTGTTGTTCACTAAACTAACTACTACAACGTACTTTTGGGTGCTTGAAAAGCTTGAATACTTGATACATAATGCTTATCCTTACTAGTTCTGGCCTATCCTCCTAGCCTGTGGGGGGACGATAAGGTAATTTCAGCAACACCCTGGTATTATTATGGTTTTTGGCCCTCTTGTCATAGCCTTGGAATTGACACGAGGGAGTGTTGTTGGAGTTGGAATTAAGTACTACAAACCACACTTGGATATAATGTTGTAATAAAACGGGCGGGTAGTATTTGAGATGACTTTATTTCCTGGCAAGGGTGAAAGGCCATAATCGTATTGAGGATTTTTTAAAACCCGGGTAGTTCATTAATCCATTGTAATGTTGCTGAGTGTTATTCCATGTAGGACTGCCTAGTAGTGGAATTACCCGGGGAACGCAGGAAGGGTGCAAGCTCGTAATTTTCCTGTCCGCATATCTTTTTTGATCGAATTCTCTCCGGATTCCTTCCACTACGAAAGCCTACCGAATCCGGGATAGTTGAATCTACCACACCAGGCTTTGTACCGGGTAGTGGAAGCCCTAGAACGCCCGCATCTTCGAATTTCGCATCAGTCTTCCGATCCCTTCCCCCTATTCTCTGACAAGCCCGTACGTAGCCCAGGAGACAGGAGGGATGAAGGAAGAATGAGGGTGAATTTGGAAAAATGAGCAGAATCTATTAGGGATGTCTAGGGTAAATTTTATGGTGCATAAATCTAGTATTTGATCCTCCTGGAATCCATTTAGTCACATCCAAAGCGAATTTGTCTTCTTCCTTTCTACTCTATTTCTCCATCCGTTTGCATTTCCTTTACAACCCGGCTCTTAAAATCCCGGGCTTTTGAAAATAATACCACGACTTTTTACGTTTCTTAAATGGTAGGCGGGAGTGTGTAAGCCAGGCGGCGGCGGACGACTAGTTTTATGCTCTTACAATCAAGCCGCATTTAGTAGGAATCAGAGAGAGGGAACAAATTTCACGTCCGCCACCAACAATCAACCCCCTGGAAGCCTTAATTCGACAATATCAAATCTTTTTTACTGATTTTCCTTCCCCTTCTTTTTAACTTTTACTGGTGGAAAAATTCATAACACGAACCAGAAGCCCACTACCGCCTGCACATAGTAACAACACCCGCAACCCCGATTTCTACTAGCGTCTTCCGCATCTCCTTTCTTTCATCCCGCTATCCCGTATTCCTATTCCTTTATTCAATTTTCTCTCCCCACTTCTTTACTTTTCTCCATCCATCCCCCTCGTTCTAAATTTGATTCCAAAGCTTGACAATTTCTTCAATTTCAACTTCATCCATAGGATTTCAAAGACACGCGACAGTGCTTTGCCGAAAATTCCTAAATCTTCCCCGCTTTTCCCTGCATGCAATCCCGACTCCCGGGTATTTTACTCCGAACTTTCCAACCCTCACCACCGCCTCTTATAAATTCTTCCCATCTCTCTCTCTCTTCATCTTTGACATCCACAAATCCCCGGCTTGAAAACTCATGCCATCTTTTAAAATGCAATTACCTGAAGGGTAGCAGTTCCCGTCCGGGGTGGAATCCCGGAATCCGTCGCAACAATCCGGAAATAGTGCACATCCATTTTTTCCCGATCTAATTTATCCACTGTAGAAATGATTCCCGACTTTGAATCCAAGCTGAAAAATCCTTGCGACCTTGCATCCAGCAAACTAGTCATTGAATACGTGAGCGGGGAATTTTCCGGATCTATGGCACTGATCGTCGTAACAGTAATACCGGCGGGCTGTTCCTCTGGCACGGATGCAATATACATGGTTTGTTCAAAGAAGGGTGCTTGGTTCCTCATTTCTCTTCTCATTCGATGTATGGGATGAAAATCCAGTACAGAGTTACCCGCACCGCTACTCCCTCCTACAATCCCATCTTGTCCGTCCATCCGATGAATTATAAAGTGAACCAATTGATCCCAGGACATAACAGCCCTTGAACTCCCACCACCCGCACCACTTCCGTTCCGATACGGCGAACATTTCAAATGCAACACAATCTCCACCGTTGTCACCGTCTCGAAGAGACACCAATCCGCCCGCAGCACAATATCCTTTGCCGCTGCCTCGATCCCAAAAAAGTGCTCATTCCCTCCCACAACACTAGCTTCCACGCTACACCCGGATTTCACACTTGCGGGTAGAAATGAATCGATCGTCGCCAACTTTTCAGATCCGTGATGACAATACTGTCCATCCACGGGAAATGAAACGTAGATATCGTCAACGGCCCGATGCAAATGCCGCTGCGACTCCTCAATCTCTTTCGTTCCGAGACCGTTCCGATACCCGCATTCAAAACTACTCACGGGTTGTGTTATGATAGTTAGCGGGAAGGATACATAGTCGTATTTTGTGCAGTCCTTGGTCACACATGTATAACTATGATTATTTCGAACATGATGCGGGTAGGCGATGACATCAATATAAACTAAAAAGGAACTTGGAAACACTGAACTTGAAGAACATGAATTGGAATTCACCCGGGAATGTTTAAGCCGGAGCTTCCCATCTCGGTCTAAATGAACCAACCGATGCACCCAGGGTTGCGTCTTGTGGTGCGAAATCCTATAAGAGTATATCCCTTTCTCGGGATTTTCTTCTCCATGCCCGTGGTCATGATGCCTATGTTCGGCCGAGTGACCACTGCCCGGGAGGGGTCTTCTCCCCGCTTCGATTTCCGCGTCGAACAAAATCCATCCTTCCGGTCGATTATGGTCTGTGATGACCACAAAGCTTTGACCAGTCCGTATCCTCGTTAGGATAAAAATAAACTGAATATAAAATCCTAGAACCAGTCCACTCCTCCAGCCCCACCGCATTGTCAAATTCATGATTTAAGCCAGGCTCGTAACGAGCCCCTCCTTCGTTACCGGAACCTCTTGTTGAATAATTTTCACTCTGGAAATTCACATTTTGATTTCACTTCTCACACACACACGTACACTCCTTTTAAATCCGGAGGAAATAATTAAATATTCTAATAATAGTCTCTTCATGTCTTCTTTAAGCTACTTTCTCACCAAAATCGTATCCACACTCCACAATATAACTACATCCTCCACATAATCACCGCACCACAATCTAAACTCAACACACACACTCTTAAAAGTCAAACTCTTTACTGATTCTTCCAACGTTCCGTCTTATTCTTCCCCTCCTCCTCGCTTTTCCTCTGCTCCTTCTCTCAAAATCCTACAGGTAAAACATCAACGGTCCTCCAACAATGGAAACGGCAAAGCGTATGGATTCGTTCCTCTTCTTCTTCTCGTCTTCTTTGAATCACTTGTTTCCTCTCCGCATCTTCTTACATTCAACTCAGTCAAGTCAAGTCGGAGCCAGTAAAATCTTCATCCCATCTTCAAACCCACCCACCACCACACGGTAAGAGGAGTTTTACCTGTACATAAGATTAAAAACTGAGTAACCACATGTCTTTCTTCTTCCTTCAACTCTTCTCCCACCTCATCTTAGCTTGCAACTTGTTGTAACTCCTCAACTTTTCCACAAGCTACAATACCAGCTCACTGGTCAATAAACCGTGGGAATATCGCCTCAGGGCCGGGAGGTAGTCATGCAAGAGTGAGCCTACTCCAGACACACACCGTACATGTTTTACTCACCACCACCACTCCACAGAAACAAAACAGAGAGAGTCAAAAACTTCTTCTCCGACACTCGCAACTTTTCCCCCGTCCGTCCAGGTGAGTCAAGTCAACCTAACAGAGCTAACCTGCCAGCTAGCCAAAAGCCACTACCAGGTAATCCCAACAACCCGCTTAATCAACTCCACCGTCCTACCTGGTTCACATGTAAAACTCTCTCTCTCTACACCCTTACCTACATGCTCCCACCCTTCTCATTTACTCACCTATATAACTTCCGCACAGGTAGGTTCGTATGTAGTGCTGACTTTTTCTTTAAAGCAGCACCCATCTTCTTTCCCCGCTCCCGTTCTGTTTCATTTCAAGCATCAGGATTACGCATATAGATCCCCACCTCCACGCAGCCACGACATATTCAAAAGTCCAGTCTTTTTTACCGCCACCTCCTCCTCCAAGAACAGCAACAGTCATCCCATTAAAGCATGTATATCAACCTTCGTATTCTTCCTTACACCTTGGCCCTGTTCTTCCTCCTCCGTTTCCATTACTGCTACACCACTGCTCCCACTTTACCCGTATTATTAAACCCATCCCTTGAGCTTAATACCATTCAGTATTTCTCAAAACTCAACTTTTAGGTTTCTTACCTTCCTGCCTCTGCGCTACGTAAGCCTTGCGTAAGCGTATATATACCTTTGTCCAAACCCACCTGGTTCATTTCCACCTACCTTTTCGTCCTCGTTCTTTCTTCCTCCTCCTCCTCTTTGATTCTTTTTCACTTTTCTTTAATCTATTATGCATGGCTGGTAATGATCCACCAACCTTTTCGGATTATAACACCTCTCTCAATAGGTTTATATATATTCTTCCTACATGATTACGCCTCGTATCCCGGGATTACTACTTGCCTTTTCCTCGTTTCCTTCTTCTACAATACAAAGACGTTCTTCAAAGACTTGGTCGTCATCATCCTCCTACCCTCTCCTTCCCTTCTTTACCTTCTTTTTAAAATCTTCACCGCATCCATGAATCACACACATCTCTCTAAAACCGCACCAGCGGCAGCCTTCCTACCCTGCTGTTTTGAATGGTAAAAAAAATTATGTGGAAAATGCATGTTCTTTTCCAGACCAGCACTCTGTCCAAAGACATGGAGTTGGAGGCTCCAAGCCCGCTGCCGCTGCCGCCGCCTACAACAACCTTCAAAAATTACCTCCTACCCCTTACCTTCCCACTTTACATTTCCCCCAGACGTCGACCGCAATCCATAATTTTTCTAAAACGATCTGTTGAATCCTCATCTCTGTCTCAGCGTCTTTTCTCCCCCGTCCCCTTCACCACAAATCTTCTACTCTAACCTTCATCTTCATCCCGTCACATGCACTTGTTACAGAAAATCCTCACCCCCAACTTTACAATTTACCTGTCTTGCTTAAAAAGATGCTGTCCTGGTCATCCTAACATGCTCTCTGCCTTTTAGTATCTGTCTTATTTCATCTTTCCATCCTTCCTTTCAAGATGAACAATTTCCAGTTTCAATCCCTCGTTCCTTCTTTACTTTACGCATCATCCTGGAATCAGACACGGTATTATCATCTTCCTCCTCGTTCTCCTCCTACATATTCCTTGTCTTCAAATCTTCACGTACAAGTGCGGAGGGATTCACTCAATTCTCTCAAGAACAAACGCTTAAACAGAACCTTGTTCTAGTGTTCTTATTTTTCTTCTCTATTTCCCACACATTTTTTCTCTCTTCTTTAACTACTGTAACAGAATCCTTCATTTGGGCAAGATTGAACATATAATTACCTGCTGCTTATTAGTCTTCCTCCTTCCCTTGATGCTTCTTCCTCTGTCAGTTTCTATTTCTCCCTCTGCGTCTGCAGATGCAGTAGGATGCTGATGAGATGGGTTTTGTAGCTGGTAAACGTTAATTCTCACACCACTCTTTTACGCCACTTGCCTCTTATTCCTTCCTCTCCGGTAGCTTTAGCAAATTAGAAAAGCAATAGGAGAACCAATAAAACATTTCCTTCCCTCCTTGGGAATCCTCTTCCTCTCTTACGTAAATTCACTACCAACGTTTTCGGCCTTTTCGGTTTCTTGAAGAAAATTAACCGGGTGAAATAGAAGAGAAGAAGATGTGGTCGAACTCTATGTACACCTTTTAGCTTCCCGCTTCCTTGTCCTTTCTCCCCTTTCCCCACTTCCGCTAGCACGTTTCTGAGGCTTCTTCCTTCCGAAAGTCTGCTTCCCCCTAACACCGTCAATTTAGGTAGGATTCGCAGCTCAGCATGTGCCTCGCACCACGTCTTCTTGGAAACTGGAAGCCAGTTCCCGGGATGTTGTGGTCCTACCCGCGGTATTTTCCCTCCGCACACTTCCTACGAAAATTCATCCCTAGAGTGAAGGCTAAGCTCTTTCACTCTCTCTCTCTCTCTCCCGCTCTCTTTGTGTAAGAAGTAATACCCGGCTCTACTGAACAAATTTGCCCTTCCTTTCTCCAGCTTCTCTCGTCTCTTAGCCACCCGCAACTCCGAGGGGGTTGTTTCCTCTTTTCTCCGATTTCAGTCTTTCCATAACCTGGGACCTGCATCTACATATTTTCCTCCCTACCCGCCTCTCATATTTGTAAATACATACACTACGCACAGGCTACCCGCTTGCTCCCTACTTGCTTCCTTGTACAAACCAACCGAGGTCCAATCGATCCGTCATGGATGAATCATCCACACTTGTAACGTTGTGTGTTGCTAACGCTAGTCAACTACGGTCGCCAGTCTTCTAAATCAGAAAACAAATTCCAATGATTAATATGATCGCAGGTTTGATGCTATAGCTTAAAGAAGCTTGAGGATGAAACCCTAATTATAATTGAAAGGATAGGAATTAGACTTGGAAAAACTCATAAGTTTATTGACTAGAAACTTATAAAATATTAACAAAGTTCTAGACTGAGTTGGACAGAGTAACGATCTTGAAAGCTAAATTACAAGTGATGAGACTATTGTCTCTTAGGCTAAATTACAGCTCGGTTCCTGTCCAACAGAACATCCACAGAGTTTCCCTTCTTCAATTCTCCAGTAGCTTGACACTCCAGCCACTACATTTACATTGCATACAAAATCATCAATTATTTCATCTCTCCTTCGTTCATACAATCATAATTCATATTAGCACAATAATCATGAAATGTAAAATATGAAAAATTGACAATCCGTTATACCCTTACCCAGAAACTCCCCTTACAACTTGAGCTTCTGGTTTAACAATTTAATTAACTTCTTCCTCTCTCGGTACTTTTTCTTCCTTAACCGTTTACGCATTTTTTCTTTTTCATTAAATTTAGGATATAAAGCACGATTACGCCAATATACAGATTTATCTTTAGGATTATTACAATTATAAGCATAATGACCATCTGGACCATCCTGACCACATCTTCTGCATTGAATTCCGGAAGTATCCTGAGGCAAGTGGATTGGTACCGGATCCTCCAGCTCCAAAACATCTCCGTCATACTGCATACAAGATTCAATCAAGGTTCCCGCATCAAATACACAACGCTGCATCGGTTGCATATTCTTCTCCATCTGAAACTTACAAGTGTACATTAGATTCTGGCAAAGTTACTTCCTCAGAGGTCTGAGACCAAGCAGTTTCCTATAGCATACACGCTTGCCACGGGTCACACGCTTTTCAACCTCTTCGTCCGCCTCTTGCCCTACTGCTTCTTCTTCATCAACTATTACTGCATTAGGGTTCATATTATCATTCATAGCATCATTATTCATTACTACATTATTTTGATTGTTTTCCCTAGAATCATGAATCCCCTCTGCCTCTTGTGTAATTTCCCTTACTTTGTATGGTTTCAAATTAATCACGTGCTGAACAGGTAGTATCTTCCTATCATCAATTAATAGCTTGTACGAAACTGGTGAGCATACTTCAATAATTTCATATGGCCCAAGCCATCTTGCATATAATTTTTTAATTTTCCCTTCTTCCTTACTTGAGCGATCATGATTGCGAACTAGCACTTTCTCCCCTACGCTGAACCTTGCATCCTTATGAAATCTGTCAAAATAAATTTTTTGCTTCTCCTTTGCCGCTTGTATTCTTAGCTGTACGTATTTCCCTAGCTCTTCCAACTTAGAATGCATGTCCAATTGTAAATAGTCTGGAGACTGTGTTGCATTCAGCCCCTCTAACTCTCTATCAATTGGCAACCTGATTTGCCTACCTAAGTTAAGCATGTCTGGAGAAACTCCCGTACTTTCTGACACTGCTGTTCTGATAGCTAGACATAATTTCCCTAGATGCCTGTCCCAACAATTATGCTCTTCCCTAACATAGCTTGCAATCATATTCACCAATGTCCTATTTACTCGCTCACAATAGTTTGAAGCTGGATGATATGCTGATGTAGTTTTATGCTCAATTCCCCACTCATTACACAACTTTTGCATCTTTTTTCCTACCAAATTCGTCCCGTTATCTGTGATTATTATTTTCACTGCCCCATATCTGCATAGAATTTCATTTTCCAACTTTTCCACCACATTACTAGCCTTTGCAGTTCTCATAGGAAAAACCTCTACCCAAGAGCTAAAATGATCAACCACCACCAGTAGATATTGATACTGCTTTCCCTTGCTCTTTGGAAATGGGCCTAGGAAATCAACGCAAATTATTTCAAATACAAAGCTAGAATTTACATGCTGTAGGAGCCCATTAGGCTTCTGCAGAACTGCTTTCGTCCTCTGGCATACATCACAGGATGTGACATACTGCTCAACATCTTTCCACATTCCCTTCCAAGAAAATCTTTGCTTTATGCGCTGCGCTGTTTTAAAGACCCCTAAATGCCCTGCTGTCTCTGAATCATGGAAGTACATGAGAATATCCCCTTTCAATCCCTCTGGCACGATAGGTAAAAACACGTCATTCACCTTCTCGCATTTAACCCCATCCTTGATGTAAAAATCCTTGTATTTATTCATGCTCTTGTCTTTCCTTTGCTCTTCTCTAAATGCTTTCAAGTCTAGTTGCCCCTTCACTAACAAATTTAATGCTGGTGTAAAAATAATGTTAGGAGAATTTTCAACCCAGTCAAACTCATTACCCTCTAGTGGATTAGGATTTCTAGATAGATAGTCAGCTACTGAATTTTCTCTCCCTGGACAATGCTTGATATCTATGTTCCATGCCTGCAGAGAAATAGCCCAACGCATCAATTTTTTAGAAGACCCCTTCATCCTATTCAAATATTGCAGAGCTGAATTGTCCGTTATTAACGTAAACTCCACTCCACAAATAAACGATTTGAATTTCTCTAGTCCCCATAAAATCGCCAATAATTCTAATTCTGTAGCGTGCAAGTTAACTTCTGACTGACTGAGAATTCTACTTGCAAACATAACTGGCCTTTCACCTTCTGGGGTAAGCTGACTCAAAATTGCACCCAAACCAACACAACTTGCATCAGTGCGAACAAGAATAGGCAGCTTGTAATCCATACTAGCCAGTGTGACCTCCTCCTTCAATGCGCGCTTAATTTCTTGGAATGCTTTCTCTTGGCTTTCTCCCCATTCAAATTTGACTCCCTTCCTCACCAGGCGAAACATAGGCTCAAATTTAGCGGCGAAATCGTTCACAAAAGATGAATACCATACAGCCATGCCATGAAATTTCTGAATTTCTTTCCTAGTCTTTGGCCTCGCAAACGCATTGATGACATCCACCTTACAAGACTGCATCCTAATACCATCTCTTCCAATTACATGCCCCAGAAATTTCACTTCAGTACAGAAAAACTCACACTTCTCTGCCCTGCAAGTGAATCCTGCCTCCTTCAGCTTATTCAATGCTGCTTCAACGTGCTTTATATGCTCCTGGAAGGTTTTGGAGTGAATGCAAATGTCGTCTTGAAAGAATGTGACATTTGACAAGCCAGCAAAGCATTTTGCCATGGCTCTGCCAAACGTAGCGCTTGCATTTCTCAGACCAAAAGGCATTACTGTAAACTCTAGTAACTCATCCCTAGTTATCATTGCTGTAAGTTCAATGCTTGATTCCTCCATTTCAATCTGCCAGTAACCACATTCTAAATCTAACTTAGTTAGCCAATTCGAGTTAGGAAGATTTCTCATTAACCAGCTGACGTTTGGATGAGGAAACCTGTCTGGTAACGTCACCAAATTAATTTTTCGAAAATCGACACACATTCTCCTTCCTTTGCCCTGGTCTTTTGGCACAACTACAATGGGTGAGCCACAGAATGAATTTGATTCCCTAACCATTCCTCTCTCCTTCAGCCCTCTAATCTCAGCATTAATGAATTCCTCTACTGGTGGCGCATATTCATATGGTCTCTGTCTTCTTGGTATTTCTCCAGTCAGTAATATTTTATGCTTTACAATACTACTCCTTCCTACTTTGTGCCCTGGTCCAAGCATATCATGAAATTTTTCAAGCAAACTGTTCAAAACCACTTGGATTTCTTCTTTACTTGGCTCTTTCTCTAACATCATTAGCATCTTGTTAGTTTGCATCACCAAGGAATTGAAACTCCTGGCTTCTAAAGGCTTTTCTACGAACCACCATCGCTCTTCTGATAGGCTAATGACCATTCTAGCCATTCTAATAAAATCACATCCTAAGATAATGTCGTAAGGTAAATTATCTAACATGATAAGCTCCTGGTCAAAGTTCCTATCTAATAGCTGTATTCCTACCGTAATAATCCCTTTGGGTTTTAACTTTGATCCAGCTGCCTGAACTTCACCACCTATGTTTGGAAGTAGTTCCACCGACTGAAACCGCCTCACAACCTTACTTTGAATGTATGAATGGCTAGCCCCTGTGTCCGTCAATGCCTGAAACCTTTCCTTCTGTATTCGAACCGTTAATAATGGTAAAAATCTTAAGTCCAGACTGCATAGCTGGCACAGAATCCTGCTGGAACTGGATTCCTGCCTCAATAGTTTTTTGAATCCTGATTAGGTTGCGAATTAGATGAACTAGCCTTAGGGTCTTTTCCCTCTGAAAATTGTAGCATGGATAGTAACTTCTCTCTATGGTTACAGTCTTTCGCAAAATGCCCCTCTTTTCCACATACGTAGCACTTAAAAGTAGGTCTTGGTGACCCTTGACCTCTAGCATAACCTCTGGACGATCTAGGACTAAACCCTCTGCTCGAATGCCCTCCTCTATTACCATAGCTTTGCCCCCTAAAATTTGAGTTTTGCTTCTGCCCTTGACTCTGTTGTGGAGACTCAGAGCCACTAACTGCAGTTTCCCTTTTAATCTCCACAACACATACATTACATGCACACCCTTCTAAATGTGATGATTTACTTACTGGTGGCAACCTACTATTCTTGAAACCTCTGGACATTTCCAACATTCTCAAGCTAAGAAGTTCCGTCCTACCCTGTTTAATTAAATTGTCCATCGTTAAGTCCTCCAAGTTTTTAAGCTCATGCTTCAGTTCAGGTACCAGAGAATCCCTTACTGTCCTGACTATCTCCTCTTCTTTTGCTTCAGGGTGCACTTGCTTATGGAGATTTGCCATTTCCCATGCAAATGTCTCAAATGGTTCAGTCACTAATTGCTTCCTAGTATACAGTCTAGTCCTTCTAGCTGTCTTTTCCTCTTCAGAGTCATACTTTTCTTCAAATTCCTTCTTAAATGCATCCCATGTTAAAAATGAATCTTGCTTCCACTGAAACCATGCCTCTTCATCCCCTTTCATCATAAGCGCGACTACATTCAACCAACTGCTTTTGCCCAACCCTTTCATAATCATGAACCGTTCTATCTTTTTCAAAAAATTTTTAGCTGACATATTTTTTGGGTCAAAAACTGGTACTTCATTTTTCAAATTCCCTCCTAGCACTACTGTTTGGGGATTTGCAATTACAGGTACAAAATTTTCTGGAACTGCGGCTATTGACTTGTAAGCTTTCTCCAATATTTTAACTGCTCCATTAAATAACCCTCTCTGCTGATCTGATAAAAGCTCTCCTTCATACGCTTCTGGCATTGTTCCTTCTATGAACAGTTTCAAGGCTTTCCATTCTGCCTCCAACTCTGTCCCTAGGTTTAGCAATGCCTCAGTACTAAACTGCCCTTCTTCAGCCATAGCTAATCTATCAGATGCAGAAAATTCAACTTTCAACCTTACAGTTTACTGCTCCAGAATTCGTCCTCTTCTTGAATTTGCTCCTACTCGTCCTTTCCAGATCCACGTCTTCTCCAAATCCAAAATTCCAGTTCCGTCGTCCTCAGCATCAGATGTCACGGTCGTCCATTTGTAACGTTGTGTGTTGCTAACGCTAGTCAACTACGGTCGCCAGTCTTCTAAATCAGAAAACAAATTCCAATGATTAATATGATCGCAGGTTTGATGCTATAGCTTAAAGAAGCTTGAGGATGAAACCCTAATTATAATTGAAAGGATAGGAATTAGACTTGGAAAAACTCATAAGTTTATTGACTAGAAACTTATAAAATATTAACAAAGTTCTAGACTGAGTTGGACAGAGTAACGATCTTGAAAGCTAAATTACAAGTGATGAGACTATTGTCTCTTAGGCTAAATTACAGCTCGGTTCCTGTCCAACAGAACATCCACAGAGTTTCCCTTCTTCAATTCTCCAGTAGCTTGACACTCCAGCCACTACATTTACATTGCATACAAAATCATCAATTATTTCATCTCTCCTTCGTTCATACAATCATAATTCATATTAGCACAATAATCATGAAATGTAAAATATGAAAAATTGACAATCCGTTATACACTTATGCATCTACAACGTAATCTTCCACACACCAACTCCCACTCTATTATTCTTTCTCTCATACTAACTTCCCCGGCTTTCTCTTACTTTCCCTTGCACCACTACTACGATCCAATAGAGCTAACAACTAGGAGGCAACAGGGTAGGGTTAGTTAGTGTAGGACAGCAGAGGACTACCCCTGCGTATGCAGCTTATGGACCTTGAATCGGGTAACCTTCTAACGCAACACTTACCCAGGTCGGCTCCGCGCTACCCCCATAGCTACCTTACCACTACCCACCCTCTCACACGATTCTCCCCTTCACAAAATTTCCAATTCCAAATGAATTGAACAAGAAACTTTGATGCATCTTGTAAGTGCTTGAGCTTGCACACTAGGAAATTATTATGTGCACCGTCCTCTACAGCTTTCTCCATAGCTTTCCCGGTCGTCCTCTTCTTTCTCCACGGACAGCATACATTCAGGATAGTAACAGTTCCGTAGTAGTGTAGTTTCTAGATGCTCATCTCCACGTCCCCTCCTCCACCTTGTTATCTTTTCCAGTCCTTCCTCCCCATCTTCCCACTCCATGTTACCACACACACCTAAACTGAGGCTCACTCCCTCCGTCCCTTCTTCTTCCATGTCACCCCTCCATTTACTTTCCCAATTTTCGGATTTATCTCTAACCAACTTCCCAAACTGCAATGAATACGCACGCATCATCCCTTTCAAGATATCATCCGCCAGCTCATTCCAAGGTGTTTCTCCATACGCCAGACCAACCTCCCAATTCACTAGGGAACAAACTACGGAAGTCAAATTTTTTTCACTCTCTTCCTCCCTCATATCTAACTCCCCCTGTCTGCTAATATTATTTTCTCTCAAAACGTGGACGTATGACATTTACTTTACTCGGGACTTTGGAGGACAGAACTATGTAGTTTTCCCAGGAACAAACCCCATCGTTAGCAACGAAATTTACTGCTTTGTATAACAGGGTAACAGTATGCAAATTTACATATTTATGTCTTTTCTCGTACAGGAGGAATGGACCACCCCGGTACGGAAGATTAAGATATGCTAATCGTCTGCATTATGGCGCATTTACTCGCCAGCAATATAAACGCGATAAACTTCCAACTTTCTCCATTCACTTTTTCAATGATCAGAAATGCTTTCTCCATGCAGATAACGGTCGTTTCAGCTTACCCGTTGTAAACATAGCTTGTAAAGTTTTCTTTTATAAAATTACGATACTGTACGCAATTTATACGCAAAGAAACCAGGTTCCAATAATTTTAAATTTTTCATCAACGTGTACCACCACTTTCTCCTGCAACCCATCCTAGCTTTTAAATACAACAATCTCTATCTTACTCTGGCATTCAACTTACTCTCAACAATTTAATCACTCCAACTTGTCGTAACAATTTGCGACTTTCCCAAACTTTCTCTCTTCGGCTCTTTCCTCTTCTATCGTCCTCGTGTTAAAGTTCTCACCATTTGCCCGTTGAAAACCATGTTTCTCGGATTAGAAGCTTTCTCCCTCAATGTCTATCACCCTTTCACTCCTCCATTCTCTAGAAAATTAAACTTGAGCGACAAGTGCTTTTGATTCAGCCTTAACGTTCACCAAGTGTTCTCCATTCATCCTCTCTTGTATCTCTCCTCTCACCCCCTTCATTCTACACTTTCTCTTGTCTCTGAAAGTGTTGGAGAAAGCGGCGCGACGTCTTTTCTCTTCTTGTCTCTCTTCTACAACCCTCACAACTCTAAAACTCTCACCCCACACAACACACGACCCTTTAGCCTTACATTGTTCCCGCTAGTTTTCAAACTGCTACACAAACAGAAATAGCGGCATCACTTCAAGAATCTTTGAATGATTCAACACGTTTTATTCAAAAATGTTCCCAGGTAAAAGCCTCTCTAAGTAGTTCCTCTATAAGTTTCTCGTTTCTCTCGGCGGAACAAAGGGGTGACAAGACAAGAAGAGGTAGTGCTGGAAGGGTAGTTGGGGGATTTGTCCTCTATATTTCATATAGAATTTAGTGAGCTTCCTTCTAGGATAAAGTATATAAAATATGATTGATGTCATTCCCAACTACATTTCTCACACGCATCCAATCTTTCCTCCATTCTCAGAACTTGGGGGTGGTTATAACCCCCGAAATAGTATCATCCGCTTTCCCTCCTCCCATCCTTCCACATTCTCTACTGCACAACATCCCCGTTGAATAGAATACAGAAGAGGGTCTCTAAGATCTGACAAGGGTGAATTGTCCATAAGAATAAATCCAAGAGAGCTTAATGTACTTCCCCGGGTTTTCCATTTCCACAGACTTGTTTCCTTCCATGATTCCATGTTCTTCTCTCTGTCTTTCTTCTCCCCGTCCTTGGTCTCCTTCCCCCACACAACTTCTCGTATTCCCTATTACTCACATTGACAGTCTGGAAGCCCATCACATCTTCGCTTTCTCTCACACACAGTTACTTCCCATCTCTTGGTAAACACAAGCACACAACATCTCTTCCCTTCATTCAGTATTTCAGTGTATAATTCCGTAGGAACCAATTCCATCCAGCTTTCCCCCATCTCTCTGCTTTCTCTTTCCCATCATCTTCTTACCCGGATTCTTGTTTTCTTCTTTTTCCCCTCTTTTCTCCTGGCTTTCTTCAATACATTCCTTGCTTTCTCCAGACGTATCCCAAGCTAGGGTTTCACGTGTAGCGAAAACAAAAATTTCTCCCATTCCCCCTTCGTCTTCGCTCCACTAGTTTCTTTCTACACCAGCATCCACGACCAGGGTTTGGATTCAAAACCATCTTTTATTTTCATCCCCTCAAATATTTCCTCCCCCTAGATTCTCTCTTTCGTGCTCTTAGCTTAGCAATATTCTCATTCCTTCCAAATCCGCCTTACCTCTTATAGTTCCGAAAACATTTTTCATTTCTTCCCTCCCATAAAAACTTGTTCAATGAATAGAAATTTAGTCATTTCCCCCATGTCTCATGCCACTTGCACACACTCTCCAAACTTTATCTTCACTCGAGGAATTTTTACCTTTATATCGTATCACAATATCAAAACTTTTTTTCAACTCCAGCTCCTTAAGCACACGACACTCTCAGTCCTATAGCCTTCACCTTCTTCACATTCCCACCACATGCCAAGCCTTCATGTACTACACCTTTCGACGTTAGTACAACCTTAAGCCCCAACAACCTGTCAACCCCCATCCTAAATGACAATCTTCCCGTCATCTCCACGTGCGTCCATTCTTTCCTTCTCGCATATTTTCTCAACCTTGGCTAAGATCACCACCACAATTTCCCTGAGGCACCTTTCCTTCCTCCTTCTTTGCCTGCCCAGCAGATGTTTATAAATTCGAAACGTAAAAAAATACTCTTACGCGTGCATGTAAACCGAAACAAATACACAAAACCGTTCATGCATCAATTTCAGCTTGAACCAAAAATACGAATATTTACCTAGCGTGCTCAGTCAGAAACTTGACAATCTGCATACAATGAATACAAGCAAAGGCAGCCAGGATAAGCGCCGCGTTTCACTGCGTCAACTCTATACTTACGCCTCGGATTAGCTTCGTCTCATTACCATAATTATCCTCTAGGTGTGAGTAAATCATAGGGATGATTCCAGCTATCAAACATGAATGTTCCACACGGAATACCGTATCCATACGCCACAACATATCTTCTCAGCATCGCTTTCCTCTCCTCTCATGATCTTCAATTCTTCATCCCTATACGCATCTCTCATAGAAGATTTCATCCCTCGTGCTTTCGCCGAGAGAAGATTATTCTTGTATCTTCTGCATAAGCAATGTCCCTTGTCATCACCATCCCCTCTTCCATGCCTTCCTTCCTTCACAATGCATGCAAATCTCCATCTGGGTACATTCTATTTCCACAGAATGCTAGACCAGTAACAGTAGCATTTCATTCCAAGAAGAGGCCACGGGATTCGGGAATATACATTGTCACCTCAGACTGACTGAGGCCCTCAATCCCCAACCCCTCCTTAGCCCCATCAACTCTTCGTCCCTCCCGATGAAATATGCAGAATCCCGTAAACTTTTCGCATCATTGCTTTCTCATCCCAGCTAATTGCAGCTAATCATATTGTTCCACATAGAATTTTCTCTTCACTTATCTTCTTCCTCCAAGCCCCTCTACTCCATGATTGCTTGAATAGCTCACAATAGGAAACAGAGAGTAAATTACTCCTTCTTCTTCTCATCCCACAAATACACTAGGCCTTATTTGATTACATTCTTCAAACGGGTAACGAGATGCTACCGTCATCCTCAAGAGCCTCCTCCTCCTCATCATCCTCTTTATATTTTAAACCTCCTCCCTCTACCTCCTTCTTCTCCTACTGTACAGCACACTGTGCATATCACTGTCTCTGTCTCTGACTCTATTCCACTGTCAATGCCACTTCATCCTCCACCCCCCGTGTACCGTTAATACTTTTCGCACAATCAATCTCACAATCAGCAATGCCTCTATTTACAGGCTCTTTGAAAAATAAACACACGAGCCGAGCTTTCAACCTGTCACACTCCTTAATTCAAATGACAGCAATTGACGACTCATACAAAGGATTCAAAATCATTTCTCTCCTCTTAACATGCACTTATCCCACATATAAAACCTTTATCCAACAAGCTCAATCAAACTATCCAAGATGCGAATTTCTATATCACACGTCCTACCTATCTTTCATAGTTTTCAGGCTTGTTGTTGACCAACTATTAACTAGCCAGTGCATGATGAAGCTAGCATAGGATCTTTATTAGTGTAAAAGCTATAACAGTTAAACAGCTATATTAAACCCGCCATGTCCTGAATCTTTTATGCACCCCCGACTTAAAGTTTATGTCGTGACCATTAGGACAAATTTCCTAATAATCTTGTGTGCAAACCTTTCTAAAAGCAATCTTCCTTCATTCACACCATAGAAATTCTTCTTCTATTGTAAACATATTAATTTAGCCGTCCCATAATGTTCATGCTGAAATGCGGATGTGCTAAAAGCAGTAGCGGTCTTTGAAATCATCTTCTTCACTGATTTCAAAATTTTAAATGAATTCGGCCACACCATCAAAAATAGCAACACCAGAAAATCAAAAATCTTTCAAGGATTGATTCATGCCAAAGCTAATTTGTTATTGACAGGCCATTTAGATAATTTCGCATGTCTCTCCGGCCCGTCAGCGGAGTAAAGAGTCGGCAGAAGCTTATTACATTTCTTGGCATCTTATGCTCATCATATTCAGACAACTTATTGCTGTCTTCTTAAAAAATCAGCCCCGCCCTAGCTCAGCCTCAGCCTAGCTCCCTTCCTCGTAATCAAGTATTCGCATCTTGTATCTTTATAACTGTGAACGTGTTGGGCGAATTTGATTACCGTGATTAAAATGATTATTGATCATGTTGAAAATTTTGTTCCGCGTAAAACCTTCCGTCTGTCTTCTTCCCCGTTATCATCCCGTCTTATTGAGAGAGTTGCACTTCAACTCTATAAAATAATAATTTTACATTATATTATCTACCTTTCTGGGACCCCGACAAGCTTTTAAATTTAAAGTTTAATACCTTGTTCCTTCACACCATCACACTCCCACAGGTTTACTCAGTCACAGCCACTACCTTTCGTCATAATGCCTCTACTGTCTCTACTCGTTCACAGATTCCTGAAACCTGCCGTTCTCTGTGTCGTGTCGATTCCCTTAAAATCTCTCAAACTTGGCTTCCTACACCTATGCAGGGGTCCTCCTATTTCACAAGCTTCACCACTGCTTTTTAGCACTCCTCCAACTCAATTCACACCGGTTCTATACAATGATTATTTCAACTAAAACAGCATTGTTATCCATCCATTCCCGCCTCTCCTCCTGTCTCTCCAAATTATTCTCCATCTATTTTGCATTCAGTTCATGAATGTAGCAATTTAGTGTTGAAAATTTCTCACGTTTACAACAGCTCTTTCCTTAAATCCCGGACTTGCTATTTCTTCCATCATCATCACCCGCCCCTCCCTGCCTTCACTGCCTTCCTGCAACAAAACCAAGCAGTATATTCACCGACCCACCCTCTCTAGCTCCTTCCTTCCTTGCACAATCATATCCCATTACCTCGCAATCTAAGCTTAAGAGCTTAAAGAAGGTACACCAAGGTAAAATCTCTTTGGAGGGGAGAAGTAATACATATTAGTAGCTCACATTTTCAGCGACATTATTGCATCACCAACCCCATTTCCTTCTGATATTCTTCAAGCTTTCAAAGCTTCTTATACTCCTCTTCTTAATTCGTATTCCATACCTTCTTCTCAGCCGTCCCAGTGTTATTCTATGCTTTCCGTCGAAGCTCATTGCCTCTTTCCCAGGTTATCACGTTCTAGAAGTGCACCCACCGCCGTTTCCTTCCTTCAAGTCTTCCGGATCTTTTCAAATTAAAAACTTGTTAATGACGAGTAGTAACCAGTGCTGTTTTTAGCCAGAAGAGCAGAAGCATTCGCTGTCTTTACAACCAAAACTACTATTGCTTCCCCCAACTTCCTTGTAGCTTTTCTCTCTCCTTTCTCAATTCTCACTCAGCTTTTCATTCATTCACCTCTTCAATCCAATCCACCCTCACCCTTAATTTCATTCCTCTTATCCTCCTTTACTAATTTCCCTCCACCAACCCTTCATCCCGTCTCTTCAATTTAGCCTTGCCTCCGTCTTACCGTCTTATACTTTTCTGTTATCAATCTATTCCCTGATTTGATTCCACCCTTATTCCTCACCCTTCTCATTAACTTCCACTTCAAAACTTTCAAAGTTTAAATCGCCGCAGACTTAAGTTCCTGAAGTTCAAGCAGTTACGTAGGTAGATGATTCTGATGAACTTGTCGTGATCAATTCAAGCTTTTAAACCCTTTTGCTTCTGCATATACATTTATAAATTCATATTCCATAATAACTTGTTCCTCTATTCATCCCATTCCATATATTCCCCGGCTAAACAATCTTGAACAATCAACGCGTCCCGCCGTCGCATTTCCCCATAAACTCTCAATTACCTCTCACCAACTGCCTTTCATCCACCTATTCAGATATTCCACAAGACATTCCACGCAATAACATCATCAATTTCTCTTCAAACATCTTCCTTCCTCGTAAATCATTTCCTACCCTGTTCGCAACTTCCCTCAACATTCCCCACCTCTTCTCATTGAAGTCAGAAGTCTCTCATAGGTATCTTTATTACTATCCCTGCAAGCTGGACCGTCAACTTAAACCTTCGAACTTCAATTCGCAATGAACATCACCACCATTAACTTCAAACTCTAAACTTCTTTTACAGACAACTTAACCTTTCAAACGCACATTTCCTTCCTTCACCAATTTTACTGTAGTAATCTTATAATTTCCCCTTTACTCACTTCCTCTGACCTTTTCCGTCATTTACTCACGCCTCTAGTTCCTTCTTCTTCTTTCTTGGGGCTGCTACTTATTCCTAGATGAGTGACAGGAGCGGTAGTGTGCATTATTATGTTTGGAAGTATCTGTCTTTTAAAGATGTGTCTCTCAATCCACTTTTTCCTCTCCAAATTTTCTCATAAAACCCGCACCTAATGAATCTACTTTTTCTTGCTGTATTTTTGCTCGCATAAATATCTTTACAACTTTATCATCTCACCGCTTGCTCGCTTTGTGATCAGTAAAGAAGATCCGCACTGTGTATATATGTGTGATGGCAGCAGTGTACTCAGCTATGGCATATAAGGAGCATGAGGCTTTAGCGAAATACCAAGAAAGCTGGAACAAAGACACCGCAGACATACGCAGAAAAAGTATTGCAATTATGGATATAATACTCTCCCCTGCAGAACCCTCTATTCCTCCTCCAAATACTCTAGCATAAGTTCCAAAAATCTAACGATTGTGCACACAAATCCCGGCTTGCACTAAACGTCTTTCTCCAGCCAATCAAGTACATCCCATAAAGATTGCAAAGACACATAATTAAGACACATTTCTTTCGCATCGCTCATTGGACACTAAGCCGCCCGTTTACAGATTACAGGATTTTCTACGAGAAAATTCTTAAAACATGTTTACATTAACGAGTTATTCACTTCCCCTTTTTACACATGTTCTCTCCGTTTCCTTGGACCATGGTAAAAGTTGGCATCGTTCATCTCAATACCACATTGTTCCTTTGGTTCCTTCCTGGTTAGATTGTAGTTAGGAATGGCTCAAGTTCAGCTTTTAAGGTTATTCAGTATTCCGATCATGAATCTCACTCCCGGTTTTTCATCAGTCTCCTGTTACTCTCGAAATTTTTCATCATCTCTCATTCTCTCTTTGTTTTTTATCTTCAGCTTCGTTTTTCTCATTCCTTCATTACTCCGACTTTAATGTCCAAGCATTGGCTTTATAGTTTTAGTAGTAATTATGCAGTTGATAACAGGTGTAATCTACATCCTTCTGGCCTCCACTACTCAAGAGCAACATGATACGTTCTTCACCACCAACCCATGAAATGAGTTCAGTAAATCCAATTTGCCTTCATCCAGTTTTTCCAGCTCCCAGAATTTGCTAATTCTTTTAATTCTTTCTTATTCCTATACACACACATCCAAAGCACAGCAGAGTTATGGCCTATACCTTGCTCTTATTGCTTCGTCATCTTCCATCTTCGATCCTTGTTCTTCATTATTATTGCCTTATCTTTATGATTTACTCGCTCACGGCAAATATTTTTCTCTAGCTTGGAGGGAGCCGAACCCCAGGAAGAGAGTTTGTTAAAAAATCTCTGGCAATTCTCATCTTACCGTTTCTTCACTACCCTACAGTTGCACAAGCCATAACACAAGTTTAATCTTCTTCTTCATAAGCTCCTTGGGAGCATTTCAAGCTTTATATAATCATAGTCCTGGTCCCAAACTTATCCTTTGCCTCTCATCTTTGCAATTATTTCAAGAGTAATGGCCAAATAATTCATTCATTACTCTTTCCTATCTCCAATACCCTCTGCCCTCTATACTTACTTACGCTACATGCAGTTTATTCATGTACCTTCTAAAAGATCTAGATGATAGTTTACCCTTTTCCGCCCAGCAATTCTCAATCCTTCTCCTGCCAACTTTAATTTTCTTCGCGCAGAAAAGAAACATCTGCTTAAACCCGATACAGCTCTTCTTGGTGACTCCGCGGGCTATAGACTATGAAAACGATGGACGACGCTGTTGAATTGTGGGTGTGTGTTCAGGATTTATCAGCAATTTATGTATACTTGTATATTCAGGAATGATCATCACGTTCCGGATTGTATAAACAATAGCTGCGAGATCAAGGTCGAGAAGGATTTATGTACGATACAATTATATTGACTGACTGAACTAATTCCTCGTTTAGCAGATTCAATTGATTGTCCACGTTTGCGAACGGAGAAGTAAATCATCATTCTCTTTCAGCTTACCTTGATATCCAGTTATAAGCTCATCTCTAACGACGGCAAGGCATCTTAAATCTTCTCCGGCTTACTCCTTGCTATAGTCCATCCTCAATCCTCAGTCTTGTTTATTTCTTGGTATGCAATTTCAAAAGAGGCGCAGGTATTCAGAGCATAAAATTTAATTCGCGAAAGATAAATCTTTTCAAGCCCTAAGGAGGTAAGGAAACAATAGGTTTTGCAACCAATCCATGTGATTATCATTCCACTTCGCTTCAATTTTCCTCAGTAAATATAAGAGTTGATTTCATTGGAAGTTGATTAAACAAAACCGGCCGGTGCTAGTTTACTACTTGAAGTATCGCAAAACAGTTAAGTCATTTACGTATAGATGCCATCACGTTTTTCTTTTATGGCTTTAATTTTCTATTTCATGCATTCCCCTCTATGTGGTATTAATTAAAAGACTTTGATTAATTCTCCTACAGTGTACAGTTATTTCATTTATTGGCAGTGTAAGAGTGTGATATTGGCAGCTTGATTGAACACACCTTTGAATTCCTTCAACCCTACTAAAGCTTGTGTCTTTTACTTCTTCTTCTTCTAGGAACCTTAAACTTGTTTACTTTTGTTAACTTTGTTGCAAACTTTACCTTTTTCGTCGCTTCCGTCCTTGCAATCTTTGACACCATCGCATTTCTTTGAAATAGGGATACATTCACTGTTTCTGCATTTAAATTCCGTCTCCGTGCAGCCAGTATTTTCCACTCCTATCTTGGAAGTATCTTGAAAACGAATCTCCAGCACGTTTGTATCTTTCCCTTGGGAATTTTCAGCCGTACACAGATAAGTTCCTTGGTCATTCTCGCTTGCACTTGCAATCTCGTAGGAGACGCCGGAATGATCAGATTTCCTCAATGTGGTTTCTTGCCTGGGGGAAGAAAACAATTTTCATTAAATTTCCCCCAAACCCGCGTTATTGAACGCAAACAATTCAAGTCAAACGATATAACCCAAACATTTAAGCAATCTAAAGCGGCGAAAATGGCAAAATGCATGGACAAGTTGTAAATGGATAAAGTTGTCTTTCTTCTTGCCCAACTAACTTACCCTCCAACACTCCTGGAGAAAGTGACAGCAGGTGTTGGCTTCCCAACTCCATCACAAGTTAACTCAACTTTGTCTCCGGCAGATAGTTTCAAAGGACTTTGGACATTAACAAATGCGGTGGGCTGCTTCGAAGTTGATAAGTTTCCTCCAGAATCCCCGTACATTCTCCAGTGAATAAAGTTTCCTTCTCCGTAGTTGGGGATTGTACAGGATTTTATTCTGACAGCAAGTTTCTTAGTGTGGATTCCGGGAATAATTCCACCGCTCGAAATGCACATGTACGTTCCAGAATCCTCGACTGACGGATTAATAAATCGGAGGTAATTACGGTCGGCTTGGACGGAATACGGTAGGTTGTTGTATCCCTCCCGGACCCAGTAAATCTGAAGGGGAATGAGAAAATCATCAAGTTAAGAGGCTGTGTTGCCCGGAGGGCAATTCCACCCGCACCCGGGTATCTAAATGTGCAGCATTTTGGTTTTCTTATGGTCGGAGTAGAAATAGTGGAGGGTTAATTAGCAAGGAAGCTTGGTGAAGAAGGAGGTGTTGCTAGGAGCGATGAGGAGTAATTTTCTTGAGATTGAGGGAAATAGGGTGTTAATGATGTGAAAAGCGTAGCTTACGGGTGCGTTGGGGTCATAATTGGAATTGCATGTGACGACGGCTGTTTCGTTAGCGAAGATGCATATGAATTCCGTGGAGAGTGCGAGACCGGCGTTGGGTGGCGGTATAGGAGGACCAGGCGGTGAGCAATCTTCTCCAACTGTGGGCAAGTCATTCAGAGTAATTTATGATGAACCACATTCATAGACCTTGCATTTCTTACTATTTCTGCATTTGTCCCTTGCGAAGGAAATACAGGGAACCAAACACCACTCAAGAATTTCTAATAAAGTCTGCGATCATTTTGCTTGCACTTCTAATTTATTGTTTATTAGCAGTAGCTTTTCCTACTTACCAACGATGGACTTGGCCTCAATTAGTACGTCGTTAGCGGCGTTTTTAATGTGGCAAACGACTCTGCTCAAACCTCTCAGGAGTGGAATGGATAGCGTGCTAGTTTTACCCTGTTGAATTCCGCCCAGTATTGCGCTAGGGTCAAACGATGTCAGCACTGACCAATCCGGTATTGTTGAGAACTTGATTTCTAAATTATCCATTGGTCCGGTATAGCTACAAGTGTAGCGGAGATTAGCGTTGTAACAGTCTCGGCATTCCATTGGATCCATCGTCATGCTCAAAGATACTACCCAAAATAAATAATGAGCATTCGAGTATTACAGTAATTTCAATTCTTACATTATCTGGTAACTATAGCAATTAAGCAATGACCTTTCAAGCAACAACTTACCACAACCACGGCAGTCCGGCCCGCTGTATCCGTCCTTACAATGGCATGTGATTTGCCCGTTCTCCAAGGAACAGCCTTTGGAATGAACACCGCAAGGACATCTTCTGCACGTTCCGAAAACTCCGCTCGACAAGTCTGTATAGTCCCTGTAGAAGCCCTGGCTGCAGCTCTGAAACCAACATTTACGTTTTCTTCACGCACCGCTGACTGAGCTCACTTGTAAATATAATTTATGGTTTTGCGGCCAACCAAGTTTTTTCCTAAGAATTATAATTAATCATTTCTTAATTCCGCCAGGGCGTTTCCCACCTCACATGACGCTCCTTGGTAACCCACAGGACAAACACATTGCTCAATCCCGCTTGTCAATTCCATGGGAAGCAGGCCTGGAGCAGCATCCGCAACGGCGCTTGCCATCGAAATACTTCGAATGCTCGATGTCTGCATAACTGCAGGATTGGCAAGTGTTGCTCGGATAAGGATGGCTTCAATGTCAGCTAAAACTAGCATTATGTCACGCCGCGTTGCCACGTGGGAATTTCCATTGTGCAAGCTGAGCCAACCGTTACCTTCTTCAAGTTTGACTGAAAATTCCTGGAAAATATTTGTTCAATTACACTTTTTAAATACTTGCTATATATTTAATGCAATAAAAGTTATAATTATATTTGCGTATTTTCCGTAAAACATAAAAACGTTACGCGTTCAGTGCCAGATGCAAACGCATCAGGTGATGCCCAGTAAATGTAGTGACCGTAAGTTCCTTGAATGATGATATCGTTTCCAGGTACAGACTGACCTCCCACGGTCGTTGAGAACGAACGAACAGCTGATATAGTGCCACCATATGATGACAGCTGCAATATAATGGCAGGTCAACTATCATAATAATTTCCATCCTTACTTTGGGACGGCGACGCTCTCTGCTTGCTGCTATAAACTTACGCGACCACCGATGAAATCAGCTGGCAGAACCCAGTAAAGGTTTTCCCTTCTCGCTGAAGGGTCATTGTATGTGAATTTCACTTGTCCATTATAGTTTAAAATGTTTTGATCAATTTTGGCTCCTCTAAAAGAGCAAAACAGAAGAGTTTTTTCTCCCAGTTATTATAAAACCTGGAATATAACTTGCTCACGCTGATTATCTTAGCATAATAGCGCAATGCTCAACTAACTTACGTATTTAAGTTAACCATAGTTAATCCAGATCCAGTCCCGTAGAGTGTGATGTAAGTTCGTTGAAACACAGCCTCTGAGCATTGATTGGACACACCAGAACAGAAGCAAGCAGAGCAACCATTGGGATTATTTGAACTTAGACCAAAGTAACCGGATTTGCACATGTCGCAATTCCCACCCATAACGTTAATCTACATAAAATTATATGCTCAATCATCTTTTACAATGTCTATACAGCTAAAGCTGTGTCAAAGGTCAAGCTGTTCCATTTACCTTGCAGGTACAATCGAAGCGGCTATAGCTAGTCCCATACGAATATGTTCCTCTAGGGTCACAACAGCTGTCGCAAATGACTGGAGGAGCTACTGTGGTCGTTGGCGGTGGCGGAGGAGGAGGTGGAGTTGTCACCGGCGGTGGACAAACTGTAGGTGGAGGAGGACATCCTACATTTCCACACTGGTTACAGCAGCTTGGACAAGGTGGCGGGCACTGGCAGGTATTACTTTGACCACAAGGCTGTGGTTGTCCCGGACAACCTCCTTGCTGACCACATGGCTGCTGTTGTCCCTGACAACCTCCTTGCTGACCGCCGCAAGTGGGGCAGTTTGCGTTACAAGGGGGACAGTGAGAATGTTGGTGATTACAGGGTGGACATGTTTGATTGACATAGACTGCGGTAGAGTAATGCCATGGATTGAAATTACATGAATCGCATGGACACCCAACGCCTCGACAGTTGCATCCTGGACACAGAGTAGCCGGCATCCGACATTGAGCACCACCGCAAGGAGTTTGAATCGGACAGTTACCACTAGCACATGCAGATTGACCCGGCTGTGGCTGTTGCTGTCCGCACCGGCTCCCTCTGCACGAAGAAACTACCTGGTTAGTAACGGTGGTGAGTTGAGGCACAGTAATAGCGCTGCTCCATCCAGAACACCCGCTTCCAGCACATGTAGTCGTTCCGTTAGGTTTAAAGCAATCATAAGGATAATTGTCTCGTTGAATACATCCCTGTGCGCAATTTTGGCATTTTGAGCCTGCATAATTCGGATTACAGTCACAAACTACTTGACCGTTCGGTTCCTTATGGCATCCGCGGCAGCGTCTGTAAGACCATCAAGCTTGTATATTCGTTTAACCATAATGCACATCCTATCCTCCAGCATTTACAGTACTTACATGCCCATGTAGTCAGTCTCAGGGCAAGGACACTTGAGACAACTAGTGCCCTCTAAGTAGTATCCAGGGGAGCAAGACGAAGCATCGTTAACGCACTCTCCACAGTACGATCCAAAGGAATTCTGCCTACTTTGGCCCGGAGGACATACCTGAAACAGCGTTTGAAAATTATTCAAATTTCAACTTTCTCATTGATTGATAAACATTAATTGTTTTAAACACATACGCCGCAATCTATTATTGATCCCGGAACGCTGCCTCCATGAATTGTAATAGGTTGTACGGGTTGGGGATAGGGTCCTCCATGGATGGTTATCGGTCCTTGAGATCCACCAAGAGTAGTAATCGGACCCTGGGACTGCGGCCTTGGATATCCTGCTTGATAAGGAACAGGCCCGTCTGTAATTACCTGAGGGGCGTTACCGTTGAACTGCCCTTGTGGAAGCTGTACTCCATTTTGCAAATAAATCGGAAACCTTAACCTTGGATCAGGCCATTGATTTTGTCCAAAGGTGGGTAAACCAACCTATAATTACACCATATAATTATTATCTCCTTGCCCCATCAAATTCTAACTATACCATATACCACACCCTCTCTTCTCCAGAGGCACTCAAATATATTTGCTTCACGCTTGAAATCAAAGAACTCGGATAACTTACGCCGATTGCCAAAACCGTAACCGCAACCACAGTTAAAGCCGTCATTTTCAAATCAGATTCGATCTCTGGCAAAACTTTTTAATTTCTGCCAACACCTCCGCCTGCACTTGCTCCCCAGCAATGCTGCAGCTTTTCTCGAGACATAGCCGATAAACTGGATCCAGTTATCATACAATTTATTAGCTGTTTCAGCAACTTCATACATTACCTCTAGAATCTTTGTGCTTAATCACATTTTACAAGTCATTCGAACCTTTGAGATTTAGTTCACACACATGCAAAAACAAAGTCCTCTTTGAATGCTGATCTGATGTGCTAAAAAATCTATTAACATATACATACCAAGTATTGGAAACAGTGTATCTTGAACTACATTCATTCAGCAAGCACTTCATAGGTCAAGACCACTAACCCTAAAACGCAATTAAATCCCTCCGCAACACAGTTTGCAAATTGCAAGCAGGCAATGCCCAGACGAGGCCAATCAGATCAGTCAATGCTGTCCTTTGATTCTCGAAATAATAAATAGTGTGATAACGCTCTGCAATATTCATTTTAAATTAATTCAGCACATGTGCTTCCATTCATTCACGCTGCATGCAATTTGCCGTAGAATCTCCTCAAGTCAGCTCCGTAGAGCCTCCTGAATTTGTTGCCTCGTATTAACTTTTAGGTGCCACTACTGCCACCCTCTATCGCTGCCAGCTTAGCACACTATTATACCCTCTCAGCAACCGATTTCTTGGAAGCTATTTAACTTTGATAAAGCCTCCACCGAGGACGAGGAACGGTCCTGAGCCATACGAGTCTCTGTCTACTGTGGAATTAATTGATGAATTCTATAATTCTCTGAACCAAACATGACTCAAGGGTATTTTACATTCTCATGGAATAAATAAAGTTTGTAACCGGAACCTACGTTCATTTTCCTTCTCTACTCATGAGTTCCAAAGTATTGACGAGCATTAGTTTAATGACATGTTCGTGCTGATGATGACAGGGAGATCGGGGTGTACGTACATCAGGGTATCACGTTTCCTCTGTGACACACGGATAACATTACGGAATCTAAAACAAATGCATCGTAAACCGATTCAAAATTCACTGTGTCTGCTCGCCGACACAGATTCATTCATTCTCCAGCCTTCTAAATTACTTTTAAACCAACCGGTATCATTTCAGTTTAGTTACAGGTATGCAGTAACAGAGTTATAAGGGTCATGCTAGAAGAGTTACGATAACTGAGAGCCGAATGAGTCATAGAGTAAAATTTCGGGGAAAATCTACTGACCATCTGCATGATCTGTAAAAATCCATAAGGAGTTCTATATGACATAATCTGTAACTGGCGGGAAAGACTATTTTATCTGGGTTAAAAAACGCAGCTGTGAAGAAACAATAGGAGAGAGTGTATATAAATCATAGGACACATACAAAAGGATTGGGCTAGCCGTAGCTCTAGGCGAGTAGAAGAAGAGCGAGCACAGTTATAATTAAGTTTTTATTTAGAAAGTGGATTATATAGTTGAAAAGCTATAAAGTTTGCATGATGATTCACCACCAGGAATCATTAGCCAAGCAAACTGCGGAAGTACGGGTAAGGAAAACACTATTAAATTACTATCTCTGACTTTGCGATAATCCTATTGTATATTACTTTACCATTTTTAAACATCCTTCCTTATTAGGAGATAATAAAAGTAGAGCGAAAGTAAGCGCAAGTGACAACAGAGAATTCAGAGTAAGGGATAATTGACGTCATTCTTTGAGAGCACCGATACCGCATCATTTCACATTGTTTGCTATTGCAAACGCAAGGGTTTAACTTGACTCCATTTGGCTCTGTTCCAATTAATCGCGTGTGAGATGTTAGACACATTAGTGACGCCTGGAGTGTCCCGTTTTACTGTCAACCATGCTTTAAAAGTGGTTTAGTACTAGACAAGTTGAGACAAGCAAAGCAGGTTGGCATCCGAAGTAGATATCGGAACAAAACTTAAGTCATCGAAACCTTATTGTCATAATCACATCATACACTGGACAGCAACGTCATTTAAATCCTTTGCAGAGAGCCGCTAATTTAGAGGGGGCACATTCTTTAGGGCGTTTGATAATCGCAATTTTATCTCTATTGTATAGGACTGAGGCGGTTCAAGCAAGTTAGTTTGAAGATTGGACTTTCCTGTTTGGCGGTATGGCTGTGGTCAGTGAATTTTCCGGTGAGTGCATATTTATTTTCGTAATATGTTACATTTTTTATCAGACCCTAAATGGGATTTCATTTGCGTAGTACAAATATTTTGTATCCTGGTGAATTAGTGAAAAATCTAATTTTTATTGTTTGTATCCTTAGGATCCCGGAGAGAATCAAGAGAGTCTTCGCCAGCCATGGCCAAGAGCTCGAAAAGTTTTCTACGGCTGGATGAAGAGATTTCCCTTAGGAGATTGTGTACCACACGAAGCGGAGTATCATGCAGTCACATGGGTTCCTTGAAGGATTCTACTGCAGCCATACTTGACAAACTAAGAAACCCGTCGGAACCTTTTGCAATTTCTAAAAATGTTAGTCCTCATCCGTTGCTTGTTTCATTGTTAAAGTCGATTCCAGGATCTGATGGACCGAATTTGAATGTAAGTTGTGTAAAATCATGCATAAGATTTAATGGAACTGTAATCGCTTTGTTATCATTGAATGAATTCCTAATTTTCTGATTTTTTCAGTGTATGATTAACTGGGACCGGAGTAGTGTTAAACCTGAAAGGATCATCCTTCTACCAAAGTGCTGGCACTATAGGGGTGAAGGCAATGCGAATCTCGTCGTCGCGTTGGATAATGTAAGTACTAGTGCTACTTAATATTTGGTATTACGGTTAGTTTATACTATGACGAGTGAATCATTTCAGCCCAAATTAAGCGTCCTATTGTTCTTTCTTTTTATTTCAGGAAGCGACAATTGTTCGATTCTCTAAAAATTTTAACGGTTCTAAATGGAGTGACGATCAAAAGAAAAAGATTGAAAGGCAAGTTGTTTACGCAAGGAATATTTTTTCTCCCCTTTTGGGTACGGCACTAGTCGCCAATGTGCGAATCGTGTACATCAGCCCCGACCAAATCGCACAATTGAATAAGTCGTTGGAGATTATTCGGCCTGGTAAGTCAAATGGCAACCGTAGTTTACACCCTTAAATAAGGTCAATACGTTCTGTAATACGGATCTAATAAATAAAACCTTTTATATTTGTTTCCAGGTGATAGGTTGCATAAGGAAATTGTGATGCCTTACGCTACCGCTCATAGCGATTTTGCTCGGATCTCGAGTTTTCTGTCCACTTTTATGGAGTACTGTATTGAAATTAAACCAAAAAAAGGATGGTGGCATGTAAACGCTGTCAAGACTAATGGGAGGCCAAATCTATGCACATACTGCTTGAATCAGTTTCTTAAGGTAAATACACAGTATTAATCATCAATTACGCCGAAAAAGCTTTATTGAATTACTAACTAAAATTACATGGAATTTTTACTCATTTTGCAGATGAAAAAGTCGAAGATAGCATCGAGATCCACGTATTGCCCTCTGGACTTGTTTTCTGGGTACGTATTCCATGATTCCATATTCTTTTTATGCTCTAATTGCAGCAAAAGAACTTTTAGCTGATTGAGATTGTTTTTATAGGCAAGGTGCTAGAATGGTAAAAGCTGTGACAGCTCTCTTAATGAATCCCCAGAATAACATGAGGATTTTTAAGGTACCAACGAAAAACTTTGTAATAGAATTGCAAATCTTATAATTCAATATTAGCACCACTGAACATATAAATATCATTGAGGGTTTATTGCTATCTTACAGAGTGGGTCATTGGCGTTTAGTGACGGCAATCTCAGCGATTTCTCGGAAACTTTATTCGGGCTTTTGGAGGAGTGGATATCGCTTAGTGGCTTCCAATCCCAAGGGAGGAACAAAATAGGGTAATTTTTATCTTATTTTAACATCATTGTATCCGTGAATATGATGATGGGTATGCTCACGCTCGTAATATTTCATTTACATCCCCAGGTTGTTCACCAACATAGTGTATTTAATCTGCATGGCGCTAATCACACCTCAAACGGACACATCGCCCGTGAATCTCCAAAGATACTTTCAACTCAAATCTGAATTAGAGAAAGTTCTTCAGGATCAGAAATCTCATAAACTGAATAACGGTGCTGCAAAGTTGAAGGAAGAAATGGATAATCAACTCTGCTACAAAGAATCATGTTCTGCTGAATCATCAGATCTACCAAACGGATGCATACTTTCACTCATTCTACAGGCTCAAAAATTGGAAGATTCAAACGACGAGCAAATCAAGAAAGTCTTTCAAAAGCTTTGTCCTCAGCATAAAAGATTCAAAAGTTCATTGAATTCCAGCAATTGTCCAGACATTCAATGTACTAGCGGAGAGATCTGGCTAGATGAAATCCCAGTGAAAGAATTATCTTCCGAGGAGCTTGCTTGCATTCAACGTCATTTGCTCGCAGCTACGATGAAAGATTGTTCAATCATGTTAACATTTTGCCCTTTACCTGCTGATAAGCAGAGTTGGCCCGTGGACCTGTTTCCTGGCCGTGTAATACATGACCTTTATGACGGTCATCATTGTTATAAAGTAGGAATCGTGGATTTAGATCCAAAGCCACTTGGCTCCGTTGTGAAACACAATCTCCGCGACGCAGAGATGGTACGAGCTTATCAAGAGCGCAAATGAATCTCTTTCAATTCAATTAATCAAAAGTCAATAAACAGTCTTCATCCTGTTGGAATCCATTTTAACTCAGATTCTTGTTCCGAGGTGAATCCTTTTTACGCATATGAAAAACCAAATGTGAAAGTATCCTCGCCAAATTCTAACGTGAAACCAAATCAAATGTAACCATCTTCTCAACTAGAAATCGGTACGTAGAACCATCTTAATGTGCAAACACAAACTTATTTTGTAGGGTAGGAACGCAAATCGTCACGCCGTAACATGAAACTTGTTAAGGCTTTGTTTTCGCACACGCCATTCTTCTCCCTCCCCATTCCTACAGACTAGTTTACGACAACTTACTTAGTTTTTGCCTTTCTGCCCCAAAGGTTTTTGCAGTTTAAGAAGGCTGATTTTCAAAGAGTAAACTGCGTACAGACAGTCAGCCAGCGTCTCGTCGCTCTTTTTCCCCACGAGTCATAAAGAAATCCCTTCAAGAAGCTCTCAGCGTCTCAGCCTGCTCTCAAGCTATAAAAACTCCCAGCTTGGACGCTACTTGAAACGCTTACCAATCTAACTTACTGTGGCATTTCTAAGTCTCAAATTTTTCAGCGTTTTTACTCAGCTCGCCACAGAAATTATCTCAGTACCAGTCCCGTTTGTTCTGTCCACCCTTCCGGTCATCTTGACTCAATCCGAATATTTCAGTATAGTAACTACGCTTCTTTTTAAAAACCCCAATCAATCATTTATCCGTGTTCAACGTTCACAAATGTGGTGTCTGCTCCGTAGACTACATCCCACAGCTATATATTCTCATTCCTACGCTTAGCTTTGCTATTTCAGCTTCGTACTTAAATTTTGTTGGACTTCACAGGACCTGAAATACTGTTACAGCTTTTCCTTTGTACATGCATTCGGTCAAGCTTATTAAATTCTCTCATCTCTCGACCTCTTCAACATTAACCATTTCTTGTCCTGCATACCTTATAACGCTTCAGCAAGGACAGATGAAACACACAATGCCTACATGCACTTACTTATAGCCTCAGCAATCAGCAATCATTGGCCCTGAAGGCTCAGCAAGGTAAAACATTATTTCAGTTTCAGTGTGCTGTATCCATTTGTTTCATCGCATACATAGCAAAAGCCTTTGAAGCAAAAATCATCACAGCAAAGCAACCGCTTACATCTACACTTTGTTAACTAATGGTTACCATGTTGAAGCATACTTCACGTTAGCAATAACCGTTCCTCTTTGCGCTTTTACAACCAGCCAGCTTAGCTTCTCAACGCCTGGCGCTTGCTGCAGCTCTGCGTTATATGCTACTCTTCTAATTATGAGCGCAGCGTCTTTAACCCATTTCCCCTTGCGACTTAAGTGAATCCACCAAGTCAATCAGCTATAATAAGAGAAAGTAAAGTGTCATTTTGGTTTGGTTCTTTTATAAAAATTATATGAGTTTCTATCCTATATATGCAGTAAATAAGAGGCTGGTGGCGACGATTGTATCGAGGTCTTTGATTCCTCGTTCCAATGTTGTGGAGCCCATGTTTAGGTATCAGCTGTCCATAAGCGTAAGAGTCACGGCACGGATCGTCATCGTATAGCATTACTTTTGCTGCACTTTTTACATTGCCAGCACACAAGGGATTTTCTTTGGTATCCTCAAACACAAGGAGAAGAGGAGCAACACCAGCCTTCAGCATAGGATACACACAAACTCATCAGTTTTATGGAAGCCACCTCAAGCGTAAGCATATAGTCGTGCTGCTTAGTAATACTCCTACGTACTTCCCATCTTTCAGTTAGTATTAATTAATAATTAAAACAAATAAAGAGAGGAGTTAAGCTTATTTAATCCTGGAATATTTTAAACATTGTGCTGTAGTGCAATTTGGTGGATAATTTTAGAATTTAACGCAACACTTCTGACTCGAAATTGGTACAAGGAAGACAAGGGAAAATTGAAGTGAAAAAAAAGTTATTGGATGTTTTTAAAGCGGTTTAATTAGCCTTAATTACTGTTATATTAGTGGGTTCAAGAGTCTTGATAACTTATATGTGTACGTGGGTGGGTGTGTGCGAGAATTATTTATTTTTAAATAACTAGATTTTACTTAGCAACGGTAACTTGCTTCAACTCAGTGCAAAAATCGACGTAGCTCCAAACAATCGTCATCACCAAATCACCAGGTAAGTTTAATTCAAAATTTTCATTTATTTCTTCTTGGTTACCCCCCATGTTTCGATCAATACTAGAGATAATCTTCCAGGTAGTGGTTATTTTGAAATTTACCAAGTTCCATATGATTATGCTTAAAAATATTTGAGGAAATTCTCTAGTACGTGCCCTTCTTTGTATCGTATAAATTTCGATTCAGGGTGGAGTGTATCCGTTGATTCAAGTTGGCTGAGTACAGCCAACAGTTTAAATAGGTTCACCAACGAGTTTGTCGAATTTCAAAATTTCGGATAATTTAAATTATCCAGCCTTACCTTATTATGACATTAACTAAATACTGTTTAGTGTGCTGTGAGGTTAAAACAATGAATTTTTCTCGAGGTGTCTTTGAACGATCCTGATGAAGTAAGTTGAGAGGTCAATTCAGTCATTCCGTTCTATCAAATCTTTTGCAGCAACGAGCTTCTACTGCCTTTTTGTCATGATTGCATGGAAAACTGAATATTTATTAATATTCTTGGCATTTTGTATTTATTCTAATTCCAGGGTTTCATGCACCGCGAACATTACAGACTTGGTCAGACAGGGAAGTAAGTTTTGATCATGACATGTCCCGTTTTATCATTAGAACTTTATCAATAGGAATTGCTTATGAGGTCCTACCCCTACCACGAAATAACTCTCAAGCTTATCTACAATATTCAGAAATCAATCAGTTCCTGTCACCAATTCCGTGAGATTCAACGCACTCACTGCTCTTTTACTGATCATAAATGTAAAATTGAAAATAGGCGTAATATATATGTTTCGACATTTCTTAGCTTATATAATCAAGTTTCTTGACGAGACAATATTACAGTCCAGATAAAAGCTACAAATCTCCACCGGATTAGTTTCGGGATTGAAGCATGTTTGATGTATCAGTTAAGTTACGAGGAAACCATCGTTCAGTAATTCAAAAGGCTTTCATTAGTTTCAGACTCTGATTAGGTGTACGGAAGCAATTCTTTCCGAGTTGTGGCATCGTATCATGCTTTGTTGCATCTTCATGCACGGAGCAGTTATGAGGAAAATCACATGAATATTTTAACCGTGGTTAAACAACAACTTATGCGCAAGAGTCTTGTATCGTGTATGAGCGTTTCTGAATGTACATAATTAATACATGTCAAGAGAATATGTGTAGTCTTTGTGGGGCCAGCAGGATTGCGCAATCCAAACAGCTGCTTTGTTCTTGCTGTTTTACGACATCCTCCTAGGAGAAACAGGGTATAGCTTCTCGGCATTTTTAATTTGAGTTACAAGCACAAGTTTCATTTTGGTACGTAAATGTCCTTCAGGAGCTGGCGGTGTTCCTGCAGCCTCAAAGTCAATGTCGAGGCCATCTTCATTTTGATTTTTAAGTGACCTCATCGTTCAAGACTTATTCAGGAACAATGGGTTATGATGCTATGACTTAAGGCCTCGAGAATTGATTACAATCCTTAAAGATATGTATGTATCTTAGCCCTAATTCTTCGCAGCGTAGCTTATTGTTGCGTTAAGCCTGAGTTATTGTCACCGTAGGTCAAGTAGTCATAATAGATAACCAGGAGTGTGTGTTTATATTTCTTCTGAATGTGGTCGTCCGTGAGAGTAATGACAACATCTCCAGAGCATTACCCTCTAACTGACTGTGAGAGTCAAGAGTTTTCTGCGTTGTTTCAGTAAAGAGTACAGTTGTAATATGTAGAGAGTTTACAAGATTTAAGCATCGCGACTTTAAGCCGCTGTCTTCTTGCTAGGAAGAACGTGCGAGTTAAAAAAACTATTGACAGATACTTATAACGATAAGGAAATGAGGTCTCAGCGCTTCTACTTCCTTAGAATATTGGAGGAGAGGTTTATTTCTATCTCTTAGTTTAGTTTGTACTGGTTTCACCATCATACAGTTTGTTTTAAGATTGTAGATGTGGACATCTTTTTGCTTACACATCAATTGTCTATGGACTACATAAGGGTAGGTCAAGCGATTATTAGTGGGTTAAGACATGGGTCCTTCCTTGATTGAGTTGAGCAATCCGCTAGATACAAACTTCTAATCTAGTCTAGATTTCATCAAGGGAACATCCCATTTATAATGTTGGGATGTATTATTTATTTCTACAGTCTAGTTGAACTACCTCGCGGTTCCCGGAAATAGTTCTTTAGAAACCACAGACACACCGGTAGGGTTGTATTTAACTGCTCCTAGACTGGTGTGCTCATCTTGGCGAAATTCGGTAGTTCTTGGGCTTGAGCCAGTTTTTAGAAGGTGATAGTTCTTGTGCCAAAACTTTCAAGTTCATTGTTTTACCGTGATATATAAGTGCTTCGTGGTCCAGTCTTGAGGTTTAAAACAGAATGTAAACGAGTTTAAACGGTTCATCAAAATTGTTCAAATAATTTTAAATAGGCAGTAACCTATTTAATTTTTTTCTTCATAGGATCAAAATGAGTGCTGGAGGTGGACATTCTTCCGTAGCCTCAAGTGCAGTTCGAGCACTTTCGTTAGAGCTAAAAGGCATCCAAGAAGAGCCATTAGAAGGTTTCCGGGTTCACCTGCTTAATGATGATAATCTTTTTGATTGGGAAGTAGCTATATTCGGTCCTCCCGATACTTTATACCAAGGAGGATACTTCAAGGTAAGTTTGTGCGCCCGATTTGAAAGCTAGTATATAACTTAATCATGATCCTTCAAAATTATTCATCATCATGCATTTATTCCAGGCTCACATGCGTTTTCCTCAAGACTATCCGTATTCACCTCCGACCCTTCGCTTCCAGACGAAAGTATGGCATCCTAACGTGTATGAAGTGAGTAATTTCGGCTAAAATCAGCTGTTGTGTACAATTCTACGATGCGCGATGTTTGTATCTGGTGAACAAAATAATTACCATGTTCTTTTGTTTCAAAGAATGGGGATCTATGCATTTCGATACTGCATCCTCCAGTAGATGATCCTCAGAGCGGAGAGTTGCCGTGTGAACGCTGGAATCCTACACAGAATGTTAGAACAATTTTATTATCCGTAGTATCACTTTTAAACGAGCCTAATACATCCAGTCCAGCCAATGTTGATGCATCCGTCATGTACCGAAGATGGAAAGAGTCTAAAGGGAAGGATAAAGAGTACGAAAATATAATTAGGTAAGAAGGGTTTCCTCCTCGTTTCCTGCTAAAACTAAGTTAATGAGGATCCTGAAGATTTCGTGTTTAACTTAAACCAACTCCTTTTCACCTTATAAATGCAGAAAACAAGTAGATTTATCCAAGCAAGAAGCAGAGCGCGATGGTATCGTCGTCCCACTCACACTAGAGGAGTATGTGGTAAAAGCCAAAACTCCAGAGAATAATCTGGAGCTTACTGATTACTACGACGACGATTACGACTTAGACGATAATGATGATGATGGAGAAGATGAAGATACACCTAACGAGCATTACGACGATGATTCTGGAAATGGTGATGAATCCTAACCCCGCCTCCATTAACCTTCTCTGTCTCCTCGTCTATTCTCCGCTAAAAGTTTTATCTTAAGGACTAACTTAACCATACTACTCTCGTTCCTGCCTCCTCAACGGCAGACAATCCTTGCTGTAGTCAAAAGCGTCGTTACTAAAATCTCTATCACATTTGCTGCATGTGCAACGTAATTGAAAAGCAGTCTAAAGGGAAATTCAGCCGTGGCAGTGAACAACTATATCTTCCTAGTATGCCCGGATGTAGGCATATTAATAATCGCATTTTATATCTCAAGCCTTAATGGGATCTCCAGTCTATGTGGTCTACTCACCTTCACCGAATTTCCTCTTCTGTTACTTGGTTTTCACCTACCCTAATTACACTGGCAACCATCATTATCTTTCTGATTAGCAGAGTCTTGCGCACTTTATCACAAGTTTTCTTCCTTGTAGTACGCCAAGTATTTCATCCTGTTCTGTTAAATGATTACTATCCAGTCCTAGTATGATCTAATCTGTTTTACTTTACGTGTGCATTCAGATCCGAGTAAACATTCTCTTCGCGTAACCGCCCAATAGAAGACTAGGAATTCTTCTTTTGTTTCGACGTAGGATATTTATTTCCAACTCAGTTTGGTTACGATTCAGTTTTTACCTTCGATTCTCCAGGAGCAGATGTTGAACCCTGAACTACAATCACCAACTAACAAATCTACAAGCATTAAAAGTGTGTTATAGTCTTACCTAATTATTTTGCTACTAGCTTTATATAAATGTAAAAGCAAGCAATCCCAACTGCATGTGTCACTCAATTCAATCTTAGCATGATACACGAATTCATGCTTGAAGATAGCACACATGTTTGCTATACAAGGTACTTATCTGTGGAAATTCTTAGATCATCGACAGTTACTTCCAGTTATATATATCGTGCTAAATACTAAGGTGATAAAGGTAGCTCTTTTCAGCATTAGTCGGGATCAGTTAATGGAAAGGGAAAAAAATCGGGCAATCTGGGGATGCTATGTAATAGCATATAATGAATCGTTTTGAGCACATGTAAGAACATTAAATTAGTACGCTAGTATTCCGATTTTAATACATGTACCATATTGCGCTACCCGCAACACGAGTTACTAAGCTGTATGGAAATATTTGTATGTTGATTCCAACAATCTACAGAAAATTTGATTTCGTGTAAAACGACTTTCAAGTGTTTCATTTCATTTGTTTGGAAATTATAAACTATGTTATAGTTTTCGAATTATTCCAGGAATTCGCAAAAAAAAAACGTTTCCAAGGACCTACATTAAGTGTTGCATCCGTGATGACCCTTCTATTTGCTATGCCCTAATATAATTTGCCTGTTTATATCATCAGTATCCACTTAGGGCTTTCTAGATTATTTAAAAAGTGCGTATATATGCTTTTCAGAATACCTTTACTTATTCCTTCATAATCAAAATCCTTGTACTATTTAAGACACAGTATTTGATTTTATTGCAATTGCAAGGTTTTAGATCTATAAGAGGTATGTTCTTTATCCACAGAGAATTACTTCAAATTTAAGTTAATTGTATGTATCTCATACTTAAATAAGTTGTCCCCGTCTCACCTTGCTCGTGATTATTTGTAAGCAATGCTTTATTTTAAATGCACGCGCAGTGATCTTGAATCCCGGGCAATGTTGCACCTACGGGAAAGTGTAATTAAACCACTCTTAGTTTACATTGAACTAATAATATAGTGTTCAATATTTTCTGATCATCAGAAGTGGAAATAGTGTATTTATGGTGGTGTCGCACTTAGATTTCCTAGGATAGCCTAAGCTGAAGATGAAACGTAGAAAACTTTAACAAACTTAATTGCTTTTACGTATAAATTATATCATGTAAGGAATACTAGTTTTAAAGTTATTTGTATCGGTTGTGAATTGAACCTATTCTGTCGTAGTTTGCTATACTAAAAACGAAAAAGGTATAAATCACAGCAAACGTAGACATTTTGTATACATCGATCGAAATGTAGCATATTATCAACAAACGGCTTTAGAAGTCAATAAATTATATCTTTGTACAACAAGAAGTCCATCTTTATTGAATTAGTGGCGCTACATTTCGAATATTCTTTTTCGGTAATTATATGAGCGTTTTGAACGCTTGTTCCACTCCATGTAAATGCAGCCCACTTTCAGCATTAGCGTTTTATTAGCTACCACCTGGATCTTACTGGTCCTAGAACGGACTTCGGCCAACCCTGTGGATTCGGAGTAAACACAATTTTGTAAATGTGAAATTGGCAGAATTTCATGCAATTAAGTATCTACACAATTGTCTTTTACAGGTTACAGCCACCAGATCCCCAGAAAGTCCCGAAGAGTCATTTTTTAGAGTCCAAATTAGCAAAAACAAGATTGAGTCCACATTTAGAACACATCCGTGCCAAACGAGATCGGGTAACCTATAAATTCTACAGAAAACTAATGTGTGATAGATTTGTTTACATAATTTTGCTTTTTCCTGTAGGAAGAAACGGCAAAAGATCTTCAGATTGCGGAAGCGGATACAGCGGCAGCAGCCATAGAAGCCGAACACGCTAAAGACGACGCGATTAAAGCATTAGCGCAAAATGTACATCTGGAGAAAACGTTATCAGCAGAAACAGCCGCCGCCAGTGGGAACAGCCCAGGACCAAGAGTGCAGCAAGAAAATACTTCGGACAACGAAGCCGTTACCACTTCAACCGATGAAGATTACTACGAAGATGAAGATGAAGCCCAAGAGACAATTGTGGAAGACAGCGGGGGAAATATCACTGCTACTTTCATAACAGTTGACGAAGATCGTGAAAAGGTTACAGAGTCGGAAACATCCAAGACGCCCATTGCGATCTCAAGCCCTGCGCCCCCTACATCAAGACCCGCATCAGAAGCCGGAACCTGTAAAGGTTTGGTTGACTTGACTACAATGACGGATGATTTCCGGAAACGGCTCCAGCTTTTACTCGACGAGGAACAACAAGCTATCGACCGTCTAAATAATCTTCACAACTCAATGCAAAATACTGCTGAGAGATTGAAAAAGGTTGCACGTGGACCGAAAACTTACGGTAATTTGAAAACGATTTTGCTAAACAATCTTAAATTGAAGAAGAAATCCGAATATTTAACTAAATTTGTTTCGTGGTTGATATTTGATATTCAGGAACATCTAACGCAGAGCCATCCAAAGCATGCGTTTACATATCTGAACCATCATCATTAACAAATTCGCAGGCTCCGGAGTTTCAAACAGAACCAAAACCTAGCATATCTGAAACTGGGGATACTCAAGGAAAGCTCCACATTTACACCTCTCAAGGAATATTTCCAAAAAAGAATTCCGCAGAGGTTCTACCGCCAGTTTATTCACAAAATGGTCAACAGCAGCAGCAGTATTTGCGAATAATGCAAGGGCATTTGACTTCTGATACGAATGCAAGACATGATCAAACAGTGCCAAACGGACCAGATTCAGCGTCACATTATGTTAAACGGGAGGAAACCTCGTCCACGGATTTACCGCAAGCAGGCTCAGGCTCAGATCACACGGATGTGGACCTAGAAAATGTCTATTGGATAAAACCAAACGAGTTTGGAGGTTCTGTACCTGAAAACAGCAGTTCTCCGCAGGCGCTGGACGGAGTGATGAAGATGCTACGATCCCAAGGAAAAGACATTTTAATAATTCCAATCAGTTCAAAGTTCGATAACGTCAAAGACGTAGCATTTAGTTTCTTGGATGCTGTAAAAGCGCGCAAGGATGTTCGCAAAGTGCAAAAGAAGTTGAAAATGAAAATCCGTCGAATCAGGTAACCTTTACCTACCGTTCCGTTGGCTGCACCCTAATGATGTCTACAACTGCTAATACAAACTACAAGCTTCGTCGCTAGTTGTCAAGCCTAACTGCAAGAGCGAATTTAAGGACAGCATACAGGAGACTTCCGTTTTACACCATGTGGCCACTTTATAATCAATCATTTAGGATCATCGATAATGTGTCACAGACATAGTAATAATGACTGTTTTAAACTCCTACGAATAGTGTAATCCATACGATATAAGATATTTGTAACAATGCACAAAAAACGTATTCAAAGATTTCAGAGAACATTATTATGATAATTTGAACAATTCTTGAATCACTTACATTATAGTTATTAGGTTACCGTAATAATCCTTCTGTATATAGTAGTAGCAATGAAAACAGTAACATAACAGCGAAGAGTATCCACTTTTAGTCAACCCTAAATGCACCACAATTTTCACTCTAAGTACCATCAGGATTCCGTCTTAACTATTTAAGAACTTCACCCACCCACTTCTCTCAATTTTTACCACGTATACTTCGGAAACAGCCAGTAGTGAACCTCGAAAGGCATACCCGAACAAGTCCGATAATTCAATTATCATTTTAAACTCCATCTATTTTCCATTTACAATATACGTATTAAAACAACCATGACCTACGCATCCACTAACTTGCACTCGTTATTACCAAAGAAGCATTCACAGCGTTGTAAACTTATAAATGTACGTATATCATCACTACCGAATCTTTTTCAACTTTACACTTGTATGGTACTACATACAGTGGTATCTTTAACACTCATCAATAATTGTCCGTCATTATCCTGGAGTTTAACAATTATGTCCCTGTGACTATTTCATATCAACGTTCCAACTATTTTGGCTGAAGCTTGACGCACCAGCTTTTATAAAACCATTTAAAACTCTATTTTCCTTCCAGCCCTATACTTTTGTCACTCTTTTGTAAATTTCGCCCTGAAGTGAATCGCTCCGCTGCGTTTGAGACTAATAACATTTCCTTACTATGATTACGCATCTCTTAATATAATTCTACCCATTTCATATCAACTGTAGTCTTAAAACATGCTCAAAATATAAAAATTTAATATAAAATTTCTAAAAGACTGATCTTCTGTCTTTCACTAACGTTACTTCGGCAGGCTTTGCGTGCCTTCGGCTACCTCATCTTCCAGCCCTTAAAAACACATTTTCCAAAGAAACAATCAACATTCCTGCATAAAAAATCCCGTGGACCTACCTTCTTCCCCCCCAGTGGAGTGATTTGCATATCAGTTACAGTAACTTAAACTTTAGAGCTAATAATGCCTTTAAGTTAACAATAATTCCCAATAAAATCCCCAATTTACAAAAGGAACTTAAAATTTAAACTAGGACAATCGAATCCTGATGATTCATAATTTGTGAGCAAGCTTCGTATATTCATAGCGCTAACATAAATAAATACGTAAATCAACTTAAACTCGAGAAAGACCAAACAATTATTCCTGTAGCACCCCGGCATCTTGCTCCTCTCTAGCCGAAATTAAGATACAATGATACATTAAACAATTTCTAAAGTCCAGAGCTAATTTATGAGAACGGCTGCTTATATACGTGAGTAGACTTATTACCCTACTATTTTGTTTCTATGGTGTAGGACTAAAATAAGATGCAGTTGCTAATCCTTTTTGTTACTCACAGAGTTTGTTTTCGTTTAAATACTTTATACATTCAAATATCATATATTTCGCTACAGCTTGAATCTAATTATCGGCTAGCCGCTGATTTCTACGTAACAATATTGATTATGCCTAATCTCGGAATCTAGACAAAGAACCGTTTCAATTATCACACTATTTGCGTGCGTCAATTCATTTTCTGTCTTTAAAAAGAAATTACATCCAAATCAATATTTTAAAATGCACATGTGCAAGCAAACCACTGTCTGAGGTCACTTCTCCAAAGAAATGTTAACTGTCTTAAACTAAAGTATTCCTCTGAGGACGCCTTTCATGGTTTTCAAGCTTGAGACCTGCTGTGACTACTGAGTGTGTTAATTGCTACGTCCTTCTTCAGAAAGTTGTCTGACTCGCGTTCATTTTCAAGTTAACAGCATTATTTCGGAAAAAGTGGGGGTTACCATTTTTGTGACCGTATCTAAGTATTGCTGAGTTTACCAACAGCCTCTACGAGTCAACCCGACAATCCGAAACACGTTTAAAACAAAACTGATGCAATTATTTGGCATTTTATAATCTGATGGTCGGTTGCATAGTATTCTAACCCAAAATTTTCGCATCATTGTGGCCTACATTTAAACCAATCTAGCCAGTAAACCTGCTAACTGTAGCGCTTGATAATTATAACCAGCCAGTATCAACGTAAGAAGACCAAGAGAGCGCCAAACCCCGTATCAAAGATACAATTAACAGTAGGACATATAAGTACACTGAGCACGCCGCAATAAATTAAACTCACTCGTGCTAGCCAGCTTACTAACTGGAAAAGATTGAGAAAAGCTTTTGTGCAAATAAGAAAGATCAACGGCAGCCCTATCCATTTAACAGAGTACAAAAATAACTTCCTTGAGTAACATTATATAGAGACACAGCTTATAATCCCTTAACATTGTGTTCTCTTTTCCATCAGCCCGAGTTGCAGTAGTTCTACATTCTTCAATCATGCAGTAATTATTAGTAGCTATCTTGTATAGGTTCTAAATTTCGTGTTTCAGTAATCCTTCTACCGTAGATTCTTCTTGTAGCGGATATTAAGAGTTGAAATAGTCGGCCAACTCTCTTTCGCAGTCCAGACGGTCTAACCGGAAAGCATCTTCTGCATTTGGCTCTGATGTAATAATGAGGTTAGGATTCCTAAGCATTTCCAAACCGTCCGAGTCGATACCATCTCGCATGGCATTAATGTCTGCTTCCTCCAGGAATTCTTGGACAGCATCCACGAACCGTCCCGATTCGCAAAAATCTGAAGCAAGAAATTCTACATTAACTCGTTATTGACCCATCTTACAAGCAACTTGAATACAATGTACAGAGAGCGTGTTTACCGGAGAACACGATTTCGGGTATACTTCCGGGAGTTTGAGGAGTAGGCGGTTGGGGGAGTTGGGGAGACTGCTGCTGGTTCCCAGGGATATTAGTGCTACTCGCTGACGGCGAATAATAATAATCTTGTACACCACTCTGCAAAGTGAAACATTACATAACATCCAAACCTAGTTGCCACTCCGCACCAAAATCATCATATTTTTGCAAAATCACAAGCAAAATTTGATACAACTTCACATAAATGATCAAGAATGTGTACTGATTTCATACTGTTCTCGTGACACAAAAAATATCACGCAGGTAAAGGACTGTGGTAAGATTTTAGGCATTCAACAATAACAACTAAAATACATTTCTCATACATGCATGTCGGATAAAATGATACCGCTCGATAAAGGGACACATTCAAAAAAGAAACTTCAAATCATCATTTGCTTGCGATAGTATACCAACATAGGCATTAAATAAATTTCAAATAAAAAAAATCAATATTAACCTGCCAAGTTCCATTGCTCCCAGAGCGATCATTCTACAGTACCAAAATTGACCAAAAAATCACAACACGGAGGTCAAAGTATCGTACAACGATCATGTAAACATGCAAAAGAGCAGAAACATAATTTAGATACTGTTCATAGTTCGAGCATACATCATCTCAACACTCCCCATAAAAAAGTGTCAAAAATATCATCTTGTACGCTAATATCAAAACAGTCCTTACCAGAGAGACTTGTTGTTCGAAGGTCTGGTGGAGATTATTTGTATAAGATTCCGCGGATGGGTTTTGATTTGGTTGAGTTATGGGACTCGGTGGATTTGACAGGTGGTCCAGCGGACTTGGACTCCGGAACTGCAATAAAAAAGCACATTGAATTAGTCAATCCTTACAGAATCCATTATCCCCGGAATTTAGTAACACACTACTACAAGTGCAGCGTCCCCAACCAAGCATCACTTTTTAGTGCGAATCCAGAAAGCGCATAAAATAAACACAATAGTAACAAAACATAAAACAAGGATAATAAATTACTGGTGAATTTTGCGGACTAGGTCTCGGAGGACATCGGTAATTATACATCTAAAAATATAATCAAAAATAACTATAAAACTAAAAAATCCACACTCGGCAAATTCAAATCATAGCATTCCAAACTTCATCCCAGAATAATCACAACAAATCCCCACACTTAAAATGAGTATAAGTCCCGTACATTTTGGTTATCATTTGTCGGAAAGTTTTGGAATGGGGGATTTAGATGGAGATTTTCAAGGATCTGAGGTGAATGCTGAGATTGCGTTCCAGGAGACTGAGCTTGTCCAGGTGACATTTGCTGCTGCTGGTGCTGTTGAGAGTTTTGGTTCTGTTGTTGTTGTTGTTGCTGTTGTTGTTGGTGTTGCTGCTGCTGCTGCTGTTGTAACATGCCCAGCGTAATAGTCAATGGATGTGAATTTACACTATTAGATGAATATGTCACGGAATTTTGGCCAGGAGATCTCTGAAACATAAAAGCAAAACATACGTTAGGATCATTTCTATATCTAGCCTAAACTTTCCATCATTAATGGTAATTCATAAAAGCATCAAATCCTACCGTCGAAAACGCGGATGATCCATCAATATCTACAGGCAAAGGAAACTGAATGTTGCCAGGGTTAGTGAGATCAGGGAGCGATCCCGTAGAGATATTAGGTTGGGTAACCCCCAAATGCGATTGTACTATTCCTCCATTCCCTAGTGCATTCGGCGAATCTTGCGTCCTGCTCGTAATGTGGGACAGACTGGTGTAGATATCTCTAGGGTCATTGGAATTATTTGATGAGTCTTCAGAATTCGAAGAATCCGGTACAACCAGGGGTATGAATGTGTTATCCGTCGGAGACTTATGTAAGGCTGGATCCGAGTGCACCCGCCGCCATTCCGGTGGAGGTTGCAGATAATGCTGCCCATAACTACTCCGCGGAGAGCCCACAGGTATCGGATTAGAGGATGGATTGTGATTCATTCCCCCCACCACGGTAGGTGAGGCATACGGCGACGTATCCGTCCGAGGCCTGTGTCCAGCCCGCATCGGTCCCGGTCCTAACGCTGCCCTCGAACTTCGGGGAGATCCACTTCCCATCATTCGTCCTCCATGTGATGCATTCTGCAAAAAATATTAAAACCCCAGCAAATCAGATACGTCGTTCCAAACCATCTTTCATCCCATTCCCACACGATCAATGATTATCCCTCCAAAATTGCACGCAAAATCCGCATGCCAAAAACCAGCAATATGTCACTCTCTTTTGCTTCTTACTATCTTACCTATGGCCTAGCCTCTTCCTCCGCCCCATAACAATTCCCCATCACTCCAGTTTCTTTCCATAATCTTTTCCCCCGCGTCGCATTACCATAGGAATAGACGCTCACATTATCTCACATATTAACTGACTCCTCTGTACTTAAATGCCAAAAACATTGGGAATCCCATCAAACTCAATACTTTATCTTCCTCTATTTGCTATTACAGATCAAAGAAACTTGTCCTGAGTCATTCCATCCATCTCTAAGAATCCATCAATTAATTCCACAGCTCCGCACACAGCCTTACCTCCCATAGCACACTAGCCTCTCTTCAGTCACAAAAACTGCAAACACTGAACGAGTAGGAGCAAATCAACAATACATAGCACATCCCATAAATTTTACTACGGTAGGGCAATCCAATTAGACATGGCCTAATAGCGGATTGTATAATCATAATCGCAAATACCAAAGCATAGCCATGTAGACACAGTGTATATACTCGGGTCATAAACATGGAATCGCGTTGGTATAGCTTGTACACTTTTCATTTTTTATTTCCGTACACGCACGCACCTAGACTTAACTCATACCCTGTTGACCATTTCTCTCATATCATCTCATTCAAATTCACATCCATCTGTTTATCCAGCAACCCAAGCAATTCACAAACAATTCCTCTTCAACTCTAACCCCACTTATCTAGTCCTGTGCACGGCTTCGAATTTCTTCCAGTCATATTTGAAATACCCCATCAATTTCAAATTCAAAACATCTATCAATGTTCCCTACACATCCATCGTAAACCAACCATGGTGCAACACATGTCTTCAACTTCTGCCCTCGCTCTGCCTACTCATCCGGCTCAAAAAATAATCATTTTCCAGATTGCTTTATATCACTCCTGGATAAACGTGTAGATTCTGCGCTATTAAGGTTGGATATAAGGCCCTCGTTTAGTTAGTTACGTAACTCGGTTAAAAATCTTCGTAAGTACATACCAAGATATTCCATGCATGCACTCATATATCCCGTAGTCCAAGGCCCAAGGTTAGCTTTATGTTCTTTGGAGCCCATATCAGCATTGAGCTGTTCGGATAAATTTTGCATGCTCCTTTTTCATTCTCTCAACCACTCACTGCAACCAGATTTCACCATTTTCAAAACATGTACTACCTGCCTCTCTTCTCGTGTCTTGAATCTCATTTTTTTCCTTCTTAAAAAAACTTGACTCCCTTGTAGAAATTTTACTCATCCTCCACTGCATTCGCGGAGGAGCAAGCTCTCAGAATTAAACCTTTAATTACGACCTCCTTCTCATCCAGCCGGCCTGTTGGCAAGGAGCAAAAAACTACCAGAAACAACTATCATACACCTTATAATCATAACAAAATCCCTCAAAGCTTGTGACTTTCTCAGCAAAACTTATGGTCAAAATTACCGCCTTCTTGTCTGCGTCCCAGTTCCTGGAATTTAAAACAATATCCCACTAAACGTACCCATCATCGCATACAAGAACACAGCAAAATATCCAACCACTTAACATCAAGAAAATAAAGTCCACGCTGATCCCCAATTTCTAAGTAAGTAAGCAAAAAATTATCAATGCCAATGTCAATGTCATAACTTGGAGGACATTTTTAAACCCACACTGTTCATCTTATCTTCCAACCACATTGTCCTCTATATTCCTTCCAGGTGATTTCAACTTCCAAACAGTACCTTAGGTCACTATGACAGATCCTTTTGCTGAGGTGCATTAAGCACTAGGCATAGCCCAGCCTTCACCTAATCTTGTAGTATTTCCAGAGCTTTGTGCGAGGTCAACCTCTTGCTCAAGTCCAGCTAATGTCTATTTCATTCTCCCTCCCTCGAGTCTCTCCCCCGAGACACACACTCCCACCTTTTTGCTAATTGTTCGATTTCATTGTCTCTTGTTTGTAGCCTTTAAAATGTTTGTACGAGAGCAAGTGCCTTTTCAATTAGAGTTTTCGCTAAGCACTTCTCTTATGGTTACATACATGGCTACAGGTTCTCGCAAGGCGCCAAAAACCCAAGTACCATACACGTAACATTGAATTCGCAAGCAATTTTCCTTGTATCCAGCTAACATCACTCCACTCCGGCTTGCTTAAAGCCTTAGCTAGACTAAAAACTAATAACATTATAATTCACGCGCCAAGAAAAACTAATTTACATTCGTTTCCTCTTGTTTGCATAGTTTACCGCCTTTATTCCTTCACTCCTGCCACCTACGGATTTTATGCCTGAATAAAAAAGCTAGTTTCATCGTAGTTAGGGAAAACAGGTTATCGAAATACGTCAATCTACTCATGCCGTCATACCCTCCCATTGAGCCATCACCATCATCATCCAACCATCTTACTAGACTTATCACCATGTAATATACAGCAAACCAGGTATAATCACACCTCCCTTCCTTGCGGATAATTCTGCTCCGAAGGGGCGATATCACCCAAAATTGTGGTGGAACTGATAATAATTTAATCATGACGTCTCCGAATTCTCTCCGGTCTGACTCAAGCTATTAATTTCCAAAGGCGGTTGCTAATTAACTAATTCCGCAAAAGTAAATCTTCATGAGCCCCACTGCCTTATCATCCTCCTCCCTCATGACGTACTTAACCCGGACGATTCTGAAGAATTAACGATTGTTTTCATATCGCCCAATTCACGTCATGCTCCAGACTGATACGATATGGCTAATTAGACTAACCGTAATCAAGTATCTTTTTAACTTTTTCTATCATGGGAAAATTCTGCAACTCATACAAATTAAAAATAGCACAATTTACACATGTCATCCGTTGCCAAAGCCTCTTGCCCAAGTACAATCCACACTCATTCCTGGAAGAGATGAAACTTTTTCCACTTTCATACGTTCATCAACGAACTCATCACGTAGTTACTCACATTTCCAAAAAGTTCCTCCTTTTAATTCAAGACGACTTTTTGCAACTTGAAATCGCATCAGGAATTTACACATTCTACTACAATGGAGCATGTTATTCTCAAATACGACGTATGTAATCCATCCGACCACCGCCTCCGGCCGACGACGCTTCCCTCTAAACCCTCTCCATAAATCCAGTCTAGGCAAAATAGGAGGAACCTAAAACAACTAACAATGGTCTTCCCCCTCCTTATTATTTATTTTCATGACCGCTCACATTTATATGTAAGCAAAAAATCCACGTGTGCATGTGCAAAATTAAGTTTTTTATTCCGCGTTATTACCAACTACGACGACGTGTAGATTACTGCCACTACAGGTACTCCTACTTAAGTTTTCAGACCTTTAGCGAGGCAAATCCGTATCTCACTTTTTGCATTAGTAAAATGTTCCTCTTCTGTATCGAATACTGCAACAAGCCGATACAGTTCAACAGTACAAACTGTATCAAATTTTTCAGCACTAGCCAAAGCAGAGTTAATCCCGCAAGAAACCTCCTCCTCCTGGAACTATACGTGTGGGCTTTCCTGAGAGAACTTCTCATTATTACTTTTATTTGTTCCCCATAAAAAGTTGCCTTTTGGCTAAATTATGCATAATTGTGGCCCTGAGATGAGCTCTTTCAAACTGCAGATTCCCTCAATTCAAACGTCCCCCTTTCTCGCTTCGTCCATAACTTGGCTGCTTTAATTCCAAAACTGCAGAGATCCCTGCACCATTTATCACTCCGCTTCCGTCCACTTTCAACTTATCGCAATATCCTTACTTAACAATCATCCCCTCAAGTTATGTTCGTTTTCAGCCACTCTGGCTACAATGAGAATCGCAAATGGCAACCTCTGCTCTGCCCAGCACTCATGGAGCAAAGTAACCGCCGAGAGCGCGTTATTATATCGATTATATATATCGACGCTACAATTTGATATTCATAGCACCCGCAAAGTATGGTAATTATAATTCATCTACAAGCAGGCGCGATATAAAAAAGCGCTTATCAACCCGATCGATTGTTATTCCCACAAGAATCATCCCTATCATCAAATAAAATAAAATTAAACAACTCATTGATATTCGCCCCGCAGTTAGACAGCTCTCCTCTCTCGGCTCGGCGGCAAGCCGAAGAACACGCTGCAAGCTAAGCGTTTCCCCCAACATATTTAGTATTTACACATTCTAGAATATCCTTTAAATTAAACATGCGGTTTCGCTTCCCCTTATACTAACAAGGTATTTACAAACTAGTGGAGCAAACTTAACTATTAAATCCCACTCGATAAGCTAACACGTCCAATCATGCACTTCAATCATCCATTTTACATCCCAAGCTTCCTAACCCATAACCCTATTCCCAGTCCAAAACATAGATATGTGTGTGAATAAGTTGAAGACCTTGAAAGGACTAAGGAACAAAAACGCTACAAGCGATTATAACGCCACATGACCAACATCACCGGCGCGCTCAAATTTTCTACATCCATCTCTATTATGATATGTACACTAAATAACACACTCCTTCTAACCACTTTAACTGCCATTTATAGCTCGTGCAAACAGTACCCATCTCATCGCTATCTTCGATCCATGTGGTTTGACTAAATCTTTGAACCTCTCCTGGACCACCTCTTCTGGATCTTGTAACCACGTTCTCTTCAACTATTCTAGCATTCAGATACGGGACCAGACACAACTTTTGTCTCTCTACTACTTATTCTCTCAGCCTTCCCGCGGCTAAAGTTCTTCCTTCCAGCCTTACTTTTGCCTTACAACAAACACTCTATTACATAAAGCGTCCACGTAACTTAGTCTCACAGAACTAGTTTAACCGCATTCGCAGAAGCTTTCAAACTCTGCAAAAAACCACAAACATTTAGAACAGGTGCAAAATTCCGTACAACAATCATCACTCCACCTCAATCCACATATGAGTCCAAACCATCCGACCCCAAGCGCGCCATGGCTCAAAGTCCGACCCTCGAGCAGAAAAACAAGCGCTACAGCTCCATCCAAAGATAAAATCTCCTTAACGATTCCGATAGGTCCTGGATTCAGCCAGGATGCTACAACTTCTACAATGTGGATATGCATACTAATCGCTGTATCACTTCCCTGCCCTGGAAGCTCATATCTTCTGCTTCTCTATTGCTCTCCGTAGGCTACTCGTCCTCTCACGCCGATTTCAGAATATTTGCAAACCTTTTAGTAATCTACCTTGAATAAAACCAAAACCCCCGAGTGCCAAAGTAAATCTTCAGCGTACAAATTCACCACTAAACATTCCATTTGCCATTTAATTCTACATGTCCAGTCTTAACTGACATTTTATCGTTGTCTGGGCTATTACAATTTACAAGGAGCAGACAAGTATATAAAATGTGCACCCCCCAATACAATTATCATTGGACATGTTCTTGTTCTAAATCCATCGATAATTAATACTTCACATTCGACAAAATTCGCCAATAGAGACACACCATTTTCCATTAACCCGCCTTCCTTTCGCATGCATATACTCAACTTGCATGATTCAACCATTGTATTTCGCTATTCCTAAACTGTGTCCGATCTGCATTTAAATAACACAAGAGATAAGTATATTAAACCACCACAGATACTTACCCGAAGATCACCTTGTTGACTGATACTCCCTGAATGCACATCAGGCAAACTCCCCCCTCGCAGCATTGATGTCTGATTACTAGGAGGTAAGAGCCTACTTCCATTTCCTGGAGTTGGTTGAGGCATTGTATGTTGCTGGAAAATAAAATACAAAGTATTGAATAATTTCTCGAAACGCTCATTAATTTGCAAAAGCAGTTCTCCAGTAATTTCAAACCCAGCTCACCCTTGGAGCACTACAGGCAGTGACGGCGTGGACATCTTCCATAACCCTCCGGAAGGCTTCTTCCTCCTCCTGTTGCTTTTGCTGGATGAGAGCGATTTTCTCGCTAAATTTTCTTGGATTAGTCATTTTCTTGCTGTCTATTAACCTTCACTTAAAAAAACGACACTTATATATTTCTGAGCGACACTACACGCTCTCTTGCTTTCCGCAAGCCCCGATCAAAACGTCTGTAAGCGCACACTGATCGCTCACGCTCCTCACCCACCACCACTCATCAGTAGCTCACTTCTCTTTTCCCGCCCATATAGAACTAATCCCAATTAAAGTTGTAATCGTACACATTAACTTGAAAAAAACTTCGCCCCACTTCATTGATCCCGTCTCCAAAGGCGATTCCACAGTAATTACACCAATCACTCATTCACTTTCTCAGCAAGTTACCAAATATTCTTCCACGTGTTAAAACTATGTCACACTGATGCACTTGCATCGAAATTCGTAAAGCTCGTAATTATTGTGTCACTTTCCGATCCTACGAAGTTTGTCAAACACTCGAGCCTCTCTCCTTCTGTTATTTTTCTATGCAGTCCAAGTCTTACACAGGGTTAGTTATTCCTAAGGAAAAAAACAGAATGAAAATTAGCAAACAGTTAGGATTGACTAGAGACCATGTAATTAAAACTTAATGAGCACAATTATCCCCCTTCTGTCCCTCAACTCCATGGAGTTCACTAATTCCGTCCAAGATCACTCACCTTCCTTATATAATATTAGAATATCGTGCAAAATATCCTTAAGAGAGCAACATATCCCAAGATAAAAGTCCACGAACTAGTCATCCTCGATTCTTAAGCTCTGTCACTGAAAGCTGCTATAACTAACTGATTTCCAAGTAAAGTCAGGTCGTACTAGCTCCATCTTCAGATACCAGCTCTACCACACACAAGTAAGTATAATACGCATGCAACTAACTAAATAATTCTTCTCATAACCACAGAGATTAGAACCGACAACGACTAATCAGCTTAATCGTATCTTTGTAGACCCTCACTATTCAGTATGCAGCTTTCATACCGCGCCAACTAAAAAGTCTTCCATTACTATTCTTAAACAACATTAAATCAGTCACTTCTTACACAAACCAACTATCATATCACATTAAGTACTTAATGGCAATTCCCCACAAACAATTACCAACGACTAACTTGCTTCATGCATCTGCAACGCAATTATATATCCTTAAACTACACTACAAGTCCCTACTGCCTCAACAGCTTCTTTCCTCCAATCAATTTTCAACTAGCTGAATTTAAAGTGTGACATTCCGGTTAACTCACTTAATTAAATTAGATTCTTGCTAAGTATGTAGTATGGACTCTTAGCACTCGGACCTGTTTATAGACTAGCCTTCCTGTTTCAACAATCAATTAAAACATATCACAATCCGATGTATTATACATGAAACCTATATCGGTAATCTAATGCTTCTTCGAACTCACATTATCAGATGACCCTTTTTCATATGAAGCCAACATTTCAAAGGAAATGTCCACTTATTTTCAAGCTTCCTGATCCTGCCATTACTTCTGAGTAAGAACGATAATCTGCACATAATCGAGAAGGAGCCAATATTTAACTCACGTACAATTCAGATATATTAACCACTACGATATGATTCTCCCTGGAGCAATAAATCACATTAATCAGTTTCAGTGTTGATGACTTTTTCAAAACGTACAATCAATTGCCTTATAATCAACAAATTTTCTTATTAGTTTTTGCTGTTATCGATTGGACTGAACTGTCGCATGTCGTTTCTACTAAAACGATACTTCAATTCAATCTGTCGGGGATCGGAACTGACTACCTACCAGATTATTCGCTAACACGAAAACTTGAAACTTAATCCATTATCATTTTCCTTCTTTCTTAATAGAGCTTCGACATCATCCACATTGTAATGCCATTCTACCTGTGTAATCCAATGAATCCATGAGTAACTCAATTAGTTAACGATGACAAAACACCACTTTTTCCCTCAAGTATCAAGTATAGTAATACTTAATGGTTACTTTAAGACACAGGATTACACAGCTCTACATCACCTCACCGAGTATAATTGCTTCCTATTTTACTTGACATTCGTCAAACAGTATCCTTCCTCACTTAAAAAATAATAATGACATAAGTTGTAATTATAAATCCGATAAACCACAACTTACCTTTTCTAAACGACGCGATCGCTGATCACGAAGCATGCCTTCTAACGACACGTAGATTGATTTCTTCACCTCAGTATCCTCCGTACTGAAATCCAGCCTTGCACAACCACAACACACATTTAAATATTTTCACTTAAATGTAAACCGACTCATCTCACAGTCATTGTCTTAAATCCTCTTAATTTCTCTGTCACACACTAACTATTCCCATACTAAATCCAACATTCACTTAATAACTACCAAACACCCGTAATTAAGTAGCGACGATAGTTAGAATCCAAATCACTTTTTGTGTAAAAGCACCACTACGTATTTTTAAACAGGGACTAGAACCAAGTTCAATCGATTGTCATTAAACCAGAGCAAAACCATAGGATTCTTCATTCACTTTGTCGATCTTCAAAGGAATTTCCCAAGGAGAAAACTTCTGGGCTGTATGTAAACAAAGATTTCTACACCTACTACAGAATTTCCTCCAGTCACACGTCCGTTCTGGTAAAAGCCTTAGGAGCCCAGATTCAACTCACAACAGCAGGCTATATTCTGGAACCAATTTCCTAATAATATCAACTAATGTGAAGCAATCACCCCGAACACACTTTTAGTCTTCCCAAGATTTCAAAACAAGGCAACTTTAATAACACAATAGTAGCTAATAATAACAAAGATCACGCGTCGAATAGTCAAACAACATGTTAGGGATTAGTCCGTCCAGGGAAATAATCACTGGAAGCTATATAGCCTCTCTCAAATTGTATTCCTCCAGGATTGTAGAATTAAGAGCAGTTGTTCCTATTGACTATAGACCGTCCAGGAGATGATATTTCCTCAAGTCATCTAGGGATTTAGTCTTCAAGTCTTCTAAAAAGTCTGCCTCTTAATCTCATCTCACACCAGAGGAACCCCAGCATTTCCTCCCTATTCCTCCCCAATGATAATATTATGATTATTACTCCTTACAAATAGGAATCATAGCTACAAAAAATTGTTGCGTCTAATACGTCTAGCTATAGAATAAGTAGAGAATATCTTTTTCGATAGCAGCAAAGACTCTAGGAGCAGCGATGAGCGCAAACAATAAAGCCCGTAGAGGACGGACACTACTAGAAGAAAAAAGTGCGAGCTAAAACTCCTAAACAGCCGTCCGCTTTATAATATCCTTTATATTTCTTTAAAGCTCTCTCCGAAACCGTCCTCTTCTTCTTTCTAGAACTACACACAGGAGCAATAATAATAGAAGCCTATAGCGCCAGAAAATATATTTCCCTATTTTCTCTACTAGTCCACCAACAACCTATACAACCCGCCTCTAAAACTCCCCACTTTGCCGTCTATATATGACTTCTTCCAGAACTAATAATAATATATACGAGCCGAGAGAGGAGTTCCATAAGATTCGCAATGCAATACCACCCGAGCCTTCTTCACAACACACTACTCAATCACTCGGCCCAGCGCAGCGCTTTCAATAGATGGATTCACCAAAACTTAAGTAAAGCATCATTATTATAAACCTAACGCTCTTCTGCACCGTACAATAACAAGAGCGCATATAGGTGTATTTTTCCTCACACAAAACCCTTGGAGAAAAAGCAGAATATGTATTCCAACAAAATGCACAAGAAGCTCCTCTATAACCTCCTTTTGAATCAAACAAGCCTCAACTCACTATATAATCCTTCTAGCCTCTCCTCGCAATTCCTTGGATAAATCCTACCAGAATCGCGAACGGATATACACATCTAGGAATCCCTCCCTGGTAAAAACTCCTCAACAACAACCCAAGCTCTCTTAGCCTTAGCTCCTAGGAAGCCTGCTTATATATGCTCTCGCTTCAAAAAGCCTTTTTCCAGCGTTGTGCATATCCACAAAATTCTGCAAAATATTCCGTCCCTATTTCCAAATATCCGTCTCTTCTTCTCTACCTCTTCCTCTCACAATCTTTTCAAAAGTTTTCCAAAGGAAGCAGCGGGATCATGCATATACGGGACGAAACCAGCATTTTCTCCTTGGAGCTCCAAAGGATTTTACACCATGTATCCACCCGAGCCAGCCCAGATACCGAGAACTATGCATCCAAGGAGATTCTGCTCCTAAGGCTTTTTGCAAGCATTGCATAAAACCTCCGTCGTATCTTTCTCCTCTTCTCATCTCCTCCTGCATCCTCATCTCTCTCGCTTCCTCCTTCTCTTCCCTAGGATTCGCATCCTACTCAAGAGCATAGCACGTGTATGTACATGTCTCTATGTATCTCGTATTGCAAACATTTCTTCTTCCAACTCCGACTCAATTCCCACCTCAATATGTCCGCCCTAAAACACCAAGCAAACTCTTCTACAGCTAGCTCTCTCAGCAACCATCTCACAATTTTCCTTTACTACTACTACTACTCCTTCAACCAAGTCAGCTGGCTTCGCCCACGCAACTTGCGAACACTCTCTATCGGCCAATTCCGCCTTCTGCTATCCCATTTCCCCACAAGATTTCGCTTCATGCCTCAACTCTAATTCTAAAGTTAATGAAGCTCCAAAACGGTTTCCAGTTTCATTTTAAACTTTGAAAAAACTTAGTCAAATATTCTTAACGCTAAAAAGATGCTCGTGTACGAAATTTAGCAGAATTCGTCTGCTGGATAATAAGTAGAGGGCACTGTTTAGAGTAATTCTGGGGTGTAGTAGCTTTGACATACAACATGCGTCCACCAAGAAGGTTTAGCAGAAAGATGACGGTAGACATGCAAATCTTTACCCTTATTTTTGATGTTATTCTACTGAAAAAAATACTGCATGAATTTGTCTTTGCCTTGGTTTCTTTGAAATAGTGTATGATTCTGGCAACCCTTTAAGATTTCGATACTTCTGTTGTAACCTCATGTTACACTTTGGGAGTCATTTCTAACATCCTTTGACTGACTAACACTCCTTGAACTCATCAAACAAACGTCTCTTCTTGGTTGCAAGCAATAGGTACAATTTCAGTCCTAACCTACATCTGTCCCAACACTTACGCTTTTATCCATATCCTGGACAAAGTAACCTGAATCTTGGCGTATCCGCACGATGTACGCTCATATCCTACATCTTTAACTCTTTTGTAATTGACACATGTCACCTTTCAACGCTCCTATCACGTATCACAATCAAATCGCAAACAATCGAATACAATATGTGTATAGTAAAATTATATTTTTCTTGAGTCTCGAGCACACAAGGAATCTAACTACTTGAAACGAAATTAATAAGAGTCTCAACGGTTCAACCGAATTTTACTGGCGACAGGCAAGATTTCTTTCTGGATAAATATTTTAATATAGTTCAGGAGAAAACTGGATGTCATTCAATTTGATGCATACGCAGCAGTTTTCTCCGTCACCATACTAAAATGAAACGTTAACAGCTGTGCGTAAGCAAGCTAATAGATGTTACTTGCTATATGATATGTAAAGTTTCCTTCTGTTGCACCCACCAGAAAGTAAAATGAAGACCATGTTTCTTGTCACGAAAATCTTTTTTGATTTCGAAACTACTCGCCGTACACTAGGGCAAACATCAAGTACCCTTTGCCATTTACTCTACACCTGGGGTTAACTTCCATTCAGACTGGCTATGTCTACAATCTTAGATGGAGGTCATAAAGATTATAATTGATTTTTGATTGATTCGACAAGGTGATTCTAATCTTCAAACTGTCTCATACGATCTTGTTCGGTATAAAAGCTAGTATTTTAGAATTTCTATGCTTTATATGTAGATGGCAGAGGGACCTACTTCACCATGCACTATGTGCATGCATACCTCCCACGATGATCCAGTGATGTTTGTTTACATCTCAAAATCTTAAGCCTGCTCCCAGAAATCCTTGGGGCGGCAATTCCAAACAGTGTCAAGAAATTTTGCGCTTTCGGATCGCGGAAACATTCTGGGTAGAATTCGGACGAAGACGTTGATAGCGCAGATTCGTGTTAATCAGAATTATGTCGATGTGCATTAAAAGGGTCTTGAGGTCACAAAATTATTTACGGCTAGCCTTTAAATCGCCTTTCAGTTGTCAACGATGTCCGCAGTCAGTGTCACCAGTGGTTCCCAGGTATTTGAGTCAACAGTCGACCGGTGCAAGGGGATATTGCACAACAAGCAGCGATGACGCGATATTGCCGCCATTAATGGACTGTCCGAGATTAATGTGGCCGGAAATTTTAAAGACGATTAAGAATTGGTGGTTTTCGTATTTTTTTATTCGACCTCAGTTCGATAGAGAATTCGACCTCAACGAATTTGGTATAGGCGCGAAACAGGTAAGACTGACATTCCAACCTTGGGTTGCACATTACAGTTATATATGTCCTTTTGTGACTAAATTAGCTATGATTCCGTCGTTAAGTCGTCAAATTTATAGCTTTACTGTCTTGGTCAGTGTACAGTAACCCCTCTATTCTACTTCTCATATTAATTGTTTGATTTTTTTCGGAACAGGCTCTTGAAATAATTTCCAACAGAATTGCGAATGGAGAGTTCGAAGATTTGGAAGGACTTGTTCATGACTCTGCCCTGCGAGAAATAAAGCAAAACATTGCCAAGTTTTCCGTGGCTCAAAGACAAATGCTAGCTGTTGACCAGAACGACGTATTCTTCGCTTTCCCATATGAGGTCGGTATCCTCTCATCAGAAAGAAGTCAACAATTTAGTAAGACTTGGATAAGTTGGATATAGCTTCGGAATACCATTTGATTTTTAGCGTTTGGAAATAAAAACTGCTTTAATTATTACTTGGTCAATGACTAATAATCTAGTTTCTATCTTTCTAGATTATATCGAGGGTAGAAATGACCCACCCAACCAAATGGTCGAGATCATGGTCGTCTTTCACGTTTTAAGGGGGATGAATCGGGATAGAGATGAGTTGGCGAATAAATCCATGCAAGAATTTGTAAAGGATGAAGGCGTAAAGAAGCGAGTCATGGTTTGTAACTACAGATTTTTTCGAGATTTCGCAGAGGGTCAAGAACCCGTGTGGGTAGTCAATCTCTTAAATCACTATTTACCGGGTCCGGTAAACAATTAGGCGTATGTGAAATTATATAAATGTTAACGTTATCGAAAGTTGATAACGATATATTTAACAAGTTCTACAGGATCGTTTCGCTAAACGTGTGCATTAATTGTTCTGCGAATCGTAGAGAGAATAAACTAAAAGCAGTTTTGCATTGTGTTCTAAAGATTCAAGTCTTTAGGATAGTTTTACTTAAGTCGTCAAGAAAGAATTAGGTTATTTTCATTCCTGTATTTAGTAGTCATGCTCATTCAGTAGGCTTATGGTATCCATCAATGAATTATGATGCGTTTGTTCGCACCTGGTTCCATTTGGTTTCATAGCGCATCCCAGTACAGCGCGTCCCAGTACAGCGCGTCCACGATAGTTTATTCTCTAGTCTATGATTTAATTCCGGCATTTAAATCAAAAGAAATACGTACTTGCTTTGCCTTTTCCTGACAATTACCGTATACGTTCGAGTCCATTTAAGTATGCGGCTGCACGTTTACCGGTTAGTTTAAAGAACACAACAGTTTCTGTCTTAAATCGTGTTGATTTATTTCATAAATGCATTATTTAAGTAAGTTGACTTGACCTAGTATAACAATAACTGATAAAACCGTATTGATTATTATTATTTACGGCAAAATACCTGCGTCGCATTCACGTCAGCGCAGTCCTCTTCTGTCATCTCATACAACTCTTACACATCTATTATAAACTACGTATAATATGGATCTCCAAGCAAAAGTTACGTACATTATGCAATTTACAGGTTATATTAATGTTTTTTTTCTTTCATTGATTCTCTAATGTCGGTCATCTGATCCGACAATAGCATAATTTCATATCCTAGCATCAAATTGTGGATCGTACACGATTTCCAATCTTATATGTGTATATATCAGCTTTTCCTTCAGTATTTAGTGAATGTAAGTACGTAATAAAATCGTTTCACGCCTTAATTGTTACGTACATGATCGCACTGATTTTGCTGCACCCCTAGCTATGTATTCCTTAGGTCAATTCATGATCCGTTGTACTGTACACTTTTACTCATAATTGTAACTGAAACTATAGTCTATTTGTTTCATTCTCTTTTTCATTCCCACTCATACTATCATACCAGAGTTATCATAAGATATGAAAACAAATAAATATTTATATAAAGAACGCACAAGCGCGAATCAGATAAATCTTTTCACATATCCTCGCAAAGAGTAATTAGCATAAGTATTTACAAGAACGTATCATCAGTTTATAATAAAAGCCTATAGGATACACTATAATTACGCTTATTTATGACAAGAATAGTTTCTCCCTCCAGTATTGCTTTGTGTAGTGATATTAATCTAAAATAGGCTCATAGAATCCGTGTAAAACTGATAGGAAAATTAACTTGCACTGCCGTCATTGACAAATTGGGGGAAGGGACGAAGAGTGCAGAATTAACATATTTTTATCCGTAACTAACAACGTTTTAGTTACCTCTACGTTTGAGTATTACCTATTTCACTGCACCTCCTGTAATCTGCCGTAACATTAACTGAAAGAAAATCAGAATATCACTTACTTTGGCTTTAAAAAACAAAATAGAAACAAAGTTCTCCTGCAATCAGCTATTACTCGTGAAGTACTTACTTAAATACATAATATAGCATGAGGTGGGCTGCATAATTGCATTTGGAGGTGTACATGTTTAAAAATTCTCATTATTACATATTAGGAACAGAAGAAGCAACTCATCCTCGTACGAATATATTTTTAATTCAGGGCCTTTCTTGGTTCTCATCCGAAAAAGTGATATCATGATAACCTGGAGCGAGCATATATAGTAAGACTAGATTTAGTTTCTGCCTGCATATATTTCTTTTCCGAAAAATTCTTCTAAATATCCGGTAATGACTTTTGCGAATGCCCTTGGAGGACTATTCTCGCCACTCAACAACTTTCCCTTGCTTTCCCCCAAAAGCACTGTCTTGCATATCTGAACACGCATTAATCGGGAAGGTTGTACCATGTGAAAAATGTACAAAGCTGGTTTGCATTTTTTTTCAACATGTGGTGAGAAATACAACACAAAACGCTAGGTTCATATGCAAGTGCGAACGCATAAAATGTCTCTAGGCAAGGTCTTGAGAAAATTTTGCAAACCTTTTCCCAGTACTTGACCTCGTTCAAAATGAATTACGCGGCAGGCTGACTTTACAAACAGTGTAGACGGGAATTATCTCTCTTCTTGGATATTTTTCGCTACCCATTACAAACACAGGATCAAATTTCGCCAAGGCCCAGCTACAATAACAACTAATGTAAACATACGCCTTGGAAGAACATAAAATAACAATTTCAAAACGCATCAGCCATAACAGTATCTGGATGACGTGTCAAAACGTAAAAGTTGTACATAAAAAATCTTTGACATCGTCACGTCTCAGTCTTGTTACAACACGAAAAATGCAAAGAACAATATTCCATTTCACACGTCTACTCTTAAACAAACTACACACTATGTACATTATGCTCTAAATCTAATTTAAGGGAAGGACACTAGAAGTAGTTGAATAGCAAAATCTTCAACAAGTTTTTTTTAACGTAACCGCCGTATCTCTTCTTTCTCTTTCTCTTACAAAGTGGAATTGGGAGGGATGGGTCACTTTGGATACTGTATCCGAAACGCGGGCACTGCAATAGTTTACGCACTTTCTCTCCGCTTACCCATCCTGAGCAAAATCTGCGAATTCAGGAACATTCATAGCAAGAGGCGATTTGCAGGATAAGGTGGAGGGCAAGGAAATAAATTGCAACAAGAGAATATTTGATCCGCTCATAAAGTATTGCGTTTCGCTAAATTTTCATCGTCAGCTATAAAACGGTTTCTCACACGTCTCTATTTTTTCGGTCCTTTTTTGTTTTCTTCTCCTTATTTTTCCCCATTGGGTTTCTTCTTCATACGAAGCTACTAGCTTAGCATATAAACGATACATGAATAGTTTTTATTTTTTAGTGGATACAATTGAGAGCAATTTATCCCTAGATTTATACAATATAATTTCTGCACATGTCTTCGGTGGAACCGCCACGTTAGATTAACCTATACACGTCGTCCGATAATCCATCTTGAGAGGCAGAGAAAGGGTGAATTTGATAGGGCCATTTAGCGAGTAAGGATTTTGGAGTACACCCATTAAGATTGGAAACAAGTTAACTTGGCTTTTAAGAAACACTTGAAGAAGATCATCATCATAGGTAGACTTTCTTGACGGACCTCGCCGTTCCATATCCGTCATTTATGGGTAAAGTAGACTTATTTGGTACGGGCATTCGATGCGCCGTCCCGAATCCATCTAAATGCATCCCTCCACCAGGTCGTAGACTCCCAAAAGCATCTGGTCTCCCTCTCGAAGAATTTAAGTCATCTTCGAACCTAAAACGGATCGCAAAAAAATTATTTTATTATCATCTCTAGTCCATCAAAGTCTTTGAATTACATTCTATACAGGTTCTCCTATCCATCCTCAGATCACTCTCTCATCCTCATCTTCATCTACTTCTCATCCTTCTTCCGCCCATCCCTCCTTTTCATCACTGATAATTCCCTTCTGTTTCATCATCATCCAAGCTTCCATACCAAAGCTACTATCCCGCTATCCCACACACACACACCTTCCGTAAGATACTCTTAAAATCACGGAACGGGATTCCATCTAGAACCCGTAGCCAATTATAATAATTACAGCCATGTCTCCCGTCCCAAGGCAGAGTGGAAGCAGGTTTGAGCCTCCAGATTTGTCCCACACCAGCTCTGCAGAATACAGATCCGCTCCCGCACCTTGGCAACAAAATCCTCAGAGATTACCCCACACACTTTCCTCTTCCAGGGACAGGAGACGAGGGAGAAGTGAAAGTAAGTAAGTGAAAGCAGAGCGAGCAAACAGAGGAGATCTGAGGAGGACTTTGGGGAAATTGATAGATAAATCCGAGAGTAATAAATCTTTACCTGTACAGATCACGGGCATAGGGTTGGGCGAAATGAAACATGGTGGTTTCCTGGTGATCCGGTTGGTGATGTGGTCCTCCTGGCAGTCCCGGCATCACATTCCCGCTTGGCTTTCCATCAAGCACCGGCTCCGCATATGTCGCTTCTTCTTTCCCCTCTCCAACTAATCTCCTGTCATTCCCAAACAGATCCAACACAAACATAAAAATATTAGCACACACTAAGCTCCGTCAGTCTGCCATTCTGCCATACGCAGAGCCAAGCCATGAATTCCATTTCCCCGACATTAAAACTTTCAATGTCCAATAAAAGCCCAACCTTTCCCGACCCGGCACTCGACCTTATTACTGTCTCCCTCCAAGTTTTACATCCTTAAAGCTACTCCTCCAAGAAAAAGCCATTAACTCGCCGGGCCGGCCAAACCGTATTCCTCATTCCCCATCATTCCAATAATTTGTGTAATCCTACTAACTCGTCGTAAACTCATAAACTTACGTGTTAATGTTCAGATTGTGTCGCTGCTCAAAGTACTCATAGTCAGTATCCGGATAAGGAATGTTATCATGATCTTTTCGACATCTTTTGGCACATCCCCAACCAACTATAAATCCCAGTGGCACTGCTAGAATACACCCCAATCCCACTGCTATCCACAGTGTTTCGGCAGTATACGATTTTTGCGAGCCCACCATCATTGGCCTGTCATCTCCCTGAAAACATGCAAAACAAACAACACGGTTTATTATCAACAACATTCTAAATCTTTTCAAATAACAAGCCAACTCAGCCCCAGCTACAACCTTCAACTAGCATCAACAACAGTTGCTAATTCATTTCCCGAGTATTCCATGTTTCTCTCGGGCTCTCCTCGCAGGATTCCCCATGAACTTCTTACAGAACCAATCAAGGAAGGATTATTTCGCTACAGATATTTCTTCCCCTTTCTCCAGAAAATCATCTTGGCCGCCCCATTCCAACACAGATTCGAACCTCTTGTCTCTCCATTTATCTTCCACCCGCGACAATTTTAAGCACCAAGGAATTTTATAACAATAAACTCTGATTTCAACTCAAGCTCACCCCATTAGAGTTCCCATTCTTTGGTGCAATAGCTATAGGTTGACTTCCGGTAGCGTCCACAGAATGTGCTGATCCCTTGGTCTGATCTGCAGGCGTTGCTTGAGGTCCACTACCAGGAAGAGCGTTGCTAGAAGATGGATTCTTCGGACCGCACTCACTATGTGTCCCACTTGAGACATTTTGCAAATAATCTCTTCGCAAGATAGGCCTATCTAATGGTATAGTCACACATTTGCTTTCTCTCTTGTGCCAGGCACAGTACGGACTCTGGAGTGCCACACAGTCCCTGAAAAAAAACCAAACAAAAAATCAGGCATATATCACCACAAATCTTTAGAATCTCTAAACAAACCCAGCATTTTATCAACCGCACGAAAAAGCTCCAAGAATAAGAACACACACACAACTGCCATGCTCTGTTCATCCATCCAACACGAAATTTCTGCAAGACCGACTAAAGCTTTAAAATCTTGCATTTTTTTATATTTTTCTTATTTCCGCACTACAATTTACTTCCTTAGCTCCTTCCAGCCAGCACAACACCCACATCTCAATCTCAATCCGTCCCGCATCCACATCATTATATAGCATCCCTAATCCTTACATGCTACATTCCCGTTAAAACCCATGGGCGCTCACTTCCTCTTCTTTCACAAAATCCGTGACCATTCAAGCCTGGAGCCTCTTCCTCCTCTTTATTCCAAGCCATTTCCATTAGTATAATGAAATGGAAACCCGTGTGTATACACGAACGGATAAGAATAATCCCTACGTTTTTCAATCTCCACATGTCTGCATCACTCACATGAGACGCTCCTACACAAAATTATTCTTGGTTCCAACAACTTCCCTACGCTTCACCCTCACAAAAGCAAAAATATGGCCAAAATCATCAAACTCTTATGCTTTCTTTCCCTATTTAACAACTCGTTTCGTTTTACCCTGAATATTTTCTTTCTTTTTCTTCTATCTCTCTCTCTCCCTATCCTTAAGGACAAAACCACAAACCATTCATTACATTTCCCCTCCTTGCTCTTCCACACCATCTCCATTTCGTTTAGGTTTCGCATAGTTTTTCTTTGTGTCCCCCGCCTCTCCCTTGGCTTCACTCTACGTTTCCTGCATTCACTTAGCTGCTACAATTGTAATTTTTCAATCCGCTTCCACCGTATCAATCCTACCAATAACAAGAATCACTGTGCACGAAGTCAGCCCTCCCATCTTCAATTACATGTTGTCATAATCCACCCGATTAGTCAGCCGTATAAAAAACGACGGGACAAAGACGAAGAATGAGAAAAGAAAAATACTTACCCGCACGACTTGATTTGTGAAGTGAAGCATTGACGTACACTGAGTAGTTTGAGATTCTCATCTGATCCCACTAAAAGTTTCAGCGAGTTTGAACCCAAGAAAGTCATTTCCCGGACTGGTGTCTTGAAAACCTGTACTTCTTGAATTACCACCGTCTTAATCTCTTCCCGTCCAATATTTACGGCCGTCAATACTTTCCCGTCATCTGAAACACAAACATTTTTTACTCTTCAAATTCCAATTACTCCCGCTGTCCCGCTACACACAAACTCGAAACATTTTCAAAGACTTTTGTACTCGTTGCTTTTTCTCTGGATTTCTTTTAAATTCTTTTCTACTCACTCTTCTTCTCCTTTCTGCTTAAACTCTCACCTTCCCAACTTTCACTGCATACACCACCCTCCTCATCAGGAAGGACTTGCACTCGAATTTCCTCGCATCTTAACTTTTCTTTCCAATTGCATCATCATCACCAAAACCACCATTTCATTCCACACTCAACCAGCTCGGCTCAGTCCCTTAGCAAGCTTTCCCCTGATACGAGCTTCTACTATTACAAGTCTAGAATAAAGGACTACTGCGAGACTGTGACGCTACATCTCCTATTTCTGTATACCAGTTACATCTCCAGACCATCCTCCTGACTTTCTTTTCCTCATATTTTCTCTTTCTGAGTATATTTTCCCAACAAAAACATTAAAGTCGCAATATTTCTCCGCATTACCCACACGCCTCAACCTTATCCAACTTTCTATTTTTGAGTCAATGAAGAGAGGAGAGAAAAGTTGATGTAATTTGCTCCTATGCCGATCCCATTTAACAAATACACATATCTTCTTCTCATTCCCTTTATTCTTTGACTTTTTCCAAAAGAGAGAAAAATAGATCGCAGAAAAAACTCTTTCACTTCCATTACTTTCTCTGTCTTTTCAACAACTTTCATCTCAACCTCTCTCTCTCTCTGTCTCTTTCTCTCCTTCCTAAAAACTAATGCAACAAAACCTGTAAACTAAATTTACTCTTAACTCGTAATATTATTTTCCCTGTATGCATTTCTTCCACTACATCCCGCACCATACTTTCACCTCTTTTACTTTCACCCATCCAATTTCTTCCTCCTTCCCGTCTTCGCTTTCGTCCTCACACATGTACACTATCTTTGAGTTCGCTCTCTCTCTCTCTCTCTCTCTCTCTCTCTCTCTCTCTTAGTTTCTTCTCCATGTCACTTTCTCCTCATTTATTTCCGCTCAAGTGCACACAACTATCTTGGAGAAAGTCCGCCCCTTTTATAATACTAAACAGGAGTAAAAATCTTCTCCAAACTACTCTACTTATTATCTCATCTCCTAATTGCTCAATCCAGCCAACCCATCTAAGACCATTCCTTTCTCTTTTGCAAACTCTATTAACCACTCAGAGAAGAGTAGACAGGAGCGGTGGTAGTATAATGTATCGTGTTCAAGTTTCCCATTTTCATAATACATCTTAATCCACAACCCACCTCAGCTTTTTCCTCTTCCTCCTCCTCCTCCTTGACCTAAATCCCTGAATCTTCTGTACAAAATTTCCCCTTTTTATTTTTTGTCTCTTCTTTTTCTCTTTTGTATTCATTTTGACTTCCCTTTCTCTTACCGTAGCTCCAAAACTTTAACCTTAGTCGTTTCCCAACATTCAGCATTTGCCTTCTAGCTTGCTTCTGATTCTGACTATACACAACTAATACGCGCGTGGCCTACTTGACTGCATCATTTATGCCCGTAGCTCCTTTGTGCAATATTTAAAATTGTTTTCCTTCATTCCACATGCTCCTTTCTCAAATCCGCCAACCTTTTAAACTAATCCAGAGAGCTAATCAATTAAATATTAACTACAAAATGACTTGCATGAATCTCAAGGGAAATTTGATACATTATATAGTCACTCCATATTCATTCATCCAGATTATGAGTCCAACGTCAACCTGCTGGTAACCTCCTTTCTCTCTCTTCTCTCCCGAAAACACAATATTCACTTTTAGTATCGTTCTCCTTTCCTAATTCTTGCCTTTCCCTAGTTCTCCTCTCTCTCTCTCTCTCCCTCTTCTTTCTCTGTCTCTAAATTCGCAACCAAGGAGGCCGATCTGCAACCAAGTTTACGTAGATTACTTTCCCTGACGTCAAACGGCGACCCTTCTTCCCAAGCCCACTTCCAACAACCTTCTCCCTCAATCTCCTTCCCATTCTGTCTCCGTCCCTATTTTCCATTTCCATGTCCTATTTAAATCCTAATCTTCCATCAGCCCAGCCAGCTCTACCCTCTGTCTCACATAAACAATCTGGGCATCCAAATGCATTTTTCATGTTATACACATCTATAAAGTGGAATCAATTCCACGAAATCCCAATTTCTCGTTTCCAAACAAGAGAGCCGAGTATGCCCTTGGTCATGCATCTTTTTTTCTTTCCCGTTCATACATTCTTCCCTGCTCCTGCTCTACCCTTTTATTCCAAACAAGGTGCCAATTCCAATATCAATTACTTTTTATTATCTAAACTCTCGAACTAAAACACTTTATAGCAATTATTCTCAATTCCCTTTCAAATCTACATAAATCTCTACTCTACTCTTCTTAATTACTCGACAATTTTTCAAAAGCACTTTGGCAACCTTTCAACTTCTTCCTAGCCACTTTCTCCTCCTTTCACTCGCTTCATACTTGATTCTTCAACCATATCCTTCATCCATACCTTCACTCCTCTACTTTCTCTTCCGCTTTGTCAACCACGCAATACATACAGAGTCCATTTTCTTGCTTCCCTTTCCTTACTTTCTTTTCCCTTCCTAAAATTATTGTCTCTCCAAATTCAAATTCACCACCACGCATGCCAACCTTCAATTTGGGAATGCATTTTTTATCATCCGATTTGTCTTGGTCCCAAAATACATCAACAGTGAAACTTTTTACTCCTTTTTTCTCCTTCAACTACAAAACTAAGACTTGGAAATCTTGCTTTCTCCTCCACTTTTTTATCCTCCGGCTGTCTTCGTAAATCAAACGCCATTCTTCCTTTCTCAAACCCGACTTCATGACTTTCTCCACAAGAGTCTATGGACCAGAGTACACAAGTAGCCGACCGAACCTCCTGACTTATTTACAATCCATCCCACGTACCTGTTCCCAGGAAGAGGACATCGTATCCTTGGCCGTCAGGGGTAGTAGCATTAGTATGGACAGCAATTGTGGTGAGCCGGTAGGACTGTGTCGCTCGAGTGAGCACTGGTCGATTTAGTAAAGGTTGAACTGACTCATCCATCAGCGTGTGACTTTGGACAAACAGGTAGTACTGTTCCGGAAGTGTCGTAGAATCCTTCTCACATGATCCAGGCCGAGGCTCAGGAACCTGTAAAAGTCAAACAGGGTTTCATTTCCCATTGCCATCATCCACCTTTCTTATTCGGAACCCAGCGCACCATCCACGCTCTAACTGCCCTTCTTCCTTCCCATGTATACCATTCCCTTTAAAACACCCATTCATTAGCTGTTACAACTCTGAAAATTAAAAGAAAAATCTAACTCTTTCCCCTCACGTCCAAACCCTTCTCTCAACTTCACTCTAGCGTGGAAACGCAATAGGATCTCCGTCATTCCCAGTCTTTTTTATTCTTCTTTACTTTCTCCTACCCTCCGGTATTAGCCATACTCTCCTCGACTTTCTCCGTCCGACTTTCACCCTAGATCCCCTCCTCTCCCCATCTTTTACTTACTCAACAAGACTTTTTCTTTCCCAGACTTCAATTTTAATTAACTCAAATATCACTCCCACTTTGTCTCCCAAAATTCCTCCTATTCTCTTCTTCCCTTCCTTAGCTTGCTAACTTTACCATACGACTAACAGTGTACTACTTGGATAGTTTCCTCCTGGCCAACTTTTTTTACCCTTCTACACTATTTCCGCCTCCCTTATTCCTTCTCCAAGAGGGCAATCTCAAATACCCGGGATAAATTCCGCCCAACAAGAAAAGGATCAAGCCAACACGGGATTACACTTTTTCAGATCCTCTCCAATTCCAATGACTTCCTCATCCCGACACCAATCTCCCTTCTCAGTTTAACCCTTCTTCTTCATCCTTACAATCCAGTCTATCTCCTCTTACTAAATTCCCATCTCGTTTCAATCCTACGTTCCCAATATCTTGCTCATTTGGGTGTCTTTGTGTCCTCTACGCTTGTCCCAAAGCTCCCTTTAGCCCCTCGTTTCAAGAAGAAGCCAATACGCGACGGGCCAAGGTCAATACCAGCGTTTCCCTTGCTCGAATTTTACAGGTTCGTCTGCCAGCTATTATAAATATTAATACACTACAGACTACAGCAACTCCAAACTTATCCTTGTTTTTCAACAAAAAATCTTCAGTCAGGAGGCTAAGAAAAAAAAAAACTGCTTTCTTCTTCAGCTTTCACCTTCACCTCTTGCGAACCGACGAAAGCTTCACACATTTACAACTGCCAGATCATGATCATTCAATTTCTCTCTGTATTTCATTTCGGACGGATTCACCCAGTCATTTCAGTAACACTTGCTGAATTCCCACATACCTTTGAGGGAGGTACAGGAAGCCAGTGCATGTTCGCACTTGATTGTGCCTTGAACCGCCCATCAAAAACATCCAGTATATCCCTCATCTTGAAAGCGCAGACAGCGGATCCAGTGATCGTATTTGACCCCGTGTTGAATACTCCATACACAACATCAGTTCCCAGCTGGGATGAAGGCAGCATCACTGACATGGATTCTGTAGGTGTCACAAAGAAAAACAATAATAATTGAACCATATATTTCTAGAACGTCAACATCTTCTTCCACGAAATCTCCTATCTATACCAAGCCCTCTGCTCCCTCTAGCATATTACACTTTCATCCACATGTCAACAACGGATATTAACCTCACTCCTGACTTGTTTCATTTCTTTGTCTCAGTCTCTCTCGACTTACCTCCTGCCCGTTTCTTCTATCTCCGCTAACTTTCACCGCCTTTCACCCGAATCTTTGCACACTTTCTCTCTCCTGGACTAACCTTACCTCCTTTTCCGCTTGCTTCTATTCCCTCCGCTCCTCCTGGCCAAGCAATCTGTATCCTCAAGCTATCTCTCCCACTTGTGCACACCTTCTCTCTCTCATCCACGGCAATAATCATACACCACGAGGAGTCTCTCCCTGATTAATCCCAACACAATCCCCACCGGCACTTGTCACCGCCTTTCTCTCTCTTATAGCTTCTTCTTTGACTCCTCATTCCCGTCTGGCGGCCTCTCATTCTTTTACTTGTATCCTTTTGTTCCTCACACTCAATGTCAAAAGTAGCCCAGCTTGCCTTCCTTCCCACCTTTGCTTTACACCATTCGCCCCGGGATTCATTTGAAACTTTCTCCGGAGCCATATGATACCCTACTTCCAGCTCTTCCCTACCTCTCTCACCTTTCACCTGGACCTTGACTTGTTATCAAAATCTTTGAATTGATTCCATCTTTAAATTAAATTCTTATCTTCCACTCTCCCACCTCCTGTGCTTTTGTATTTTCAAACTTGTCAACTTTTCCTTAACTTCCCTTCCAAAATTCTTCTAGCTTCTTTACATCCTTCTATTGTTTATTCCACGAATAATATAACATCTTATTCTTTTTCTATCATCGTCTCATGTCTCCTAAAACTCTTTTGTGAATACAATTTCCTCACGTACAGTAGTACGACCCCCTGTTTTTCTCCTCTTAAACCCTTGCATCTGTTTCCTTAGTTTCACCAAACTTGGCATCTTCCCGACTTCCCGTCTTCCGTATAAGCCTTCTTCATCCCTGGCTCTCACTCAACCTCTGCGTGTTTCTCTCCAGTAAAACTTTTCCCTTTTCACCCACTCACTCACAACACAGGCAGAGCCTTGCTTGCTCTATTCTTGTACCTCCCTAAAGCTACAGCTATCCTACCTGCCTCCTCTTGCTGTACATTTAACGTAAGCATGTCGAGAACAAATAGAACAAGTTGAGTAAAGAGACTAATAGCCTCAACATACGTATTTCATCAAAGTCGAACGGGAATTCCCCGGGGATGGAGCAGTTGAGTCGAGCTTTGAAAAAAGTTGTCCATCGTTGTGAATTACGAGGAAATCCTCTGTCGCTTTTGCAAACTCTTCCAACTCTGCTAAAAACAGCCTGAAAACCACAATAAATACAACCATCACAGTCAAACATTAGTTCCACTTTCCCAGAAGTCCACCCAATATTAAATCACCTCAAGCATCCACCTAGCTAGCAACCACCAAAACTTGCTAGCTTTCATTACTGTTTACAGCCATTCAGGACTTTTTCAAATCTAAAATCTACTGCATATCCGTACCGTAGCCATAACCGTAACCATCCTTCAACAGCTTTTACATTCCATGCATTACTCACAAACATTAAAAGGGAAATAATACAACCGATTCTTTATCATGATCCTTTTACTCGATTTATTTATTCTCACAGCTTCAGCTGGATTCTCAACTTTCTAATACCTTTGCATCTGACTCTGCCCCCACTCTGGCCCCGCCCCAGCCAGGTCCAAATGTATAGCTAAAACTGAGCCCCAACCCGCTTCGGATCTTTACAGCACTGTTTACAATCTTGGATTTCATACGGCTGGGTAACACGCGCCCATATTTTCATTCCCTTTCCATCACACTTTCCATGATAATATTTACAAAATACCTCAATCACTCACTAGCAATCAATCCTCAGCCATCCAATAAATCTTTATTTAAGTCTGGCACAGAAAAAACCGCTTCAGGAGTAATCACAAACGCGGATCACGCACCCACCCTCCGCTACAATGCTTCCAGCCCACCAGTCTTCATGCTTTGGTCCTGTATCGTATCCAACTATCAACATCATTCATCCCAGCCCTCCCGTCAAATCCATCTTTTGCATGCATCCCCATTCACCGATCCACACAGCAGCACACGTACAATACACGGATCAATTGAAACAATTCTAATCATCTGTAGATTTCAGCCCCACCTTCCATCCAGCTGATCATAGGAAACGCAGCGGCCCTACCGCAGATGATCCTTCACAACACCGCATGCATCTTCCCTGCTTACTGCTTGCCCATCCTGAAATAATTTAAACTGACAGAGTACAACACGAGCATCATGCACCCACCACCAAACATGCACACACCTTCCCTATGAACATTCTTCTAATATTTGTTTTCAAGTACATCCATTGTGAAGAACGGTTACGACTTCGGCTCGGCACGTGCATCTTTCTCATTCACAGGCCCATGAGAAAAAAAGTAAAGAACAATAACGAGCGAAGAGTATGTTCCTAGCTGCTGAACATGCCCCGGATGCATACGTTCCTCGAGGAACATGGATCCATGTTCTTCCCCACAACCACATGTACTGTATTTAATGCATCCACTTACCTTCCCGCAATTAGAGTATTCTTCACTAGTTTCCCGGTAGAAGAAGTAGACGAAATCATCAAATTGCATAGAGTTAACGAAATGTGGTGCTGTTGTAAGTTTCCAGGATGGTCCGTAAAATTTTACCGAGAACAAAAATAAACCCACCGCAACTTCATTATAAATTCCATTTCCATAAACGTCAGCACTATTTAATCCTGGCTTCTCGCTAGTATTAAGACTGTGGGGAAAACAATTTTAATTTCCATATATCCCAGCGTGATCCCCTTTTCTCCCCCTTTCTCCAAACCCTCTGTAATATTTCTTTCTCTTGTTCCTGTTTCTAGATTCGCTCTGGCTTGCTTATTTCGTCATTTATTTTTTTACATTTTCAAATCCTTTCACCAAGTCCGCACGACCTTTCTCGTTTTCACAGTTTCATTCTCCTCTTCTGTAAATATCCCTTCGCGTTTCATATTCTTCTTCTTCTTTTTCGTTCTTACAACGAGCGTCTCAGCATTTTCCCTCTTCTTCCAGTCTATTTCGTCATTTCGTCTCCAAAATATTAACAAGACCGCCGCAAAACGAGTGGAGAGAAATCCCTTGCCACTTTTCATATTCCCGCAACTCGTTTTCCTCTCAAGAAATATGACAAGTGCTTGAACCAAACAATGGACCAGCTTTGCCTTCCCCTTCCTTCTCATCCCTCCTCTCTTGATCCCTACTTTTCTCCACGCATTTCAATATTTAACCCCACATTGTTTATTAAACTATTCTATATCCTTCTCAGCCCAGATTTCTCAACCAAAATCCCCCACTCATTACCGTTCAGATACTTGAGATCGTACTTAGGGGTACGCGTTCTCAAGGAGTCCCATCGGTGAATAAGCGGATCAACTTCCGTAAAGTCAGCAACTGTACCAGCATACACGGTCCCATCTGAAAAACACAAAATCAAACTTATATCACAACATAATCCTCCTCCCTCCCGCCACCACTCAACTCTCCTCCGCACCTTCATACAAGCTTTCCCTCATCTACTTTTCTACTTTCTCCACCGCCACCACCCATGGCTTTACCGCTTCACTTCTCATCTTGAGACCCTCATTTTCACCAACTTATCCCACTTCTCTTCTCTAACCTGCCCCTCCAAGGGCCACTCATATCCCAGAGTGCTCACCATCATCCCTCCTCTTCTACCCCTCATCCCTCCCCCTTATTCCCTCTATAAGCTTCATTTCGTCCTCCTTTTACCCCTCCCCTCTTGCTTCACTTTCTTCGCTTTCATTCAAACCAAAAATTCATTTCCTCCATGTTCCTACTGCTTTCCTCAAAGGAGCTTCCTTTCCATCGCAAACAGAAACAAGCAACATCATCTTCTAATCTTCTCCTCCTTTCCCTACCACGCATAACCATCATTTCACACTCTGTGCTTTCTCTCCACCGTTGCCTAATCCCCACCACATTCATTTAACCCCACCCGCCATACTCCAGGACATTATCCTTGTATCCTAGCTCCTCTCTCCTGTTGCAGGCACTTCTCGGAATCATTCTAGATCTTCTTCTATTTCTGTCCTCTCTCAAATCCTCCCATTAAAACACCCAGTCAAATCACATAATTATTCTCAAAATAATCCTCAACCTCCAACTTCCTTTGCTCATAATAAAGTCTACCATAATTTCAAATCTTTCCATCAGCATCAGCAAACACTTTTAAAAGCTTCTGTACTTTCTCCTCCTTTCTCCATTCCTCTCTTACTGCCCACGCCTATCCCTTTAAAATGCCCTCATCTCGTCTCTTCTTTGTCCAAACGGTCCTTTTCACAAAGAATTTCTGGACTTTCTTCTCAAACTCCTTCCTCACAATACCCTCTCCTTCTTCCCTCCACCAACCAAGGCACATCAAACACTATGTGTCTTCCCGTGTATCTCCTTCCAGCAGGGACAACCTCTTCCTCTTTCCTTGCTTTCTTCAAAAGCACGATTTTATATTTTCTTCGGGCATCTCGAGGCTCCCGTCTCTTCTCCGTCTTCACTTTAAAATACGACTTTACTTCCACCGCATCTCATATTTGGACGCTGGCCATAACATAGTACACTTTGCCTTCTTTCTTGCAAACTTACCGACTAAAATTGATGTGCTGTTATGACGTGGATCATAAGGGCAAATACCCTGTCCGCTTTTATCGCTCCGCTCCTCCTTGACATAGTGAGCATCTTTCCCGGAACCCGTCAAGTGGTAGTAGCGACAGAGTGGTCTGTATGCATTTGTACCACACACGAGGATTTTACCCGGTCCCACAACTTTCAACACCCGAATATAGTTTTGGCAATTCTCCTGAAAATAATCATCACAAAAATCCACATTTCATCAGTTCCCATAAATTATTCACATTTCTCTCTTCCTTCCTCCTTACTTCCCTTTCCCTTCCGTCTGCGCTTTCTACAACATATATTATTCATCATCTCCACTACTTTCACCCCCATGCACTCCTCATCTCTTCTTCTCTGCTTCTCCGTCTTCTTGGCTTTCGTACTTAAATCTCACTTCCTTGCCAAGATTGGAGAAACCCCGAAAACCCAATTGACCGTTCTATCCTCCCAGTCAGTCAGACACACGGGGATTGTATAAAAAATTGATTTATTTCCTCTACCTCTACATTGCATGCATCAAATCTTTGATGGATTCATCATCAAAAAATTATCATCAACCAACTCACCATGTCTTTTCCCTTGGTAAAGCACATTTGAACGTCTTCCTCCTCGGAATACCACTCCAGTTTCTGTTCGGACAAAAAAAAAGAAACAATCATCAAAATAGATTCCAAATTCACTCATCCATCTATATCCCTCCCCTCCTCCTTCATCCACCTTCCTCTCCCGCCACAGCATAAATCCAACAACATCATCAATCATCAACCTACATCTCAACCAGACTACCCCCACGCTTTTTATCAACCTTTATCCAGTATCTTTTCTCTAACTCTATCTTTCTCCTCCTCCCGTCCTCCCCGCCACAACTTTCTCCATCCTATAGTCGCACTATCACCCCCACTCCCCCGCCACATACATCATAAACCACCTTATCCTACCGTCCATCAAATTTTAACCTCATACTAAGCCCCACAACAATCCATATTCCACTCCTGTCCCTGTCCCGCCGCACTACCCTTCCTTGATCCCGGCCCAACGCAACCCGCATCTTTCTTTCCAATCCCTCCCTGCATGCTGGCTGCCATTCTACCCCACTCGACCTCCACAACACACGATTCTCTCACTCCCACCTCTCCTTCTTACCCGGATCAACAAGAGTGCACCGAAAGCCGTATCCACCGGTACATTCAGTGCAGTTTCAACAACCCGATCTTGCTCACCAGTTACCTCCGTATGCCAAACCGCAGTGCAGCAAATCTATAAACTCCAGCATCTCTTCATTCATTCCGTCCCGGGTCTTTCCTCAATTCTCTGTACGTTCACGAGGTTTCCAGATCCAAATAACCACAATTCTCTTTATCCATAAGTCTCTCCGAAATCCCTGACTCTTTGACAAAGCTGTGACTACACCAAACTCACAACCATTACTGCTTATGGCATCCACCTTCCATCAAACCAGGGCACAGACGGATGGAGTCCGTAGAGAAAATCCTTGGAATGATTTAATTCCTTTCAATGACATCAAAATAATGCGACAAGTCCACTCCCCTCCATCATCATTCTTCAAAAGCTTACTAAATCCAATCCATGACAATTTTAAATCCTTCTTCCACTAACTTTTCTCACCAGCTGTCCAACAATCATACCTTCCATTAGTCCTCCCCATTTCCTCTACTTTCTCCTCCTCTCACCCAACCCTTCTCCCCTTCGTTATATTTCCAACCTTCCGTTCTCATTGACTTTTACTCTTCTGTCCTCCTCACGTGTCATGGTCTCCGGTAAACCCTAACCTGCCTACCTTTGCTATTCTTTTTCTTCACCCTTCCTATGTCAAGACCAACACCCAGCCTCCCCTCCTGTCTCTGTCACCATGGTCACTCATCATAATCACAAAGACAGAGAGCACTTCGTAATAACCTCATCACCTGTCACTAACCACAATAGGAAATCTACAATCATTCCCTCAATTCAATTGCATATGGGCTAGTCACCGCTGCCGCTACATCGTCGTGTCCTCTTCACACTATCCTTAGCAACGGTCACCTTCATCTCACATCCCAGCAACTTGAATTTGAATCCCCGGGACACATCCCACACTAAACAATAGCGCCTCGCGGAAACGCTTCTCTCCTTCAGTGTCACCTCTAGCACACAATGCAAAAACAGTCATTTTTAAACTACAATCAGCCTGTCTGTATATCATGAATCTCTGCTGCCACGCTGTCCACACCTCACGTTTTCCATCCAGACCGCCTCACGCCTATGCCCTTGTTACAATTATTCATCATCATTGCTATTATTCTGTCTGTCATCATCCGGATCGAATGTTTTCCACACCCTCAAATTATTATTCGCTACAGCTATCCATCTCCACCCGGCTCTCACCCCTGACCTCTGGCTCTCCACGTTTCGCTACAATCCTTCCCTGTCCTTGGCTCTTCAAGACTGCTCTCGTATCCATTCTCGACATTTCTCCGTTCCTAATTCATATTCTCTCTTGGGTATTGTTGGGAAGAAAAAATCTTCCCATCTCATGGAAGGGAAAAAGTCAAAATCTTCCAGAAACCATTTGTCTCTCCTTATAGGTGGAGTTGACAAATTAGATTTCCAAAACCTTCCCCTCCGCCCCTCACCCTCATCCCCTTAAATGTTCTCCCTCCTCTAACTCTAATAGCTCCTTGACTCACATTTGAAAAATCTCCAGCCATCTTCATCTTTCCTACACACATCTCTATCTACATCATCTTCTTCTCCACTACATTTCTCTTGCTCCATCTCCTCCCCTATTTTTTCCCTCTTGTCTCCTCCTCCTCCACGCGACTAATTTTTCCCCAGCTACTTGTATTTCCCCAATTCCTCCACGTCCCCTTCATATCTTCTCCACCTTCCAACCAAACACAAAAACAAACATATTCCCTTCAATCCGTAATAATACAAGATTTCTTCCCATTCTTCACTCCATTCCTCTTCTCCTCTGCCCTCTTGAATCTTTTCCTTCTCTTATTTCTCTCATTCCGTGCTTAAAATAATAACTGCTTCTTATATAGTAGCCTCCGCTCTTGTCTTCTCATCTTCCAGGGGGCATCTATCCATTCCATGTCATCCTCCCTAGTTGCTCCTTAGCTTTTCTTCTTTTCTCCTAGGTTCTCTATTCTCCTCCTTAAACTATAAGGGTAAGCAGGGAACAATCCAAAACATTTGCCTCCAGCAAGACCAAACACGAAGAATAACAACTACTTCGAAGCCCTTTAGAAAACAGATTCAAGTCCTCCTCCTATGTCCTCATCCTCTATAGCATCTCTACTGCAGTGTCTCTCTGTCTCTCTCTCCTCAAGTAACCCAACATTTCATACCTTCATCTTCAAACAACATCTCCTCCAGACCTCCTTCATCTCTGTCCAGCCAGCATAGCTGTATATCTCTCATCTCCAGTCTCATTTTACTTCCACGCCCGCCCTCTCTTCAATCTCAGTCTTCCAGTATCTTCTCCTCGCCCTCTCCTCAAATACCTTTCACATTATTCAATCTCTTGCAATTGTTTCTCCTGTACAACATTTACAACTTCAGTAATTGGAGTATTTTCTCTTCCTCCACCTCCTGTCCACCAAGAATTTTTTCAGATAACAATCCGTGTTACAAAGGCTCACGCCAAGCATTTTCGTTCCTCTCCTCATCCTTCATAGTCCTCCTCCCCATCATAATCCTCTTTTTATCATCTTCCTACCATCTTCTCCCTGTATTATTTTACAGCCCTCCTCCCTCCCGTCATCCATCCAGACATTTACTAACCAGACAAATTTACCGTCCTTCAGCATTACTGCGATTGCATGCATATTTCCAAGCTCTAATCTTATTTTCTTACATCATGAATCACGGCGCATTCTTGAACCTAATATTCAGATTATTTCACATCCAGAATGCAAATCTTGCCCCTTCTAACCCCGTATTTTGCCTGCCTTGCAATCATCTCCCATGATAGCAGACCTTGTCAAATTATCCAGTCAATTAAATAACTAATCAGCCTTTAAAATATTATCCAACCCACCTGCTGAAGTATGAGTCCGGACGCCGTTAAATTGTAGACAGCATTCCTGAAACAGAAAAAACAAAAAACATCAGTTTAGTTAAATACATTATTGCCGTGCTTCCTCAATGTTCGGCAACCCAGGCAGCAACCACTCCATTCAAAACTATTCTAGTTTTTTCTTTCATCCATGTAAGTTATGTGTGAGCCTCCTTCTGCTTTGTTAAACCGCATTAGTGAACCTAAACGTTCCTAATTGCCATCATATTTTTACTCTCATTTATATCCTATTAACCTTCACCCGCACGCTCGTAGTTCTTGAATGCAAAAACGTTTTCATGCGTCCTTTTCTTCTTCCCGTCTATCTCCCGCTTACAATCATCAGATAACGCTTTCCGCAGTCTTAAATCGCTTTCTCATCTTTTTATCTCGTATAGCCTTCTTTTCCCATAGTTCCGCCTTCTTTAGCCCCTTCTTTCACTAATTGTCTTGATTCTTTCTTCTTTGCATTAACAGTCTGTCCTGTATTAGGTGTCTTGGTTTTTAAAACGCACAGCTTTCCTTCGACACACACTTGTAATTTGAGCTGCAGGTTTGCTTTTGGTTCGTTTCTAAAATCTTACGCAAATTAGCCTTTACACAGACCGCTTTCAGGTTCCTGATTCATTTTAACATAGGCATTTGCATGTTTGGAAACCTTTCCGAATTCGTGCCGGTAGTTTTACTAGCATTGAGCTTGCCCCTTCACTAGCTTAATATTTAGTAAGCTGTCTGCATCTCTTAACTGCATTTCGTGATGATAAAGCATAGAATCTTCCCCTCGTTCTTCTTCAACTTCCATCTTTTCTACTAGTTTCCAATCCCCATGAAATTCAATCTCTCCCTCATGACTCGTCCCACGCTTCGTGTTCTAAAATTCCAGAACCTTGTCCTGAGTCCAAACCGTCTTCCCTCCTGCCGTAACAAGTTTCCATCTTGAAACGAACGAGCGAGAGTAGAAAATCTTTGCCTGCATTACATTTCAGTAAACATGACTGCGTGCCTAGGAATCTTAAATATTTTTATCTTATCCCGTCCCACAACTCCCTACCACATAATTACTTTCCCCGCGTGCTCCCTCCCTCCTCCTCCTGTATATATATAAACTAACTGCCCAGTTCCTCTTCCTCAGATATCATTATAACATATGGCTTTCCCAAGAGGCTGACCTTATTCCAGCCTCAATTTCAACGTACTTCTCTAATAGCCATGGCGGCAAAAATGGCAAATCACAAGAAACAATACATATACGTACCTTGCTCCGACGAGTATGTATTTTCCATCCTGGACAAAGATCTTGAAGAAATCAGTGAAAGTCCCATTCCCGGAAAATGTAACCGTGTCTTCCGGCTCTGCAATTTCAAAGAAAGAACAACATTTTTATTACACTTTCTCCGACTCGTAAAATTAAATACGTTATATTTACCCTCCTCCTCCCCCTCAGAGAATAGCCTTCTTTAGACTATCGTATATAGCCTCCTCCCATCCAACCATACTTCCTCCTCCCCCCAATGTCTCCATATCCTCCTTACCCTTCCCCCCTTTATTCTCTTGTCTTTATCTTTATCATCTACTTCTTTTACTCCAATACACTCCACTGCCTCTGCTTTTGTTTCTATACCAACCTCCATCCTTACTTTCTCCTTCCTGCTTTCTCCGTGCCTTCCCTAAGTCTTACTTTGCACATACACTTTCCCTTTCACCAGCTTATACATTTCACGGACCTTTTTCCATCTCATCAGTCACTCTTTCCTTCCACACTTCCGTCAATAGCCATCATCGCTATTTCTCACGAAAAGTCACCATCAAAACCCCTCCTCAAAAATCTAAACAGCATCACCACCCAACCATCACACACCAATCTCTAAAACTTTTATCCAACTTTCACCCAACAAAAACACGCTGTAAACATATTCTAGCTCCATCTTTCCATGTTTCATGCTTTTCCCACGTATTCTGCGTTTACTCGCACTAAGTCCTGAATCTTTTCAAGCTCCACTCTCTACTTCTTCTTAACAACTCTCCAAGCGTTTCACCTCTCCCACTCGCCCTAAAACAATGCAAAGCTATAGCGCACGCGACCAGATTAAAAATAATATTCTTTCCCTTCAAAAATATCCACGACACCACCAGTAAACTTTTTTTCTTGTTCAAGCTCATGTTCAACGAATCCAACAGTCCTCTTCCGCTCCATTACCACTCCCTGGTTTTCATCTACTTTAATTTTCTCGGTCATCATAATGAAACTCGACTTTCTCCTCCTCCCGTAGTAATTAGTCAACATATTTTCCCTCATTCAAATTCGACACAGTCTCCATAAAAAACTATGTCAACAAGCCGGAGACGGAATCCAAGAACTGGAAAAACTCTTCAATTAGCCCAATCCCATTCCTTCCTCCCACTTTTTCTTTTATACTTCTTTCCCATACCCTTCTTCGTTTTCTTTTCATCGTTACCCTGCTTCCTGCTTAATGCATTTCCTCCTTATTCTGTTTCTCCGCTTCCTCCTTAACTTTCCCAAGTTTTACTCCAAGAACCCAAGATCTAAACTTAGCGTCTTCCAAAGACTTCTCCCATAATTCTCCCGACATAACTAACCAGGATTGACACGAGCCCACATAACAACTTTTTACACCATTTACCCTCTTACCCCTACCCTTCCCGTAATAAACGTCTACCCTATAGTTAGTCTCTTCTCAGTTTTAGTTCTAGTTCCCAGCAAACAGAGGCCAATTTCCTTGTAGCTGAGCTGACAGTCCGGTAGAAAGACATGCAAAAATGTAGTATCTCGCACGCACGAAAAAAAACCAACTCTTCTCCTTGCTTACTATTTCTCATCACGATTCCGCCCTACTCTCTTCAATTCCCAAAATACTTTCTCCATCAGTTCCATTTCTGTTCCCCTTCTATCTATACTCCCCATCTTTTGCACTCTTCCTAAGCTTCTATTCCAGCTTTCATTCTTGCAAAACCCCTTGGCCTTTTCTTCTATTACGTCAGTTCAAGTAATTCAGTATTCCTATCTTAAGTTCTATCTTTCCGCGAAATTCATACGCACGCATAACTTTATAGCCCCGCATATTCCCTTTGCACCTCTTCTCTCATCCTCTCTCCTCTCACTGTCTGGCTCTCTCCAATTCTAAACAATTCTTTTCCACTAGCTACTATATACTTTTTCTTTATATAGCTCCTTCTCATGTATTCAAGCTTGTAAGAAGCTTTTCTCAAGTTACGACTTTCTCCGATATCAATTTACTCTCATCACCCATCATCATAAACAAACTTAAAACGGCTCCCCTTCCGACCTCCCCGTTTTCCGTACTTTTTTCATCCTTCCCTACCAGCCAGTCAGCACCCTGCCCTAGAAAACTTCCGGCTTTCTTTTTAGTATTTTCTCCATCCTTGGCTTTAATAGCATCTGGCACAATAGCCAGCTTATTTCAGCCAACCAGCTATCTCTAACTTTTTCTCTTCTCTCCCTCCAGGGAGGGGTTTCAATACATAACAACACAAGGAAACACAACATTCCAGCCTCGGACAATTCTTGCAAACATTTTACCTTCTCATGTTTCTTCTAGCTCTCCAACATTCCAACTTTTGGATAAAGTATGGCCAAAAGTACATGTTGGTGGAGAAAGTAAAAACTTGGATTGTTTTCTCCAATACTTAAATCCGCTACATCACACAACAGCTCTTTCCGCAACAACTTTTCCACAACATGGGACAAAGCTTAGCCAAACGCAAAATCCTCACAAGTGTAGCAATATATAGCAATAAGATCTAAACCGCAATCCTGTCTGCCCCTTCATCCGGGAAGAATCAAGGAAAGGAGTGAAGCGGTATGTATACAAAAAACTGCAAACTCGACAAGATTTTCCTCCTCTTCTTGTTATCACGATTATTGCTTATTTCCTATCTGCTATTCAAGAATCTAAGGATTTAGTTTTCATTTCCCAGCACAGTCAGCATCTTGAAGCTATATACATGCTACAAGAGCATTTAACATTCTCCTTCTCGCCCCCATTTTCAGAGTCTTTAGAATCCATTTCAAGAAGAATCATCCTCTGCCAAACCTTCCCATTACAACCCCCGTTACAGCTACATTCTCTTCTTTCTCCTTCCTGATCTTTCTTCTTCCGTCCTAGATTTCTCTGCAAAATTTTTATCCTGTCTACACTAAACTCTTTCCTTTTCTCTACACATTTACATTTAAACGATCTTTTTTATTTCTTTCATCCTCCTTCCATAGCTATATATAGCTTCTATTCTTTCCATCCTGTCCTACCATCCTTTTCTCTTTCTCCTACTTTCTCTTATCCACTTCCTTTACAATTCTTATTTCTATTCTACTTGTCTCAATCTTAGCAGCAGTTCTCGTACTTCTAACTTCTTATTCTCGGGTCCCGCCCCTTCCACTTTCTCCGCCTCCTCCTTTCAGTACTTTCAGTCTCTTATACTCTTCCTACTTTACCTTCTCATCATGATCATTAAATCAGGAAGCTTGGTCCCCTTTACCTGCTTCCTTCCGCTCCTCCTGCATCACCTCTTTGAAGACACATAAAGGAATACACGTGCACTGCAATCACAAACTGCAATTCTCCACATCCCTGCCTCTTGACCAACTATACCGAAACCAGAGTCAACCACTAACAAACTTTTCTTTTACCTCCACTCACCTCAAGCCCTGACAAATATCTCAAACTCTTCCCCTCTTTCTCTTGTCTCCGTCCTCAGCATCATCTTTTTCATACTTTCACCTCATTCAAACTTTCTTTTCCGGCTCCCTGCCCTACCACATCCCGCAATATCCGCTCGCATCCATACCAAACGCTCCGAGGAGCAACAGCCAAAGTATCAGGGAAACCCATTTCCAAATAGCAAGGAAGTGTCCGAGACATTGATTATAAATTGTGGCTTTCCTAAATGGCCACATTTAGTCTTCTTCCTCTCTCTCTCTCCCACTTTCTCTTATTCTTCCCACTTCACCCGCCCCACACCATCCAAGGGACAAAAAGCAATAATAAAACCCAGCACTCCACATTCCCCTCAAACATTTTTCAGCCTCCTAGACCACCACATTCTTACAATTCCAAAACTATATACACCCAACAACAACACTCCACGCCTCACCTCCTGCCTAAGTATCCGAGAACTATCATCATCCATTTCCCGCCACCACATATCTTTCTATCCAACGCACTCAATTCCCACAACAATTCTCCAATTTCTCCCCTATCTTTTCCCTCATCCACCTCCTATCTTGCATCCTCCTCCGCTATTCCATTATTATAGCTAATCTCACAAAGAAATTAAACCCCAAAATGATATAACATTAGAAAAAAATATAAATTACAATAACTGCTATTTCTACTAACCCAAACCAAGAGCAACATCCTTATTTTCCAGCTTTCCTTTTCCTAACAATAACCGTTCTTATAATACACCATAAACATCACATCGTAGTAGACTCGACCGCTTTCCTTTCCAACTTTCATAAATTCAGCCAACCCGTCTGCTCAAAACTCAAGTAGGAATAGGAGCATAATACCGATTCTTTTCTATTCCTCCCAACTTTCTCCACAAAACATCATCCTGCTACTATAAACCATAAGCCCCAAACTTGTACCTAAAAGATACATGTTCCAATCTTTCATCTTTTCTTCTAAATGATCATCTTTGCAAAACTTGCTCCCCCATTACTAACTATCCAACCGAAAGCTCGAAAGCCAAAGTGCTGTATATACTTCCAGTATCCATCTAACTCCTCCCCCACTTCTATTCGTTGTATCGCTTTCTCCTTAAAACTCAACCATTCTTCGAAATTCTTTTCCATCTTATCCGCCAATCCGCCTCTTAGCAACCCCGTCACGGATCCCTTCCTCACAAAAAGCCCATCATCTTTAACTCTTAGATTAGATACAATTTCAGCCTATAATTTCCCCAAAAATATTAATCTCTTTCCTACGTGCTTTCACCGCTCTATCTGGAATCCTCCTACGACTCCACTTCTGCTGCCCCCGACTGCCATCAAATATATCCCACCGGTGCTTATCCGCCCTCTTTAATTTTAGCGTGTCCCTATATACTTTTCCTCGGCCTTCCCAGCCACCAGCACCTTGTGCCATCAGATTCATTTAGCAACTCCACTTTATCCCAAGCCTAACATTCTATTAAAGTTGAACAATGTTAGAACAACTACAATCAATATCGCTACAGCTCTCTCGAGAGCTTCAAACTTTGGATTCACTTTCCTAAAAAAGTTAATTAAAACTCTTCCAGGCTTGATACAGTCCTATGGTCTTTGCTCTCCACAACCCTCCTCCGGGAGGGGTATCACCATTAGATCTGTACATAAAAGCAGGAGTCTCGTTTCTACAATTTCATTCTCATAACACTCACCTCCCTCCCCGCCCTCGACAGGGGAATTCCCAGCTCCTCCTCTTCCGCTCTTGTACGTTCTTATCAATAAAGCTGTGTTTCTATTCTATTCGTGGGAATCCATACCCGATTTGTCAAAATCCCTTAAAGTTCCTGAGTTCAACTACTTTGGCAGATGGCGCTAAATCCATCCTTGACTTCGTCATTCTTTTCAGAGAAATCCTGACTTTCCCCGCCATCGCTTTCCAGCTTTTTCTCCTTTCTCTTTCCGTCCTTTAGCTTTTAATTCTTCCATCTTCTAGTTGAGAGCACAACCTTCAGCTTTTTTCCAAGCATGCATAATCCTAGTAATTAGCTCTTACTTGCCCCTTCCTCGGAAAAAAACTTCTACAAAAGAATCATCTCTCTTTATTTAAAGAGAGACGCGCACGGATTCGGTTCAGTCTTAGTTAAGCCCCGAGTGAGCTTACTAAAACCGGCTCTTCTTCCCGAACATTTCCTCTCGTTTGCTCTTTTTTGACCATATGCATATGCAGCGTAGTTTTCTACTAGCTCTTTTTACTTCTTCCGCTCTTATCTTCTGGCCGTATCGATCCGACTCATTCCCAACAAAAATACACTTCAAAGCCTTCATCCTTCCCCATTCACCTCTCCCGGTTTCACTCCCGGACTAGTCAAAGAGCATCACATCACCATATTTAAGAGCTAGAATTTAGCGCTCCTATTTAAGCGTATACACACACATCCACTCCCTACTTAACCCTCTTCCTCGAAACTAACTACCGAGCTCCGCACAGATCCCCATCACATCACCTGCACCCCTCCCCTTTTCTCCATGCTTGTAAGCCCTTGCATTAAACACCATGGGAGAACAATCCGGCACACGCTGCACAAAACCACATCAAAGTCTACAGTTCCGACAAAAACATAAAAATACCCGCAACATCAAATATATCTCGGCACCATCTACCCCTCACCCGTCCTAAGCCTTCTCCACAAGGAGCCATCATCTTCCCAACTTCCCACCCACCACCAGTCATCAACTTTCTCCACTTTCACTACTCCTCCTGAAGCTTCTTCTTCTAAGACCCTGATTTCCCCTCTTAACTGCTACCGCACTAAAAAGCTCATCTTTTCCACAATATTGCAATTTCCCTCACACTACCGCCTTTCTCCCTACCAAGCTCTACCATTACTATTTTTTCTTTTATATTCTTTTTACCCTTGTTCAATAATAACTGGAAAACTTTTGAAAATTTCTACCGCCAGCTATGTCCTTTCACCAAAACTTTCTCCACCTTCCTCTACTTTCTCCGAACTGTCCTCCTCCTACCTACACTCTCCACCATCAACTTTCACCATCCTCAAATCATTTCTTCCATCATCTTTAATTAATCTCAGCTCCTAAACACATGTTACCTGTCTCTTCCAAACCTTTAACTTACCCGCCTCCTCCAAATCACATCCCTAACGAGCTTACCTACAATCAAAATAATTCAATTCCTCTTCTCTTTCCTTAATTACAGGAAAACACTTCTTTCCCACCACCAACCCTTTTGCGGAAGCCCTCATATTTTTCATCCTTATCATTATCACCATCCTCATTATCATCAATCTTCCCACCGATTCTCCCAACTTTCTCCCATTGTCCTACCCCATGTCCCATTCGTCCTTTAATGTCCTTCCTCTTCATCTTTCAACCGCAACTCATTAGTATTCTCCCACTCTGCTCCCTTTATGGAAAACTTTTACTCTACTCAAGTAATCAACGTCATTCTTCACTCACTCTTTGTCACCATCCTCATCACTAGCAGACTCCCTCACACACACATACAGTCTCATCACCCTACAAAAACTCATCCTTGTCCTTCTTCCTATCCTGTGTTAGCAACATCCCTAAACTCTCTCAGACGAACATCTTCTCATTCCCTACAGGCCTTGCCCTCAGTTTTCCGGGTAATGTCGTCCAGACCCGTACTTTCACTAGATCTTTACCAATTTACTAGGGTCGTCTTATGCTTTCCAAGTTACCGTAGACTATTCCATGCCCATACTCCATACATCCACACCCTCATTTCTCACCGCCGTCCAGTTTGCATTTGTTGGCCTACTCAACCTATTCATTTCATTCATTCCTCTACTTCCCCTCCCTCATTCTGTCTGACCACCCGGGAAACTTTCCCCATTACAAAAACTTTCTCCCAAAACACACGTATATATTGATCCCTCTAAAATTCTTGTCCACTTGACGAGGTCACTTTAGTCCAAGTCCGACCCCATCTAGTCACCTTCAAATGATTACTTCCCCTCTAAACTCTCCACCAACTCAATGCCAAAAGCCAAGTCATGTCCATTTTATTTTATAGTCACTCACTTCCTCTACCCATCAGCCTCTGCCCTATCCTACTCCTACTCTCACTCCCTCCTCTTCCAATTCCACATCAAATCCAACCACACGTAGCAATCATCCCTTTATCCATCTACACTTCAATCAATCCAGACTCGCAACCCTCATCACATTCAAACAACCCATATTCCTCGCTCCCTCCGCCTTATCACATCACCTTTCTCTTTCCCTCCAACTTCTCTTCATCTCCTCCTCATATCTTTCCGTATCTTGGTCGCTTCATTTCAAGCAAGCTTCTTTACAGCCTACCCGTATCCGAAACCTGAGCCACAGCTTTCTCCTAAATCCCTCTCCATCAACCTTCCCTTCTTTTCTATTTCAACCGACTAACTCATAAACGGCGATCAAAATCTCCTTCCCGGCTTTCATTCATCAGCCTTTCGCTTTCCCTACTCAAGTTACAAAACATTTAAAGCTGTCATAAAACCCTAATACAACAAGTACAAACACAAGCATATAGCCTTCACCGCTCGCAACTCCGATCCACTCACCTATTTAGCATTCATCGTCATCATAATCTCAAACTTCAAGTTGACTTCAAACTTTCTCCTCTTGCTCTTTCTCCTGCCAGGCTTGTTTTCATCCTTCCTCTCTCTTCTTTTTCTGCCGCTGCTTGTGCAACTTTCTGCAGTTCTCAATCTTTTGGCATTCAAATGGCGCATTGCCAAATCTCCCTGATTTTCTTTCCTCTTAACTCTGTTATCTAAAATCCACCAACAAACTTGACCTCTTCTTTCTCTCCTTCTCCGCCCCCTCCATCTTCCAATTAATCCTGAGGCCACCAACAAGCTTACCTTATCTTCATCTCCTTGGATTAAGCTCACTCTGCATTCTTCCCCTAGTAATTCATGCTGGCGAAGCAGATCTTCCCTGGTACTGAATCTTGATTCTCTTTGAAAGCTGTTTCTTTCCCTGCTTTCTCCTTTCACCCGCATAAGATTTAAATCTTCATTCTGCCCTGTAGTTTGCATCGCTTTCTCTTTTACTACGTCAACAATCCTCTCTTTCTTTGCTTCTCATCTCCTGCATTCTGTCCCATCCTCATTCAAACTGCTCTTGCAATTAAGTGCTTGTCTTGCGTTAATTTCCATATATTCACAGCCCACTCGGTGGCGGCTCCAAAATATAAACCCCGCTCTGTTTCATCCCACAGGGCCACAGAACAATTCTTCGTGGCTGAGGGTAGCAGAAAACAAAACCAAAGTTGCACTCGAATAAAGCAGCAAGGAGAGGAGACAAAGGAAATGTATTCCTACAAGAGTCCATTCTTGTCTCTTCTCCGTCTTCTATCTCCAGTCCGTCCTTACTATGCTCTTCTGTATGCATCTGAGTTTTCAAAATTTTCTCTCAGGCTTTATAACTTCTCAAACATAGTCCTTCTCCTATCATCTTGAAACCAGCAGGCTTAGAAGGACCTAGTTCCTCAGTTCCTAAGTTCTCAAGCGGATGCTCATTATTGCCCTTTCCCCGTCTGTCCTCATCTCATCTACCCAATTCTTCCCTCTCTCTCTCTTGTCTACCCGGACGACCAAACACACAAACATCTATCTATTACTCTCTTCTCCCTTACTCATTCTCTTCGTCTTCCCTAAATCATCCTCATCATCATCATTCCCTTCCTTCCACTTGTCTACCCTCACTCATGGAGACAATCAAAATCTCTGACTCCTCTACACAAATTCCGTCCTAATTTCCTGCCCTCTCTTCCTTATCCTCCAGCCATTCCTCCAGCAATATCCTCCCTTTCTCTCCACTATTCTATCCATTCTATTCCCGCTGTTTCCTCTCTCCTTGGTCCTTGCGTAATTAAAATTTAACAAATAATAACTATAAGCCCGAGAGAAGTCGCTCAAAAGGGCCCCTCTCGAGAAACCCTACAAGGACTTTTCGTAGTGATCCACCAACTAGTCCTTATTCCACCTATTATTTCTCACCGACATTGTCCTTTCCTTTTACATCCTATATACACACACATGTGAAGCCTCTTATTCTTCTATTATGTCCCCTGCATTGCCCAACAGCCAAATATCATTCATCAATCCTTGACTATTTCCCCCTCTTTCACTCACTACTTAGCGGCCACAATCAGAAACTTTGAATAAAAACCCCACACACACACACGAGTGATGAAACAACAATGAAAAACTTGTCATCAAACAAGCTATAAAACATGCAACTCATTCAATCTCCTGTACAATGACTATTTCTCTCCCTTGTTTCTCTCTCATTCCACTTCTCCTTCCTTTCATTGCATTTCATCCAAGCCCCGATCCTTTCATCTCCTTCTCACAATTCTCTATACACAAATTCAAACACACAGAGCGCGCATTCATTCACATGTGTAAACAATTCATCTATTCTCTTACAACTACAAACTTTTCAAATCCAACCAAATAGACACTTTTCTCCCTCTCCCATCTCCATGACTCCTCCAGTTTTCTCCTTCTACCGTCTCACTACCTACTAAGCTCACCTTCAAACAGAAAGTTAAGATACCGCGCTCAAAAATTACAAAAGAAACACTGTGGTCGTACTTTCTCCAAAAAGAATCAAATTCACCTACCCATCCCTGTAGACCGGCTCATGCTTTCTTTTTCGTCTACTTTCTCTTGTCTTTCCATTCCTCCCTCTGTCTCCCCACTTTCACCAAGTCTACAAAAACTCACCAGGCCAGCAAGTTACCCTCATATATGCACGCCCACAGTCTAATGACTTTTCCTCTCCATTCCCTCTTCTTCTTCATCCTTCCTCGTCTTTGCCGTCCCTTCCTTCTTCCCTTTCCTATCTTTCCAACTTCTTTCTTCCTTCGCATGTATCGATTTCTATCTTGAGCACACCGCAACATTTGCCCCTCAAACAGCCCACCCACCATTATCTTTCCTTTCTCCAGCTCTTCCAATGAGCTTTACCCCACCCGCTTTTATGATCAAACGCCACCCCGACATTCAAACCTCCTGTCGTCCCTCACAACCCTAACGAGCTTCTCACGCAACAATATGAAACACACAGCAGCAACACTAGTCAGGCCGCCACCGGCCAAACACTCAACTCCTTCCCTTACTTTCACTACTTTCACGAACTTCTATATGTCACTACATTTCAACATTCTTCGCTCTTCCTAGCTAAATCCCATCCAGGCGTCTCCTCAACAACCTAGGACATTCTGCCAAACTGCCAAAAAACCTAAACTAACGACACCCAGATAAGAGAACACAGAACCTTATCCCATTTAGCTTCAACTTTTACACATCCCATCACATCCTTCCACCTCCTATCAACCTTCACTATCTCTTACAACCCGCTTTTCTCATTTACCATTATTTCTTCTCCTACACCCTAAAAACACTCTCATTCCTTCCCAACTTTGCCAACATCCTTTCCCACTCATCCAAAGCCTACAGCCAGACACATATATTCTTATCTAAAAAAATTCTGACCCGCATTATTACTATTAATGCGAATAACCGTTAACAGGACTTTTTTAACAGCGCTTTCTATGCTCTTTCTCTCGCTTTCTCTTGTGTCTCCTCCGCCTGCCACAATGGCTCCGTCACATAACTTTCTTCACACATTCCAACAAAAATTCCACATCAGCTTCATTCCTCCCCCAACTTAATAGCCTGTCACAGCTCCCATTAACTACGCTTCCCACCCATAATTCCAGCTGTCCCAACCAAATCTCCTCGCCTGTCAACCCATTCGCCCAGTCATCGCCTTCGACCTAAAAAATCCTTATTTTCTACATCTATCAGTCTACCAACTCCGATTCGTCTTGGCTTGGCAGCTAAATGACCCTGGAACCTGAATTTCGCTAGTGCCACGTGTCTAGCCTGCAAACGATTCTGTTTAATCACCTATCCACCACAACGCAATCAAAATCAGCATTATCCCTTCCGTCGCAATTTCCAGTAAATTTTGAAACAATTACAAAAGAATATCACTCGCGAAATATACGTATTCAAGCTCCAGGCATTAGCATTATCCGTCTCACATGAGGCTAAAATTTCCTTTGTAGGAAAGCGTATAGTTTCCCTGGTTTTCAATATCTTTCCCTCCTGCATAATTTATTCTAATACAAAGCACCAACACGCTCATAGCTCCGAGTCATTTCTACAACAAATAAATTCCCTAAAGAATATCATACTTCAATTGTAACATTCCCATCAGAATCACCATCACCCTTCTCCCCATAATTCATTGGTGGATCCGTCGATGCTTTCTCCGCTTTCTCTCCACATCTCTTACATTTCTTCTCTCCTCTCCTGCATCTTCCTCCACTTCTATCGCCATTCTCTCCTTTATTCTTGGCTACTGTATTTCTTTTCCACTTCCATTTACAGAGTATCCCATTTCAAGCTTTCAATAATTTTTAAGCTTCACTGAACAACTCCAATCCAATTTTTCAAACCAACCTCCCACCCTCCTTCCCCTTGCCCACTCAACAAGAATAATAAATGTATACCTCGTCCTCCTCGCCTTTAAACAGTAGCTTTAATCCCCCACTTCCAACTGTTTACCAGAGCTTTCCGTAAGCCATCTATAGATGGACACAGTGGTGCCTCTTTATACCGGAGCCTTGCCTTCTCATTCGACTTTCACTCCCTGCTTTAGCAGAACTCATTCCTTATTCCCCGACTTCTCTCTCCCTTTATCCCCTTGCACAAGCCTCTATAACTTTCTCCTTCTGAAGGATCTCCCGCTTCGTCTCACAGACAATAAAGCGCATCTCATATCATTCCAATCCCTGCATTATTCATTCATACCGGATCAAGGCCTGTAATCATCATCTCTAGCATTTTAGCTCCAAGCAATCCAAGACTTTACCCTTTTTACTCTTACATCTACTCTCCCCCTTTACGCTTTCACTCACTCACTCCCTTAACTCCCTCTCTTAAATCCTCTGACGAATTCATTACAACCCGATTCGGATCCGTGTGAATTTTCAAACACAGAGAGAGAGAGAGAGAGAGAGAGAGAGAGATGCAACTCTTTCACTTCCCTTCTTGCACAACCATTTAACCCTTCAATCTTCTTCTCCAACTTTCTCTCCAACTCCTATTATCTCCATCCATAACATTCGACATTTCCTATTCTCTTTCCCCATCCTGAATGCAATATGTAGTTGCACCCCGCTGCTTATCTTATTTCCTCCCGGCTTACGTTCCGACCCTCTTTCAAACTCTTACAATAAATCCTTCCCCCAATAATATCTAATGAATGAGCCTTTCTTTAAGCCATCTCTTTCGTATTTTGCAAAATCCATCCACTTAAATATATTCTCCCGCCTCCTTCTCACCATTACTATCAAGTATATTCCCTTCAACTCCTCTCATCATCCATCCGTTTTGGATTCCTTTTCCACAGCTTCTATACTGATCTTAAGCCCAGCGTCTCCCCTCCCTCCCATAATTCACAATCTAGAATTAGCCAAAATGGAATCATTTTCAAGTCTAAATCCCCCGCTCACACCCTAGATACACCTAATGTATTCAATTCTCTGTCACAATAAATTGCACCCATTTCTTTTACTCTTGAAAAAACTATCCCAGCCCGCTCCTCTGCTCTTGCTTTCTCCTTTCATGTATTCTTATATTCTCCTCCGGGTCGTCTAGTCCCTCTTCCTCTTCTCTCTTGCAGATCTCCCATTCTCATTCCCATTCTTATTTTCTCATTCTTTCTCTCTTACTTTCCTTTTATAAAATTCCAAACATTTACAACTTACAATGCAAGCCTCATCCTTCTTTTTAACTCGTCTTATCCGCTTCCTCCATCCATGTCTTCTACCATTCCCAATTGGCTAGGCAATTTCAAATACCAAAAACTAAATAAAACCCACCATGTAACCTCCTTCCCCTTCGCCCTCCTTTTTCAACCAACTTTTCCGTTATCAACAAATCTTTCTAATGTATGCACATGTACGCCATTTCCCGTCCAACTCCCCCACGATTCAATGCTAGCGTCCTACAAGCTACCACATATAGTCATCAGCCTATATGTTGATGCCTGATACGTAGTATAAGAGTACAACATAAATGACAAGCACTAAACTCTTTCAAGAGTCAGCCAAAATACCAGGCGAGCTAGCCCAACTTTCTCCGTGCTTTCCCTTAGGCGAAAAGGATCCCGTCCTCAACTCCAACCAAATGTTTACCCGCATCCTAAAAAACTTTCTCGTATTTTTCTATATACTTCTCCGTCTCCATGTTTTATAAATAAATTTCCCCTCAAAATTCTCACAAAACCAAACTTTATTCCCCCTTAAACTTGTATACACACACACAACACAAGAGTCATCTCTTACTTTCCTAACCCTTTTAAGTCGTAACCCTTATCTCACCACTTACAAATCTACTTCATATGCGCTCCTCTCCTTTCAATCCCAAGCTTTCTCACCTTTAGTATAGCTGGAAATCAACGGCGTTGTACAAACAGCCAGCAACAATAACTACACCACAACATTCCCAATCCCTATCGTATCTGCCCAATATCAATCTTAAACAAAACTCTATTCAACTTTTCCAAGAAAAACTTTAGCCGCTTCGCTAACTAAACAGCTCAACTTTCTCCATCATATTCCCTATCACCATTAACCAGTTACGATCCTTCCATACTTAGTAAGTGACTTTGGACGTTGCAATAACAGCAAAACATGGAGGGAAGCATCACCATTCTGCAAGGTTGTATGGCGAGCCCTTTGAAATTTACAAACTTTCCTTTACTTGAGAAAGGTGATGAGGAAAGTGTAAGAGTTGGGAGACAGATACACAAAGGATTTTGGCTTTCCCCCATTCTTTTCCTGTTTACTTTCTCTGGCCTCATCCTGAATCCAGCCAGGAATCCCCGTCAACCATTCCCGTCTCTCCGGCCGCCGTCTTTATTCTTTACACCCTTTTCTTTCCTTTTCCTGGCTATATGGCCAAAAACAAGCTCATATCTTTCTCCTCCACCTCCACCTACTTTGACTTTCAAATCAGCTCCCACATGCACTCTTCTACCCTTTTCCCTCCTCTGCCCAGAAACATTCTCAAATGCGCATTCATGACTCCGGGCATGAACATTACTTTTACTAGAATGCCTTCACAACCTTTTTATACGTCCTGCTCCCGGGAAGGGAGCACGGAGAAAGTTACATCCGCTCCATCTCCATCACAAGCTACGTTCGTACACGAGCCTCTTACTTGCTCTTACCCTACCTTGCCTTCTACAAGCACCTTATATATTTCCTAAAATAGCATATGCACAACTATTTACAAGACTGGTCTACATATACATTCCATGTGAGTCCTTGAAGGAGAAAGCATGGATATGGAAGAACAACATGACCACCGACATCCCAGCCACTATTGCCACTAAAAAGATTCTGTCCGCTCAAAATTATTTCATCCGTGTAAAAAACATATTCTCCGCTTACGCTTACGAGCATTACAAGTTGCAATATAAATTCTTCAATGCACTGCATCCACACATGCTACACTACTAGGTTTACGTCTCATGTAAAATATCCCACATCCCGAAAAACGCAACGGATATATACACCCCTTCTTTTCCCATCATTACCGTCTTTCATTCATCCGTCCTCCGGCTTTCGTTCTCAAATTCCTTGACGTAAGCTTTATCCATGAAAATAACATGTTCCACACAGCATTCTACATCCTTCTTTGCCTATTGAAGAAACCCGCTACTTTCACCACTTTCTCTGGCATCCCAGACTATTCTCGTTACCCATTCCAGCTCGACTCCTTGTATCTTCTTGGCATTCATCTCCCCATCCATCCTCTTTCTCCCAGAACATGTATCTTTTTCCCAAGTCAATAAACCCAGCGGATTGGCTCCAAAAAATCCCTTCCAATATTCTTCCTCCCCTTTGGCATCGTTTAGTAAGAGTTTTTTTATCCGACAATAAATACAAAATCTTTTCCATCTCCTACTTCCATCTATTTTTCCCGCCTTCCCGTACTTTCACTACATGCAAATTCTCCTCAAATCTCAATTGCATTACACTCCACTCTCATGCAAGCTCCAGGCAACAATTCAAGGACTATAGTTGGTCCACAGTTTTCAAAATCTCTGCATCTGCTTTCTCCTCCATTCCCATCAGCCTCCAAGCATTCAAATCCTCTACCTTTTCATATTGCTACTTTCACTGCCCATTTCTCTATCTCCAACTTGCTTCTCTTCCCTCCTTGATTTCCTTCTGTCCTGCTCCATATAAATTAATCCACCTTCCTCATCTTCTTCTTCCTTCCTCTATTTCCACTTTTTATTCATAGCATCAAAATATATTCCCACTCATCCATCTTCCTTTCACCCCTCTCTAATTCATCCTTTTACACTAGACTAATTCTGACTTTCTCAATTTATTCTTCTTGATCTCCTCCACATCCTCACATTCATATTCCTACAGCTAAAACCCTAAGCCCTTCTGCTCTAGTTAGCATACAAAGTCTTGAAGCATCCCTAAAGTCCGTTCTCCTATGTACAACTCCACTTCTCACCTCACCTCATCCCACTTCCCTTCAGCAAGGTCTTTGCCTGCGTTATACTCAGTGCTGAAACTGAAACTTGAACCCAATTTCCAAACAAGTATCTACAGGAATCTTCGTTCTTCCCAAATTCTTTCCCCCGTGTTTCTCCTGGAGTCCTGGAAAGAGATGGCGGGAGTTTGGGAGTTGGAGTAGCAATGGGGAAAGTGCGGAAGAGGCAACTCAAACTTCCATGTTATGTTCAGCAAGAATCTTCCCCGTGTCAATGAGATTCAATTTATTTGACTAATTTAATCCTATCCCATCCACTCAACCCCGCTTCGATGCCCACTCTTTCCATTTCTCTACCTTTCACTTCCTTCCTCTTCCACTTTTCCAACTCTTTCTCCACTCCAAACTCGCTACCCTTCCTCGTGTCCATGCACAGGCACGAGTAGAGATAGCCGCCTATTATTATTCAACAAATCCCAACCTAACTTCCGTCCCCATATCACCTCTTCTCAACCTCTTACCTGTCACCGACCCGGGGCGGTTCCACAATTTAGCTTCTGACCTCTCTCAGGCTGTAGCTAGATAGATAGCTATGCTATAGCTACACCTATCAAGAGTATACCCTTCCTTTCTACTCCGAACAAGATTTAAAGCAGGTGTTAGCTGGAAATTCCCCCAACTCTCCTTCCATGTCGTCCCTCTACTTTCCCTACGTACTTTTACAACAGTAGTAATATGGTAATAGTTCTTTTAAACCGCTTGCCCATTCCGCCAAACATATTGGATGCATCCACAGTTTTCCGTCCCTTCTTTTATTAGCTTTTCCCCGTCCCCCTCCGTAGTTCACATAAATTATTGACAAAAAAACAATTCTTTAATACCTATCCTTACAGGGGAAGTGTAAAATTTTCTCGATTTTGTACAGGCAAGGCTTGAAACACTACTTCCACTCTCCATAGTTCTATCATTGCAAACATTCCAAGCGCCACTTTATTCCGCCATTAGCTTTACTTTCTTTACTTTCTCTCGCAACAATTCAGAATTGCTATCCCTTAAATCCCCAATTCCAGCATTTCCTCCACACTCCTTTCATACATTTACATTTTACTCATTTCGCCACTCGCTTACTCCGATACTTGTCCCCCTTCACGGTCTACATTTACTTTCTCCACTTGGCTTGTGTGCAGTTTCTCTTCTGAAAGAGAAAGAGAATCTCTAAAATTTTCTTGGAACCAATCCAGATTCACTCTGTACTTTTCTTACGCACACATCTTACACCAAACAAGGCCATCATCTCTTTTAGTCTTTCCCTTCCGCTTTCTCCTTCCTATATAACCGCAGCAGAGTACACAATGTACTTCAACCTTTACACACCATTATACTACTACATACAATCCACTAAACTTGCGGGCCCTACATATGTATCACTTATCTTTCGTTTCCCTGTATCTATATCCTCCTATCCCTAGCTTCGCTGCCTTGTTCAAGTTCTCGACCACGGAGTGGGACAAAGCTAGAATTCCGAAAACATTCTCCTTCATTTCTCAATCTTTCTCGATTCTCATATAAATTCAAACCTCTTTCAGCTCCTTCTTCACTTTATTCCATTATACTTTCTCCAGCTCAGCTTTCTTTATACGTTTTCCCTCCTGCTAGTATCTCACACGCAGCTTTATCCCTCCTTCTTTCTCCAACTATATCACAATTCATTTATAGCCGTCTTTCTTTACATCTGCTCAACATGAGGCTCCCGCATGCCTTGCAATATTCTCCTCCAAGCACGATCTTGCTCCATCCGTCCCTGCCTTCCTCTAGCATTTCCCTCCTCTCCAACTAGGACTTTCTCTTTTTCAAGTAAATTCCAATATCTAAACTGAGCGGAGGCAGGCGAGAAAGCAAGTTTCCTTAAATGAGCACCATCCATTTTACGCCTCTCCATGTTTACCCATCTCGACCCTTAAGAACTCTCCCTCAATCATCCACCCTTCCGCTCTCTGACTCAAAGTAAGATTCTTTGGTCTCCCAGCACACCAGGACAACAAAATCTACACACGATCCGCCCAACTTCTTCCTCTTATATGTATAAACCTTCAGCCATATCTCTTCCATTGCTAGCTACCAGCTTAAACTTGCATGCATCATCAAATATTTCCTTACCCGTTCACACCGTTCAACATCTACTAACCTTTGACCTCCAAAATGGAATAAACTCCGTATCTCACTACATTTCCGCTCTTCATTTCTTCCTGACTCCCTTCTTTTATCTTTCCTCCTATCAAATTCAAACTTTCTCCGGCCCTATATCAGAACCCCAGTCAGCATTCAGCATCATAAAATCCACCGAGGCACACATACTCCCACAAACACAATTTACTTTCTCCATTTCCATTCTACTTTCTCCGTCCTTGATCTAAAGTCAAACTGAGTCAGACAGAGTGAGTCAAACTTCCCGGGAATTTTCTCTTATTACTTCATGTCCTTGGGTATCCCTCCTTCTATTTCACCTTCCTGCAAGTGGATATCATTGTGACCTCTCCTTTCAAACTTCTAATATCGTAGTTCATTTACTTTCAACCAAACTCCTGCCAACCCCTTTCACTCCTTCTCCACACTCCTGTATGACCTCTGATAGTTTTCTCTTCGCCCTTTCTTCTTCCTTATCTCTCATCTTTCTCTTTGCTTAACACTCCCAAAGCTTTAGCCTTTCACCTAATAATGTAGGTAAAAGTGTTGAACCAACTTTATCCTCTTCCTAAATCTTCTTATCTTCTTCTCAATATATTTTCCAGCCGTCACTCATCCTACGACAATTCACATCATCTTAGACGACGCCATTTCCTCCTTTCCTCCTACTTTCTCCGCTTCTGATTTCTACACTCCCAGCTCCGCATATATATCCGTTCCAGCCTTCGTATTTCCTGTCTATCCTAGTTTGTCTTACCTCGCCAGTTTCAATATCAGACGAGAGTAAACAGTAGAGCACGGATATTGGAACAACTGTCAGAAGAGAATTGGGGAAAGTCGGAGGGAAACTAAGAATAGTCATATAACCTTTGTTCTATCAAATTTCCATATCTTATGCATCTCGAATTCCCATTTAAGTCCCATATGCATTGTAGTGAATCTCCCGTCTGAGTGACTCTCTGTCTTCATCCCTGAGTAGCCCTTTATTTCCTCTGCTGCATATAGGCTTTCTCCTTCTCTATCACGTTCCTGCTTTCTCTTCGTGTCTTGATTCCCATCCATCTCCTTGCAGCCTGACGTCACAGCTGGTTTCTTTCTGCTCCTCGTTCGTGCCGTTCCTAAGTATTTTCCTCTTTACCTTTTCATACCTGAACTCCCAATTCCAGAGCTTCCTAAGTGAAGTGTATACGACATGGCTAAAAGCAGGAGTTGAGAGAGTTAGGCTCCTCCAATTTCACATCCACTTATATGAAAGAATGCAAATATTTTACTACAACCATCCACGGTAATAAATTCTTCCCTCTATCGCACTCCCGTCTCATAAATCTATCTCCATCCTTCCTCAATCCACTATGCAAATAATCTCAAGGGAAGGCGACAGCACTCCGTCCCATAGTTCTCTAGTCTTACCCTCCTCTTGTTCTTCTTAAACATCTGTTAAATTGCATACAAGTAATTGCTCTTCGAGCAAACCAACCTGCCAAATATCACCCTTCCCCATCAGCCTAGTTACCTCAACCAGACCAGATAATATATGCATTCTCTATTACTCTTTTCCCGTCTATAATACTTCTACTATACAAGTTCGTCGTACAACCTCACCATTTAAAACTAACTACCAGCTAGGAGTGCACGTAACCAGAAAATAGCTTCCAAATGACATTATTCCCATACAACTAGCCGCCATTAAACTACTTCAACTTCCACCATTCCAGAGCGCAAAGCAATCCATCCGTAGTCAAATCCTGAAATACACAAACCTTTCATAACCTACAGCCCTTCTTTCTCTTCCTTCCTTTCCCTCTCTTTCTTCCTCATGACTCTTGTTCCTCCTATCTCTTTCCTCTATTTGTTAACCACCTCCACGTCTCTTCCACCTCGTACGTCCATACCAGCTTCCTTCCTCTGCTTTCACCCTTTGCTTTCTCCTCTTCTTCCCTGAACTCACTCAGTGAGTACATGTATTAAAATGTAATCATCTCTATTCCACAACAGTTCTCTCCCAACAACACAATATTAATCCTAAACGGAATCCTCTCAAAATTCATTCCGCTCACACACACACATCTCTCCTCCACAATTACACCCAGACAAAATAGATTAAATCCGAACGTAACGAGCTCTCTCCAACGACAATGTCATTCAAAACCTCAATCATTATTCATCTTCTTTCCCATCCTTTCAACCCGTCTTCCTATACACTCCCGGAATCAACAAACCTATTCACTTTCTCCACTTTCACCAACCAACCAACCAACCAGCAAAACAAAATCCTCTCTTCCACTTTCTCTCAGTAGCAGCTTCCAAGCTTTTGACTTTTACAATTCCAATTTTCCTCTCCTTTAATCACTTCTGTAGTCAAACAGATTCTCTCCCTCCCCCTCTTTAGAGCATCCTCCTCATTTCAAAACACCTTCATCTCATCCATCATTTCCAACCTCTTGATTCTTCTTCCACCCGACTTTAACAGGGCACATCCTCTGTCACCCCACCATCCATTCTGGAGACCTGGATTCCTCCCCCTACCGGATCTTCTTCCTCATGTCTCCGGAATACATGCAAATTTCTCTATACCACTCCACAAATTCTCAAACTGTCGCTCTACTTTATAAGCCCTCCTACCATACCTTTCCGGTTCTCTTGCTATCTTTGTCGCTTCATCTTCTCCCGTGCCCTAGTTATTTCCACTTGCGCTACTGCAATGCGAAAAACGTTTACACAAACATAATGTATCATCCGCTTCAAGGGCATGCGTTCATTTAAATCCCCACAATTTACTTTGATTCCCTTAAATCAACCGTCCATCCGGACACTGGAATCCGAATGAATTCCCCCACTTTCCCCACTACTTTCCCTTATCGATTAGCATAAGGTTCTGTATCTTTCGCTAACATTGTACTAGACAGTCACCGCGCTTTAAACTTATTATTCTCCCCTAACTTCCTCCACCTAATTCACTTCCCATGTCACCCCCATTATCCATTTTCTTCAATTAATTTCACACAACTAAAAGCCGTTACATTATCCTAAAAGCTCACACACGCATTTGTTTACTCTTCCTCTCTCCCACTTTCTTTTACCCTTCTACCTTGTACTTTCTCTTAAACTTATGTGTAGAAAGGATAATCTTGAAATCCGTATCAATTACACTTAGCTTCTCATAAATCATCAAAAAGTCACCCTCAATAACTTGTATATCAGAATCTTCCTGTCGGAACCTATGTTTCGGTTCTACTACACCATTACTTGCTCCTTGTTTCCCTCTACGAGTAGCCGGGTAGAAACTCTCAACTAGAGCCCCAAACTTTCTTCCCTTTCCACTCTTTTGCTTTCTCCAAGCACTAGTTTCTATAGTCATTCCAAATGAAAGCTTAATACGAGACAGACAGACATGGCCCACCCAGCTTCATTCCGGCTTTCTCCATTCTCCAAGAGACTAATTTCATTGCAGGAGTGACAATATGAGAAACTTTCTCCTCATTTCTTTCCCTAAATAAGAGCACACATCCTTCCACTCCTAAACCCAGAGAGCAGGACAGAGAAAGTAAGGGCAAAGTCAGAGCAAGGCATGGAAGCAATTCCCAAGACGATCGTATATACGAGCACTAATAAAACTGCCGTTGACTTTTCCCCATCTACTTCCCTCGTATCCTTCACCTCTTCCTCTTCTCTCTCATTGCTTTCTCCCAACTCCCATCCTCCTGCTATAGCACTTCCCATCCTCAGATCCTCTCTTTTCCTTAACATCTCCATGCATTCAATCCCTATTTTGCACACAATTCACCCGCCCGCCATGCCACTTGACTTCAAAGACTACACCACAATCCTTCCTATATTCTCCTTACTCTAACTCACTCTCCGTCCCAGTAGGCTCAGTCAGTAGTGAGTAGACTTTCCGTCATTTTTCTAACCCATACCCACACTGTCGCAGAATAATAAAGGAGACGGAAGTCAAAATCGACTTGACTCCAACAAATGAAATCGCCTTCCACTTTCTCCGCTTTCACTCCTCTCACGCTCAAAGCCTCCGCCCTCCTCACGATTTCACCCATGATGCATGCATCCTAAATCGCCCTCCTAAACCCGGCCCCAGATCAAAGTCCCTTCACTTCACAGTTCCAAAAAATGATTGAATACTTCCACTTTCTCCAGTCTCCGCTCGTCCGCATTCCCACAATGCACTCCTCCAACAACTTTCTTCCTCTCTTTCCTTCATACAAAACAAGATTCTAGCCACCACTATTCCAAATTTCTCTCACCCGAACACAATCAGGCCCAAAAGCTCCCGTCTCAGCCACAAAGCGTAGCGCAAAATACACTCATACACACTTATTTCTTTTTATTCTCCATCTCTCTTGCATTCTTCAAATAAAACTTCCAAATTACTTCCGCAAGCCTACACGTTCCCTCCTTCGCCCTCCGCTCAGCCAGACATTCACTCAATCGTATCTATAGAATCCCCAACTACAACCATCAAATTAGCCAGCAAAACCACCATATATACAGATTTTCCAATCTCTTTCAGGCATTTTCCAAAAGCCATATACTCATTCAGTATTCTCCCCAAGTCCCGTCGCTTAATCGAACATTCGGATCTTATAACCATTTTATCCATTTGTCCTCCAAGTCCCGTCCCGTCTGTCTTGTCCCCCTCAGCCAAAACTCCCGGCTCCTGTCCACTTAATCCGAGTTTCCCACCCCTCGACTTTCTCCATCAGCTCCACTGGCCAAGCTAGTTCAGTTCTAGCCCTTCTTTTACCGCGACCATCTGTCCACATTCCTTAACAATGTTTACATACAGTAAAAATATGTCCTTCTTTTCAAATATCCGTCCATAAATTTATAGATTTCTTCCTTCCGGTCCTGCCTCTGTAGCAGCAGCCTTCTAAATGATTTATTATCTTCTTTATATACAGCTCTCCTTCCCATTACACACTCCAGTTTGCCCTCTTCTCAATTTCCTACTGCTCCGTCCCTCCCTCTTCAACCCTACTCCTCATCGTATTACAAACAGAGAGTCAGATAATTCATTACAATCCTAATGCTCCACTTTCAACACGCCCCATTAAAAAATGTATATCTTTTTGCAACTCATGCACAAATAGCAGCCAGCCTGTCTCTCCAGCTATTCCACACTGCATTACAAACAGGGAACATATGAGAACAGCACACGCTCCGCCGACTTTCTTCTTCCTTCGTCCCCATTCTTCCTTACATCTTGCACGCAATCACACACAACAAATGGACCGTACAACACAAGACACAAGGGAGTCTTCCTCCAACAATTCCATTCAATATCCTCGACTCCTTATCTCTTTTACACGCACCAATCATTCTACCACCAGCGGCCTGGTTCCAAACCGCCACAAGAAATCTACCGGAAACCAAAGAAATGCAAGACGAGGCGAATTCGACCCCCCCTCTACTTTCTCTTTAAATTCTAGCTTCTTTCTGCATCTTCTTCCTCCTAGCTCCGACTGCCTACACAACCGTACGAAGTCCACTCGCCTTAAACTCTTCCACTTTATCATTTTTTTCTCGTATCTTATCTCGCCCAATCCAAGAAATTCCCTGTCTACAGGACCTCTTCCACTATGTACGTATTGCCAACTGCCTTGTCTCCTAATATATGTCAATAACTTTCTCTGCCTACAAACTTGTGTATCCAAAATCTAGACAGTTGCACCAAACTAGTTATGCTTCCGGACCTAAATTTCATGCTCAACTTCAATCGCATCCTGGCTGCCTTCCTTCATTGCATCCACTTTTTCCACTTCAAATCATCCAACCTTTCAATGCAATCATGAAAAATAGCACCACGCACTTCTCAATCTTGCATTTCCAGCAATCCTTTAGACCTCCAACTCCTTCCAACCCTCTTTCTCATAGATTTGTAATCTGAAACCAATCTTTCTAAACTTGCTTTCACATAAATTCATGGCTTTATAAACTAAAAATTGTCCAGCTTTCACCCTCCTCCTCTCAGCTTCAATTTATCCCCCTCCAATTCCAACCAATCATAGGATTTTCAATCCATGAAAAAAGCATCATTTAATTCTCCCTCCCTTCTCCCGCCTAAGCTTTCTCCCTCCTTCTCAGCCTCCAATTCTTCCTCCTTCCTTTGAATATCATATACAGTAATACTTTCCATCACTATCTTTAAACGCCTTCAACTTAAATCCCCTCGAAAACCCATAAAAATTTCAATCTACACTCCCCATCCCAGCTTAAATTCTTCCCTCCCTTCCCCCATTCTACGCTACCCCTACTTTTGAGTCTTCTAAAATTTCAGTTCCGCTTCCTCCCTCCCTGATCCCTGGATCCCAGCTTTCGAATTCCTTTTTCCTCATCTCCACGCCTCTTTTTGTTCAATCCCTATGATTCGGGCTATTAACTTTTCACTCCTGCTCTCATGCGCTCTAGTTAATGCCCTCTTCCCTTCCTCTGTCTTGGGAATACATAAAGTAGAATATACAGCATTTCTTCGACGCCTTGATAAAAATCCTTAGTTTCTCAATTAATCCCACTTCAGCTTAGCAATCAGCTCTTTGTAACGAATCCCGTCTCTGCGACTTCTTATTCCACTCCTCCCTTCCACACGGATACCGTAACCACAAAACAAATCATCTGTCACTACCAAACTAGTCCTTTGTTTTCATCCTATTTACACCAAGTCATTCAGTCTATCGTCTTCATTCCTCCCCTTCTCTGAAAAAAGGTATGCTGAGGAGAAAGTATCGGCAGAAGCACACAGAAATGATATCAGATCCAGACTAACGCATCTTCCCTATATTTCTTAGCTGAAACTTGTAGCAGTATTACATTCTTGCAAGTTTCTTTCTTGCTTTCACCATTATTCTTTTGCCTTTCGACGTCACCTCCTTCAAAATGGATGAGGTAAAAAATTCCTCCGCTTTCCCCTCCTCCTACAATTCTAGTGATGGCAGTGGCAGACATGCTTGCATATACGGTACTCCGGCTTCCACTTTTTGCTCGCATAGCTTTCCCCCTAATTCCCACTTCTCGTCTTTGGTATCAGATTTGGCTTCCCCCCTTCTTTGCATCCCGCTCCATTTGGTGACTCTGTCTAAATTCCCTCTTCTTCCAACAAGACCTTTTTGCTAGGGGAGGAAATGAGCAATCGAACACACACACAAACGACCACACAATTCTTTATGTCCTTGCATTCCAATACTATTCACTCACATAACTTTCTCCACGCGCGCCTTCCATCCAACCAGTGTTACACCGGCTTGCTTTCGTGCTTAGCATTAGATCCTATACCGGGTAAAATCAACCTTTTCTATCCAACCATGCAACCCTAGTATCACCATTTTCCTGCCTGCCTTCAAGCAAAAGCTTCCAGCTCAATTCTCAACATAAGCTTTAGAATCCTTGTGTATTCCCTTCCCTTACACTTCTACAAACCATCCCAACTCTCTTTGCATTACCCAGTACTTTCTCCTCCTTCCCTCGATTACATTTCTCTGTAGTCTCATTTCTCCTATTTGAGTTTCCCTTTTCTGGTTTTCCTCCTCCCAATATTCCTCAATCCTATGGCCATTCATTCAAGTGAAAAACATCCATTCACCCATACTCTCTCGCTCCTGTATTTTCCGCCTCTTCTCTTCAAATAAAGCAGGGATCCGAGGAATAGATCGGATGGATGAAGAGGGAGGTAGAGAGCGGCTTTGGGAAAAGGTATCGATAAAAATCCCTACATTTGTCCTTTTCTCCATTTTATTTCACTGGAAAACCCACTTGTAATAAATTCTCTCCTTCCCATTACAAATTCCGATCCCTCTTCTTTATTTCCCATTTATTCAATTGCAAAAAATTTAAATTCCATTCTCCACATCAAGTAGTCTAATTACGCTATTCAGTCTTTTTCATTTCCTTCCATAACTTTTAAATGCCACTCAACATATGTACATACCATCAAGTCCTCCCTCCCACACCTCCTCTTACCAGCTCTTACATCCGCTTTCTATTTTTCTACGTACCCACGGCTAACCTTCTTCTCCTACCTTTAACTTTCTCCTCGCATTTTTCTCTCTGTCCCTCTCACAAAAACTCTGAACCTCTCTTCTTTTTCGTACAGTTTTCCCGGCTCTCCACGCTCCTTCATCTCACAAACTAAGATACTCGGTCACGAATCACTAGAAGTCTATGCCGAAAATGTCGATGCTAAATGTCACTCGGAAACGGGATTTGTGAAAATAGCGAAATTCCTTTCCTCGAATTGCAATTTTATCCTCTTCTCTTTGATGATGACACGAGGCCTCATATTTAGCTTCCCTATGCATGTCTGCTTCCGTACATCTTCTGGAGAAACTCAGCGTGCCCTACATCCATTCAAGGATGATCAAAAACAGAGTTTTTTTCTCTTCCACTCCCTCATTTCAAATTCGATATCCCACCAAGAGTCGCCCACGCAGAGCGATACACTGCATACCGGGACCCAGCAAGCCCTTAGTTCTTTTTCAACTTTCACTTCTTTCACTTATTTTCTTCTCATCATCCCTCCTTCCGTCCTCCAAGTCAATTCAAAAGGACTAACTAGAAGAGATCCGGCCTGGAGGAACAGCAAAGCTGACATGTTAAAAAACTCCCATTATTCACAATTACCTCCTCGTATTCACTCTTTCATTCAAAGAGCACACCCTTCCACCCACTTTCACTCCGCCTTCCATCCACACTCATCTCAATTTACCGGCATAATATAGTAGCACTGCAGATATCCCGCACTCCCTCCACTCCCATCCTTAATCCCCAAGCATACACATACCTATATCTTCTACTATATCACCGGCCGGCACTAGCTATAGTGCTACATACTATACCAACCACCTTCTACCTTAACCTTGCAGTTCTAACTCTCAATTAACTTGTCCATTCTCTCTTCCGAGTTAGTAAACTCTTTTCCTTCATGCATGCAAGCTATTCTCGTCCTTTGCTTTCCCCCGGAGAAAGCCATCTCCCAGGGAGGGCATTCCCGTGTCACCCTTCCATCTTTTCTCATTAAATGTCCTGGCATCCCACCGTCCCCATATCTTCCGTCCCATCCTCTGCTGACTATAATTGAACTTTTTTCTTCTTTATCCGCCATCAAATCCAACGTGCCGTGGCTCTTCCCAGCTACAACAGAAATAGCTTTCTCCAACAACTTTTTCAACGCTCTGTATGTAAACTTTACCGAATTTTTGCTATTTTCATTCAACCCAACCGATTGCAAACTAATTGTCTCCCCGTCAAAATCTATTTATCTACTTACTCAAATTTTGTTACAGTTTTTTAGTCCTTTTACAATCATGCTTGATAGAATTCTTTAAAACTCAATCAATTCTTTCTCCCTAACAGTTTACCCGCTATCCTTTTCACCCCTTGTTTACGGTCTTCTTCTACTCCCTTTTTCAGCTTTCACTTCTACAGCGGGTAGAGAGCGAGGTCCTGTCCCCTTTTTAAAAAGTTCCCTATTTAAAGTCTTACCCCGCTTTTCTTCCACGCTCCATTATAAAGGGACTGATGGGAAGCCTATTAGTAATGTACATTAGTTTTTCGCATGATCGCATCAAAAATCCTTTCTTCCATCCTTCTAATTTATTGTCCTGATAACAAAACTTGAAACCTTCAATTCCAGCCATTTCTTTCTTACTCCCTTACTCCCCATTTATTAACCACTGATAAAAATCAGCTTCCATCCAACCAACCAACTAAATCCTCCTCTCTTTCCCTTCTCTACAATCCACGTCTTCCCTCTTCCTTCCTCACTTCCTTCTCGTGTTATTTCACTATATCCATCACTTTCTCCGGCGTCCTACTGTTCCCTCAGACTCTTCTCTCTTCTGACTCTACATTATAACCTTCCCTCCTCTGAAGACCACCAGACCAGCACCATCTATACAACAATCCCATCCCATCTTTCACTCTTTTCTTTCCTCTATCCCAACTTCACACCATAATCGACAACTATCCATCCTTGCCAAATAAATTAAACTCCATCAATTTATACTTTAGAGCCACACACGTTCTACCCATCTACCACCAGCCAACCCTATACAACTCTCCTCTCCTATGGCCTATATCATTCCTTGCTTTCACCAATAATAACAATGTAATACTCCCCTAGCATGCGCTAGCCTTGTTCCTATAATCCTACATCTCTCATCGGGTACCAGTGCCCTCACCAGGCAGGCAACCGCCTGAACTTTTATTCCTCCTCCTATTCTACTCTATTCTACGCTCCTATATTACCATTACAGTTATCTGCTCTCTTCCCTCGATCTCCCCCCTCTGAAATTATTGCCATCATATGAGCGGTTCGCACATCACCGACACGTGCTCCACATTTTTTACCCATTTGAATACACTCTCTTCCCCGATTTCAAACCAGTTATACACATGAGTCTAAACACATTACAAAACTCGTACAATTTCTCCCCCGTCCTCCTCTCCTCATCATCCTCCAGTTCCAGTCTCGCCTCCAGCTAGTCTTTCTGCTTACGCAAAGCTCCATAGTGCTCTTTTCTCCAGCCGCTCCTCTTCGGTCTTCTCATAATGCACATAATCTTTTCCACAACTCAATGACTCTAAACGTCCGCTTCTCTAACTCAGAATGCCATCATCATTTCAAATAAAAAACCCTACAAAACTACCCACAAACCCCTGCTTTCTCTGCTTTCCCTAACAACTCCGTCTACTCTCATGTCTATCTCCCTCCCATTCTCTCCAGTATATTTCCAACGCCGATCAAATTACTTTCCCACTCTCTTTCTCCCATTTCTAGGGCATTAAATACAAGCCCCGCAGTGGTGGGTCCGTATTTTAGATGTACAGGCGGATTCCAGTAGCTATCCCACCCTCTCCGCCAATACCTCTTTATCATTCCGCTTGTAAAACGAGACTGTCCATTGTAGTTACCAACTAGCCGCAACCTTCCGTAGATCTTCTTTTTCGATTCCATCTTTCCCTGCTTTCTCCATCGCCTTTCTCCTCCTCCGCCTCCGTTACTGCTACGCTATTTTCACCGCAATCAGCACCGTCACTAATGCATCCATATCTCCAACTAGGGATTTCACTTTGTCTAAATAATTCCTCTCCGTTCAAAATACTCGGCTAAAAATCAAAATCTGTTTCACAAGCCCTTACGGCAGTTAGTGCAGTCCGCTACGGTTCCTCATGATCGTTATCCTTTCTCCTCATTTCTTTGTAGTGTAGCGTGCTCAATCTTGTTCTATATGCACTTACGCAACAATGTTCATTAAGGAGCCTATATGCATTTACGCTCCGACGTCTCTCAACTTTCTCCCGCGCTTTTCCTCCCAGCTTACTTAGCATAATAAAAGAGCAAAGGGCTGGTGAATGAAGCGGGTTCTCTTGAGTCCTCCGAGCGTCAGGAAGAGAGCATTAGCATCTTAATTTCGCATGCATGCGAGTTTCCCTTTTCTCGTCCGTATAATTATCCACCCCTGATTTCATCCAACTATTAATGTCCTTTATTTACATGTTATCCCCGAAAAGCCTCGAGTCTCGAGTCTTTTCATCTACATACGCCCATTCTAGAAACACTGCATGATTCAAGGTGATTCACAGATGCTCATAATGCAACACAGTAGAGTAAGATCCGTTTGTCCCTTCCTCGATGCATGCCCTAGCTTTCAGTTCAAATCCGGCATCCGTCCTACCGTGTTATTAATCTTCATGGCTGGAGCAAGAGCTGTGCAAGTAGTAGCCGACCTGAACTCCCTCGGAGACCATTTACCATTCTGAGCAACATTAGAATTAGACACACTCGATTCTCCAGCAAAATTCCCTAGAAACGAAACAAATCAAACACCCACCCGAACCATTTGTCTCCCGCTAATATGCATCCTCTCCTATCCAATCCACCGTCCGGCCGTCTTTTCCTTACTTCTGCTGAAATATATATACTTATACATACCCTCCGACTACATCCTCCTTCTCTTCTCCCTTCCCAATTTCTTCCTCTACAATTTCTACGACAGCCGACACAGGATCCTGAAATATTGTCAAAAACCAATTCCGTCCTTAGCGGGAAAAGTGAGTCTCCGTCTACCTCTCCTACTGTATTATACACACCTTCCCGCTCCAAGTGTTCAAGTCTTCTTCTTCCAAAACCTTCCAGACTCCACTTCTGAAAACTTTCTCCGTAAATCCAAAATCCAGTCTTTCACTCCGTCCTCCCTCCCGCCCGCAGTCACAACGACCTTGCCAACTTAAGCGAAACAACAAATCTAATATCCATTTCTCTCTCTCCGCGCACTCACCATCATACTAATGTTGGCTCAGCCACCTGGAAAACCAGCCCATCAACCATCCCATCCCCTTACATTCCCAAGTCAATAACGCAAAACATACTCTTCTCCACCTGTCTACCTGCCCTCATTCTGGGAAAGCAAGGCTCTGCACAGTCTGCCTTCTCCCTATACTTGCCTTCCACTCCCAACTTCCCAACCCAGCCAGCCACGCCACGATCCCAGAATAACATTAGTCCTAACATAAATCCCACTTCCTAAAACTCTCTTCTCTCTCACTCATCTTAACTTGATTTTCAAATCATTTTATAGCCGCCAACCACCTTTATTCTAAAATATAAATGTATGCAAAACCCATCCTTTTCCCCCTCTCTGCCAGCTTTGCCTCTTTCTGTAGTTCCTCCAGATTCTCCGTAACAGCCAACCGCTTCCTCTACCAGGAATCCACCACTTTCACCAAGCATATATAGTCTTTCTCTTACTCTTCTTCTACTTCTACTTACTCACCTCCTCGCGTTCCTACCTTCTCCGAATCATTTTCTCGCTTGGTCCTTCTCTACAAAATCTGACTTCAACCTAACTCCATCACACTTCACATCCTTCTATCTTATTATACACCAGCTTTAGCTTGCTTCTAGCTATAACCGGAGCAACCAAAACTACACATCCATAGCTCTTTATCCAGCTGCTATTGAATTATATTCTAAAACCAGAGCGAATCTACTTGTTGTATAAAAACTTCTATTTGGACACGCATTTCCCTTCCATCTTAAAATCTTAGCCCTAGAATCCAAAATTTCAATTTCCCATCTTCACTCCACTACTTCTCATTTCATCTCTCTCCGCTTTTTTTCTACCTTCTAGCTTCTTCCTCCCTGCCCTCACAGAACCAATCTTATCAGCTTTGGAATTGTATTATCTCTCGGCCCCTCTCCTATCTCCCGCCGAGTCCACATGAACCGACCAGCCCAACCTGAGTCTACAGTTTTTTCATTCCTTCCTTCCGCCCTCTCCTCAGCCTTTACTTGCCCTATATCAGCATCCCAGCCTGCTTTCTCCAGCCTGACAGTTCTAGCAATATGCTTCTCCTGCCAGTTTACAGTCCAAAGGAGCCATTTTCCCTATTTTCTGCATATATAATGCAAAAGTCAATTTATCGCAGTAACAGTTTTCTCCTTGTCCCTCCCCTTCCTTACCGTATCTAGTCTCCCATTCCTGCCAACCATAAGCAAATTTTCCTTCTTTCCTAGCTTTCTCCCGTTTCCCAGTATCCCCAAACGTTTAACTTTCCTCATATCCAGCACGTTTTTACAGATAAAAAAATACAATATTCCTCCCGGTCCCTTCTGCGTCTCTCTAATATAACCTTCCTACTCATACCTTCTCACCAGCCCGCCTTTACATCCCAAGCTCTTCTCTCTCTTTGCCTTCTCTTGTGTAGGAATCTTATCCCTTCTCGCTTCTATAACTTTTTCCCTTTGTCGATAATTCCGCCATCTTTTCTTATTTCATTATTGTATTTCACCTCATTTGCTTCTATTATATTCCTCCTGGAGCTAGCTAACCAACTCAATCCCTTGTATCATTCCTCATCTGCTTCTCTTCCCCCCTACTTTCTCCTACTACCTTGTAACCTGGCAGATCGAGTATGCTGAAGCTAAAGCCATAGCAATTCCACAAAAGATGTCTCTTTCACTCGACTTCCTCTGTCTCCAACCACCAGAACCAGGGTACCCTCTCTGTTGCATTACCGGCTGAGAAAGGATTCATTCATCCCTCGAGCCTGTGCCATACCTTTTGTATTATCTCCAAATGCTTCCGTTCCTTGCATAGTTAAATAAAATTATCATTCATCCATTCCGCCCGATTCCTCCTACTCTGCCATCTTATTCTATCACAATTCATTTCTCTGAATCAATTTCTTTCTCCAATACTCAAGTCACACATCCCCTTCCTCTCTTCCCTCCTTCTTTAATTCACTCTTATTCAGCCCGAGGAATGAAAAACCAGGTTATAATTCCAATTACCTCACATTACAGAATATTCCACAATCCTCTTCCTTCCTCTCCCTCTTCGTGAACATCCTCCTCCTTTCCCCTTAATCTTCTCTTCTCAGCCCTGCATCCTACATCTCCTTTCAAAAGCCAGCCAATGTAGCACATCCATTTAAATTACCCTGGGGGAGCCTCCCTACCCGTATGACCAACTCAACCGTATCCAATCATCACTTCCTTAATTGACCTCACATTCTAAATTACCACTCTTCCTCCATCATCTAATCGAATTTGAATCCACTACCATCACCATAACACAAAGAAAGCATCATCATTATTTAACAAGAGCCAGCTTCTTCCTCCTCTCTTTACCTATCTTCCACTTAACCTTTCTCTTCATTTTCTTCTCTTCTCAATTCCTCATCACAATCATCTTTCTCAGCCCATCTTCTGCCTTTACTAACGTCTTTGACTTTACTCTCCTACAGTTTTCAACCTCTAGTAATGTAATCTTTAATATTCATATCTTCTTCATGCACACTATCTTCGCGAAATTAAAACATTAATTTAGAATACACACACTTACACCACCTCCCATATTTTCCTAATCCCTTTTAACCTAAACTCAACAAACTTCACCTCGAGCTTTCACTTGCTTTCTCCTAGGTCATAGAACCACTGCCATAGACATGCATGTATTTCCAATTTATTTTCATACATGCGTCTGCCTTTGGTATGCTTACTATTACAATTTTACATCCACATTCTCCCTCGTGCGTTTTCACGTACTTTCTCACTGCAAACTATCCGCTCGCTGCTCGCTGGCGTTGGTGCATCCCGCCCTTTCATTGTATACACTTTGTAGACGCAACTCAAGACCCTCCCTCCTGGAAATTTAGTGTTTCAAAACAAGGATAGGAAGGATAAATATCGCCTTCCCTTCAAACTATCCCTATCAAATCCTCCCATGGAGAGCCCTTCTCTTGGAACTCTCAGAGGAATCCCGGTTCTCGTAACAAAGTTACAACTTACAACACACAATATATTTCAGCCCATAAAACCTACAGAAATCGATTCAAGATTCCTTTCTCCGTCCACTTCCTTATATCCTTATGCTTTCTCCTCATTCTCTTTTCCTTGTTCTTATAGCTACCAGCATTTTCTTTAGGCATGCTCCGCCTTTATACTTCACCACGTTCTGTTCTAACCCTAACTTAGCCTTGCCTTGCCCGTCTTATCCATCGCTCTACTCCCTTTCCACCCTCCGTATTCCTAGAATGAGACGCTAAAGTCAAGTGCTAATTACCTCCCAGCTTCATTAACAGAGTTTTCTAGAGATAAAAGAGTCTGTACCTAGGATCTTTCAAAAATATCTAAGCTCGTTCAACCAGATCCAATTTCCCAATCCGTTCACTGCGCTCTCCCTGTCTTCTCGGCTGCTTCAAAAGCGTTACTTTCTCCTCTCTTGTACTCCCCATCCTCAGCTTTCGTTAAGCTTCCATCACTAGTTATTCACCTAAATTCTCGATGACATTCACACAGTGGATGACATTTCAAATCATTGCCATACGCCCTACAATCTTCAATCTATAAGCCGTGTCCCTATTCTTGTACATCACCGCGTAAACTTTCTCCTATCTTCCTTAGTCACCACTCCCATTATTTCTTCTTCCATCTTTTTCTTTCGGCTCCCTAAGACTTCAAGACTTCAGTTCAGAGTTTTTCCAAAGGCAGTGGCACTCCTCTGTCCCTGTCCTTACTAGTGTCTCCATTCCGTTCCTTATAAGCATGACGAATGATGCATCACTTAGCCTTTCCCTCAACAATTTCATCGCCGACTTCTTATCTTCACTCCAATTTTTCTTATTTTTAAGTCTACCCAATCCCAATTCGCAATTTCAGACCCACACGACTTTCACATTCAATTTTGCCATTTACTCTTCATGCTCTCCCTTTTAGCCACACTCGACAGTGAAAGCGTAAAAATATTTCCTTTTCCAAAACTAGCTCCTTTCTTGTCCATGTCTCCTCTATTCTAGTAGAACCTTATCAACAAAAACACTCCCAACTTCAGACATCACGATTCTAAATTAATTGAAGAATCCCATGACATTTTTTACTCCCGCCCATCTCTCTCCTTTCCTTCTCATACAAGTCCTTACTCTTTGCTTTTCCATGCACCAAACTTTTCTACTCTTCAAGCCCGTCAAATGCCAGTGAAGAAAAGCAGAGAGAGTACATGCGGAACTTATTTTCTTCAAATACTACACATGCTAATGGCCACACCATTTACTCCTTATCCATCACCCTTTCTCTTATTCCTCCTTTTCCGTGATTCGTGTCTTCCCTTCCATTCCGTCCTAGCTTTTACCATTTTTGCCTTTCCATTCAAATACATTCCCTCCCAGCCATCCGTAGCACCAACATCAGGCCGAAGGATCACCACAAAGAAACGCCTCGCTCTTATATTGAACCAGCACGAAACTCATTTATCCCTGTCTTTAAAACACAAACTGCCACATTAATACTTGCAAGACTTCACATGGATCTAACAGCTTTCCAAAATCTATATCAATTCTGCAATATCAAGTCAAACTCCAGACTTTCTCTTCCTGACTTTCTCTTTTTCTCTCCACTTTTCTTAGTCATTCTTTTTGTTCACGTCGCGAAAGATCTAAATTGCAACACACACACACATACATAGACTAACACCCGAAACATTTTTGCTGACTCAACTTTTTTTGTATTTAACTCACTCTGGCCAGAAGCTCAGTGGACAGTTTCGGCGGCCAACTATTTCCATTCCGAATTTTTTATCCAACTTTCACTCTAATATTTTTCTCAACATTTTATACAAAATCCATACGGTTTATTTTCTTCTCCGAGTTTCCTTCGCTTTCAATCCTTCCGCCTTCCTCTTCCTCCCTTCTTTCTCAAGCTCCTTCATCCGCTAAGCATTCGTTTCCAACTTCCTCCTCGCCGAGTCGATCAATAATTCGATCCGAATTCACATCCTAAACCCTGTCTATCTTCCTCTCTACAAATCCTCCTCCTGAGACACGAAAAACTAAAAAACATTCTATGCATCAGTCCCATACTTCATTCCTCCACCCTGCCTCCCTCTCAGGTTCTATTTTTTACTTTCTCCGAAATGCTTTCTCCCAACGCTACTCACTTCCCGATTCCTAATGCCACAAGCATTTCAAAAAACCATAACGACCCGAAAACTAACTATTTTCCGAATTGTAAATTCTAATTTTTCCATCCTCCAATAGCACGACATAAATCAAAGGACAAATATTGCCATTTCCTACCTCCCAACAAGCCTTCTTGCCTTACACAACATTGCCTCTCCTATAGTCCCATAGCACTGCTCTTCTTGTAACTCTCCAACATTCTTTCCCTCCTTTCCTCAATCATTTCTCAACCTTTTGCAACAAATTCAATCCCTTTCACTCTTTCTCTAAACAAGGTCACCTCTTGTTATGCCCTCTATAAAACTATATTTTAGCGCAATACGTCAATCTGTTTCCAACAACTGCCACCACCCCCTCGGCCCCTAGCCTTAAGGTCAATCCTTACTTAAGTTACGAAACTTGCTCTTGTTATCTCTCAATTTCATCCTTTTCCTTCTAGCCATTCCACCAACCCCTACTTGTCGTCCTTTCTTATGCCAAAGTCATGCTTTCACTTCGCTAAAAGCATTTTCCCCGACCTCTTTTCCTACTCTATTCACAAGTCGGCGAACATATGCAACAATTCGTTAGTTCGTTTTATCAATACAACTTTTCTCTTAAGTAATTTAGTACTCTAGTATTCAAAATATATTTTCCTAATGTAATCCTATCTGTTCCCCACACATTCCTTTCGCTGCTTCAATTTTAACGATCCAACCGATTTTCGATACCTGCTATCACATTTCGTATTATTTTCATACATGTAAAACTTTAACATAAAATGCCTTCAACTATGCAGCCTGTTCAACAGGCCATCACCTCCTCTTCTCCTCCCATCACCTCTTCCTTTTTCCTCCCCGTTGTCTTGCTATTTAGAGGGAGGAATGTCAAGTACGAAAACATTTCCGATTTCCATCATATCTTCATACATCATCTCACCCATTCATAACCCTTCTATTCTTCTCCTTTCATCACAGCTTCAGAGCACATCACTTAAACAGGCTGACGGGATTCTAAGATAAGCCAACTTTCACCACGCTCAGAGGGCAGTCTCTCCTTTCTCCGCGTCAAATCAGCCATTATCACATCACGGAATCTCTAGTCTAATCATTTCCATTTTCTTTCCCTCGTAAACTATTTTTTACACATTCTCCTCTATTTCATTCTTCTTTTACCTCAATAGCTTTCCTTCAATCTTTTCTCTTTCACTCCTCCCCCCCAAACCTTTTTTACATCCTTCATTCCCTGTCGATCCAGCCATTTCAGCTACTAGAATCAAAAGCCCTCAAACTCTTGCATCTCTAAAAGCTTTCTAAGAGAGTAAGTATAGGAAAAGAAAAACTTTTGCCACTCTTTAAATTGGCGAGATCCATTTGCATTTTTTCCTTTTTACAAAGCCTACTCTTTTTCAGCTTTTACTTTTCTCCAACTACTTTCTCTCCATTCTTTCTCGCTTCCTCTACTTCCCCCAAACCATTCTCCTCCTCTCCTATCCCATCATCTCCTCTTCTTTCTCCGCACAAACATATTTTGCATAATAGTTACTCAAAGCACCGAACCAATTCCTTCTCCTTTTCTCCTTTCACCACTTGCTCCTTCCTTCCCTCTAAAATGCGCTCCGAGAACAAAAGAAAGAAAATCGATCCCGCTTTCTTTTCTTCAATCCTCCTGTCTTTCATCGTCGCCTTCACTACTACTACCAGGATTTCAGAATATATATCATAGCCATTCCATGTATAATTTACGTCCACACTTCCGTATTCCCTCACATCTAAAACTTTCCCTTCATCTCCTCTCCATCAAAGCCACAAGTCTTACGCCACGCACCGCTAGCTCTACCTACCTTTGCCGTTTTCTGAGAACTGAAACATCAATATCTTTTGAAATTTTACCGAAAGTATCACCTTTCCTCTTCATAAACATAATATCATCCCACCTCGTCCGCTTCTTTTTCTGCTTCCCTGTTACTTACAACTGTTCCCCCGAGTAGTAAGAAAGTGCAAAAGGTAGTAGATGAAGTAGTGGATCGCTTACCTGTGATAAAAAAACGAAAACATTAGTGTTCATTCATCATCCAAGAGAAAGTCGCACAGTACATCAAAGAGCATCCAATCAAAATTATTGGATTGCATACATGCATACAGCGCGAGCATAAACTCTCTTTTATAAATCCAGTCATCAATTAATCCCAGAATCCTTTCATCATCATTCTTCCATTTCCCATTTCCTTCTCCTATTTCCTCTCCTTCTTCTTCATAATCAGTCTCGTCCTCCTCCGCTTCCCTTATTTATGTATTCTTTTATAAATCCTAATCATGAATCCTCCCTTCTCCAATTTACATTTAGCCTCAAGCGGCAAATCTCTGAAAAAAATCATATACACCCAAACTCCGCCTCATTTAAACATTTTTATTCATTTCTTCATTTCATCCCGAGTTTATCCACATATTAAAACTATAGTTCCAGTTTTCCCACCATCAATTCAGGCTTCTGCCAGCACCCATTTCTCATACATCTCTGGCTCCAAAACGATCCCTTCTTTGCCACAAAGTTACCGCCATCACTCGCTTTTGGTTCTTCAAGTTCTTCCGCATTCCAACTGTCTCCTACACATCAAGTCATACTGGTAGAATTTTAATTGCCTCTTCATCACCCTCTCCCCGCCTTCCCTTCGTTTCCGTTTCTCCCGAATTAACTATCTTTTCCGAGACACACACATTATAAACTTCTTCTACGATCTCTCTCTTCCCGCTCCCGCCCTGCTCCCTCGATTCACATACTTCCTTGTTTCCCTAATTTCATGCCCCTCTCTTGACAGGAGGGTTTGTCCGCTCCAAGGCTGTCTTGTATTGCTCCACACTCCACAACTCACATCTAAATAAGAGCATGTTAAATCATCCTAATTTTCTCCTCTTCAATCAACTACCGCATTCGCCTCATCCTTTATTCACAATTCAGCTGATTCTAATCTCATCCTCCCACGGCCTCCTCCTCAATCTCGCCTATCTCTCTGTCACTCCATCATCCGTCTTCATTCTCTTCGTCTCGTCCCATTAAATTTGCTCCTGGCAAAATATTTTCCTCAAGCCTGCACACACATACAATCCTAAAAATACTTGCCCGCATCTCCCGTTCTTTTATAACTTCAAAAACTCTACAACAAATCTGACACATGCCTCTACAATCATCCCAAATTTTCCCCTTTCTTCTCGCTCCTTCTATCTCATCACTTGCTGCGCCGACGAGAAAATAATGATTTAAATAATGCAATTTTCTTCTAACATATTTCCGCTGGTTTTCTATTCTTCCTTGCTCACCGACTTTTACCACCGGCAATTCAAAATTTGCTTCATCTATTCTCTTTCTCCACTCCTTCTCCTCTACAAACCCCGTCTCGACCGTTTCAAAACTTGTAGTTTCAAAACCTCAACCCCTAAAAGTGAGTTCGTCCTCTTGTTCAACCTTTATCTTTGATTCGCCTCCTGCATTTCTGCATTCTCTTCCTCCTTTCAGTCCCCAGCTTGACTGGCCAAGAGGAGACCAGACAAGGTCGGCGGGACTGTCAAGAGAATTTACACATTTTGTAAATAAATCCTATTCCTGGATTCAATTGAAGCCAATTACGCACATGGAGAATCCCTTCCTCGCTCAACTTGAACAACTGCGGGAGCACGTGCCAACTATCTTGCTTTCATCAAATCTTTCCTGTCCCACTCAATTCACAAAGGATAAGTATATATTCACATCATCTCCCCAGCCAGCCAGTCCTTTCAATCCACCACTACCAGTCCCACTTTAGAAGAACATCCGATTTCCGGAATATCCTCTCCAATCACTTCCAGCTGGCATCGCGTAAAAAATTCTCCGACTTCCTTTGATTTCGCCTCTCTCTCTCTCTCTCTCTCTCTCTCTCTCTCTCTCTCTCTCTCTCTCTCTCTCTCTCTCTCTCTCATTCTTTTCTCTGACTTTTCCAAGCTTTCTTTTTCATGTGTGTCTAAACCTCTCGACTGCAACAGAGGACCAACTCTTAGCCCACCCCACCCTACATCTCAGCCAGCAGCGTAGACCCACACCACACTTATTTCTCTCAGCTCAGAGACGCGTAAAAAGTCTGGAGAGCTCTTAAAACACAGAATCCTTTCCTCATATTCCAAGTCCCCAGCCAGTTCATCATTTCCCTACGCACATCCTCTTCTCTCTCTCTTGTACTTTCTCCATCTGAGCTCAGCCCCATACAATCTTGTACAAAAGTGAAATCATACACACCAGAGACCATCTTCAATCCTCCAGCCCCCTTCCCGTCCCTCGATCCGACATCTATGCCAATTCCAGCTACTTTCTCCACTTTCTTCCTCCTCCCGCACCATACTTTGAAGCATGTTCTCTCGACTCTTTCATATAATAGTAAGAACAGAGTAGCAATGAAGAAGCATCCGGAGAAAAATTAAACCCATACTACCACTAGGAGCCGAACTTAACCACATCTAGGATATGAATCAAGAGAGAGATACCAAATCCCAATTCCCAATTCTCCACGCCTCCCTCTCGCTCCATCATTAAGTCCAAATCATGAAGCAAGCTAAGAGTATGCTTTCTCCTACCCTATTTTCTATCGCATACAAGCCTCTTGCTTTCTCCAAAACAGACAACATAACTACACTACAACACAGACAGTATGCATCCCCTTTCGCCTTGCTTCCTCTTCACCGAGTCTCTCAGCTCCTCACACGCATCAATAATTATTCCGGTCACAATTTTATAGAACATGAACGAATCCTTCCCTGCGATGCACCACACTACTGCATAGCAAGCACCTCCACCGCGAACAACTCCTACATATAAACAAGATTTGACCCTTACAAAATCCACCTTTACAGTTTCCGATAGCCATTTCATCCTAAACTCCACCTATCTCCGCAACTTTCTCCACTCGCATTCAATTCCCTACTTCATACTTGAAATGCTACACCGAAATGATTCCAACCATATCCTCCTCTTCCTGTTAGCCGCTTCTTCCGTGTTTGCCTATTCTATCGTACAACTTTTAACACCGCTCGCATCCAATTTCTCTCCATTCCAGGATACTGCTGCAATATGACTCCAACTTTCACCACCGCGGCATTCTCTTCCGTATTAATTTATGCATACGTATCCCACCCGAGTATCCTTCACCGCCTTGCCCTTGCACTATTCCACCTCATTTATCCGTTGCAGTATTCGGAATTCAAGGGCTGATGTTGCAGTACCACTCTTCCCGAATAATAGCCGCGCGGTATTCTGCCTGGCTTCCTCTTTTCTACTCCTTCCCTATTTTCCCTATCTGTTTTATCTTTTTCCCGGAATCCATCTCATTACTCGCTTACATGGCTTGAATGCCTCGCGTTGGTATTGAAAACAGTACCGCTCTTCACATGGTTCAGGGCGAGCTTTATTTCTTTTTCCTAGGACTTTCTCTTTTCAAGCTCCATCCGTTTCCTATCTATACGATACTAGCTTCTCTTTCCAAGTGTGCTTTTTGGTTTATTCAACTCTTCCTGCACTTCATGCACCCTACAACTTTCTCGAATTTTCCATTCACAACTGCTACTACGTAAACGAAGCATATTTCGTTCTTTAGGATTGTGAAACTCGAACTCGAGCCTTGGAGCCTCGTTCTCCGGCCCTGCCTCCCAGTTTCCATTATGGCTTGTAAAGGAGGAGGCGATCTTGAATTCCTCTCAAAAATTTCACTATTAACTATGTACGCACAATCAGCACCAGGATCAATACGATTCATGAATGCAACCCAGGCGAAACCCCGGTTTGAATACAAAGTGGATGTCGACAGGACCTTTTAGCACACGTCTCCTCATCCTTTCTACTCCTCTTCCTCTCCTATCCCCTATCTCCTCTTCCATCTTACCTACACTTGAATCTTCTATAATCACCACACTACCAGCCATTCACGGTATGAATTCCTTCCCGTAGGAATTCCCCACTGTTCCTTTCATTCACTATCACGCCCTAGCCTACCGGCTCAGACACGGGCACTCTCAGCCATCCGGTAGGTAATTGCCAACATAATGATTTTCTCTCGCTTTTCCAACTCCAAACTCTACCTCACATCTCCCGCATCACCGTATTCCCATCTATTCAAATCCAATATTCCTCCAAACTATCGATAAGACCTTTCCCCTCTCCATTCATGAACACATTTTGACAATGTCCATAAATTTGTACCCCGTGAAATCATCTAATAAAATCATCCCCGCATCTTCTTTTCCCACATCTTTTTTTCAAAACCCGTAAAAACTACCAAACGAAACCAAAGCGAAGACCAGCTCCCATAACCCTCCAATCTCTGTATTCTGTATATATAATTTCATTATTTTTATTCAATTCTCTGGAATCCTCCTCCTGGCTTTCTCCGATCGTAGTCATAGCCATAGTCATAACAGCCCCTCTCTTTCTCCTGCCTCTTCCAATACTACTATTGAACTCATCAGCTAATCTCATCTCCAGCAATGCTCTGGCATATTACAGAATTACAACCGTGAAATCCACATCTCCCCTCTTTTCCAATCTGCTCATTCTGTTTCTTATCATTATTATCCAATGTTAATAATAATAGCCTATTCTCTGATTTCATCACAAATGATTCTAATCCCTTCAAATTCTTAATCGAAAGCGCATCACTTGAGTTCCCTTCACTTGTCAAGTCAGCAAAAGCGAAGTAAACACCAAATTCCCATTACCAAAGCCCCTCAAGCCAGAAATCTGCTGAGAGAAAGTGCATATGGTGCATTCCCTTTAACAAATTCCCAATTTCTCTCACTTACTCTTCTTATCCCTCACAATCTGACTCAAGTCTCGTATTTTTCTTCGACTTCTTCTTTCCCTTCGTGTAGACCGTCTTCTTCTTGTTTCCTCCAAGAAACACGACAGAGCTTCAAGATGCATTAACTACTTTCACTCCTGACATTTCACCCGGTAGGACTAACTGCACTCGTACTGTTACTAAACCCGGCAGACATTTTTGGCTTCCTTCTTTCTCTCTTACTCCTATTCTTCCAGCCCGTTCCCTAAAATCCCTTTCTCATGAAAGATAACTTACCGAAATGGAGATCCTCTCCCACTTTCCACCTCAAGGCCAAATACGCTATTTACTTCATCCCTTAAGCTAAAGCCATGCCGTTAGGTTAGGCACTACGAAATCATACTTGTAGTATGTTCCTGGCATCCAAATACTGTCATGGTGACTACTGCTATTTCAGCATCAACACTACTACAGTGTCAACCTACCAATCTTACTTCCAATGACAACGGCTTTCCTTTATCCTCCCGCTTTCTCTCTACTCTCTACCTACTGCTTTCTCCGTCTCTTCCTCTTTCCAATGCCTGCCAACCCAAGCGAACACGTGGGAACACCTTGGAGTAAAGTCAAGCTTTCCCAATCCCCCCAAAGACACTCACAGGAGATTTGCCAATAGAACCTTAAGGGCAATTTGTCCATCACTGGACAAATAAACTCCCGGCCAATACCCGCCTAAATCACAACTAAATCTTCCACTCCATTATCGTTTCCCTGTATTACCTCTCTCCACCTAACACCTACGGCTTTCTCTTCCGCTATCACTCCTGTCACCCATACATTCACCCTTTCCCCTCTTTTACCATCCTTGCGTTTAGCCTGCCAAACTTATAGTATTATCCATCATGTCACCACAGCACAGTCCTAAAATTTATGCCTGCATAAACTACTTAAAATATATATACCAAGTATTCTTCTCTATCACATTCTAAATATATAATAATAGTACCAGCAATCCCCAATTTCCCCAGGGGAGTAACTACTACACCTACGTCCGCTTTCTCCTTCACATATCCCTTCCCATCCTCACTCTTCAGTCATTCAGTCACCCAGCTATAGGCCTAGATTTTTTCACGACCGCCTTTCCTCCACTACTTTCTCCATAGCCAAAGGCCCGGCCAATTTCCTCGAATCTCTACCCATTCAATTTCTAAAATTCCTATCCGACAATCTACATCCGCTTTTCATCCTGCACAATCATGTCCTCCAGCTCATTCCCCTTTCCCTGCCCCCTAAACTACCCCCACACGAAACCCTTTTATAGTTCTCTCCATTAGATTCTCAATTTCAAGCTTGACCCTTCATAAAACCCTTTTCTATGCTGCCTACACATTATTCAAGAACCAGTCTTTTATTTCTACATTCTAGGAATACATGTACTCCAAAAATTCCCCGCAAATTTAAAAACTTTTCGCTTTACGCACATAATAACTCCTATATTTCCCTCCTCGTAGCCGACTTTCTCTTTTTTCATCCCATAACTGTACTTTCTCCTTTCAACTCCCACCACAGATAATATTTTTCTCACGTTCAATGGTCTCCATGGTCGAATTTCCAATTTCATTTAAATACTATCTTCTCAACCTCTGCAAAAGATCGTCACTTTTATTCCAGGATCCAGATACTTTCTCCAAGTCTGTCCTCCTATGCTTCCATTTTGAATTGCTTATATCGCTGCCATAGCTATGATATCCTTACCCGACGGCGTTAGCTTTCTGCACATTCCATAAATATCATATTTTCTCTCTCCATCTTCCATTTCGAAGCCGAAACGCCTCATTCCCCCATTTTTCAGATTGGACTTGTGGGAGATGATCCCGTCCGGCTACTGTAAATGGCCCAACAGGGAACAACTTTCCCCTTACTTGATACTCATTCACGGACACTATTCTCTCCCGTACTCATACTAACTAGTTATTGCTATTCCTCCAAGGCCCCTACTGCCATGCCATGAGGTTGATTTTCCTCTTCTCTCTCAGGCATAGTCTGGCACTCCAATCCAAGGTCCTTCAATCCCCCTCCGGTCGATAACAGCGAGGCATGTTTAATGGGGGAGCCCTTATCCGTCTACCCATTCAGAATTAGTTTCGTACCCTTCTTTAAGCTCCATCCCCTTTCTTCCTCCTGCATATTTCATTACAGTCCATCCAGTCGATAGTTCGGATAGTCCATAGCTACGGCCAAGCTGCGAACATGATGCTTACACCCCGTTTCATCGACCACTCGTCTCCCTCCTAGGCCTGGAATACGGGCCCTTTTATCAAGCCCCTATCAATTCTCTCTCCTTCACCCCGGTCTTCTATTTCATGACCATCTCCTATACTTCTCTGTTCTGTACTCCCCATCGTCCTTAGTCCTTATTTCTTCCCCTCATCATTATTTATGTCATTTCTCTCCCTCCACTCATCCTATCAATGATCTTCATTCCCCCAGCATCCATCTGCGAAGAGGACCTGTAAGGAAGCACACGTCCTTGCTACGTTCCTCGGGCTTCCACTTAATGTTTCTCTGAATTTTCCTAGCCAAAGACCACGCCAGAACTAACCGCGTTCACTAAAACACCCTACCCTTTGACGTTTACATATTGATCTTTCATCCAGTTCCCCTTTAAATCCAGCACCTCTTTTCCACGTTTCGTCCACCGCCAACGCTTCATCATTCAATGACAATCTCGCTGACACCTCGTCTCCTATAACCCAATCAAAGCAATGTAGCAACCGTTCCTATACAACCAACGCCACTTCACACTCAAACAACAATCCTTGTTCCTTTTCCGCTCTCTTTATTCTCCTCTTGTTCTTCCTATCTTTACTTCTTCTCAAAAACAATCTTTTCCTCCACTACAAATCCTCCTTCGCTAACCCTAAACTCTTTCTCCATTACCATCATGTAAACATCCTTCAAACCCCTGAGGGAATCAGTAACCGTAATTGCTTACAAAAATTCTCAAAACATTTCAACTTTCTCCAACACAGCTTCATCTTTCTTCTTCTTTCCTCCTTTTCTCCAATTCCTCAGTATCTTCTTTCCTTTCTTGACCCCGTAAACTTTCTCCTCCCTTCCACAACGTGAGCATTCCTCAACTCTTTCTCCACAGTTCAGTATGCTGCTAAAGCAGTGTTTTCACCAAACTCTTGCTTCTCACAACTCCTCCGCCACTCGCTCTTACCCCGCCCTTCTCAACTTTCTCTTTCCTCCTTAGAATATTAAATTACCCAAGCGAATATCACTTTCTCCCATCATCCTCCCCACCTCCATTCCTTCCTTCTGTCTCACTCATCTCTGCTTTCAGTCCTCCCTTTGCTTACAGTATCTTTCCCCTACTCTCGTCTTCTCTTATCATCAACATCATAAACCATTAAATCCTTCCAACCAACCTGTCTTCTCCCAATCATATTCCTTACAATAGCCCCAAAAGTGTAACAAACCCTCCCTCTCCTACCCGCTTCTAAGTCCTGTTTCACACTTCCCCTATTTCTCACACCAATAACATTTTACAACCGCCTGAAATTCCCATCCTAATGGCATCACTTCCACAGTCTTCAAGTGTTCTAGACCTAGTATTTTAAAAACAAATTCTCAGAAACTTCTACCAACTAACCCAATTAAATTATACATTTCATTCCTCCACAATATTTCTCCGCCCGGATCTTATTTCGCCAACGTGGTCTTTGCTATCTTTTTCCCTGAGTTTGGGCTTTCGCTAAATAATACCTCGTTAGTCACAGTCACAAGCTGGAATCAAGCACGTGAAACCTTTATTTCAAAAACTGCAAAGCGCGTATATTTTTGAAATTGAAACGTGCTTTTTTTAAACCCAATCCCTCCTCTACCCTTTAGTCATACGTACAGCAAGTTTTTCTGATTTCCATAGCAACTGCTTTCCCTTCAACAGAACTCTTCCTTTCCTTGCTTCCTACTCGCCGCTTCCCCTTCAAAATTTTCACGGATGCCACATTGGATTTCCATCTCTTCTTAATTACGAGCATCGCCGTAAATTTCATCCGCTTAAAAACACATTCTCATTCTTTTCTTTCCACCCATCAGCCCGCACGTCCTACGTAGCCAGTAGTTTGAGAAGACTCTCGGGGAATATTATCGCGATTCCGCATCCCCATTCCTCCTCTTATATTCTAATAAATCTTCCACACTTTTCTAAACCGCTATTTAAATGAGTACGCCAAGGAAAAAATTACAAATCTCAATGAAAATGCCACCCATAATATCATCTCTCTGCACTTTTTCGTCTCGTTTCTCTTCTACGCCCTCATTCTCTTCTCACTCAATCCCTCCCCTCCTCTCTATACACTATTTCCACTGAAATCTAAATTCCACCGGCTCTCTCATGAACTCCACGCCGTAGTCTGCAGCAACCAACACCGCAACTACTCTCCCCCACCCCCTACCACTTTCTTTCCCATACATCATAATATTCTTAATGAAAACTTTCCTCATAGATCACCCTTTCCTCTCAAGCCCTCATGAAAAGCTATAGGTCCGCAAATTCATCCTCTCTTTCTTCCCTCATTCAGCATTCTATCATCTCCTCCCAATTCTCTTAAACTTTCTCCCCACCCTCTCTCTACGTACATATACAACTAATCACTAATTTGTTGAAATATCCTCCCTGCCGCTACCCCTTTCTTTACTCTTCTTCCCCGTCACATCTTCTTGATTTTCCTACAATTCTCAAGAAAATCAGTCTCTCCACGCGCTACTACAACTACTACAACTAATTTCCACACCGCCACTCCACTTCTCAATTTCAGCCAGCTCATAATATTTTCCATAGTTTTCTTCTCCTCCTCGGTCTTCTTCTTCCACAACTCTGCCCAGCTTGTCTCTCTCATATATTATTGCGTTCCTATTTTCCTCTCTCACCCTTCCCCCATCCACCGCATCCCCGTCATTCCGTCTTGGTTTTACAACTTAATTTATAATGTATATCTTCTTCAACTACAAAGATTCTTCCTCATACACAAACGTACCTCTTTGGCCTCTTTCTCTTTACTTTCCCCAACCCACTTTCACTACTCTTTCTACATCTCCCTCTATGCACTCATCTCTATCCTCAAGACTTGTTTTCCCTCTTCCCGCATAACTTTAACCCTAAATCAAACTCTTCATTTCCTACAAATTAATCCTGTTTCACAGAACTAAATTAACGTCCTCAGCCAAGCTTATATGCTCAATATGTAGCTTATAGCCTCAGAAGCAAGCAAGCAGTTACACACGTCATTCCTCTAGCCTGTATACAAAATCAATCATAATTTACATCCTTCCTTTATTTTCCAGCTTTCTCTCATCACTATCCATTTTACATCCTTTCTCATCCTCCTTTCACCGCTTCCAAAAATATATTTTAACATTCTCTCATTCATCATCCTATGTTGAAGACGCCGCCTCATTCCACTGTTACTCTTTAGCTGCCAGAAAACCAAATATTTTCACTTCTTCTCCGCACCATATCACCGTATTCACTTTCTCCATTCTCCTCCATCTCTCTAAATTCTCTATATACCCTATCTTCTTAAGCCTCTTAACTTGACTATATCGCAATCAATTACTTCACCTCCAATCTAAAATATTACACAGTATCCAATCAACAAATCAAACACATCCTATCTCTATAAACCCAAGCATGTAACCAATAATCCTAAGCCCCTCTATCATTCTCATCCTCCTTCTACCAACCTTTCTCCCCACCCTCCGTCACATCCTTCCTCTTATCCTTTTCGCCATCAACAAGGCTTATAACGCTCCAGGAGCTTACTCACCTACCTCTATTCTCTTCCATGCATCTCTCCCCATACTTCTCCCAACGTACCATCTACCCTCAACGTACATACTTCCTAATACCAAACCGCATCTCCTTAGCATTGAAGCACTACAATGATAAAATTTACTTATCCAGGGATGAATACCACAAGCCAATTTGTAATTCAATTCATTTCTTTCCCCTCCGTCTTTCCCTGGTATTTCCTCGCAGTATTATCTGTTTGGTATCTTGTACAGCTTTCTTCTTCGAACACAGTCAGTCACCCACTAAAACCACACCGTGTAGTCCGTCCTTCCTAACACTACCCTCTCTGTAGAGCTATTCAGTCTTGCGAACAACTTTAACTCTTACCAAGATTTCCTATCTTAATGACTGAATCTTTCTATCATACCATCTCAAACGCCACCTCTCTGTAGTTTTACTGTCGTTTCGCTTCTAATTCATAGCCAAAAGCACGCCCACTTGAATACCCTCCGACCAAAGCCGTATTAGAAACCCGCGGATGAACTGTAGAATCTTGACTAGAATATTTCCCTACAACACGTACAAGCTAATTCTACATCTTTCTCTTCCATCTCTCTGTTTCTCGTTCATTTCCTTCACCCCAACCCCAACTCCTCCAGCTCAGCTCAACAAGCTTCATCCTTCAAGCAGAAAGACTAATGAACGTCCATGCTTCTTCAATTCATTTAGAAAACACTCGGAAAACAAATTCGAGGAGAGCATCTTTTCCAAATCAAACTTGCTCTTCCTCACAACAACTCGTAGTTCGGCTTCGGCAGAGTTGCAAACTTAAAACTCAACTAACTCGGAACTACAAACAAGCCAACTTACGTCCCTCAAGCATAAGCTTCCTCGCCCTACGCTGGTTTTTAACCATCTTTTCAAAATTCCACTCGTAATTAAGCTTTCCATCATCCCACACTTAATTAATTCAATCCTCCTCACTTAGCTTATGAGACTGCGAACAGAGAACAGAGGATTCTATAATTGCATTTTTCGGTCACCCGTTATAATTACTCTCCTCGTTTGTCCTTCTCCTCCACTCTCCACACTTGAACCCCTATTCATTCCTTGTTACGGACACATTAACTTTGTATTCCGCAACTCTTCTTCTCTCATCTTCGTCTCATACAAGCTTTTATGCCCATTAAACTAGTTTTTAAAGCCCACATCTCCAAATAATAGCAGCCCTTCTGTCCTTTACGCAGTACTTGAGACTCCTTCTTTCCCTTTTAAAATCCGCATCATCCTCTTCAACTTTTAACTTTTCCTCCTTCTCTTTTAGCATCCGCCTCTTTTTAAATTGAGCCAATTCATCACGCTGCATCCTATCCATCAGCCAATGTCAATAGTTCATACATAACCCACCAGCCATCCCATTTACACACTACTTAACCCCAAATCCAAACTCCTTCACCTCTTCATCCAGTATTTCTCTCCAACATTTCCCTGATTCTATTCTCCTCCTACTCCTTCCTCCAATTCAGTTCCCATTTACACATCCATTACACTTGAAAACAGGCAAGCTTGATCCCTTCAATCATTCTTTTTTCTACCCTTTCCTTTGCAAGCCAAAGCTAACAAAGGCAAGGATTTATCCGCTTCCATCCTTCAATTTTTGCTCTTTCTTCTTCTTGTACATGCCAACATGCCCTTCTTTTCCGGCGGCCGTGTCAGCAATCTTGCCTATCCTCCTCCTTCCCTCTCCTTCTTAAAAATCTTGCCTGTTCAGCATTAAACTCCTAGTCGATCAATAATAGCGAGGACACTCCCCTCCCTCAAATCCCCCACCATCTTATATATATTCTTCCCCACCCCGCCCACCGCAGTCATTAGCGCCAGTGATCGCAATTAAAAATGCGATTCGCATACTTTCACCAGCACGCACTGCCTAACTTTCTCCACATTCCCTACGTGCTTAATGGCCCCGTCTCCTCCCTCATCTCCGGAGGGATCTTGAATTTTTTCTCTAATTTTACCATCCACCACGTCCTCTATTTCTCTCCTTCTTTGCCTCCTTGTATTCCCCATTACCGCCTATTACGCATTCCCTTTTTGTGTACGCACCCAACTATTTTCACATTTCAACTTTTACCTTTATCAGCACCACACACCGCTTAGCTTTTCGTCAGCCCAGTTCTCTTCTACTCCCCCGTTCGACATAAAAAAGGCTAGCGGGCTACTCCCCGCGTCTTATCCAATTTCTCAAAAGTCTTAAGTCAAGTTTCGTGCTTTTCAACTTCTTACTATGCTTCAAGCTTAGTCTGGGTGGATCAATATTATCCTTCCCTCCTTTTAATTTTTGACAAAAGCCGAGTTGAAGTTGAAGCGATTCGGGCAATTAAAATTCTCTAAAAACTCTTCGCTCTCTTCCTCAAATCTTTTTAAAATTCCCCCTAATTTTTCAATTCTTCTCAGTAGCAGTAATAATTACATTAGTAAACCCCTTCTTCCAATTTCAGACACATGTTTCCTTCTCAAAACTGCATTAACATTTCTTCTCCTTTCACTAAGAATATACTTCTTATGCATTCTCTCTCGCATCATGCACAACCTAATTCACTTTCTTTCGAATGCATTTCATCCTCTAACAATTAAACGGAAGTGAGCATTAGCATTCTCGTCCATTTTCTTTTCCATTTAGTGTAAGAAAAGCAAGTAGAAGGGCAAGAGCACGTAAAAAAATAATGTATTTCCTTTCCCGTCACTCTTGTCCTCCTCCACCTCCTCTCTTTCTCTCATACATACAAATAATCGATAAAAATTAGATTAAACCCTTTCTCATCGCCCGCATACACAACAGGATTTCTTTCTCTCTCTCTCTCTCCATCATCCATCCTACAAACTCCAACCGGAGGAAGTAAGCTTAAGCTTATAGCATCTACTTTCTCCGCCTGCAGTTCATTCCCCTACACCTTTCCCCAAAGCTTCCTCCACCATTTCTACTTCCTCTCTCTCTCTCCATTCTCTCCCATCTTTCTCATTCTTGACATGCAACCATGTGTTCTTTCACCGTTTCACCTCTACAACAAGTAAATCAGCCTAAATATACACTTATTTATCAAAAAATACTCTCAAGAACCCACTCTCTGCTATACAATCCCCCACCCCACCCTTTCTTTCTCTTTCCCTTCCTGAATTTCAAATCCTTTTCTTGATTCATTCCGCAGCGGAGCTGGTGAGCTTTGTTATCGAAAAAACCCACTAGCTTTCTCCTCCTTTCTACTCATTCTCCCCCTTCTTTCTCCAAGTCTATTTATCTAAGAAGACATGCATACCAAAACAAAGTAGCCCCCCTCATCGCGTGCTAATCTTATCAGCCTATCCGACCGTACAACCAGTCCAACACCTCCAGACTCATGCAAAGAATACCGAACACAGCTAGACTCTTGCAGCAAGAGTCTTGCTCTCTCTAGTCCTCTTTCACTCCACTTTTTAAACAGTAGCCATCGCCCTTTGATTTCCTTCCTTCACTCCATTCATATCCAGCTATCAGCAATCCTGGTTAACCTTTTTCATCCACCTTCTGCTACAACCCCTTGCTATTCCTATTTCTATATATCCAGCCAGCTCTTTTGTAGTCACATCTTTTACCTGCCCGCTGGCTTTTCTTTCTCCACGTTACTTTCTTAACCTCCTTCCATCCATTACGTCCCATTAAACATGTTCCTCCAAGCACCTCCGACTTAATGTTTTTCTTAGCCAAACTAACTTCACTGATGACTAATAAAACACTGGATTCAAATCAGGTCATCGCGGGGTTCTACACGTGTTAAGCAATAACAAATTGGCTCTCAAATCCACATATACATCCATTCTACACATACTTGTCTCCGCATCCGGAATTACAACCAACTTCCCTCCCCGCCTTCCAGCACACACTTGCATGTATACACACAAGCCTTTCCAAATCCCATGCGATTTTGACGACTAACTCTCGCACTCTTCCTTTCTATCGTTGCTTCCAGCCTATCCTGAACTTTCTCCGTGGAAATTTTCCAAGCGCTGTAGAGCTCTTCCAATTTAAACGCTATATATACCTCCCTTGTTTTCAACTTGTAAAACTATGCCAGGCTTGCCTCTTGGTAGTGAGCCTCATTTATTCCGCATCTCTACCCCGTCCGTACAAGACCAATCAACCTTTGCTAATAACACAATATCCTTATTCCCAAGCTATGCATACTTTATTAATGTTTATCCTTCCCCTACAAACACTCTTTACTCGCAAAACAACTCTTCAATTATGAATCCTCTTTCTTGTTCCTCAGTCCTAGAGTCTATTCCATCCCTATGTATTTCTTCTTGTCCTCAAGGTTTTTTTCATACTCGGTTTCTTCTACCTCCTCCTTTCCTTCCACTATCCAACTTTCCTGCAACCAGCATCCCTTCTCCATCTCTTCGCCTCCCTCCCCTAACTATAGTTCATAGCGCACTCTTCAGCCCTCACTCTCTCACCGCATACTCCTCTTTATCTCCAAAGATTCTATACACTCCATCGCTATACTCTGTAGCTTATTTCTCCGTCATATTTGTGACATTTATTCCGCCAAACAATCACAGCTCCACCGCCCATTACACTTTCATAAAACAACTTACACGACAGAATTAACAAACACGGAAAACACCCATCCTCTCTCCCTTTTCTTTCAAAAGCTTAACATCCAATCCTTCCTCCACCTTCCTGCCTTTCATTTACTTCCTCACGCGCTCTCATTTTCTTCTCGTTTCCTCAGTACAAAATCCGAATTCTATCAAAAGCTCATTCTAGTCCAAGTAAAATAGTACACATCTATGGCAAACATGGTCTCAAAAAGCGATTCACTTCCCCTGCACTCCTATACCTTCTAGACCGGCAAACTTATAGGAATACAAACACACATTCCTTCGCTTCTACACAGTTGTAACACACAAGTATTGCTGTTGTTTCTCTTTATGGCATTTCATAGCTTTGCTACAAGAGAAACATGCATTTTGCCACCCCTCTCCCTCCTCCCCGTCACACGACACTCTCAGGTGTTCCCAGCAGCATATCATTATTATCCCGGGTTAATCATATTCCTTCTACTCCATACAAAGTTCATACATTCCCTTCCGCTATACACACAAAAACTATTTAAAGCTCCTTTCTTTCCCTTAGCATATTTTAACAGATTCCATGCATACCAATCCTGGCTGCACCCATGTGTATCTTTAAAATGATTTACTATCTTCTTCCATCCTTCCTAACTTCGCCCTTGTGCGTTGCTGCATAGAGATGAACCTCGTTAATTTCCTTCTTCCTCCAAATCTACACTCTCTCGCTCCTCATCTAAACATCATTCATTTACATGTCACTCTGCCCCATCTCTTGCCTACCCGCCCCCTCTCCCACACCACACCTTTTATCATAATCTCTCCGAATTTTCTATTGATTCACTCCCGCATTCTCCCGTATCAGAGCCCACCAGTCTCTCCCGGATCCGATCATGTCTTAAGCTAAAATCACCTCCCTGTATCAAACCCCCTCTTTATCTCTTCCTAAAGCCTAAACCCCTATTATACATAAGGTCATTGTTATTAATTTCACCATCTGTATTCATCAATCTTCTCTTCAGCTCCACTGTAGAAATTCTGATACCATTAGCTTCCAAGCATCAAAGCAAAGTATAAGCAAGCATGGATCCAAGGAAATCAAGTAGGGATTTAAGCTTCAAGCTTAAACCTCTTCTCTCTCTCGGGCTTTTCCCAAGTGCATTCAAATTCTCTCTCCGTTACATATCACTACACTCCAAAAACTATTCATCCTACCATTCATTAGGAAATCCATGTCGCTTAATGAATCCCGTATGAAATTTCAATCACTCACTTCACTTCCTTCCCTATCCTTCCTCCATCTCACAGTTCTTCTTCTAACCTCATTGTCTTTCAATGAGCACATTTACCTTTGAAAGCCCTCCTCCCACTTACCCCTCCCTCCGAATCCACCGTTCATTTACCCCTGCCTGTCTTTCTTCTCACTCGATGAATACTCGATACTTTTCCTCGCTCTTCAATCCTCAAACTGCCCTTCGAATTCTCGCTGATGTTAATTTTAATTACAAAGCCTTAAAACTTGTGAACATCTTTTTCACGACGTCCACGTGTGTGCCCTTGTTTTCCTCCAGAGCAAACATATCTCCATGTTTGTCTCTTGCGCTCTTGCTTCCATCCATCCCTTTCTCTGTAGTTCTTTGATGATGCCGCGAATCGGATTCGGAGAAAGTCTCTGAAATGTGTTGATATTCCACTCTTTTGTGACACTTCCAGGAATTCCGGCCTTCAGAACTCACTCTGACAGAGACATATCCAACATAGTTTCCATAAGGGTAATAAATGCGTACCCATCAGAGAAATGAGCTTAGAGCACGTAGCGGACAGATGGAGAGGAATTGGTTATGTAAGATTCTTCATCCGGGAAAAAGTCTACACCTCTCCGAGAAAAATTCACCCTTCCCTTATGGATAGAGACATTTTTCTTTGCCTAATCTTAAGTGAGCCATCTTTCTCTTCCGGCGGTCCTCCGTTTCCGTCAAGCGTTTCCAGCGCTTCCAACGTTTCACAATCTCCGCCCATTCCATCTGTCCACCTCTAGCACACGTTCCTCCGACGTTATCTCAAACCGTCCTTCTTCTTAAAGCTTGTATTTCAGTCAAATCCCCACTTCACAAGCTTCACTCCAGTCAGGAGAAAACACACCTTTTCTCTTTCCTTCCTTCCTACGCCTGTTTTCCTGGCTACTCTCCTCCTCATATACTTTCCTCATTTAAACCCTTTCCAAGTACTTTCACCTCCAGTAGCTACTTTCTCCAACGCTCTCTCCCTCTCCAGCTTACGTCATGTAAATAAATATGGAGTGAAACAAAACGAATTCTGCATAATTCACAGATTTAGCCTCCATGTATATTCCCAACAAGGGAAACAATCAATCTTCATAAATCACAAACAACTACACCACCTCTAACCTCTGCCTCAGACCAACCAACTCTTGTATTCCCAAACCGCTCCCACGTCACCTTTACATCTACAAAATTTTACGCTTTCTTCCGCTTCTTCTTAAAATCCACCTCTTTACATTACTCTCTTTCTCTCTAGAAACATTTCTCCTCCTCCCCCTCCTCCAAGCCCCACTCCCTCAGCCTGCCTACTTCTGTCTCCGTAAATTTATTTTGCAGACACATACACACACCTACCTATTTAAATGCTTTACAAAAACTGAAACCATTTTATATATATTTATCTCCGTCTCCAACAATAATCTTTCCAGGCCTATACAACAAGACAGCCTCTCCAAGCTACTCAATATTACATAGCTCTTAGCATGCATCCCTACATGCCTAAATCATGTAGCCCATAATTTTTCTCGCCAAGCATAATTTGCAACTTTCCCACACGTCATCCTCTGTCGCGAATAAATTTACCACAACTCTCCAACATCTCACGTACAGCCTATTCTTCAAATCCAGACAATCCAATTTTCGAATCATCATATCTCCTCCTCCTCCAAAATTTACCAAATCACATCCATCCAAAACCCCACCACTTTTCATACTTTTTCACCTCAAACGTTCCCCACTGCCGCTTACACATATATAATCCCGCTTTGCATACCTTCTCACACCCTAACCTTTCACACAAACTCGTATTATGATTCAACGGAGCGTAACATTCGCACTTTCTAAATCTGCACCCAAATTCACCAACTTTTCTCTTTCAGGTCTACGCTCTCCAGCTCCCGCTATTCCTCTATTTCTCCTTCCCTAGACTCTCCTCTCGGTCTCCTCCATCCTTCCCTCAAGATCCCGCCTGATTAGCCTCTCCAACCCGACTTCCCCCACCGCTTTATCCAATGACCCTGATTCAACTTTATGAGATTCATGCAACTCCCGGATCAGCTCCGTTTTATCCCCGACTTAACTGCATCATTCCATTTTCCCATATGCTACCCGCTCCTCTTGGCATTCACTTACATCCTTCCTCATCCCGCCGTGTACATGACTTCCATATTCTCTCATCTCCTTCATCCTACCCGAGTCGGGCCTATCTCTCGCACTCCATATCCCTCCCGCTGCCCACTCCACATACTCTAAACTTATTGCAATAAAAACAAACTTGGCCTCGGAGCGGATCTACCACAAAATAAGTACAGTCACACGTGTCCTACCCACGGTCTCCTACAACTCAGTCCCTTCTTGTTACCCTTAGCCAAATTTCGTTCTTTATTAAAATTTCAATCCTACGAACAACTCCTTCCTTAAACTACCGAGATTCCCAGTAGCAGCAGACACAGGAAATTAGAATAGTACGCATGCAGACGCGGCCTCATTCTCATAACTCAGCTTTCCGTCTACTTATCTTTCTTAGTCTAATCGCATAACTCCACCCTATATCATCATTACATTAGTGAGTATAACGGAGCATTATAGCTTCATCCCATTCTAAATTTTAGCTGCCTCCCAATGGGCGCAAGAAATATCTGACAATTAGTACTGTCCGATTATTTTAGCAACGTCGTTAACGAGAATCAAGATAAATTATTCCATTAGCCTAAAAAGGCTTCCACAGTTTTTAATTCCGTCATCTCCCAACCCTCCCAAAAAACCCACCCAATACTAATTATCAGTCCAGAGTCCGACATGCTCCACCAGTTTGTATTCTTCCCCCTCCCACTTCTTCGCCCTTGATCCTTCTACCTCCCTCCTTCTTATGCAGCCTGGCTTCCTTGGCTTTTTGCTTCCTCTTAAATTAATCCAGGAGCTAATACCCGTACACAGCGTCACCATGTCGCGCCACCCTATATCATTTTACCATGGTTCCCTGTCCGACTTCCCTCCTTCATCTTGTTATTACTTATTATTCCCCCTGTACCCAAAATCCGTGGCAGTTGCCAACTTTCCCTGGCCTTCGTGACCTCACACACTTGTCCCCATCATACTACCGACCCACACACAAGAACATTTCCACAAGCCCCTCATTTTCTCCTCACACACTTTACTCTATTCTCTATCTGTCTTCCCCAACTGTCTTCTTGCTATTTCCTTCTGACTTTCTCCAACAACTTTCCCCTCCAAGTTCGTTAGTAAAGAATCGTTCAATGCTTTCACCCGGCCTCCCAAGTCGCTTTAAGTCCCAATCAGTTCGCTCTAACTCAACATATTCCCGGAAGAAAGGAAGCATGGAATTCAAACAATTCATCCTTGACTTGTTGGAATCCACCCGGGAAACGTATAACACAACATCATCAGGCTCAAATATGAAATAACGAGCATATGTCTGACTCAAATTTCCATTAACCTCTTATCTCCTCCTTTTAATATCCCCAAGCTCTGCCCCCATAATGTATAAATCCACTAGTCTCACGGCAATCAACCCTCCCGGCAATTTAGAGAACAGTATACACAGAAAACCCCATTCAACACAACTTTCGTCGTCCTCACTTTCCTTCCACCCCCTCCTCCCCTCTGTCTCCAAGTTCATAGTCTCAATTTCCTCCAAAACTTTCAACTCCCTCCACATTGTTACGATCCTTGCTAATGATCTCAAATTTCCTCTTGATTTCATCCACTAAATGAGCTCCCACCACACTCACACAATCTAAACTCTCTCAAATCTCAACAATCCCTCCTTCCATCCCTGCTCTCTCATTCGCTTAAACTCCTGATGCAGCCATGCAAGCAATCAAAACACTCTGCACCGTTCCAACTTACTCTTCCCTCGATTTCCTCTTCATTCCTAAATCCAGCTTTGCCATTCCCTCCGAAATCCATTCTTTACTCCAAGTTGTATTCTATCAAAATCCAATGCCCTTCCCTCAGTTAGGAAAGCAAGAGTTAAGAGCGAAGAGCTTAAATACAAGGAGCGATACAGGATGCAACCCCTCCGGAGCTTTGCTTTCTCCACATCCTTAACCTTAAACTTTACACACACCTTACATGCTTTTCCTAATGCATAAGTAAACGAGCAACACCACATCAAGACCGCACCATTGTATAATTTCACGTCTTCACAACCGCTTTCCCGTACCCTTTCCACATTGAACATAACCAAGCCTAACCAATACTTTGGCAACTGCTTCCAGCCAAATCAACACATACGCCTCCACAACAAACTGACACAATCTAGCTCATTACCACCTCTACTAGAATAGCCAACTACCGCCTGATTCAACTTTCATTTCCCTCTTAGAGCTAAAACACCATCTAAAACTTGTTATCACCCCTCCTGTTTCACCTATCACACTACCCTGTACGGACGTTTTCCGTTTTCTCCGAAATTCAACTCCCACTAAATCCCTTGTATCGATTAACGCTTTCTCTCTGCACATATGTAGTCGAATATTTTCTCCTCCATTCACCCTTCCGCTAATGCTTCTCCCTCCATCCATAAACCTATCCATATTCCCTTCCACATCCTTGCTTTTATTCCCTCGTACATCTTAACGGCTTACGCCTAACTTAGCATATACAGTCTTCAGCCTGCACATTTTCCATCCGCCTAATTCCTTGCTCCCTCCCTCCCTCCCAATATTCAAATTCAGGCCTTCATTTTTATGGCAATGGCGGCTATTTTTTAAATGTTTCAATTCTGAAAATTTAACGTGTTTAAACCTTAGGCAAATTCCTTTCTCAATTTTCTTGCGAATTTTATTAAACATACAGCGATTCTTCTGAAAGTATTGCAGAATTGCCATCTGGAATGACCGTATAGCTTGAAGAAAGGTGATTCCATTTCCCACTACTTTCTCCATTATTCTGGCGAGAATGCTAGCCCGTGAGTTTAGTCGCTTGAAAAACTATTACAAAATCATCACCGCCACTACTACCCTTGATCCGTTTCTAAACCTTTCAACAAATTACCAACACAGATTGACTAAAGTATAAGCGATCCAAATCTGTCGACTCGTCCAAATACATATCCCTCCAATCTTTTCCTCTCCCCTCAACCCTTTCTTTTCCTTCTTTCTCTACCCAATCCTGTACCTTTCCCCAAACTTATTCTATTCACATCTGGAACTCATGTCCGCTTTCTCTGTATTCATCTAGCTCATTCCCACTCTCCTCTCTCTTTCCCTCCTAATCGTTTTCCTATAACCGTTCTACACCAAACCAACCGCTGCCACCCTTTTCCCCTCTTGATCGAAATAATGCGATGCAATCCTTCCAATCCTCTTCCATCTCATCATGTCAAAATCGATTCACATCTTCAATCGCCCCCTTCTTTCCCTTCCTTTCCCCACCGACTCGTCTTTTTACAATTCCTCCCATTCTTTTTCTCGTTTATGCCATCAATATCCTCTACCCCCCCCCTCTCTCCCTTCCACCAACCTTCTTCTATCTTTATCCTAAAATCCGTCAAATTCTTTCCTGGTCCTTTCACTCCTTTCTCCTATTGCTGCACTTTGAGGAATTCTCTAGTCTCTAAATATATTCCAAGAAATACGCAAGATATTCCGCGCGCTTTCACCTTCATCCTTGCATTTCTCTTTATCATCCCTCTTGTCCTTATATCTATAAGATTAATTCACACATTTCCTACATACTATTCTTAAATTTTGAAACATTTCTTCCTCCTTAAATCCACATCCTGTCTAGTCTTTTTCCTACCTTTTCTCAGTGTTTCTTTTTCTAGGTTTTGTCTGCAACTGCATTCCAAGATTCTTGCATTAGGTAGTTTCTACTGCACACTTTCTCAAAACTTTTCAGTCGGCAGCCTCTCTCTCCATTCGAAATCCCAAAGCCGACTTCCCTTCCCTGACAAGATGCAAGCCGGTTGTCAAGCACAGCTTCTGTGTTCTGTGGAAATCATAAAAATATTCCACTCTAAACCGCCCCTCCCTTCCTCCATTCACGTCCACACCACACACGCATAAATGCATCAAGAAGCCCAGCTCAAATCCAAACACATACATCTAAAGAAAATATATGCTCGTATTCCATCTTCAATCCGCACGCTCACTTTCCTCGGGTTTTTTCAACACGTGTATCTGCCGTAAAATGTAAAAAGCTTCCTCCCGATTTTCTCCCGTACTCGCGACTGGTTATGCAAAACTCCCGCATCTACACCAGATTAATGCCTCCCCTTTCAAGCCCACATGTTTCACCTCCCGTATCATCAACGATTTCCTCCTGTCCTCTCCTTCTCCCCCTCCTTCCTCCTCATATTCCTATGTACATTTACAAAATTTTAACAATTTCCAAACAAACCACCTCCCCCGCCCTCCCTCCCTGCATAATCTATCCCCGCTTCCTCCCTCTTCCCTTCATCCCAATGCATACACACATTTATCACTTATTCACTTTGCATTTCCACCGGAAACATGTCACCCAGCCGAAGCAAGCCGAAATGGGGGGAGAGCTGTAAAATTCCGGGTCTCTTCACTTCTCACCTTATCATTAGCCCCAGCTCGAGCGGAACGAGCATAGCAACCCAGTTTGTCAGCCATTTAACCACACTGCAGAGTCGTAGCAAACACACATTGATAACTTTGAGGAAATGAATCACCAACGCCCAAGCCCTAATCATCAACCAACTTGAACAACAGCCTCCGGATTCATCCGCTGGATTAGCTCCAATTCTACGCTCCCTTTAGTAAATAAACGCAAGAACAGATTCACGTAATGCCATCTTCTCCCTCTATGATGCCCTATTCCCATTCAAGCCACGAAACAGAAACAGTGCTACATCTCATCCCTCGCATTCTACATCATTCTATTTTCTATTAGCTTATTCTGTCAAATACTTAATCAGCCCACTTATTTATTCACAAACTAAAATAATCAATCCTTCATCCCTCTTCTTCAAACTCTAAACCAACACTGCCTTTCGGCCGCTCGGATTCATCACTCGCTCCTGCCTAAACCTCTTCCTACTTCCCCCATAACTGCCCTTCTGGAACTCCATGCACTGATTCATTCACCTATCTCTTATCTCCATTCAAATCCCTCCATGTCATGTCACCTTTATCGCTAAGCAAATATAAATTCCATCTCCTCTCTCGCGTCATCATCATAAATCACTCCCCTGCCAATACTTTACATTTCCCATCCTTCCTATGTCTTCTTCTCTTTCCTTGTCTGTCACATTCCAGGAATTTGCTTACGAATGAATTTTACCTGAAAAGTATATATCCTGCTGACCTTTTCGCTTTCTCCTCCTTCTTGTCTACCGGGCCTTTATTTCTCAGCTTGTGCAATATTTATTTCCGAGTTACTCCTGCTATGAAACTTGTTCGGCCGCCGGGGCGTTTTCTTTTAAAACTCGCCTTACTTTCCTCAGCAATTCTCTTGTACTTTCTCTTCTATTCCATTTCAATTCTTGCACATTTTTTCCACGAATTCCTATCATTTCTTCCCAGTTATCCATCTCATCCGCAATATCCGACTAACAAGCCGACCCGTCCCCGCTGTAGGTCTTGCTTTCTCTCCGTCGTCTGCTCCTGCTCTGAGTTTTGTATAAAAATTGCAAGCACACAGAAACGCGGCTTTGTAGCTTCAAAATGAGAATTCAGTAAACCAACATTATTCCAGCTGAGCGGATGGTATGGAAAGAGTCAGCTTTTTCTTTGTAAAAATCAAACAGACTCTCTCCTCCCGTTCCCATCTTCTTCAATCTCAATTCGGAATCCAATCCGGGATCTTCTTTCTCACACACAGGGAAAAAGTATCTGATAGTTGCCTTAAATCAATCTAATATTAGCTTCACACATGAATACGCCCCCCTCCTATTTTTCCGCCCGCCTTTCCTTCCTACAACTTTCAAACAATTCCCTCTCTCACGACTCAACAAATTCAATCTCTCTACCAGTCAGCCAGCCAACCACTTTCAATTACATATAAATTGGATATTTATTAAAGCTTAAGCAAACAACAGCCTATAAAACCTCCTAGAAATCTCAAAATCTAAGCTAAAACGATGAATTCCCAAAACAGTGTTATCCTCGTATACCACCAGCTACGTCATTCATCGCCTTTCCTCTCGTCTATGCACTTCCATTCGGCCAATATAATATATATCGTAAGGTTTATACTTTACCTAATATCTCATGGAAACAGAAGCGCAACTACAGAAAATGAATACAACAACTCGGAAACATCTCTCATCCATTAGTCAGTAAACAAGAGAACAACTTTCCCTTCAACTTTCACCTTCTTTTTCTTTTTTAAATTCATCTTCGTCCGCGGGGAGAAAGCAACTTTCTCCTCCGCCCATCCACGCTCCCACCATACAACGGAACCGTACCACCAAAATAGCCCCGGCTCCCCGTTCTCATCTCATAGAACCCATCCGGGTGGTCAATAGCGGATAAAATAATTCTCCACACAAATACATACATCACCATCCAACTGTCCATTCCACCTAGCCAACCTATAAGCTCACCAATATATCTTCCCTCTCTTTCATCCTCCCAAATCCCTAATTCTAATCCTTCTCTCTCCCATATCCTCCCTCCTCCTTCCTGAGTCAACAAAAATTCAACACATACATCTTTATTCCGCCAACAATATCCGCAACGCCTTCAACTCTCCTACCCCTACAATAAAACATCCTCACGTTTATCCAGCTAGCGCTTTCTTTCACTCCTTTCTCATCTTCTTCCTCCTACCCTATCCACCCAAGGCTGGCTTTCTCCTCCTCCTCGCTCAGTTCACTTACAATCCCTGGCACTTTCACCACTCCTCTAGGCACAATATATGTGTACTTTCTCCCCAAAACTTTACCTCACAATTTATTATTTTCTTCCCTCTTATAATCCCAATCCATCTTTCCCTAACAACGAGCTGTGTGAAACAACCTTGTAGCATAGCATCCCTACACCATTAGCCCTACCATCCACTTCCTCCAACTCTCCTCGCTGCATAAACCAAAATCCTGTTTTACTGTTAGGTAACTGCAAATAAATGCAACCGTCACCACCTCCTCTTCTTCCTGTCTTCATCTTTATCATCCCTCTTTCTCCTAAGTCACTTTGTATTCCTCTCCCGTTTGTCCCAGGTAGGAAGCTTGGTAAATTTTATGCAACAACATACTTCCAAGCCCCCACTTTTTCTTCCTTGATTTCCTTGCTCTCTTAATTCCCCTTCCACCTTTCTCCCATCTACCACAACTATAACGGCCACCCTCCTCAACTCTTTCCCCATTAGCCTTAACTTCCGCCCAAAGCCATGCCGTAACAACCTTCTGCTTCATCTTGAAAATCCTTCCAAGACATCCTTCCCGCCCATAGAATTTTCACCAAGCTTAAACAAACCCTCCCCAGTTTGCTTTCTCTCCTACCACAGTTGTCTATGAGCTTTCACCGGGCTCAACATCCTTTGGCTCGAGGCCATACCTTCACATGTATGAAGCAAGAACTGGGAAAGGAATTCCAAGAAAAATCCTTCTTATAATTAATCTAAGAATGAAAAATGGAAACTTTTAGCATATACGAGAAGAAAGGCAAATATCACCGGATTAAAACTAGCGTCTTTCATCCAAAGATTTATCTCACACAACCTCAACGCCTTTCCCTCCTTCTTCTTTCTCTAAATCCTCTTCCATGTTTTACTCTTAAAATTACTCTAATCATATAACATAATGAATGGCCCGCCACCCACCCCCTTGTATCAACATTTCCTCCCCGCTTCCCCTCCTCATTTTTCTTTCTCCTGACACATAAACTATTCTTCCATATCCCAATTCCAAGCCCAGCTTCGGCCATGCCTGGAAAATCCATACAAGTTTCATCTTTTTTCGCCTTCGGCCTTCTCTTAGTCTTCCAGCATCCTTCTTCCTTGCTCCTACAAGAACACGGCCTTCCTTCTCTCCGTCCTTACAAGGATGGCATTCCCAAATCACACATTAGAGGCCACCGGGCCACACAACCTCCATTCCTTCGTCCATCCATTCCATCTTGCACTATCGCCCTTGAGGACTCCTGCGTATCCGTCCTGCCATTTCACTTCATCTCTCCGCCGCCACCACCGGTATGACCAACGATTTCATTTCTTTTACTCCCCATCACCATTACGAGGAAACCAGTATCTTATCATAACCATCACCTTCATCCTCCGCATCCTCTGTCTCATCACGCTCAAATTTTCCCTCCCACACATACCCCGCTGTATTTTTCAAAAACTCTCCCTCCCGCCTGCCCATTCTTCATCTCTTCTTCATTCTTTATCTTCTTTCAAAATTACAGAGACTCCTCCGTAACAATGCTATTTATGGCTCATAATTTCCTCTTCATCTTTTCATTTTATTTTTTTGACCCTCTTTCTCTCTCTCGTTCCACAATCAACTGACACTCCTCACAATAATCCTTAAAGCATGGACCCCTGCGCTTCCATACTTCCATCATCTTCCATAACTCCATACTCTTCTTGTATTCTTCACTGTCTCATCTTCCTCCTCTTTAAAGCTAAGAGCCAACTGGATTGCAATTATATCCAGCTACGTTTAACTCTATTTTTCTTTATTTTTTTACCCCTCCTTCCCTCCCCTTCCATTCTCCATCACAAGCTTTCCTTGTCACTTGAACTGCTCACACAAGTCTTCAATTTTTAATATGGCACATAGAAACAGGGGGAAATCCCAAAACTTGTTTCTTCACCCTCCATACTCTCTGTAACATTCTTTGCAGATCCAAACAGCTCCAAGCTTCCAAGTAGAGTGTATTCTAGCTATTCCTTCCTTGTCAGCTTCCTTCATTGCTTAATTTCTCCTACCGTTTCATTCCCTATTCTCCACAGATTCCTTGTAATTCTGTATTTATGTATCCAGCCTTGAACCAAAACCGGTCCAGCACCATGCCATGCAATTATTCTGCTGGCAATGCATTACTTCCAGTTCTTTTTCTCCAGAAAAAGTCTGAGTCATATGCCATTTCAGTAAAGAACTATGCTCTTAGTTCTTGTACTTCTAATCTTGAATTCTGGAATTACTTCTTCCCTATTGTTCAACCACGTCCTTTTCACATAAAACATCCCACCGTTCCCCTACCTAAAAGATTCCAGGAACGCCACGTCTCCAGTCCTACACGTCTGTTACCTTCCCCACCCCTTTCTTGCCTAGTACAACGTGTTACCGTAAAAATTTAATCGAAACCATTCATGAAATCGCGTGTCCAATTCACATACCCCTTTCTTTGTCTATCACCGCCACCATACTTTTATATTGACTCAATCCATTTGCATTTTTCCAGGAATCTCGTCCCGGGTTTCCCTTCATCTCGTCAGTCCCTACTCTCCTTTCTCTCCCGTCTACTAAATCCCATTTACTACAATGCTATAATCACAGCTCAGCCATAGCAGGGCTTCCCTCTTTATATTCCAATCTTTTTACAATAGCTTTAGCAGTAGTATATTCATTTAAATAAATACTAAATAATATCCGCTATTCAAATCAGTTCAAACATCTCCGATATTCTCTTTCGTCTGTGCTCCCCTCACTTTGTCAGTACCCCTCCCTCATCCTCCTCCTGCTTATATCCTTATAGTCCTACCGCCAGCCAGTCACTCATCCTGGAGTCCCCATTGCTACATCCTTCCTAATCCTACAGATTCTTATTTAAAAGGTGTGCCTTCCCTTACAACTTTGATGGGCATATGTTAGAGGATCTGGAAGTAAAATCTCGAAAACTTTTTCAACATCTTCTTATTTAAAGCATATGTGAATAGGGAGCGGGACATCCAGGATTTTATAAGGAAGGATGTCAGAGACTAGAAAGTCCGAGCCTTTGAGCAAGTAAAGGACTCATCCACGGGACGTGAGACAACTTTTGTCCCTCTCAGATTTACTGACTAAGCTCTGCTTAAATCTTGATCCCCTTTCTCCTATTCCAAAGAAGAGTTAAATACATCCTCTTTTACTCTTGCACTTCTCTACATCTTTTTACTTCAGCTCTTTCTCTCACCCCCTTTCTCCCCATCAAACCCCTCCCTCCTTACCCATATCTCACACTTTACCCTTCCCGTAACTCGTAATTCTTGTCCTTGCATCCTATACTTAAGAGTTTAGTCTTTAAAACTTTTCATTTTCCCACAATATTCTACTTCAATTCTTTAGTCACATTCCCTCCAATGCTATCCTTATTTTTCTCCTGATTCAATACGAATCCTAGCAACGAAGCAGTACACCTTTTTTACAGAAACTAACACGGTATATTGCTCAAGTCCAAAAATTGAAAAACTTACCTTGTCTCCAAATTCTCAAGTGTATTTGATAATTCTTATGTGAATGAGTAGTAAGCTAAAGTCTTTTATTGAAAACTTCATCTCCAGCCATCGGTTTTCCCATCGATGCGATGATGGTAAGTTACAATATTATCACCTTTACAATTCAATGCTTATACACATGGTAAAAAATTCCCGTAAAAATCCATAACTCTTTTCCTTTTAGAGCCTTCCTTTCTTTCTGTCCATCTGAAAATCTGTTCAAACAACTTATTCCTGAGCTACTACAGCCAGCCGCCTTGTTCGCAACAAAAGTTTCCTGGACTTTCTCCTCCCGACTTTCCCATAACCAGAATGACATACGCTTCATGCTTTCCCTAGCTTTCTCTCCCTTACATCATACTCTTATCCGACTTTTCCCTCCTCCGCCGAAGCTTAATTTACCGGACGGATATATATAATTCCAAAAGATAAAACTTTGGATGCAGCTGCCAAAAATGAAAACTAAAGAATATTTCCTCCACCAAACTTGTCCATTACCATTCCCTAGAAATTTTCCCTCCCTCGCATCCTTGAATCCTTGCAGTTATTCCCAGCATTCGTTGGATCCATTTCCATCCACTACACCCCATCTCTTTTTATCCATCTCTTGTTTCTGGGATGACGTTCGTATTATTTCTCATTCCATACTTCTTTCTCTTCTCCGATTCTACTTTCCCCAGTCTGTCCTCAACTAAATTTTCCATGTCCTCGATGCACAAGCTTGGATGCACCCTAGAAGGACTCTAGCTGTGTGGCACTGGTGCCAAAGCCATTAGATTTTCATCCACCATGTTTTATCATCTACATAAGTCCATAACAAGGGGTCCCAGCATGAACTAAGCAAGTATCTAACTTACCCTCCTCCAAGTCCAAGTCCCGCACTCTGGCAGAGACTCTTGTGATTCATCTTCTCCCTCATTTCATTCACATCCTTACAGAACCGCATTCTGAATGCATCTCACAATTCTCTTCATCTCATTCCACAATTTCCACTTCGTCATTCATCCCCAAGCATTATGCACTCTGCAGCAGGCAGCAGCGAATTCTACACGTTATCCACACTCTTGGGCTGACTGTCTCCGCGGATTTCCTTCATCCTTCTCCACATCTCCCCCATGACTCATATTCCTCCCCTCCTCTCGTCTCGCCTTTCCATCTGCCTTTTCGGATCTCCGCCGGATCTGCAATCAGGTCTTGACTCAAGGCCAAGATTCTTCCCGCGCGCGTCAAAGAGTCAAGTGTTTTTCGCGCGTGCCATAGCTCTCGTTTCCCTAGAGTCTCCTCCCTCCCCAACCTCGTTGTGATCTATCCCTGCCTGCATACACGACGGAAGCGTTGACAAGTTTAAATCCAATACAAAATCTCTGCACTACTTGAAAGTCCATTGGCCCCATCAAGTCATCAAGCTTTTTCACTTTTCACTCACTCTCTCTAGCTCACCATCATCTTTCAGCTTTATAGCCTCACAAACCCAAGAAGACAAGATGTGACGCTGTCCAGAAGATCTAGCATTTAATCCTTTGTAAACACCCTGTATTTCTTCCTCCTGGACTTTTCTCCTTCACCAGAAGGAGCCTGTACGGCTTTCAAGAGGTGAGTAAAAAAACACTCGAAACTCCTGTTCAGCCCATGTGACATAGTCCCAGCCTGTATCTTCAACCATTCCTACAACCACCGAGAGTTAGAGCCCGCAGCTACTTGACTCATCCTCCTTCCTCAAGAAGTATAGATGGGACGATGTCTCCTTGAGAAACTTTCACCACACAGATTTCTCATTTTCTTGCTTCTACTATCAAGCATCTTCCAAACTGGTTCCTCGGTCCATCTAGCTTGTAACAGGAGAAGAGAATGTGCCCACCATTTTCCGAATTTTTCCATCATTTCTTCTATATGGAACAGAAGTCGGCGTAAAAACTCTACTTCTCTTTCTCTCCACTTCTTAACTTTCATCCGAAAAATCCATCCAACTTCTATCATCCCGTCTGTCATTCACATCATATTTTTCTAATCTGACACATTTCCAGTCACATAATCTTACGTTCTGGCTCTTCTTTCTTGCCTTTTTTCTACCATTTCCATCACCATCCCGCTTCGAACCTATACAAACCAGCCCATCCAACACGTGCTCCACTCCTCCCAAACTTGCCTTGCCAATAAGGAAACTTTCAATTCCCCATCCAAACTCATCACTAATGATGTATTCATAGCTTCACTCGAACACAACAGCACAACACACAGTTAACTACAAGCGGTACACCTCTGTAGTTAAGCTTCTCTTTGCTGCTCCTTCCTACACCCCTCCGACCCTCCGCACTTCCTGCAGTTCTAAGTCACAGTTCATGCTGTTCTTCTTCCGTCCCAGCCCCAGCTTCCTGGTCATGAATATTGATCTTTACTCTTTTCCCATCAACTCCAGGGCCGAGCCTATTTTCCCGTGAAGCGTTTAATAAAAAACGAGCAAAAGATAACATCCTCCCCCACGACCACAACGACTAGAACCTACTTTTTTCATAACCCCTCATAAATAATCCCAGGTGTTATTACCCGAGCCCATTCTCCCCTTTATTGATCACCGATACGCCGGATTTATTACACCCCCTCCTCACCTCATAGTCTTCCCATTTTCTTTCCGAGTAAGCGCCAAACTTGACGCCTTTCATTGCCCACACTCCCTCATTATCATCTATGGACATGTCAACTTGAGGATTTATTTAAAATTACCCACATTTTACTTTTTACATTCATACAATCCATATCACCCCGACTTAATGGCCCTACACACGACCGCATCGACACTTCCTTACACGCATTACACAACTCTTACAAGCGCATCTAACCACTACTACCCTCAGTTTCCAGCTGTACAAGAAAAAAACCTTTCGTCACACTCCTTCCCAGCTGCCGTTGGTCCTACTATCATCATCATTGATCATGCTCCAAGTATGTGGTTTTTAAACATTCGTTTGTATAGCAAGAAGCCCTAACTAGTTTTCCAGGTTCTTTTTACACACAGTCTTCTTCGCTTCTAGTTTTATCAGTGTGAGTTCCTATCTAAAACAGGATCCCATTTATCCATCTAGCAGCTCTGTCGCCTTCCTTGTCGATGAGGGAAGGAAGGGAGGGAAAATACTAGTTTCCCATTTGCATCCTTTTCTCATTAATAGTCAACATTTTGAATCCATCCCAATCCTGGAGGTTTAACCAAGAAAGAGTCATTTTCCCCGCCGTCCACCAGTTCACGTCCTACACATCCACTCCATCCTCATAATGACTCCATTACAAAAACCAATCTAATTATTGGTAATGTGTGGAAGCGATAACTGTGCAACATCAACCAGTAATTCAACCACCGCCTCCTCCCCCAACACCGCCAAACAACCCTTTTCCAACGCACTAAAGTCACCCGAACCATAATTAATTTCCTCCTTCCAAACCATAGAATAACATTCCACCGTTATCGGACACAACTTCCATCCATAACCAATCTTCTGTCCTCTTCATCTCTTCTTCCCTTTCAGCTATCCAAGCCTGGATTCCCAGTTCATCCCGTCCATTCCCTCCATGAATTCTTCTTCATCTCTCTCCTCGTCCTCGATATATTCCACCCGTCCAAAATTTCTCCAGCGTCAGCTCGATTTTGTCTAATTTATGCATATAATTACACTATCCATCCAGCTTCTCCTCCAGCCGTCCGCCGCCACCCATTCCACAATCTCCTTCCAGCTTTTCATCCCATATCTATTCCATACAGCAGTGTACACTGCTGACAAGGCACACACATTCACTCCATGCCCTTATTTTTCTCCTGACTCAGGCCTTCGTCCGAATTCTATTCAATCGATGTACCGTCGTGTGCATGTTTTCATCGTCCCTTTTACTCCTACTTGTGCATTTCATCCCTTACCTACTTCATCTACTCATCTTTCCTTCCTGACTCTGATCATTAACGTCACTGAATTTTCCTAAAATGTCACCAAAGCCAGGTCCAAAACATATCAAATTTACCTACTGTCCCTAACATGCATTCGTGCAGAATTCAATTTTCTCTCTGTCACCATACTTTCACCACCTTTCTCCCTTTTCTCCGTTCAGCCAGTCAGTCAACCTGCACGGACTTTTCAAGGCCCGCGTCACTAATTACACAAATTAACCTCCTTTAATGGATTTTACATTTACTCGTTTCAATCATCAAAGAATTATTATTAGCTACGTGTATTTACGTATTCTGTAGCCAGTTTCTCTCCATAACTAAATTTTCCCACCACTTCCGTTCCTATCCGTAGTCTTCTCTTCTCTAAAACCCTTAGAAATACAATGTTCTCTTGTCTTATCTCCTGTGCACTCTGTAAATTACCTCATCCACGATATTCAATTATTTGCTCATCCCTTGCATTTCCCGAGTAAACAACCAAAGCTTTAATTACTTTTTCGGTTTAATTATCTCATCCTCCACCTTATCTTTTTTGACTTGCTTCAACCCGCCTTAACTCCGGATGCTCCAGCTTGTATCCGCACTGAGTAAACGGTAATCAGTCCACCGATCCATGGAATAGGGAACACCCCGCCGTATTGCAAGTTTCTTCCTCTCCTAGTTTTCACCTTTACCTTTATACTGCAATCTTAGCAAATTTTCGCTGAATTCTTCAAAAGGGACATTATTTGTTAAAGCTAATACATTTGAATCCTCCACTTCTCATCATATGGTTACAACAAACTTCCTCATACCTTCCACCGACATCCTTCTCATCCTCTTGGCTCACACGGACGGAAGTTGGTGCAACTCTCTGTAGCAAAACATATGTTTTATTCCTTTTGGATTTTCGGTTTAATGAGAAGCTAAAAGGATTTTTATTCTGCAGTAAAAAAACTCCTAGTTTCCATCACCATTTTAGTAGCCGAAAGAGAGATAGTGAGTCCCAGCAAAAGGGATTAGCAGAGAGAGAAGAAGCAGATGTTTTAGCAAGATATATTTATACGTAATGGTAAATATTTGCTTTCACCACCTATTCCCTAGCGTTTGCTCTTGAAAAAAGTCATGCGAGGAAAGCAATTCAACTGGCAATACCGACTGGAAAAGGAAGGTATTTTCGGTTGAAATAAGGGAAAGTACTTATCCCGCAGACCATATAATTCCGAAAACGTCACGCTTTCTCTTGTGGTTTTCATGCTGAACCGAAAACTACTTCAGTAACCGACCGCTCCGGGAGGCACACCCATATATCTGTCTCAAATACTCAAAACCATCTAGTTTTCTTCTCACACGCCATAGAATATTAACCAACAGCCTTTTCTTCTCCACCAAACAAAGCTGCATTAAATGATGAGCGAATAATAAATGTGGACTTCGTCCCTGTCATTCATCGATAGTCCAAGCACATCCTACTACACACCTACTAATCCACTCCCGACTTTCTCTCCTTTCTTGCCCTTCCTACGGCACACATGTCCTTACTCCTACTGAAGCAATGCAGTGGTTGAGGCAGGCGTTACGTAAGCAACAAACGTAAGTACAATAGATATACAGTATATTAGACACTAGTTCATCACAGCAACTCTCCAAGAAACATGACGTAGTTTCCTTCCTACATAGATTTTAAGATTCCAAGAGTGTTGAGCACCCGCTGTTCCCGATTGGATTATTGATCGCAAAAATCTACGCGATTTGAATTTTCGCAAACTCTCATCTTTCTTCTTTACAACTTCCAACCCTCCTTTCTTCATATCCTCCACTTTCAAGAATATTAGCCAAGGGACCCAAAATTCTGCAATCTAAAAACTGTTTAGAGCCTGTACACCAATAAGCCATCACGTTTAGTTGGGAATACTTTTTCGGACAACTCTCCTCCGACAGGTATTTAAAGTAGCTCGCAACTTTGGGCGAAAGCTGCAGTCACTCACCAAGAGTGGCAACACAGCACGTCCTCCCTACCTTGCCCTGCTCCAGCAACTATCTGTCGTCGCGGAAATGAATAAATAAAAGCCCAGTTTCAAATTTTCTCCTCCATACAATTTTCTCCCCCCGTGCTGCTGTAGACAGGAGAAAGCAGCTTTCCCAAGTCTAATGGGATCACGTTCCAGGAACTGGAACAGCCTAAACTACATTGCTGCTGTCCTCCTCTCTCCCAGTAACAATATCAGTTTTTTACGGCATTATCTTTTTTTCCTCCACAATTTCCTCCATCTTTTTATCTCTCTTCCTCTCTCTTTTCTTTCCCTATTTACCTTTAGTAGACACTCCTTGTAAAATCTCACTTTGCAAATTCAGTCTTCTGTCTTCCGCAACTTGCATAATCCAATCCAATTCTACAACACGCAAAAATCCTTCCCGCCTGCTCCACTTTGAATAAAACCATTCAACTTTCCCCTTTGTTTTTAACCATAGAGAATTGAATTACTTTTTATACACTACCATTATCCCATTACGTAAATTCCTATCTCATAATTCATTCAGGCGGAATGATGGCGCAGCCTTAGCAGAGCCGAAACAAACTTACCATCCCTATTATCCAATCTTGAATCCATTATCCATCTTATATCGCATATATAGATCATTCCTCCCATCAACTATTTTGCATTCACGCTTCAGTATTACCAGAACTCCCATCCGCTTGCTTCTTTCACACAATCCAATTTAAACAGGCCAAGCCCAAATATGTACCGGAATTTCCAACCTTTCCACTTAAATCCTCAAATCCCAGCCTTGCCTTGACTTCTCCTCTTCCAGTCTTCTGTATTCTATAACTTCCATCCATTTGAATTTCCTTGCTCCAATCTAAATTGCTCCGCACCCACCACAACAACTCCCTCCTCCTCGCCTATTCATTTAGTCAGTATCTTATAAATTTTTCATACCCTCTCGCTTCTTGCCATTTCCCCCTACAAATCTACGGATTCAAGGCGCGTTCTAGCCTAGCTAGCCACGAGAATCCGCCAAATTCCACGTACAAGCTCTTGTAATTTCACCGCAAACAAGCCGACGTCCCTCCCACTGCTCCTGGTATAATTACTCTTCAGCAGTAGCGACTTTCTCTGTTCGTGCATAACAATTCCAGAGAAAGTCCCCGGGAACGAGCTTTATAATCTGTCCCGCTCTTTCAACAACTGCCTACCAGTTATGTATGCAAAACCGCGACCAAGTCAGTCGTCCGGCTACATCAGTTCTTCAGCCTTTGGCCGACCACATTCAAAAGCTATCTGTTGAAGCCCAGCATAGGCTCCAAAGATAATATACATTTCAATCCAGAGTAATAGCTGGATAAACCATTTATTCCTCCGCGTCCCCTGATTTATGTAACTCCTGTCAAATTGTCTCTCTTATCCTTGCATATTCCCTCTTTTTTGTCATTTTGTACATTGTAACGTACAACTAGGTTACGCAGCGCGCCGTGGGAGGAAGGAGAACATTTTACCATATAAGAGTATTTTTACAGCATCAAAAAATTAGCCATAATGGCCTAACAAGCTAGAAAAGGAAAAAAACTTCACGTCCTTCTTACAACTACACCGCACTTAACCCTCCTCCTACCCATTACCCTATCTCCATTATCTTTCCTCTTTAATAATGCATCCATTTCTTGCTATAATCATGAGCTTCTGACGGCTTTAAGCGTGTGAAATCCCACATTTCCATTATATCATCCCGCCTTACAATATTCACACCATCAAAATTCCATATTCCTCTCCCCCTTCACACCATGTCTTCTCTCTTGCCCCTCTTAAATGTTAAACTCCTTTAATAATTTGCTATACAGCAGTGATCAACGAGATAATGAGAATCGGGGCACGTATCTACTAGGCCTTTTATCCAAAGGTCAAAGGGTCTCACATGACACATTCTAATAAAAAATATTCGTCTAGTCAAGCGTACATCCAGGCTGCTCACCCACTCTCCCAGATAACGCACTAACTAAGCTCGCCATTCGCCATTCCGCTTTTCTTTTAAGGTCTGTAAAAAAGACGTCGTCTTCTTCCTACGTCTTTCTGCACAGCACTAAGGCAATACACTATGAGCTCCAAACTTTACTCTGCAAACTGCCTCAATTCTTTTCCGCTTTCCATAATCACATAACAATGAAACTCGTCATCTTCAATTCCTGCTAACAATATAATCTGACGCATACTCCTCCTCCTCTACTTTTTAACGTTTATGCAGCAAAGTAATATTTGGCCAGACCCTTGAAAAGAAGACATTTTGCGAAACTCTATACTTTTTAGCACTGCCATTCAACCATCACTCACTCAGTCAGTTACGCAGTTCCTCATAGTTGGATTGATAATAAAATCTTTTCTATCACTTGTCTCTCTGTATTTTCTTACACATCCTGATCAGATTTCTTATTTCTCTCTCCTATTCATCAAGCTTTAAGCTTGTTGTCTATCTTGGTGCAGAGTAATCAGCTTTTATCATCTAACGATACAAGCCCAAGACATGGGCCATGTCTTGGACTCTGCAGCCTACTCATCCAATAAAATCCAGAACAGGGCTTGCCAACCCGCGATTCCACCAAGCGTGGCATGTACAAGACACGCATTAACCAGTTTATTTACTCTCCAACGATTACCTTGAATCGTTAACCCATCCAACTGGCCAACGAACAGCAAAAGCTTAAGACAGCGTGTCATGCATCCATATTTTTCATCCGAAGCGACGTTAATTCCTTGTGCAAACTAGAGGTAGGATTGCAGGATACTTTTACATGTGCCAACCTCTTTTGTGCTTGCTCCCAGCCCGTAGCCATCAAACATCAAATCAAACCATCTACTTGCCTGCCTATCATTTAATTCAGGTGTAATATCAATCAATCCCTTCATCCCTACCCATCCGTTTCTCACACTCATCCTATAAAATCTCAATTCATCATCCAGTATGAATGATGATGAGCCTTGTACTAGTTTCACGAGGAAGAAGACGACGAGCACCATCAAGTCATTAAATCAGGCAAATATGCCAAAACTTCCGTATGCATACTAAGTCCCTCTCTAAAACTTTTATACCATGCTATTCTTGACTCTGCGGAACTTACTTAACTTCCTTCCTACGTCTCCCTTCCTTGAGAACGAGAGTTAATAATACTAGTGAATAATATACATTTTAAAACTCTCACTCAAGTCCTAAAACCTAGTCCGAAGCCGTTGGCTTTTACTTACTCTAACATAAACTTGTTGAACAAGAACTACACCACCCAACTTTGGCATTTGAATACCGAATTCCAAACTTCCGAGTTTATGCTCACGCTGCTGGTAAATACAGGGAATAGCTTGTCTGTGTATTTGCATCCGCCCGTAGTAAGCGGAATGTTACTCTTATTTTGTTGACAAAAACCAAAACTCAATGCTTACCTTTATCCAGAACGAGTTTAGGTCGAATATCATCCTGCCAGCCGGCGAGGGCTGGGGTTACAAATATTAAGTAGACGCTGAAAATTGCTGACCAGGTCGAAATCATTTTGGAAGGCCGATACGAAAACACAGAAGAAGAAGCTTCTTTCATCGCGTATATAACTTTCTGCTCGTTAACCACCACCAGCACAAGCCTGTACAGAATGTAACCGTAGTTATAGGAGACTGGTGTGAGCGAGTTGAGTTGAGAAAGTACCCTGAATACAAGAAAAAGCTTAGTAAATTCCGGGTAAAAACTATTTCTGGCACTCCTCCAAGCTTTTCCCTTTTAAAATCTTTCTTCACCCACAGTCTTTCTGCCCCTACAAGAAAATTTCCATTCCCACGTCAATATCCTCACGTTCCTTAGCGTGTCCTCACAGTATACACAGTTTCTTCTCTCCTGGGTAGACTTTTTCGGATAATTTCCTTCTCGTCTTCTTCATCCGCCTCCTCCGCAAAAAATCCTTCTGTCAACAATTGATTTCACTCATCAACCTCATCCCTCACACACTTCTCTCCACCTTTTCATCTCTGTCACTCCAACTTTTTCAGTTTTCATTAAAATTCAGCTCTCAGTAAGCAGATTTAACGCCGCCGCTTTCTCCGCTCTCTCAGCCCTGTCGGCTTCTCACTTCTTATACTCCGCCAATCTTCTCCTAACAAGACTCTCAAGCTGATAGTACAAACCTTTCTGGTTTAATTCAAACTTACTCATCCGATCAGCATATGAAACCTAACATAATCTCATTACTTCTCTCATCTTCTTATTCCCCTTCCCTTTTCTACGGCTTCCCTCCAATAATCCTTCAGCTATCACACACTCAATCCCAACCCAGTATCACGAATCTCACAGAATTACGTCCGATCCAACACTCTCTCACAAGTCATTCTTCCTTAAACATACCGTCAGTCAGCTCTTTATCCGATTTTCTTTCTCCCCAAATTCTTTCACTTATAGCTGGTCTTACTTGTATTCCGAATATTTCTTTATCCGAACTTGTTCGATCACTTAGTCATTCTTCTTCTATTTCAGCTTCCCGCATTAATACAGTATCGTATTTCCTTATAATCAGCTCCAGGTTTTTGCTTCACACATACATTAACGCTTAAGTTCCAGCAGCGTTTAGTCATCCATCTTGCGTCCTAATGAATAAGCCAGTACACAGATGAGTTCTCCAGCCATTACTTTCACGTCCCAAGTTCCAGCTTACGTATTTTTCCAACGGTCACCACCTAGAATTCACAAGGAATTTCACGTTAATGCAATCACCCCTCATTACATATCAATAGCATCATTTAAACATCACTTAACCAATCCACAGCCGTCATCATCTTCCCACATGAAACTCGAGCGCTCACTTGTCTTTAGCTGCATAGTTTTTTTCACCCTTGTTTAATTTATGCTAGCCTTTTCAAATCATCCTCTCAACTCATAACAACACTTCAAACTTTGCATTCAGCTGCATTTTACCACCAAGCCACCAACGGACCATTCACACAATAAATATTTTCTCGCCTATTCCTCCTCTTCCTCGCATCTCAGTACATGTACTTCCCACCATTCACTCCGTACACTCCATAACATCATAGTAATGCGATTCCTCTTGTGCGGCCACTAAACTCTATGTAGTAAATAAATATGTAAATCAGTCTTGTAAACACTAACTCATATCCAATATCTAATCCACATTCAGCTTTGTCAGTCAGCACTACTACGTGTAGTCCATCAAGCTCTTAACTTCTCATCTTAAAACTCCTGTCATGTCACCCATCAAATTATCATTCCAAAGGCTTCTTCCAGTCTCAACACCATGTTATTACAACCGATCAAAATTATTTCAACTTCATCTCCTTCTCTTAGATCAGAACCACCCCTCTGCTTTCATTTTCTTTGTAGGAGTGTCCAAACGTCCACTACGGAACGGACTAGCCGACATCCAACTTACCTCATCCCACAATGCGATCTATAATCATCATATTATGCATTTTATCTGTGTATTCTGTCTCATCTCTCTCAGTATCAGACAAACTTGATCAACTCCACATCTCCTATCCCTCCCCCGTCATCATGAGTCAAAGCCAAAATCCAGTCACTCTTGTAAAAGAAAAACTTTGAATACAAAATGTTTGCTTGAGGAAAATAATATTCTCCTCAGCATTCTAATCACTCATTTCATTCCTTGCTGCGGTTTTCTATCTCTCCAACTTTCAGTACACAAACGGAAAGATAACCAACGGTCAGAAAAACAAGTAAAAGCGAGACACGGATGGAAAAAACAATTCATTTTTTCATCCTCCTTTCGGTAAACATGACCAGAAGCGATTAACAAATTATATTCCAGCTAACATCATTCCCCTTGCCTCCTTCACTCATTTCTGCCGAGACAAGGCACAGGCCTCGGAGTCAATCGCCGCCCTGCTTAATTATCCTTTCCGACTTTCAAACTTGGATCAAAAATGACAAAACTTGTATGTACCACACACCCTTCTTTGACTCTTGCTTCCTCAAAACCCCGCTCCAAGGGTTTTTCGTCCACTATGTTTTCTGCTTCCTTAGCAATAATAATAAGCGACATGATTCAATCCGGGTGTCGTCCTTTTGTCTACCTGGTATATAGTATCATTAAGATGAATATCTCAAAGACCGGCCCAGGATTATCAGCAACCCTTTGCAACTTTCCGCAAAAGGAGCCCGGACAAGTAATTGAACAAGTTGTTCTCTTAAAATTACCATACGATAATCCTACCGTACATGAGAACCCATCCAACAGGCAAGCCAAACAAGTGCATCCCAAACTATCTTTGAACATGCATCTAACTGCAATCCTCGCTTATCAATTATCAGTCAACCACAAATGGTTTCCCTCTAAATCCTCTCCTTCCCATTAACTTTCCTCTTCCCAAGCTGTAGGCATATAAATACATGATCTCTTCCAACTAACTATTCAAAGCCCTTCTCAGTACAACTTAACCACTAACAATGTTCCGAACATCCAATAAATCCGACCACACCACACCAATTCCTGCAATTTTAATCATCAAATCCGCATCCGCTACTGTCAAACTCATCATAATAAATATAGACCTACACGCAAGCGAAGAAACAATCCAACTGTAATGCAGACATGCGGATGAAAAATTAGTTGCTTGCGGTCAAGTTAACTTGAATGTTCTTTGCTCATAACATTAACATTTTGCATTTTCCTACCTTGAATTCCCATTTCATTTCTACCTTGCCTCTTTTTGCATTTAATTGGCTATCGCTCTAATTCTTTCTCTTCATCCTCATGTTTCGCTATTCCTTTTTGCTTTTAACAGCTAATTACTAGGAAAACACAGCATGAGATCGGACGGAGCTTCACAGAACACGTTAACTAAAATCTGCATATGATTAATGTCTTTCTTGAAACTGGTCCTAAATTCCTTACAAGTCAACTCGAGAGGAGGAAGAAAACATCATAATCTCCCTTTGCCGTTAATCCTTCCTTAAATGTTTGCATTTTTCATTTACAGCCTCCTCCTCGTTACACCAATTAGTTCGAACTGTATTTATACACTTACAACGCTTTAAACTTATCCATTCAAATCCATGGATTATATATGTTAGAATTTGATCCTTTTGCCTGATCGCTCTATTCACTATCTTGAACATCGCACACTATCTTTGCCGATGTCCATGTCGGTATTTTATTTTACAGTCTTTGCAACTCTGACTTTATCTTTTGCATGCTTCAGTATTGATGTTTGCAGTAATTTTCAAAACTTTTTCTTTTATCACGGTTCATCAACCTTAATTTCTTCCAAATATTGAGACTTTAAGCCTCATAACAATAAATAACAATCTTAATTCCTAATCACTCTGCCTTTTCTTAATGAACTGTCATCTTATCTTTGCAAAATCTTGTTTAATTTTAGCGAGCCGTCGATTTTCCTCAACCTAAATTAGTACTTGCCTAATATATAAACAAAAGAGAATCAATGAATATTATCTTTGTTAATGAGTTGTCTAGAAAATATATTCCTAGGATGAAAATCTTAAGGACTGGTTCCTTAACTTTAAACAACGAGAAAGGCAGATTCAACGGAAAACTTTAAATGAAACCAGTTTTCAATCGGAATCAACATGAAAACAAATACGCTACATAGTGTTAACTAATTATTACCTTTAGATTCTTTTACATCCTTCTTCTCCACAATTAATTGCCACTAACAATCATTCCCGTCGCTCCTCTTCTGTTTCGTACTATGCACTTTTCCAATTAAACAATTTCCTCCGATTGTACAATCACTTGTACTCATTTGCTGAACCATAAATTCTTTTACAATTAAATCACAAACTCTTCGGCGCAGTAGTTCACTTTAATTGAAATCAGTGTTGTATTCAACTATTCTTTTAGTAACTTGTCCAGAAGGTCTTGGAATACGACACAATCCTTTGGAACTCAGAAAAAATCCGTGAAGAAAACAAACTTTAATTCAATGTTTCTTAATCAAAGCTTAAAATCTCGAGTTTTTGAAATATTTAACCGTTTCAAAAAAACCGATGAATTTATTCTATTATAGTTCCTTAAAATCTTCATGAAGGTTTGCAAGTTATTTCCCGTGTTTTCTTTGGGGAAGCGCGTTCAAAGTTAAGACTTTCACGTTAACTTTAAAACACTTTCAACTTTAGCTTGACCACCACAGCACGAGCTCTCTACCACGATTCCGCTCTGGTTCATATCTCTTTGGAGACTGCCTCGTGAGAAAGTTGAATTTTCAAGATAATCGCCACAAATGTCCTTTATAAACAAAAACAGAGAGGGATCCTCTCTCTCCTGTCTCCTCTCTTCAGGCCCTAGCGCTCTGACGGTAAACAAACAGCAAGGGGTGGTGCACAATGCAGAGTGAATTTAAATTCTGAGATGTGTGATGACCAAGGCTCAAACCCGGATTGATGAAGAGTCCAAAAGTTTTTTTGAAATTCGAATCCGTATCATCAACCCACCAACCACGAGCCACCTTCCCTCTTCCCCGATTCTTCTTCCAGACTGCACTGCATAGCACGGATGAATGGAACAAAATCCCTTGAATCTGCGTGTGGGGGATTTGCTTTTTCCCTATTGCTGCCTTGAAAAGCACTGCGTTAGCTATACCTTGATCAAAGCAGGCCAAGCATGTTACGTTACGTCCTAGGTTATCTATCCTTCCCTTGTATTATTATGCAATGCCCGAACTAAAGCATAGAAGAGAAGATCCTTTACGAGAGCCAACAACCAGAAAGTCTACATGGATCAATGTGTTCCCCCTGGACGGACGGAGGATGCGCATCATCATGCTGCTGTATACTTCTAAAAGGCTTTGGAACCGATCAGAAATTTCTTTGTTATTTATCTTCTTCAAGCATGGAAAATCTTCCCGGCATATGCCCCTAAACCTTTCAGATGCAATGCTACGAAGAGGGCCGACTTGGTGATAATGAAACTTCCAAGGGATTTTTATCCCTTGTGCAACAATTTGGAAAAATCACTGAAACTCCTTGACTCATGCAGCTAAACAGTCTCTAATTGTCGCAAAGGGATTCCCAAACTTCATGGTAAATGATAAGTACAGAAAATCAGATGGATGTTAGCCGACTGTTACTATGCAAAAACTTGGGGTAGTTTGCGAAGAAATGTGCGAAATGTGTTCTTTCTTGGTAATAGTTTGTGCTCGGCCCTTCACCGGTAGCTCCTCCAGGAGGCTGGGCTTGGCAACTCTGCACTAGGGGGTTTTGCGTACAAGTAAACGGGTAAGGGTGGTGGGGTGCAAAGCGCTCGAAAATTTGAAATTAACCAACCAACTTCTTTTTCAGTGTGATTTGGACCAATTATATTGAGCCACCGCAAAGGTGAATGCTCCCTGTGTCTTGTCTATAGCACTGCATGCTTTTCTACGACACGTCACGTCAAAGGACAAAGCTAAAGATCCGTGGCAACGTTGGCATACAAAATGTTAACAATTTGCCTGCTTCCGAGACCCTCCCAATTCTCCGTATGTATCAAAATTGAAAAACATGAAACAAAGGGGCACTCGCTACATATGCTGGTCAAATAATGACCCTCACGTCACTTGGTGAAATCCGAAATAGTTCGCAATTATTTTCTAACGGGAGGTCCCAGAGTCATGAAACTTGGTATTCGAGTACATCATGTCCATGTGCTCCGAGCACAAGTGTCGGAAATGAAGGTCATGGGTCATCAGTTTTTATGAAAATGTAATCTACAAGTCCGGATGATTGTCGTTCTGCTTAATAACTTTGACCTCGTATGACCTATGGAGTTGCTGTTTAGCAACAAATTAGTCAGAACATGTTACTAGAGAGCACAAGTTTGAAATCTTCATTCAAGGGTCAGATGCATGACCCAGGGGTCAATTAGGTTTTCAAAGCTGAAAATTCACCAAACTTTGGGTCTCAATAACTTTTTAACAGGAGGTACCAGAGTCATGAAACTTGGTATTCGAGTACATCATGTCCATGTGCTTGGAGCACAAGTGTCGGAAATGAAGGTCATGGGTCATCAGTTTTTATGAAAATGTAATCTACAAGTCCGGATGATTGTCGTTCTGCTTAATAACTTTGACCTCGTATGACCTATGGAGTTGCTGTTTGGCAACAAATTAGTCAGAACATGTTACTTGAGAGCACAAGCTTTGAATCTTCATTGAGGGGTCAGATGCATGACCCAGGGGTCAATTAGGTTTTCAAAGCTGAAAATTCGCCAAACTTTGGGTCTCAATAACTTTTAAATAGGAAGGACCAGAGTCATGAAACTTGGTATTCGAGTACATCATGTCCATGTGCTCGGAGCACAAGTGTCGGAAATGAAGGTAATGGGTCATCAGTTTTTATGAAAATGTAATCTACAAGTCCGGATGATTGTCGTTCTGCTTAATAACTTTGACCTCGTATGACCTATGGAGTTGCTGTTTAGCAACAAATTAGTCAGAACATGTTACTAGAGAGCACAAGTTTGAAATCTTCATTCAAGGGTCAGATGCATGACCCAGGGGTCAATTAGGTTTTCAAAGCTGAAAATTCACCAAACTTTGGGTCTCAATAACTTTTTAACAGGAGGTACCAGAGTCATGAAACTTGGTATTCGAGTACATCATGTCCATGTGCTTGGAGCACAAGTGTCGGAAATGAAGGTCATGGGTCATCAGTTTTTATGAAAATGTAATCTACAAGTCCGGATGATTGTCGTTCTGCTTAATAACTTTGACCTCGTATGACCTATGGAGTTGCTGTTTGGCAACAAATTAGTCAGAACATGTTACTTTAGAGCAAAAGCTTTGTATCTTCATTCAGGGGTCAGATGCATGACCCAGGGGTCAATTAGGTTTTCAAAGCTGAAAATTCACCAAACTTTGGGTCTCAATAACTTTTTAACAGGAGGTACCAGAGTCATGAAACTTGGTATTCGAGTACATCATGTCCATGTGCTACGAGCACAAGTGTCGGAAATGAAGGTCATGGGTCATCAGTTTTTATGAAAATGTAATCTACAAGTCCGGATGATTGTCGTTCTGCTTAATAACTTTGACCTCGTATGACCTATGGAGTTGCTGTTTGGCAACAAATTAGTCAGAACATGTTACTTTAGAGCAAAAGCTTTGTATCTTCATTCAGGGGTCAGATGCATGACCCAGGGGTCAATTAGGTTTTCAAAGCTGAAAATTCGCCAAACTTTGGGTCTCAATAACTTTTAAATAGGAAGGACCAGAGTCATGAAACTTGGTATTCGAGTACATCATGTCCATGTGCTCCGAGCACAAGTGTCGGAAATGAAGGTCATGGGTCATCAGTTTTTATGAAAATGTAATCTACAAGTCCGGATGATTGTCGTTCTGCTTAATAACTTTGACCTCGTATGACCTATGGAGTTGCTGTTTAGCAACAAATTAGTCAGAACATGTTACTAGAGAGCACAAGTTTGAAATCTTCATTCAAGGGTCAGATGCATGACCCAGGGGTCAATTAGGTTTTCAAAGCTGAAAATTCACCAAACTTTGGGTCTCAATAACTTTTTAACAGGAGGTACCAGAGTCATGAAACTTGGTATTCGAGTACATCATGTCCATGTGCTTGGAGCACAAGTGTCGGAAATGAAGGTCATGGGTCATCAGTTTTTATGAAAATGTAATCTACAAGTCCGGATGATTGTCGTTCTGCTTAATAACTTTGACCTCGTATGACCTATGGAGTTGCTGTTTGGCAACAAATTAGTCAGAACATGTTACTTTAGAGCAAAAGCTTTGTATCTTCATTCAGGGGTCAGATGCATGACCCAGGGGTCAATTAGGTTTTCAAAGCTGAAAATTCACCAAACTTTGGGTCTCAATAACTTTTTAACAGGAGGTACCAGAGTCATGAAACTTGGTATTCGAGTACATCATGTCCATGTGCTACGAGCACAAGTGTCGGAAATGAAGGTCATGGGTCATCAGTTTTTATGAAAATGTAATCTACAAGTCCGGATGATTGTCGTTCTGCTTAATAACTTTGACCTCGTATGACCTATGGAGTTGCTGTTTGGCAACAAATTAGTCAGAACATGTTACTTTAGAGCAAAAGCTTTGTATCTTCATTCAGGGGTCAGATGCATGACCCAGGGGTCAATTAGGTTTTCAAAGCTGAAAATTCACCAAACTTTGGGTCTCAATAACTTTTAAATAGGAGGGACCAGAGTCATGAAACTTGGTATTCGAGTACATCATGTCCATGTGCTTGGAGCACAAGTGTCGGAAATGAAGGTCATGGGTCATCAGTTTTTATGAAAATGTAATCTACAAGTCCGGATGATTGTCGTTCTGCTTAATAACTTTGACCTCGTATGACCTATAGAGTTGCTGTTTAGCAACAAATTAGTCAGAACATGTTACTAGAGAGCACAAGTTTGAAATCTTCATTCAAGGGTCAGATGCTTGACCCAGGGGTCAATTACGTTTTCAAAGCTGAAAATTCGCCAAACTTTGGGTCTCAATAACTTTTTAACAGGAGGTACCAGAGTCATGAAACTTGGTATTCGAGTACATCATGTCCATGTGCTACGAGCACAAGTGTCGGAAATGAAGGTCATGGGTCATCAGTTTTTATGAAAATGTAATCTACAAGTCCGGATGATTGTCGTTCTGCTTAATAACTTTGACCTCGTATGACCTATGGAGTTGCTGTTTAGCAACTAATTAGTCAGAACATGTTACTAGAGAGCACAAGTTTGAAATCTTCATTCAAGGGTCAGATGCTTGACCCAGGGGTCAATTAGGTTTTCAAAGCTGAAAATTCGCCAAACTTTGGGTCTCAATAACTTTTAAATAGGAGGGACCAGAGTCATGAAACTTGGTATTCGAGTACATCATGTCCATGTGCTACGAGCACAAGTGTCGGAAATGAAGGTCATGGGTCATCAGTTTTTATGAAAATGTAATCTACAAGTCCGGATGATTGTCGTTCTGCTTAATAACTTTGACCTCGTATGACCTATGGAGTTGCTGTTTGGCAACAAATTAGTCAGAACATGTTACTTTAGAGCAAAAGCTTTGTATCTTCATTCAGGGGTCAGATGCATGACCCAGGGGTCAATTAGGTTTTCAAAGCTGAAAATTCACCAAACTTTGGGTCTCAATAACTTTTTAACAGGAGGTACCAGAGTCATGAAACTTGGTATTCGAGTACATCATGTCCATGTGCTACGAGCACAAGTGTCGGAAATGAAGGTCATGGGTCATCAGTTTTTATGAAAATGTAATCTACAAGTCCGGATGATTGTCGTTCTGCTTAATAACTTTGACCTTGTATGACCTATGGAGTTGCTGTTTAGCAACAAATTAGTCAGAACATGTTACTAGAGAGCACAAGTTTGAAATCTTCATTCATGGGTCAGATGCATGACCCAGGGGTCAATTAGGTTTTCAAAGCTGAAAATTCACCAAACTTTGGGTCTCAATAACTTTTAACAGGAGGTACCAGAGTCATGAAACTTGGTATTCGAGTACATCATGTCCATGTGCTACGAGCACAAGTGTCGGAAATGAAGGTCATGGGTCATCAGTTTTTATGAAAATGTAATCTACAAGTCCGGATGATTGTCGTTCTGCTTAATAACTTTGACCTCGTATGACCTATGGAGTTGCTGTTTGGCAACAAATTAGTCAGAACATGTTACTTGAGAGCACAAGCTTTGAATCTTCATTGAGGGGTCAGATGCATGACCCAGGGGTCAATTAGGTTTTCAAAGCTGAAAATTCGCCAAACTTTGGGTCTCAATAACTTTTAAATAGGAGGGACCAGAGTCATGAAACTTGGTATTCGAGTACATCATGTCCATGTGCTACGAGCACAAGTGTCGGAAATGAAGGTCATGGGTCATCAGTTTTTATGAAAATGTAATCTACAAGTCCGGATGATTGTCGTTCTGCTTAATAACTTTGACCTCGTATGACCTATGGAGTTGCTGTTTGGCAACAAATTAGTCAGAACATGTTACTTTAGAGCAAAAGCTTTGTATCTTCATTCAGGGGTCAGATGCATGACCCAGGGGTCAATTAGGTTTTCAAAGCTGAAAATTCACCAAACTTTGGGTCTCAATAACTTTTTAACAGGAGGTACCAGAGTCATGAAACTTGGTATTCGAGTACATCATGTCCATGTGCTACGAGCACAAGTGTCGGAAATGAAGGTCATGGGTCATCAGTTTTTATGAAAATGTAATCTACAAGTCCGGATGATTGTCGTTCTGCTTAATAACTTTGACCTTGTATGACCTATGGAGTTGCTGTTTAGCAACAAATTAGTCAGAACATGTTACTAGAGAGCACAAGTTTGAAATCTTCATTCATGGGTCAGATGCATGACCCAGGGGTCAATTAGGTTTTCAAAGCTGAAAATTCACCAAACTTTGGGTCTCAATAACTTTTTAACAGGAGGTACCAGAGTCATGAAACTTGGTATTCGAGTACATCATGTCCATGTGCTACGAGCACAAGTGTCGGAAATGAAGGTCATGGGTCATCAGTTTTTATGAAAATGTAATCTACAAGTCCGGATGATTGTCGTTCTGCTTAATAACTTTGACCTCGTATGACCTATGGAGTTGCTGTTTGGCAACAAATTAGTCAGAACATGTTACTTGAGAGCACAAGCTTTGAATCTTCATTGAGGGGTCAGATGCATGACCCAGGGGTCAATTAGGTTTTCAAAGCTGAAAATTCGCCAAACTTTGGGTCTCAATAACTTTTAAATAGGAGGGACCAGAGTCATGAAACTTGGTATTCGAGTACATCATTATGCATTACCGCTCACCAGATTTACTGTTGTAGTGTCTTCATTACGTCGTTTCGCACTACGGTGGTATTACAAGAAAGTACGATGATGTAGAATGATGAGCTTTCAGCAGCAAATCTGCCCGCCATTTCAGCGCATAGCAGTAAAGAACGAGGAACCATGGCGATATGAAAGAATTTATCCGTTTTCTAATTTTTGTGCTTTTTTCTTGAATAATTTCTTTAAAATGTATACTACCAGGTGTTTAATTGTATTTCAAGCCGGCACAAAAGGATAGCTTTTATCATGCTCCAATTTTTCGACGTATGGTATTTGAATACCTCTGGTGTTTGTGCTCCGATTTTTGAACTGTATGCACCAAACGGTCGCTATGGGATTTGAGAATCTTGGAGTACCTCATTTGACCTATGATCAGGGTCAGGTCAACTCTGACCCTAGAGGTCATGCCGTCATAATAGCATGTGGAGATCGTTTTCGGTAACAATTTATAGGAATTTCCAAAGTTTGAAGAAAATCTGACGACAAACACGAGATATGGACTCGGATGGCAATATACTTGATACTATACTTATATACTATAATATTTACAAGCAAAGAGCGTTCAAGCTGCTTCGGAGGAGAGAGGAAAGGTGGTAGTTGCAACAAAGGGAACACATTAAGGAGCGGATAGAAGTAATGCAAGTCAAAGAATCTTGAAACAACCCTTCTTAAGGAGCGGCTGGGTACCTTGATAACAAATAATTAGTTAAATTTGGCAGCCAATGCTTAATGATATTATATTACGGTCAGAGATTTCTAATACTAAAGGAATTCGCATTCCGTTAAAAAAACTTTAAAAGCTTAAATCATAAACGTTAATGTCACAAAAGGTTTACACAGTATTATATCACAATTTCTCAATTAAGGTTTAATGATCGTCTAATAAGCTACTTGTACTCATTGTCGGGTAAAAAATTCAACAACTGAGTACGAAAATACATGATGACGAAAGACTGGCTTGTTAATTATTTTAATTCGCCATAAATGCTTGAAGGAATTTTTTACTCTAGTTACGGAGACTTGAAGTTTCTTTTACGATAAAGATGTGTGAAAACCATTCCTTCCCCTGGATGGTCAATCTTGAAACAAACATTCACGCTCCTATTTTGAGAATCTGGTGAGAAGTCGAATTTAATTATTACTGAATGTTATTCAAATGATAAAGCTAAAATAGCATAAAACTTGCAGCAACCCTCATCTTTATGAACCAAATGCCAGTGTGTTTCCTAAGATCACTGAAACTGAAATGTGCTGTCCATCGCCTTTTTTTTCGCTATTTATACACGACAACGTATGAATGCTCTCAAATAAAACATAAACGCTGTGTACGCACTTATTCAAAAAGACAGGGCTTTATAAAATCCCTGGTAATTGGGTGACTAAAGTAATTGATTAACTTAACATAAACATCCGGTTTATGCCCAGTTTTATAAGTTTCTGTAACAATCGAAAATCTCTACCTGAGTTTTATTCTCAGGAATCTGGCCTGACGGAAATTTAGCTATGCGTCCGTTGGGCTTCAGTGAATAGACGTTATCTTAATTCTATACCTCCTCCAAGTCTCATAAAAACCGGGAAACCCGCCAAATCTAATAACGTCCGTCATTGAGTCATACCCTTATAATTATGTTAAGTTATTGGAACCATGAGCTTGTCATAAAAATGAGGTTGTCTCTAGACCCATACATTTTTATGGACACGCCTTATAATCTAAATCCAAATATGTTTAAATTACGATGTCCAAAAACCTCTTTCTGGAGTGTTGCAAACTTTTTTCATCTTTAACTTCTTCGGATCGGCAGTAGAAATCGATTGTGATTAGTAACAGGAAAGTGCTCCCTGCTGAGTTGGATAGCCAAGAGTTATCTAGTTTGTTAGAGCGTTGGTAAAGTATAGAGTTCATCCTAGTAGGTCAGTAGACCTACCCGTATGGTCATTGTGGAGTCGCAAAAAGTAGGTTTGCAGTGATCAGAAGCAGCGGTCTTGCTTTAGGTGGGTGAAAAGTGTTTATAACTGTCCTACATAGAATATTTATGGATGCCTGTCCGTAATAGCATGCGTTGAAATGGGAGAAAAGAGTGTTCCGAGGTAAGTGTCAGTGTGAGCACACAAAAATCTACGGTAAGTGACACCCCAAAATCGGTAGATTTCGACTCTTCGGTTTTAACACTGCCGTTCCCATTCGGCGCGTTGTAGAACGATTCAGGGACCAGTACGTAAGAGTTCCACTCTTCCGCTTTCGAATGGTGTATCTGCAGTTGTTCCAGCTGGTGCTGAACTTTGCGAAATTTAAGGTCAAAACTGGGACCAAAATCGAAGCTAAATTCGAGGTTTTGACCATATCGCCGGTTTTTGTCGTCCAATTTTCTTCAAACGTTGCAGGAAACCATAAATTGTTACCGAAAACAATCTCCACATGCTAATTTTACCGCATGACCTCTGGGGTCAGAGTTGACCTGACCTAATACATAGGTCAAATGTAGTACTTCGAGATTCTGAAATCCCTCAGCTACCGTTTGGTGCAAACATTTCAAAAATCCGAGCACAAACACCCGAGATATCGAAAATACCATAGCTAGAAAAAGCGGAATGAAAAAGGTCGCATGTGGGTTGTGTGGCAGGAACTTTATAAAAAGTATTAGAAAATTCTCCAATAGAATCTTGGGCTCTCTTATGTATTTTGCTCAACGTTAAACCAACATCTCTGCTATCAAACGTGTGGCTTTTACTTTTGATCATTTGGAAACTTTTTGATCATTTTTAAAACTGTTTAATAATTTGTTCAACTTCTTCATAGTTTTGATCATTTGGAAACTTTTTGATCATTTTTACAACTGTTTAATAATTTTTTCAACTTCTTCATCGTTTTGATCATTTGGAATATTTTTGATCATTTTTAAAACTGGGTAATTATTTTTTCAACTTCTTCATCGTTTTGATCATTTTTTGACCTTTTTGATCATTTGCTTCATTTGTGGCACTTTGTGATCATTTTCATCATTAATAGAACTTTTGGATCATTTTTTGAACTTTTTTATCCTTTTTTAAAACTTTTTAATACTTTTTTGAACTTTTGATACTTTTTTTAAACTTTTTGATAAATTTTTGATGTTGAGATTTATGGTAAGATATCTCATGTAAATCTTCTAGTATATAACTAAAATGTCAAATTGTGGACGGCTTTTACCGTTCGCAATAGGGATTTTCCCCCAAACTATATAGTCATTACTAAATTTTGGATATTAGTAGATTTAAATTGATTCTATCTTCTTCTTATGCTATAAATCACAGCGTTTGTCTGTGCCACCGACTACTTCGGAGTTTTGGAAAAGCATCGGGCATGTTCTAAAATCTTTCAAAAATAATCAAAAAGTTAAAAAATGATCAAAAAGTCCAAAACGTTAAAAGTAGTATCAAAAAGTCCAAAAGCTGATTTAAAAGCACAAAAACTGATCTGAAAGCCCAAAAATTGATCAAAAAGTCCAAATAATGAACAAAAAGTACTAAAAAGTCAAAAAGTTTTAAATATCCTCTGATCTTTTTAAAAACTTGTAGTCACATCACTTCATCAGTGTTATAAAAATTCATTAAGGTTTCCGAAGCTTTCAATGTTAGCCTGTGCCAAAATCGCTCATTGTTAAGCGAATAGAATGCTGTCTAATGTTGCACAATCTCCCAATTTAAATCATAAGACATGAGTAAGTTTTGCAAACGATTATGTAGATCATAAGTTTGACGGGAGAGCTATTCCTTTGATGGGAGAGCTATCGTTTTTCTGGCAAAGCTATTCCTATAATAGTAGAGCTAAAGGTTTGATGGAAGAGCTAGAGGTTCGATGGAAGAGCTAAAGGTTTGATGGAAGAGCTTAAGGTCCAATGGCCAGCAAAAGTTTCGATGACCCCGGGCGAAGCCGGGTCGCCAAGCTAGTATGCTATATATCTCATGTAAATCTACTAGTGTATAACAAAAAAGTCAAAATGTCGACGGCTTTCACCGATCGCAATAGGGATTTCGCCCCATACTATATAGTGCATTAGCTAAGTTACCCGGCTGGATTCATGGGATTTCGTATAAGTGTCTCCTCCTGTAAAACTTATAGCTCTCCCGTCGAACCTGTAGCCCTCCCATCCGACCTTAAGCTCTCTTGTGGAACTGATAGCTCTCTCGTGGGACTTATAGCTCTACCGTTGTACACAGAGCTCTCCCGTGTAGCCTTTGGCTCTCCCGCGTAGCACTGCCGTCGAATCTGTAACTCCCCCGTGGAACTGATAGCTCCACCATTGTACACAGAGCTCTCCCATCGAACCTGTAACTCTGCCTTCTAGCCTTTAGATCTTCCATGTAGCACTTCTGTCGAACTTTTAACTCTCCCGTGGAACCTTTAATCCTTAGCCTGTACTCTTGGAAGAGAAACAGCAAATTTCCTAGCGAAGAAACGAACAAATGCTCTACGGGAAAAGCTACAACTCGTACGTGAGAGAGAGGGAGAGCAAAACAATTGGACAAGAGCGCAAATAATGTCGGGATAAAAGCTCCAGCCCAACTGTTCGAAGAGAGAGCAAAACAATAGGCAAAGATTCTTGGGAAAAAGCTTCCTCCTGTACATACAAACTTTCTGCCTTATAGTTAAGAAGATTTCTGATTTATAGTTAAGACGAAGAGAGAGCAAAGCAATGTGCAAAGAGAGCAAAGATTCTAGGGAAGAAGCTCTAATATCTACTCTTCGAAGAGAGAGCAAAGCAATGTGCAAAGAGAGCAAAACAATGTGCAAAGAGAGCAAAGCAATGTGCAAAGAGAGCAAAGCAATGTGCAAAGAGAGCAAAGCAATGTGCAAAGAGAGCAAAGCAATGTGCAAAGAGAGCAAAGCAATGTGCAAAGAGAGCAAAGCAATGTGCAAAGAGAGCAAAGCAATGTGCAAAGAGAGCAAAGATTATACGGAAGAAGTTCTAATATCTACTCTTCGAAGAGAGAGCAAAACAATTGGCAAAGAGAGCATAGAATCTAGGGAAAAGGCTTCCTCCTGTACACACAAACTTTCTGCTTTATAGTTAAGATAAGTTAAGATAAAGATACTACATTTTGCATATTAGTAGATTTAAATTGATTCTATTAAATCTATACTATAAACCGTATGTCAGATTCTCATGTCCGAGCTTTTAATGGCTAGCGCGCTTTGTTCAGCCTACCCCACTTCGCCCCAGCATCCAATCCCTGCACAGCAGCGTACATGTTCCACTCTCTCTCCACTGCTGGGGGCGGGAGAAAAAGACGGCTCTCTGCCTTTCTTCGGTCATTACTCAGCTCACAAGTGTGGCAGCGTCAAGTTTGCATTGCTGCATAGCCGAGGTCTTTGTCTCTCTTTTCTGTCTAAATTTAATGTCTATAGGTCAAAGGGTGCAGCCACTGCAGTGTGGTCAACTAAGTCAGAGAAAAAGACTTTTTTCAGGATAAAATTCGTAGCGTCCGTATTCTTTAACTAATGGACATTAAACTTAGACTGAAAGAGGAACAAAGACCTTAGCTATGCAGGAATACAAACCACTTGACGGTATACAGCTTGTGAATCGAGAAATGACCAGATGAAAAAAGAAAGATCTTGAGTTTTCCTAGCTCGTACATGAAAATTTGACATACGGTATCTCGCGTACATCTACTAATATATAACTAATGTCGAATTGTGGACGGCTTACACCGATCGCATTAGCATATTTTTCGAAACACCAAGCAGCAAGTTCGAAGGTCATACCAGGTCGAACTTATAAAGCAGAACGACAATCATCCGGACATGTAGTTTACATTTTCATAAAAACTGATGACCCATGACCTTCCTTTCCGACACTTGTGATCGGAGCACATGGACATGATGTACTCGAATACCAAGTCATATGATTCTGGAACCTCGCGTTAAAAAGTTATTGAGACCCAAAGTTTGGCGAATTTTCAGCTTTGAAAACCTACTTGACCCCTGGGTCAAGCATCTGACCCCTGAATGAGTATTTGAAACTTGTGCTCTCTAGAAATATGTTCTGACTACTCTTTTACCAAATAGCAAGTCCATAGGTTATACGAGGTCAAAGTTATTAAGCAGAACGACCATGTTCCGGACTTGTAGACTGACTTGCCATAGAAACTGATGACCTATGACCTTCCTTTCTGACACTTGTGCTCGGAGCACATTGACATGGTGTACTGAAATCCCGAGTTTCATAACCCTATGACTTCCCGTTAGAAAGTTATTGAGACCCAAAGTTTGGCGAATTTTCAGCTTTGAAAACCTACTTGACCCCTGGGTCAAGCATCTGACCCCTGAATGAGTATTTGAAACTTGTGCTCTCTAGAAATATGTTCTGACTACTCTTTTACCAAATAGCAAGTCCATAGGTTATACGAGGTCAAAGTTATTAAGCAGAACGACCATGTTCCGGACTTGTAGACTGACTTGCCATAGAAACTGATGACCTATGACCTTCCTTTCTGACACTTGTGCTCGGAGCACATTGACATGGTGTACTGAAATCCCGAGTTTCATAACCCTGTGACTTCCCGTTAGAAAGTTATTGAGACCCAAAGTTTGGCGAATTTTCAGCTTTGAAAACCTACTTGACCCCTAGGTCAAACATCTGACCCCTGAATGAGTATTTGAAACTTGTGCTCTCTAGAAATATGTTCTGACTACTCTTTTACCAAATAGCAAGTCCATAGGTTATACGAGGTCAAAGTTATTAAGCAGAACGACCATGTTCCGGACTTGTAGACTGACTTGCCATAGAAACTGATGACCTATGACCTTCCTTTCTGACACTTGTGCTCGGAGCACATTGACATGGTGTACTGAAATCCCGAGTTTCATAACCCTATGACTTCCCGTTAGAAAGTTATTGAGACCCAAAGTTTGGCGAATTTTCAGCTTTGAAAACCTACTTGACCCCTAGGTCAAACATCTGACCCCTGAATGAGTATTTGAAACTTGTGCTCTCTAGAAATATGTTCTGACTACTCTTTTACCAAATAGCAAGTCCATAGGTTATACGAGGTCAAAGTTATTAAGCAGAACGACCATGTTCCGGACTTGTAGACTGACTTGCCATAGAAACTGATGACCTATGACCTTCCTTTCTGACACTTGTGCTCGGAGCACATTGACATGGTGTACTGAAATCCCGAGTTTCATAACCCTATGACTTCCCGTTAGAAAGTTATTGAGACCCAAAGTTTGGCGAATTTTCAGCTTTGAAAACCTACTTGACCCCTAGGTCAAACATCTGACCCCTGAATGAGTATTTGAAACTTGTGCTCTCTAGAAATATGTTCTGACTACTCTTTTACCAAATAGCAAGTCCATAGGTTATACGAGGTCAAAGTTATTAAGCAGAACGACCATGTTCCGGACTTGTAGACTGACTTGCCATAGAAACTGATGACCTATGACCTTCCTTTCTGACACTTGTGCTCGGAGCACATTGACATGGTGTACTGAAATCTCGAGTTTCATAACCCTATGACTTCCCGTTAGAAAGTTATTGAGACCCAAAGTTTGGCGAATTTTCAGCTTTGAAAACCTACTTGACCCCTGGGTCAAGCATCTGACCCCTGAATGAGTATTTGAAACTTGTGCTCTCTAGAAATATGTTCTGACTACTCTTTTACCAAATAGCAAGTCCATAGGTTATACGAGGTCAAAGTTATTAAGCAGAACGACCATGTTCCGGACTTGTAGACTGACTTGCCATAGAAACTGATGACCTATGACCTTCCTTTCTGACACTTGTGCTCGGAGCACATTGACATGGTGTACTGAAATCCCGAGTTTCATAACCCTATGACTTCCCGTTAGAAAGTTATTGAGACCCAAAGTTTGGCGAATTTTCAGCTTTGAAAACCTACTTGACCCCTGGGTCAAGCATCTGACCCCTGAATGAGTATTTGAAACTTGTGCTCTCTAGAAATATGTTCTGACTACTCTTTTACCAAATAGCAAGTCCATAGGTTATACGAGGTCAAAGTTATTAAGCAGAACGACCATGTTCCGGACTTGTAGACTGACTTGCCATAGAAACTGATGACCTATGACCTTCCTTTCTGACACTTGTGCTCGGAGCACATTGACATGGTGTACTGAAATCCCGAGTTTCATAACCCTATGACTTCCCGTTAGAAAGTTATTGAGACCCAAAGTTTGGCGAATTTTCAGCTTTGAAAACCTACTTGACCCCTAGGTCAAACATCTGACCCCTGAATGAGTATTTGAAACTTATGCTCTCTAGAAATATGTTCTGACTACTCTTTTACCAAATAGCAAGTCCATAGGTTATACGAGGTCAAAGTTATTAAGCAGAACGACCATGTTCCGGACTTGTAGACTGACTTGCCATAGAAACTGATGACCTATGACCTTGCTTTCTGACACTTGTGCTCGGAGCACATTGACATGGTGTACTGAAATCCCGAGTTTCATAACCCTATGACTTCCCGTTAGAAAGTTATTGAGACCCAAAGTTTGGCGAATTTTCAGCTTTGAAAACCTACTTGACCCCTGGGTCAAGCATCTGACCCCTGAATGATTATTTGAAACTTGTGCTCTCTAGAAATATGTTCTGACTACTCTTTTACCAAATAGCAAGTCCATAGGTTATACGAGGTCAAAGTTATTAAGCAGAACGACCATGTTCCGGACTTGTAGACTGACTTGCCATAGAAACTGATGACCTATGACCTTCCTTTCTGACACTTGTGCTCGGAGCACATTGACATGGTGTACTGAAATCCCGAGTTTCATAACCCTATGACTTCCCGTTAGAAAGTTATTGAGACCCAAAGTTTGGCGAATTTTCAGCTTTGAAAACCTACTTGACCCCTGGGTCAAGCATCTGACCCCTGAATGAGTATTTGAAACTTGTGCTCTCTAGAAATATGTTCTGACTACTCTTTTACCAAATAGCAAGTCCATAGGTTATACGAGGTCAAAGTTATTAAGCAGAACGACCATGTTCCGGACTTGTAGACTGACTTGCCATAGAAACTGATGACCTATGACCTTCCTTTCTGACACTTGTGCTCGGAGCACATTGACATGGTGTACTGAAATCTCGAGTTTCATAACCCTATGACTTCCCGTTAGAAAGTTATTGAGACCCAAAGTTTGGCGAATTTTCAGCTTTGAAAACCTACTTGACCCCTGGGTCAAGCATCTGACCCCTGAATGAGTATTTGAAACTTGTGCTCTCTAGAAATATGTTCTGACTACTCTTTTACCAAATAGCAAGTCCATAGGTTATACGAGGTCAAAGTTATTAAGCAGAACGACCATGTTCCGGACTTGTAGACTGACTTGCCATAGAAACTGATGACCTATGACCTTCCTTTCTGACACTTGTGCTCGGAGCACATTGACATGGTGTACTGAAATCCCGAGTTTCATAACCCTATGACTTCCCGTTAGAAAGTTATTGAGACCCAAAGTTTGGCGAATTTTCAGCTTTGAAAACCTACTTGACCCCTAGGTCAAACATCTGACCCCTGAATGAGTATTTGAAACTTATGCTCTCTAGAAATATGTTCTGACTACTCTTTTACCAAATAGCAAGTCCATAGGTTATACGAGGTCAAAGTTATTAAGCAGAACGACCATGTTCCGGACTTGTAGACTGACTTGCCATAGAAACTGATGACCTATGACCTTCCTTTCTGACACTTGCGCTCGGAGCACATTGACATGGTGTACTGAAATCCGGAGTTTCATAACCCTATGACTTCCCGTTAGAAAGTTATTGAGACCCAAAGTTTGGCGAATTTTCAGCTTTGAAAACCTACTTGACCCCTGGGTCAAGCATCTGACCCCTGAATGAGTATTTGAAACTTGTGCTCTCTAGAAATATGTTCTGACTACTCTTTTACCAAATAGCAAGTCCATAGGTTATACGAGGTCAAAGTTATTAAGCAGAACGACCATGTTCCGGACTTGTAGACTGACTTGCCATAGAAACTGATGACCTATGACCTTCCTTTCTGACACTTGTGCTCGGAGCACATTGACATGGTGTACTGAAATCCCGAGTTTCATAACCCTATGACTTCCCGTTAGAAAGTTATTGAGACCCAAAGTTTGGCGAATTTTCAGCTTTGAAAACCTACTTGACCCCTGGGTCAAACATCTGACCCCTGAATGAGTATTTGAAACTTGTGCTCTCTAGAAATATGTTCTGACTACTCTTTTACCAAATAGCAAGTCCATAGGTTATACGAGGTCAAAGTTATTAAGCAGAACGACCATGTTCCGGACTTGTAGACTGACTTGCCATAGAAACTGATGACCTATGACCTTCCTTTCTGACACTTGTGCTCGGAGCACATTGACATGGTGTACTGAAATCCCGAGTTTCATAACCCTATGACTTCCCGTTAGAAAGTTATTGAGACCCAAAGTTTGGCGAATTTTCAGCTTTGAAAACCTACTTGACCCCTAGGTCAAACATCTGACCCCTGAATGAGTATTTGAAACTTGTGCTCTCTAGAAATATGTTCTGACTACTCTTTTACCAAATAGCAAGTCCATAGGTTATACGAGGTCAAAGTTATTAAGCAGAACGACCATGTTCCGGACTTGTAGACTGACTTGCCATAGAAACTGATGACCTATGACCTTCCTTTCTGACACTTGTGCTCGGAGCACATTGACATGGTGTACTGAAATCCCGAGTTTCATAACCCTATGACTTCCCGTTAGAAAGTTATTGAGACCCAAAGTTTGGCGAATTTTCAGCTTTGAAAACCTACTTGACCCCTAGGTCAAACATCTGACCCCTGAATGAGTATTTGAAACTTGTGCTCTCTAGAAATATGTTCTGACTACTCTTTTACCAAATAGCAAGTCCATAGGTTATACGAGGTCAAAGTTATTAAGCAGAACGACCATGTTCCGGACTTGTAGACTGACTTGCCATAGAAACTGATGACCTATGACCTTCCTTTCTGACACTTGCGCTCGGAGCACATTGACATGGTGTACTGAAATCCGGAGTTTCATAACCCTATGACTTCCCGTTAGAAAGTTATTGAGACCCAAAGTTTGGCGAATTTTCAGCTTTGAAAACCTACTTGACCCCTGGGTCAAGAAGATCCGTAGCGTTCTGTCTCTGCATAGTCACTCCTTTACCGGTCTTTCCACAGTCGCTACCCAGCAATTAAAGTGCAATTTAACTAACTTAATTTCAGAGTCAGTTAGCTAAAACCACATTTTTCATTTTGCGGAATATTCTGCAATAATGTTTTCCAAAATATTATTATCCTACCTCCTTCTATTAGGCGCTTCAACTTTTTCTAGCGCAGGTGAAGCGGACGTCTTAAATTTAGGAGATGCTGATTTTGATAGTAAACTCGCAGCTTTAGAAAATACTTTGGTTATGTTCTACGCACCATGGTAAGTCCATTAAATTCCTCTTCTTAAACTTTTAAAATTGTGATTGAAATGTCAAGTTCTGAGACCCTGAACAGTCGGCGAAGATGTCATGTGAGATTAACTATAATATTCAATCTGCTTTCCAGGTGTGGACATTGTAAAAGATTAAAGCCTGAATTTGCTCAAGCTGCTGAACTCCTCCGCGATGATGACCCACCAATTAACCTGGCAAAGGTAAGCATTGAGATTCATTATTTCCGCTGTTAGTGATATTTTTTCAGCTAGAATTTGCAGTTGCGAGTGCACGCTAGACGCAGGCATGTGCCTTTAGTTTGGATTTAAAATATGTACTCATTGTAGCTAAAACTTCCGCTGTAGTTCATACAGCCAGGAGGAAGTGCTGAAGCTTCTGCTTACTGCTGTTTGTACTGTTTGTATGATCGCTGTATAAGTTGGTTATATTTAGTGAGGACCATCGTTAGTTCGATCTTCGCATTAGCGTTGCAATGATTCGCGCAGTGATAGGCTGAGCTGTTCCAGTTGGCTCTGTTGTCATCATTTGCTACGCCGTACCTGGTTATAAAGATTAGGAAAAAAGGGATCGTTAAATTCGTGCTTAGCGCTGTCAAAATGTCCGACTTGAGTCTGTGTAATAACTGATTGCGTGGGTAAAGAAGCGGGTGACTCTGTTCACGGTACAGACAAACTGACATGTTTAGAACTTGTTAATGACATGTAGCAATTCAACACTGCGGAGTGGTTACTTCTAGGAATGTAGGAGTCTGTTTGATTTCTTGGAACACTAGCTTTCTACGGTTGCACTCATAGCACAATAGCTTGGCTTAAGCCTAGGGCATTAGCTATGGCCTAGGGCCTAGCAGATCAGCTTTGTCGACATGCATAGTTAATCAAGTCAGGCTTTTGACCTTGCAATGCTCATATATTCCTGATTTACGTCTCGAATGGTTGCTAATGAATATATTTATTTTTCCAGGTTGACTGTACTGAGGCTGGTAAAGAAACCTGTAACAGATTCTCAGTTTCTGGCTATCCTACATTAAAAATCTTCAAGAACGGAGAATTGTCCACTGAGTACAATGGCCCAAGAGAAGCAAGTATGTGTGACGTAATGATTGTGTTGTAAGTATGAAGTACATCTTCGACGAAAATCAGCTTAACGATTGTGAATTTATGTAGATGGAATCGTGAAGTACATGCGCAGCCAAGTAGGTCCAGCTTCCAGGGATCTGAAAACAGTTGCTGATTTCACCAGTTTTACATCAAAGGATGACGTTGCAGTTGTCGCATTCCTTGCTGTAAGCATTTTTTTAGTCCAATTCCCTTCTGCCCCGTTGACTAGTTCGGGAACCTGATTAATCAGTATGCTTGTTTGCTTTGTAGGCCGAAGATTCCAAATTGGAAAAGACCTTCGATAAGGTTGCCGATAAATTGCGCGAGAAGGCTAGATTTGGAAAGACCAATAATGTTGAGGTAGTCAAAGAGGCTGGCCAAAAGGAAGATACGCTTGTCCTCTACCGTCCCAAGGTTTTGGCAAATAAGTTCGAGCCTAACTTTGTCGTTTACGAGGGAGCTTTTGACAAGGATGATATTGAGAAGTTTGTCAACAAGGAATAGTAAGTCTTGGATCTGTCTTTCTTTTGTTGCCCATAAGTGAAGAAGTGCAGATGCAATTGTTAACTTTCCACAGCTTTGGATTGGTCGGAGTACGGACCCAGGACAATGCCAAGGAATTCAAGTCCCCACTCGTCATCGCTTATTTCGGAGTAGATTACAAAAAGAATCCGAAAGGTATGAAGAATTCAAAATTTGGTTTAATGTAAGCGTTAGTGTCCGTTACATACTGAATTTAACGGGTATATTTCGCTTTGAAGGTACCAACTACTGGAGAAACCGAATTCTCAAGGTCGCTGAGCAATTCAAGGACGAGTTTACCTTCGCTGTCAGCTCTAAAGATGAATTCCAATACGAGATGAACGAATATGGAATCGATTTCGTCCCATCAGACAAGCCCATTATTACTGCCAAGAACGCTAAGGGACAAAAGTTCATTGCCAAGGAAGAATTCTCGTAAGTAGTTTTGTATTCGGCTTTGTAGTTAGCAATTCATCCTGAATTTAGGTGTTAATAATTGTATTGTATTATGCTTGACTTTCAGAGTTGAAAGCTTCACGGAATTCTTGAAGAAACTCCAAGCTGGAGAATTGGAGCCCTTCTTAAAGTCTGAACCCATTCCAACTGACAACTACGGCGCTGTTGTTGTAGCTGTTGGAAAGAATTTCGATGACGTCGTCACTAACAATGGAAAGGATACTTTAATTGAATTTTATGCTCCTTGGTGCGGCCACTGCAAGAAACTTTCCCCGATTTTCGATGAACTCGGTGAAAAGGTAAGCGTTATACTCCTGTTAGTATGCTGAAATAGGCTGTTTTACTGGGATAACTTAAGTCGTCTAATCATATCAACATTTATTACTCGCCTTATAGTTGAAGAAGGAAGATGTCTCCATCGTAAAGATGGACGCTACCGCCAATGATGTTCCCGCACCATTTGACGTTCGAGGCTTCCCAACCTTGTACTGGTTGCCCAAGGACAGCAAGGACAAGCCTGTCAAATACGACTCAGGTCGTGAAGTTGATGACTTTATCAAATACATTGCCAAGCATGCTACCAATGAACTTCAAGGTTATGACCGTGATGGCAAACCCAAGAAAACTGAATTGTAATTCAAGCGCCTGAATAACTAATAATAACGAACTAATAATGTCAGTTTTCCAATTAAGTTTCTGATTATCAAATTTCTCTCCACGTGAGCCTGTCTAGATTTTATAGGATTAACCTAAGAGGCTTAATTCCATGATTAACGAGAAATTCTGAAATGCTTTATTAAGGGTGCTTGTGTTTTGAATGATAGTTTGCTTTAATTATTTGCCCAAGGAGATCCAATTATTGGTTGTAATTAGAGTAGTAAAACGGGGAATAACAGCGGTCAACTGCAGAAGCCTGGAAATCATCTAGTGATATCAGTAAACTGTATTTGATACCAAATATGAAGAATATCATGAGGGGAAGTATTTTGTAGTAGCTTCATAGACGAATGAAAGACAGGGATGTATGAAGAGGATACGAGGCACAATGATTGTTTCTGTAGGTAAATTATTACAATGAAAGGCATTGTAGACTTAGACAAATTTTTCGGTACACGCTTTGGTCTGTTACTTTTCGTACTTAGATTATGCGGTAAATATGTGACCGTGCGACAGCATGACTCTCCTTCGGTTACTTTATCTTAATAAAGGTACAAGTGATAGTTAAACAAACACTCCTTGCCATGAATCTCGATGCATACTCTGAAATAGTTCAGAATTCATAACTCATCAAGTGTTCGTGTGGAAGGGACACTGCACCAGTTAAGCTTGACTCCTACCATCCACGTAAGACTTGAATCTGAAACTACAGCAATCCAGAATGTTTGAGCTAGCAATTCAACCGAGTTAAGGTACTTGAACATAGAGCTTTTCCAACTCTTTTAGCAAAGGATAACCATCTCTTAATCAATTTCAACGATACAATAAGCCATAAAGACGAAAACGTAATTAATTGAAAACTTTCGTAAATAAATTTATTGTTACGCACATATAATCTCCAAATAGAGGTCCGCGCCCTCAACAATTGACAATCACAATAACAATTTCAGCCGATAGCCACCGAAGGTATTCTCTGAGGAAGGGATATATTGGTACTGGACGATGTGCTAGCGCATATAATTAATTTCCATACAACTGACAAAGAATAATCATAAATTCACATTCAAACTGAATCCAAATATAGTAAGGAATAAAAAAAGCGGAGGAACTGAGAATATTGAGAACAATATTTCTACAACTTGGGCGAAAATAGTTAGTTCGCAAAATGGCAAATAAAGATCGTCGCTTCAATTTCTTAACATTCGTGTTAATCCAAACTCTAATTCAATCAAAGCTGCTATCATCTAAGCAGTATTGAAAGTCTTATGCACGGCCAATAAAATTATGCACACACGACAACATCACTCTCCCTCTCACAGAACTTACTCATTATACAAAGATCTCCATTCACAAATATTAAATAAAAGGTCCACGTTTCTGCGAATCACTGCGACTTCTTCTCTTCCCAGACCAATTAATGCTTTACGAGTTGGCGTTTGCTAACTTAGATGGCTGCTGAACAAGACTGGTCTTTCTCATTGACACGGAATCAGGTGTAGGTATTTCAGGTGCCACAGACAAAATAGGTGGCATTGTTCGTGGTTTGCCCTGCAAAAAACTTAGGTTAATAGCATAGATTCCATGACCCAATCCTACATACCCCATTCCATCCACCCTCATCACAACTATTTCGCGACTTACTTTCCCGGACTGCTTGGCCATTTGATAATCCCCAGAATCGAAATACTTCTGTCCCTTAGTCAGTCTCTTGGCCAAAAACGCTGAATGGCCAGCCATCGGTTTTACGGCTTGAGGGTACTTCGTTTGTAGTTTAACTTCTTCTTGCTTTTCTAGTTCTTGCTATAATTAATAGTTGAACATGATTACTTCATGCGTCAAATTAGATCCTCTAAGTCAAAGCAGCATAACGTTCAAAAAACAACTTACAACTTCCGCTTGCTCCTGTTGCTCCATTTCCTTAATCTGTTCCGCGCTATCTTCAGCAGACATGATTTTGTTTTCTTGTTTTTCCTTAATGGAATGAAATTTCCACCCTTAGATTTTTGGAACCGACTCTTATTGACCCTGCAAAAACAATAAACAAATGTCACTGAAATTATCTTCTGATAATAAGCAAATTATAGTTTCTACTGCATCTTCCATCAGACCATGTATTTCTATATGTCTCCCCGCCATTCTGAAGTGGTCTTGACAGATAATTAATTGATGCAGACAACCCACGTCAGGCCGCAAATCCTTGCAATAACTTAATATAATCAAATAAAACTGACTTACAGCAACAGTATATATATAGTTGTGTACTGTACGCCTTCTTTCCAACAAACTGGTCTAACTAAAGAATTATTTTTAATAGAGCCTCCTGAATTTATTAACAACTGATAACTATTAATTATAATATGAAATATATTTTCCACACCTTCCCAAACACGCCCAAATCAGTTATGACCAAATTCTAGCAAACTTTAACTAGATGACTATTTTTTTAGTTAATCCCTGTTACTGTATTGTATTCCAATGCCTTTAAACCATTTGCTTTTCAGTTTTAACTAAAACAATGTTTTACTTCTCTCTCCCCTACTTTAACGGATTTCTTTTAACACAACTCTTCTGAAGCTTTTTAGCGGGCGCATGTATTTTCTTGCCCTTATAGTGAACGTATGCACTTGAACCCTGTTGGATACTAATATAGATGACAGTTTTATACGGCTTCTGTACTCGACTTGGACTTATTAATGCATGGTCGTCGCACACCACAGAAATCAAAATGCACCAAAGGATGAACTGCCGTATGTAAGTTCATTGCAGCATAATCTTCTACAGCAATATTTTTTTTACCTTTTGTCTTTTCGAGTTGTTAGATGGCGCCTACTGTGTTTACATTGATTTTGCAGCAGTCGAAAAATTAAACGTGGTCTTCTAAAGTAGTTAAAAAGTATGAATCCTGCTGGTTGTAGTCAATTTTTAATCAAACAAAGATGAACGTGTATGTGTAAATGTAAGTAATTCTAACGCAGGCACAACACCCATAAAAATTACAGCGTAACCAGTTCAAACAGATTGAAGTTAAGCAAAGACGTTATATCTCATTTACAAATTCCTTTTCTAATTCACAGATTTAAAACTTTACCATTGCATTAAACATAATCTAGGTACTTGCGACTAAACTCGAATGAGTCTACTCTGTAATTTCCAGTAATTGCTAATCCAGCATCATAACAATCCCATAAGGTCGAAATCTTAACCGGGTTGCAATTTGCAATTAACACGGGATTAAATATCTTCAACTAAAACTGAAAGTCGTTCTTCTTTGTCACTTGTGCAAAGGCTCCAGAAAGGGCGTAATTCTTGATTATCTCACGGTATCTAAATGGCAGAAGTGTAACAAGTTTTACAATTTATTAAACATAGTTCTGCGGCTCTATCCAAACTACTGCAATATTTCAATTTTGCTACTTACACCAACATCGGATAGATCAGATTTCTTCTTCGTTGTGCGCCTTCCAGCTCGAGTGCGACGATGAACTTCCCGTATGTGAGAATATATATTTTTCTTGTTCCAGAACAACTTTCCACATTCCGGACAGGGAACGTTTCTGATCCTCTCCGAAAAGTGCAAGGACTTATGATGTGCCAAGACACAGTGTTGAGTAAATGACTTTCCGCAAATATCGCAAACGTAAGGTCTTTCCCCAGTATGGGTTCGCATATGATTATCAAAACGATTTTTTTTGTAGAATCCAGCGTTGCACACATTGCATGTATAAGGCTGCTTATACTTGTGTGTTAGCATATGTTCTGTGAAACCGCCCACGGACTTGAAATTTTTTCCGCAAATGTGGCATACAATGCTTTTGTTGCTATGGTGATGGGTGTAGTGCTGGAAATACTTGAACCGTTTCAGAAAGGGTTTCCCACATGATTTACAGTCAATCCGCCCAGTTCGTGGTGTGCAACCTTTATGTGCTTCTGCAAACGCGGGTAATTCCGTCTCAATCGACGAGGTTTCATTAGTAGAACAGATATCCCAGCAGCGACTGCACCCAAAATAATCTTCTCTAGCTAAAAAGAACAGAGTTAGACCATGGCAGTTTCCATAATGTTTGATAATACCTGGTTTGTAAATTCCTCGCCCTTTGGCGTTCGTTAGCTCAGTTTTGCAAATCAAACAAGTGTAAGGAGGAAGCTCTTGGAGGCGGTTAATATCACTGCCTGCAACAGTTGCAGTTTCTTTAGTCGCTCCTAATTCGGAAGTATTGGGCTTCACAAGATGAGGATGCATTTTTTTCATGTGGGTAAATAAAAGATTCGGAACTGCAAATTTGCCATCGCATCCACCACATTCATACTGATTCTCCGTGTGATACAGAATATGATGTTGCCGTAATGTAGGATTGGTCTTTGGATTTGTGCTACACAAACGGCAGGAAAACAGGTCATCTGGAGGAGCAGCATCACACAATCGGTGACGTATTGCAAACTCTTCAATTGATAGGTTTTCCTTGGGAACATAAATTTCGTAGCATCTCAAGCACTGATACAAATCCTTGCAGTATAAGTATTTGTAAAACAATCCATGTGCATTCCGAACGTGTTCTTCCATAAGGGAGCGGAAATCATGGTGAAACGTCTCTGGGCACAAAGCGCACGTGTGGTACGTGGCCCCTTCAGGAACTTTCTTCACGTAGTAAGTATAGTGGGTCTTCTTCAATTCAAAATAGCAAGCGGCCTCTTCAGCAGCTAAAACTTTGTTTTTACTTTTGAGCTGAATACTGGCATTGTGCTCTTCCCGGTGCTTCCATTGCATATGACAGTTTAGCACGGCCTTGTTTCGCACCATCTTTCCGCAGACTGTACAGCGAACGTTAAAGTTCCAGTGAACTTTTTTATAATGTATGTACTTGAGTCTTCTTGTATTAAACTTCTCGTCGCATAGATTGCAATTAAATGCATTAGTTTCATTCCGAATACAATTCACGTGCTCTGCTTTGAAATCAGCAAGTGTGAATCCTGGCTGTTTAACGAAGACATCGTCGCAATTCATGCACCCAAAAACCGCTGCGAAGTTTGCGATGCCGTGAACATCCTGGAGATGGAGGAGGAGTTTTTTGATAGACAAATAGGTGACATTGTCATTACAAATATCACATTTTTGAAGCTGAAGACCATTCCGTCTGACATTTAATTCCTCTGCATTCACAGTTATGGGTGCCATCCTCCCCTTCTGCTCAATAGAAGCTGATGGAAGTTCCAAGTGTTTACTGAGAATATAATGGATTTTCAGGGCTGCAAGACTCCGAAGAACGTTTCCGCACACAAAACACCACAAATCAGAAGTTTTGTGCTCAGATTTAAAATGCAGCACGAGTTCCTCAAAATGTTGGCAAGTTTCGCCGCAATATTTGCATTTCAATGATGCATCATTAAAATCAATTGATGTGTTGCCACATTCTGCGTGGGATAAAGCGAATTCGCCGATTCCGCAATTCGAAGTTGCAGTAAATAACTCTCCGCAGGTTCCACAGCCATACGTACCTTCACTGTACTTAATGTTATGACACACTAAAACGTGGTTAGGTAATAACTCTTTAGTCACTTCACCAAAAACTTCCGAACACAAGGCACAACTCTCAATTTCCCCTGATTTTAGGTCAGGTGTTTGAGGGTATTGGATTTGTTCGTGTCGATTTGGTACGGCATGTACTTGAAGATAATGCGTCAGTAATCTTGATCTGTGATCATACTGTCGTAAGCAAATGCTGCAAGTGAACATCCAAGCAATTTTGCCATTCAAATGCGCTTCCTTGTAGTGACCCATCATCTCAAAGAAGTTGCTGCTTTCGCAATTACACATCGCACATAAACTTGAGCTCAGACATGGCAGGCAACTATTTGCAGTTGAATGTTTTTCCACGAAATCCTGGAACTGTATGTCATCGGTGCATTTAACCACACCACAATTTTTACATCCAAACAATCCGAAGAGATATATCAACCCATGGGACGTGAATACGTGAGTCATCAAAGCTAATGGTGAGCCTGTCTCGGAAACGTAATCACATAGCGAACAAGACGTGGCGGATCCAACATTACAATCTTGTAATTTCATTTTTTCCCGAGTTCCACAGAAACCTAAGGAAATTTCATTTTGTAAACCTACGAGTCCTACACTGGTAGGATCCAATTCAATGTCGTTTTGGTTTTGGATCTTAGGCGAATCTTGCGTGGGGGTAGTGACAAGAACAAGCTCTTGGAATGGTTGCGAAACGTCGGATGGTTTCAACGAGCCTGCTGTGACTTCTCCATGCTGCTCGATTGACATATTCTCCAAAATTTCAATTACTTCTACGTCCAGGTGTTCCTTTTTGATATGCTCGCACAGAGTATAATTTCCAACGAAACGATGTTCGCAAAACTTGCACTGCTGCGTCTGATAATTAACGAGCGGGTTCAGTGGAGAATGATACCAAAGCCGATGCTTTACTAAGCAATAAAAGTCTAGTTTCACTTTTCCGCATATTGTACACGCACATTCTTTGCTCGTTGAAAATTCGCAGTGTTGATGAGCATTGTGAAACTCCTCGAGACACTTTTCACCGCTATCGTCAAACAACATGTTGCACATGAGACAGCCATAATAACCATCTTTAAATTGGATTCTATGAAAATCCCGGTAGTGGTTACGTTTTTCCTCCTGCGTGTAATTATGGGCAAAGGTATTATCACAGAGCTGGCACTTCGGTTCCCGTAAATGTCGCCGAAGTTCTCTGAAAATTTCGGGGTCTGCACTATGTAATTCTAAAATCTGCGGTGGAATAACTCTAATGTTCCCCTTTAAACTGTGGCACTGTTTTTTGTGACGCCGTAACATATTTGTTCTTCTGAACACCGGTCGATTCTCACAGTTATCACAAGCAAGATTTTCTTTTGGCCAATGAGCATTGCGGTAGTGTATGAGTTTTAGAACGAAATTTCCTCCATTGAACCCACACATATTACACGTCAGAGCCTTTGGTGAGTTCCCACAGTCCTTGTGCTTCTCCGCGAATTCGGTACTAAGTAGATCCGATGTTTTCCAACCTCCCATTTCCCCGCATTTGTGGCATCCGTAGGTGTCACTAAAATATGTCAGCTCGTGTGCACCGTAAATGTGAGTTACCAGTTCCATATCGTTTTCACAGCTATAAGTCTCGCAGAAAGGACACTGGAGTTTATTGTTTCTTGTTCTTGGCACATTCTTCCACCTCCTTGACTTTTGCACTGCTTCATCTTCTGAAGAATCTGTCTGTTCCCTATTGGATTCATCACTTCCCTCAGAATTTTCTTCATCTTCTGACATTCCCGAGTCATGAACCAAAGCCTCGGTTTCGATGTTTCGAACTACTGCTTCTTCGGACTTAGAGTTCTTGGAATGTTCAGCCCAGAAGTGGTCTGCCAATTCAACTTTACTTGCAAATACTATGCTGCAAACACTACAAGGATGCTCAAAATTTTCTTCTTTCTCAGTCCACGTTCTGTTCAACAAAATCTGCTTACGACCTTTTCGAGTCCGCAATTTCATGGACTGGTCATTTCCATTTACTTGTTCAGTTAGTTCAGCGGGTTTAGCGCGTTCCTGCGATAAAGCAATATCAATATTGTGCCTTTCCGATATGTAATGACTATTCAGTAAGTCGGTTTCGGTGGTAACGTCCTCCCTCAAGTTGTCTTGTTGACAATAAATATCAATGGAAGATGCATGGTCCTCATCAAATATGAGTGTTGCTGCTTCCGATGCTGAATTTGCACTTCCTTTCGAGACATTTGATTGTAACCCAACCTGTGCTGTGACAGCAGACTTTATTCTGGTGTCATCACTTGAATTCTTCTTATTTCTTTGGATTAATCGTTTCGACGGTTCCAAATCGAGACAAACATCCATGAGTGAGACATGACAGCCTTGGAAACCTGTAGTTGGGAATGAAGTAATACCATTAACTGAACAATGTTGAATTACGCTCTTACATGTGTATAGGTTTAACTGGGAATGCATATGATCAAATTTTACATTGTTGCACGATCCTCTGGACGCATGCTCTTCCTTTGCTGCGTGAGCAATGGTTTTCTTTCCCTACATCCTTCGTCAACGCACTGATGACTTCTTTCTTTACAACAGTAATCCGTTTTTGAAGTTCTTGAATTGTTTCCAGCATAGTCAATCCTTCCTGAACAAACTTTCCACATCCATAGCAGAATGTGAAATCTTCTGAGGCCCATTCAGGTGCGACTGTCAGTAAAGTTGGAGCTGAGATTTCGAGTAATCGGAGAATGATTTCAAAGCACTCCTTTTCATTCCCAATTAATATTTGACCTGTGGCTTTACATTTTACATTTCGGTCACACAATGCACACAGTAAATTCCCTTTCGACCTTTTCTCAGCTAGGGTCTCTCCTGCTTCCCACTGTTTCCTTCTTCTTTTCGGCGGCATGATTTACCCAAGAACAATGTCACTTTTTCGAAATGCCCGTTCTCACACTTTGCTAACCAGGGATACAAAAGATAATAGTTAGAAAATAAGTTTTATTAGTGACTGCTTTACTACAAAAAATACAGTATTTACATTAACTTATGCTTACCACATTCTGATTCTGATTTGTAGATAAATATTTTAACACGTGCCAAAACGATTTTATACGTTAATTCTTTACTTGATTGTCCCTGACGAAACGTACACAAGAAACTGCGGTGAATGTTTGAAGATGAATATTTATTAACAGTCTCTGTACAGAATGCAAAAATAAAGAAAGGCCACATGTTGACATACATGTATATGTATGTCCATGTGTTTTGTCGAATTATAATTTTTCATTCACAAATATTTGATATTATATATTCAAATATTTGAATCGCACATGTTGCCGCTTCTTCACCAAGAAAGTCTTAAATGTTTTGAACCTTGAGTTTGAGTTAAGTACTCGACTTAATTGATTGGTGAAATCGCAGGAGCTGCTTTTAATATTTAATCTTCATAAGCAACTACCTATATATTATATCCATGAAAGAGGAGAGGATTCTCATCGTATATTTTACGTCACAAATGATGTGGGAGGTCAGTTGGAATTATTATATTGAGTTGACTTTGTCTTATAGTCCATCCCTTACTGCTACAGAATATGCATGTATTGGATTCAACTTTATGGCTTATACTTTCACTAATTAATAAGTAAACGTACTTTCATTACTGCTACCTATCAAGTAAACTGAAATCCTGAAAAACTGTTGAGTCTACCTTAAGTCCACCTATAAGACAGCAATCTGTAAAAAGTATCAAAATCAAATCCAAAGTTACAAAAAGACAGTTCGCATTGTGTACTATCGATGGCTCAAGAATTTAATTACTCCAGCATATTAGGGGGGATACACAAGAAACAAACGTAACAATAATGTAAAAGTAAAGATGCCTAATAATATGTTCAGTATCAGAATTTCTAAGGGGGTACACAAAATTTAATTCAAATAGGTTGTAAAAGAGTCATGTCTACATCCCGGAAAAAATATACATGGGGGCGGCTTACGCATTTCACAAGTATCACAAACACACTTCACAGTTGAACCTATCTACAGCAATATCTATTACTATTATATTACAACAAACATTTTAACTCACATGAAGGTTGCTTAACTGCTATTGCATTTTATTTTACTGCACCGTTTGTCAATGAATCATACTCATATTAAATAGAACGACACAAACTGTATCGACAGCAAATAAAATTTTCGCAAAATTAGAGCACTGTCGCGCATTTGTCGACTTGGTTACTTTGATTTACCCTGTATGAACCATATTTTTTGACACATACCATTTAGTTTGTCATAACGTTATTTATTGCTTACGATGAACTTTCGCTCTCGCTCTCATCTTCATAAACAACCTTCTTAGGCTTTTGTTTCTTCACTTGTCTTCTTGGAGCGCGAGATCGGCGATGCACCTCTCGGATGTGAGACCACAGGTTTTTGTTGTTTGTAAATAGTTTGTCGCAGTGTGGGCAAGGTACATTTCTGATCTGTTCGTCATGGAGACCCCTGTGGTGTCTCATTGTGACACCCAAAGCGAAAGACATTCCGCAAACATCGCAAACGTAAGGCTTTTCTCCCGTATGGGTTCGTAAATGGTCTCTTAATTGATTTCTGTTCTGGCATCCTCTATTACATACACGGCACGTAAATGGATAAGACTTGTTATGAATGTGCATGTGGAGCCTTAGCGATTTATCAGTTTTGAAAGATTTTCCACAAATATGGCATTGGCATACAGGCATTGCCTGTTTCTCGATGTGTTTGAAAAAATAATGTGTAAAGTACTGATACCGGTGAACAAATACTCGTCCGCAAAGTCTGCAATTCATATCTCCTTCATGAGGAGGGCAATTCCTGTGTGCTTCTACGAAAGCCGGCAATTCTGCATCCAAAGAAGTCTTGGGAAGACATAATTCACTGCATCCATTACACGCGAAAAAGGGTTTTCTATCCCGCTTGAGCATATAAAGTTTGTGATGATTTCGGTAGTGCTTGGCAATGCGTGATTTAACGACACCTTTGATTATTCGATTCTCGACAATAGTTTTGCAAACTAGGCATTCGTGCGCTGCTTCAGGATCTTCAACAAGGTTATCCATATTTTCAACTGCACTTGATACGGAAGAATTCAGTTTGACCAAATCCACGTGGCACTCTCTCATGTGACGGAAAAGCACTTGCCAGGACACGAATTTCTTGATGCATCCGGCGCATTCTAGCGTCTTTTCTGCATGAAGCTCAAGATGGTGTCTACACAAGAGCGTATATTTTTCAAATTTAGAAGCACAAAAATTACAAGGTATTTCATCCTCCAGTTGAAGTGATGAGCACGTTGCATGATTTTGCGCAAACATTTCGATCGATAGATCATTACCAGGTTCATAAAAGGTGTAGCAGCATGGACAGAGGTATAACTGTTTCTTTTGAAGGTATCTGAACAGTAATCCGTGTTCCCTCTTCACGTGTTCCGCCAGTTTAATCGGCAACTGTACATCGAACGATTCCCCACATAACTTGCAGATGTGATTTTCTATTTCCTCTGGTAATTCTTTCACAAAATAAATGTAATTTCCTTCCGTAAAAGGGACGGGACTCACTGTTTCTGCTACTGCATTTTCCTCACATTTTCCACCAACATCTGTCTCAATCTGCGCTTCAGGTTTAGGATGGACTTTTCTCATATGATGAGTCTCACCAGCTCGGCTAGTGAATTTCTTATCGCAAATAGCGCAAATTCTCTCTGCGTGATGATAACTGTAATGGAAGTATTTACTGTCTACGTCGTTGAACTTTTTCTCACAAAGGTGACAGTCAAATGCAGTTTCATTATTTCGAATGCAGGTTTCATGTTCCTGTTTGAAATCTATTAGTGTGTATCCAGGCTTGCGAATGAAGACGTCTAGGCAGGTCAAACAGCCCATAACTCCTAATTTAGCTACAAGTTTATGAACAGTCCGACGATGGTAAGCTAATGACTGAATTTTGCTGAATTTCTGATCACAGAGTTCACACTGTATTCCTTCTCGTGGGATTGGGCCTCTAATTAGTGCCGTGATAACGTCTAACTTAATGGAGTCCGCTTCAGGCTTACCAGGTGGAGGCACTGATTCGGAACTTTGGCTACAGTGCTTGCTTCTAAGATGATGTGCTTTCAGTACTGCGACGCTAACATAGCTTTCACCACAAACAAAACACCATACTTGGTTCAGCGACTCATGCTGCGATTTACAATGCAACACGAGGTTTTTATACTCTTCGAAAACTTGACTACAATCTTCACACTTAAACGGAACTCTTTCCGATTCGCAATCCGCGTGTTTTCGTGCGAATTCATTGATTCCACATTTGCTATTTCCAGTATATAACGTCCCACAGACCCCGCATCCATAGGTTCCATCATAATAATTAAGTTTATGAGCAACTGAGACATGATTCGGTAGTAAAAGTTTCTTCTCTTTGCAAAATACTTCAGGGCATAGTGCGCAACTCTCCTTGTGTTGTGGCTTGAAATTTGGGGTATCTGGGTAGACGCACTGAGTTTGCGGAGTTTTTAATGTCAAATTGGGTCGTTGGTGTAACAATTTGAAATGTTTGATGAGTTCAGCGACACTGTAGTAACATCCGCTGTTGCAAGCTTTGCAAGAGAATATCCAAGCAATCTGAGCATTAAAATGTGCCTCCTTGTAGTGTCCCATTATCTGGAAAAAGTTGCTACAACTGAAATTGCACATGACACAAAAACTTGCGGTCGAACTGGGTGTGCAATTCATATGCTGCTCACAGAAGCCCTGCAAATTCAAATCCTCTTTGCTGGTAACCGAACCGCAATTTTTACACCCATACAATCCGAAGAGGAAAATCAATCGATGAACACTGAATATATGGGCCATCAAAGCTACAAATGAGCCTGTCTCCGATATAAAATCACAGAGTAAGCAAGCTCTGTCCGACGGTTGCAGCACAAAATCGCGAAGCTCAAGTCTGTTTAGCTTGTAGTTATCCATAACGAATTCAGTTGCAGAAATTTCTCGAGTTAGATTTTCAACAGGCGTGGACCCTGAAGAATCAGTGGGTGTAAAAACAACTTCGAAAGTTTGTGCGTCTGTTTGTACGACAGTCATAATCCTACCTTTCAAGGTGGAACTGGAATCTGCTTCGATTCTTGACATAGATTCCTTGGATTGACTTTCTTCACCAATTGTTGGGCACGAAGATTTGCCGTGTTCCAAAGCTTGACTATAACCTTGTGGGCTTCCCAAGAGCTGCACTACCATAACTTCCGGATGATGCTGTTGAATGTGGTCAACCAATGCGCCGTCAGGTTTAAACTTTTGTAGACAATACTTGCAATTGTAATTCCGTGCAGCTGCGCGTTTCCGTTTTAAATGTTTGGATAAATAATGAAAAACTATACCTCTATAGTCGTTGCCTTTTTCTCCACAAAGAGTGCACACACAACTCTTGTCCGGGAACGACCGAGGACAGCATTTTTTGTGACATTCCTGGAAGTCTTTCAGATTCTCTTCAGTATCGTCGTAAATCACATTACAAACTACACACCCATAGAAACCACGGTAGTATCTTATTTTATGACTATCGCGATAATGTTTAGCAACAAATTCATGAGTGCGGCGCTCGAAACTGATATCACATATTCGACAGTCAGTTTCAAACTCCTTCTCTCCCGTGTAGTAGTAATTAAGGAGTTCATTCATATCTTCTGAATCAGTTGTCTTTAACCCTATTAAGTTCATAGGAACTCTAATAAACGGAATACCATGAGCTTTTGATCTATGATGCCGAAGTTTTATCTTGTCAGACTTCAGTTTTCGTGTAACACATATATCACATCGCAAATCAGTTTTCGGGGTGTGCGAGAAATAATTGTGACGAAGTTTATCTATAAAATCTGCTGCTACGTAGTCACAAAATTTGCACGCATTTGCTTCGACCGAAACTTCACAGTTCGCGTGATTCAAAACAAACTCACGACACACAGGATCGGAAGCCTGAAACCCTATTATTTCTCCACATTTGTGGCACCCATATCGATTCGTGAAGAACGTTAGCTTATGCTCACTGTAGATATGTGTCAGAAAGTCATACTCTCCAAGCCTGTCGAATGTAGTCTCGCAGAATGGGCACTTAAGGGTAATTTTGGCAATGGTTTGACGCCCTTTTTCCTGAATATAGCGCCTTTTTATATGCTCCCCTTTCCTTTTTTTTACAGGGTGGTGTTGATCCGAGTCTTCACTGGAAGCATCACTCAAAGCTACGAATTCTTCATCTTCCGAAACTTCCGACTGCTCGTTAACTGCATTGTCTACTGCTGATTTCAGGATATTCTTTCCAGAATGTGCAGTATGTTCACCCCAGAAGTGCTTTGCTAGTTCCAGTTTATCCGTGAATTCAATTTTGCATACACCGCAAGCATGTTTGCTAGCTTCCGTTTCCATCTTGATTCTTCGCGTGAATCTTTGGGGTTGCTGCCGAGTACGAAGCGACCTCCGTACCGGACTTTTGGCTCCATCCTCCATTGGCGATTCTACTTCAGGAGTAAACTCGGTAACAAAGGGCGACTCAGTTCTATCTTTTGGGTCCATTTTCAGTTCATGTAGTGATGCAATCGGCATTTTTGCGTTTGCATAAGCATGTTCTTCGAGAGTATCTGCATTAAAGTTTGGTGATGGCTCTGTCAAGGTTACTTCTTCCTCGGGGTCACTATAACTATCTATACCACACGATTCATCGGCGATCTCAATGCTCTCCATTTGCTGGTTATTCTCTCCCACACAGTCTTTCAAAGGTATTCTCTCCGGTGAAATTATAGTCGATTTCAGTCTTGAACTCACTGCACCGTCACTTTCAGGAGTATCCGGAACCATTTTCGTGCTTTTGTTCCTTACCGCTTTTCTGATATGACGAGGCTCACGAGATAAGCAGCCAACATTGGGATTCACCTTGATCTTTTCCACTGGAATAAAACAGGGCTGATAGCCTAAAAATTATTTCAAAGAATCAATGTACACAACTGCATGTCTCAATAAGCCCAGCGTTTACATTTTCAACTTTACTTACATTGCCGCATAATGCTTCTAACAGCCTGGCTTCCTCTACTTCCACAGTATCCATATTCTTGAACTCCGGTATTGACCAATACATGCATCACCTCCTTTTTAACAACTTGTACTTTCTGTTGGAGGACCTTGATTTCCTTGAGCATTGCAAGTCCTTCTTTTACAAATTTTCCGCATTCAGAACAAAATGTGTACTCTTCAGAGTCCCATTCATCTGCAACTGGCAGAATGCTTCCGGTGGACACTTCCAACAAAGATAGAACTGCTTGGAAACATTCCTTTTCATTTCCAGAAAATATCTCTTCGTCCGGTTCGTAGTATACATTGACAGTGCATAATGCGCATCTTAATGCTTTTTTTCTTGTCTTTCGTGCAATAGTCTCCGTCTTTCCACGTTTTCTTCTCCGCATTGGCGACATGGTGAAATTGGTTCGTCTTAATTGACTTGACAGTAACTTGAAATTAGAAAAGCGAGCAATGCACCAACGCAACGCTGTAGTACTGAAAAAATCAATTTATTTTTTTTAAATTTGCATCAGCCACCTTATTATGATAAATAGCTAATCAGGTGCTAAACAAATCCTATATCTAACAGCGTTTCGACAACTAAACGTACCTGACAGAGTACCTCCGGTTTGACGATATGGACTTACTCGTCTTGTCGTGTAGGAACTCCCTAAATACTTAATCCACCGAAACAAAACTTCCTTGTTCAGAATTAACAGAATCTAAATCACCATTGATAAAGCATATTATATTGGTGAACAAGAATGCTATTATTATCCTTTCATTATTGAAACTTTTTTAAACCGCTTGATTAAATTACGTGTTTCAGAACTTTTCGTCGTGAAATAAGTAAATGGAAAAGTATACACCTACTGTGGTAACTTCATACACTATAGAAAAATCCATTCGCAGATTCTAAACTCCCGCGTATAAACCATAGAGTAACGAGCGGGAAAAAAGCTTCTTTAATGCAAATATACCCAAACCGTATTATCCTTTAATATAAAAGCGAATGACTCGGAATAAACATAATTTTAGCTTAAAGCGTCTATTTATTTTAACTTTAACGTTTTTTTAATTTTAACTACCTGTTCTTCATCCGTTGTTAGAGAAGCTCTTGCATTTTTAATAAACCCCTAGCGAGTGGAATAGACTATTGTTGAGACAAGGGCTGAGAAAAAACGTTGCAAGTTGTCTAATTTGACTTCCAGTGTGAACTTTACATATACTGTAATCCGGTGTCTGCCTGTCTGTACCATAATTCTTAGAATTCTACGGCAGTAGTCCCATCGCCTGAAAAACAAAGACAGGAACCACCTTCATAAAAATGTGCTTAAAGCGTTTTCCCACTAATCAATCATCTTCTTCCAGGAAATTAACATTTGAATGCAAGCTTATCGTGGATTCTAAGTCTAATTTTCACCTTGGTTTATATCGGGTTGATTTGGTATTTTTATTCGCACTCTACCACCTCGATCTCTACGATGGACTTCTCTGATATTAGAATCTACGTTCATCTTATTGGTGAAGGTGAATAATTTTTCACATTGTGGACACGGCAGATTTCGGATTTTCTCCCCATGCCGAATCCTGTGGTTTCTCAAGTTGTTCTCAAAACTGAATGATTTTCCACAAATCTCACAAACAAACGGCTTTTCTTCAGTATGCGTTCGCATATGCGCTATCAGGATATGTCTGCTGACGGAGTGACGGACCCCTGATTGCATTTATGTACGACAAACGAAAGGGTAAGAATTGTTGTGCGCGTGCATGTGCCTCTTCAGTCCCAAGATCGATGTGAAACGTTTCCCACAGACATCACACATGCATTCTGCCAATCACATGCTTCGAGATGTAATGCATAAAATACGTGCGCAGACTTCTGAACTGGGTTCGACAGGCTTTACACTTCAAGTCCCCATCAGTTCCTTTAGTACATTCCTTGTTTGATTCTGCAAATGCTGGCAATTCTTGATCAAAACAAGTTCTAGGAAGGCATAAATCTTTGCAACCGGAACATGCGCAATAGTCTCTTTCATCAAAACTAAACAGATCAATTCGGTGACAATTCCGGTAATGACACGAGGACGATCTTCGATTTCCGAGTACAGTTGTACATATGTGGTATTGGCTCGATGGGGGAACTTCAAGGCGGGCTTCAACACTGCCGATAATCTTGGATGGTCTTGTTTCTGTGGACTTTGATCCGGAAGGACTCATCACATCGCTTCACATTCTGCGCTAACAAGCGTTGTATTTTTTCATGTGATTCGCAAATCCAAACTTGGTGTAAAAACTTTTATCGCAGATTGTGCAAATAAGTTGTAGGTTACCGTGACAGAGTCTGTTATGGGAGTACTTGTTTTAAGAATTAGTGAATTTGCAGCTGCAAAGCTTGGAGTCGAACGATGTTTCACAATTGTGAGGACACACGTCGTGATCCGTTTTGAACTTCTGCAGCGTATAATCTGGTGTCAATAAAGATTTCTTCACAGGTCATGCAACCTACAACAGAGTTGAGAGTGGAGAGCTTATGAACACCCCGCCGATGAGCATATAATGCAACAGCAGATTTAAATCGGAAATTATCACACAGTTCACATGGCACTCCCTCTGGGGGAATATCCTTTATTAGTGACGTGATAACGTCTATCCTAAATGAGTCCTGAGTCTCTGCTGGTCATCACAGGAGAAGGCGTTGATTCCTTTTTGGCTCATGTGATTGCGATGATTTAATGATGGCTTCACTCGATATTTTATTCCCGGTGTCATGATTCTGTAAGAATTTGGTAGTTTCTGAATGTAGGCAGTCGCGTTTTGAAACAATATTTTCAAGTGTCTCAGCCGAGAGTACTTGTCCATCAGCTTCGCCGTAGCTATTTATCTCATGCCATTCATTCATAGCCTCCAAGTCTTTCAACCGCTCGTTATTCTCCATGTGATCCGTCGAATCCATTATTTCTGTTTTAATCGCAGTTGATTCAAGGGCCGCGTGCAATATACCTGCAGCATCATACTGAACATGGGCCGGTCTTTTATTTTCTGCAGCACAGCTTGAGGCTTGCGCGAAGTGATGCCGTATGTGGAGTCCACGGTTGTGCTTTGCATGGGAATAAAACACGGCTGATGACCTAAATATCAAAATTGAAAATGCATTTAGTGGAGTTCACGTTAGAAACTTAACAGCCGCATTAATTATGCACGTTTTACGTAAAATTTACTTACACTGCCTTAAAATGCTTCTAACAGTCTGGCTTCCTCTGCTTCTGCGATATTCGTTTTCTTGACCTCCAGCTTTTAACATCACGGCAATCACTTCCTTCTGCACAAGTTTGACCCTCCTTTGAGTTCCTTGATTGCCGTTAGCATTCCCAGCCCTTCTTTTACAAACTTTCCGCACTCTGCACAAAATGTGAACTCTCCAACAGCCCATTCGTTAGCGATTGTCAAAATACTTTCCGCGGATAACTCTAGCAAAGCGAGAATAACTTCGAAGCACTGCTTTTCATTTCCAGAAAATCTATCTTCCGTTGGCTCGTAGTTAAGATTAACAGTGCATAAAACACACGAAGAAGCTAGTTTTTTTAGAAGCTGTTTTCGCACAGCAGCAGTCTCTTCTGTAACGCGCCTCCATTTGTGCATAGGTGACATGGCGAAGCCAGTTAGTTTCACGGGTCGACCCGGGTCACAATTAGCAAACAATCAATAAAACTTACTATTTCACGCAATTGCGTCCCTAAGGAATACATATTCTTTTTATTTAAAATGCATGAAAAAACATTTTTCAGAATTTTTATGCATTTTTGGCATTAAGCTTGAATCAATGCAGCTCGCGCGTAATCACCGAGGGGATCTCGAATCCTGACCTGAGATCTTTGAAACCCCTAAAATACTAAAATATAAAATTCAAACAAGTATAAATAATTGTTAAGTTAGTCAAGAACACTTGCTCTATGGTGCATAGTGCATTGGTGAGAATAATTTGTATATAATCGCATAACGGAGCTTTAATAGCGCTTGTTGATTAACGCACTATTATCAAGATTTGTTTTTAATTCTTGGCGGATTTTGCTCACAGTCGGTATGCCTAGTAACATAGCAAGACTTCAAAATGAGTATCAAAATGTGTGTAAAGTTTGGCTCCCTTTTACACGAGAAGTACTCTATAGATTTTGATAAGAGTTGATACATCAGAAAGCCAAACTTTCAGAATCGTGGCGACACTCTCAAGCTAAATCGCTGAATTTCAGCAACAGATCCTTAATTTTAATTAGATCGGTTGATTTCTAGCTGCTGCCGCCAAAATGTCAATGGAATGTAATTCCGTTTTCGTGTTACCTGGGTTATCAACGGAACCGCTAAATCTAAAAAACAATTACGGCAACGCAAGAATCAAAACTAAATCAGCGGATTAGATGATTGCTGAAAGCTGGAATTTTGATTGACTATGGTTTCATACAAAATTTAAGACCTTTGGAAACAACGTGAGATTTACACGAGAATTCCAAAACGTATGGTTAAGGGCTTGACGGATTGCTTGAGGGGCTACAACGCGGGAATCAACAATCTTATGCGCCACAGCGTCTGATATATTTTATGCTGTAAGATCTAATGCATAGAAAGGTTGTGATTCCATGATTTTTTGAAGTAATTAGCCTGTGACAGCTACAACCTTTCAAAAAGATCATTTAGTTGTCTTAAACTACGTGTCTGGACCTATAATTAGTTGTATACGCTTATAATTTCACTACCAGACAACCTTTCCATGCATCAGTTTATTTTAAAGGGAGATAATAGTTATGGGTAACCGTAGTCAAAAACACTTGCTCTACGATTATCCTACATTTACGTAAAACCAGTAATTCCCGGGTTTCGTTGCCGTACATTTTTGCAATCACCAACTCCTATATAATCACATCCCTATAGGAAAGAAAAACAGTTCCAACAGTACAAACATTGGAGCTGTGTCGCATCGTTCGCGGAACTAATATGTACAATTTTGTATAAGATCCAAAATCAGCAATCTGAAATGAATCAACTTTTGTGGCAATACAGAACAATGGCACCGTGCAATTTGCACGGGGGGCGTTGCCTAGTATGTTATAATAAACTTGAAACTGAACTGCGCATTGTGTATTGCATATGTTGAGGTGATTGAAATATGCAGACTTTCTTAAATATGGTTTAATTTTAATATTTATATGATGCCCCCAATCTTCGAGCATAATGGACAGAGAATTCTACGGGTTTGTACTTTCGTTTTTCAGCATCTTCTACTTCCTCAGAAACGCATCTCAACGGTTCTACCAGTACATCTTCATCGGGATTGACAAAGTAGGTAACGGATTGACGAGGTTTTTTCAGCTGCTCTGCACACTGAGGAATAGGGACACGATGAAGCTAAAGAAATACAATGCTCATCTAATTAAGGTATTCCAGCTACCATTACGGTTAAATCATAATAAAAATCTGTACAACGCTTACGTACAGTCGCCGGAAATACTCCGTTTGTCCATGTTTCCAAAATATCCCCCGTATTCATCACAATAGCTCCTGGTATTGGTTTGGCGTCCATCCAGCTTCCATCTCTTCGTTGAACCTATGTTTTCAGACCAACGCAATTAACATTCTCCTGAATCCACACATGGTATTATTTCCAGTTTTCAGAATCTCTTATCAACTTGTTTTGCTCTTGTATCTTCTTACCTCAAGTCCTCCAACAGAATCCTGAAACAGCAAAGTTAAGATCCCAAAGTCAGTATGTTCTGAACAGCGCACAGATTCTTTATAAACTTGTCCTTCCAGATCGATTCCCGGATATAGATGAGTTCTCATCATGGACGTATTGTACTTCGGATCTTGTAGCAGGTTTCCCCGGCTAAACTTTTCTACAAAAAATTCAGGATTTTCAAGCTTTAGAGCGACTCCTAAAAGTCGCAAAATGCTTCGGAGCAGTTGTCCACATTCATCCCGTAATTCTTGAAGAGATCCAACCAGCTTTCTGTCCTGACTTTGCCCATCTTCAGCCAAACCCCCTTCCGCGTATGGCTCCACAACGGAAAAGCACTCGCGAAATTCATGTTTTGAAGATTCGTCCAGTCTGCAATTAAACTTATAACATCATTCTTGATTGTTCGACTAGGGTATAAACTTCACGTCCCTTCGTACGTCATGCCTCCCCATATTGTTGGAGCTAAAATCTAGGATTAGTTAATAAAAAGTAGCATGCGATAGTTCGTCTCACTCACATTTGCTGACCAGGTAACGTGTACCCGTTGTAGTCACTTCTTTTTGCATCAATCAAATATTTCCTTTTTGTAGCCAGGGGAAGTTTGAAGAATTCTCGACTTTCTCTGAAAACATTCTGGATCTGAAAACAGCATATTCATTTTTTCAGCCTGCAAATTCACGTAGCCCCGCTTCTAACTAACTCCTAACATACATGCTCCCAAATTCACCAGCTTCTGTAGTTATAATTACAATTACCTTATCGGAGGATATGCCATGATTCACTAGGTACACAAATCCAACCTTATTCAACGCTTCGTATAATTCTTCTCCCAAACCCTCCCAAATTTCTTTTTTAACTTCTTTCGCATCATTCACAACCAAATTTAAATCTAAAATAGGAATATCATCGTTTATTTCTGACGTGCTCATGGTGATTTGGTGGCTACTTAATGGGAAGTTTGAGTAATGGACTTTGGATTAATGAAGGGGCTCAACACGACCCAAGAAAAATCGAATACAGTAGTAGTTTGTAATAGTTTTCAACTTCTGGGGTTGTTGGTGGTGGTTGGTTTGGTAGTTTGGTTTCTTGCTCATGTTGCCATACTAGTTGTACTAGTGTCGCTATTGAGTTTATTTCACAAGATTTGGTTATCAGTAGCTGGAGCCTGGAGCATGAGAACATTTTAACATTACTTCACATACTCGTTACATGACGTTATGAACATAATACATTGCATTAATTTCAAACTCCCTAAATCCTTATGTGTAATTCTACATTCTACCCTTCCCCATATAACTTTCAGTTATATATATATATCTACCATATATAACATAGATTACTAACTGTTGATTCTGGATTGAAGTTTACGGCTGGGTGGGAAGATATATGTAAGTTGTGTAGGAAAAATTTTTTTTAACTCGGTCGTACCCAGGACCATAACAAACAGGCAGTTTTATTTTCCTATTCCCTGGCCAGAGGAGCAGATTTTAGTTAAGTAATGACGTATATCTTTCAAATTCAATTTATTTTATTGTTGTACACAGCTTAGAAATGCGTTTTACAGAAATTTAGGGTATTTCAAGATTTCACGAAAATCATATTTACTACTTTAATATCCGGCGGAATCCTGCTCTCATTTTCGGGCCGTACATGGATTGATTGCGTGTAGCCTCTTTGAAACTTAGTAGCTGTACTGATACTGTTGTCCAGCGACAGTTGCCCTGACCCTGCTGTAGGTCCTGGAAGGGTCACGGATTTGCTGGGACTGGTAACGATTTGGGACGCTGGCAGTTGGCGGAGGAGATGATGGAGCATGAGTCGGGGCGCTATTATAGCTTGGGGCAACCTTGGAACCAGAGTCCTGATAAGTGACCTCCGCCCGGTACCCGTTTTGGTCAGCAGTGTATGTCACAATTTGTAGTCTTCCATCAGGTAGCATGACTCGGTATTGACCTTTTGTAACCTGGTCGTTACGTTCTTCTTCGTGCATGAAATCATTACTATTGCTCGGGTCGTAAACGCTGTAGCCGAATTGATAATTCGGCGAGCTCTGCAACAATAAGTTAGGAATCATAACTTAATACAGTTGTCTTCATCATGCAAATCAAGCCTGGAAACTAAAACTCCTTCCATTTTCTTCTACCACTTACATAATCTCCGCCGTTAGCCGAAGCTTGAACCCCTTGGACTTGCTGCTGTCCATAGGAAGATGTGGGATTCGCATAACCGAAATGGAAGCAAGTGACCAGAAGAGCTGCCACAGACAGAAGGCTTGTTTTGACTCCCTGAAAATCAAACGTTTACAAATATTTTCAAGTGGAGTTTTAAAATGGAGCTATTCAGTAAGTTAAATAGCCACTAGAGCTGAATATGCGAATTTTCAAAATTTGCGAATTCCAACCGATTGATTCTTCATTGTAGAACTCTGAAAGAAAACTTTAACTTGGTTATCTTGCACCTTTGATACTCAAAACAGAACTGACCTAAAACATGATCAACTCTCGGTTTTATATCCTTCAGGACTTCCCATTCGTAATTCAGGCCCACTCATCTCAAAAATATTCATGTCACCATCCCTACCTTTATGTTGCATGCAAGATTAGTTTTGCAGTTGTGGATGTGACACTCTTGAAATAATTTTGTAATTTAATTCAATTTGACGTTACAAGTTCAATTATAACGAAGCTATCCTTGCAAGCATTGCACATATTCAAACACCTAATTAAAACCGCGGAGTATCATTATGTGCAATGTGGACAGAAATTGCAATCTCACGCTTACGTAACTGGATCATCTTCCAAGCAGGTGGTTTTACTTTCAGTTAATTTTCTTTCTATTCAGTGGATGATGCACAACCCATTGTTTTCTCAACGAATCTTCAATCTGTTTGAATTAAAACTACCTGCCGCATCATGAACTACCAAAAGTCTTGATTCATCCTCTGCTGAGACTAATCAGTCAGCGGGAAAGCATCATCTTTGATGTAGCAAGGAGGGTAACATGTAGAAACAAATGAACAAAATGTGTTCACATGATTGAATTTATTGAAGGCGTAGATCTTGTCACGATAACATGTACAACAGTTTGTGCGGAGCGCTAATTTGAGCAAAAGAAAAAATATTTATAGTTGAGCATACAAGAATGAAAGTGCAAAGATAGGTTATGCGCTTCACTCCATGTTGAAAACGTTTTTCGTGCTAACATAAACAGCAATGAAATGTGCCGCTTATGGTCACCAAACAAAAGAGGGTTAGTTTTGAACTGCCTCATATATTTCAAAGATTAGGTGCACTTTGCTTCGCAAGCGTTTGCTCAGTCTGCGAAGTCAGATTCCCAGAAAATCCACGACACTACGTGGTAAATCAACGAATAAAACCATATTTACAAGTCCAGAGATGGTTTACTAAACAGGGTATACAAACAGTGGCTATTCCAAATCCCTCCTGCTCAATGAGACGTGAAGGCTAAGATCCAAAATAGGTTCGTTTGGCTACCTTAAAATAGACACTGAAGAAAATGCGAAATATTTGCAAATATTTGGTCAGTCAGCCTTAGTCGAGGCCGAGGCTTTTCCTCTGGAATGTATTTTACATTGCATCGTAATTTATTCTCTAGTATATTTCCTGCAGGAATGTTTTTACAAGTATTTATGTCGCTGCTTGCAGCAAGAAATCAGTTTTCGAACAAGGAATTATTTTTTCAAGTAAGTATGAAGTATATACGGATTCTGAGAATTTCCTTGGAATTTCAGCCAATCATTCACGAATTTCAAGAACGTACAGGCTATTGTAACACGAAGGAGGCAAGTAATAACATGCTTACGTTTTCATTATTATACAGCAACAAGTCTCCATGCTAATGTCGTTTAGTGCCTCTAGCTTATCAAAATACACAGCTTGCTTATAAGAGCTGACAAAAATTTTATTTTCGGGTATCTGTGTGTATGGCCTTTGAAATTTTTACCAAAACATTACAACCTAAAAATGGAAGTGAAAGGTAATTTCCTGGAGATTTTGCGCACTTCCGGATGCATTGAAGGCAAGGATCAAGTTGATCAAAGAAAAACTGTTTTAGATTTAATCGAAAACGTTTTCAAGGACTGGCTTTCAGAAATCTGTGCTACAAAGGACCTCGCTACGGATAAGGTACAGAAACGAATGAACATTCAATTATATATATTTTAGAAGCAGATTGATTGGTTAAAACCTGAATCTAGAATAAATTCGTTTCAATTTTGTATTTTTGCAACTTTCAGACCCCACCAACTACATCCCCGGAGTTTAAGCTACTGACCCTGGGGTCATATGAGCTCGGTATCCAGAATCCTGGTGGAGATATTGACATCTTAATTATAGTTTCAAACCACGTCTCAAGAAACGACTTATTCGATTCTTTTTTCGGAAAACTGCAGAAATTGTGTTCATCAGAAAAGTTTTGCAACAAAGTAGAGAAAACCTACGTTCCTGTAATAAAGACAACACTAATGGGTGTTGATCTGGACTTTGCCTTCACGAGATTTCCGACAACCACGTTGCCAACAGAAACTGACATGATGGATGACATGTGTCTGCACCGTATGGACTTGGATTCAGTTCGAAGCTTGAATGGTTGGAGAGATTGCATTGAAATTAAAACGTTTGTCCATAACCGCCTTCAAGAATATCAGACGCTGCTTCAGTTCTTAAAATTCTGGGCAACTCGTAAGTCTTCTAATGAATTGCTTTGACTGGATAAGTTTAATTCGTTCCTTGCCAAGGCCAAGGAATCCTTGGCTCCTTCTCTCATCATCCCTAGCGTGAGAGTAACATATTTGGCGAAACTCAATCATAAAAGGTATTATTACAGGGCGTGGAATCTACAATAATTCCATCGGGTGTTTTAGCGGGATGGCAATTATGGTTTTACTTGCAAAGCATTTAATGGAAAATCCAGAAACCAAATCCGAGCTGGGGCTCTTGCAGCTCTTCTTTCGCAAATATTCCAAATGGGATTGGCCAAGACCGGTTATGCTCCGAAGGTGTGAGGCAAACACTCCGGAAGCTCCTGTCTTACAAGTTTGGAATCCTCAGGTATATCTTCTGATTTTTTTAAATTGAAATGAGCAATCTTTTTAATTTTAATTGAGATTCTTGGTTCTGTAATATTATTACAGATGTATTCATTTGACAAGGACAATCGAATGCCTATCATCACACCAGCTTACCCCCAACGAAACGCGTCCTTTACTCTTTCAATGTCAACACGTAAAATAATTATATCAGAGTTCGAGCGAGGTACGAGTTTTATAATATACATTTATAACCTGGTCCCTGTCTGGCCACTACATCCTACTATTCTAAATGGTAACTTTGTGCATATTATAATTATCCTATCGCCAAGTTAATTATTTCCATCTTAAAATTTACAGGCATACAAATCCTAACGGATAGGAAGAGCTCAGGAGTTGAGGAAGCACTGGTAACGTTGGTACAGCCTCAAGATTTCTTCAATTCACTCAGTTTTCGGTACTTCGCCCCTGATTTGCTTTTCGGCAGAGCCCTGTTCATCTTTTAACCATGATATCCAATTATACTATTTTTCAGGACGTATATAATTTTACGTACAGAATCCAAAGGAACGGATCTCAGCACACATCTTGATTGGTGCGGCGTAGTGAGATCACAAATACGAAAACTGGTGTCAGGTTTAGAAATGGAGGAATACGTGAACATGGTCTACCCGTTTGCGAATTCTTTTCCTCACCCACAAGCCCGGTCGTTTTCAGTGAACCATTTCTGTAGTCAGTGGGCAATTGGTGTTAGCTGCAGCTCTGTCTCAGTTGAATCAATTCTGAAGCAATATATCCAAGAGTTTCAGAGCAATGGTAAGTCCAAAAGTATAATCCAACAAGTTTCAATCAGTTGCTTGCAATTGCAATTGACTTCAATTCTAGATCGTATCTTACCCTTTAATGTATGCACTGCTTTTCAAAACAGTTGATAAGTACGCAAACGATCACGACATCTCCATTACCGGGAAATCCGTTGAGGGAGATGTCATTCCGGAAGAGGGGCTTTCTTGTCATTTACCGGACGGTTTGGATCATTGCATACAGGTAGACTTTCTATAGTGTTTCTTTGTATTTCATCATTGCATACATAAACTCTGAATAGTTTTTCGATGTCAGTTATAGGTACATAAAACGTGTACATTTTCTCACAGGGCTACACACAACTCACAGAATATAAAAAGGGTTTCTTCTATTTTCGTCAAGAAAATCAATAGTCTCATCTTGCCCTCGGACCTTATTCCGTGCTTAAATAAAGCTATTGAACAACCTGTTTGAATCAAAATCCACAGATTTCATGCTTGATTAAAAAGCAACTTATAGCGTCTGGTATACATCATCATAGCATTAAAACATGCTTAGTAAAAATCAAATACCGAATCTTTATGGGAAACATTGCCATTTAGTGGTTTAGTAAGTGCACACGTGTAGCAGAGACGCTGGTAGAAACTGAGAGCTGATTTATTAACTAATTAGTGTGATTAAAAATATATTATATTTACAACGGGAATGATAAATCGGCAATAAAGCGGCAATTAATTCCACACCTTCAGATTAATAAACCAATTCTTTGCATGTGTATTTAATATTGCCTTGCATTAAATGTAAAGGTACGTTGTCTGCTAACTTGACGCCGCTGTGTAGTTGAGGCGGGATTTCCCTTCTTTATCCTTTTATTTTCGCGTTGCATGATTTAGGAAGGAGAACAGCACTTCGTGAAACATGCTGTCAATATTCTTTGATCTAGCTCTTCGCTGTGTTTGAAGTAAATTAGGTTCATGAAACAGTTCACGATTTTCATTTTTCAAATGTTTTTGTGAAAACTTAATTGATGTGCATTCATTTATGATTGATAAAATGATATATAAATAAAGTGCTCTGAGGGTTAAGTTTTTCCAATCCTTAATTCACAGAGATTTGTGCGGTTACTGTTACTACACCAGCAAAGAAAAACTGAATCTGTGGTGGTTAAATTTCTTCGAATTTTCAAACGCTTAACAGAATAACGTGGGTTGGGCCAAGCAGATATTTCCGAGTAAGTACACGTGGGTTTTGATATTCTCTTCACTATCTATGCGAAATTTATGTACATGTAACTTTAATTGATGTGCATATTGTCATTACAGAAAACAATTGAATGGTAGAGAAAACATATCCGATGTCTACGATGTCGTCCCCAGTTTCTGACATGGAAACGGACGATGGTGATACCCCGATGATCGTGGAGGACGTTCAGAATGAAGCGGTTAAGCAGGATGGCGGTGACATTGTAGAAACAGCCCTGATCATCAAGGCACACGATCAGGACAACGAAGTGGATGAGGAAATAGTGAATTTGCTAGGGTCCATCCTGACTTCTGTAAGCGAAGTATGCGACAAATTAATGCACATCATTCCAGGTTCAGGCATCCCGTCCATAGTAGTTTCGGATTCATCAAAAGTTGAATTGAGTCAACGAATGATAATGAGTTTGGCTAAGAACTGGCAACAAAATTGTGAAACAGCTGAAAATGTAGCGTTGGATTACATTGTAGGAGAATTCCATCACCCGGTGATAACATGTATGAGAGAAATCACCAAGCCGGACTTTATTACAATACTAGGAAATGTGAGTTTTATAATTACTAGGTTTCAGTGGAAGTCGGGATTACGTTGCTCCATCCTGCTCAAGATAGAAATTTGAAATGAAATTTTGTTGTGTACTTAGGAACGATTCAAGAGGGATTCTAATGAACTGGAGCAGATCTTAATATGTGTTGCCCTTATGGACTACGTTGGAGTTAGCTTGAAGAATCCGATGTACATGGAGAATTTTTCTAAGCGGCAGAGTGCAGTCCGTCCAATTTTGAAGAAGATCTTTGTCGAGTTGCACAGGATATTCATGGATTGGGCTGAAAAGGGTAAAAAAGTTTAGCTTCATGTCAAAACCCTCAATCAAAGCGGATATCATGTGTAGTGATAGCAGCTTTCTGATATTACTCTTTAGATCCAAAACAGTACACTGAAGGAAAAGCATCCACAATGAAATATTTACGAAGACTAACTCCATTCTTTGAAGCCATTCAGTATGAAAAAGCGTATGCCAAAGCACTGAACCTCCTGGATAGGGATGGAATACGAGCCCAAAGGAAAATTAAAGTGCCGAAGCCGGTTGCAGATAGATCAGCATTGTCAGAAATCCGGCCTAATGAAGACACTGAGTGGGTTTCTTTGAAGGATGAACAGATGGACCATGCTCCCGAAGTAGATTTGACTGACGAAACCTTTGATTTCTTAGACGACAGTCCAGCTGTACATAGGACTGCCCCAGTTTTCCTCAAATCCAAGAAACAAAAAAAATCGGTTATCAAATCTTTTGTCCGCAACGTTCCATCACCAATAAATTCAAATCTTTTGAAGCGACCGGCAGCCGATGCGGCTCAAGATTCCCAACCGAAGCGTGTATGCATGGAACCTTCTAAACTAGATATGGTACCCTCGGAATCTCTAAATACGTCTAAACCTAAGGCATCATCCCAACAGGAAGACGCTGGTAAAGTTAAAAGCAGTGGATCGAAAGTCAACGCGTTTGCCTTTTTGATGAACAGAAGCAAAGAGATAGCAAAACAGGATAAATTGAAGAAACAGCAGAAGATGGACGCTGCGGAAGCATTGAAAGTCAAGACTCTAACGCCTAGTGTCAACTAGTTTGTAAAAGCATATAACTTCGACTTTATGTCAAGCCCTTAGCTATTATAGGACATAAGTGTATCAGATATTCGCAGACTAAAACATAGTAACGACCATTGCAGTTTTGCACAGTGATCAGGTACGGTGACTATTTAAGAATCTATTCGCACTCCTTACTTCCGTACGGAACTGGCGTTATTTCCGTACGAGAATTGCCCCCAACAGAATTTTTTAAAAGTTTACATTGTATCTTTTTAATTTTTATTGATCAATCACTGTTACTTCGTTTCAAGTAATAGGGAGATTCGAATATGCTGCGCATTTATGTAGCATTAACAACAACTGAAAACATTGAAGGAGAAATTTACCTTTTTATCTTCTTATATATTTATATATGGAAGTAAACGTGACGACGCCTTGCTGGCTAGTGACAGCCTGTGTGCTGAACCTGAAATGTGCGTTATCAGTTTCTTGTGCATAAACCGGTAGAATACGAACGGTTACGGATTTGTAGATGATTACAAAGGATGCAGCACTGGCAGACGATCAGCAGCATTGTTGAATGAGTGTAGCGGTGGCATAGGCTCGTTAGCCTTTATGGTCAAAATTCAAGTGAGAGAACTTGTAAAGTACAGAACAACGCGCATATTAATATTAGCGCACTCAAACTTGTTTCTGCATCGTTTTGCAAATATGGTTCAAGTAAAAGTCTTCATACATTACACCTTGAGTTGTTTGCTTGTAATTACAGAGGCCAGGAAGTATATCATTATTCTACCAGCCAATATGAATAAGAGCAGTAAATATTCAGCAAGATTGAAAACTGCATTGCATTGGAAGAGGAGCGAATGGTAGCCAAAGCGTATTCTCGTTTTGGTGCAGTATTTTTTATGCATTTTTATTCGGTTGTATTGATATTTTCAGGACAAAGATCCCGGTCGGATAGAAAATGGATAATGGCAGAGAAGGTATATCAGACAGGAACATACTAAATATCAACCATGTGAATTACCGAAGAAGCAATCCGCAGTTTGAAATTAGCCGTGTGAGCCTTGAATATTGAAACTCGAGACTTTAACTACTCGACTTTTTACCTTCACACCGCATAATTAACCAGATGTTGATAGGACAGGTTCAGCGAAAGGGAAAGTCTAATCACTACGAGCGCATTATATAAAGTTCTTCCTTATTTGTTCTGTGGCTGAGGATTTGCCTTATTAGTAAACCAGTGACATTGTACAGTACAGTTGAACCTCCAATTAACATCATCTCTAAAAGCTTGCATTTCATGATGTAAATTAGAAATTGATCTTATTTAGAGTGGTATTTTAAGCATAAGGAATCTGTAGGGGGTTTCAAATGATGATGTTAATTAGAGGTATGATGTTATTTAGAAGGATGTTAATTGGAGGTTCAACTGTATATGATTTCTTTTTCTCACGCCGTTGTATTCATATACTGTTTTACCTCCCGAGCGTCTCTGAGAGATTAGAAATAATTACGGTGTGTGGGATATTCGACATATTACTTTTTCACTTTTATTATAAAAACTAGCCGCAAACAGAAGCATTCCACGTACAACGATATAAGCATTAAATGTTAGGGAAAATGCCACTTGTGTGGGTTGTATGACTTACACATTACTGCGACTAGATACCAGCGATTTGCGGTGACGCTGTCTGATACAAGATTTTCTGTCAGACGCCTCAAATTTACCACACTTTAAAAAACTCTTCGTCCGATTCATACAGCCTGACGTGACACCTAACTTACTACATCCTTGATTAACGGATTCCAACAGTTTATCACTCGGTAATTTTTTAATTTTCAAAAATAATTTCTTTGGTTATAATGAGCTTGCAACAATCTATAGAATGTACATTAACAAGTGAATCTTATGCTTAGGTTGATCAATAATGCCCTCCATGTCCGCCTCCAAGACCGAGACCGAAGTTAAAACCAAGACCTAATGAGCTTCCTTTGGGACTGTAGGCAACGGGTGCTCCATATCCTCCGCTGTGACCGTAACCCCTGCCGTGACCATGTCCATGCCCCTTGCTCAAGCCTGCACCATATGAGTGAGTTGGTACCAGTTTATAGGAATATCCGTAAGAAATTGAAGGAACAATCGAGAATTCCGAATGACCACCATGATAAGCTGGCCTGTAAGCTGGCTGATGAGCAGGGTATCCATATTCAAGAGACACTAGAGGTTTCTTCAGAATAACAGGCGCTTTCACTATCATATCAATATAACGGTTCATTAATTTTTAACAGCAGTTTGTAGCATTTGACACATTTGAAAGCTTTCACGTTTAATCAAGTACAGTGCATGGATACACAGTAAGAACAAGAACAAAGACGGCAAACGTTTTAGTACCTGCATAACCATGGCCGCCTCCTCCTCCTAAGCTGAAGTCAGCATTGAATCCAGTTCCAAAGTCTAGTCCAGAAGACCTATGTCCATGAGCTCGAGCGTGGTGGACAGGTGCGTGATGAACTGGAGCGTGCTGCGGATATCCTAATCCCAAATTGAACCCAAGACCGAGTCCAAGTGGGGATCCAGCCAGCGCAAAGCCAGCGGTGGACGCCAATATCTACGATACAACCAAAACAAAATTTTGTCACAATATAGCACCCGTATGAATACTCACACAGTCAACTTTTTAGACTGAATTCACTGTAATGCTCCAACTTGACCAAGCTGTGCGCTTATTAGAAGAAGATAATGTCAGAAGGCATTTACCAGTATAACTTTCACCAACATGTTTCTCAAGCCTTTTTGCCCTTCACTAACAATATTAAATGCTCACTGAGCAGCAGAAAAATGATCACTTCCACGTTTGACGGACGATGACACAATGGACGACTTTTGATGTGAGGGACAAGCTTTTATACGAGGCGCTAGACAATCCTCAAGAAACAGATGAAATAATTGAAAAAAGTGCAAGTACGTACAGGGCAGGAAGTAAGTGCCACTTTTTATGCAGCCTTATTACTACAATAAGTATGAAATTTCCCGATCCACCTCCCTTTTCACCCCTTTCCTCATAATCCATTGTTAAACTTACTTCCTTTCAAACTTCTCTAGATTACATTTGCCCTTATCTTTATCGATTTTATTACCGGTCTGTTTACATAGTTATGCGCAGATCAATCAAATATTGCAGAAGTTTTCTCATTGAAATGTTTGCAAATTTGCACTTCATTTAACTCTCTTGCTCTTTTGATGGGCTGCTTGAAGTGCACACATGTTTTTAAAGAAAGTTTCCGTTACACTGGATTCCCGTAAAAGCCGCTTGATAACAAAGTCCCGCCGTATTTTCATAACTATATTGAGCAAGTCTAGAAAATTGTGTTCTAGCTTCGTTGTTGACATTATCATTATGATTTAGTTTGAAATTTTTTGTTCATCTTATGAATCACAGAAAAATGACATAGATTCCAAAACCCTTTTCCTCAAGTTCCTACACCGCTGTCAACTATGTGCAACCCAAATCTTCGAGTTCAAGCCTTCCGTATTTCCATTCGGTCATATAAGTGGCCTAATTTTCCTCCCACGGTATGATGCAAGCGACGCCAGGAGGTGCGTGTGAGAAGATATTAATTACCAAATAGCCGTCCTCAGGAATAATGGTGTGCAATTATCGGAAGTAGGAAAAACAATGGAAAAGAAATATATGCTCTCTTTTGCTCCCAGAACGTTTCTTCCTTTCTGTCAGCAGCGACATCCCGCCATTCATCCTTTTCGCTAGCAACGCTTCTGCTGCAGCTTAAGCTGTACAAGTAGCGCCACCATCGCTTGAGTACTTAGATTTGGGGCGTCTACGTAACTGATATAGGAGAAAGCGAAAGTGTGTGACCTGCGTATACAAGCTAACTGAATGGTGGTAAGGTGTGACCACGAAAGCACGTATTCCTTTGGTAGCATCTCTAGAAGATTGGATTCCTTTATACAATTAGTTCTTCAAGCTTCCATTGGAAAAAACAAGTTTGATTATTCAATACCAGCGAATCAAAACTCGTTTGAATAGGTTTACAGCAACTAGCCAGCCGTGCATTTCGCCAGGAAGAGTATGATTTTCACGCAAAATACGACAATATGCAAAAATTGGTCTGATTTTAACGGGAGCACGCGATGAAATTTCGCAACACTAAATCTATGTGACATGCATAGTCGCAGCTAGTTAGTTGAAATGTTTGAGCCATGCAGTTAACGAAAACTAGGTCCATAAACCAAACCAAGACAAGCATTCTTGTTATCCATTGTCAGGACAGTTTTCTACATTCTGAAGGAATCTCTTCATTAGTCAATCACAATCCACTAGGAGGGAGCCTTTTTAGCATTTAAGCCTCAGCAATACAGGCAAGCTGCCAACAAAATGGTTATGGAAATAAGGTGTGTCTGTGAATCTTGGATGCACGCACTTTTCATGTGCATCCTTCCTTACTATAACCATCTCGTTTACCTTATTACCGGTTTTTCTACTTGGAAGCCCTACTCGTATTTATGTAGGGTTTATTTGCCGAGTTGATGATATCCAGACTACAGAGATGTTTTATAGGGCCAACAACGCATGTATTTTTCCTATTCTACAACCCAAGTTTCCACACGAGTTTCAAATGTGTTTTATCACAACAGCAGAGGGATCTACAAGGTCACATCATATGATAAGAGACACAGTCAGCTTTGCTGGAGGATCTTTGCTTCTCTAAAAGCCAAAACCTTTGTAGTAGCTCACAGTTTCTACGTGGAACTGATCGCGTGAGCTTTCCCACTGCCAGCGCTAACGCTATACCCATTGTTTGTTACCTTTTGTAGGAAGATCATAATTCCTGAATCATTTTTGTTCTTGAGGATCACATTATTTTCAAAATGTTGGGTTACGCCCGGTGTATCGTCCCTAAGCAGGGAAGCGCCAAGTTTCTCCGACTTCTCAGTCCTCAAGTGTCTAGTCAGGCATGTATGTCAGCAATGCCAAAACCGAATCCCTCTCCCGAAGTCCAGTTCACGGGGGTAAGTATAAGTCTTTAGTATTCTACCTAATGTCAACTATAACCTGCATATTCAACATCAGATTTATCAAATTAAAGCAGGAGTTGTGGCGCTTTATTTTTCCGTTTTTCTCATAATATACTTGATTCATCCATTTATATGAGCTAAATATAAGCAGGTGTAGTAGCAATTTTCAGAAAGGAAAGTTAACGCAAATTAACCGGCTCCGGTTTAGATCACAGCTAGCGTTGCACTTTTACCCAGTTCCACAGTGCCATGCACTTCAGAAAAGAAAGGGAAGAATAGAATCTCCCTGTTTAGTTTGTTATGATCGTGCAGCAGGGAGGAAATCCAGCGTTTGCAAAATCCCGCATGTAAGTCAGCAAAGAGGTGTTAGTTGCCCGAAGCGGTTGATCCTTCAGCTTTGTTTTTATTCGTCTGCTTGCCGTATTATTTCATACTTAATAACTTCTAGATAAAACACTACTTGAAATAAAGTGAAGGTAAAATGTCCTTGAGCTTGTCCTTTGTTTCACCGCAACGAAACTGCAATCCGAGTGGCAAATTGTAAATATTTATGCACATGTTATCCCCATTTTTGCATGAAGTAGAGCTTGCGATAGAGCAAGTCACAGTTAGTTTTCCAATGTATGCATATTATCTTTGTGTCCATTATGAAAAAGTTACACGCCCTATTAGAAACGTGTTTGAAGCTGCAAATGTAGGATTTAGGATTTAGGGGCTTCAAGAAAAACACTAACCGATATTCCTGGAATAAAGTAAAAGTTTTGTTGGAAGCCGGAGTGGCCGTCCTTGATATAAATACCATGTTTCGCTTGAGAATATTATGGAGCCAGATAAACTCGCGTAACAACAAAAACTGGTTTGGACGAAGAAGGTTTAGGCTAACTTGTATTAATCTCACCAGTCTGGCTGTGGAAGCAGTGAAGCCTCATACGATGTGTTTGCTAAAGTGCTAATCTGATAGTTGTTTTTTAGATTTTTATCGATAACGAGTGGAGAAAATCAGCATCCGGGAAAAGCTTCCCTACCATCAACCCGTCTACTGGAGAAGTGATTACGGAGGTTCAAGAAGGTGACGCTGCTGATGTCAATGCTGCAGTGAAGGCGGCCCGAAAAGCCTTTGAACTAGGATCAGAATGGAGGACGATGGACGCTTCAGCCCGTGGAGCACTTATCAACCGTCTAGCTGATCTGATGCAGAGGGACAGCGTTTACCTCGCTGTAAGTTTTTCTACCATTTCCCCCAGACGAGAACTAGACTACGCTCATAACACAATGGTTTCTGGAGTGAACTTGTTTTAATAACCATTTTTTACAGAGCTTGGAATCGCTAGACAACGGCAAAGTTTTCAATGAAGCTTATGCTGTAGATACCCTGGGGTCAATTCACTGGCTAAGATATTATGGAGCGTACGCTGATAAGGTTCATGGCAAGACTATCCCAATGGATGGGCCTTACTTTGGATTCACCAGACACGAGCCCGTTGGAGTTTGTGGACAAATTATTCCTTGGAACTTCCCAATGTTGATGATGGCATGGAAAATAGGGCCTGCACTTGCCATGGGTATGATATTCAATGGCATAATTAACATTCTAAAACATACAGCTGAAATAGAAATGGCAGCACATAATCATCTGTTTTTAATTACAGGCAACACGGTTGTCTTAAAACCTGCCGAGCAAACTCCATTATCGGCGTTGTACATTGCTGAATTAGCTCGGGAAGCCGGCTTTCCCAAGGGAGTAATCAATGTCGTTCCAGGATACGGGCCAACTGCTGGAGGTGCAATTGTCAGCCACATGGACGTTGATAAGGTTGCCTTTACTGGATCTACCGATGTACGTTTCAAAAGTTTTGGTTTACTAATCACAGCTCGAATTACAATTCAGAGAAATTTCCCTAAAAACTATAGTCTTTCTAACAAGTATGAGTGAATTTTCCAGGTTGGAAAAATCATTCAACAAGGCTCTGGAGCTTCTAACTTGAAGAGAGTCACTCTTGAATTAGGAGGAAAATCCCCCAATATTATCTTTAAGGATGCTGACATGGATAACGCTGTACGAGCCGCATCTGATAGCGTCTTCTTCAACCAGGTAAGACGAGTTCATAGAAGCAAAAAGTTTAGTGAGCATCCTTATGTACGAATGAATATGATTTTATGGTCTTAATACTGATTACAGGGTCAAGTCTGCTGTGCTGGATCCCGTACGTTCGTTGAAGAAAGTATTTACGATGAGTTTGTTGAGCGAAGCGTGGAGAGAGCAAAGAAAAGAGTCGTTGGAGACCCCTTTAACCCCAACAGCCAACAGGGTCCCCAAGTTGATGAGGAACAGTTTAAAAAAGTTCTGGGACTTATCGAACAAGGCAAAAAAGAAGGAGCGAAATTGAGAGCTGGAGGAGCTGCGGCTGCCGACAAAGGATACTTCATTCAACCCACTGTTTTCACCGATGTTACTGACGACATGAGAATTACCACTGAAGAGGTATGTTAGTCCGAGGAGTGTGCCGTAATCAGAATAGAGCTATCAGATTTCTGAAAGCATAGTCAAATTATGAATGTTTTCTATCGCAGATTTTCGGACCGGTACAACAGATTTATAAATTCAAGAACGACCGTGACTTAATTGAACGAGCCAACAAAACCAACTATGGCCTTGCATCTGGAGTCTTTACCAATGATCTTGATCGAGCTTTGCATTTCGCTTCTGGCCTACGAGCTGGAACAGTTTGGTGAGCTACATATTAAATCAGAACAGAATACAGTTATGATAGTATGTAAAATTTTCATAATTATTCAATATATTTCTATTTTTACTAGGGTCAACTGCTACAACGTATTCAGTCCCCAAATTCCATTCGGTGGATACAAAATGTCCGGATTTGGTCGTGAAAACGGAGAATACGCTCTGAGCAACTATACTGAAGTGAAGACTGTTGTCATGAAGGTTACCCAGAAAAACAGTTAAATCCATCATCGCCATTTCTTATCAGGGACTAATGGATTATTCCCCCTACGCATTACTTAGAGCTTCTGTTATGCTCTCTTTTGCATTACTTTTTGCTGCTGAAATATATATATATATATGATTGCTAAGTTCCGCTGTGTTCTTTCAAAATCAGCATACTACATATCTTAACTACATTTAGTTTTGCCTCATTACATCGTACATGTATACAAGTTTCCTGTTTTTAACCCGTCTAGGGTAGAAGCAAATGATAGGTGCATTACATCGGCAATCATGACCTAGTAGAATTTAAAGCAAGTTAACTAAGTTCTACATGTTACACATAATACTCACACACTCTTACGTGGATCTTCGATGCAGAATGATTTGAGCCAACCTGTTAGTTAAATCGGGTTTATTTATCATCTCAGAAATTTAAACCGTTACATAAATTAGATTCCAAGAATCAGAAGGCTCCTACTTGAATATCAATTATACTAGGCGAGAATCTATGAAAACGTGTGATTCTCTTTGAGCTGCGTTAATGGTACAGAAATATAAGCAGCTAGTTTATTTCACCTCACACCTTAAAAGCAGTACTTTACTTTCAAACTAACAAATTTGTAGCTCTAACCGATTTAGTAGCTATATTCCGACTCCGACTCTTATAAGTAAGCGGTTACGGGTTCAACTTTTACGTGATAAATAGAATGGCAAGATTATGTACTGTGTGCCGTAACAATTGATATCATACCTTATGCGATTGCTACGCATGGAAGCTCCTCAACTTCCGGCATAATGTTTGCTGTAAGTTTCCTAACCGCAAGTACGAAGCAACCGAGTTTGTTCAACTGTCTTATTTTTGTTAACACCGGAAATATTTCAAAAATTCGATTACCGAAAGCGAATTACATTTAAATTTTTAAACTTAGACGATGTCTTAGCGATACGTCACACACTTGACAATTAACGATAGCCAGCTATATAGTTCAGCAAGATAATAATTATAAAACAATATACCACTGGAGTCACAGTGTTGAGTTCATCCTAAACCTTAATATACAAAATTTACTCCTGCTGACCTTTCACACGCAGGACTCTCTTAATTAGCAGTATTTTCAGTTAATTGACTGAAAATCAAATTCACACGTCACTTCATAAAATTCGCTAAATATACAGAAAATATATACGTACATTGTGCACATAATAAGCATTTTTGAACGTCGAGAGAAATATCACAAGTGACGTTATACTTGGCTTGGAACCAAACAACAAGGATTTCACGGATTGAAAAAAAAACATTCAAGAAAATAACGCACAACTAACACCCATTAATAACTGAATTCTTCTTACAATAAAACTTAAAACTTCGCTTACAATGTGTTTGAGGCTTTAGATTTTCTTGGTTTTAATGCTGTCTGCAGAAGATTTGATAGATTTGCTGGATCTGGATCCGTGATGAACGAGGCATTGAGAGCATGCAACCGAAGTAAAGTTCTGTTGACATTCTCTATTCGAAGCTTACGCTGAAATATAAAATTCGGGTTAGCGCGATACTGAATGCGAAATTCCTTCAATATACATGATATTCAATATATTCATACCTCCTTAATATCCAGTTTAGATTTCGACTGTTTGACCTGCTTGGATTTCGGTTTTTCTTCCATCTTCTTCGTTCTTCTGTTCTCCTGAACTAATGACATGTATGGTTTTAATTTAAAATCCGGGCTTGGAGGTCCATGAGGCTGATAAATAGATATAGATAAGTATCAAAAATAACGAACTGGACATAACGGAATTAATGTACTCTATTATAACATAACTTTCGTGAATTCAGAGGTAGGTAAGTCTATAATCAACAAGTTTCATAACTCTGGCCAAATATGTTCATCATTGTCACAGAAAGGAATATGAAAAAATCAAGGTAGTTTTATGATCAACACTTACGTGTATGTTGCGTTGAATTTTTAGTTTAGCTTCAAAATAATTGAATGCGAAAGGCTTCATACATACTCCTTGCGAAGATTTCCCAACCTTTGAGAACTGACGGGCTTTCTTGTCCACGCGGAAGTCACAAATGTAGACATGCTCTTGTTCCGCTCCTGTGAACAAAATATTTTCGTAATAACAAATATAAATATGACAGCTTTTGGTCAATTCTAATGCTGAAGAACTTACCAATTGGACGCCCTTTAACGTAAGTGGCAGAATCTAAAACCCAACACTGCCCATGGATGGCCTCAATAGGAATTATTTCCGTCAAAGGTGATCGCAGGATTTCGTTCGGATAAAATTTTCGATTGGGTTCATGAAACGTTTCATCAGGTCTCAAATAATTGTGTCCAAATACCATTCGAGCACCACTAATAATTTAGAACAACAACGATCAATCAAACAATATAAAGGGTCAAAGAGTCTGAGAATGGGAAATAAAAAGTTCTTTAACTAACCTTGGCGTGATCCACATATCCTGAATCCGAAATATATCACAATTCTTTGCATCCAATTTCCCAGCCGTTTTGTAAGTTAGCTCATTTCTCGTAGATTTTTGGAGCGGGCCTTCGCCATTAGGATTAGTTTCCTCCTCTTCAGATTCATCTAAGCTCTGCTCAACATCCTCATCCATGGCTTCTAAGTCGTTCTGTGACTTTTCTACTTCTTGAGGCTTCCGTAACACGTACACTGTATCGTTCTTCCTTGCAATGAAACCATCCTCACGCAATAGAGTTAAAAAATGCCTGCACCCATTAGCATCCGGATTAATGGCGGCAGGAATATTGAGATCCACAGCACGTGGTGAACATATTTCACAGTAATAAGGTTCGTTGAGATTAGAAACATTAATACGCGGTTTCTTAATCTCTGGTACAATTGTCCTCAACCGAAGCGTCGTAGCGCAAGCCGTGCCGACGTCAACAGACTCATCCACAAATACTGGATCGATCTCTTCAAATTTAACGGCACTTAGATTTTGGTCGTTGGACACATCAAATTCAATCTGCTGCGTTTCCATGTCATTTATGGATAAAGCTTGCGAATCAACGTTTTCTTCGACTACCATCAGTTCTTCTTCCACGCCAATCACATCCCCTCCTAGCTCAACTATTGCTCCCTCCTCAGCCTTGATTTTAGGGCTTGCGCTAATACTTCCAAGTAAGGGGACATGCGTCAGCTTTTTAGGAGAATTTTTTCCACGGCCCACTTTAGATTTCCTAGACTTCCTCTTCGTCAAGTCGATTTGCTGGTTTTCATCAGGTTTCACACCCATACAGTCACCATGCTGCCAAACGTGGCACTTTTCACACTGAATCATGAATCCTTCATCGGAGTAGGTGCCACAGATACAGCGAATAACATCGTCAGATGGATTTGATTCATACTTAACGAAACGATCCAACTCATTTTCGTTGATTATGAATGGTTCCAGCGCAGCGATCGCTTTCGCTTTGGCCTGAGCATAAACTGTCTTGATCTTGTCAACTGTTTCGTGAATTAGAGGACGATCCTTCTCCAACATTTGAGAAAATAATTTGAGCACAGTACCGATGTCAGCTTCCAATAGGTTGATGGATGCATACTCCCCACGTAGAATCCGTTTACCTATAATTGAAAGGTCTAACGGTTCCCGGATTTTGCCAAACATATCCTGAAGCTGAGTTTTGCTCAACTGAGGAAGCTGCATAAAAGGCTCACACAAGAGCTGGCTACCGTCTGAGCAAAATAATTAATCAATAAATGTAGCAGTTATCAAACATGAATAAGATACTGCAATCTTATTTGCATTAATCATTAGTAGCTTACCTTTAAAAGCCGTAACTGATGCATAGAGCTCATAAAAAATTTGGGCAAGTTTCGCCATTTCAGCAAATTCTGGATCCTCTCCAATGTTCAAAACCATTGGTTTGTTATTATTGGAGCCTGCCTTAAACCGGGAAACCCAGGACAACATAAGCTTTTCAAGTCTATCTCCAGCAAAAGATTCCATACTATCGACACCCCTGTGAGCTCTCAAATTGTCATAATTCCGCAGTAAAAACACACGATACTTCTGAATAGCTCGGCGGTCTCGATTTGATAGCACTTTCATTTGATTTAAGCGTTGGGGATCCCCTTTCCACGTCAAAACTTTCTGCAAGCCAAGTCGACCAGCGGCATTTTCGAGTTTTCGTTTGGCACTTCCAGCTGCATCTTGCTTCCCTTTCTTGCGGATACCAATGACTCCACGACATTTTTCGCTCCCACAATGGCACGGCTACAGAAAAGACATTTGCGGTCAGTATGAGTACAATATTTTTCGACGATCAAAAGTTACTGAATACAAAACATTAACTTAATACATTACCTGCCCTTCTGCCGGATTGTACAACGAAAAATTATAATCATACGACAATTCCTCTCCTTCTTGAATGTCACGAAGGGCAAAGAGTGCCATGCGTGAAAGGCCGTTTACCGACCATTTCTGCATTTCGCAATTTGGTTCACAGGAGTGATTCACGAACCGACCTGAAATAAACCCCGTAATGAATTATTCATGCAAGGTATCGCAAATACCCAATCATGAACTTTTGGTCGGATTCAGATAAAATGTGTAAATTCAAATCAAACGCATGAAACGTCAGAACTCTGGCCTAAAGTTTTCATCATTAATCATTGTATTGTATAAAAGATTGAAGGTGTAGCTCACTCACATTCGCCTCCAACACGATGGCCATCGATCACTAATCCACTGTCAAGTTGAAGGCAGTAATGGTGTGTGTCTTCAGCATAGATAGTATGCATCCTTTCTTTAAAGACTCCATCAGATACAACTTCACCAACGTATTCCAATATGAATTCACCTTTCTTCAGAGGTGCTTTGGCTCGAATTCCCCAGCCCTTATTCTCAGTCATGAAGCGGTGCAAGTGTTCCATACTATCTTCGTGTTTCTGAATTCTTCGATTCCTACAATTGTCTCCACACTGAGAAGGACATTCTGCAAACACAACCCGGTTCAAGCAGTCATCGCCAGCGCACTTAATAAAGCTGTCTTGACAGGAACACATCTGCATTATGTCGGTATCCACAGGAGGCTTCGAGTTACTCATATACGAATCTAGAAGAAGTTGAAACAAATATTATTTTAGTTCAACGCAAATTATTAATCCCAGAAGAAAAATCAAGTCGTACGATAAGTCAAACTTAGAATGTAGAATGGGCATTGGATATTGAACATAGAAATACTCCATTAATATTTTGATTATATATGAAATCACATCATTGAAAAAATCATAGACTTACTTTGTCGAATTTTCTTGAACTTCCAAGAAGCAATTTTTGACTTCTCCGGTTTGGGAGTCTTGTCCATTACTTTCTTCTGAGATTCGGATTTTCTCCTACTCTTCGGTTCTTTCTTTACTACTGCGATCTCAGCTTGTCTTTCTGCTTTATATTCCTCGAAACACTTACGACTGTTAATGACTCCGGTACACCAAATATCATACGGTAAAGTAAAGTCGTGCATGTATGTTAAGCGGCAAAATTTGTTTGCATATTCGGGAGGAGGCAAAATTGTACTTTCCCGGGGAAATCCATTCTCGTCTAGCTCAACTGACTTCTCTACTTTTTGAAAGGTTGTATTAGTGTATCTTCCTTTGAAAAGATTGGACATCAGGCCAGCGGGTAGATAGTTAATTTTCAATGGCACATTAAGTGGAGGATCTTCGACGCTTAGCAACTGAGGAATCACTCCTGGAATAACTAATTCACCACTTTCTACTTGCGACAGATAGCCGTCGACAGATTTCCTTTTCCTCGTTTTTACCCGCTCTGTTAGGGTGGGAGCGTATTCTGCATTTCCGTAGAGATCAGACGCTTCTGTAGGTTCCTGTTCCATTTTGATTTCTTGATCAACCATACTAACGTCTCCATCAGTCTTAACAGTCGAATTAAGAGTAGAATTAAATGTTTCCGTTAGTGTTCCATTCATTGACTCTGAACCATTTTCTCCTTGACAGCTCATTTCCGACTCGTCCAGTCCACTACTTTGAGGGGTCAATAGCGATTCTACGGGACCACCAGAGCCCTGGCTGGTCCGTTTCTTCTTCCTAATGGGTGGGAATCCTGTTTTATTTGTTCTCCCTCTACGACGCTTCCTCATTTGCTGAGATACTGGCGATTCTGACGGTGTTGCCGCTGTGCTTGTACTAGGTGTTGATGGTAGCGAAAGAGTTAGTGAGTCGTTGACAGACAGCTCCTCAGCTTCAACTCCGACGAGACCAATTATATCCAGAATCTCGTCTGCTTCAATCTTAATTTCAGTCTTAATCTTCTTTCGTTTCGACGGTGAGCTTTCTGTCGAGCTTCCAGTTCTTTTGCGATTACGTTCATTTTCAATTTCAGGAGGTATGGGTATAACTTCTTTAACAACGTAAGTAGGTGTATGTAACTGCCCTGTATCACGGCGTGTTTTCAGAGGTGATAGCGATGAAGCAGTTAGCGCTGAAGATAGTTCCACCGTTTGCAATTGCTGCAAAGTCTCTGGTTGTTTTCCCAACATTGCATTGGAAACAGATTTGCGTGCTCTGGACGATCTTCGCTTTTCGTTATGCGCATCAATGGATTTTTCTTCGCATGATTTCTTCTGAAGATTAGTTGTAACTGTCGCTTGTTCGTCAACTAAGCTCGAAAAACTCATCGTAGTCTCGCTCCCTTTTCCGAGTTCACCAAAGAACGCGCTGACAGAACCAATCCCTGACAAGGGTGATGAAGCCGATGTGTTTCCTGTAGAAGCAAACTGTCGCACCGACTCAGACTTTTTGTTCTCCCAAAAGCGAGCTTTCCCCTCTTTGTTTACTTTTTTGGCGTTAGGAGAAGCATGGTGATGCCGCTTTTTTAGCGGCAGTCTCTGCAAATCGGAGCCGCAATGTTCCGAAGAAATAGATACATCGCTGCCTGAATCAGGAATTTCCTTCTCCACTGACCCAGCAGCAGTCCTTCGTTTTCGAGTGGGGGAAACATCTATGGCAGGCAATGGTATTAGATCTGAAGGGATTAATGGATTAAATTTCGGATTTATGACTTTTGTACTGAATACACAGGAGTTTTTCTTGCTTTTTCTTCCTTTCTTTTCTCCAATCGTGAACTTATTACTCACTTGTACGCATAGCTCATCCAAAGTTTTCAGGAACTCTGCCGACAATTTGGTTTTTGAACGTGATTTCTTTGATTTCTTCTTGTGATTGGGTCGAGACTTCGTGATTCCGCTTCCTACACGTGGAACCGTAACTTCATTCTCTTCCGGGATGTATTTTTTTGCTGCTTTCGTCTTTACGGGGCCGCTTCTGACTGGCTCGCTAGTAGCTCTGCGGGAATAGGTTACACCGTTTTCAGTAACAGGGGCTGGTGACGCAGTGCTTTTAGTCTTACTGGCATTTGACTGGCGACCTCTTCTGCCTTTATTCCCGGGAGCTTCATTCGGATTGAGCTTCTGATATGAACCTTCTGATGAGATGTTTTCAGCCGATATACTTGGCTTAGCAACACCTTCCCGCCTTCTTCTCCCTTTAAAAGCCGCAGCGTCTGGGACGTGAGTTTGCTCATGTGAGACCTCGTGCTTCATCGATTCCATACTTTCTTGATTTGCCGAACTTTGTGCGCTCAAATTGGTCTTTATCTTATCGATTCCATGATCAATAATGGGTATTTTTCCGTTTAGTTTCCTTACCGCACTTTTGCTTAACTTGATAGCTTTCGAAGAGTCTGGTTGCGCTGAGTCATCGTCATTACTGATGATCGAAATGGTGGTACCACGATATGACTTTTTACGGTTGCTTTCAGATCTACGATTGATTTCAGTACCAGTGGGCGTGCGTCCGTTGTGGGAAACTTGGAAGACTGGAGATCCCTCAGGTAGGCGAGAGCCATTTCTAGGACTACGTGTGAGATCTTCGACGAGTTTGGTGTTGGGGGGAACAATAGGCTCAATAGAAACATCACCAATCTGTGGTGGAAGAGGCCCCTTCTGAGAAAAAATGCCATTAAATTTTTCTAAAAGCTGCGACTTATAGCCAGCGTTAGCTTTTCTCCCTGGTGAATACGATGTGGTAGGCAATGATGGGGCCGATTTCGAAGTCAGGGCTTCTGGTAGACTATTCGAAACTGGTTGTATCGAATAGCTGGCATTTTCAGATCCATCAGTTGATTTTCTGCCTTGGGATAATATTCTACGTGATGTGCGTAATGGTGATAACGGCACCATCGATACTGTATTGTTCGAAGTTGAGTTTGAGGCAGTAATGGTAAGGTCGCGTTTTCCTAATTGATGCTGAGCAAGCAAGCGTTTGGCTTGTTCACCAGTAGCTGCTTGAGCAGGAGTAATAGGAAAAATGGTAAGATCACAATTCTTAGCCAGCAGTAGAACGGAATCCGATACAGAAGCGGTGGCAATGGGCAACATAGATCCCGTTTTGGCTTTCGTATGCTCGGAAATGCTGGCGGTGGCGGCAATATTTTGGCGTTCTCCACCGTGGTTGTGGTAACTGGATGGGACCGGAAGTCTATCCTGCATGGTAGCAGTAGTAGCATAGCTTACAACTGGCGCAACACAAGCCCCAATTTTCGGACTTTCTGACTTCGGTGTATTTGCAGAGTTTTGATGCCCGTTTACACCATTAATCTTCAGTGATTCGTTGGATTCACTGCATCCTTGCACTCTGGGTTTGGAATTTTCGATCCTTGTAGGAGTTGCTAGCGAATCTCCTTCTCCAACAGACTTGAGCCTTGCTCTGTTGCTTCTTCGAAGTCCGTGCCTCTGTGTTTCAGCTCGTTCTTCCGTGGATGAGCGCCGTGACGCGGATTTTGTACCATTATTTTCACCGAGGGAACGCGGTGTATCACATTTGCTGGAACTGTCAAATGAGACGAGACTCTTTGAGCTATCCTGCTTCGTACCCTTCAGTCCACCTCTCCCAGCCACATCAAAAGGTAGTGTATTCTGTAGACTTGTTTCGGTATTACGAGGGGGTAGTTTCAAGGCCGCTATCTTCAATTTAAGACTGCCCGGTTCATAGTTTTGGGTGACAGAGAAGGTATGTCTTTTGGATTTCCTACTTCGACTACTAGTGCTTGAGTTACTAGCAGACTGTTTCGATGAGGGTATAAGATCTCTAGCCTTCTTCAACGAATGCTGACTTCGCGCTACCGAATTGCAAGACGACGATCTATTGCTTACACTATCTGATTCAGAATCGGATGAATTCGATGAACCAGATGAGGACGACGAAGAACTTGATGAACTACCGCTATCACTGTCTGACCCGGAATCCTAAGTAAAAAAGTTTACACCTTACACTATCGTATACATCTACGCACTAATACTGCTTAATTCAAATGAAACTAATCATCACCCAATTAACAACACCAAGCAAGTACCACTACTAAACCTAATATGAGCACTAACCAAATCTTCAGCTCCTCCGTCATGACACATGACAAAATCGATATAACCAGCATTAACAAATCGCTTTAAATAGCATACCTCAGAATCGGAGGACGAGTCCTGGCAAGATGCACGAGATTCTTCTGAATAATTGATCCTTTCAACTCCATTCACATGTACTTCTCTTTTAGCAACGGGATCAGGAACAACCGTGGATTTCGGCTTCGTAGCACCCACAGCACCCCTCCAACTAAGATTAAATGATGGTTGCAGAGCAGCAGGGTGCATCGGTTCTTGCTAAATTAACAAACATAATTAAAATTCAAATCGATTAACATTATCAATCATTTCTTTCACATATTACTTCCTTTAATGTAAAATGTTTACCTTTAACGCATCCATGTCAACAGTGGATGGCAAGTCTTCCATACTTGATGACTTGACCCTCTGCAAAATAGACTGAAGAACAGGTACTGCTTCCACAGCATCCAGCACACCGACACTGCTTCCACCCACCCTTTTATCCATCGTTATTCCCCTCCAACCGTTTCCCGAACCCTTAAGCTGAAAGTATCGACAAAATAACCTTCCGTTACAGCAATTCATTTAGTAGCAAAGCACAGCACCACTCCGATCAGCAAAATTCAGCTTGAAGTCCCGAACAAATTAATATCAATGCTGTGCATCTTACCTACCTGAGCTAAAAGTCGTTTCAAAATTAAAATTTAACTTTTCCCATTATTAAAATCGCTAGCTTCCAGAAAAAGCTTTCAAAGGATTTCACTGAAAGACGTATTAAATAAAATAAACAAATAACATTTTCCTCTCCTTCCCTACTCCCACCAATTTGTTTTCGATCCAGACTCGGTTCTTTCTTCTTTAGATTCACCACAAATTACAATTAAAAATAAATTAAATACTTATTAAATTTTCCCTAAAAACATTGAATCCACGCCAAGAGAATCTCTCACTTTTTTTGTCCTCGCCAAATTCACTATGCTCTTGCTGCATTATGTTAAACAAGAAAACTCCAAGGCGAATCGCGCCCTTAGCCTCCTCCACTCCACCGCGATGAACCAGAATATATCCGACGTGCTTTCATTCAAAACCATTCGTGTGCATACAGAGTCACACGCATTTCTTCTTGAATCTTTTCTCATCCATCCGCTACCTTTTAGCAGCACACATGGTACATGTTTAATCTTCTACACTGAATTCCCTATGGTTTTATATATAAAATTTCATCTTACCTTTTCAACCTTGTTTCTGACCTCAGGTCATAGGTCAGCCCAAATCTTCACAAGTGCTGCAAACATGACTCTGCCGTCATTGAAACTCCACAAAAATTCAACGCAATCAACGTCTCTTCAACTATTAATTATCCGAAACCAGATTAATCAACTTCAGCCCGCCGCTCCTCAGCCTCTGCTATCACACACTCCTTGTCTAACCTGGTTTGCATCATTTAATCAAATGCATGTACATACTCACAAACGGACTCCTCCAGAGAATATAGCCGCCACTGACTGCCTCCGCTCCGTCAGGGAGGCATACGTATGCTCCGTCCCTTCACGTCTTGGGAGAGCAGGACTATTTACAGACTATCCCTTATCATGGATAATTTATCCCTATGAATTTGGAAGACCAAGGGAGCACTACCCTTAAGGAGTCTGCGAGCGGTCCCTTGAGATAAGAGTCCTTCCGAGTCACGTATCAAAACTTTGCGAGGGAAATTCTGCCACCGCGAGCGGGGAGGGAGATTCGCGGCCGGGCCCCAACAAACGACAGGGCGCGTGCTTCTTTCTTTGAAATGCTTGAGCGATCCTTCGATTATCTGCATGTCATTTATGCATGACGCCTGAACTGCGAAATGCTACTTTAAATTAATGAGTCTTTTAGCTTTAGCATCAGCCAAAACTACAATAATATGATCTTAGGTCGGCTTCATGCAATATTATAATAGTTGACATGAACTGCAGTTAGCTTCGGTGGTTAACTGTTCAATTCTCTCATTATGGTTCACCCTGGTTCCATGCAACAAGAAATTAATGATTGAATTAAATAATTGCGTTTGGTCTAAATTATTTGCATGTATGCCAGGGAGAGTTGACCACGCATTTCCCATTCCAATATTTTTATTGATTGACGTCCGTGCCGGCACTGCTCTCGACCCTACTAACCGAATACGAAAAATGTATTTATATCATTTTCTGCACCACTTTTACAAAATTACTTGTTCCTTCCACGGATTTATCTACTTATTAAAATAGTTAGCTTTGATGTCATCATAATCACAGATCACAGTAGTAGGTTTTGACACTTGAGGTTCATAAAGCAATTTAGCGCAAGAAAGGCTTCCTTAGCATTACAGCTACATTTCGTTATACCTATAACTTCTACAATTACGACTGTAAGAATCTATTTATAACTCTATCTAATTTAAGGCAGCATAGTTTCCTCTCAGGCAATTTTGTAGCCTCTAGGACTTATCTCATTAAAAAGTGTAAAGCTAGTAACATTTCTGAACGTGAAATCACAACTCACAAAGTTCTAAATCGATGTTCCCTGGACCGAATAAGGGGTTTGAGCGTAATTACAGCGTCTATACCGTTGCTGGAAAGATGAGTAAATATCATTATAGTTTGATACTGATACTCTACAGTGAATATGCAATTGCCAGACAATTAATCTTTCTTAGCTGTGTTTGACTGAACCCACTGGCAGATAGTATTTATACCATCTTCAACTTGAGCATCATCTCCTTCGTTTGTAATAACAATATCCCACTCTGTAACATCATCCAGACCGCATTCTGACGGGCCATCGTCCACTCCGAATGTAAAGACCCAGCCTCTTGCTTTTCTAACGTCTTCAGATGCACGAACACGAACTGTTTTTATTCGGTCAGCGTAGAATTCCATGAACCAGTCATAGTCGGGTCGATGCCTGATGTCTGAGCATATCCATATTGGTTTCCCGTTCGCTTTAATAAAATAATTATTGATTATTAGTGCATTGTGTAAAAATCATTCTTTTCTGTTGTACTGTGGAATCTGTGAGTAGGACGCCCGATTCATCCGTTTACCATTCGCCATTTTGATAGCTTCAACGTTGAAGTACCCGTAATTTTCCTTCCTTATTTCCTGACTCCATTCAACCATTTTGAAGCGATGTTCCTCTTTGTAGGCACTTGTGTCAAGAAGTTTGTCATAATCCAGTTCATTCTTTAAAGCCCAGAAGTGCTTTATCGGTGCTGCAATTCTCATCACGGCTGTTCTGTCCTGACCGAGCCTGAAGAAATACGCAATCAGATAACGAAAATTTGAACATCACTGACGCTGTTAATACTACTAGAAAAATACCGCTGGCACTGCATGTTTAGGAGAGTCTGTTACCTGCTTATAAGCTTGTCTGTGACGTAGTCCTTTCCGGATTTCCGTTTCCCGTTCACCAGTATCAGAATGTCCGGTACAAAAGCAGGTGGTTTGTGGACGGTGACATTCCCATTGATCTGTCGTTCGGTTTCGGAACCGTAACACACTTTTGCAATCGTTTTTATTTCCTCCATTCCGAATGGTTTCAGAAGTGACTTTTCCGATTACAATAACACATTGACAACATTGGTATTAATGTGATTATAATTACGAATTAATGTTCAGCAGCTTTTAGCCATCTGACTGAAAAGATGTCAACATTGAGCTTGTCAATGCCGACTACGTCTTGAGCTGCCCTGTATTTTGGCAGCAGCAGTCAGACATACCCCATCGCCTGCACGAAAACAAAAGTAATTAAACTACGTCGATTCGAACAACATATGTACGAGACACGAGACATATTGCAGTTAATTAAATCTGAAAGTTGGGCGGACATGTCATTCAAGTAAAGTTTGGTCGTATCACTCACAACTAAAAGGTTACGCGTTTCTATTGAATGAAGCGTCTGTCTGACTAATATATTTATCTTGTGAGTACTGAATGCATGATATTATTAGCCTTGCCAGATAATCGTTGCCGCTTTATTGCTTTATGAATCAGTTTTACTTTACGAAGACGATTATTCAATTATTCATCCAAGCAGACTTTGCCTATTCGTAATATATAACTTCTACAAGGCAAGCTCTGGAGGAGACCTCTTGAAACGGAATATTTTTTTTGATTCATAGTTAAGCTGGTACATATCTAAAACTTCTGTAAATTGACGAACGCACAAAGGGCTTCTAATAAATAAGTGACTTGACTTCAGTATCCTATATATATACTAGGCAGATATCAATTTAAATACGTTCTTTCTTGGAGCAGGTCCTGTAGAAGAGAATATCTAACTAACGTCGAATCCCGCTTTCCCTTGCAGTTAGTTGAACTAAATCAATCAAAATGCCCGGAAAGGTAAGAGGGCAGCAGTTATTTGCACGTAATTTGAAATGTCTACTATCTAACTATCATATACAAGTGTTTAACATAAGCTAACCTTTTTGACGTTTTACAGTACGAGTTTGAGGTTGCAATGACTTGCGAAGGCTGTTCAGGAGCTTTGAACAGAATTCTGGATCGTCATAAGGGTATGTAAATGTTACACTTAATTAGTAACAAGGTAGTTTTTAAGGTTTTTTAATGCACATGCCACAGGTGCATATATTAGTACGTTCAGAACTGCAACATGAGGCTAATGTTAGTCTTAATTTTGATCCCCCAGGAAAAGACATTGAAGATCACAAAGTCGATTTAGAATCCAAGAAAGTATCGGTAACTTCGTCTACCCTTGACCGCGAAGCTGTGCAAGCAATTTTGGAAAAATGTGGGAAAGACGTTACTTTCATATCGGAACAGAAAGATTGAACGTGAGCGTCATATTTTCCTCTACACACAACGAGTCAGCAACTAAGGTTGCACTCATATTTCAATATTTTAACATGGAGTACAAGGTACACTATTTTACAAGACACTGATATATTTTAAGCCACTGCTGTTGTATGTTGGCAGCTCGAAAGCACAAGCACAGCAGAGTTGAAAATGGTATCACTTTATTACCAGCTCTGGTGCAGTTTTAATGTTCTAAATTCAATCACCCTTATATGCATCATGACGTGTAGAGTCTCAGTATCTATTCTAAGTCACTGAAATTCTGTATTTAATTCTCTGTTCCCCGATCTTACCTGCTTGTCAAGTATGAAGTCAACTATCGAATGTATTTTTGTTGAAATTAAATTCAAACGTACGATTTTATTGCTTCAGCAGAATGTATCATAATTGAAGTGCTTACCCACACCCCTATTTCAACAAGCAGGCGTTTACAAGATTTCGACTTACGATTACTGGTTGTAACTTTTTAGAAATTACTAGTGTTAGTTGTAGTTACCTCAAGAGCTAGTCAAAACTTAGCTGAAAACACTGATAAGAGTTATACAAAACTGAATATTAGCCTAGCAGAAAATAGGGAGCAACAAACGTATTTTCGATTTCTGTTTCTTTTCCTTCCACAAAATGTTAGTACAAGTTCAAAGGGTAGGCGCACACTGAGAAGTTACATTGTAATTCTAATCAAATAGGTAACACAACACCGCTTGAGCAATCCAAGGTGAGATAGACAGGATTCAGAGGATAAAAGGAATTTACTTCTCACAGACGTCATACTGTTTGCTTTTAACTATTCTTAACCGGCAGTCAGTCAAAGCCATTAAAAATTCTAACTGACGTCATTTACACAGCTTATATACAAGTAGCTTGCTAAACCATGAATTACACAAGTCAAGCAGGTTCAAATGCAAATGAAATAGCCAAGTATTTTTTCCTTCACCTGGAGGTTGTTCTTAGATTCCTAGTTGAAGCCGATTATCCTTGTAGCATTTTTTAGCTTTTCATTTTTTCTCCCCATTCTGCATAACGTTTAATCAACTCTTGATTGCATGTTGGCGTCACAGTTTCTATTACTCTAGTCACATCCTCGGTGAGGACAACTAATTTGTCTGCAAGTTAAGAAATAGCGAGGCATTTAATATGGTAAGTCCTTTAACTGACTATCAAATCACAAGTCAGAAAATTTTCCCAATTGGAACGGTCCTTACTAGGTTTCTGTGCATAGTTTTCTCTAAATTTTCGTATTAACGTTTCTTTGGCAATCTGGTGAATGTCTGAGCCGGAATACTTTTCTGTGACCTGTAACATACATATGAGTTAATGCTTGACCTTTACGCATCATATTTTTACAACATTTCCTTATACACGTCGCAAGTCGTAATAACTTACACTGGCAAGATGGTCCAGATCAATTTGGTAAACGATTGAGCGGTTTCGATTTCCTTGTGCAACGTTTTCAGATATTTTTGCAAAGTTTACATGAAACATTCCCCGTCGTTGCTCATGTCCCGGCAGTGGAATATAAATCCGTTTCTCAAATCTCCTCAGCATGGCAGCGTCCACGTCCCTAGGAAAATTAGATATTCTGCACTACAACCTGCCCTCAGATTTTTGTGTTTACATTATATTATACAAAAAATGAATGCAGATTACAAGAATAAAAGTGCAACTAGTGACATTGATAGTGCTTTGCTAACACAGGCATCTTACCAAGGCAAATTCGTTGCAGTTAAGACGAAAATCGGGCTTGCACCATTTCCCCTGCAGCTACCAAGTCCATCCATTTGCTGCAATATTTCACTCTTGAGCCTTCTTGCAGCATCACTTTCCCCGCAATCCCTCCTGGATCCGAGAGCGTCGAATTCATCAAAAAATATTGTTGAAGGTGCATGAAACCTTGCCAGATCAAAGAGTATCTGTGCCACAATGTGCATTCATCATTAGTGAAAAGAGTGAGTCCATTCTGTGCCTGAAAGCAGATTGAAAGCTAACCTTGACAATTTTCTCAGAATCTCCGCGCCATTTGCTCACAATGGAAGCGGAAGAAATATTAAAGAAGGTCGTTTTGCATTCTGTCGCCACTGCCTTTGCCAGTAAGGTTTTCCCTGCAAAACCCACAAGAACAATACGCTCTCAACATCAATTTCCCCATCAGGTTCACACTCTGCCACCCACTCTTATACTTCCTTCAGTCATTTTAAATCACCGCATCTGTCTGCCGTTGCCACAAAGCTAAGTTAAATCAGGCAGGACAAATCTTGTGGAAGCAAACACACTTTGTGACTCATAATCCTTCATATAAATATATTACCCGTTCCAGGAGGGCCGTATAACATTAATCCTTTCCATGGTGGAAGCGCAGATCCGAAAAATTCTTGTAACTCCTTTGCCAAAACAAGTGATTCTTGCAAAATCATTTTCGCATCCTCCAAACCCACTACATCCTCCCACGTCGTGTCAAGACTGTCCACTATAATATCCTTGAACCATAATCAAAGACTTATTGTTATTCCTCTTCACACTCCAAGAATTTCACGAACTATAATAGCTCATGCGGATGTATTTTTTGCTAGTCTTAAAGTCTAATTTTCGCAATTCTGATTTACAATGACAAAAATCTGTATGGGTCAAAAATGCACCTTTTGCAACATTTCTGCAAACATTCTTCCATCATCCATGCCAAAATCAAGGCCAGATATTGGTTTTAAAAGCTTTTCAGTCCAAGCTGATCCTCCGTTCTGTTGGTATTCGCCAGAAGATCCTCCAGCAGCGAAAGCATTTGAAGATCCATGAATCACAAAATCTTGTTCTCTCGTATGATGCTCTATTTCAGGTATTTTGTAACTAGTTTTCCCATTAAGTTGAGCGAGGTTACTTGCACTTTCGGAATTACTTGAGTAACCTTTTGCATTCGCTGCGGAACATTTTCTTCCCCCGACCCCACTCTGCTTTCGTAATTTACCTTGTAAATTATCAAAGCTATTGGATGGTGAAGATGATTTTCTGTGAGGCATTAATAACATTGGAGTCGTTAGCCTTGAAGCTATGTTACAATTAAGGTGTACGAGCATTTAAGTATTGGCAGAAACGGTTCAACTTGCTTGAAATAATGGGGATAGCGTCCAAACCGTATGTTATAGTATGTTTCAAATTCTACGAAAATTGAGTTCAGATCAATATTTTCGCAAATGCTGTACTGTTCCAGATTCAGAGAGCACTCCGAGGCAAGGCTATTAGCAGTATCCAAGTATCTGTTGATTAAATGGTACCCTCATGAACGTATTAATCAATTAGCTGCAACAAATGCCCTGCATACATTACATGTACGTCTAGACCATAAAGTAATTACAGTACTTTGGATTAATTTCTTCAAAGGCAATTACCCTTTATCAATCAAAAGCTGGAATGCAAAGAGCAACATAGCTTTATCTCTGCTATCCTTTCGTTTCTCCTCCTATAATTCAAAGCTAACCAAATCATACTGAAACTTTGTGGATTTTGTTAGAATTTAAAAGATAAACACGCATGTATTTACATAACATTTTAGAAATCAAGTAGACCACACTGCAATTCTATATTCTTTTAAATAAACGGAGGAAGTTAACCACTTACGTTATCTCTGGCAATAGTTGCGGATTTGATTGACTGAAGACTTGCGGTTGCCATTTTAAACTAGTTTTAACTATATACGGTCTTTACGCTCCTTCTCAAATTTATTTTGAAGTAAAATTAAAGTTTACTCTATACTGAGTATTTTCTTGTAAAATATTGTCCCTGCATTGCTCCCAACTTAGAATCGATTTTCTATAACGAATTATTGATCAATCAACCTATTTCGCAGTTTACCCCGAAATAGAACGTTGGATCAATTCCCTCTAATTTTAACATGCTCTTTGATGGCACCCGCCGGCATAGCAAAGAGACAGAGGTGTAATGGCCAAAGCAGAGAAGCAGGCTACATCATAATAACCCTATAAACCAAAGCTAACTTCCCCTCCACCCTCCCTGTTTTACCTACAGAGCACTTCGACCTCCAAGGGTTTTTAGATTAAAGAAGAATTTATGAATTCTTGCAGATTTTTTTTATTCTTTTCTATAATTTATACACTACGTTCATGACTACATATAGATATATTTAATGTTATCTGGATTAGAAAGTTAGACGACGATACCGCACGAGAACATTCTATTACAACCTTTAACCTTTGTAATTAAAGTTACCCTTTCACTGATGCCTCAATATAGTTTTACAGCAATATACAGAGTACAAATTAAATTTAAGGATTCCCACAATCCCACCTCATCGACACCTATTAAAACAGCAATAGTTTCCCGTTAACGTTGCCATGCGGAAGCATATTGGGCTGTCACGGGTAAGATTTTGCACAAAGGATGCCCTGCCGTGGCTCCAGATCATATCAACCCAGCTTCATTTATATTTCTCCGAGCAATCATTTATTCCCAATTCCCAATGTTGCAGCTGCAAGAGCACCCAGCAAACATTTTTGCAAATATTTCCTCTCACTCCCACTCGTTGATATCATCATAAAGCCGTTGATAGCAAAGGGAAAAATGTTCACTGTGATTATTTTGCAATCCTTGATTAGACTGTGGCTGAATGAGCTTGTTGATGAGACGCATTGGAATATTAGCAGGTTGATTTTCGTTTCTATTTCCACGATGATTCCCATTTACGCCATTCCCCCGCTCCTGTTCATCCTCTTCATTTCCTCCACGTCGCCGTGTTTCTTCTGATTCTCCCTCTATATTCGCACTATCCTTGAGAAATTGCGGATGATGCTGTATTGATAGATTCCTATTTCTTCTTCTCTCCCTCCCAGTCTCCAGAGAACCGTGGAGAAGGAGAAGAAAGGGGCAGAATAAGAGATTCATGAATCCGATCACTCTTATTAAATCAGGGAATCCGATCACGGCGACGAGCTGTCCTCCAATCAGTGGACCTATTGGAATTCGCAAATAATATATTTTTTTACCCTCCACTCCTACTCCTCCTCCCATTTACGCTACAGATCATATTTTTTCGCCAATACTGCTACAAGAGTACGTGATCTGACTCTGACGGTATGCGGTAAGGGCTTAACCGTAACAGTAACTTTGAATGCTTAACATGAATATTATAAAGCTTGAATCAATACTGACCAATAGAGTAGGCCATAGCCACAGAAGTTTGAGCGAAAGCATAGACAGTTCCGTATCCGGCGTGATAATGTTCATCAGCTAATTTTGCTAGCAGAGGCATCAGGGATGCATCAACGATTCCCAGACCCAGTCCCAGGGCAAAATGAGGCAAAGCAAGTTGCCAAATCATTGTGCTCAGAGGAAGCTGCAATGTTAATGAAAATAACAATTAGCTTAACAACGTTGTTATGAAATCCATTAGCCTTATAATTCAGTAATTAACTAACCAGAAAACAAGAGGTTCCAATCGTTGCCATGGAGAGCATTGAAAGCTTCCATCTGCCCACCCGTAGAGAGAATTCCCCAAAAAAGTTCGTCCCGACAAAGTAGCCCAAGCTATCAGGAACGAAAACAAGCCCCATTTGCCATTTCTGCAAAATCAACAAGTTTTAGTTCATATCGAATTAAACTTATTTGGGTTATACTCGCTATCTACTAATCAACTTTCCAAAGAGAAATAACATTAAAACGTTCCAGTTTCACATACCGGTGGATCGATATTATCAATGAGCCATACTGGCAGCGTTGGTTCAAGCACGGCCATCGACATTGTAGAAAGCCAAATAGCGATTCCAATAATCCGTATGGACTTGTCATTCCAAAGTGACCAGCTGGACGTAGGAATCATTGTTAATGCGACTTGATCCAATTTTCCCGGATGAATTGACCCCGTGCTCAACCAGTCCAAATGAATCTTGAGTGCATGAAGCCCTGATTCCATCACAATTCAATTAATATTAAGCCTTTAACTTTCCCCAACCTCATTTACGATACTAAACCCTAGAAAATTTTCGAAGTTTGAGTCTTCTCCAAATTATTACCAGTATTTAGAAATCCAAGCAGAGCAATAATGAGAAACGGAGCAAATTTTCCTACGAACGCATACAGGAATCCTCCTAAAGGATAGCCAATAAGCACTCCTAAAGCTGCAGCACCCATAACCCTCCCAAGGAATCGTGTCCGGTCAGCATCAAACTGATACAGTTCTGCAACTAATGCCATTCCAGAAATGGCAATCATAGAGGAGGCTAATCCGTGAAAGCTTCGCCCGATCAAGAAAAGCATGTAGGAATCCGCGAATCCGAAAACTAAATCAATAGAAATCCTCATCATTATGATCATCCCACATGGTCTTTTACGTAAAAGCAAATTGAAATTTCGCAAACTTTTCAAATCATCTACTCAGAATATGAGAGTACGACAGCTTCGTGCTATTTTTAATCGAAAATCAATGTTCAGTCACTTGGCTTTACTTACCTACAGCACATAAAAAGAGTATAAAATTTCCTATGCATATTGGAACTTTGTATCCAATTTTAAGCGTGAGACGTCCCACGAGCGGGTTGCATATTAGTTGAACGATAGCCTAGATGAGATAAAAGAAAACGTTCTTCATAGACAACAATGGCTGGCGTTGGCTACTTCAGCTTGCGAAATCAATAGCATATGAAAAATATGATGAAATTCAGTCCAGAAGTTGCGACAATCAATCGTTCCCAACATGACAAGTTACTGTATCATCTTCCGTCTATTTTGTATTGTCTTCATTGATATTTTTCCATTATCAGTTTGTATGAGCGACATAAAACCATCCCTGGATTCAGTAACATGGTTAGTTACACATTATGAATGCCTGTTAATAATTTTACGCCGTCCCCAGTTACTGGCGACCGGATACTTTATAGACGCTTAAGTAAGCAGTTTTGGTAAAAGTGAGCTCGGCTACTACTTGGGGCTATGTCGTCGTCCTTTCCTTGTGGTACGCTTAAACGTTGATTTTATTAGTATGTAATGTCGTTGGCATTCTTTCCTTTGTGATACAAAGTATCTATAAATTCACTGGACATTGTAAAATTGAATAACTTGTTAATGTTGCCAAGTAATAACCGTGGGATGGGTATACTCACCCCCAGTGACAATCTTTCACGGTAAGATTGGTTTCGCACGTAACAGAACATATCGCAGTTAGGGGGTTCCAAACGGGGTAGCACTAAAACCAATTGACAATATTAGCAATGGAAATATTCTACGCTTACATTTACATTGATTTTACTTAAGACTGGAGTGCGAAAGAGGAGAAGCACGTTGAATTGATAGGATTTTCTCGATACATGTCTCCGCTTACAACGAAAGCATTACAAAGAGGGGATGAGAAAAGAAAAGAGGAAGATCAGTTTCTTCTCGGTGATTAGTTCTGGTCCACGCCATTTACAAATTACTCTCACTGCTCCAAGCCTTTGCATTAGATTTAAAGAGTAGCACCTTGCGTCCATTTTCCCCAAAGTTCTTCGGATTTCATTGCAAAGTGTACATAGCTGTGGCTATTGTCCATCGACAAATTATTCCGTTAATTGATACAGTGATTGGATATTATACATTCATTATAAGCAGGGTACATAAAGTGATTTTTTAAAATAATTCTAACAGGCTTCATTCGACCATATCTTTAAAATTCTGGTAAGGAATTAAACAACTGCTTCTCCCTCACGTTACATTTTACATCATCGTCAATTTACACTAGCTTTAAAATATAACTAGCTTCGAAGATAGTCCCGAACAATGCGCATGTTCCCCAAACGTAGAAGATTATTCACTAAAAGCACTAATATTTGGCAAAAATACAGATTACACCGCTATTATAATTGCAGACGAGCATCAAAATCTGTGAAGATGGCAAGCTACAGTAGAGAAGAATTAGCGGACTTTACTAACCGAATGCTAGGTGACAAAACTTTGAGTAAAAGGACCTACAAGTTATGGTCCTTCCTGCTTAAGTTTGTCCTTCGACGGTTTGAAGTTGAACATGTCACAAAATCATTTGATGACATGGCAGTCCCAGAAGGGGAGACTGACGCTGAACGAAAAATTCGTCAAACCAAGTATGATAGAGAGGCTTTAACGGCAAAAACCATCTTGTGCATCGCCTTAACTATCTCACCACCAGCAGCAATCTTGGAACTTATGACGGAAACTAGCGAATTCCACGAGTCATGGGCCTTAATCAAGAGAAAATATTCCCCAACGAAATCCGAAATCCTAAACCATTTGCAACACATTAAGAAACGCCAATCTCCTCCCACTGTCTATCTAACCCTGTGTGGGCTTGTAAGAAACGCGGAACAACGCGGTCTGCATTTGTCGGATACTCTCATCTGTAATGCTTACCGCCGTGCCATCGACAACCCTAAATACCACAAGTACAAGTGCATCAACATTTGCGACTATCTTCCGGGCAGTCAAGAAAACATAACCCGTTTTATGGAACGGTTCAGAAGCCGTGAAACGGAGGATGAACGTTGGTAAAAGCGTCTTAGGAAAGAGCATGATTGATACAGACTCCAGTGTTGATGCAAAGGAAAACTTTTCCCGTAAGTTCAAAGTTAATTGTTTTACAAAAATAAGACTAGCTCATCTTGTAATTGCTCTTTACCTTTCTGGGTGTGAAATCTTTTTGTCCCAAATCTCTGTGTGTTGAATTCCATAGTTGCTCAATCAAACTACTTACTCTTCTTCATCCTTACAGATTATACAACCTCGAAGCTGTAACATGTCGTGCCTAGACCTCAAATCGTATCGTTTCATGTGGTGAGGCGTGATCAAGTTATTCAAAATTTCATCGCTTACTAAGATATACATACCTATGAAAATTGGATTCTAAAATACTACATATCTATAATTTCCTTATCGCTTCTTTACGACATTCCTATTTTCCTATACTCCACGGGAAACGCATGTAAGAATAATCTATAATCAGTGTAATTAACATCTAAATTCATCATTTAAAATTGGAAACAATCAACAGTCCTCCAAAGAATTCAGCACAAGCATTCATCTCTATCCTCGTGCCTTTCACTTTCAAGGAAAAAGTTTGTACTTGAATTAATCTAAATGAGATAATCTTGAAAGTGTAACGCATGTAATGTGGCATTTTTGGAGGAAAGGAGTGCATCTACAGAAACAATTAAGTGCATGCAGGAGGTTTACTCTGTAATAAATGTATCCCATCTGCTGTTAAATTACAATACGCTAATCTGTTTTTAGAAAGTTAGATCAAAATTACCTTTTACATTCTATTGTATGTAAACTCTCATAATATTCCTCCTTCAACTTTAACTGCTGCTCTGCGTACCTATATTATCACCTTTTATGTATTTCTTATTTTATTTCATGAACCAGATAATCCAAATGCACATGCTCTAAGTCCCACAATCTCTTTTTAATTTACCTAATTCAAGGCCTAGGTGTCTACAAATTGTGATTTACAGAGCGGTAAGCCGTATGAAACTACACATATCCTATCTTGCTTTTATGGAATAAACGTTTAGCTCTTGAAAAATGTAATCAATCTAAGCGTCTTAAATTCACATTTTTGGCATTGCTTATTGCGTAACGCGTTATAAATCCCTTTAAGCGTCAGTAAATAAGCTTTCGTTGTCATCTTAGGAACGATAATGCATGAAAGTGACTTGGATAACGTAAGGGAACGTTGGTAGAAATTATTTTAGAATGCCAGCCAAGGAATGAACGTACGCTACTATATGTAGCAAACTGCAAGCAGCATCGAAATCTGATTCACTCACCTTAGAAGAAAATAGGATACCGAGTTGAGAATTCTCATTAAGCATTTTAAGATGAAAAAGTTGTTTAAGACAGCTCTCCTCCTCAAGTTCACTTCCTCCTGTCGGTTCCACATGTTGGCTTCGGTTTTGCGAGATATCCAACGGCTTTTTCCCAAAAGCTGGTGAGAAATAATCAATGTTTTCTCTACCCACGCTGTCTTTTTCTCTCAACAGTTCCGGTAATATTGGCACTAGAATCGTAATTAAAATTATATTAAAGCAATATCAATTCCCAGGGCAGCCCTCCTTACTCCCACCTCTGTCAAAAGCGTGCATGTTTTAATTAGTCCCTATCTCTTTTGATGACACCAAAAAACAAATTAGGTTTCTCTTGGGTACAATAGGAAACGTTTTACAATAAATTCATGCTAGTTTTCCTGCTTTATTAGCGGCCTAGTTCCTATTTTTATAAATATAACGGTCGAGAATAAAATTCAATGATACTAGTCAAGTCCCTCCATTCCCTTAACTTACCTACAACAGTTAGTAGCAGGTTGTCACAGAGAACGCTGAGAAAAACTCCAAAAGTAGAACTGAAAAAGGACACCATTATCCATCCTCTTCCACGAATCCTTAACACCTAAACAAAATGCGTTCGGCTTCCAGAACTTTTACTTTAAAACTAACCGCATTTTAACTCTACGTGCTAAACCCCATTCTCTCTCCGGTTCTGCAACTTACGCTAGACGGGAAATCCGAATTATCTACAGAGCTTGTTATATGTCTCACATGTGCGACTGCGACAGCATAAAGTTTGGTCCATGGGTAAATAGGCAAATTGCCCTTTTCAGTAAGTATCCTGTCCTAACTCCGGTTTTGACTAATATGCCTAACATATGTGAGCATATCCGAATTGTATGTAAACTCTCATTGATTCCCGGCTATTTATTACCCGGGAGTTTTCACCCAAGGGTGCGAGTGTGGCACGCTGATAACTTGCCTCCAGTTGAATGAATTTTAACAAGCATTTCCTCAAATTCCAATTTTCTGCAACACTTCACACTTCCACTAAGGCTCTCTCATCCAGCCTCTTGTATTCAAAGCGTACCCAAAGACTTGCTGTGCTGTTGCTCTGGATCCACAGTTTTCTTCCACGCTCCTTCTGGCTAATAAACTTTTCCATGATTCTAGAAACGAATGAAAGCCCGGGCCTTGGCCCGATGACGTAAACGCCGTTGAACACGGAGGTTCAAGTTTCCAAAGTTTTCTGGGGCATCGGCATGCAAATTATTGTTTCTTTGATAAGAGCCATCCTTAATATTATTTCCAATTTAAAGCAAAGTAAAGGGTCGTTAAGTTAGTGTTTTAAATCCCATAAATTTCTTTCCAAATTGATTTTCAGAGTATAGACTTTTTCCACAAGAGTATTATGGAAGCGCAGCGTAAGGAAAGACAAAATCCCCGACTTTTTTTTTACATACATGACCGATCCGATTTTTGTAGCTTACAAAAAGTTTGAGGGAAAGCCGCTGTCTTTTGTCTCTAAGTTTCGGAATGAATTGGAATACACGCGGCTATTCGTTCCAGAGCTGCTGTGGAAATTGTATTGTGGCTGATTTTAATGGAAAACTTGTTGAAAAACCATATTCTCAATGAAAATAGCACCCAAGACCGACCTTTCTGTAGCCAGCAGAAGTCAAAAGAGGAGTTCAAATGAAAGGGAAAAGTTAAATAATAATTTGGTATCAAAGCTGTTCTATCATTTTTTTGATTTAAAACATTTCAAATTTTATAATCTTAACAAAATGTATATAAATATGCTTTTAAAAGAAAACATTATTATATTATTAGGAATCCCTGAAGCATGAAAAAAATGTTTACTAATTGCTTGAGAGGGCAAGATAATACGTACGCTCATGTGTGTGCGTTGAAGGAATACAATTTTTTTCGCTTGGAAAAGAACGGAAAGTTGATTTGAAGCATGAAACCCCAAACATTTGGCATGCACCGACTATTTTAAATCCCTTGACGCAAGTCAGTTAGCTTGCAGATGAAATTATAAAACATTCTGAATTCTGATAAAAAATCAAATTATTTAATTCATGATTACTCTTGGCAAGTATTACAGTATGACCATTTAGCTTTTCGCAGAAATTTTCCGAGTTCATGACTTTTGTCTTAAAGAGCTCCTTTCCACTGAAGTTTCCGCTCATTCAGCTGCTATAACACTGCCAACTTTTTCTGCAAGCTTTTGCCTTGGGTTATGCACTGCACTGCGGGTGTATCCGAATGAACCACGTTCTCATCATGTTGAAAGCGACAAGGTAATTAAAGGTGTAAAGAAAAATACCGGCGCCAGGATTCACACATTACGCTACACAATATTCATTCTTCCTCTTCCCTGTACTCCAACCACTTTACGCCACCTCCGGTATTCGCAAACCCTCAATCCTCTAACTCTTTTCCCGCAATTAAACACACGTTGTAAATTAAGCCTTTGAAAGACAGACTAGCAATTCTTGTTCAGATTTTTTTCGGGCTGTTTATTAGTTCGTTTTCCCCTTCTTCTTCCTGCTTACCACGCCAGCGGAAACCATGGATGATTGCATCTACTTGGGAAATGTAAGAAAAGCTCTTTACGTTTTACGTTCCGGCTTTTACATCCAATCTTTAACGACTGCGTTGTGTGAATGTTGAGATTCATGAAAATCAGTCCCAGACCAACAATGTACCAGCTTGGCAACAAGTTAAGATTACTGCGGGTGGGATTCGTCGTGTCGTGATGTTGGGATTATGGAATTGATGATTTTGAAGAGTACGGACAGGACGGGGCGAGAGGAGATTCTTGGATTTTATTAACGCTGATGTAGTCTTATCTCCGGCACTTTAAAGTCTTGAGTATATATATTATATTCCTTGTTAGATTTCCCTTGCTATGCATTTATGCGTATTCGGCAAAATCAAATCCAAGATAAAGGTTTTAGAAGGGAGGATCATGACGAAATGATGATGTGAGGAAGATAATCATATCAAAAGGTACAGTTAATTCCCATGTACAAAATTAACAAAGGGAAGACGACGAGCCGGCTGAAAGATGTATCAACAAGAAAGTCTTCTCGCAGTTTTGCCACGATTCCTTCTTCTTTCTTGAGATTTTCTGTGGCTATGCTCTGCACTCTGCACTACAAGAGCAAAAGCGTTGGATGTTGTAGATGTGGTCCCTGCCGTGTTTCCCCGCATCCTCCTATTGTTGTCTTTCATGCAGTTCTGCATTCATGGGCTTTCTTCCCAGCTTTGCTTGGCTTGTTGGCTGGATTTATGATGTGAGATAAAAAATGTATTTCTTCTTCCTCAGCCTGACTTTACACCTTGAGTGCTGAAATTACTTGAGGTGAACACACTTTGGGTTGATGTTCAGTTTCATTTCAAGCGTCCACCCGAGTCCATCAGCTACCATTCGCCATTTGGGATCCGGCCTGGCCATACATTAATTATAGTTCTTAAAAGTTTCTTTGGCAGTGTTGCTCATACGTTGAAATTTTCTTGCATTAACTTTAAAATGAATCCCTTCCTGTGTTCTCTCCTTGGTTTGTCCCTCTTCCTTGTTGGAGGCGACGCTCAATTATTCTCGGACTTTGGCAATATTTTCTCATCTTCTTCTCCTGCGAAGCGGGTTTCTGAAACGGTAAGAAGAAGGGCTTCTAAAGTTTTACACGGCAGTAGGGACGATTGTGTATAATTTTTTATTCTTTCCTTCATTCTTTCTAAACCTGTGTTTGCAGGTGAATGATCCATCTGCCTCGGCGGTTAACCATCCTCGTAGAACTACCATCATAGATGTACTCAAAGAGCTTCGGGCTACAACCTTCCTCCAGCTAATACAGCAAACGCAATTAGGGGACGCTCTCCAAGGATCTGGACCATACACCGTTTTCGCTCCTACCGATGATGCCATCGATAGATTACCAAAGTGGGCCCAGAGGAAGTTGCTGTCGGATTCTGAGCTTCTTGCACAAATGCTTGTGTACCACATCACCTTAGGGAAAGTGACGTCCAAGGATATGAAAAATGAACTCAGGATTCCCACGCTTTTCCACGGCAAACCTCTTGCAGTCCGCTTATATGCTGACCGGGTAAGTGTTCTCCCCTACAGTAGCTCCCGCTTCGTTTTTATGTCTTACAGAGTTGCAACGATGTCATTCCTCTTTAACAGAAACCGACCATTAACCATGTAACAATTACTGTTCCGGATGCCATTGCCTCCAATGGAGTTGTTCATGTTATCGGCGACACACTCTTCCCTGTTCCAGTTGGAAATATCCTAGAAGTTCTGGAGAATTGCACTTCCTTCAGTCGCTTCCGCGCTGCTGCCATTAACGCTGGACTTGAAGATGAACTCAAGAACTTGGGTAAGCATGCTTTGGCTGTTTAGCGTTTTGTTGCTATCTTTGAGTCCGTCCGTGCGTAAACCATTGCAAGATGAGAATTAGCCAGGTGAGAAGAAGCCAAGAGTTTCCTCCTTCGCAGTTTACGCAATTTAATTTCTATGAGCGAATGGCTAGCACAGCGGTAAAGGTTTTTTTAAGAGAGGAAACGTAAACTCGGAAACAGCTAAAAATCAGGATGATGGTTGAGTGCTGCGGAAACGAGTTGTTTTTGAGTTCTTTATTAAAAAGCTTCTGCTGTATCTGTATAATTGTAGGAAATCCTATGACGCTTTTCGCTCCAACCAACGACGCCTTCGACCTCTTGCCTTCCAGAGTCAAGAACATCCTAGAAAATGCCAACAGCAGTTCATCAGCACGTAAGTTTTTGTAATATTTCTGAATGAAAGATGAATTGGTTAGATACCGCTTTCGTCCGAACCAGGCTCATGGGTTACATTATTTCCTGAGCAGGTGGTCTTGCTGTGAAAAACGCCCAAGCAATCCTACTTCAGCACGTCGTCCTTGGAACATACTTCAGTCCTGCTCTTAAGGACGGTCAAGAACTTGCGACTGCTGCGGAGCGAGAATTGCAGATCGGTGTCAGAAATGGTAACCCTTAAAATAAGTTACTTACTATTACAACACTACCCTACATATATTGTTACAATTAAAGAATGTTGTATTTTGTTTATAGATCGCCTAAAAGAAGTTGGCCTCGGACGTGTCCTCAGATCTGATATACCAGCTACCAACGGGGTTGTTCACGCTATTGATCGCTTCCTTTCGTATGACGATATTTGCTAGATGCACTAAATTTGAGTGTTCGTGTGTAGCAAATTGTAGACACGATCTTTGACTAGTTCATTATTTTTTATATTTTCTTTATCGAAAAAGAAACATCACAAAAAGGTTATGTGCGTGTACAATTAGAAAAGACGTTGATTCGTCAATTCAGTTTGTTGTTTTTAACGAGTTGGGACTGAGGCTGTCCCAGTAATCTTATATCGAGTAAATCGAGCACAGCTGTTTTATCCAGCTTCAGAAAAGCACATAAACGGTGTAAAACTTTAAAGCGTTAATCGATAGCTTGTTACAGTATATATAGTTAACTAGTGTAGTTTTGATTATTTTTGGAAGTTTATTGAATAGCCGCCGGTATTAGGATCCTGCTGAAGTTGGAAATTGTTTGTGGAAAGACCAAACGGTCGGAGAACCATGTTGCCCAGTTCTTTCAATTTACCTGTTAAATAAACCAAATCTCTCTTTTACTCTACTCATTCATTCAAGTTCGCTGTATACATGTACTTCGGATAGAATTTAAACCAATGATTCTAAGTCTGTTACTTACCCATCATCTCTGCTTTGAGACGTTCATTCCGTTCATTGATTTGGCCTGGAAGACGCTGTAAGCAAATCATGTTAAAAGAGACGAGTTTCATAAAGAACCGAACCGACTCCTAACTTTACGATTAAATACGTAGTCAAAATAAAAGCATCCGCTTTACCTGTACAGCAATGTAAGCATCCCGATTTTTAGGATCAATTTCTAATATTTTCTGGTAGTCCTGTAAAGCTTCATCTAATTTATCGCTTTCTTCATATAATTTTGCTCGTCGAATTAACGGCTTCATATACGTGGGGTTATACTTTAGAGAGAGTCCACAATCATCAATTGCACTTTCTTTGTGATCCTACAATCATCAACATAAGTCAATTAGAATGGTACTTGAGCAGAATCCTTTCAAAATGTAATGCCAGCATTGTGAGCTTACCAATTTAAGCTTAGAAGCGGATCGGTTCGAGTACAGCACAGCTCGAAACTCATTTTCTGTAAGGGGACACACTAATAACGCTTTAGTGTATGACAAAATCGACCCTTTAAAATCATCAGCAGTGTACTCTTGGTTACCGAGGTCTTTCAGTGCTTTGGCATCCTCAAGTCGATCCTAAACGAGCCAAATGAATACTATTAGTTCGTGTCAAGTTTTATTATTGAAGCATTGAATGAAATACATTACGTGAAACTATGTTTACTACCTTTAATTGCTCTTCTGTCAGTCCTTCCTCTTCCAGTTTTAATTTATCTTCGTCAACATAATCGTCACGAAGTTCCATTTTTGATTTAGTGCTTCCATGGTCATCTTCATCTTCGGACGGAGCATCAGGTTCTTCACTGGGTTCTACTTTCTCACTTGTCGATGTTTCATCTCCTAATTTCATATCACCAAACGAATCTTTCAGAAGATCATCAACGACTTTCTTAGCACCCGTGGATCCATCAGTTTCCTGAGGGTTGATCCTGTCAACTTTATCACTGTCCGACATGACGCAAATGATTCAGCTACATAAACAGGTGTATACGCGACTAAAATTTTAACGAAGGAAAAGCTCAATAGAAGAGCCTTTTTAAACACGATTTGATCTTGAACGGTTGAACGGAGCTGAGCTGTATTAGATTCAAGATTAAGCCTCAGTTCTGATCTGCAAGATCAAACTCGCTTTTCAATTCTTTGTTGCTTTTCTTCTCTGCTTTCCACAATTGTCGAAATTGTAATGGTAACATCTAGGACATGCTTATTCTCCAATTAGTGGTTATATGCATGTAATTGCCTCTTTAATTGTGTTGCAGTATAATTCTACGATTCATGACAAAATTTGAATTTCTGAATCGAAGATTTTTTCCATTTTATAACGTTCGAGTATTAATCGCATGTCACGTACATACAGTGGGTATAAAGTGACAGGGAACTTCAAATATGCCGCCATGGACTTCGTCAGTAGCAACTTATGGTGTTCTATTAAACACCATAAGTTGCTACTGACGAACTAAAAACATACACATTGCAGGTTTTCCTCTTACCCAGGACTATTGTAACGTAACTGGGGACAGATCCTGTGTTGTGTAGACCTTACACGCTTAACAGTACAAGCAAAGCACCACCAAGCTTGTTAAATCATTATTGATTTGGTTCCCACACGCATCGAATCACACGTAAGTAAACCGGTGTTTTTACTGAATAAAATTAGCTAATGTAGATTCTTTAATTTTGAAGTTAATAGATTCCGATAGAATTATATATCCTTGTCACGACGAGCTTTTTTTCGTAATTTTAAATACCAGGAAGTATCGTTTTCAAACAAAAGTAATTTATTTGATAAATCTGAAGGCATGGCCTTTTAGCAGGGAGCGGTGGCGCTAGTGTTCCGTAGTGCGTGTTCAGTATGTATTTTAGTGTATTCCAGCGGTGAACCGCATGGGATTGGGATTCTAGGTTATAAATTTTTAACTTCGAAGTCTTTTGAATATTCCCAGCGTAGTAGCATTTCTTTGCAACTTATTTTATTTGATATTAGTAAAATATTAGCGTGAGATTTTATGGAAGCTTTTGAAGCTTTCGCTAAGGAGCTACTTTGCTTTAAGAATACAGAACGGAGACAAAACTCTATAAAAAATAGAAGAAATGAATTAATTACCAAATCAAGAATAATGATGATACCGTAACCAGTCTTGCTACTGAAGCATGATGAGCAACGCTTACCATACCATCCAAACCTACTGATTTCTTGATTTATTACTACAGAACCAAAAATTCATTTTCTCAGTCAGGCTATTTGAAGGCAGATAACTAACAGTATGTATCGTGTTTCATTAGAATGGCGGACGCTCCTCCAGCCGGTGGTCGAGGTGGATTTAGAGGCGGTTTCGGTGGTCGCGGAGGCGGCCGAGGAAGAGGACGTGGTGGACGAGGTCGTGGACGCGGTGCACCTAAGGACAATGAGAAGGAATGGATTCCCGTAACCAAGTTGGGACGTCTCGTCAAGGATGGAAAGATCCGATCCCTTGAGGAGATCTATCTCTTCTCTCTCCCCATTAAAGAGTTCGAGATCATCGACAAGTTCTTGGGTTCATCATTGAAGGATGAGGTTTTGAAGATCATGCCTGTCCAGAAGCAAACCCGTGCCGGTCAGCGAACCAGATTCAAGGCTTTTGTCGGTAAGCAAATATAACAAATATCAACATCTCAAATTACGGATCAGTGAAATGCGTTAGTTTATTATTTACGTAACTGATTCTTTTTAGCTATCGGAGATTTCAACGGACATATTGGTTTGGGCGTTAAGTGCTCCAAGGAAGTAGCCACAGCTATCCGTGGTGCTATCATCCTTGCTAAGTTGTCTGTTGTCCCTGTCCGAAGAGGTTACTGGGGTAACAAGATCGGTACTCCCCATACTGTTCCTTGCAAGGTAATTAGCGTGATTCCATTTTTACATTCATTGAGTAATTTACGATTCATAATGATGACAACATAACCAGTCTTGCTACTGAAGCATGATGAACAACGCTTACCATACATCCAAAACCTTCTGAAATCTCTACGCACTTTTGAAAAAGTTCGCGTATGTAATGTTTCAAAAACTGTCCTAATTAATTTCCGTAATTCATAGGTCACCGGCAAATGTGGTTCAGTTCTCGTACGTCTGATCCCAGCTCCCAGAGGAACTGGTATTGTGTCAGCTCCTGTTCCCAAGAAGCTGTTGAAGATGGCTGGTATTGAAGATTGTTATACTTGTGCCACCGGAAGTACTGGAACTCTTGGAAACTTCGGTAAGTATATCTTGCAATTACAAGTCGGAACTTAAGATCTAGAACCTGAATGAGCAACCATAACTGATATCAATTTCTATTGTTAACAGCTAAAGCCACTTACGAAGCTATTTCCAAGACCTACGCTTATCTTACTCCAGACTTGTGGAAGGACACCACTCTTACCAAGTCACCTATTCAGGAACACACTGATTTCCTCAATGCTACTCGTCGCCCTCCAGTCGTCGGTCGACCCGGGCCATGATTTCATACGAGTTCTTAATTTTTCATCCAGTTATGACAGACATGCTGTACAGTAACTAGGATTTGGACATTAAAAAAGAATTTCAGACTATTTTCATTGTCTTATTGTTAGTTGGAGCATATGAATAGCTGCGTGAAAAATTCAAACACAATTTGTATTAAGTACTTCAGAAGTTGTTATTGTTTTGTTAAAAAAATGATTTTCCATAAGACCGAAGTACCGTGTAAGATTGCTTTACAGAGCCGCCCTTATGGAAGCGGTGAAGAAATTAATGCACTATATTGGCCTCTGACTGTCTAGTGAGCCAATTGATTCTCTGAGGAAGTAGATGTTGCAGACCACAATTAGGACGCTTCATTATGAGTTGCTAATGGATCATGGAATCCAGACTGACCACATCATGCATTTATAGGTATGCGAGAACTTCTCATCCATTTCTCCGCTCGTACATCTTAATGAGCGTGTATCGAATTCTAGGACTTGAATTTATGATGAAGTCATCCATACCGGGTATACCCGGGTATCGTATAACCCGCCTGTCCAACACTAATGACTCCCTCTTGGCTATTCCTCTAGGTTACGCCCGGCTCAGAGTAAACATTAACGAGACGGGTTTTCATCAGTCCATTAACCAACCATGGAAACATGAGAACTTGGTGCCATCCATGCTTTCACCCTCCATAGTCGTAATCTTCCAAATAAGAGACAGAGACATTGTGATGACTAATTAATGTACAGTTTTCTGTTTCCATGTTACTCGCAAACCTGCGCAGGTAATATTAATCCCCGGACCATGGCTCGCCTCGCTCTCCCAGTTCACGATTTTTGTACTTAACTGCTTTTGGCCGAGGGCATAGCTACAGTATATATTCCGATTTAGCCCAAGGCCATTTCCTTGAGCTTGGAACTAATTTCGCATGCTTTTACTTCCCCCCCCACAAGTCTCCCCTCCCTCTATCTTCCCCCGTCAAAACTGCAAGAAGTAATGCCCCAATTCCACCACTTTGTCTGACATTTCCTTAACACTCAGCAGCTGAGTCTCAGCTACTACCGTCTCTATTTGTCAATCTTTTGCGATTCCATCAAGTGTTACCATGGTGCTCAAAATTCGCACATTTTTTGTTACGCCAATCAGCCCTTGCGTTAACGCTCCATTTCTGCTTTGTCGATCCACACTGTCGGCAACTCCCACTTGTTTTTGAATGCAACGAAACGACAAATGCGATAAATATTTAATCCCGACAAGGAATAAGAATTAACGACAATCAAACTTTGGCTATGCATTAATTGCATATCTTTGTAGAGGTTGGTCCTTTGCCATTTGATAAACTCGCAACTTTTATTCTCATCTCTTTTGCATTCGCTCACCAAAATTATCACACACGTCCGCTACAATCTATTGTACTCCCGAGTGAAACATGCTGTGAATAGGTTTGTCCAAAAACCCTCTACGATTATAACGCCAGACACTGATGAGATAATTACGCGAGTTGGAATTCGCGAACGTGTCCGCTCCTTGACATGTGTTACTAGTTTAGAAGCCCTATTTAAGTCCCTCGTCAGCCTACACTTTCTCCATCCCGTACTACAAGCTTCAGTTCCCCGGCAACCGGGTATTTTCTCCGCACCGTCGTCTCTGGAACCCTAAGGTGATGTACTTACCCTATATGCAAAAGCGTCAATTAAGTCCGGGTGAAAGATTTATTATTGAATCATGTCCACATTATAATTTGATACAGCTTTCTCTTCCCTCTCTTCTCTCCTTTTGCAAAATTCCAGTCTCTTCAACGCTCTTCCCCCAAACTTCAACTCTGTTAACTCCACTCCCTTCTCTAGATTTTCCTGCCTTATTTTACAATTTTTCGTAATATTGTACACATATTAAATTTATAACTACTTTTCTGGTCATGCTTTCTCCAAATGCCAGCTCCTAAACTTGTCCTCACAGTTTGCAGTAGATTCTAGCTTATATATTCCGTATATGGCAAAGCCTAGTTGTAGTTTAGTCAAACTTTTACTCAAAAGTTAAGTCTTGAAGAGAGAAATTTTAGAATTGCGAGGAGGAAAAGTTGAGGGCGAGCGAGCATAAGTTTTAGTCAAAATCACGTTTCTTCTTCTTCTCTTCCTCGAAGAGGTATAGTAAGTAAAACTTTTCAAACCTTATTTCCTTCGCTCTAGAGTTCAAGCCTATTCAAATGCATATAGCTTCAACAACCCATTAAATTCCAATGAGAATATTGACACTGGAGTTGTAATGAGAGCGCCTAAAAAGCACCAACTTCCCACACAGGTCTTATAAGGCAGACATATACAATCTTAGCCTTGCATTGCATCTGGAAAACAAATTTCTAATATTTATACAGCACATACGTTAACAATTCCTTGCAATTTGAATTCTACTATAGCGATGATTCAAACCTCTGCTCCCTCTCCAACCATATTCGCTCTACATTTACTTTGCCCGAGGGACAGATAACTTTTCGCCTTCGCCATTAAATATGAGCAAATAATACTCCTCTCAAACCCGAACCAATAGTCTTAGAAGCTTCAGCATATGTAAATTCTTCTTCTCAGCAAACAATAACTGAATGAGTACGAGGAGAATTAGCAAGTCAAGTACAAGATGTAAACAAATTCCCTCCTTAGTATCCGCTCTCAATCCAAACTTTCCCGTATTTCTCTTTCCCACATACTTTTCCTCCAACTTTCTCCTCCACCTCTTGGAAAATTTTCTCTATCTATTTTCTCTATTCAACCTCTCTTCATTCCTCTCTGTCTCTTCTCCTCCTCCTTATGAATCCAACAAATTGGTTTTTCTAAATGCGCACAGTTTTTGGCAACAGCAACAAGAAGAACAGCAAGAATGTAATAACAATAATAAAGCTGCTAAATACAAGCAAGCTAACGCGCCAATGTACTTAAAACTTTCCTCTTTGCTGTTAGGTCTTACTCATCTCCTAAATTGTCCAATATCGGATCAACAGGAACCAAAGTAACATAATGGATTTGCAACACTTTATTGATATTCATGAAAATCACTCGTGTCATCTTCAGACGTTTTTCACAATCCATAAGTAAGTGTTCAGATATTCTTTCATTGATCATAAAGCGTGTAAATTAGCAAATCTCATTCCCTCTTTCTCGGAATTCATGAGATTTACCTCATGAACTAGATTAGTGCGAACCTCTTAGGATAAGTGGAATCAAGTGATTTATAAAACACCAAAATAACTATGTCTCTCACACAGCATTACAGCCATAACCGTATAATACTAACGGCTCGTTACGTTACTGATTTCCGGCCTAGTTTATCGGAATCTTTCTTCTCGAGCAACCACTCACATGCTTCTCGCACGCGCTAACAAGTTCTCTTTGAAACCCATTAAATTTAATATTGTTTACAATTACTTTCCCCCGAATCCCTTCTTACCACCTCGTTAAGACGCTGGCTTAGCATTTTACCATAAAGATAAAGATCCTGGTTTAAAGAAGCTTAAGAGGAAGTGGAGCAGACAGCCCATAAGGGTATTATTGGTCTCCCGGCATTTTTCTCATAGTCATCTCTAGCTCCCTCTCCCTCCCCAGACTCCGCAAGCTTATAAATATTCGCTCTCCCCCTGTATTCAATTCTAAGCTGAAGGCTATATACACTATTTTGCATTTCTCCGCGTTCACCTCTCAGCAGATAATGATGCATCTGTTAAACTTGCTTATTACAGTGCCCTTGTTTACAGGAGGATCTCATGTGTAAAATCTTATGTTTATGAACGAGGAATTATTTTAGGGGGATGTTAATAAGCGCGTTTTACAGACGGATGCCTGGAAGTAATAGAAATGAAACAAAAAGTGCTTGCAAACGTGGTGAAATCACTTTCCGCTCTGGTGCTATTCACATGTGTTTGCTCTTCCTCAAATGTTTTGTTCTGACTCTGACTATTTTCCTTCCATTCCCATCAAATCATATGCTTGGAAGCAAGTTCTAGGGTACTCTAAATGCTTCGAGTCCTTCAAAAAGACTTCAGACTTCGTCTACCACAGCTTTATTATTATTAATCTATCTGTGATTAGCTCAAACACAAAAAGCTCCTTGACGACAAGGTATACAAGTCTTGAGCTCTACCACAATAAAGTGTCATCTACCGGAACGACGCTAGCTGGCAGCACACTGCTTCCTAGCAGTGAAAGTAAGTTGTGTTGTGTCCCTACGGTTTTGTTTTCTGCCTCAACGTACAGAAATTGACTCCACCTATCGGTAGTCTAGAGTTATGTAACGGTCACAGCCTTTCTCCATAAACTTGGTATACGTCCCCGCCAATTTAATCATTGTTTTCAAGATCCTGACGAAACTGACAGCATAGACAGGAAGCTGTGTGGAGCGGTAAAATCCCAAATGTAGGCCGAAAAACTTTCTGATTTTCCTTGATTAATAGAAAGCTTATGTAACTCATAAATTTTTCACACTGCGACTCTGAAGCATTCACGTTTTGGCAGAGCAGGTATACAAATTAGTATTTTTCCTTTTCACTTTCTCCTTTGCCAAACTTTTATTCAGAACCTCTCAAACTTTCATCACCTGCGGTCTCGGGTCTCAGCGGAACAGCTTTTCATATCCAGGAATTATTTGCTGTCTTCAATAAAAATCAGCCCCAAAGCGCAGTCGTTGGGCGACAACCCTGGAGAAAACCAACTTTCACTTTCTCCCTCTTTGAAGAAAGAATGGAAGCAAGTTTTACATGGTTTTTGCAATCTCAATAAACGCATTCACTGCAACTGTGTATACTCGAGGGAGAAAATTGAAAAGAATCAGGTAACATTATGCGAATAAGGAATGGCGCATTGCTGCAGGAGGAATTCGGTTTGATTTATTTCAGAATTTTGATCTTACTAACTTTTTTGATATGCAAGTGCTTTTGAAATAATCGCAAATGTATATTGAGAGAGCATAGAATTTTAAATTCCGATGCTTCTGGAAAAGGGTTTTAATTTTCTATTCCTGGAATCTAAACCTCTATCATCCCTTTGATTTGCGGCTTCCATAAGTCGCTGTTGGCAAGTTAAATCTCGAGGGGAACCATCTCTACATCTCCAGTTTGCTAAATGTCCTCCATTTTTTCTCATTGAAAACTTGCCAGAATTTTCCAAGTCTTGTGACGTCATCTTTGCTCATTTTCAAACATTTCTGGCAAACCTTCCAAGGGTTTGTTTGTATGTAACCAAGTGAGTTACAATGGCTTCTCTGAACTTTTTCTTAAATTGTTGCGTCTGATGAAAGCTTGTTTGTATATGGACAGCAGAACTGCTTGGAGCACAATACGTGAACAGGAAGGCATATTCAGATAGGAGGTAGCCTTATAATTACTACATGCTTTCCCTTACCGAATCAAGACAGATGCAAGTGTAAAAGTACCAAAAACTACCGCATATCCTTCAATTCAAGCTTGGTTCTTCACTCTTCTCAAGTAGGGTTCCAACACTTTCCAGGGTGGGCTTTCATAATTTCCCAAGCCTCGTATTTGTCGGACTGAGTGAGTGAGATGTGAGAGAGACTAAAATTTCACATAAACTTTTCTGGGTGCGTACCTAAAGCTTGCTGTCTGTTGCAAAATCGTATTACTACAACTTTCCCAATTTCTTGTCTGTCACTACTTTCTACATGGGATTTATGTACGCGCCTTCAGCGAATAATTTACATGGAAACTAGATTCAACTCCGCATTCCTCAAATATGCCAACCTTCTTCAAACTTTCTCAAATTAAAATAAAATCCAGGCCTCGGATTTCAGCTTTCCAGCTCATATGATACTAAGACTCGGAAAAGGCTTCTCTTCTCCACAGTACGTGCACCCTTCTCCTCAAGTTTCTCATCCTCTCTCCTTTGAAATATCCACCAAATCAAGACAACTAGTAAGCTGAAACTGCCAGTTTGGCTGCGCAAAACTATATATTCTCGGTCCTGATGTAGCCTAGCTAAAACAATTTAACATGTCATCTGAGCACTGAGAATCCGTCTCCCATTTCAGTCTCCTAGGGTTCTGTAATCAACTACTTGCCAAAACCGTTGTATAATCCTCTAAAAGCTTTGCTTTCGAATCAACCTCCTACTTCTACTACACTTCCCTCTACTTATATATTCATGTTAGTCGACCTCAACTTTAAAGTTTTGCCTACTTTTCCGAAATTCCCCAAGAGTAAGCTACAAGGATTGTTTGCTTCTCGTAATTGAAACTTTGGCATTCGTAGAAGAAGCGTTTATGGTTTAATATAGTTTATAAATTCCTGCATTATGTAGACGAGAAACTTGGTTTGAAGTGTGGTAGCTTTGGAATGTCTTGAGGAACTTTCCTTGAGGTTTGGCTGATCTTCATTACGGAGATTTTACTTCCATTCAGTTTTTAATGAACCGAGGATGAAGAGTGATTAATGACCTTTTGTATTTCTGAATGTTTAGGAATGTCAAGTGCATAACAGCTGGGATGCGTGCGTAGGAAGTTATTGCGTAAATAACGTACTTTCTAGTTGGCGAAAGTGGGAGGGAAAGCAGGAGAAAGTACATGCTTATAAGTTTGGAAAAAGCTTAAAATGACAGAGGTGGAGAAAGCATAGAGTAGAAAAACAGTGTTGGTGAAAGTATAAAACAAAGGTAGAAGAAAGCAAGCATAGTAAAGTAGACAGGGCTGGAGAAAGCACACAAGTTCATACTTGATAACGTGTGAGCAATTCTACCCTCAGAAGGTTCATAGGAGCATATAGGCCACAAACCTGGGGGAAGAGAAAGTAAGCGTGTACATAAAATCTTTGAAGTTGGGGAGAAGTTGGGTGAAAGTAGAGATCAAACCTCCTACTCATGTTACGCATGTAGAGCAAGTAAGCTCACTAGCCCACACGCCTATATATGTTCACATTCCCCAGCGCTGTTGAAATAGAGACCATGTCATGAGTTTAGACTAAGAAATAACTGGCGGTAAGTAAGGAGCATTATAATTCAACTTAGAGGATTTGGCAAGCTATTGTATGGGATGTGGAAGACAAGAGCGAAAAGTTATCTGCATATTCCATTGTATCCTTTGGATAAGAGAAGAAACTCTTGTGGAAGTATGGGAAATGGGCCGAGTTAAATATTAGATGGTTTGCTTAGTGCAAAACTTTTCCTATTTCTATTTTAACATGAGATTGAGTGAAGCGAAGGATGTTTAGGGCTGGGAAGACGAGTCAAAGTAATGGCAAAGTTGTTGGACGGAAGTGTAGACGCGGAAACGTTTTCATTTGCATAACAAGTGCTTATTAACCAAAAGCAAGCTCATGGATGCTTCAATTCTCAATTGCAAACTTAAATTTTACTCTAGCTTCCTCGCCTTGCATGTATCCAGACTATCACAAGAGCAGGCTATGATGAGGAGATGCCTGGAAAAGTCAGCCAGGCTTGCATCATTTCGCAACTTTTAACAAGGGAGGTGAAAGCACAAGTTTAAATAATACTTTCACCGCCCTTTCTCCGAATTTCAACCTTCTGCTAAAAGCCTGTCAATAGGAAGGAAGGATGACGGACCCTACTTTCACTTACTCTCTCATTGCTCCCTTCAAGGTTTTAAAATTCGCCATTCGCCAAAAACGACTTGTCGGTCACAATTTTATGGAACCTAAAACACGTGCATGACAACTTGTCGGATTTTGCAGAAGATCAAAAATATCCTACTTCAAGGTTATTTGATGGTGTCGAGGGACAGGGAATTTTCTTCGAATAGCTAAATGCCCTAGTTTCCCCGGAATTCTCTCAACGTACATATTGCATGCGTTCCGAGTGGGACACGGAAAGAATTGAGCCAAGTATAAATGATACGATTTAACGAGCTCATTGAGGCATGCCCCAAGGTCCGGAAGCCAGAGTAAAAGCGGAAGCTAGCGAAGGAAGAGATGGGAGCAGTCAAGATTAGGCTGAGAGAAGATTACCACTCTCCCTACAGTCAGGCAGGGTTAGTGAAAGTCCGGGATGGAGAAAGTTCCGCTTCATCAACCATGGCATTCCTTCGGATTTCAAAGGTAACATGTGTGTGCAAGAGGCAAGCTTATTCGTAGCTAAGTCAAAACTTTTAGTGACACACCAAGAATTTTACGGAAATCTCTGAACCTATGCGAATCTCCTAAGAAACCCAGTTCCAGCAATATATTTGATAGAAACCGGAAGTCTTCAGAAGAAAATTCGCCCAGCTCGGATGGAAGCTCTCAAGCTGTCTTAAACCCAATTCCGTCGAGAAGGACATGTAATGATGAGAAGGAAATGGATTTTTTCAGAGGAAATGTACAAAATTTTGTTATTTGAATATTCAAAGAAGATTTCACAACTTTCACTCTTTCTTCGCATTGTCCTGGAAACAGGTGAAAGCACCTACAGTATGAATATAGTAGCTAGTATTACTACTCCAGAGCACCTGGCTTACTCTACTCCGTAGTTACGAGGACTGTAATCCCAGGAAGAGACCACTGGGACATGTTAGAAAGAATGATTAAGGAATCAAATGATAGTCAATTTCCGGAATGAAAAGAATCTTCTCATTTTTCAGTTGGTGATTTATCAAGCGAATAAATTCATTCCCTTGTGAATTCTTCTTATGATTTGTTAGAAAAAGAGACCCGCCAGAGCCTGCTTTCCCTTCTCCATTCTCTCTTCTCCTTTCTCACAATGCATACAGGACCTGGGACTTTCCACATTTTCTCTAACCTATTGAAATGTTGAAACCCGAACCATCTGTGCTCAAATCAAACCTGAATAACCGGAACTACCCTACCGCCCACAGGTCACATACATCTGATCCATCTGCCCTTGCAACCGTTTCTGCTTCATCTAATCCATTTTTTATCTAAGCTTATTTCTCATATAACCTGAATATTTAAAAAATCTTGACTTCTTTTATCCTAACCTCGTTTCCGGGTTGATTTTCAGACAGATAATTTATTTTTCCATCTCCCACTGGACCTGCCCTTGTGCTTCTGTCTATTCCTCATATGGAACCTTGCTACAAGTTTCCTTATTTCTTATCACAATTCAACCTCTAACGTAACTTATTTTTGCTATTCCATTTTTCTGCAACGTATGCTTCTCTTGCTCTTACATATTTTCAACTCCAACCCTGTTCCAAGGCTACTATCACTGACTCAAAAATCTCAATTTCAGTCGCCACCAAACCCTCAACTTTTTTCAACAACAAACCCTCAACTCAACAGGAGAAGCCGCGTACTTTCTCCATTTTCGAGAGGAACAATAACTTGAGCTTTCTCTACCCAAATTGCTGCAATATGGAGTTCCATTAAGCTTGACCACCAGTACTGGAACATTATCCAAACTTTCCAATTTTCACTGGAGAAAGCACGTATGAACTAAAGGTTTCAGACAGAATGCAACCACTAGCTTAGCTTAGCTGGCGGCCCATCATACAGTTCTTACCTAATCAAACAAAGAGGGTGGTAATAATTGATGAATAATTCAATAAAGCTTATTTAAATGCGTGTTCGAGGGGATTGCGTGATTGCTAAAGATCATTAGAATAATAATTGGTGGGTTTCTGGGCCCATTTCCGTCGCGTACCAAGAATATGCCTCCCCTTTCTCTCTACACCCTATCTCCTCGTGTTCAAAGGGCGGGCGGCCTCTCCACTTCCCTATTTCAATTTGATAGCATTCCTATTCTTATTAGCTGTTACTTATTGTTTTACCTATAATTTAGATCAGTTAGGAATCGCAATTCAGCGTCATTTCCCACACAAGCTTATCATAAACAGAAACTGAGTAAGTCTGAAACCTAATTCATTGATCGTTTACTCCCATCCCTAACGTAACTTTCTCCAGACTTATCCTGTAACTATTATATACCACTACTTTCTTCCCAGTATTTCCACACAAACACATTACATGAATGATAATTTTGGTACTGGTAAAACGTTTCTAGTTCCTACTCCCAATATGAGCCGTTACAGCTGAGTAGATCGTGTTGACTAACGTTGCGCTTCATACGGCATATGCTTCCTGGTATTTGGCTGTATGAGTACCTGGACAGAACATATATATTCGGGTAGTTGATGTAATCATTTGACTTGTTTGCTCAAAGAATTCCAGTCTATTATTCATGTGGTATTCCTATTCAATTTCCATAGAGTCACATTAGCGACTCTGTCTACTTTCTCCTTTGCAATCAATCTCTATAGTTAGCCCACGCCACAAGCGACTGTCCTATCCTCCTCTTCTGTCCACTCTTTCCCACACCAATTCAAAGTCCGTTATCCAGCAAAAGTTTGTCGGAATTTCAGAGGAACATATTATCTGTGGTTCGCTTTGTCGAATTCCATAATAGACTGTGACCAAGCCCGCGTTCTCTTCTATGCCCATAGCTATCTCCGGATCACTGAAAATTTTTACCTATTAATTCCTCACATCCTAACGACAGAATGGAAAGAAAGAATGTGTCTATTTTCAGCTCTCCATCCAGCGGAACTCTGCCGTAGGATTGTGCATTCCGTTTTTGCAACCCTGGAACTCAATGATCCGCATCGTTAAACCGACGATCCATTAGCAAATTAATTGTCCAGAAAGCATAGAAAGTAAGCCAAGTGTGGAATGTAAACCTCCTGCTCCTCCATCCTTTTCTTCCCTTGTGTGTCCCCCTCCCGGCCGCTATTTCTCAAAACCTTTCAACCTCAATGTCCAGTCCCAATGGAAAATATGTCAATGAGTTTATCGGTTTAAAATTCAATTTGTTTCCTCCTCCCAGGCCGACCGAGCCTGGCCGCCAGAGCTACACCCGCAATCCTCCTCCTCCAGTCCACCCCTTTGCCAGCTTTCAATGACTGTCAAAAAAGAATACTTGTCCCTGGACTGTATGCAGATGCCAAATTTTGAGCAGACCCCTTGTAAATTCCAACGCTCCGCTGGCTAAAAGACATCTGTGTCTCTGTTAGGATGAATTATTGTCAGGAACTAAATGGATCATTAGGTTGGCAGGACTTTTGTCTAATTCTATTTAAGTGCAAACTCGCAAGGTTTTGTAGGATACAACAGTTTCACAACACTTCAAGTGCTCAGGGTAAAGGTCCAGGAGGCGAACGCAAAATGTTTCTCCAACTTAACATACCCAACACCAATATATACAAAAGAGCTCTATTAGAGTTCTGTTTCAGAAGGATAACGCACATGCTATATATTGTACTATTTACATCTAGAAATGAATTAGAGCGAGGAGGAATGTTGGTGAAAGCTTGCTTTCTCCTAGTATATTTACTCTGCTTGCATGGTTCACACCCTTTTTGATCCTTGTGCTCCAATTTCGGAGGAGCCACACATACTATTTTCTGGACACGTCAAATACATTCTTGATACAACAATAGCATTTGTATCATAGCACATGCCTCTTATCCAAAAGATTACGTTGTTGGTGCTAACGCTTTTTGAATTTGTCACCTCATTTCTCTATTAATTTCAGGCAAGAATCAAACACAGACGCCAGACGCGCTGTCCTATTTCTGTTTTCACCGCAAATTTTGCCACATATTAAAGCACATATAGCTTTCTCTCTCATTTTTGCTTTAACCATATCAATTCCTATACTAATTCAGTTAAGCTAATATAGCGATATATATATTTGATTCAAAGTAATCCATGCGTCAGGACCATGCAGATACTGTGCCAATTTTAGCAAACTATTCTTATCTGGCTCCTTACTTTCTCCTTTCACTCAATATCAATGACCTTAAAACCTGGAACTGAGTGAAAGATGGAGAAAGTTTCTTCCTAGATCGCAAATATCGTTATATCTGAGCTAACAAACAATTTCTTCTCATGTCACCAACTTTCCAGCCAGCCAGCGCTGAGCTCTTCTAAGTGGGCAATTTGCAAACAAACTTTAAGAAATTTTGCATTCATTTTTATTTACTTCTGGGCATGGTTATGTCAAGCCCCTATATGAAAATGAATGCCTAAGTCGTTAGGATTTGCTGGACTTTGTCACATCAGCCTTGAAGTTTGGCATGATGAATTGGTTAAAGAGTTGTGAGGCAAGGAGTAAGTATTATTGAGTTGGAATCGTGTGAGAAAGGGATAAAGTATGATGATGCTGGGGCCATTCCATATAGTGAAGGAAGAATTGGACGAGATGAAATGTAAGCCGTTTCTCTTATCACTCTCAAGCAGCCTTTTTGAGTAGAGCCGGGGGCAGTAAATGAATTGGATGGAAGAAATGTAGAAAAGAGTAGAATAAACCTTGTGTGGAAAGACTTAAGATTTTTCTTAGAACTTGAGCTGTCATTTTTATTGGTGAAATCCTCATGTATTTTATAGGGTTTCATTTTTCTGAAGTCTTTTTCTCAGCCCTTCAGTCCTTCACCAGCATACTATTTCACACATGTATGTATAATATCTTATCAAAATACCGCACATTCGCGATCTCCTCTCTTCCAAGACGGCGCATGGTAGAGATATGCTTTCTCCGCGATTTCAAGTCCACAGACCTTTCACCCGTATTCTATTTCATTTAGACTCGTTAAATCTTTAAGATTATTGCATCTATCTCTGTGTGTATATGCACTATATATAGTCTATGATGCTAAATTCCAAGAAACAAGTGTCTGTCTGTCTGCTTTGGATTTGCGGCAATGAATATTTGCGCTCGTCTTAGATTTGAACCAGTTTAACGCTAAGACAGGATCCTTTGAGAAGGAAGGGAGAGAAAGAGAAAGCGGAGAAAGTATGAAAGGCGTGGGGTGAAAGTTGAAAGAAAAGAGAGCGGCTGGTGGGATAGGGGAGGAGTAGAATCGATTATTTCATTCTCTTTGGCGGCTCTTTCTTCATTGAATTTACATAATTGCACACGTGTGACTAGCTTTGAGCTTGAGTGAAAGGAGTTTTAAATTCTAATGATTTACTATGCGCACACACACCCTCTTTTGCATCCTCAAAAGGGTCTTCCCCTATATCTTTCGGGCGGAACCCTATTCCTTGGGATTCTTGGCCAGGAGCTACAAATGAGTTAAACTTTCAGCCAGGGAGAAAGTTGCCAAATTGAGCATGCATTATTGTCGCAGCAGTGGGATAGCGGAGAGAAAATGGCTGCATCCCAGGATCTCTCGTTCTTCTCTCCTACGTCCTTCCCTAAATTTCTCCTTGCTCTCTTTAGAAGTTAGTTAGTTTTATTTGCATCAATTACTTTCTCTAACAAATTGGAGCCTGTTTCAAAGAGAGGCGATCATGTACATGGGAGCCTGGAAGCAACTAAGGATTGAGGAACATTATTGAATTTTACCCGCCTCCTAACTTTCACCTTCACATGTTAGCTATTCCCCCACGGTCCTCTCAAGCTTTCCCAGTTGCAACAAGCTAGAAATAGGACAACGTTTATATTATAATATTTGTCACAGTTTTGCATAATGCGTCTTTTTCATACGTACCCAACTCGTCCAGCTTTCCTTCATCAATCCAAAACCTCCACTCCGAGCCAATCTCTGTCACATATGTGCATGCATACGTGCAACACGAAAGGAATGTAAAGGGAATGCATTTAATTTAAATGATGATGCCCTGCCCGGCTGAAATTACTCTCTCTTTTCCAACATAACATTTTGGCAAACTTGCAAATTTTATATTAAATTCTATTTCGCATACGTTCACTTTGACGAAATTTAAATTATGCAAACGTTTCACTCCTACTTGACTGTGAAAAGTTGACACATCTCTTCGCAGCTTTCACATTACATAAACTCATCCCTGCTTTCTCCCCAAATATTTGCGTCCAAAAAGTACGCAATACTTTATCCCTCGAGCTCCTCATAATTAAAGGAATAGCATCAAAACCTGGAATAAAATCCTACGTTTCCACCATATCTATACTATTTTTTGACCTCTGAAGTTTTCATCATTTCATTGCACTTTCTCCACGTTCATACCTCCAATTTTCCGAAACTGATTGCATTTATAATTCCACCACAAGGTCCTCCCTGCTAACCCCAGTGCTGATTTCATCATCATTAAGAATATTCTCTCCCAGCTGTTGCTGATATGTACACAAAATCTGCAAAAATGAATTTTAGCCATGACATGTCCACTTGTCACGAGGCTGAGGCATTGAGGCATGTAGGGGGCGGATTCTTGTTTAGAATTTTTGTATTCCACAACAGAGTTTCCGTGCGGGGTTCTTTGGTATGCAAGCTGATGCACAACTGTCTCTATACAAGAACATAAACGCTAAATGTCTCTTGTGTACGCCAGTTATAAATCTTCTCCAAGGTTCATTCAGATAAAGAGCAAATCGCTCTGTAAAAGTACATTAAAGCTTCAGAGCTTCAGAGCCAGAGCCTCACTCAACACAGCCGCAACACAGATTTACGTCGACGACTCCGATTCAGGCTCTTCCAACAAGGACACACGTTAGTTGCATTCCCGAATTTCATATATGCAAGCATTTTCCTACCCGGGTGGTTCTCAGTTTGTTTCCGGTAAAGGCACAAGTGTAATTGATGCAGCGGGGTGAGACAGAATCCTGAAACATTTGTCCAAGACAAGCACGATACAAGACCCCGGCGGAGCACCTAGAGGACACAGCTTTGACAAAAATATATGGCTGTAGGATGAGAAATCGACAGTAGGAGTTAGCATAACGGATAAAAAATCCCCCAGCCCTCCTGTCACCAGTACAGCTCAACCCTGTTACTCTGAATATTCTTTACACAAATCTAAATCCCGAGTTGCTACATCTTTCCTGGAATTCCCGCCTCCAACCACCTTCTCTTCAACCCGCAAACCCACCACCCAAACCCCTCTGTCTAACAAAGGTATCATCTCAATCCCGTAGCTCCAAAACGGGATAATTTCAGTATTTTACACAAACTAAATGTGACTCGTGTAGAACGTTTTGTACGGAGCTTGCATTTTCTTGGAACTTGGATGGAACATGTAAATCCTCTCTTCCATGATAAAGCAAGCCAAGAATCAGAGCTCCTGGAAGACAGAAAAGAGGGAAGGATTTCAAGTGGATACAATAATTCTTGTGAAACATGTGAGCAGGATACATCTGAATGAGCTCCTGAATTTTTTTTCACAGCAGCCTCCTCGTCTTCTCCAACTTAACGTTTCCCATAGCTTTCTACACTTTCGAACGGAAGAAAGATTCAAGTCTTTCTAAGAATTATGTTCCTCCAGCATTTTGTCTTTATAGTTTCCATCCTTCTCCTCTTGCATGATTGCACTTACGCGATTCCTCCGACCCTCCATCCCCTACGTATATGTCCTTGCATACTTTAGGGCTTTCTCTGAAGATTTTCCAAAACCAAGGCTAAATCATACCCACCATCCTCTCTCCCTTATCAATACCTAACTCCAATTCCTGGCTTTGCTTAAAGTCGAGACGCAAATCATTCCTCTTCCCATCATCAGAAACCTTGTCAATGATTCAGTGTTGCTTTTCCCGAGCATTATAGCTTTCTCAGCCGCCCTCACTTGTCTTTCAATCAGTGCATGGCAAGCTAAAACTTGAAAATCTCTCTTCCTTCTCCATAACTAAAGCTTGAAAATGCGGGCTCAAACTGTATCGGAGTGATTGGATCGAGATCAAGGAATATATGTACAGTAACGGAGAAAAGGGGAAGCATTAGAGGTAGGACTGGAGCTAGTGCTGTAAAAAATGTATTTTTAAATGCATATATCCAGAATAATCTATGACCGGAGGTGAGGACAAGCAAGGGTAAAATGTGACAGGAAAGAGTTGTTTGCCTCATTCTCAAGTTGAGTATCATGGCAGGGAGTCAAGATGCTTTTCAATATTTTTTACCCTTCTCCAGCTTTTAGATACACATCCCCCAAGTAACATCGTCATCCTAGCCTAGCCAGTAACATTGAGTTCAACATTTACATTGCTACCAGTAGCCCCAGTGTCTAATACCCGGTAGTGGAACATATTTCAAACAAGAGAAAATAGTTTTTCCTCCTTGTATAACCTCCTTCCTCCCTCCTCCTAATATCAGGGTAAAATAGCAAAGGTTTTCACATCCATTAGCATTAACGTATTCCACGAGTATTTTACTCTTCTCCTCCTCTTCTTCCAGCTCTCTTCCCTATTGATATACTCAGCCCAGCCCCACTCCCACACTCCTCTTTAACTTCTTGCATAATTTACATTTTCCAAAGTCAACATTTCAATCTTGGGAAAGCAAAACTCTGTAACCAAACTAAGTCTACTCAACTCTTGGAGCCCCGTTTACCTCATCCTCCACCGTTAACGCTCTTTAATAGAAGGTTATTTCCACGTGACTGGAGCCTTGGATCTGGTCATAGCTCTTGCAGCTGTCGGAGAAGCTATTACGGCGAAAGCAGAAGAGATGAACGACTCATTCGTGCCCATCCTCCTCTGCACATTTCCTAAACGATTTCAAATCCAGTTCTACGCTTTGATTTACTGAATTTCTTAACTCTCTTTAGCTTCTATACTTTACGGTATGCTTTGCAGTCGTTTTTCACTGCCTCTAATAAAGCTTTTTTTCTTAAAAATATTCTTTTCATAAGCTCAACTCCATCATCATTCCAAAATATTCCAATTACTTGGATAATCATCATTAACGCTTTAACTTGTCGAAGTCATTATAAATCATATCCTGTTAGCAATCCGCGCAGATTAAATGCAATTAGATTGTATTTAAATTTATGATGATCTTTAACAGATTTTCCACAGATAACAAATGCATCAAGACACGCTGAATTACAAAGAATGCCGAACTTTGCATCTATCCTTTCGATACATCGGTTTCTAAAGTACGTCAAAACTGGAACACGTATTATTAGGCTTTCAACATTCTGCAATAGCTTTTCCACAGATCTGAGATACGTGGCAAACGCAATGAAACACAGAGAATGCTAAAGAAGCAGAAGGTAAGCTGCATAAATCTTACTCTGGAAGAAAGGAGAACTGCAAAATGAGCAATTTTTTGCCCTTGTAGCAAAGTTAGGGTAAAAATATTTCTGCAACTCCAGGAGGAACATACCTTCCTGCCGTAGGCAACAGTACTGCCTGGTGTGCAAAAATATTATGGAATCCGCCCATTCTTTGAAATGCAGAAGAGCGCAGGGAAATGCAGTTAAGAAAATGGAATAGACTCGGTGCTTAAACCAATATTATACATGCATAACTCTTGCTTGCTGCACAGTGCACAGCTTGTGAGGAGAATTCCATCCGTTTCGCTCTTTGAATTTCGCAATTCGAAACCAATGTAGCAGTAACTGCATTCCCGCAGTTCAATTTAAGCACACTTGAATTCATCTCCGCAATGCTTTTCACAGCTCGTTTCACCTTCATCTTCCTGATTCCTCCTCATTTAAACGCGTATACCCGCATCTCCATTTCAGCTTCCTAAACATCCTATGACTGCACATCCTCCGCTTTATTTGAATAAAATTGTACCATTATCCAAATTCGCTTCGGATCCATCAGTATTCACATTTCTAGCTCAAACCTTCCGACCATTCGCCTTTATTTAAATAAGTGCCAATATCAGGTAGCTAACTTTCACTCCAGCTTTCTCCAACATGGCTCTCCTTCTCCTTCCTGCAACCACCCTGTATACATAAATACACATGTCTTAATCATATTTGTCTTACCTTCCTACAGATAGATATAATTCTATATTACCTTTCTTAGATACAATCCGGTTCCGCATTTTGCATTAAGTATATTTGCACAGGTATTCATACACTTGAATGTATTCATACACTTAGAGCCTGGCCTTGGGACAAAGGATGATTCCTTTAGTGCACTGGATGAGCAAATCCAGGACTCCTTGGATCTGCTATCAGGGTTACCACCATCCTCAAGAATGTGATCAAGCATGCTGACTAAGGGGATGACGACTTTTTGGGAATTCTTAAGCATGATCTGAAGGGAGTGAGAGGATCAATCCAGCTTATTCGGTAGCTACTCTGACTAAGAGCGTATTACGTGTGTGTGTGTTTGAAATATGGATATGGTATGAGAGGGAAAAAGTACGGTATACATACGAGGCAGGGAAGCAAGCAAGCTGTAAAAGAGGATAGAATCTATCCCATTTATCTTTTAGGACATAAAGATTCCTCATCCTGGATTCCATATACACGTAACGAGCTATTAGTTGGGCATAGATAGCCTTATTCCTTGTTGGAGAGAGGAAAAGGAAATGTGGGACGTTGAGATTGAAAATTTAAATTACTTGAAAATTTCATGAATCTAATAGATAGAAGAACATGGACATTTTCTTCCGCCGCCTCTTTCCTTTTACACACGTATCCTCATCCACGTGCTCCGCCCCTACTGCTTTCTCTCGCTTTCTTCCACAGGATAAGCGGAGCACCACATCACTTCCAGCGCGCCTTCTCTCGTGTCTTAAACCACCACCACCTCATTCCTCATGGAATTTGAATTGCTTTCTCTAAATTTCTCGTCTGGAAGAAGAAGAAGAGTCAGAGAGGCTGTAGAGGATTAGATCGGACACGAGCGACTAGATAGCTTCTTGGCTCTTGGAACACGCTACACTTTCTCTACAACTTTCCCCGGATTTAGTTTACGACCTGATTTTGCCAATGATTAGGCGGCCATCATACAGGTCTGACTGAGGGAAGGGAGGAGAAAAGTTGGTCATGGATAACGGATTTTCCGCTTCCCTGATCCGGCACACCACCACCACACCATTGGCATCGTGAAGGGAGCAAAGCTAGCAAAACTCAGTTTTATGTCTTCATCTCCTTACAACACCGGCGTTAATGTGTACTCATAGATACCCTTCAGGCTATTTGCGAGAAGGAAGAAGAGGTTGAGCAAGGAGGGAGCTGATGCATATAGGTAAAGGGAGGATGAGAAGAAGAAGAAGGAGAAGAGTAGTAAGAGAAAGCTCTTTGGTTCTTGCGGTCATGGAAGATGAAGGATTGCCCTTTCTCCTTCCAGCCCTCACCCTTATTTCCACTTCACAGCCAGTTCAAGGTGTATAAGTCCCCCAAGAAGAAGATGGCTTATTGCCTTTGTGCCGGAACGAATTAGTTTTGAGATATTCCATTACAACATTTCCACCTCCGCCAAATCCGCCTTCCCCTCTTTCCCGTCCTTCCAAACCCACCCAATTCCATTCCTGGCCAATATCTTACAGAAAAGATCTTACAGACTTGTGGTCATATGCGAATCTCCACGTCTTCTTCTTTAGCAAACTCCAGGCTCAAGAAGCGAGGAGCTTGCTGATGTTTGGAAAAGGATAGTAGCTGGAAAGGAAGGAAGCTGTGTGGAAGTTACAAGAATCCAATTCGACAAGAGCAAAACGCAAAGTATGTTTATTTGCCAGTGAAAGCCGTAAGGCGGATCTTTCAACTGTCTCCCAACCTTCCCAGATTCGTCCCTCTCCGTCTGCATCTTAAGTACTTAATGTTTGCTGCAGTTTAAATTTGAAAGTGGAAATGAGAAGATGGGATTTAAATGAATTCCTTCCGACAATCCAACCATCATACCTATTCATCCGCACCAGAAGCAAGCCCCTTCCCAACGTAGGACGACGTAGGCAAATATTTCCCAACGATCATGCTTTCCCCCAGGCTATTTATCAAGCAGTGAGCGCGACTTTAACTCAGACAAGGCAAAGTAGTAATCAAGCAAGTAGAGAACGTAGCTTTGTTTCCTCCCGTTTACTTTATGAACTTTGTTGAGTTAGAGTAGACAGGCGGGGAAAGTATTGATTTCCTACATATTCATACTTTCACTTGGTTCATAAACCAAGTGAAAGTCAGAAGTGGTGTACACCTCATCCAGTGTCTCGTGGTTGCTCTTTTGTATTCCCTTCTTTTAAACTTGCTTTCAAGTACGTCCCCCCGCGGGCCTTTTTCGAGCGAATTCCTAGGGACTAATGTAGACAAAAGATTACCTTTGAGCATATAAGGCCATGGATCGTCATCCATAGTGTTTTAAAATTCTTCCTATATGCGTACCAAGGAAAAGGAATGGAGAAAAAGGTGTGTAGATTAGGATGGGGGTTTTAGTTAGCTTAAAGAAAGAGCATATCATGCGCTACTCGGTGTGCGTTCCAGTACTTTCTCCTTCGTAAGAACAGCTTTTGTTGAACTTATAAGTAAGGGAGAGAGGGATGATGCAGATGAAATAATTTATATGTTTCACACGCTGGTCACGCATTAATTTCAATTTACCCCTTTTAGTTTCACCTAATTGAAATTAAGAGCGAGTAATTAAGAATTCTCTTTTTCCAGCCAGCTCAAGGCTATCCCGTTTGTTCTGAAAACTTCGCCGCCAGTTTCAGGTCGCCGGATGAATTAAGCAGGACGCCCGGCTTTTGCGAAACCAACCTCTGTATGTATACCGGCACATATAAATATGTTGCCCTCAAGCGTATATGTTGTTACCAAATACGCTGGTGTGCTTTCACTCAGTATTTTGTTGCAAACCTTCTACCCTGTAGCTACGCTAAAGTATTCGAATATTGTTGGAAGTGAGTGGGCGGCGTTATAACCTCCTGCTTTAGCTTAAGAGGTTAGATGATAGTGCGAGTGAAAGTCGGATTGAAAAGCTCAAAATGAGATTCTCACCACCGCCTCTCCCCTGTCTTCTTTTAGTAGTCAAATTCAGAGTGAATCGAATTCAGAGTAAAGAGAATGGATAAAAGAGGTAACAGAGTGAAAGCATCTTTCCCTTCTTATTGAAGCAATCATGGCTCCCAAATCCACTTCATAGTTTCTACACACACACCTTGGACGGTATATCGTTTAGAATAGCAGGACTAAAGTTCCAATAGGTATTTCGCTAAGGATTTGCGTATATAATACATTAAAGAACTGTGTAAAAAGGTGACTATCAGGCAGGGATGAATCCTCTTCAGACTACTTTCATGCGTATGCTTCTTAGCATACTCTAGGGCAAAATACGTTCTCAATGACTAAAGCAATATGGCATAGGGAGGAGGAGGAGAAAGCTGAATTTGTTTCATCAGATAGTGTAAAAATCCCTTAGCTAGTCCTAGAATTCCAATTCCAGCCACTTACTCGCATATAACTCCTACTTTGAGAACCTTCTTTCTGTCCTTTTCTGTATGCATTTATTCACTATCTGCATTTCGGTTTCTGCTGCGTTTCACTCCTACTACGTTACACATTACAAGAAGAAAACAGCTCCGGTATGTCCTTCTCGATAGCTGGTAGAGAACATAGGTGGAAGGGAGTGTAGCCCCTCTTTCTTCCTCCCCTCCTTTTATTTTCAAGATAGCCATAATGGAGAATGGAGGGACACACGTTCGTTGATGGAATACTAATTTACTTGTAAATTACTTTGGACGGGTCCGTGAAGACAGAGGGTCCTTGATTGGTCCACGCTACTGGTGGCCAAACTTCCAAGAGTTCATCATCTGGTGCAGTATTGATTAATGTCATGATGCATAATTTTAGGGCTTGGTCCTACTGTCTCCGCGTGTTTTATGTTTGTGGTTCTACTATCTTTCATAACGCAAGGCGTTGTTGGGGAGAAAGGACTGCGTGCGGTTCTTTTGAAATCCTCTCGTTTGTTGCTTTCTCTGCTTTCACCCTTGTTTCACATCCAGGAAGGGTCCTGCGTAACGCTTACTTTCAATTTCCTTATAATTAGCACCCTCTTGTAATTAAGATTCATTTCAAGTTTGTCTCCTCTCTCTCTGTTTCTGGGTTTTAGTTTTATCGTCCCCTCCCCGCATTATAATTCTTGCGCATCAAATTGGGAATTCAAACTTTTGCATGAGTTCCCTCGCTCTGCTTTAGTACTCAGCTTTCACTTTTGACAATCCAAGCTTCCGCACATAGGTTTTAATTATTTTACTCCTTTCATACCGCTTTCTGTTTTTCATAATTTCCCTCTTCTAAGAGTTGTTTCTCTTATTTCTTGCTTTCTTGCTTCCTCGGAAATCTACTTTCTCCCCTAAAACCCAGTTTCCAGCTTTGGTTTACAACAATTACTAATACGTCTTACTTACTTGCATATTCCTTCAATCTCTTCAAAATAATCTCCAAATACAGTTTATCCCTTTAATAGCCCACGCAGATATTACGTGGTCCTTTTCAGCATGTAGACAGTCCGTGATGGTGTGTCAGACTAATCCACTCTTTCTTGTATATATATTCCTTGTACTTGAAATCCTTGCTACAAGAAGTAGAAAATACAAAACAATATTGTATATATCTAAAAACTTGGAGGAGCGCGAGGCAAAGTTGTATAAAAAGTTTGTAAAAAATATCGATATGTGAGAACGCCAGCAGGGACTTTTAAACATTTCTTGGGCCGGAACTAATGAAGGAATAGTTGGATGGAAGAGAATGAGAGTGAAACTTGAAATAAGAATAAAATTAATGCAATCTCAAGTTATGCTTCACAGAAGATTATAAAAAGCTTTCTCTTCTCAGTACTTTCTCCTCCTTGAATCACGAGTTATAACTACAAGTGCTCTTCCTCGTACCTGCACAACGAACACATGGTAAATCTACTTAATAGCAGCACAGCGCTGCCAGCACTTCAGTATCTGGCAAATCTGGCTTCAATGACCATTATGTAGCGTTAGCGTTAACAAAGAGAGAAGACTATGCAACGCCCCAATATTTCAACAAGAATTGATTGGAAAACAAGTTTCAAAACCTGTAAGCTTGACAGACATAAAACCCAGTTTGCGACTATGTATTTACATGTAGCTGACAACACTGAAGAGCAATAAAAATACACATGTTTTCATTGGAAGATGAAGTTTTGCTCAACTTTGGCTGTAATATGTAGATTTTTTACACATATGTACATAGACAGGGTTTTTGTCGTTAAAATTAAAAGTACACAAAAAATCTTTTTTTCTCGTTCTCCCTCCTCTTCCTCATCTCGCCTATCGCCTTTTCCGGTATAATTAATTAAAATAACTGTTAAGGGAAAACTCTAGCCCTTGGCTTAAATAAGGCAACAGTCTCTCTCTCTCTCTCTACCTCTTACACTATAATATCCGGCGGCCGGATAATTCAGTCTACCCGGGCATCGTATTTCGGATTATATATACAACATGAGAAGAGAGGAGTTGTACATTTCAAAGTTTGATTGCACACCAGCAACCTACCTACAAAACAAGAAGAGCGACTAGCGGAATCCCTAGGCCACAGCTACAGCTACAGTCAATTTGTTTACACAAGTTTCTTGTTGTGTACCATTCGAGAAAACTATTGAAGACAATCTGTATTCACGTTTTAAAAACTCCCAAGCGTCCTTGTCTTATATAAGCTTCATAATGCCCGTAATGCATCCACGGAAGCGTACGTTTTAGGAATTCCAAACTATATACCAACTTTATCTTTTACAGTAGTCAGCAGCAGTTGGATTTGTTCCGGGCCGCCTTCGAAATGTAGTAAGAGTAATATCCTCCTCCGGATGTAGAGAGAAGAGTAATGAATGCGTGAGATGAATTTTAGAGACAAAGCTAAATTAATCGGCTCCTACTCGTTAGTGTTTGCGTTAGATTTCAACTTAGGCTACTTTAGCCAAGTCTAGCTTAGGATTCTTTTATATCTGTTCTTGTACAACACGACAAGCTTATAATTCTCCTTTACGTTGAACCGAGAACCCTCTCTGATTTCCCCTCCCACCCAAAAGTAAAGTAGCTTAACTGTGAAATGAATAATTCTACGGGAGGATGCAATTTCAAAGGGCGTGCAGTTTTAATTGCCGTACACTACGTGTAGTAGTAAGCTTGAGCTAAGGACAAGAAGAAGACAAGGAAGTAGATATAAATTTCTCAGAGATTCCCTTTCCTTCGTTCCACAATGTCCCTCTGCTATTATCCCAGCTTTCTTTGTAGCTTTTCATCAAATTATATAGCTGGGGAAGCCTGCCTTGTGGCTGTGTACAGAGGATGCAGCATAATAGTTGTATAGCTTAAGAAGATTTTGTTTCTTCATAGGAAGGATACCGATTCTTTCTGCTGATTTTACTTTTATGTTATTTCTCCCCTCCCCTCCGTCAGTTCCCTTCCCGTGCTACATTCTTCACTCTTGTTTTATTTTTCCCGAAGGTATTCGCAGTTTTTGGCAGCTTTTCGTTTAAGATAAACTTACGTACTTATATTCAATATTTCTGAAAACCGATACGCAAAACTTGAAGGAATCTCATAGAACGTATCGTGTACAAATGTCCATCCCGCAAGTGAACATTACAAGTTTCAGCAAGAAAGGGCGTTCATGTTCAGTAAGACATGTGTTTATTATTGAATTGTTTCGGATGAGTTTTGCGGTTATCTTGCATGTTACTACAAGGTGTTAGGTTTCTCTCCAATGCTCAGCTAATAGTAGGTCACGTATATTTTTAGGTTAGTCTTTTGCCGCAATTTTTGCATGAATTTCTCAAGAGTTTCTCCTTGACACTTGATACACAAAGAAAAGGAATGTTTTCCTAAGAGGTCATGCGGTTAAGGAAGCGAGAAGACGAAGAAGTAAAACAAATCTTTTAGACGGGGGACAAGGCGGAGAAAGATGTTCTCTGAAATGTTTCACCTTATTCCCTTTCCTCCGCACTCCTGGAGCGTTCATTACGTGGCGGAAGCAGTGGCTCTGCCTCACATTTTCCGGAAGATGGAAGTAATGATTCATGTGCTCCCTTGGTGGTGTTAGAGTGTAGATAATTTTTGTACCTCTGTCATATCTGTGTATAAAACCCATTGGTTCATAAAATGTAGCGCCATTCGGAATTCCCTCCGTTCTTTGGGACTTTTCTTGATTGCCGACCGCTTTCTCTTCTGCTATACAGTCCGTAATATCACCTAAATTCCATAGACTGTATGGTATCAAAATGTCGCTTACCTACATTTCAAAAGAAAGTACCGGGAAAGCAAGGACAGAAAAGTCATGGCAAGATTTTATTTAGGGCAATAAATAATTTGAAATAATTGCAAATATTCTACCTGCGCTTGATAAAATCGCAGAATGTTCTACAACTTTGCACGTACATTAACGTCATTTTAAAGCTTCTATTTACTTTCTCCAAATAAATATACCGTCATTTAAATCAAGTGAGTAAGGCATGTTCGATTAGAAAATAGAAACCCAGGAGTGCTAGTTAACTTTCCGCCCGCTACAAACAGCAGCATTCATAGCAAGCAGCTGCATTGTAGACACGCAATCCAAGTGGCAATACAAGCTTTGTCGGCAGCTTTCACTCTATCTCTCTTACTGGGTTTCGTGCATGCTGTCGTCTGTGACACGGGAGAGAAAATTGTGTGGCAGGTTGACTGGGTGGGATGATGGCGTGGAGCTTGGACATTTTCATAGCTTTCTCTTCCTTTCTTTTTTCCCCGTACACTTCCCCCTTGCCGCTTTCTTTAGTAAGTGACTTGGGGCTAGAGGCTATGACATTTTGGATTGAAGGTAGGCAAGACCACTAGACTGATGAGCCGCTGGAGCTACTGTAATGAAGGAATAAAGGATTTATAAATACAAACAACTTTTATATTCCAATAACCCGGGATGAATAGGTGAGCAGGCGGGAGAAAAGAGGAGAGAGCAGAGGTGAAAGTAAAAGTTTCATAGGGTGTAATAGTGGAGGGAGCGCCAGGGAAAAACTGCCTTTTTCTCAACTCCACACGGGGGAAGTTGTGACGGTGACACATGAGAGGTGCTGTGTGCTCTCACCTCACATAAATCTCGATAAGCTCCAGCTCCTGCCTCTATATATTCCCCCACCCTACTCCCCTTCGTATGCATCTTTCACCTTCATTTATTTCCTCGTCCTTTGTACACTGCTTCCATTTCACGTCCCGGTTCTTCGTTCAAGCCCTATTCCCGCTCCAACTTTCTCTTTGCACCTTCTACCTTTCACTTACAGTCTAGTGCACAGGACTTTACATCCTCCTCTTTCCTGTACTGTCTTCCGCAAGGACTTTGGTACTTTAAAATGTATGTTTCTCAACTACATTATGACTATGAGGCTCTAAATTTTAGAGAATGTATTAAATCCCTTCACGCCAACTCTTCTCCCATGTTAAACTGGGCATACAGTAGTTATGGTGATGTAATAATGTGGAGAAAGTTCGTCCAGGCTTTTCCCAATTCTGCAATTTGTCATTAACTTCAGATCTGTATCGTCCTCCAGCTCCATATAGATCTAGAGTATTAATCTGAATGGTTACGGTGTCACATCCTTTATATTTTACCTTATTCAATTTTTCAGGGTTCCGTCGACTATAGCATATCTGTTGATTTACTATTTGGAATTATTTGACTATCCAGCCAATTCAAAATTCGGATTGAAGTACTTCTGGATTTTGAATTTTAAATTTGAATATTCAATCCAATTTTCCAAGTTTGAATTTAAATATCCAACTCCAAATTTTAATTTAAATAGCCCCTCCGAAGTCAAAGATCTTGTCAGAGTTCAAAATTTGAATTTACTACCGAATTATGGCGTCCTGATTATTAATAAACAACGCATCAGTACGGTATATCACGTTCGCCCAGAAACCGCCCAGTAACCCTAAAACGTCCAAAAACAAGCTGGTATACATATATACGCCGGTATATTTTCCCGTACACGGGTTTTTGATCCGCACTTCATGAAACACTTGTTAAACATTTTGTTTTCGAAAACTATTTTTCATTTTAGCCTTAATTTGAATTTTACAGACCGTTAAAACCCTTCAGTCTAGTATGATCTGATAAATTCCAGGTATACAACTATTTAAACTCTGAATAGCTTTGACTGTTCTCTTTTGTTTTATCCTTCCTGCACCACTATCACAGATTCGAATCACGATCCCAGCCCCAGCTAGTCACTCCTCCGAGTATCACCCCCAAGGGTAAGCCTTGCAAACAACATTGAACAAAAAAAACGACAACAACTTGTATTATGTCACAGCACATCCCTGTCCGTTTTCTGTCGCCACGTCTTCCAGCCGCATGAGATCCATCTCCCTGTATATTTCGCAAAGGTATCGTAAACTCGTCAACAAGATATTAGTCTCGTTTCTCTATGTATTTGTGAATTTCTCTTTCCAGCCATATCATAATACCATCTACCTATCCAGTTGCTAGTTCTGCTGCACTATAGACTACAGCACAAGGACTGCCTAATGCCCGCCTTCAAACAGCCTGGTAATATATTTTCCATGCAACGTTCCGTGTGAAGCCCATATTTTAACGGGATCTGGGTAGTTCGTACTTGACAAGTTCATCCTCCTAAGATTCATCCACGGGTAATTCATACTCGGGTAATTCGCACTAACTACCTTTTCATCCTTTGTACTGATTCATGCTTAAGACAGTTCATACTTGAAAAGTTCATACAAAGGTTTATTCATACCCATGTTTCATCCATAAAAAAAATTAGAAAATTAGTCTCACTCAAAACATATAGTACGTATAGTAATGAGTGTAATAATGTGTCGAAGTATGGTCTTTACCTGAGCAAAGATTAAGTACGGAGTAATTAAGAAATAGAGAATACAAAATGAGTTTCATAGCTTCAGTTGGCCTGAGACAAATCGATGCCAGCTGCCTTGCGTTTGTGGACTGAACTGATATAGTATTCAATCTAATGTTTTGTTAGGCAGTAAAGAGTAGAGGAGAGGAAAAGAACACCACTTTTCAGTCAAACTGCCCGTACAATTAGCAAAATCACGCTTCCAATTAATAATTGAAATGTTGACCTGCTTTTGATTATACGAATGACCTTGAAAGTTTAACTCAGGCACTCCCCGCTTTGTAAGTGTGAATCCGGCCATATTGGAGACAAAAATAAAAGGAATAACTGGGATAAAACCCTGAGTGAATTATATTGAGAGTGTTTGTAATCTAAATACTAAAATTCTTATTGAGCATGAAAATGCAAAGGTTGAACTTGTAAAGTGATGAACTGTCCATGGATGAATTACCACCAAGTACGAAACAGGCTCAGGACGAAAAGTTGATAGTATGAAAAGTCCAAGTGTGAATTACCCAAGTATGAATCTTTGGAGGATGAAAATTCCAAGTATGAACTACCACCAACCCATTTTAACACCTCACTCCTCAAACCCTCGTTGGCAAAAGGGATTGGGATGTGTGAAAACATTAGACGCTACAGTATTCACACATGTTAGCTGATTGATACCCGCGCCCTGGATTCGCAAATTCCTCTCCTATTTCTCTGTAACACGATGAAGGTGGAGGTGTGATAGTATTATTGATAGCAGAGGAGACGTAGGGGTTCTCAGCAGTGCAGTAAACCTATCAGCATGAGTGTGCAATGCTCGTAGAGTTTACGCGAGAGGAGCTAGAGTAGAAGAAGAGTATAATAAAACCCGGGTATTTTACCGATCGATAGATTTATTATGAGCATGCAGATAATTTGGCCAAATTCCCATAATATCAGTCCCGAACACTTAGCCCATGTCCCATCCTTCAGCACTGCTTTTCCTCCATTGTCCTAAACTGACAAAGCCAGAGGGATGACAGCTGATATTTATGAATGATTTACTCCTGACATCTCCACTAGCCCGAATCATCCATGTCTCCTCAAACTCCACCAACCCACACTCCCTTCCTCCATCAGCCAATATCATCATCATCCATACGCTTATGCAAGTAATAGTCATCATTAGCAAAACCTTACATCCTGCCACAGGCCACTCCACATCCCGGGTAACTTCACTCGTGCTTCATATTTTTGGCAACCAACCGGCCTCCTAACGGCCGGCAAAATCCTCCTTGAATATCGCCTTCAAAGAGATCCAAATGAAGTTGTTTTCCTCTCCTTGTCCCCCAAGGTATTTTTCTTCAGTCCCTTCACACAAATATATAGCAAGCTCTCTCCATTACCTCCGTCAACATCAACAATTTAAGCAGGCATGCACACACGCTTCTTCGCCTTACGTAACAGGGCTTTTAAATTCCCGGACATTGTCAAACATAAATGAGTACGGTGTATATAAGGCTGCGTTGTAAATACATCTCTCCTACCTTACGGAATCGCAAATCCATGCTCCTAAACCTTCTGCACCTAACTCGTCCCGTTTGGCCATCCAACAAAACAGCTTGTCCCTGTCATTTCCAAAAGCCTCATCCCACATTGCCGAAGCATGCACCTGAACTTGCATCTTGACGGCTAGATGGATGATTCCCCCAAGCAAATCTCATTTTAGTACCGGATATAAATTGCATCCCCATGATCAATTACCCGCCTCACTACATAACACCCCTTCAAGCACACACCCCTCTACTTTCTCTGCTTTCTCCGCTTTATACGTAGGTATGTGTCAAAGCCGCTGCTGGCTCATCCTTCCTATATAAGCCTTCCAGCAACACTCAGCTTTTGAATTTTACCAGGTTGACGTTCCCGCCCATGTAATGAAGGTAGAGACACTCTAGTATTTATTAACCTACTATAGACATTATAAAGATGGTGTAAATAATCAACTTCCTGCCTACCTTCCCCCAACCCCCAAATCTCCCGTCTAACATACCTGCAAACCTAGGTTAAGGTGCAAGGATATGCATGGTCCTTCCGTATGTCAGGAGGCGCGTCCAACTTTCCCCTCCAGTGACGCTTTGATATTTACCCTCTGATTTCAAAATTAATGCCCACTTCTCACATTATTTCTCAAATGACTGAATTACGTTCCACATATGTATGCGAGGACATGTCCTTACATGCTTTAATGGCAACCATTACTCAGTAGACTGAGTAATTGGCCTCCAATGAGCACACGTGACGTGTTTTTATCCCTTCTCTGGGCCTATCCTCAGAATGAGTCTCTTCAGTCCATGGATTCTTCCAACCTCTATCTGCACTCACACCCGCTTTTAATATAATGCGTAATGTCCTTGTCTCCTCCCGGAGGGGGAATAAAACATGAATTATAAAACAATCCCTTGCTCTACTTTTGTAATTAATGCATGTCAACTGATTTCCTTCCAAAACCAAACCAGTTCTCTTCGTCCATAATGCCTCATTGTGTGTACTTTCAGTGCGCTTCCTCGGTTACATTTTCACCAATCTTCACCATACGATTCTACAATCTTTTATCCCACCTGTAACAATACCTGCCTCCTTCCTACCCGAATATACCCTTCTTTCCGGCTCCCGTCAACCTCAGTTATTCTCCTTTCACCTCATTACCATCCTTTGCAGGAAAGAAAATTAGGGCGTATGACTCCTCCACTTATTATTATCCCTATTCTCTCTTCATCATGCTAAATTGATCATTTTCTTTCTATGTTGTATGACTTATTCCTTGCACCAATTCCCGTTATGTTCCTTTCCAACTTATACCCGGCTAATTACCTCGAACATGGCAAGTCTCTTACTCTGTCTTTCGTTAAATGAGATATGCATGTATACATACAGTAGGTAATAAATAATTTCCCTTCCGACTTTTGCCCAACTATTGCGAATTTCTGCGAACTAGAATGTGGGTGAAATATACAATATCCATCGATGACGCTATTTAATCAATTCATAGCTTTCTTATTTACAGAGTACGTTGTTGAAAATCTTGTATCAAATATTCATGCACTCTTATAACGCCATTGTGAAATTAATCTTGCCGGTCCTAACAGTCGTGAATGCATTAAATAATCTATGAAGACAAAGTGCAACGTGGCATAAGCGCTAAGAAGCTTGTACACGTGCAGTGGCAGTGAGTGCAATTTAGTAGTGTTACATGGTCTAGCTGTAAGGGCTGTAGTTAATTAATTTGGAATACCTACATAGTCCCATAAAAACTAACAATTAGCCACGTTCAACTGTATTATGATTGTGTTGTGTACACGAATAATAATTAATTAATAAACAGTACATACTTTTCTTACTTAACATTGCCAATGTTGGAGAAATTCAACATTGCTCTAGGAATTATATGATTACTATGTTCCCAATTATTCTGACGTTATGGTATTGATCTACGTCAATAGATAGATTTGCTTATCCAACTCAACTCCAAGTTCCGCAGTATCCAAGTAAGAGTTTCCTACCCGAGTGGAATCTAAGAATTGATTTATTGTTTTTCATCCGACTCCTCCAGAACAGTTCCGGTTTACGGTAGTGTCTGCTGCCAATGGTTACGTCGATTACGGTGAACAATCGGTGATAAGGTACTCCACCAGAAAACCTTTCAAGGGATATACCAATCCGCCTTAAGGCACAAAACACATTACGGTATTAACTAGCATTAAGGAAAATTATCCCTTACGCACTCCCAAAGATAATTCTCTAAGAATAATTGCAAGGAATATAATTCTGCAATCAACAACTCAGTATAATCCACTTAATAAGCATACCAACTCACCTTGAGCTTCTCTATACTTAGTTGGTGTTGTTAACTGTACACCGAGACCTCTTGCATGGATTCGCGAACACTTTAATAACGTTCAACATGACCTATTAGGCACTAGAAAATGCGTCACTAAAATTAAAACTAGCTGCAGCCCTAATTGCACAAACATTTTTATGCAGTATATAGCGTAGTAAAAACCTTGCGAACTCAATTAAAAGCATTTGCAATAAATTAGCTTCCTCATGACTGTTTTTATTTTTACGCCATTGTAATCACATAGGGAACATATACACGGTTTAATTTTCACAAGTTACTCCCATAAAAAAATAAGTAATTTTCATGCTATGCCATCGTACTGGTGTGCCGCAATTGCTACCTTGCATGCTTGACGTCTTAATTTGAAGGGTTGCGGAGGCCAAAACCAGGACGATGTAAAGAAAATGAAGAGGGATTGACACTAAACGTTTTATTTGTGCGAAATGTCTGAAAGTTATTTCCGGATGGCCGTGTGCATAAAGTAGAACGCTGTTTTTGAAATGTTAGAGAGCGAGGGATGATTCAGTAAAGTTGATTGAGTGACACGTCTTTAGTGTTTCGGGTATGGGGGAAAGTTGTGAAAATTCTTGAAAACTTTTCGGATGAAATCCTTCTTTCTCGTTGGTGAGTAGACGACTGACTGTTAACCTAGACTAAGATATAGAGGGAAAAACTCTATGAGAATGAAAAGATTGGTATGTTTGATGAGATGTGACAGGGATATAATGTTGTTTGAAAATGCGAAGTGGAATTTGTATAGACTCCTTTTGTTTCTTGGAAATGAAGCGGATCGGTTTTCAAGCTGGGCTGAATGAAGAAATGTGGGTGGCAATGAATATATTTCCCAGGGATCATGTTCTTCTCACGAGCCATGTTCCCCTGTTCACTGCCATCTAAATCTTGCTGTATACTCTTGCTTTGACGTAATAAATTCCTTTGGGACCTAATTTTTCCTGTTACTTAATATTCCTCCGACTCCTCCCCTGCATCTTTCACTCAAAGTGGCGGCATCTCTTCCATAAACAGTCCCAAAGAAAGCTTCATCCACTTTCTCCTCCTGCATCATACTGTAGTATGATGTAGAGGATGCCGTAGTAGAGGATGATGTAGTAGAGCCCGAACGAGATTGCAAATACTACAATAACGCAAAGCCTCGTCTTCCCTAACTACCTAGCAACCAAGCTTATATACATACATCGTTAACATATCTAATTCTCTTAAGACTTATCGATAGGTCAGCACGTCCAACATGGTTCCAGGTTCAAATTAGTCTTCGGCTTGTTACCTTTTCACCAATAAATATACTTGCAAATTTTACGCATCGATTTAATATCTCTCCTTTAAATTATACACTTTCCAACCTTTACTTTCACCGTTTCACCCTTGGTCAATTGGTCATGAACAATCTAATCCAATATTTTTATATCTCCGATAAAATTTCGCCACATGCCCACCTATTCGCTCTCACACACAAACAAAATTGGTTTGCGTTGGCTTTAAATCCCTCGAAACCCGATGTCACTCCCTCTTCGCCAATCAATTCTTATCATTCCCACTCAAACGTGCCAATTTCCAGCTATAAGACGTTTTAAACCAGGCTGTGTCTTACACTCCACAGGTAATACAGTGCTAGCAGACAAAGTAACTCAGACTTTAATTGCTTCAAAAGAAGAGAGCCCGCTTTCATTCAAATACATGAATCAAGTTAATTGGGATTGACAATTGACTTCAAATTCCTCCCGTGTTTGAATTTCCTATCATCGTTATGTGAGTAAAAGTGGATGAAAATATAATCGGGCCTTGGAGAGAACCTTTGAGCCCCGCTCCCTTCTATTACAGTGAGGAAGGCAGGCGGGTTGTGGAATTCCTCGTCCCTACGTCCGGGTGAATGTCGGACGGGGCGGGTGTTCCCGGTTTCCTCCTTCTCTTATAACATATATTCGGTGCGTCACTCCCTATCGATCCCGGTGCGAGTTTCTCTGGTCCTCTTTTAAAGGAGTAGGGCTTTCAGTCGCTGTTCAACTGTCGAGTGGAGCGGTTCCGTTTACACATATTGCTGTGCAAAGAGGGCTTGTAGTGATCGCAGGAAATTCTGAAACTAGAGTCAACAGAGTTTTCCCTAAACCTGAGAAATCCAGTCTAGAGCCTACTATTGGTAAGGAACCAACCACGGTTGTGTAAGAAGAAACTGGTTAGTTGTGAAGTGAACTAACTCTAGAAGAATTTTTCGAGGTTTCCCTCGGCGAGAAATTGCAGGGACGGTTCAAGATTAAGATTCAAGACGGAAGGACAAAAGTACAGGATTCCCGCATCTCGTTATAACTTCTTCTAGGAATCTGTACTCCTCCTTGCGGTGGTTCATCACTTATTCCTCAAACTTTCTCAAGACTTTAAGGATTAAATGAAGGAGGGGATTGAGTGAGTGAAAACAGGAGCAACTAGCTGTATCATGTCGTCGTCGTCGAGAAGTTTGTTGACAGTTTAGATTGAGCAATAGGCCGCTTCTCTCTCTCTCTTTCCCTTTAGATCCTTGTCATCTGAGGAAGGGTACGGATGAGGGTTGTATTTTAGTGATGCGAAAATAATCGTGTTGAAAACAGACGGAAACTTTGCTGCATTTCCTCGTCAACTACCCGGGTAAAATGTCATCATTTCCCCTTTAAACTTATCGTCCACAATGATGGACACGACGACGAGTTTCTTTAAATAAGTGCATATTTCCAATCTCTCTCTGAATCCAACTTCAACTCTTTTCAAAAAACTTGTGGTCGTGAAACATTTCTTCAACTTTGCCTCAACATTTTTTCCTGGTCCCCTCGTTTTATCACCGGATGCGCCGCCCTATGCAGTTCAAGTGCAGCGCATGATACTAAAGAGAAACCAGAAGAATAAGACGATCGTCTATTTGTTTGCGTAAACAAGCAAGGAAAAAACGAATACCAAAGACTTTTAAAACTTTTGCTTCAGAAAAACTACTTTTGGAAAGTGAGAACAATTTTCAAGTGCCATCATCCGCCATTCCCTGCATGTATACATGTGTGTGGTCTTGTGGAATTTCAAAGTAAGATAGATAGCGTATGCTTTCTAACGTTTAGCCGTCTCTCTTCTCTCGGACCGGTACAACAAATAGTCTTTTCATTCTAGTTATCCAACTTTTTCACTTATCTGACGCACTTTCCCCCAGTCCAACTTTCACTTTTGACTCCCCTCCACTCCAGTTGCACGGGCAATACAAGGTAGCTATAGCGTGCACAGCCGTACTTTCTCCCTTTACAGAATCCCAGTCAGCTACATCCAAGTAATCCGGAGGACTTAGAGTATCATCATACATGCAGGAAGGGGGAGGGTAGAGAGGAAGGGAGGGGGATAAAAGAAAGTCCGGGTGAAAGTAGTCTTCTTTTTTCTAGATGAAAATTCTTGAGAAGGAATTCTTTGTTGAATCAGTTTGTTTGACGTGGACAAGGAAGGAGGAGAGTAGTGGAAAATAGCGGAAGGAGGGCGAGTGGAATTCCCGGAATCGGGAACACCTTCACTTTCACCGAGATCCTATGGATTTACCGCAAACTATATGAGACACAATTCAAGCTTGCCCTAGACTTTTAGCAAAGAAGCCTAGCAAGAAGTCCAGGAAAAGCTTAAGCGGCTGTAGCCTCTCAGACAGACTCCCACTCGAATCCTAAAATCAGTCAAAATCCATATACGTATATGATTCTTATATACGAGCGGACTCTCGGATCAATTCCCTTTTGCTGTCATCAGCAACTTATGACAAAATTCTATTTGCGACTACTATACCAATCTCCTTTTCCATTCTAGGATAGCTCGGGATTTTGCGAAACAAGCTATACTCACAAGGAGATAGCCACTCCAACTGGACTCAAGAGACTCAAAAATCCTGGAATTGGTGAATTGTGATCCAAGGAAGAAAAACTACAGGTTTGACTGCATCGGCCATCCAACCAGAAACCATCAGAGCGAAAACATATCCCGCTTTCACCAACCCATCCAACCAATCTCTTTTTTCCGACAGGCAAAAACTATCATCAGCTAGTATCAAAAGTATCTATTTCACTTTGCGCTTCCTCCGAAAATCCAAGGAAACAAGTTGCATTCATCCTCCCTTCAACCAAGTGAGAAGTTTCTTTAGACTGGATTCAGTTATTCCTTGTGTGTCTGTGTGTGTGGAACGAATCCCCGGAAGGAACTGAGTGAATTCCTCACTCCATCCTGTCAACTATAGCTAAAACCAAAACGAAGAAGCTTTCAACTAGGAATTTTTTTCTCCATTTTGACAGCTGAGTCTGAACTTGTATCCCAGTTTGCATTTTAGTTTACTTATTCAATACTCGCTACTACAGCTTAGCACAATCTGGGAACCTCTTCCTAGGAGCATTACCCCGGATCAGACGGACAATTTAAAAATAGCGCTGTGGGATTAATATATTATTATTTATCATCTCATCTTCCGTGTGTAACTTTGGATTTGTAGTTCTTGCCGCCGGTGGAGGAACCAGATTGGATAGAAAAAACAGTACTGCACAATCCCAGGAGAACGAGTGAAGAATGTATTACAGAGGAATTCGCATTCATTTATCGCCCAAGTGAACATTGGCTTGGAATTATTCGAAAGATAATCCCACCGAGTCTCATTCTTCCTTCATTGCTAAGAGAATGAGTTCCAGGGAACAAAGTGTTTGTGTTGGAGTGATGGAGTTCTTTAAGAATTTCAAATGGATTTTTCTACTCATCGTTCTAACGGACAGCGGTGAGTGGCTCATTTGTTCGCTCTCTCTCTCTATTTGTTTTAACTCTCTGGCTAACATGTTTTTAGGTTTACCTCAGCGTTTTCCACCAATTTTCATCCATTTCCCTTCTACCACTACCTTTCTCTTGCTTTCTCCTCAATCCCAGCCCTTTCCATCCAATGCACTTATTTTCCCTTTACCCATCCATTGTTCCGGCGGGAGAAAGTGGAGAAAGTATTTCCGATTGTCGCAATCCAGTCCTGAAGCTGGGCTTAGAACTAGCTTCCAGAAATCCACCTAGCTTATCCAGCCAGGTAGTGCTCGTGATGGCTCCCTATCCTCTACCTATTTTTTTCTACTTTTTCTTCACTTTTTTTATTCAATTTCCTACCTCACTCCAGCCTGCCACCCCATCCTCCCTTATTTACTTTCACCGCTCTCCTCCACTCGACCATGCTCAGAGATATGTGGGCCAAAGCAAATTCTTCCACCCAACTTAACTGATTTCTCCAACTCTCAGCATCACCTGTAACACACCTAAATAAAAACTCGGGGCCAAGACAAACACTATCTAATGAAAGTAGCCTCCGCTAACGAAATGTCCAGGAATCTGTTTACCATTCACCAACAACAGAATGTCTCCAAACCCGGATCCAGCTCCAGTACCAACCAGTCCTGGTCACAAACAACGCAAATAGCCAGCTTAACATCTTCCCGTGCACACTGCTTTCTCTTTTGTTTACATACAAGGACTCTTGTAACGCTATGACTGAGTCGTAAACTACCGTTGCACAATTCTCATCGCGCTTTCTCCCCTCACATCTCTCTCCAAACCAGCCATCCCAGTCCTGTATTTAGCTGGATGCCAATAAAATCCTTTGGTCAACCTCTGTTATGGCCAAAGGTGTGGGTAATTTGTCTGCACGTGATTTATAGAGTGTTTCTATTCTTACACAAAATGTAAATAAACAAGCGGCGAGGGGATAAGGGCAAGAGAACTGTTTCCGGGTTGCAGGTTCCGCAGAGTAGACGCACACACTTGCTCCCTTCGAGGAAAAGTAGGCCGTTCTGTCTATAGCCTATTGTCATGTCTGTCAGGCGGACCCTGTTAATATTTTCGCGTAATTGACGCAAGACAGGCGGACAAGGGAGGAAACAGAGATAGAGAAAGAGTATTGGCAGAGATGTTGTGTGTTAAATGAAAATATTGTTATGAAGTGTTAATTGATCATGCGGTAGAAGACGTATGGGAAGGAAGTGAAAGCGAAACCGAGAAGAGCTTTTACTAAAATAGTTTTGGCACTCTTTCCGCTACCAACCAGCATTTGAACAAGACTACCGTTTCTTTCAACCCGCTTATTCCCTTCAACATATGGTAGCTGTCATATCGGAATCTTTTACTGCCGATGGGAATCAATCTTTACTCTCGTTAAATTCCTCCCGTCAATGTTTACATGTTGTGTCAGCCGCGCACGAGTTCCCAGCTCTTCCTCCGCCCTAACAAGCTACTCATCCCATTATCTTGAATTTATCTCCCATTTGTAAAACACATGGGCAAAACTACCCATCCAGCTAGTTGTTTCCTACTAAATTAATATTATTGGTTTTCTTGTATGTAAAGAAGTACTTAAATCAAAGCAACTACTAGCCAAACAAGCTAATAACTGTAGCGGAGAAAGTTCCGTATTATTTCCAAGTTTCAATTACCATTTGTGACAATCCCGAACTTTGTTTTACGAGTATTGGATTGAATGTGCTTTTACTATATAATACTATTGTTTATTGTAGTTTCTCTTCAGATACTGCTATAAGAGTTTGTCTTCTTAGCTACTGCAGCTGTACCACAACAAATTGACACTAACTGCATTTCCAGCTTATTCCATTAGCTGAAGCCATTGCCTTAATGCAGAAAGATATTGGGAATATATTTTGCCAATTAGACCATTCAATAGAACTTTCTGCAATGCAGCCAAGTATCAATTCAAAATCCATAAAACGATATACGCAGCCTAGAAACTGGAAAGCAAATCCCAGAAACTCCACTTACAGTACTAATTCGCCAAAACAATCAAATCTGGAATCAATATACATTATATCCGATTCAAAACATCCGGAAATTTGATTAGTAAATCTGTAATCTCAGATCCAACTGTAAGGCAAGGCTCCGTTTAGTGTTATAAATCAATGCCTGTTTTAAACGATGGATGAGCCAGCAAGATGTCAATATGGCATGACATACAGTAGTGAAACTAAATGCTCTCTTTGACAAGAACAGTTTTGCCGATAGTTTGTAGCAGCATCTCGGATTGTTCCAGTATCAGATGACACTTGTGCCAGAAATAGTTTGACTTTCAAAGCATAATAGCCCAAAAGATAAACATCGGCAGGAGTAGCACATAATAGGAAGCGTTGGCACAATAACGACACTGTTTTCTGACCTACTATTCATGTTTTTCCCAACTCTAGTATATGACAGTCTGGTACACAGTTTCATCTTTTAGCAAACTATTTAGCCAGCATTAAATAGCGATTAGATTGTGTTTGCTGTAAAGACTTTGGCATGGAACGGGAATAACAGCCCCTTCTTAGCATACATTTGACTGTTTGTTTTCCTTGAAACTTGGAATCCACTCATCCCTCGTGACTCTTTAAGATAGTTTTAATCTCTTTCCAAAAGAACGTGGAAGCGCTCCCAGATTTCCGGAATGAGTGATGACATTAATATAATCAAGGGCGAGACATGGTATTCATACATTTCGTTCCCCTCCTCCCACACATATTTCCACAGACTTGATTCATAAATTCCCTCGGATATAATCTTGATAAAGTAGTGGCAGAGCATAGGGCAACAGCCAGACAAATCTTCACCACCACCACAAACTACCGCATAAGTTGCATTACATTGGATCCCTCCTCGGAGGGTTTAGCGGATTCCCAGTGTTCCGGTTGAAGACTTGAACCGAGAGGCGTGTGCGATTTGTTCAGGATCGGTTATGGAGTCTTGGGGTTTGAAAAGATTTTTTGAATATCTTCCATCTGGCTCCTACATATATTCATTCGAATGCTCACATATTTGTTGTATGCTGCAGCCAGCCATCCTGTAAGAGAATGCCCGGGTAGTTAGGAAAGGGAAAGCGGTATTTGACGCTAGGGTGGTGTGCTCAAGAGCGTTATATAGTCGTGGACGGGAGGGATTCAGACTTTAGGGGGAAGACGGGGCACCAAATCTGACTGAGATGTTTGCGGGTGAAGGAAGCGGGTAGAAAGGAATCTTTGAGTTTCTTTCCTGTTTGCGGTGAAGCGTTTCGTAATGGGTTGGAAGAGAGCACTTAAAAAATTTGTAACAGGAGACTCCTACGAGCGGAGGCAACTGAGCGGGAGCGGGTAGCAATAGGAAGCCAGTCGAAGGAATCATCATGATGGGAGGAAAAAGTGCGTGTATGTATAGCGTTCAAGTTCTCCCCCTCTTTTGCTTTCTGCAAACCCCCCGGGTAACCTGCTGCAGGTTCTCCCGGCAGTAACATATCTTCCGTCGATGTAGCGTGCACGAATTCCCGGCTTTAGCCACCACTGCACCCCAGTCGAACGTTGAGTAATTTTTTGTTTAAAACTTTTTTTCTTTATGATAAATCTGTAAATCCATCTTTTCTCCGTTTTTCCTCCCCATCCATCCAGCTTCCACCCACCAACTTTTCCCCAAGAGCCGACACCAAAGAAAACAGATAAATTTTCTACTATATTTCAGGACTCGTTTCGTCTTCAGAGAGATACCCTATCCCTCCGACCGAGTTGAGTGAAAGGATAGGAGGATTATTAGTGTTTTGTAATACAAGAAAATTTCAAAAGTAAACTCCCGGCAAAGCTTCTACTTCCGGAGTATGTATTTCATAGCTTGCGGAGAGAAACACACGCTATTGTTTATGAGTGAGGAAAGTAGAGATAAAGCTTGAATTTCAATAACATGTCCGAGGAAATAGAAAGTTTTCAAAAAATTTAAACTTTCCAGGCCTCAGAGTTAAGAGGATTCTTTTTCTATTGTCTTCTGCTCTAATAGTCTATACTTACTGTAGTTGTACTCTTCAACTAAGAAAAGGTAACGTAGTAAACTAAAATGCTGTAAAAACTCTTTGTACATCGATTGTAGAGAAGCTAAGCTGAGAAACTTGAGCCCTGATCGGTTTCTCCGATACTACCCGGTTCGGCATATCCTTCAAATAAATTTCACTCAAACGTAAACATGATAGAGGGAGACAGGAGTTGTTCCGATGTACATATTTGCTTGAAGCGCAATTACAAAATTCTGTCAGCCTACTAAATTCAGCCCGAATGCGGATATTAGATTTAACGCACTGTTGTGCAACTGACGACTAGTTGTCATGCAACGATCCCATCCGAATCCAGGCAAACGCACGAAAGCTGCCTATAAGCTAATAGGGATTCGGGGAAAGTTATTCCGGAGCTGGAAGAGGCGGACAGGATGTGAGATGGGATGAAATTTAAATTTTAACCACTACAAGACAAAACGCCTCCAACTTTCCGCCTCTTCTATCTTTCAAACCTGAAGGGATAGTAGAATATGTATGCGAGAAGACTGGTCTTATAGGTTCAGTTCGGAAATAAGATGCGAATGCTAGATTAGGTGCGTAAAATACGCCTGTTACGTCTCCTGCATGTATATGAGCTTTTATTATGGGAAGAACTTTCGCTAGTGTTTACATTCATTGTATTTACTTTACTTACGCGGGTTTCCAGTTTCCGCCTTTAAAGGAACGTTGAGAAAATCAGGTATGGGCGGCAGGAAGGTTTGACTAGTTTTAAAACTGATATAAAATCTAGGACAAGAAGAAACAAGCTTTTGTAGGCTTCTCTTGGAGCGCTTGAATACAGATTTTGTCTGCTGGCTCAACCATCCTCATTCAGCATCTAAGAGAACTGGCTGGCATTTAGAATTCTCTTCTTTCTTTCAAATTCTGCATCATGTGAAAAGAAGGATGGTGGAAATCCAATATTTATATGCATCTATGCGATTGGATTTCCATGAGATTTTGCAAAATGTTCAAACATTCAAACATTTCAAGGTGTTGGTGGATCTAACTAAAAATGCGTAGATTTAATCGAAGAAATATGGCACTATGAGACAGAATGGAACGAGGAGGAAGGTGCAATAATAGGACCGATCCCAAGGAGATTGTCTTCACGAATCTGTCGTATATATTGAGGCGATTCAATAAAACTAAATTTTACAGGATTAAGAGAGAACAGTCGCTCAAGGAGTATTTTCTCCTTACAATACCTTATACATTAACTTACATATAGCACTAAACCATGGAGAGTTTGCTCTGGTTGCATTCCAAAGTGTGTGCAATCCAGCAGCAGAGAGGACAAGAGACATTTGGTAAACATGTAATACAATTACATATATATGCTAAAATTGCAGCAGCGCAGCGCTAGGAGCAAAGGCTCCATTCAACCTTCTCTTGTACAGAAAACATTTAAATTTTGAATAATTACTCGCGAACACAAGGCTTTCTAAAATACATGAAATCTATAGGCTGTCTTCAGGATTTGTTTCAAAAATTTGTAAATCAAAACCATGGAGAAAGTGTGCCAGTTGAGAGCGTGGGCGTCTTGAATACTTTTCCTTGATTCCACATGTTTCTGGAACTTGAATGATGGATTTCAGTTTGTGTTTGCAACCTGAAATCCCGATTCCCAACAGTATCAAAGTACCTGTACTTTTAAGTTGGAGGTCATGCCCATCTCCGATATTGATTTAGCTTTACGTATGTAGTGCATCTTGTGCAATGGGGATTGTTGAGACACGTTATTCAGAGATGATAGACTTGTACATTTATCATCTGTGGGCGGTGGGTAGATATTTGATTGATAGCGAATGATTTGTAGCAACGTCTGGAGTGTTAATAGCCATGAATGGTTCTGAGAATGCAAAGTTATAGCATCCAGACGATGGGAATGTTCTTGTGGGATTCCGCAGACTTTTCTGTTTCAGTTTCTCCAAGTGTTGATGATATATGCTTTCCTACATAAGTATCAGTATACTAGGTAGATGTTATTAGGTTGAGGAGAATATAGACTAGGGTAGAGCATGTCAAGAACATTTATACCCCTTCTTTTTCTCTTCCAATAAATTTAATAACTCTCTTTTTACACTCTTTCTTCCTTTCACTCACTTTCTCTACTTTCACTATTCCTCTATTTCCTCTCGTCTCTTAAAACCCTTCTTTCTCTTGTCTCTGTCCTTGATTCGTAGAGTTTAGTTTACTTTAGGCGCTGGCTCTCTAGAGAGATTTCACGGAGTGAAAGCTGGAGAAAGTTGTGGGAATTTGTGTTCGGCAAATTCTGGTAGCGGTACCGAGAAAAAAGGATATTGGCATGAATTTCTAGATTGAAAGTTATCGGGAGAAAGCGTGGAGAGCCCATTGGGGACCTCTTCTCTTTCCATGGTTAGAAATGTGATTTTGATCGGCCACTCTTCACGTCTTTATTTCCTCCTTAGATTACTTGAGCTACTTTCCCATGTCGTTAGCTAGCTTTGCTTGGTTGCTCTATACCGCCGAGTTTGCGGAGCCCGTTCCTAAAACTTGCCTAAGTGGGACCCGGATGTATATGTTGATATAGCTAACCTTTTCCTCCGAGTATGTATTGCTTGGAGGCGGCTAGATAAAAAGTTTTATAATTTTCTCTCTGGTGACGGGGTTTTTCCTTCTTAGAGTTCGAAAAAGAAGCGAATAAAAATAGGACGGAGCAGGACAGGGAGGAGCAGTTGTAGGGTGAAAGTCTAACCCGGGGCTAGTATCAACATACGCGAATTGACGTGGCTAAAGAACGAGAAGATGCAAAAGTTTTTTTCGTAGAACGGGCCATATATAGCATCATTTCCTATCAAGTTAGTTTACAAAGGACCGAAAAGAATTGACGGATTTCCAAGTCCGGCTTTTACAATCCATCGTATTCAATTCCGTTAAAGCGTGGGAACTATGCTAGAGAGGGACATTCAATTTTATTTTGCGTGCTTTCACTCTCCCGCTCCATCACGCTCTTGTCCTCGTCTATCTGCCTTTATCTAGATTATTCTATGCCTTGTCAGCATTCAGCATCCCCAAGAATGAGTTACTCCTTTCCTCTCAATTTCTCTAGGTTTTCTTCTTTTTCTGAGATTTAGCAACATGGAGCTCTTATTTCCAACCGGGTTTGCCAGCTAGGAGAAAGCAGCGTATCAATCTGGTAGCCTGGTTGTAAAGTAGTTGTTGTTCACCAAGTTTCTGATGGAAGGCGGATGCCCACCCTGAGGATATTAACTAGATTTCATCATGTCCAACTTTCTCCATGCACTCAAGTCACGAGAGTCACGACAGCCCGCTAACCTAGATGCACAGGAAGAAAGCCGTTTTATCCTTTAGTTTCTCATGTCCGGTGTCCGGTCTTGTCATTCTCCTATTTTTTAATAGTCCTGGAATAAAAAATCTTCTAAATTTTTGCTCAAACTCATCAGGTGCAGTTTTTGTGTGGGGAAAGTAGGACAACATTTCGAATTTTGATAATGCCAAAACAGATAATGGTATTGCCATTTTCTTTCCTACTACTGAACGCATTGCGCAGGATCTTAATTTAGATCTGGATGCGCTTATTCCATTGCAGCTTTTGCAGTAGTGCACTGCGACTGCGGAAAGGGAACTAAAGCATTTAGCTCAAGTTTCTCATCTTTTACTTTCCTTTGCACAAATATAATGGCTGGAATAAGCCATTGTCAGACATTTTCAGTGCATTCCAGTTCATGATAAAGAGAAACCCCGTTCTGAAGGGAGCTTTGGAGAAAGCCCCGGAAAAAAATCCAGGTCCTTGAAAGGAGACGAACTGAGGGAAAAGAGGTTAAATTGGGTAAGGAGAAAGTATATTTGTTGCAGTACTGGGGCCAGCCCTAGAAAAATAGAGCCAAGTTTTTTGCAAGAACTGCCTTGGAATTCCGCGGTTATAGGAGCGTTTCGGGACCAGAATACGTGCTCCTTTCGGGACTTTGAGATTGACCCGGTTCTCCCTCCTTGCAGGCAAAGGAGAGTATCCGAAGCGAAACCAAGGAGAGAAATAGGAGAAAGCTACGAAAAAAGAAAGTAGAGAACGGATCCAAGCAAGCTAGGCATTTCCAACAAAATATTCCTGGACGCGGCTTTCGAGGTATTCATAACGAGGAGCTTGGGAAAAAATTCTTGAATTCGGAACAACTCTCGAGCGTTTTCACGTCCTCCTCCTACTAGAATATTTGAATACAACATTTTATTTATCAGCTTGCAGTATTTTCGTTTCCATATTCTAGAAAAATTGCTAGAGAAATGTGTAAGCTGCACCTTGGGGAGAACGTAAGGTGCAGTTATGCTCACGAAGGAAGAAGAGTCAGAGCCAGAGATGTCAGCTACATGCAGAGACTATACCATTAATAGTAGATGCATAGATATTGGTTCACTTAGTGGCGCTGTTGATGTTGCGGATATTTATGTATTTTCTCCGTAGGGGTAATTGGGCAGGTAACATGTGTGGCGAGGGATCGGACGTGAGTAAGAACATTATAGGGGCATGCAAGGAGAAAGGGAGGTGAAAGTGAGTGAGAGAATCGCAGTGACCCGGAGAAAATTTCTTGTACTAGAAAAAGGGGCAAGAAGACGGTTGATTGATTGTGGAACCACAAATTTTGTTTGCTCTCTAGTCTCATGTGTATATTCTTCCTCCCTCCCGCCCTCCGTCCACATATCTTTCCCCCACTATTTCTTTTCCATTACTTACGAACCCAGTGAGAGGGTCCAAGTGAGTTTGACGGGAAAATCAACAAGAGCCGTCCACCAAAAAATCCAAAACTTTTCATCTCAGAGCCACCATTGCAAACTTTCCTTCCTTTCACTCTGGCATATACTTTCTCCTGTCCTTGTTTTGGAAGAAAGCAGTGAAGAAATCGTTGAAGAATAGTTTTTTTGCCATAGCGTGTACCACCAAGGTTTTGCCGTAGGAGGCAGTATAATAAGTAAGTACACAGAGTAATTTTAGGAGATGGGAGAAAGTAAGCTTATGCAGCTGCTTTCTCTTTGTCTTGCATTATTTTGTCGGCGGAGGTAAAAAGGGAAAGGCGTGAAACGATGCTAGGGATAGGGAAAGAGTACGGATGGATAAGAAAGCGTATATTTTCTATGAAACTTTTCTAAAGTGGCATCCACCTATAGCAAACGGTGAGCCGGGTGAAAGTTTAGATACTCTTGAATTTCCCACCACCTTCTTTCATGCAGGGCTCGTAACACATTCAAGAGAGGCGAAGGAGCGAGAGAGAAGTTGATAAAGAGAGAAAGTACAGTAAGTACAGTGTACGTATTGTAAGAGAAAGTGAGATTATTTTCCCTCAAGTAACTTAGTTTCAAGTAAATGTGAGTAGACTTACAAGTGAAGTGAAAGCAGCGGGGAAGTGAAAGAAAGCAGGTACGAGATTAGACTCAAGTAGTTCAGAGTATGTAATGCGCTTTCACCAGACGTGTTCTCTATCCACTGACCCGTGAACGGATAGTTTGCAAAAATAACAACTCTTCTAGACACAGAATAAAATTGTTGCAAATTCACCTTCCTGCCAAACCGGGCTCTCCTCCAAACAGCCTGGTATGTAGACGGGCCATTTGATCATGTCGATAAGCTAAAACATACAGAATCAAGGGTCGGAAATAATAAGAGCGCTTATGTATCCGTCCATAGGTAGGCTAAAGAGGTGGATAACATGGGGGGTATGCAGGGGTAATCATACGCTTGATTCCTGCAGGCGATATCATATCACGTTTTTACGCGCGTACCATATACGCTCTTTCCAAAATTCCCAGTTACTCTCAATCCCCTCCCCTGGCCCACCCATCACAGGTTCTTACTACCTCATGTAGCTATCTATATCCATCCTCCCGCCGTACTTGAACGTAATGAAACGGTTAAACTTTTAACTACGTAAGTGGAGCCAATTTCGGTAATGTCCCGCCATATAAGGTGTAGGCCATATATTATTATTGCTTATGATTCCCTCCATAACTACCCGGAAATTAGTCTTTGGAAATGAGAGAAAAACTTTTTCTCCGACAATTTCCACAGGAATGTTTTCATGATCGATGCTTGGAACGTGATTGTCAGGTAGAGAGACTGCTCCTTTCTCACTTTCTCCCATCCATCCCCAGCTACCCGCCGTCCGCGCTTTCCAAATGAAACCCCGGGACTATTTCCTCTACCCGTGAATCCACGCTCTCCGTATTCCACCCATCCTCTTCTCTCTCTTGCAATAAAGGGGAAGTTCAGCTCACTGGCCTCTGAATGAGCAGATGACGTTACAAAAAGAGTAACCTGTAAGAAATGGCGGAGTACACTCTGAAGTATTTTTTTCTAGAATATTTGAATTGAGAAATGGGAAATTATTCATAAAGCGCATCTTGACTGGGGAAAGCCTACTCGTGCTTTTATTACAGGAGGACGTTGGAGATTATATTGGGAAATTAAAGCTTTTCGTGACTAGAGTACGCATTCGATCCTTTACTTTGTTTTTTTCTCAAGGTGCGATAAATAACAGTCCGCATGCAGAGATAAGTGCAGGGGGGAAGAGAATCGTTTCCATTCGTAGTCCAGTAGGAGCATAGTCAAATTTTCATCTCGCGTGTTACTAAAATCTCCATTACTTTCTCCCCCACTTCCACACAGCTCAAGGTGTAGGGCAAAGTTTATTCGAGAGCTTGGTTCAAGTAGGTATACAATGTGGGGAGAAAAGTAGGCTTTATTTGTTTTATTCCTATCCATTATTATCAACCTGAGCATTTCTCCGTTCCTCATGAACATGGAACGCTAACATGTGCCGATATGAGAAATTTGGAGAAAGTCTGCCGGTTACTCTTAAAACTTTTCTACAGACAAGCACTATCCTCAGTTTGTCCTTCCCGACAAAGGACCATATAGCAGCGTAGATGAAAGTAATTGCCTTTCACTTCCCCCATATTCCATGCATACATTAACCTTTGTTCGCGAATCCCTTGAAAGCATGTCTTCTACATGTGCGTATAGTATGATGGTGTGGGCGCGGGAATTGAGCATTTGGTTTCAAGTAGCATTCCAAAATTGAATAGGTGAAAACTGAAGAGTTGTGTATCTGTAAACAGAAAGAATATATGGGGCTAGTGAGTGAAAGTGGTGAAAGTTTTACTTGCTCATTGTGTGCTTTCTCCACGTTTGCATTTTATCCGTCTTGAAGCTCACAATTTCCGATTCTATTCCTGCTTTCTCTTGCGTTTTCCTCGTTTACCTCTACCGAAAAGACTTTACAAAAAGTTACAAGAATCCCACAGCAAGGCTGGCCGCTTAGGTAAAGTGCTCTTAACCTGCGGGAAATGGGACACTTGATGACTTTCTGATGGTTATTCATGCTTTCTCCAACAGTAATGCTTACATGTATTAACAAAACATGTAGGAAACAGAGGCTTATAGCTTGCCTGTTTCTTTCTCATTTACCTGTTCCCGCCCCGATAAGATGAAAGTTACCTTTATAAGAAAAAGGAATATGAAACTGATTCAAAATCAAAGATTTCCACAATTTGTTTACGTCTTTTAGGCTAACGCCTTCCGTAACCTTTTCATCTGATTGAAAATGCTTGCAGTATTTCAAGCTTTTTGGTATATAGCACGAACGAGAAGGATTGCAGCGTAAAGAACCTTTGCGCTTAGATTGCCAATTTGCCTTCACCAAGATCAGATTGTGAGATTACTGTTATTGTGACAAATTTGGGATTGCTTCCTCGCTTCCATTCCTCCACACAGCACGTCTGGCTCTAAACCAGTTCGATTTAAAGGGATGAATGTTTACTCTAGAGTAGAGAAGAGCGGAAGAGCGTAAAACAACAGTAGGGAGTCGATAGAAGATTACTTCCGCCTGGCTTACTTTCACCATGGGAGGAAAGCACGCATTTTTTAGATTGATTCAATACAAAAGCCAACCTGCTAGTAAAATTCAGTTCCGTCAGAGCTGATTAGAAACCTTGGAGAGAAAGAATTTACTGGCTCCGATAGGCAGTCCCCTGTCTGTGTATTTCCTTCCAATTCCTTCCAATTTTCTCTTTATGCTTTCACTCCCTGCACTTTCTCCGGAACCCAAAGTTTCTGCGTAGGCAGGAGGAGGACGGAGAGAAGGCAAATTCAAAGTAAACCTATTGATTGGAAATACGGGCAGGAGCATACGGATAAGTATAGAGAGTTCCAGAAGATATATTTGCATATGTATACTATGCAGATTCAAATTACCAAGCCCAATATCCTACCGGCAAACACCATGCAAAGACATACCAAGAATTCCTCCCTTTCTCTTACTTGGAATACTTCTCCAATTCCCACTTCTTCTCCCCCTCTCTTTCCGCCTTCAAAGGAGCAATAAACCGGGTAGTTAACTACCACGCGACAGTGGCCTCCCCAAAGCTCCGGGGGGATACCACCCCAGATCCTACCACCTTTGTGTACCTGGAGGGGAGTAATCGGATTAACAAAACTGGTAATCGGATAGATCGAGTAACATAAGATCTCTTATTATGTCTTTTAGCTGTTGTAGCGTAGCGTAGCCTCTGCCCGATGAAGCGCATTCAGTGACTGTACATCATATGGAGCAAGCTTTCCCTTTCTCGGAATCTTTCCTCCATATTTCTCAATTTATGCATGAGTTTATGAGCCTCCTCCGCGTGTGAATGCATTTCCTGTTTTCTAATGAGCATCCGAATAATATTTTCAAACGACGTTAGGCATAGCTTTTCATTCAAAGGGAGATTTCTAGTTCCGAGAGTCTGTCAGAAGCTTATTCAGAGAGATTTAAAACGTGTAGGAAATTTGATTTACTTTCTCCTGCCCCTCCCCTCTTTCTACCCCATCCCCTTGTCTGCAGGAAAATATTTTGTGGGACGAAATGCTTTCCCTATGCAAATCATCCGCATCCTCTCAAATCATTATGGCTTTTCAATCCGTCCATCCTGCCAAGAGCTGTTTCCGAGACGGAAGCCCTATTAGCCAACAACGGAACCCAGGAAATCCACCCAGACACGCTTCCCTCATGTTTACAACAATCCCCCTCATTTGTCAGCAGACAGTAGGATGAGGATGAGGAGAACAAGGACCAGAAATGATGAATTCTCCTCTTTCCGGAAAGAATATCACATCATCCACTGTGGGCCCCCGATAATATTATTCTGGAGATCCGGTTTGATGGAAAGAGAAAGCACGCACCAGCTTTCTCCATTCCGCATCCTCCCAAACAAACCCCCTTCCCATTTCATATTTGACTCTCGTTCATCCTCCTAATGAAATATTCAAGAGAGAAAACTTTTTTCCCAGATTAATACCCGGGAATTAATCGTCTTTCCTAATATATAGACACGGACGTGATGTGTGCGCGCTTCCTTGTTCGGAGGCCACAGATGCTAAGATGGAACCCGCTATGGAATTCTCTGCCTTCCAAATATTCCAAACGTCACTGCTTTCTCCGAGAACAATCCACCGTCTTAGCTTTTACGCGGTTTCTTCACTCGTCTCTGCTTCTTCTTCATACCCTCTCGGTCACCGGGTTTCTGGGTTGCTTTCATGTTTCTTTGATTACCGAGGAACGTGAGCTTGTAAATAGTTAATAGTAAGATCAGGCAGAGGGATGGAAGCGGTGGGCCATGAGGCGTCTTCCATTTCCTTTGTCCCCCTTTACGTGTCTGTTTCCTACATTGACTGAGTGTGGCGCTTCACTAGGTGGTATTCTTAGAAAGACATGCCCCAGTGCTTCTCAACTTCGCAATTCTTAGGAAACCAACGGTAGGAGATACACATGCCCGAATATTCTTACAGATTTCACTATTTTCGGCCCTGTGCTAAAGTTAGGTAGGCGGCAAGAGCGATTAGGAAAGGTGAAAGTAACTTTCGCCCAGGAATTGGACCGCGAAACTAACAACGTGGCATCTGAAATAGCTATACAGAATAATCTAATCCCAATGGCTTTCACCCTTCTCTGCCCTGTACTTCTCTTGATCATTGTTGTAGGTTGTAGGAATGAAACACAAAAGCTTTCCTCCTTAACTGCTCACGAAAACTCGAGAAGATAGCTTCTCTCATGATTCATGAATCATGAAATCCGCGAGCTTTGATAGCTTTGAACCAAGCCTCAGGCTTTACAGCCCACCCGCTCTTCTGTTTTCGACATTATTTTCCTCTTTCAAAGTAAATTGCAGTCATCTAACCTCTAAGCTTCCAGCCTTCAAACTCTCAAACTTGTAAGCCAATTCTAAGCTTGACCTTCGCCCAGAGGGGCAGCTTCCATCTTCATTCGGACCAGGAAAAGTAGCAGCTGCATAACCCGCGGAATCATTCTTTCTCAAGGTCTTCAGGGACAGTTGCAAGATTGGTTTCCACTGCAATCCTCAGCTTAGGAATCCTTTCCCACTTTCCCTTCATCATGAGAATTCCGATGAGATATAGAATCCTCATCCCTCACAACTTTCTCCATCATTTAAAAGCTAACATGATAGTCAGAACACGTGATGGGCATGACGTGATTCACGTTTGAATTGGAGAAAGTCCAAAGTAATGGAAGAAAAAGATGAGGAAACGTGTGGCGGAAGCTCCAAATTGTATAACAACATCCATCCTAGGATGTAACATCCTCGGGTGCTCTTAGCTTTCGTGGTAAGTGGTCAAGAATAGGATAGTACTACGAGTGGATGAGAAAGTGGTGAAAGCAGTAATGCTAAACCTGGAGCTAAGGAGAGGCGTTGGCCATCTTCCATCCGGTCAACGAGTAGTCGTATCCAGGCCAACCGGAATGCATTTGCGAGTGGCATTTGAGTGAAGATGCTTTGGCTTCAAGATTGATTTCAGGATTTTATTGAAATGTTAGCCGTGATTGAAATTGGTAGGAGAGGAAGAGTCAAGTGTGTATTAGTAAGCGCTGAATTGCGGGATGAGGGGAGGATTTTCTGAGGAAAACTAATCTACGCGTGGAGAGAAGGGATTTGTGTTGCCTTTTGAATAGGAAGAGAATCAAGAAGGACTCATGTTGTTGTACAAACCAAAAAGAAAAAAGAAAACGCGCCTTTCTCCCAAAATCACTCTTCACCAACGGAAAAGTAAACGAGAGGGGCTTAGCTTTGGTGCGAAGTGGAAGACGATTGAGAACGGAATTTAAGACGAGGGTGAGGGCGGAGATTGGAAAAATGTCGACCGGCGAAAGCCAGCTGAAAGGAAAAAAAGCATAGCAACCTACTTCATCCACTTTCTCCCCTTTCTCCATCTCCTTTCAGAGTAGTAGTAAATCCATGATTGTTTGTTTGCTTCCTTCCTTTCCCTCCTGCATCATCTAAGCTTTAATTGTGAGCTGGCGTTGATTTGGATATTGTGGGAGAGCACTACTAAGTCGGTTGAGATGAATGGGACTTGATTTGTTCTACAGCTCACTAGACTAGACCTTATCCAGCCGAGCTTTGGAGAAATTCCTGGGAATTTTGTGTAGTAAAATAGTAGTTTATACAACACACTTGAGTGAAAGCTAGTGTTTCTTGTTCCCAGTATTTGTACATGCTCTACATGCTTCAATATAGTTGTATTTCTTCTTTCCCCTTGCAAAATGATTCTCTTCAACTCATTCTCGAAGCTCGTACAAGAAGTTTGCCACTGTAAAAAGCAAAAGTATTCCCTCTTGTTAAGCAACTATCGAACCCAGGTTCGAATCCTGTAACTAGTTCAGCTGGAAACATGTTTGCAAATATACGGTTTGGTAGCACACAGAGCCGCCTTTCCAAAGTTGCTTGTTATTTAGTCTCCCTCCGCTACGGCTTATAAGTTCGCCCGTCCTTTTACTGGATTCAAAAGAGAGATTAGTTTGTGTAAAAGTTATTGGAGATGAAGAGAAAGCTTTTCCAGCTTGATGAGAGTTAATTCTCTTTCGCCTTTCACTCTTCCGACTTTGAAGAGCATTCGTATTTCCAGTTCTAACCCCCCCAGTCACTCTCCACTTTAGTCCAGCTAGCCTTTCACTTATTTTCCCTATGCTTTCTCCATATACGCCTTCCTGTGATTCGCGCATAATATGGCAAAATTAAAACCGTATATGCACAGAGATTGCAAGTTAGCTCGCATCTTCACTTGCCAGTTTACTTGCTGGCGAAAGGATTAATCCCGCATTTAAGATTACCAAAACTGAATTCAGACTCCAAAGAAGCTTTTTGTTGTTCTTTACCGAGCCTTGAACATCCTCTTTCTTTAAGCCCTCCTTTAGGATTTATGACAATTCAACCATTACATAGCCCTCTTTTCCAATACAGATTTACTGACATCACTCTTCTCGCCTCATCGTGTGGGACGATCCACTTGCAAACTTTCTCCTCTAACTTTCACCATAGTTTCCCTCCACCCTCCTCCTTTTATCCGCATACTATTGTGTATCATACATACATCCTACTGCATGGATATAGAGCATGGCATGTGCACTGCTTTCTCTCATACTTTCTCTGTCTCTATAGGCTTTACACGAAGCAGTAAATGGTAAACCCGAGATGGAGGGAGCAGAGAAAGGAGATGATTATTCTCCAGCTTACATCATGTTCTCTGGTTAGGCAAAACTAGAGGCTTAAATAACAATGGGTTGTTAGTATTTATGGAAATTCCACATCCACATTGGCATAGCAAAAGGTTAGAGAGAGAGAGAGAGAGAGAGAGTTGATTACGAGAGGCGGGAATGGATGGAATACGGGAGAGAAAGGAGAGAATGATTTTCTTTCCCCGAACCCCGCCTCATATCAAGGCTGTTGACATTTTTCAATGACGCTTTTTACAGCTCTCATAACAAATGATGAGTTTATCAGATGGTGATGATTATGTAGTCAGAGAATGTGTGGAATGTGAGATGAGTAAATCAAGGCGCTTCCCTGGTTACACAATAAGCAGACCTCCAGGGCTCCCATTTCCATAAGAATTTCAACCCATCCCAATTTCCCTTTGTAACCCCAAAATGAGACGGGATGAGCAATACGTCTCCCGGATTTTACGATAGGCTTTCCTCCCTCCCCGCATTCTTCTCACACTTTCACTTCAAACTTTCACCATACGCCCCAAATCATATAGCTCCTCTCTCCGTGTAACCAATTCAAATCCAACTTTAAACTATCCTTGCCTTTTGCATCCAATCCTGTGTAAACTAATCTAGAGTTTTTCAGTCAAAATTGCGCGAATCTTCCCAATCTACGATGAAAGATCTGCGCCTTGTTTCCGTCTTTTTAGAAAAAAACCTCATGTTTTCAGGATCACATGTAGCCCTTGCTTATATTCATTGCCATTACTTACTGCTGATAGGATCTGAAGTTTTGGGTCCGACATGAGGACAAGCATTAGTGGACGCTCTCACATGAGCCGCAAGGGATTTTGATTGTAAACTTTGGGTTATTGTACAGGTTTGAGGTAATTTTGTTTCGCTTGGCTGGTTGTTATGATGGCTCAATATGTTTTTAGTACACGAGGAAGAATATCAAGCTTAGTTTTAGCTCATTTCAGGATTATTGATGGAGTAGCTCTAGAGTGTGTTGTGGCTCTCTGTTTTCCTAGTTAGTGTGCCGTAGTTCTAGCATGGGATTTATGCCCCTAGTTTTTCACGGCCCAATGATTTTTACGAACTTTTACATGCATTCATGAGAGCACTAGACGTCGTGGAGGGACAAGTGAACAGAGTGTTAGTGGCGGTAGAGGGGGCGAGGTCTTGTAAAATGTGAGCAATGTTTCCCTGTACCCTGGCTCCTAGACTCCGTTATGGCTCCGCACATAGTGTTTACAGATGTTGGCCACAAGCTTGATGGACCTGATGTAGACATGAAGAGGATCAGATGTGTTCATAAATAAGTGAGAGATTCTGGAAGGAAATGGGATATTGGGTGGATGGAGGAGAGGGAAAGACATGATCTTTCCCCTTTCCTCTTCTACTACTATACTAACTATACCGCTCCTCTTCCTCCACGAATAGGGGATGAGAGAATAGAGGCGATTATATGTTTGGTAAAATTTTTATTGCTACCGGAACTTTGGTGGGTGAAAGGAGAAATGTTTGTTACCATATGGAAATTTAGAGGGAGGAATATTATTCCTACATGTTATATTTTCCTCCTTTCCCTTGCTTTCTCTTCCGCTCTCTGCTCTATCCTGAATGCATTAATAGTATAGTTTCCCCGGGTATTATTTCTCATCCCCAATCCTTCCACTCCCATCCATTTCATCCTTCAAGGAGAAAGTACGTAGTAACCTTTGACACGATGGAAATTGGATGAGGAGGAAGGAGACAAAGATGGAGTGACGACCCAGAAGGTAGCACATGGAGAAAGTATGGATATGTGCCTTTCATTTGCTTTCCCTCCTAGTCTGCAAGGAAACAGTATGCGAAAACAGTGTAGAAACCAGAGAAGCAAGCAGCGCATGCCGGAGCTTACCGTTCCTCCCCTGAAACTGATTTACCAGAATGTGGGCCACGAATTTTTCGCAAGCACTCTCCCCCACTTGCTTTATCCAGCTGGCAAGTGAAAGCGCTTCTTTTTCAGTGTCTCGGCGGCTAAGCTTGAAATTTATTGTGCAACCCATAACGAGTTCTGGCATACTACTACATAGCATGAAATCTACGTCGATAACACTAAAGTCTGTTTAATGGCGTAAGAGAATAAGCTGGAGAAAGCAAGGGATTTTAAGCTATGTACATACGGTTAAAGTCTTCATCCATCCCACTTTTTATACCTTTAAAGGCTTCTCCTCCGGCCTCATCCTCAAGTCTAATAAGGTTAAGATAATGATTGGGAGGGGTATAAGGAGGGGCGAAAGAAGGGAAGTGACACAGAGCCCCAAAACTCCAACAGATAGAAGAACTCGTGAGGAAAGGATGAGAAAAGGAAAGAAATTACACCGAAATGGAGAAAGTAGGTGAAAGTGAGTGAGAAATTGGAGTTGAATAAGAATTTTCAAAGTGTGATAAATGGAAGGGATAGGCCGAAGTAGTGTTGGAGGGAGGATGAGGAGAGGGCCTGTAGGGTTGTAAAGGTGTCAGAAGAGAAAGTGCGGAGAAAGTATATGTGTGTAAGGGAGAGTAGAAAGGTGGAAACTATAGTAATGCGGCTCATTTTATGCTCCGATTAATTTATTATCTGATTTAAGAGATTGTCTCCTCAGTAGCGGAGAAGGTATAACTATAAAATTCATTCCTTCCTCTTCAAAGCTTGAGGGTCGGGGTCGGCCCAACTCTATAAGAATTTTTGTACGTACGTCATACAGGAGACATCAAGTAAAGACCCTGTAGAGATTAGAAGAAGATTGGGAAGGGAATAGGGGAGGGTATTGAAGCATGTGAGTTTGGTGAGAAAGGGTTGAGGAATTGATTATTTTCCCGGATCTAATTTCTGGAGGACGCTTTTCTAAGATTTCCTTTATTAGATGATGGTGACGACGGCGGGAAATAGAAATAGGGGAGCTCTTTTACAAAGACTCTTTTCCCCCTCTTCTTCATAAATAGTTTTCCCTCCTTCTGGCCTTGCTTGGCCTCACCCCTCCCCCCCTTTCTCTCTCCCTTGGGAATGTCTACCCGGCTGAATGAATACTGCACTTGAATGGGATGCAATTTCCGAGGTGGTCCCTTTTCCTTTCACTTCAACCAAACCAGAAAAAGAAGATTGGAGTGTTGCAATGCAAAAATATCTTCAACCCGTCCGCATAGTCAATGATGATTAATGGCCGTGCATACAAAAATACAGGGACGGGGTTTCTTTCCCGTGCTTTCTCCTTAGAAACCCTGGGAGAAAGTCTAAGGCACCCTACCAAACTTGTATGCCCGAACCCAAACGTTTTCTCCAGAGTCTCAAGAGCTCCAAAATCGGAATTGAATGATAGGATTCAGCTTGACTTGGTGAGGGGTTGGGAAAATGATGAGGTTGATGTGGTGAAGGAATGCGGATGATTTTGTCTGCGCCTCTCCCTTTTCTTTTGGGCCACACTGATGGAATCGGGGTGGAGAAATAAGTATGCAAGCAGACGGTGGGAGGGAGGGAAGGAGAAAGTAAGGAAATGAATAAGAAATGTGGATAGCGGTGGTGGTGCTTTGTGCAGATGAATTCTCATGGTTTCAGCATTATTCCTCTGGAATGGTGTGTCAGGAGTAATAATGATGTTCAGTCTGATGAGAGGGAGAAAGTAGTGAAAGTCCTATGGCATCCTCCATATCCTTCCCACCCAACCATAACCATCATATACCCTCTTAACGAGAGGAATCCCTATGAGAGAGAAGGAAACATCTATCTATTCGCTTTCTCTTTCTTCGCTAGAGCATGCAAATTTCTCCCGTCATCATGATCAAGGAGAGAAAAACATGATCTCCTCCTACCAACCCATGTACGATCGCCTGCGAAGGGGAATGTAAAAATAAGAGAAACTTCTTCGAGTGTGTTGTAAGTAGCTACTTTCTCTCTCTCGCTCTCTCATCTCCTACTTTCTCCTCCTCTCGGGAAAGATGAGGAGTGGGAGAACCCGTGGAAAAGAGTATCTTTTGGCGGGTCTATAAGCTCATTGAAATAATGGGAGAAAATTTCACATAAGCTCCAAACGGGGCATAAACTTGATGTATCCCAAAAGATTTCATTTCAGATCCACAGACTGAATGATGATGAATAGAAGAGCGTATAATGCATACACAATGAGCACTCAAGAATACTAGGCCTCGATAAATATCTTCATTCATGTTATTCCAGGATATCAGCCTCAGCAGTGAGTCTAGGGCATAGCGTGTAGCCTTTCGGCATCTATTATCTCCCAGGGACTTAAATTCACAGTGTTTTAAATGTCTCCGCCAATATTATTCACCAACCAACCCTGAAAAAATACTGTTCCCTCTCTCCATACATAGATTCGCCTATTTTTCCACTTTCTCCACCATGTAGCTCTAGTATTTTAAGTTCACCAGCTTAGCTAAAACTGTAGCTATTGAAGTAATTTCGTCATCTCCTGTGCATTTCGACTGTCTTCGGGTCCTTGCTTCCTGGATTTATAGCTTCCTTCAGGCCATGACTGTCCATGAGCTTTAACAATGCTGTAAGATAGGAGAAAGTCGGGAAGAGAAAGCAGAGAAGTTAGTGTTTGTCCCCCTTTGTAATACGTTTAAAGTGGGCGGGGTGGTAGTGTGGTATGATCAAATAATCATTTAATTGATACTAAGATGTGATAAGTCCTCCATTTTAAAGTCTAGTACATCCCGGGTAAGGAATGAGTCCGCCTCTCTCAGTCAGTTTGTTGTACGTACCGGCTTCTGGTATAATTTCTCCGCAAATAGTTTTAAAAATTCTTATGTGATTACAAATAAGGTTTCAGAGAAAGCAGAGGACAATGAGCAAGACATTGCGCTCATAAAATTTAATTTTTCGAACCAGCTCCAGCTAAAACTACTGCGATTGCCAAGAACATTTTTGTCAAGAACACAACAGCAGCTGAAGCGCGGAGGGGCTGACCGAGTTAGAACACTTTGACTGTCTCGCAGCTCGAGAATCCTATACTTGTACTTGTTTTCTGGAAAGAAAAGAATACTATACATATACCCTCGTCATAAAAATACATGGCTAGTGTCTAGTCTACTGTACATATTTGGCGAGAATGTCGTAATCCCCTTAGTGTTATCCTTGTATGCCCAATTTAGCAAAATTATTATCACACCTCTGGTACGGTTACTGGTCAACTGCGAGCGCTCTTCCAAAACTTTTGCCCGTGTCTGCACGAGTAAAAATGATGCGCATGCATGTCTATACTTGCCTTCTTGGATTAGTGTCTTCAAGGCCGGAAGTATTAAAATTTCGTATCCTTTTGTGTCCTTGAAAAGCTTTTTATTGCTCCTAATCCCGAGCAAAAAGGAAAGCCCTGAGGCCTTATAGCACTTATAGCCATAGATGCTACATGCTACTATTAGCTGTCGGATACGCCCAAGATTTGTGCAGATAGACTAGATTAGCTTACTTGGTTGATTTAGAGGATTCTCAACCTTGAGTAGAAGCACTACTTTCCCCTCACGGGATATTCATGAGAGAAAGTACTTGAAACAAAATCAAACGCGCTGGATCTCCACTTGCCTTGTCCCTGTTTGGTCGTGCTGCTGCCGGCTAGAATGCAAGTTTTAAAAGTTAAAATCCTACAGAACTCAGGAAATCGTAGAGAGAAAGGAGGGAGAAGGAGATTGGGGAATAAGGGTAAAAGATTGTGGTTCCGGAGTCAGAGTGTCAGGATTGAATTGATGTTGTTTGGGGAATTTTGCCTACCCGGGCGGGTAGAAACGAGGGTTGGATCCGGAGTCAAAGGACATGAGTTTAAGTGCACCCTGGAGGGCTCCAACTTGAGGTTCCCAATTTTCATCAATGCGTTTTGTGGTTGTTGCATTTGCAATTTATTAAATGGAAAAGAAAAGTCTTGTCGGGACCTTCAGAATCGAGGGAAACTAGTGAAATTTCAAGAAGGCCACGTCACTATATATATCCTATGTATCGGATCCGCTGTCAAACGTCCAGCGTCCATGTATATGCATACTTTTACACGACTTGCGTTTCAAGCAAAAAACTTTCTCCTGCTTTACTTTCTCTATCCATCTCCATGGTGAAAGTATATATTAGCGTGGAGATGCTGTTTAAGTAAGTTGGGTGGTCTTGGTGAATTCCTATTTTTAATACTTACTTCTACCTAGTTCCGCTTTGAATTTTGCAGTAGATGGAACAGTTTTTTCCGTTTCAAGGGGCCGTGAATGGTGAAAGTAGAGTAAACATAATAAAAGCAGGCGTTCATTCTAATGTACCTACGTTTAGCTTATTGTGCACGAAGTTTTCAAATGGGTCGGTCAAGAATTATTAGTTACGGAAGGTTACGCGGTTATTTGTTGGATGTACAAAGATTTCTAAACTTTCTCTGCCTCATATGCCTCCGAATTATTTTGCATTGAATTGGCAAAGAGGTTCCAAGGTTGAATAGATACGCGTAGAGCATTTATCAAGTTTATCATGTCTGCTCTTTACATAACCGAATTCCATAAAGGAATTTACCAATTCTCACTGGAAAATACAGATCCTGATCCTACATTGGAGAAGAGGCCTCCTCAGAAGGTACACAGGCCAGAGAATATGAAACCAGAACCATGCTGGCCGAGTTTATGAAGGTGGTGGTTAGCGTGCTCGGAATATGAAATGAGGGATCGAGAGCAGAGCGTTGTATGGGCTGCGAAGGTTTTTAACGATGTGGTTAGAGGAGTAGAGGCGCGTTTGTCGGGATAGTATTTTGGTTGAATTTATATGCTTCCAGTAATATCATTGGACGGCCTCTAAACCTCTGACTTTCTCGGCCTCCCACCAGCTGGACGTGCTTCAAACTTGGTTCGCTCTAAACTTTTTACAAGCGAGAGAATTAAACTTTGTGAATTGGTAGACGATTAAAGAAAGGTCTCTCCTAGTCTCGCTCTGCGTGTTTCAGTTCTTAGCAGAATTCTTAAGTATATACACGCTGTTAAAACCGATTCAAAAACGCATAGTTTTTGAGCGACAGGAGTGAAAGCAGCACTACAGACTGGAGAAAGTTAACCGCCATTAATCGTCTTTGGGACAAGAAGTTTCTTGAATGCAGCAGCATACGTATTTAAACTGTGTAGCCGTAGCCAATTGTCTAGGTTTCTTTAGTTATTGCAGTAAATTGTATGGGATTATGATTCGGTTGGTTAATTTGAAAGAGAAAGGGGAGAAAGCAATACGAGACAGAAGAGAAAGTCGTGGACAACTGTAGGCTTTTACGAAGAAAACGGGGTGAAAAGGTAAATAAGTGATGAAGGTTGGGGAATAATAAATGAAAGATTGTAAGTATCTCAAGATTTCCTATGCTTATCCTACAAATGTTCTACATACATCCGCTCCCCATGGAATTCCGTACGGTAAAGGGATGAAACAAGTAGGGAACAGGTGTGAACTTTCCGTTAAAAATGATGAATTTCCCCTTAGAGGGACACCTAGTTATGAAAAATGATGTCGAGAACTCATCAGCACTTTCAAAGACCGTATGTGTGCGTGTGTATTGCTGTTTCACCCGACCTCCTTTCTCTCAAGATCCCAGTCTGCTTTTCTCTTTTTGAAACTTGGTGAAAGTTTTTTTGCCTCTTCTCACAGACCCGTTTCCTTCTCCCCATAGTTTGGCGCACGAGAAGATACAATTTTATTATGGTATTTTCACCTTGGGACTCCGTGGTGACTGTGGTGGAGAAATTACTTTCTCCCCTCAGCACCCAAGCTGTACATGTATGCCTGCATGCTTGTGTAGTTAGCATTGGAAAACTTTCTCAATATTCTTTTCCCGTCACTTGAGTAAGGTTTTTATTGCTCCTCTGAAAGCCCGCATCGCTCTAAATTATCCTCCCTCACGGGCTGGATTGGATGTGTGTGTGTGTGTGTGTGCCAGTTTTCACTCCGGCTCCTTTCTCTTGAATTTTATCTTCAATCTGTGTATACCTTCTTCACCATATTTGGCAAGCATTATTTATGCTTTCGCCGACTTCTAAGCATTATAGTAGTAAAAAGTACCGCTCGCAACCTTGTATTCATCTTTGTATTCGCAAGATCCGTCAGAGGTATACTAAATTACAAAACATGTAATAAAATCCATATGAGGTTCCATCTCAAAGCGGTCACTTTGATCATTGTCATCACAAATAGTAATAGAAGTTCCACCCATGAAAACTAAAGAGAAAGTGGAGAAAGCAGAGATGTCGGCCTTGATTAGAATCCAGCCTCGTTTTGATTTGATATCAGAAAATTGGCTTCAGAGGCGTGAGAGAAGCCTCCTGATTTTGATCCTTCCTCCAAGTGAAAGCTCTGATTGCGTTATAAATAGAACTAATGGCGGAGCGGCCAACATTCAAACATGTTTTGATTAATATCTTACGCAAAGAACCGAACTCAATCCTCATTGTCCGACAGCACCAAACCATAAGTCATATAAACTTATTAGATTTTTCAAAGGGCCGGAAGCTGCAATTTTTATACGCTGAATCCTTCCATTTTTCCTCCTTATTTTTTCTTCCGGTAAAAGCGTTAGTTCGTATTTCTCGGGGAAGTAAACAGCTAGCACATCCTATCTATATACTGCAACGTTCTCTTCTTTACGTGTCCCAAGATTTACATTGTATTGGATTTACAATATGCCGTTCCTACATACATCTCCGCTTGTCTTCCGAAGCTTTCACATAGCCTAGTATAGAGCAAAAACTTTCCTATTACTCAACCCAAAAAAATTATAACCAGGAAACAGGATGGTGAACTTGGAAACTATTCGGTGATCTTTTGACTCAACTCCAGTAGAGTTTCCTGCAATATCGGGAACCGAATTACGAGCAAGACTGTATAGATGTTTACAAAAAGTGAAAGCTCATCTAATGGATTGCGGCCATGGTGAAAGTTGAATGATTCTTTGCCTTTGTAGGCTAATGGTATAAATAGAAGTTAGATTAATTAAAGTCCTGTCGTAATCCAAATGTTTGCCGGCAGACATTATCATCATTGAATCTAATGGACGAGTTGAATAGCAGATACGTAATGACAACTCTCTTTCCATCAACACACGCATTAGATCACATGGATCTAATCTTCTTCAACTTTCTCCTCCCTCGAACTTTCATTCCTTTCCCTTGAATTTCTCCTACTTACTTACTTAGCTGATGCGATACTTTACGCTGATTCCGTTTCTGAATCGATGATATCAAACTGTGCCGAAAGTCACTAACGCCAACTTCTAAGATAGCCTATAGAAATACGCTATAAGATGAAGTTTTCTCCTTGTATGGAATCCTTGGTGAAAGTTTACAAACTACGGTCAATCGTCAGCAAGAGGATCGGGAAGTCATTCCACAAGGCATACACAACAGCAAAGACTTTCACTAGTCCCAGCCGAACAACATTCGAACAAGCGTGAAGGATGAAATCCCTGTTTTCCTAACGGAAAGCTTGTTTAGACTCAATGATAGCAATTTGTCTCATCATAACTAGTTCAATTACGCTGATACCTTACCATATTATTGTAATTGTTCAAATGCCATCCCAGCGAGAACCGCTCGATGACTAAAGTTGCAAAAGAGAACCTCTCACAGTTATTTTCAATGAGAGTCACCGAAGGATCTCCAACAATCAGAACAACGAAGCATCACATCAATGGAGAAAGTACTCCCAAATTGAAACCCATATCATTCTGAACTGAATGCATGTAGTTTTGAAGCTGAAATTGTTCCAAAATCCATTTTCTTCCGTCAGTTATCCGTTACTACCATTGTTGCTGTATACAGCAGAAAGTTTCTGTTTCAGTACACTAACATAATAAAAGAACAAATGTTTCATTCAAAGGTAGCCCAAGTTTTCATATTATTGTTAGAATTGAACTTTCTACAATAAAATAGCGTATTTTCTATTCCTTTGAAGAAAATGCAGCAATTGCTACGAAACTATACAACATTTAATCTTTTGTTTCATTTTCAACTTTCCCCCGAATTTCAATTTGTTACAGTATATTCCCAGAACTACCACTCTATTCCCAACACTGGAGGTGCTTTCACTCTTTTCTCCCATTACGGATTGTTTCCTGCCCTATTATTAAAATAATAAAATCAGTAGCTGCAGTTTGCCCATATGATTGAATTTCCTCGGCCTCACGTTAGTGTTTCCATTATGTCCGTCCCTAAGCCCGGTCACTAGTTCTGCTTCGTCAATTTTTCTCGTTTATAGCCAAGAGGAAAATTCTTTAGGAGTCTGGTTTCCACGCAGGGATTCAATTTCAGTTCTCATCCCACTTTTCTCTGGGGACCCGGGTTTTATTCTACTATTTCAGTTCAATCATGAGCAAGCTTACGTCATGTTATCATCCGAAGAATCATTCCAAATAAAAGGTCATATTGGGAGGTCAAAAGAAAGTTGTGCCTTAGGGAAAGAGAGAAAGATCTTTTCACATTGATACGTTACAAAAAGAACAGGAGGAAGGAACATGCTCTGAATTTACCAACAGTGCAAACAGACACAAATGTTTTGTAACAATTTCATTTGCTTATCAGCTTGAACATCTCCTCCTCTTCATTCCCTATTCTTCCTTTGACGGCTTATTATTAGTATGGGTTTTAAAAAAGGTCAGAAAACAAGAGAGTCTGAGTCTAAGGTGAAAGTGGCAAAGCAATGTATGTAGTCTTCCGCCATCTCTCCGGCTTCTTCAGAGCAAACCTGCTAAATAAAAAGGCGGCTTCCAAACTTTTATTGTTACATTTGGCTTGGTAGTGGATGAGGTAATTTTAAATGAGAATCAAGATGAAAGTTTCTCTGGAAAATTTTCTCTTTGTGTGGATTCTAATGGGTTGGGAGGAGAAGAGGACCGCAAAATGAAAGGATTGAAGAAGACAAGGGAGTAAAGTAGAAAAGATTTTTGTTTGTTATTTAAACTGCTTGTTAGATGCCCAGAGTAAACCTTTTTGCAAAAGGTAATTAAATTTAGAATTGGAATCTTTTATGTCTTAGGGAAAGCAAGTTACATGGCGTCTTTCGGGCAAGGCATACAGGATAAGACGAAGAGAGAGTTAAAAAAAGTAACGTGAGCGGAAAGAAATGGAGAACGGAAAGAGGCTCTGATGGAGAAATAACGAAATTACCGCTCGCTCCTCTCCCATCTCTTCCTTTGCTTTATTCCTCACTCATCTCTGCCTCATTCTTCTTAGCCTTCTTTTATTTCTCCTCTGCAAAGAAAACAAAGGGAGAGTGGCTCCAAAAATAATTTTTACTAGCCCTCTCCCATCCCATCCTACGCTGTACTTAAGCAAAAAATAGTTGGAAATAACTAAAAAGAATATACATTAAACTATAAGCTTGCCGCCGCTTTCATTCCCTCTTCTTTTTCTCATTTCTCGCTCAAAATTATAGCTGCTTGCTGTCCGCAGTGTTTGTCCTGTACCCGTCACCGGCTATCCAAGACTTTCTGTACATATAAAGCCACCAAGCATATTGTTCTCTTCAGGCTCCTACCGCACATTTTCCCGTTGTTTTCTCACTCGAATGTGTGTACAACGCAGATCATCCGAGAACTCTCTGGGAAGGCCTCGTGTGGGAATGACAGGTTGGTTTCAAACTTGAGTTGTCCTTGGTTTACTTAAAGTAAAATTAAGGGAGAACGGACAATACAATAATTCAGTTCTCAGTTCTTGTGAACATGTGTTCCAGCATGAAAGTTAGCGTGAGCCGTTAGCGTTAGCGGTTTGCGGTAAAGGGGAAAACGGAAGGGCCTACGGTTAGGATTTGTTTGATCGATGGAAAATTGCGTTTCCTCCCGGAAATTCTCTTTTTTGAGAAAATATTCTACAGGGTGTCCATATGCTCTTTTCTTCTTCGAACAGTATCGCTAATAATAAAATCGATTAACGGAACATTAAATCCCGCTCCATTCTTTAAAAGAAACAGCCATCCAGATCTTCAAGGTTAGCGCAGTTCTTTCGTGATCAATATCAACGTCTTGCAATTTGGACGCAACTCGCTAGCCAGCCCTTTCTGTCTGCCGCCTGCTACGCGGAAGAGAGTCTGATCCAGACAGACCCCGGAGACACCGAAGCAAGATTTGGAAACCATCAGTCGGGAAGTTTCATTCTAGAACAAGACGAATCATCCTTTTCCCCGACATTAATGGAGGGCATGAAGATGGTAGTGGGCGTGGGAATCGCAGACTGTTTGTCCAGGAGAAAGTTTAGTGATTTTTGTTGGGAGTGAAAGCGAAGTAAATTGAAAAATATTATATTTATGCGCCCTGGGAACCGATTTCTTTAATGACGAGTCTTGGGAGAACGGGTCATTTTCCTCCTCCTTTCCCTCCCGTTTCAGTCATCCGTACTCAGCAGCGGAAGCGGGCTATGCGGGTATCCCTGACTCAAGGCTGCGGGTATTAAGAGAGGAGGCTGATAGGGTTATGTAAGTGGCAAGAGATTTGGGAGCTGGTTTTAGGGAGTCGGAGGATGGATTGATGGGAGACTGTGCTTCAGCGTTTAGTGGGAGCCCATGCGAAAAAGATATTGTCTTATCTTTTAGGAGCAGACAAAGTTGCCCTTTCCGAGTGATGACACTCTAAGAAGGGTGAGGGGTAGAATGGAAGGATGAGGAGAAAGTCTTGGAACACAGCTTACAGATGCAGCCGATCCCTTTGCCCGCCAGGGACTCCCTGTCATACATATTTAGTTCTTCTGTTTAGACCTTTACACGGCGGCGGGTATTTTAGCGTTTCCATGAACCGGCAGCACTGTGCAGTGGCACAAAATCCGTTTGCTTTCCAGTAACCATTTGTCTGCACATATGAGTTAAGCCCCTGCAAAATTGATGTGAAGGAGCTTGTCTTTCGGATTTGCAAAACCGTTCAGAGTAGTTGAAGAGAAAGGACATGATGCGGTTTGAATGGGATGAAATATGAGGCTTTATGGCTTTTTTCCCACCCTAGAATTCGCAAAAGGAAAATCCGGGTAACAGCGCGTCAGAGTGCCAGCTGAGGAGCTATAGTAACGTCGTCAACGTTTACACTGCCCGGCTATGATGGAATCCCTCCGAGTAACAAATGTTCGGATCGTGAGCTTTAGACGCCGGAGAAAGCTTGCGGATTTGGCAATTATTAATGTGGGTGCAGAGCTGGATGGAGCTGGTGGTGAGGAAGTGTTGCTAATTTCGCCGTTCTAATATAGAGTAATATATAAAGCTTGATGGTTTCTGGCTTCGAGGGAATCGTAGCTGGTTGCTTTTTCCATGTATGTAAGTTGCAACCTTGGGAGAAGAGGTGTCGAAGAGGAGAAAAAGTCGCTTTCTTGGAGAAAGGTGTTGGGAAATTGGTATGGAGAAAGTGAAAGAAGTGCCAAGTATACCACCCCTACCGCTCACTACTCACAAACCCAGAGTCTAAGAGAGTGACGGGGAATAAATTGGTGTGGGAGTTTGTTCCGGAGGGAACCCGGGGTATTTGGAGCAGTGGTTTGGAGAAACAGCATTATGGCCTAGTGTCGGTTGTGTATCTTTGAGGTTGTAAATGTTTTTCCGGCTCGCTGTTTGTGGTAACCTGATCACGTTGTCCTGTTTCTATTTCTATTGGATTCCCCACTAATAATTTCCCATCTTTTCTCTTTTTACAGTTATAGGCCAAGCATCGGATGGAGGTAATCGGAATCATGGCATGGGAGCAGCCTCTTCATCCTCATCCGCGTCATTCTCTCCCCCATCATCCTCCTCATCCCAGTCATCATCATCATCTTCCTCATTATCTTCTACCCAACTACCAGCGTTATCTTTGGCTCAGCCGTCATCCATGCCGGCAAATTCCGAAATGAGGAAGACTGGTCCTTACATCGATACGACAAATTCCCAAAATGTTACAGCACTCCTTGGCAAGACGGCAATATTAAATTGTCGAATAAAAAACTTGGGGGATAAGACTTTACAGGTAAGTGGAGTTTCTACTAGAACAATGCTTGGTTTTTTATCGTCCCATTCCGTGCTCAAGGACTCACCCTCCAGTCTTTGATATAGCTTTCTCTTTTCATGGATTCATAACATCGCCTACTTACTTTCTCCAAAAAACTGCAATTGCTACATAGCCTCTAGACTCTTAGATGAAAATTAGATTACGCTCTTGCTTCCCTCTCTAACTTTAGGCCTGGAGTTTACTGTCCCCCGTTGTTTTTTCCCTTGAGTAAAAGTTAGTTGAATGACACCATAGTTTTTGCTGAAAGGCCCTGCATTTTTGAAGCAAGCTTTCTCCAAAAGAAAGTGCATTTTCATGAAGTCGTGTTTAGTAGAGTTCTGAATTACGAATGGCATCTCAGGATCCGTACAGAATTTCTTGCTATGTGTGTACTAGGTAGACTGCTCAGAAATGAAATCGTAGAGACCGTCTTGTATTACATGAGGCTTTTGAGATACTAAAGAGAATTTTAAAATCGCCTCCGGCATGTCAAATTACATTTGCGAAAAGTTGGTAATTACAGAGGGGCGGCGGTGGAGGCGGGATGGAAAGAAACTAAAAAGACTTTCTCCACTCTCATTACTTTCTCTATAGTATTTAGTCCCAAGTCCTCAAGGACAAGTAAGCGGGCGGGGAAAGTGGAAGTAGTTATTTGCTTCAGTGACTGCATTATTAGGATGCTGGTACGGTACGGCTCAGCTATTAGCTACGCTATACATGTATTGCACATGCAATTGAGGGTCCATATAAATAGCCTGTAGTCAACTTGTAGGGGTTGGAGGAGCTGGCTTAACTAGGAAGAAACCGGATAAACTATTCAACGCCCCTTTAGTTTGTTCCTTTGTATTCAAAACATTCTGTTTTTCTCATTTAAGACTCGATCAGTATAATCAGCGAGCTTGTACATAGCGCTTTCTCTTCCTACGCCTACCATCATACTGCCATTCAGCTTGCCTCTCTGATTGCGCTCAAACCAGTGAACAAAAGCAGTAAATCCGAAAAATGCATACTTTGCTGCATCTTCTGAAAGTATTCTCATTCGAATCTTTGAATTTCGGCAAATTCTGCAACGCACGTGGCGTTTTCTTCTAAGTCGTTAGGTTTCTCTTGGTCAAGGACTTTCTCTACTCTTTTCCGCCACTAGCGATTCATACCGCTTCGAAAACTGGATTGCTTATTGGAGTAAAGTGGAGTACACAGTAAAAATCAGCGACGATGGTAAAAGACAATAAAATATTGTAAGGAGAAAGCGTTGATTTTTGCTTTCACCATCCAAATTATTGGATGAAGTCGCTAGAGGAATATTCAAATCGCACGGCACAATACACGTTGCAATCTAAGAAACCCCTCCTTCTTCCCTTGGTTTCTACCATACATACGTGATTCCTCCATGTTTTTATCCTTTTTATTTTTGGACAGCGTGTTGAAAAAGAACAAGGAACCCAAGAATCCTTCTAGGTGAAAGGATTTGTGGCACATGCAAATAAAGGAAGACACGTTGATGTAGAGGATTTTTATTAGATTAGATCGGTGTTGTGGAAACTTTCTCCGGATCAAAAATTCCTCGTCTTGTTTTCCTTTCCTCGAAATACCGAATTTTCCCACTCAAAGTTGATTTTACCTTATCTAGTAAGCTCCTGAGCGTGTTATCCTTTCTACCACAATTTCAACCTTTTACGTCCATCCTCCAAACTGGATATAAAACGAGTCAACGTAACATCCAAGCACGACCACTCCTATAAAAACCTCACTTCCTCCTACCTTACCGCTCATCCTTATAGCGTTTCCTCCTCCTTCTCCTCCAACCTTTCCATCTTAAGTAAACTTGGTGAAAGTGATGGAAGAGAATAACTCCTTATCTTCCTCCTCCGCCTCCTTCTTTATATTTCCCTTATCCTTTCCCTACCGTCCTACTCTACCTACCCCTCCCCTCCTCCTTGTCTCCTGATTTTTATCCTTTTCAGTTTCACTAGTCAAACAAGGAATACTCAGAATAAGATTCACGACCCATCCACGTGATACCTATACACAGTATACAAAATCTCACGGGTAGCTGCCTACGAGCATTAACCAGACGAGAGCACATATTTGTAGCTCTTTTCCCCTTATCCTGCCTCCCTCATCCAATACATCCACAAGCATCCACTTCTTTGCCAAAGTATCTCCAAAAGTGGACAACCTCCAGCTTTTTCCCGTCCTCCCATTTCTTCGCTAAAGCCTCTCACATCTTCTTCCGCTTCAGGCTACTCTGTCAAGCTTTGAAAAATCTAGTTTCTCCTTCTCTTCTTATTCTGTTTCCACTGAAAGAATAAAATTTCCTACGTCGCCTCCCTACCCTCCCTTCTCACGCTTCCCGGGTGAAAGTGAGGAAAGTTCAAACTAATTTTAAAAAGAGTGAAAGCAGAAAAGCATTTCCAGTTTTGGAAGTAATTTAGCTTACCGTACTCAACATACATATGATTTGTTTCCCTGCTTTTATAAGGCTGCTTCAGAAAGGGTATGATTTTATAAAAAATGTAACTAGTCAAGAAAAGATTGAGTGATATGGAAGCTTCTTATAGCTTTATGTAATTATCTTTGGCATGACTCTTTTCTTTGTGGGCCATTTTGGATCTTTAATGAAAATTGAATGAGCAGACTCTAGTATTATTTTCGCTCGTGATGAACAAAGCTCACTGTCAAACTCGACAGAAGAGACAGTTTTCTTTTGCAAATTCATGAGAACTACTTGAACGTCAACCCTACGGATTTAAGTTCTTTTGGGGTGAAAGCACTCATAACTCTACAGCAAGCTGTTATATGTGAAAGAATTAATCGCTCAAAAAAGGAAAAAAGGGTTTTGCGGCCAGGGCTTTTAATGGATAAAAGAAGAGTAAACCTTGATCCACCCCGTCACAGTAATTTCCCAGCTTGTCCCGAGTTTATTCTGCTATTAAGCTAAAAGTGTGTAATAATTTAGTCTCTCTCAATCTCATCTGTGACAAGTTTCGAGCATTTCTGCAAAAGCGTTTCCGCCTGGATGACGGTATAGGAAGGGCAGGGCGGAAGGACTGTTAAGCAGGAATGTCCTCTGCCCTTCTGATCTCTGATCGGCGGAAAGAAGAATGAAACGACGCAGTAAAGAAAGTTATAGCTTGTTTAGTAGATGCGAAGAGAAAACATGATTTGCCAATTCCACACGCTCCGCAAAGCTTTCGCCAGCTTTCTCTTCCGTTAAACCGGTAAAAATAACGAGGAAGGAAATTTTTCAGCATTGCGGAAACTTTCTCTCTCCCTATTTATTCTAGCATACATATACAATTTTCACACAGGGGCATCGCCCTACAGCTTACAGGTTTTCAGGGTTATGCAATGATACGTTTTACTTTTCCGGCAAGGAAGGAAGGAAACTCACCAGCAGATTCCACTGGAAACTTAACTTTCTCTTTTATACTCTTCTACACACTCCACTCACTCCCGCTCTATAGTTGCAAGCTAAATCATAATGGCCGACTTTTAATAATAGGAGCGTTTCCCGTAGGAAATAAAAACGGTCGTCAAATATTCCGAATAAATACGCTTTCTCCACTTATAAGGAAAGTCAGAGCCTGGGCTACCACATAGCCTGGGCTACCACATAGCCTAGGAGCTAGAGCAAGGACATGTGCGAGTCGTAGACAAACTTTCACCACAATTTCATGTCCTTCGTTCCAGTTCCATTTGCCTACATTCAGAGAGAACTCGGTAGAAGCGAAGATGGAGAGAGAAGCTTGAAAATTATTCTCTGCCATGAAAATAATAGCGAAGAATGAGGAGAACAAGAAAATCATATGAAAATGAATATAAAAAGGAGATTGCTCCTTCCGAAAAATGAGTTTCTTGACAGCAAGGAAAAATGTTCCAAGTTCCATTTGCTCTACGACTTTCTCCTTCCCCTTTTTGAGCTTTAACTTCTTTCCCTCTCTATACTCCTATCAAATTGGTTAAGCTTTCGTAGGCTTGGATTTAGTCAAGACAAAATATTTTTGGAACATTTTAGAACATCGATTGTGTAGAAATATAAAACCGTTTACCCACCCCACCTTTGACCGGCGAGGCCAGGTGAGGCTGGTGGTGAAAGTTTGTTTTCCCAGTGATACTTTAGAAATCAGGGAAGACAGTCTTTGTCAAGCTTGACGAGTCAATGCTTTTCAATCCATGTGTTACGGGGAGAAGAGTAATGGAGTCCATGATGTATGTATATACCCACCGTTTGCATGAGCAAACGTAGCATCTGTTGCAAAGTATATATGATTTGGTCCGACATGAGAAATTACATTTCCTCTCTCAAAAGAGGGATGATTGTGTACGTGTAGCTCATGTGTCTTTGTCAGTCCTTTGACATGTCCACGTTTGGCCCTTGATTTCCCTTCTTCTATTTCACCGTATCTTCCCATATATTCCAATTTATTACCCGCCTCCGATGACAACTGAATGCAAATTGACTTCATGGTGTGAATTTGTTTTCCATGATAAGAAATACGCGTTCTGAATTTCAAAATTTGTTCCAACATTTATTTTCTCCTCTTGTACGCATGCAATACTGGAAAATCCAAACTTCCTAAAAACTTAAAGCTGCATTGCTTATCAGGGGTTTAACTGTTTATTTGCTAAGTTGTTTAGCGTATCCATGCTCTTAGAATCATTATTCCTCTTCTCTTTGTACATCTATACTCTCAAGTTGATGCATATAGTATGCGTGTGTCAGAAAGATATGTACGCATAAGCAAGCGTATTTAACTTTGGTGAAGAAAGCCAAAGACTTTGACTTTCTCCAGTATCTTTCGTACAATGTTCCCGTTCCTGCCTTGGATTTTCCGCCCCATGAATATTGGATAAAATATTTTTGCATACAAAGTACCATACCACCATTAACTTTTGTGAATGCAGAAGCATCTGCCATTGCATTATAACCCACCAAGAGTTAGTCAGTAAGGAGAAAAGGTTTTCGGGGACTCGAGTTCGGTTGACATGGAGAAAGTTCCTTGGGAGAAAGTTTTACGTGCCGGAGTCCTATACACATACAGTAGCTTGTTTATCTCCAGGAAAGGTTAGTAGGCGGATGTGGAATTCTAGTACGGCAATTTATTATTCAAAGTGAATGGATGCAGATGCAGGGATAATAGCTCTTGCCTAGATTTTTAGTTTCGAGCCAACTCCATCCTGGCTGAGAGGCGGAGAAGAGGGCATGAAGAGATGGAGGAGGATGGGCCGAGTAACATATGGAGTGGATGTGAACATCTAGAATCGGAAGCGCGTAAAAACTTGATGGCAACTTATACACAGGAGATGACTAGGCTAAGGGGAGAAAGGGGATATTTTGACTGGAAATCTGAGGAGGTTGACAGAGAGAGATGAGAGGAACAAATAGTCGTTATTTTACACTAGCCTCACTAACCCTCATCCAGGACCTACTTGCTTGAGTATAGATAGAAACTCTTCCGAATTTTTGGTATATAAGGAAGGAGGATCCGAAAGTAGGGAGGAGGAGGAGAAAGCCGTAAGAGATAAATTTCAAGAGAAAGCTTGAAACCATACAGACCAGAAACCAGAGGAGTCGAGAGCAGTCAAGGTTACATCAAGGAGAAAGTCACTCTATCACAAGCTAATTTATTTACTTGTCCGGCATGCACGTGCTAGCTATTTACATATACTTTCAATTCCAAAGTAGAGAAAGTGGAGAAAGCAGAGTGGGCGATGAAACTGACCTTACAGGTCAAGGTTTGTCAGTGGTATGGAAAGTGGTACTCAAAACCAGACTTTCACCAGTTTATTCCAAAATCCCAGTACATATTATGTATTTGATTTCAAAGTCTTTTTGAACAAGAGAATGCATGTAAATCCCAAGCTGCAAACCGCAGAAGAAATTGAATCCATTTTTGATTTTACATATTTCCTAGGAATGCCTCAAACCTCAAACCTGCTGAATGAGTAAATGAAAAAATTCAATCCAGCTTTCTTTCATCGTTTTTTCAGATTCCCGTATGAACATAGGATTTCTATATTATCACATTTAGTTACATTGAAAGAACACGTTGTTGTTTCCACTAATAGTGACTTAGTTCTATTCGTCAATCGACCAAGTTTTCCTCATCTATTCACCTTGGAATTTTGCATCATTACTCTATTTGAAAAGAATCACTTTTTTCTTCCCATCGTTTAAGATAAAACTTCAACTTGAATGCAGGCGTTATGTAGGAAGTTGCGGCTAAATGGAGAGGAATGGGAGATGAAGTAGTGTGAGGCTGGTCCGAGGGATTTCAATAGGGCTTTAAATAAGAGTGATGCTTGTTTGGAAGCCATGAGAATTTGATGTCCGCAAACACAATGACTCCGATAGCGTCGAATCCGTTGCAGGGATGTTAGTTTCGAAACACCCTAGTCCTCAGCTATTTGCAATAAGTAAATTGTTTCTCATCTTGAATATGGAGAAAGTCCTTTTAGCTTCATTCAGCTTGGTATACCAGTGAAGCTCCGTTTTCAACTTACTCTCTCAATGAATGAATTTGGACCCTGTCCCATTGAGTCTCTGTAGGAGGCAGAGGCAGGCGGGAGAAAGCGTTATTGAATCGTGTTAAGGAATTTGTACCTTGTTCTCAAGATTTCGCCACAGACGCGTATGAGATTCACTACACTGACTTTGTAGATATTTCTAAACCGGAATAGCTATGATGAAATCGCCCCTTTTTCTCTTTCAGAAAGCTTCGTCCTCGGTTCTTGGAAGCATAGATACGAAAAAAGTATGAGGAAATGGGTTTCTATCAAATGGAATTTTTCTAAATCTCTTTCAAAGGAAGTGTGAAGGAAGAAAGCGGAAGGATTGTCAAGTGGATTAGTCTCCAACGGAGAAGAAATAATTTGATTAGGCAACGATAAGGAGAAAGCTGTGAAGAGAAAGTATTGAAATTGATTCTTTTGTGGCTTCTATACATGTAAATTTTATCCACAGAGTTCCTGGTGAACATATCTTGCATAGCCGATATAGCTCAACTTTCTCCGTGGGGATAGTTATGTGAGCAATGCAGTCAGATACGCTACTATATCACTGTATACACTGTTCAAATCTGATGGGAAATGGATAAATGGAAATGTAATACATTTGAAGCGCGAGAAGAGTGAAAAGGAAATTGTATCTTGTCAAATATCCCTCGACAGGCTTTTTTCTTCAATCAATAGCACATGACCATGGCTGTGTACCAGGGCCGAATTTTCAGTTCAACTTGCACATATTGAAGTAGCTTTCTCCAAGGGCTTTTCCTTCCGCTTTCTGTGGTAATTTTAATTTTTCCTGACCGCAATATGTTGCATTGCTAGTTGACATTCCCTTTATTTCATTTCACCAATATTAAGTAATTGTATCCACTCCTAGGCGGGATCGGTCGGAGAAAGTGAGTGATAGGGGTGCTATTCAGTTGACACGATGAAGTAATGACAGTGTTTAGTTAATTTATGATTCTCCTCTCCACTTTCCTCGTCCTGACATGTAAAGCATTCAAACTATTACTCTTTCCATCTCCTCACTGACAATGACAAAAGAAAAATAGGTCTACGGGCCAGCGAGTTTAATAATGATAGACATAAATGTCTTCTAGTACGTATCATCATATGCTTTCTCTTCCTTCTGATTCTATTTTCAGCAAGCCTCCGGATCAATAGGACAATAATTTATCGGTTTTATTGTGTATTCCAAAGAAACCTTATTTTCATTCCAGTTGCATATGCCGTCCCATTTTTTCATCACATTATCTCCACACAAGAATAGCTTTCCCGTTCATTTAATTTATAGAGCACAATATCGCACGAGTCTTCCATCAATGATAGATGTTCCACGTAGAACCGCAGACCACGCCCAGTTCAGAATTACGAAACTTGTGGAAACAATGCTTTCTCCACTTTCTCCGCCCTCCTCCAACCCATCCACATTGTTCTAGGTCAGGGCCTTGGAGAAATGCACCAGCTCCCTGTCAGTTAGCTGTAGCTGTAGGGAGAGACAGAAATATGAGTTTCTAGAGAAAATATTTATGACGCAAAAAGAAGTTGGCTTCGTTTACTTGAAACTTTCTCCTCTTTATCCCAGCCATAAGGTGAGTGTACTTTGTGGTGGGTGAGGTGAAGAGCGGTAAAGCGGATGGGGAATTAGGCTTTCTTTTTCCCAAGCAAACTGAACTCGCCGCACACCCTTTCCATTTATTCATGAATGGCTTTTTAGGTGATGATATGAGTTTTAAGGCAACTTGATGCACAAACCGGGCCTTCTTCTTACCACACACGTCTTGGGACCATCTGAATATTCTCTCAGGTCTTGGGCTTTAAGATATTTTTCAGCTGCTCCCTCTCTACAAGAATGAAGCTAGCTAGCAAGCTGTTAGCTTTAGCTTATATTTCTACCCACAGTAACTCTTGTCCTATCTGAACTAAAGGAAAAAACTAGGTCGATCCCCACTCAACTTATACACCACAAGAGCGATTTGTCTTGTTATTATAAAATAACGCCAGAAATTATACATTCTAAAGAAGATGGATGGACTATGGGGTTAGTGAGGGAAAATCTTATTGGATTTGTGAAGATGGAGCAGCGGACACAAGAGGAAGTTGAGAGAGAGAGAGGGAAAGCTCAAATTCTTTTACCCTATTCCAAAATGTATGTCACGTTTAGAGCATGCAAATTTTACGAGAATCCTCACCCAAAGTACTTTGTAGACCAGCCAGCCTGTAGTATTCCCTTCTACCTTCCGCGCCTCTGGCCATTCCGCTTCTATCTAACAATTCTCTACACTTTCTCCAGCTTTTTCTTCCTTTCTTTTCTATCTTCCAGCCATCACTTTCCGCTCTCTCAGCCGTCCACGACTAACTACAGTATACTACCCTTTATAAAAGGAGATAAACTTGGGAGCAACGCATAGCACTCATCCTCTCAACTCCCATCCCCCTCACAGCAGGATATTATTGTGGAATATGAGCGATTCTAGTGCCAAACAATTGACAATCGAGTATTTCACAACCGAGAAGAAACATAAATGGAACTTGCCACCTTTCTCCATGTATTTCTTCTCTCCTCCTACTAACCCATCTACTTTCACTCTTACTTTCTCCGTAACAGAAGATCATATCCCTCGGAACTAGAACCACTTTTACAATCCGACCAATAGAAAGCATAAACCTGCCTTTCCTTGCAAATTTACAAAAGCAAAACCAATACATTCCCTCTTCTCCGCCACTGAAAGATGGAAAAGTTAAACTAACGTGACACGTAGTTGGAGAGAGGGAGAAAGCGTAAATTTTTAATCCGCTTTCGTATATGCTTTCTCTCGTATCCAGCGAAATCCTAAGATGAATTTATGTACGTGGAAGAAGAAAAGATTCGGGTCTTTCTTTCTCCAGAATTTGTTTTATCCTCTTCTGGATCTATTTCATCCAGTCTAAGTGTGTTACCCTCAGGCCGCACATGGAGTTAATGCTCTTTAACGCCCCAAATAATCGAATCAAACTTACATTTAACTTGACACGCCATGTGTGGGAGTGAAAGTAGAACATGCATTTAATTCAAACCTCAGAGCATTCTGTAAAGCCTCTATTTTTTCTTCATTATATACCCCAACATACACTTTGTCCTCTCTCGTAGGGATATTCAATAGGTTATTGTGCTTCCAAATTTTACATTCCCGTAGTAGGTACTGTCAATTCTTGTGTCACTTTCCATCACTGACATTCAGTAGTTGAGGGACAGCTGTCCCGGGTCCTCTTGAATTCACGAACTTAAACACATCTAGGTTTTATGAAACGGTAGTGAGTAGTGGGAAAACCTACAGAAAATTCAATTCAATTTGAACCAGAAAACGCAAAAACGTCTATCAGCTCTGCTGTATATTTTCATCATTTTCGTTTATTTTTATTGCTATTCAAATATCATGGTCAAACATAAGCTAATTTGAATGACAGAAGTGGGTCAACAGTTTAGCCATATTTCTTCAAGTCAAAGTTTGCCAAGCTATTTAAATATTTTTCCCACTCACATTACTCTTTCGTGTGAATTACTATGTAGGGAAGGGAAACTCGATAAAAGTGCGAAATAGCCGTAAAATTAACGCGTGCAACTTTCCATTTTTGGTCTGGACAGGATAATTGTAGACATGGCAAAAAATGATTGACGCTGCGGGACTGTTAAGTTTGATGTATGAAGCCGTGAACTACAATTAGTGTATTAATAATTTGTGAAAGCGTATCAAGGTAGATATGCTACGCCACATCTAACCTGGTTTGTGACATATGCTGGACATGTGGAGAAAGTAAACGCACAAACTTGATAAAATATTAAAAGAAATAACACCAATTTTAGGCACAGACTTGACTCACTTGACCTTGATGTACGAATTTAGAATGTATATCTTCTTTGTGGCTCTAGCTAGAAGCTATAGTTATCTGTGGGCTCGGGAACCACGTTGAAGGGTGCATGCTTCATTAATGAAGCAATATTTTGCCACAAATTTGCTCCCATAGATATGTCTGTGTATTAGTTATGGATTACATTACACCAAAGCCTGTACAGTTACGATAGTGTTAAAGTAGAGGATACATAACCATTAAGCGCATGTATGCATCCCTAATAAAATGGGTTCCTACAAAACACCATGTATCAAGAGCTAAAACGCTGAGCTCCAAGGTTTTTATTGAGATTCAACTTTCATCAAAATATGCACTAGCAAAGACTTTCTCTAGACCAAACTAGAGTTGAATTTAATAATCTCTTTGTAAAGTAGCCAATACTAATACGTTCTTCATAACTCTATTTTTATTAAATTCAAACGGAGAAAACAACTGAAGTACAGTGGTTACAACAACTAAAATATAGGAACATCTCCTCAGAATTATGGAACATAACATTTTCATCATGATTCCAAGAACAATTACTGGAGAATTTCAATTTTACAAAAGGTTTAGCGAGAAAAACTTGTTATAACTTATTTTAAAATTTCATGAAATTCATCTTCTTGCTACTTAATTTCACCAACTTTCACATCTTCAATATATTCTCAGCCCAGACCTCGGCGTGTTGTACTTAAACCCCTGCATTCCAACCATAAGTAAGCTCTATGCTCCTCTAAAGAATGGAAATTGATATTTAATATAATCGATCAATCTTTTTTCCTAGGTGTGAGAGGGGTATAATAGGAGCTGACGAAGTATAGTTAATGCAGATTGTTTTCTCCTTGAGACTGAGTTGCAGGGTCATTGGTCAATTTTTATAAAAACGGTTATGGGAATAATGCAGGGTAATTTTTCACGGGAAGAGGGAGTGAGGATTACGACAGGATGAAATATTGGCACATCCAGCACCAGTCTGGCTGGGAGGGGAGGGAGCGGCTGCTGCGGAATTGATTTTCCAACCTAAATTGCCTCAGAGAGAGGACAATAGAGAGATTTTGCCAGCAAGTTTTTGCAAATTGGTTGTGATGGCGAACTTCCTTTAGTAAACTCAGGCTGTCTAAAGCCCTGGTTGAATCCATATGAATTCAAGAGCCTAAATCAACAGACTTATAGACTTGAATGCAACCAACTACAAACCCTGCACTTAAACTTCATGAATAGGAAAGGCAAACTATTAAACCCCTTGGCTGGATCCCAGCATTCCTTTCTCCAAGTAAGCTTTTACAGTCTTCAAGTGTTGGCTTCGCAAGAGGCTCTGAAAAAGAGAAAGCGGCGCGTTTGTCTGGTTATGAAAGTTGAATTACTTTCCTTCCGACTTTCACTTCCCGCGTACACATGTACTTGTACCAACTCCTTTCTTCTGGCTGAAGCGAACTGAATCCTTGTTCATTGTCGTTAGCACTGACACTCTTTCTCTGTGGATTTATATGTTTGTGTATTTAACAAATTTATATTGTTTCTCAATTTCCAGGTATCGTGGGTACGTCACCGGGACATTCATTTACTAACGGTGGGTCGATTTACATACACGACGGACCAACGCTTCCGAGCAGTTCATAATGCCAATACAGAGGACTACACTTTGATAATTAAGTATCCTCAACACCGTGACAGCGGAATATATGAATGTCAAGTTTCTACTACGCCTCACACTAGTCATTTTATTCACCTAAGTATCGTAGGTAAGCGGGATTATCCTTCACTTTCTCTATTAACTTATCAGCGAACGACTCTTTACGTTTAATGGCTTTTGTCTTTGTTCCTTTGCTCTTTCTACTGCGGCGCGTCTGAGCATTCATCATGTGGCTGCACTGCAGAAGTATTCGCGAATTACAAGCTATTGTCTTACACGTCAAATTACGAAATGATAAAATTTAATCACCTTCGCCAATCTCGAACAAATCCGCATTCGCGAATGAATTCTTTGAATAGATTCAAGTTTGCTAAATGATGTTATTAAACTGAATTATTCTTTGCATAAAATACTGTACTTATGACTTTTATGTATTACCGAGCTGCATAGCTTATACAGACGATAAAAGTTACGTGTGTAATTCCCCGAGGAGAAAGTGGAGAAAGTATCTCTCATCACAGTCGCTAAATGGGATGTTGGTAGACATTCGCAAAAATTCTACTCTGTTTCTTGTCATTCGTTTTGCAATTTATCCTCCCCTACGTCTACTATTGAGGGATTCTCATGTTCTAAATGTTGGACAGAGAATGGTTGAATGGGCAATTTTCTCTATTTCATTGCTTGTTTGGCTATAAAATCCCGAGTTTTGTTTGAAGAGTAGCAGGAGCTCAAGTAGTCTGTTTTTCTCTGTAAACCATAGACTAAGGATGGAAGTGTATAAGATTCACACCGATTATCCTGTACGTGTTGATGCAAAGAGAAAGGAGAGAAAGCTAGATGAGGGAATCTGGAGCACGGTTATGTATATTAAGCCGTCGTTTGACCTTCGCTGAGGTTGCGAGTCAAACTAAGCGAGAGAGAAAGCAAAAGAGAGAAAGAGAGTTGTTTAGAAAGTTTGTTATGCCGGGACGGGAATAGGTAGTTGATGTGAAGACTTTGTTGTTTCTCTTTGCTTTCTCCACCGCAGCCCATTTACTTCTGAGAAGGGATGTATTTGGATTCTTGGGGTAATTTTTCTGATGAGTGTGTGTGTACGTGCGAGATAATAGGAGGAGTTGGAAGAGTGCATAGTGAATGTAGTAAATGGTGGAAGAACGGCTTCCAATTTGGGCGGTCTGTTTAGACTCTGCTCGGGTAGATTGGGATCGCCTTGTAATGTTTCCAGTGATGAGTTTCTCTGGCTAGCGTCTTCCTCGGCTGGGAAGATTTGTATTCTTGTTTCGGTATCGTCACTCCCGTAAGGATTTTCTCTTTCTTAGTTCCTTGGTCGTAGATAGCAGGAAGCAACATGAACATCTCTTGTTGCTGGTTCTTCGTGGACTTTCTCCAGGGAGAAAGTAAAGAGAAAATGGCGCGAGGATTTGCGTGAGGGAAGGCGATTATCATAGTTTTAAGTAGAGCGTGTAAAAGCATGTCTGTTTCCTGCGTGAGCCTGCTAAGAATGGGAAAATAAGAAAATAGAGTGGGATGCAGAGGAGAACTAGCTACTATCAAACAAGAGCAAACCTGAAGGGAAAAAGAACAAGTAGACAAAGGGTAATAAAAGTTTACAAGTGCTAGAAATCTGAATTTATTCCAGCTGCTCCTTCCACTTGAATCTTTTTAATGTAGACTTTTCTTCAACTCCTTCAACAACCTTCCCTGTCATTTTCCCATCCTCCTCTACCCATCAATGCAATGAACTCCCTGAATGTGGGCTGTCGAAGAGGGGGAGGATTTTATTAAAAAAGAATTCTATGGCTATCAAACCTGTTCAAATGCTTGCTGCGTTTAAGGTTGCTCCCCTCCTCCAGTTTTCGTATATATACTTCTTGATTCCGTTCTTACTTTCTCCCGAGTTGGTGTCTACAGGGTGATATTTGATAACTGGGGCGTTCAGTTATTAGTTACGAACGAGGAGAGAAGATGAGGATTTCTTGCAAATGGGCGAAACTCCTGGGAATGGCTATGAATAGATAGAAGGAAGGAATAAACTCTGGCGTTTGGATTGGTTCATGTGAAATTTATTATAGTGCGAAAGAAAGTACGTGACTGCAGTAGCATGCAAATGCGTGTTATTCCTCTCTCTTACTTTCTCCAACTTTCTCTTCTCCTCCTATCTTCCATTCCAAGAGGATATTGTTTTTGACCTAGTTGACATGGTTTAGAGCCCGGAAAAACGAGGGAGAGATCCAGCGAGAGCAAGCTTTTCTAATGGCCTGAATCTTCTCTGGACATTTATAATTTTCATAGAAATTTATGAGAGATTACGAACATCTTCTAGACTTGCATGCTAGCCATCATAGATTCAAGTTGGGTTCACGACTGGGGGAGGGGCTTCAGAATAGATTCTTTCTAAAGAGTATTTATTCATTCGAGTGCAAATGTAAATAGATTTTTTTCTGATCCTTCCAGTTCGTGACATAGGTAATCAAATTGAATGGCATCCTTCAGTTTAGTGTACCAATTTGAATTTAGTATTTGTTTTGCTCTGTAAGTAGTTATTTACGCTCAGTCCTTAAAAAAATGGTTCAGCATGCAGTTATTAGCGTTTAGCTGAACCTTTCCTAATATTTTCTCCGATGGAGTTTAGAAAAACAAAGGCTGACTTGCTTTAGACACAAGTTTCTTAAAATTCTCATTACGTTGTCTTTTAATTCGCCGTGTTGTATCAGGCTTGGCATGGACAAACCAAAAGGGGTCAAAACAAATGGTTACCTGCTATAACGAGTTTTGGGCGGACAATTTGAAAATATTATAAAAATTATCTTGCTCATATGCTTTTTGCGAGCCGCTATGAAGTTGTTACGATTGATATCTGAAAACATGTATGGAATGCCAACATCTGGTTTCTTTTTAATCCATATGTCTGTTAAAAAGTTAGCAGCACTTATTGTTTATTTCATTGTCATTGTCATTCAATCTCTCCTTATACGCTTGAGAGCCTGGCCATAAACTAATGCGATTAGACGCGTCGATAAACGGATCCTTTTCGACTAACTTTTCTATAGCTAGGCTGGCAGCCGCTTGGAAAGCTTCATCAACATTTTGCGCATTTTTAGCACTTGTTTGAAAAAAAGTCACTCCCCGGGCCTTGATCCATTCTTCGACTCTTTTCTCTGGTACCTACATACACACGAACATGGCTAATTTATGAATTTTACAATGCTTGGTTTTGTACATGTAAAATGTCATAGGAGGGCTTGCTTACTTTATTCTCGAGATCAATTTTGTTTCCGATTACGACAAATGGAAACGTTTCTGGTTCTTTTGGGTTTCCTTGTACTAGAAACTCGTCTCTCCAACTTTCTAACGATCTGAAACTTGTGGGATTTGATACATCGTAAACTAAAATGCAGCAATCCGCTCCACGGTAAAATGCCACACCTAAGGACTGAAATCGTTCTTGTCCGGCAGTGTCCCAAATCTAAATTCGTGAGAATCCATAAGCTGACACCAAAAGTTAAAATGTAACAGCATCTCCAATTAAACTTACCTGCAATGTGACTTGTTTGCCGTCAATAATTATTTCCTTGGTCATGAAATCTGCACCGACTGTGGCTTTGTATGTGGGTAAGTAGTTAGTATCCACATACTGATGCATGAGACAACTTTTCCCTACGCCGGAATCTCCTAGGATCACCACCTTTAGAAAAATCTTTTTAGGTCGCATTTTTAAGGAAACCTGCAATTATCAAATGGTTCAAGTATTCCGAAATATTCTTGAAATAATATAACATTTTTCTAAATACTTTATAAAGATTAACGGTAATCCCAATTACTTGCATAAAAGAGACAAACTAAAGCTATCCCGTATGTTGGTATATAATGTACCGTTATCGTGCCGTCAATCTGAGAAGAAACACAAAATAAATTGAACCTAATACAGTTATGGCTTCGTCTATGTTGTTAAAAAATACGGAAACACACAGTTGATGGCACCAACTCCTGAGGATTGTGACCATGTAAATATCTATAAGTATAATCAATAATGTTCCCTTCACGGTTTGCCATTTGTTTCGCAGACTCCTACCAATATTACCGAGTAAATATGAATCATTTCAGGAAGTATGCTCAGTATCTAATATGGAGAAAGTGCTGCGAACTACAACGCCATAATAATCTCAAATCTAGAACACTTCCTCTTCTGTTTCGTAGAGCTGACTGGACTGCCAAGTTTGAAGTTCAGCCGTTTGAAAGGCCTTCGTCACTTACTATTACTGCGGCCATTATTTGAATCATAGAGTTATCAAATTATTATCTAAATTCTGTGTGGAGTGCACAATGTCCATAATTATTAGGTTTCAAAATTTTTTAGAATAACGATAGATCGTGTATGATGCCCGAAATGGGATTTTAGCTGCAACAAATGTGAGTCATTGGGTTAGACAGAAATCAAATTTTTAGCGGATGCTTCTAAATAGGAAGACAAGGGTGTTTACCCACGCCTACGGACCTGAGTTTTTTCCAATATAGAGCATCCCAGGGAAACCACGAATCCAAAATTTCAGCCCCATATGAGTAGAAATGGCAGAGATATAAATTATTTGCCCCGTCAAAAAACGCATCGCTTATGGGATTTTGACATGGTGACAGCGGCCGATGCAATCCCCCCCCCGCTCCATTCCAAAGCATAGGTTTTTTGACGGGGTAAATAATTTATATCTCTGCCATTTCTACTCATATGGGACTGAAATTTTGGATTTGTGGTTTCCCTGGGATATTCTACATTGAAAAAAAATCTCAGGTCTGTAGGCGTGGGTAAACACCCTTGTCTTCCTATTAAATGCGCTAATCGCATTTAGTTTAGTTGCATTGCTGGATTCCAACTCGCTCAGCTTCTTGTATCTTGTCCTCATCCAGACTTTCAACTCAGGAAGCCTCTATCTTAGAAAACCAAATAACTTCCGTATTCTGTCATCAAATATTGATAAATATGGGGCGTGATAGCTGCGCGAACGCATGGCCAACAACGCAGTTTGCGATCATACATGGGAATTTTGTCTTATGATAGTCAGTGAGCTTTATCATAGTCAGCCAACCCTCGGTTTCTTATTGTTCTTACTTTGCGCCTGCTACGTAGATTTTCTAGATGCACGGCAGTTAGTTCTTCTGACTAAACAGATCGCTCTCAACTCATGTAAATTTAAACTTAAGGAATTGTCTCAATACAATTAATGAGACTCGTGCAGCAAATCTCCTTGGGTTCGGTCCTTTTACTGTACACTGTTAGCTAGTCTCATTTTTCTCATCATATCCATAATAATCCATATTATACGAAATTCTACGTTCGCTTTTACGTTGGATACACCTACAGGATAAAACCGAATACTTTGTTCCAGTTTTCCTCTTCTTTGTCCTACTTTACTTTCTCCTTCAATCCCTTCTGTAATCTCTCTTACTGCAAGACTAAGAAGGTAATTGATAATTAAGTAGAAAAGACTGGAAAGAATTGGGTGAATTGTAGCTTAGTGCAGATGAGTTTTGCGCAAGAGTTTCTTTGCGAGCATTAAGAGATGACAGAGAGGTAATTGGGTACTTTTCAAAAAAATTCATGACGTAATAACAGCTTTAGTCGGTATTAGCAAGAGCTTCACAACCTATCAAGTTGTTGATGAGTTAGAAGAGAAAGTAAGTGGAGAAAGTGGCTCCTCAGTCAAGCCCTACCTTAGACGATTTCATCCCTTCCTCAACTTCCAGTCATCCATGCTTCCTTGCTTTCTCCATCCACGCTCCTTTTCCTCAATCCCTCACGGTAACTCCTAACTTGGTTGCTTCACTAAGCTTTAGAAGGATCCCTTCGTCACTCAAGCTTAAGTCAGTCAAGTCAGTTCAGTTCTTATAGCTTCTACAGCTCTCGTTATTCCAGGGGAACGAACAGAAGATGGAGAGAGTGATAGAAGAAAGTCAGAGAAAGCAGCTCAGAAATTGTTTGAGAAAGAAAGCAAAGGAATTGAATCTTGGAAGAGCTTCGTAGTTTTGAGATGGCAAGAGTTGCACTTCTCAGGTGGGCAATATTAGAATGTTGAATTTGACAGTTGGAAATTGATTTGTTCACTAGGCTTGTATGCATGGTAATATATTTTGGTTGAGAAGGCAATCAGTCCCTTTCCCCTCCTCCTCCCACTACATCATCCGTGCTTGACTAAAGTGCATTGGATCCAGCTAGAGTTTGTAGCTTAGTTGACTTAGGATGCTGAAAAATACTCTCCTGGCACGGCGAAACCTGGCATCACGTACATGTAAGCACGTGGAAGGAAGGACGGAGGAGAATATCTTTTATGTGCACACAATCCTTCCACTTCAGACTTTTTATACTGAGTTGATGGAAACTTGTTCTCTCTTCTACACTCTTTCAAGTTCATTACTGATAGAATCTGCAAACTCTGGAGGATATTGCCTTCCCCTGGCTAAGCAGGTCGTTTCGGGATCGGGTGAAATCTTTTTATGGAACCGTAGATCCGTCTTGATTCACCCTTGTGAAGAAAACTAAGACTATTTGTCGGAGAAGATGGAATAGTGGAAAGAGTTGATGCTTTCTCCAGAGCAAATCGCCAAGAGGAAAGCCAACTGCAAAGGAAATAGAGCCAAAGGATACCCAGAAACCAAGAGTTGCAAGTCTTGGTGAAGATAGATAAGAAGAAAAACATACTTACGTACCCTTCTACTGTCTTTTATCCAGTTGCAAGAATTTTATCCATTTCCCCGAGCTCTTATGCTTTAGAGAATTGCATCTTTGCAACTTGGAATTAGGTAGGATTTCAGAGAGGGATTTGAAGAAATCTTTTCACAATTAAAAACCTCCTTGACTTCACCAAATTCCTAGCTTTGATGACAGAAATTTTATGAAGATGACCTCATAGGTATGAATCTTTCCCTTAATTTTTTCTCTTGGAGAAAGTCTTATACTGTGCTGTAAGGAGAAAGTCCTTGCAAAACTTACACAGTAACATAAGTCAGAAATAATTATGGACCTCCATAGGACGTGCTTATCTTTGGATAGAAGGAGGTCTAGAAGTACTATATGATTACACTTATGATTCCAACTTTCTCCACATCCTTTTAGCTTTCTTGCAACCTCCTATGACCTGGTGCACACTTCCCCTCTCCTGGTCTTTCTTTGGCTCGCTCCGCTTCTCATCATTAGATTAGTTGTAACAAAGATCAATTGGAGGGAGAGAGAGAAAGTTAAGCCGCCTAAGCGGATAATAAGGATGATGATATGGTTAAGGGGTGCGGAGGAGTGAGGCAGGATATAATTACGTCGACTTTAAGGAGCGAGTTAGAAAACCTGAAAAGAGTTAGAAGCTCTGTAAGTAGAAAAGAAGCTAGTGGATGAAAAAAAGACCATTACGCTCGAAAAAATATAAAGGAGCAACGGAAGCGGAAGCATAATCTTTTAATCTTTCTCTCAAGTCAACATTATTTTTAACCAAGGACGGCGACTCCACCCTTTCTTCATCCATATTCATTTTTTTCAATGCCGCCAAAGCCAAGCAAAGCAGAACTAAGCAAGCCAGCCAGCTTGCAATTTTTAACACATCAAAATCTTTTCTATGTTGTCAAAGAGATTTTTAAAAAATCCGCTCACGCTTTCCTACAGCAAGCTAGGATGAAAGGTTGCCAAGCTTTAATTATTCCAGCTACGACGGAATAATCTAATAGAACTAATAAGAAAATCTTTTTAAAAAACAGTGTAGCTAGAATCCTATCCGCCTTCATCAATTACAACTCTCCCGTATGTAACCTAGAAATTACACGTGGGACATGATGGAGAACGGATTTTTTAAAGAAGATTTAGTGAAATACCGTTTTTAAATCTCCTCCCCTCCCTCTTAGTTCCCACTTTCTCTAACCCTCCACCCTTTTCTCCAGATTTATTATCAGCTCTTTCTCAACTAACATCTATAAATGAAATCCGAATCATGTTTTACTACCCCATTAACTAAAATTGCACTTTTTTCAATCCAAATCTCGGAGCTCAGCCTTTGCTTCCGCAATCGTCATCGTCTCCTTTCTCCCAAGCTTTCTCTCACACACACCTCGGCAAAAAAGAATCGAGTCGAAAAAACGAATAGCAACTTACCGAAAAATCAATCTCATCTTTTTGTACATATTCGAATGAAATGAGCCATAAAAGAGAATCTCGGCATATATGTACATAATACAGTATTGCAGGGTGTATACTTTCTCCCTATCATTACAAATTGGCATTTCGAATCCTTCCGTGTAATTTAAATCTAAAATATCCTATTTTCCTATTATAAACGCAAGCAAATTAAACTCCCAAAACCAGCAGAATACCCATGATCCATTCAATAAAATGGATTAAAGTAATGCTGCTTTCACTCTTCCAAAAATCCCGCCCCACTCATAACAAACGCTTGAATTCTTACAGCTCTTTTCTATAATGTCCAGAAAATACAATGTCCTTGTTTCCATCCATGCATATCCTTGGATAATTGCATAGGAAATTCAATCGCTGAGCAATTTTAACTAACATACATGTCACTCAAACAGTGCTTTTGGTTATCAAAGCTTCTAATACTAAAAACTACAAAGAAAAGTCTGGTTCCAAATGTTTCATTTCCATTGTTGCTATATAGTACATGTTCATGCAATGCACCTCCGTAAATCATATAACCTGTTGACAAGAGAAATTTAACTCCCCTTTTCTCCAACCAAGTTTCCGTACATGCGTAGATCAAAGAGATAAGAGCCCGCCCTAAGATACATTCTGCTTTCCCCTTGTTTCAAAATTAAAGCGCTGTTAAAATCCTACTCCTATTAAAAGCCTATCCTTTATTCGCAAGTAAGCATGAAATACATTAGAAACTTACTTACGCAGCTTACCGTTATAAACTTCTCAGCCGTTTAGAAATCAAAATCCTGGAATTCAAATCCTTTGAAAACGTCGCACGGAAATACATAAAGAGACTGATTAATTCCCAAGCTCAGTTCTAGTCTGATAAGAATTCTCGCTATCTAATTTGCAAAATACAGCTGAGCTCAAAAAGAGAATCTTTTCATAGAGAATAGGAGGAGGAGAAAGAAATTAGATTTATCATCATCAACTTGTTTGCGTGGAAAGAAAATGTCCTTTAGAAAATTTAAGAAAGTAGATAGTCTTGGTTTTAGAGTGAAAGTTAAGAGCGTCGGAGAAAGTTGTGCCTATCGATTTCCTGCCTCAAATAGAAAGACTATATAGGGTGATCCATGAAGACATAATTAGTTGAGCATCCACAGGAACAGCGCAAGAGCTGGACAAGTCGAGACCAACTCGAACATAAGTTATTTACCGCTGATTTGACGTGGACATTTCTTAATCGTTTCCTTTACTGGATAATAGCACGGAAATGGCTATTTTTCTCCCTCGCTCCTCCTCCCCTACATGCTATTCCTATATACCTGCATTAATCAACAGACATTATTCCATATACGTGTATAAAATAATGAGAAACGCATGTTCCAGTTTTAAGTATATAAGAATCCCAAAATAAATCCAGACAGAAGGGACTCATTCCCTCTTCCTTGATGTAGGAATGAAAGCAATTCCGCGCTAGAATGAATTTATTTTACAAAATCTCTTTTTGCGTCTTATTACGCTCAAAATTCTAGGAAGGAGAGTTACACATGTATTTCATTCTCAGTCATTTGGAAGACATTAAATGAGCTCTATATGTGTGTCTTCTCCTATGTTTGAGTAACGGCTTAGAGCTTTCAGATTATAATTTGTTTCCATCCTTCCGTCCACTCTCCCATGGATTACATTGCGTAACCACGCCATCGTACGGATTTCATTTAATGAGTTAGAATCGTACCATACTCTGTGAATATGAGACGGAGTCGTGTTTCTTCTAGCTTGATGCAACCATTTTCCAGGAAAAGGTACACAGGAAAGCCAAAACTTTCACAATGGTGAAAGCCGGTAGCAAAAGTATTTAGACCCGGAGAAAGCACTGTATTTATTTGATCGCTCTTATGTTTTCCTGTGGAGATTAATTTGGATTTTAACATTGCATGCCGATGCCCAACTCTGAGTATGAGTGGGAGTAGTACGTCGTTAGCTTGAAGAATTAGGTGTATAATTTGTATTTCATATCGTAAATGCAGCTCTGAAACTTGATAGCGTGGATAGAGCGAGTTGTGTTGTAAAACTTTCACCCAGAAGCTCTCCCACATAAAAGAAGGTAATGGCGACTGGACAATCGTTAAAGGCCTATTATTTGATGTAATGCAAGACTTGAAACTAGATAAACTTGATGAGCACGCGATGTTCAGGAGGCTTGATAGCCGATGATGATCACGGGAAGGATATTTCATTTACCCTCCTTTGTATGCTAGTAGGTGACGCCCATATGTAGTTTTTCCTCTGATTTCATCTCCCATTTCCTACGCCCGCCGCTTCAACTTATAATGACCTCGGATCTCAATCAGGTTTGCAATACGTGGACTTTCCAAACTTTCACCACTTTCACCATCCATCCTAAATGTCTTACTTTCATTTACCCTGAATGGACTCCGGTACTCCATTTCACAATAGCTTTCAATTTTTTTGTACGTTCATTATACTTTCTCCGCTTTCTCTCCTTTCACCATAATTCCTATTGCGGTGTATGCGACATCAACAAGTTCCATTGCCTTATCCACACCTACGCCGCTCTGGCGGCATTACTTTACAAATAGACTCAGATTAGCAAACTCGGCTGTTGTGAAAGAGGAGAGTTAATTTTAGTTACACGGCCATGGTGGCGTGACCCATCGCATGCCAGGATCTTTCCGGCTTATCAAAAGATTTGGCTCAGTTCTGTCTCGAAAAAACTTGGAAGAGGAGGAGAGACAAGCAGGGATGATGTGTGCGTGGGATGAATGAAATGGCTTGGCCTAAATGTTGCCGACAGTCTAAGATGGTGGAACATGGAAAGCGAAGAGAGAAAGGGGTTGAGATCATAGAAGACTTTCTCCTAGCCAGCCTTAAATATGATTTATATTTGTGTGAGAAAAGAATTTTTGAAAAGAATATCAGGGACGATGAGAGTTAAGGAATTGCTAGGATTTTTAGATACACGTTCGAGACGGAGATAAGGTTGGGAAATTATGTGAATAAAATGGAAATCCAATAGTAAAATTGCACAGATAGCAAACATAAATCTTGGGATCAAATCCAGGATAGAATGGAATAGACGCTCACTCTCTACTATATTATCCCCGCCTGAATTATCCCCGCCCTATATTCAGAGAACAAACCGAAATTTTAAAAAACCCTCTTACCATCCGTAAGCGAATCCCGACCCGAATGCTTTCTCCTCATTCAACTTGCAGTCACCCTGTAAATGTTATCCTGCCATTTCTGTCTACCTCCTTGCTGTCCAGTGAATCACTTCCAACTACCGGTGAACCCTGAAGTTTGAATATTGCCCGCGAGGTCGTATCGGTTCATTTGCTACTCTAAATCCTCATGATTATCTAATGCTGATTTTTTCGATAGGTTTCAAATATTGCCCTGCTTTCGTTCCAGAATTCTACCAGTTTCCTTGGGGCTTTCAAGCATTTACACTCTAAGAGAAAGTATTTGAATCAAAAGGATCAATATCTGTCCACGTATGTTACCAGCGTGTAGAACATGGAATTAATTGGAGCAAAAGTACTCCCAGCATCCATATGTGGGCAATGTTTTGTGCCAAAATAAACTTGGAACAAGAACGCTGACAAATAAAATAGGCCCATTTTCGCATATGCACAGCGGAGAAATTCAATATATCTTAGGACTTTTTCTCTTTGCGCACAAGGCTGCAGATATTTGTTCTGGAGATTGCTCCACCAGTGGACCGGACTCCGAGTCTTATCGCTGCGTGCTTGTGAACTTATATTTTGCTGTGTTCATCCATCCAGGCAGTTGCATTCCTTAGGAGATGTTCTATTAGTTTCCGGAGAAGCGACATAACAAGAGAAGTAAAACAGGCTAACTATCAGCCTACGTCCTAGCGAGAGAAAGCAGTCAAGAAATTATACGAAGAGAAAGTTAAGAAAATTTATTGGCACTGCAGAAATGCGTACCGTCCGATTTTCTCTTTTTCTAGAAACTGAGCTGGAATTAAGGGCAAAAACCCGGCCACATTCTTGCGAGTCTAGAAGGAAAGGCGCTATGTGAAAAAATTAGGTATTCTATACAATCAAAGGAATAGGAGAAAGTAGAAGAGATCGTAAAGTAAAGGAATAGCTCTGCTCCTCAGCTTACTCTTACCCGTAGTTCCACTTCCAACTATAGCCCACTACGAACAAAATGCCCAGAGTAGACATCCCGTTCTAAAAATTTCGGATTCTGCTGCATATTTCCCAAACCGATAAAATGCTTTCTCTTTGGCCATGGCTGGGCAGATATTTTCTCGGAAATGTTTGCGGTACCGCCAGGATTCTCTAATACTGAATTTCTCCTCTCCTTGTTTGCATTTAGCTTTCCAATATCAGGAATCACTGGAGGAAGCTCATATGTACATGTGAAGGGTAGATAACATATTTTCCAGCTTACTTCTCAAGTTTTTACAGATGATGCATGTTTCCGGAATTTTTCTTCTGTCTTGATTTTAGAGACGTGCATAAAAAAATTTGGAATGGTGCAATATGCAGCACTTTAAGAGGAAGCATGCTCCAACAGGTCCATGCAAGCATCCATTGGATGTTCTCCATGCTTTCCTCCATCATGACATGTAGAAAGCGGATATGAATGTAGGTCACTATTTTCACAACAACATCATGCATGGAAATAGAAACTCTCTCCCATGCTTGCCTCTACACCCTGACTTTCTCCGAATCACAGCTCAACTTTCACCATTAAAGCAAGTTTGAAATCTCTCAATATTAGATGCTCAGCAAACGTGCGGTGATCGTTTTGAATTTCAAAAATATGCGTATACATCCATCTTTCTGTCTCTGACACAGGATCTAGTTAATTTGCTAGAAGATTCCACATCTCCACTCCCTCCTACGCAAACAGACTCAAATATACTAATAAAGCTGTACTAATAAGAGTAACTTGAGACATTTTTGACGCTAACGTACACATAAAGTCTTTCTTCTCACCTTTCTCCTCAGACGGTTCCAAAATGTGACTTCAAACTTGAGCCCAGCTCATCACAAGAAACATCAAAGCTAGAGCCTCTTTTAAGATTATTTAAATTTCTCTCGTTCCCAAGTGTAAAATTTCCCAAGTGTCACAAGAAGAGACTCCACCTGTGTGATTCCAAGCATGTTTTCATTATGTGACATAGAAATTTGAGAGGATATAGTATCGCCTAGTTTCTGCTTTCTCCAACTTTCACCACCCACCTTTTTCCAGTCCAATGTTTCTCAGTCCCAGAGAACTGAGATGAGTAAATATTAGCTACAGCAGAAATTTTCATTAAAGTTCACCTTCTGAACTCGGTGCCGTGGTTTTGGTGATCCACGTACAATGTTTCACCCCACCCACTAAAAAGAATACCTGGAAATCACAAAAGAGACAGCAGAAATCAAGAAGCTTTGAGGCTCTGCGAGGTGCTCAACTGACGCCGACGGAACAGGTTGCTAAGTTAAGTGACCGAATTACGGCTCCGGCTAATATTCGCCTCGGACGCTTATTTTGAAACCTAGCAGCTGCCTTTTTTAAGCCACCCCTTCCTCTTCGTTCCACTTCAAAACTTTCTCCGAATCCAGGTTTCACTGTTGCTAGACGAAGCTAATCTCTCCCTTTAGAGCTGGTAAAACCTTTAACTGGAAAAGGATTCGCCTCCTCCGGGAGATGAGCAAAAGTATATTTTCCAACGACTAACAGCTATTCGAATCCGTAGTATTTAAAGCCCTCTTCTGATCTACGGATAGCTCCTGAAGCAGAAACATTGGCGGTTAAAAGCTTAGGAGAATTCCGCTATTCAAATTCCATCACGTCAATCTGAATGCTAAAATGGACAGCGGAGAGACGGATCCGGGTGGGTAATAATTCAACCCTCGCCGTTGTGCTTACCTCTCACGTTTAGACCATCAAGAGATTGCGGATAAAAGAGAAAGCTCAAGTACTTTTATACATCAGAGTGTATAAATTCGCATTTCCGGGTAATTTTTCTAGTTCTTTGAAAATACCGATCGCAACGAGTTAGTTCTCTTCAACCGTGCACCAAGCAATAAATGTGTACTCCAGCCCTTCTTCCGGTGGAGAAAGTGGTGCTGGAATACATAGTAGAAAGAAAACTTTTCACGGTATCCAGCCTCGGCGGTTAATGAAGAAATAGCGGGGTTTACTGCTTTCCTCAAAGAAAGTCCCCATACCTCAGGTATAGGCACAAAATACAAGGTTAGCGTAGTTAATGCGAAGCTTTTCCATCCTTCCCGGACTACATCGAAACAAAACTAGGAGAAGAAGGGAGTGAGAGAAGCGGGAGGGAATCCTGGAAGGATTGATTAGGCGGAAGACAATTTCAGGAATTACACTGATTCAGGAACATGGATTCCAGAATGTAGAAGCAGAAGCAGGCAAAAGAGACGTTTACAGGCTGGATTAAATAAAGTGCGGTTAGGCGTTGGTTTACTCAGATTTACTGATTTCCTCTCCTATTGACAGCTCCTCCTTTTCCATCCCAGAATAAACCTGTGCTTGCCTGGATTCATTTTGGTTTTACTCCAGACAAGGCGCTCCCCTTCCCTCACTTGCCATTAAGCACCCCCTTGTCACAACTTAGAGATTTCCCAAAGCTTTTATACCTTTACTTCAATGGTCTGTGTATCTTGTCCGCCAGTGTTACCACTTCAATTATGTTTCCTGAAGCAGATTAGTTGAATTCAAATTGACAAACATGATGTACGTTCAATCCCGGGGCTTTCTCAATTTCTTTCTCTTCCTAAGTGAAAGCCAATTGTGAAACACTTGCCAAATTCCAAAACTCTTGGGTGTTTAGTACATACCTCAAGAAGTTTATTTGTAGCCAATGGTTGTTAGCCCCAAGTCATCGCGCTAACACATGTTTGGTTCTTCATCTTTAAATAACTTTGCATCGACTTACATGACATGTAAATATATGTTATGGTCAAGTTTTTCAATTTTAAAGCGTGTACTTTTAAATTAATTTTAAAAGTCTCATATCCTATATTTATTGATCACCCCTAGTTATTAGCTTATAAGAACACGCATAATATGACAATTTTTACTAATTTCAAGCATAAAAGTAAAAACTTCCACCCTGTCAATCACGCATTCCCCCAGCCCTCCCTTCCCTACATATGACATACAGGTATAAATAAAACTATATGCTCGAAAATAAATATAGCCTGAGAGCCTGACTGAATGCATCTGAAGTTCAGTCGGCATCACACTATATAAACCGAAACATTTCCAAACGTAGTGTCCCAGTAAACCAGGAAGTATGCATACATGCATGTAGTTTTCAGTTTAAGCTAAGTGGAGCAGTAGCATCATAAGTTTCCTCAACAATTTACTTCGCTCTCTCTCTCTCTCTCTCTCTCTCTAAAACCATAATCTCTTGCTTAGCATGTCAAGGTGATGGATAAAATATTGCAAAATTAAGGGGATCAGGCATATTCCTGACGTTGACGAGCACAAATCTGAGTTGTGTTGAGCAAATATGGGATTTAAGCAATGCATGTATTAGAAAATTGCCATTTGGAGAAAGCAGTGAAAGCTCTCCTACATAACCTCTGCGTTGTACACTTAAAGGGCGGAGAAACTTGGAATCCCATTCATTTCCACGTTTTTGTACTTTTCCTCTTCATCAAAGGATTTAACTTCAACCTGTAAAATTTTTAAATGGCCTGTTCAAACTGCTAGTTAGTTTTGCAATGACTATGACGCTTTCCTTGACCTTGATATCTCCGTCATCTATTTCTCTTTATGAGCTGGGTGCTCTGTATTTCATGTTGCCAGGGCCTTCCTTAAAACTTGAGGAGAGTAAAAGGAAATTCAAAAGACGATTGTGTGAATGGTGCGTGAAGAGAGGCCGTTTCTTTGAGGATTGTTGTAATTTTTCTTTGAGAGATGATGGGTACGAGGAAGAGAAAGAAAGGAGGGCAGGAGGTTGGCAGAGGTTAAAGCGTAGGGTGAAAGAGGTTTAGAGCAGTTTACTTTGAGCTAGAACGAAACTGTAATAGGTGGCTGAATGTTGGGTATGTGGGATTTGGCGCTAAAAGAGTTTCTTTCTTATGTATCCAGAGAAAGCTTGCGGAGAAAGTATGATCGAGAAATGAGGGAGAGGAAGCAGGCTTGGGAAGAATGAATAATACGATTGCAAAGTTTTGTTGGATTTTATGTAGGGTTTCTCCTTGAAGGCTAAGTTAAATCGGGACAGAGAGTTAGGGAAGGACGGGGAAAGCGGAGAAAGTAAGTGTGAGCCTAAAACTCATTCATTCCTCTTTCTCTGTCTCTCTCAGCCTCGATATTGAAGACATCCAGCTGAGTTTCTCTCTTCTCTTAGGGTTTTGAATAAGTGTTATGCCAGAAACTCATGGAGGGTAGGAAGGAGGTGTCTAGCTTGAGTGAGTGAATGACATGGTCGGCCCAGCATCGCTGCGGTGATGTGGGCTTCCTTCCATGGTTTTTCTACAGTTTCGACTTGAAAGCTTCCGAAGTTTCCTTTGTCCTTATAGTCCACCGCCCCAGCTCATTCACCAGATGGTATCGTCTTCCTCTGAAGAGACATTGTCCCCAACATATTTACGATTATGAGCGACGTTATGCGGCAAGCGGATAAGTTTTAGTCAAGGAGGGGAATAAACGATTCTTGCTCAAAAGCAGACAGACTGTGAAAACTGTATCTTCTTGTCCTTCCTCTGTCCTCCTCTTCCCTCCAGACTCAAATCTGCCCATTAAGAACCTATTTCAACATTCCGTCCTGTTTCCATGTCTATAATAGAAGAATTGTAGTACCTTTCTCTTCAAAGACTTTCCCTCCCCACTTTCAATTGAATCCTTTAAGCCGCCAAATGAGAGAGACAATAGCATACTTTAACCGAGCAAAATGAGGATCCCGTTAAAATTGAATATTTCTATGCTCCTTCAAGCTTGCGTTCATTTACTCTCTTCGCGCCTTGTTGAATCTTTCACTTTCCTCAATAATCCACAACAAAAATAAGTATAGTTACTAACTTTTAATATAAGCAGACATGAATATGACCACTTGGGTCAATGAAGGAAGAAACTGGAATTTTCACCAACATTTGCTTTCTCTAGTGAAAGTTAAGACTTTGTTTTAAAAAGTTGAGCAAGCCGGTGAAAGCAGCGGTGCGCATTTTTTTCTACAATTACTTTCGCTTTATTACGACTCATGGATGAGACATACATAGAGACTTTGGCAAACTACATCCCAGATGGAGGTGAGAATCATATACTGGGTAAGCGGGTAACTCGGCTTCGAAGAAAGGTGGCAATGTCTGCTCAAGAGAAGCACAAGAAGGACGTGAAGTCAATTTCCCTCCCCTCGATGAATTAAAGAGAAGCCAGGGAAAATAGTGCGGGGAGCGGAGGACAAGTTTCATGGAATCAAACCAGGGCTTCATATTGAAGAAAACTTGGTCGTCACACAAAGCTTTCTTGAAGTAGAAGAGAAGCAGCAAAGAGTCTCGAAGAATCTTTCCAAAAGTATTGCTACACTTATATACAACTTTCTCCTCGAGAAAGTTGAGCTAAATTTCTGCCTTCCTTTTCTCATCCTCCGCCATCTCTGGCGGATATAATATTGCATGAGCCCCACTTTCTTTGGCAATGACAATATTCTAACCCCGTAACCGTTTCAAAGACGTTCAAACCGTGTGTTTCACTTCCAGTCTCATCCATTCTTTCCAAAAGATTCCGCAACATCTCCCATCCTCAATATAGCTCTATATGGGTCAAAGAATAAGCTGAAGATATAAAAGAGGGCTACTTCTTTTGTGGTCGTGTGCAATGATTCGCAGCTGTAGATTTTCGACGAATTTTATCCATCTCGAACTCCTCAAATACTTCCCAAACCGCCCTTAAATCCAAGCTTTTTCATTCATAGCTCTGAAACTTTCTCCTGCAAAATAAAAGATCAAGGGAAGACAGTTTTTTGGCTAACGTTATCGCAATTTTTTTCAATGTCGGTCAAACCTCTGGCAAATCCTTTCTTTGGATTTTTCTGGAAACATTTTGGCAAATTGTACCGTTTTGCGACCCACATTAATGGTTAAGAATAATTTAACATGCCATATTTTTTACGATTCCCTCGCCCCCTAGTGACGTTTTGAGAGGTAAATTATCAAAAAATGGAGCAGAGAGTAAGTTTTATGTATCTGTTTTTCATTTGCATACTAATACAGTTCCACCAAAGCCCGCAGTCTTGAATCCGATGAGAAAGTTTAAGGGTGAAAGCTGGTGAAAGTAGGTTCCGTCACGTATTGTATCCATGCCAAAATTCTAGTACCATATAGAATTCCAGGGAGCAGCACTACGATGTATGCCCTGAGATTATAGAATTTCGAGGTCATGATGATGATCGCAAGCTTAGTTTTTCCCGCCTATCCCTCATTATGCATTGTTATGCAGATTATGTAAAATATTTCAAGCTTTTCTTAAGTGATTTATAGCATAATCTCTCCTGGCTCGTTTCAATTAGGGCTTCAGCTCAGTCCATGCATGCATGCAAGGGTTTTGTACATTTGGAGCAGCGTAGAAGTGGGCGTAGCTGCTTCCTCACTCCGCTCCCTCCAACCAAGCGATAACCAAGTTTAATCCCACCGAATGACGTTCCACTACTATATGGCGGTTAATGGGGGGAGAAAGGGAGAAGAGATGGAAGGGATTTTTTTTGCAAAAATTGCCAATGCCATAGCCTTGATTATTTTGTGTTAGAAAGTATTACCAATTTTTTGCAAGAATTTGGTTGCCGTGCTTGAAATTAATGGTCTTCGGAAAATAAATCAAAGTTTTGCAAGGTGTCTTCAATTATATTATGAGGTGTTGGCAAAAATATTGAAAGCTCTGTTCTGCGACCTTTGGGGTTTCGGATAAAGTTTGCAACGGGTGGGAGGGCCACGGATTCTCCGAATCCAACCGCCGTCTCTCTTCTCAGAAAGACAACTAGCGTGGGAAAATAATATCGGAAATGGAACGAGAGACCCACTTCACACCAGATGCTTTGTGAGCTTTGATAACTTTTTTCTAACCGCAGTTCTTGGCTAACCAAAAGATTTCTCGCCCTACGTGTCTACGCCTAATAACCAAGAACAGGGATCGTATCGTCCAGAGGCTCCGCATTATTAGACCGAGAATATTATTTCGCACCAAGAGATGAAACTGCGGACAAACGAAATTTAGGATTATGTAAAAGTGATAGGCTTAGATGAAAGCTAGCCATGGGAGGCTAATCTAATAAGACAGAAAACTAGGAGGAGCAGGAGATGAAGGAGAAACGGGAGATGAACATTGGATGGATAATTACATGAGGCTCTTCTCTGTCTCTACCCGCTTATTCTTTGCTATCCTTGACTGCGTTCAGGAGGGAGTTGGGGATTCTGGAACTTGATCCATTTTCTGAGACATTGTATTTCATCCGACCGTGTTTCAGGACTCACTTTCACAAAACCAAACTAAAATTGTGGCTAGGAAGGAACATCTCGGAGGTGAAAGGAGCCGACTTTCTCCACAGCCTATGGATTTTTGGTTTGCGTGTGAGTATATGTGTGGGTTCCCTGGGTGGGTTAAAGTCCTTAGGCTGTGGCCCAGTGCAGGTGGTGTGGCACTCTTCTGGGCACAGCTTTTAGCTCTTGGTTTCATCCTTGTTGCTACGAATCCGCAAGTTTTACTACTTTTCCTCCAAGTACTACTGGCACACGAGCGGGCAAACTATTGTTGATAGCGTACAACTCCCTTTCCTATTTCTCCGTATCATCATATTGTCATCCTCTTAGTTCTCTCTCTCTCTCTCTCTCTCGCATTCGTCTTTTCTCTTACTTTCTCCTTTCTTTTCCTAGGTAAACTTTCTCTGAAGACAGTGAAGACAGAACAGCGGCTAACTTGTGGGGGTGAACGGAAAGTGGGCACGGGAGGGAAAGAATACGCAGTGCTTTGGCCGTGTTTCAAAGGAGATAGCTGTAGATAATAATTTGTGTCTCCGTCTTTGCTTCTGTTCTTTCTTGTTCAATTTTTTCTTCAGAATTGTTTTTTCCCTTGGTAGAACCTTTCTCCGTCTCGGATGGAACTGCATCAACTTGTCACGTCAACTCAGGAGAAAGGAGAGTGGGGTTTCTCTTCCTAGTGTTGATAGTGGTGAAAGTTTGCTTTCTCCACTTCCGCTCTCATGACGCTCGCCATCCTCTCCACTCTCTCTCTCTCCCGTCCTTTCCATTTTCTCCTAAATACTTCTCAGTACATTCCTCCTTCCCCGTCCCTAGTTTTGTCCATAGAAATCCTCTCATTTCATCTCAGTCAGTTCCATCCGTAGTATCCCATTCCCAATTCCAGTCCAGATGAACCACTCCACAGACTCTCCATTGTCTTTCCATCCATAGTGTACACTCTTCCCTTTGTTCCCATAGAAAGCTAATTTAGTCCGAGATGTTAAGCACTCTCCCAGATTTCACCAACATAATTGCTCCATTAAACCAAGAAGCCAAACCTTTCCCCGGGCATTCTTTCCCCTACCTGAGTAATTGAGTTCGTCCACATCTCTTTTCCATATGAAGATCATGTCCTTCCTCCCTCCCTTTCTTCTTTCTTTATTATTCTAAGCTTGATTTACTCTTAACTCCCTTCGGCAGCACAAGAATGACCCTCCGAATCCCTTCCACCCAATGTAACACCATTCAAACACACCCCAAGGAATAATTTTCCAATCTCCCTTTCCATTCTTCTATAGAAAAATCATTCGCACATGCAGCTTTCTCTTTTAAATTCTTATAGACTCGGGAATCTTTTCACGTGACATTTAAGCAAATGCTATACTTGCCGATGCAAAAATCCCTTTGTTCATGGCGAGCCTAGAGCGTGGAGTAATTTCCAGTAAGAATGGAGTTACAAAAGTATTTCTTTCCTGTTATAGTTAAAGTATTTGATCGACTTTCATCTTCGCAGTCAAACGACCACCTGCCATTCAATCGTAAGCAAGCTGAGTGCTTGATGTTATCTACATTTTTAAGTCCCCCGGCTTTCACTTTATGTCATGACGAATTTAAAAATAGTGCCATTGAAATGCAATCTTTTTACTTCAGAATGTAGAGTGCTACAACACAGCTTACACTAAACCCTCCACCTACGTCAGTATATTTATAGCTTAAATCTCTAGATTTGTGCACTTAACCTTAGCTAAAGGAGTGAACGGGCGTAATTACAACATTTACTTCCTAATCCAGCGGAGCTTTAGTACTGTTTGTTATAGGCTTTGCTTTTACAACCACTTTACCTCCAACCATTACGTCATAACGGAGAAAGTACGTGGTGAAAGTAAATATTTTTGTGCATGAAAACAACGTCGCTAGCCCTCCTTGGCTTGAAGGCGTGTGCAGAAAAACTATTAGAAAGCACTGCAAAACCGAGAGAAATGCCCATCACAGAAAGAACCCAACGCAGAAGTTTTAGGATGTCGGAGGGGCAGTATTTTTGGTATATTATTAGTTGTTTCTCACACTTTGTTTGTGACGTTGATTGTAGGAGTGCGTTTGCGGTGAAAGACGCTTGGGGTTTGTGTATTTATGACATGCGACTTCTTTAGTTCACAACCGTAGAGAGTGTTAATGGATCCGAGATCACGCAAGGGAGCTCTGCCCACTAATTGGTCTGCATTTTCTTCCTCTTGTTTTCTTTGCAAAGCTCCCGAGGAGGTTTTTAGGAGAGTGAGAGAAAGCGCCTCCTTATATTTGTTCAGTAGAGCTTGAGGAATAGGAAGAGAGAGGAGCTGGCGGTGGAAGAAGGAAAAATGGATGGATCATAATCAAAGCGCTTTTGATTTAGTACATTCGGAATATGATAAGGGCGGATGGGTGGGTCCGGGATTGATGTACTCCTTTCTCCACATCATTAGAATAAATGGCAAAAATTCTCCAATCCTTCGGATAGAACGCAATTCTACGGAGGAGTCAGAAACAGTTTGTTCCTCCTGCTATAATTACAAGCCCACCCGCATTTCCCTACACAACATCCCAATAACAAAATAACCCACCCAAGCTTGTTACCACCCATGAAATGCTAAACAGAAATAGGAAGAGGTAATGGAATTATAATTTCATGAAATTATTTGATCCAACCCAAGATTCTGTCTTTTCCAACAAATTTCCTACGCATTTCCTACTTAAAAACTCTTTGCTTTCTCCCACTACTTTCTCCGTTTAGCCATAGCTCTCTTTATCTCGCATTTTCAGCCGTGCTTTCTCCATGAACTTTCTCTGGGAAACTTTCCATTCTTTTCTTGATTCCTGCTGAATTATCAGACCCTATCGTCTCGTTTTACTAAGCCGAGCAAATAACAGCTCAGTAAACAATATTACAACCAGGTCAAAATTCATACACACACGTGGCTGTAATTTCTATGTTTTCAGTCCAAATCCAGGGAACAACCGGGTATTTTATGTTTTCGTCAAAGCAGTGATTTGCAGTACCGCTGCCGCTTCATGCGGGCCTTATTATAAAGGTATGGATAAAATCAACAAGAAAATAAATGCAAGAGATTGCAAGAGAGATTATGTGACTTGAGTGAAGCGCGGTACTTTTGGCTCTTTGAAAATGCAAATTCAGCAAATATAGTTGTAGAAACTATGTTAATTTCTTGTACGAGATTAAGCAGAACTTGTAGTACTTGTAGAGTCTGTGAAGGGCCTATTGTTGAACTGAGAAGAGCTATTTAGTTTTAGCCAGAGCAGCACTTGCGTTGCTCAGCTTAACATGATGAAGGAGAAAGCGGCTGAGGGAAAAAACTATTTTCACTCTCTAATACAGCTCCCATCAGGAGCTTGAGCTTGTCAATAAACGCGGAGGAAATGTTGCTTACGTAAGTAGGATATTTTGTCTCAAATACTCTCTCAGCTACACGCTGCCGTTGGAATTTTTCTAGAAATCTAGGAGCAAATGAAAAGATTGTGACCACCAAAGTAAAATAAAGCTGAGTAAACGCTTTTACTTTTTGTAGGCATAGGCAGCAGGTAGATTTTGTAGAGGGATTCATTGTGGAGAGTTGTTGAGATTATTATTTTTATGATGGAAAAGCACGCATCCTGTGCTTATGTAGGCTATGTTTAGAGCCAACTACCCGTTTTTTTCTCTTTCTATCGGAATCAGGAGGGGAGGGGAAGATTGGAGGAGGGCTACGAGTTTATTATGAGAAATGTGCATGCTCCTAATGATATGATGGCTATTCAGCCAGCCCACAAGAGCGTGTGTGTGTCCCACAGAAAGAGAAAGCAGGGTTGAGTGGAAGGGGTGAAAAGAGGTGGAGTGAAAGTAGTCTGGCGAAAATAAATGTCCGAGAGCTTTGTGGAGAATAATAAAAAAACCAGGGCTCATCTTATCTCGAAACTTGATCTCTCTCCCTGCGGATCATGACGCTCCCCGTGTTTTGAGGTATATATAACAAGAAGGACGAGGAGACATGCACTCGAGAAAGGATGGGGGCATCAGATAGGAAGAAACCGGCTAAGCAGACCATGCAACGTAACCAAGGCATCATCCGATTCAGTCATAGACCTCAGTCCGTCCATCTCCCCACGAGCTTCTTCCATTATGGGCCCTCTTCGCACTATCATCTTGGCCTAGACGCATGCAATGACGTCTCAAAGTCCATCTGCTCCCACCTTCCACCTATTCTCCTCATTCTCTCCTCCTCCTTTAAGCTTTCTTTGAAGAAAGGTAAGAGGAGAAGAAAGCAGGAGAAAGATGGAGAGAGGGAATTGATCTCGAGGTTATTTTCCAATCCCCTCCCCTCCTCCTTCCGTCCTTGAAACCCAAAGGAATTTTGACAGGAAGGAAGATGTGCGAGAAAATTGAGTGGTGGAGAAAGCAAGCGGGAGGTGCGTAGCGTATGTATCTCCAGTACATCTTTTGATTCTTCCGGATGTACTCAATTACGGGAGATGTAAAATGGACAGGATTTCATGCCCTCTCCGAAACTGCCTTCCTAAGATTGAATACATCCCATCTTCATCTCAGTAATACTCCCACCCACTCCTATCACAAGGATGCTCTGGGAAACGAAGCTCGTTGATCCGATCTCTTCGTTAGAAGATCCAGTGCAAAGACCATTGGAGCCCGAAAGATTCTTACTTTCTCCTAGCCTCTCTCCCGGCATTTCTTTACGATCAAACTGAATCCTCTTCCGTATCTTCCCACACTTTTGTCCGCAATATCTTTCCAGCAATCGCCGTCGAAGTACTTGCATTTCCGCCTTGCTTTCCCCTTCGGTAACCATTGCTTTCCAATTTTCTCCGGTTTATTTAGTCCTTGAAAAACGGAATTTCACCAACTTCACACAAGATCACAAAGTATATTTTACAGGAAACTCCACACTTTTGTCATTTCTCAGCCCACGAGCTGGCGTTAAATTAGGATTTCCTCACATGCCGCAAGACTACACCGTTCTTGAATCTCCTGTTCTCACCCTCACCCGCCTTTCTCTGATTTTCGTATTGCACAAAAGAAAACTGAGAAAAAAGACTATGATACTGCATTTTAGATTTATTTTATCCCCGAAACCAAATCTATTCTTTTTTCGTTTACCGCTCACGCTGAGTGGAGAGTATCAAATTCTCATACATGATTTGTGTATCCTCTCCTCTGAAATTACATCATGAACTAAAGAGTAGGGGAGAATGGTTTGAAGGAATGCGAACGCGATAGCCTGTAGCGATTCATTTACGTTTCACTGGCTTCAATTTCCTGCTCAAACTATTCTTTGTGATTCAAAAATAAATATGCAATTGGAAATGAGCATGGAACTGGTTTGGATTCAGTGTCATATTTTCTTTTTTATTGAATCATCTGAGAATGCAGCGAGCTCATAATTTTCCAAGAAGTTTTTAGTACTTCACAAGAATTATCATGATCAGAGAAAATATGATTTTGAATTGCGCGTGTCTACTCTTAAACTATTTATACTTGCATTGCTTGATTCTCAAGTTGCTTCTCCAAAATGAATATCAAGCAAATCCATGCATCACTGATATCTGTAGTACTGAAATCCGTTTGGGATGGAAGATAATAGCATGTCATAAAAGAGAAAGCTTGCTTTCACAGAAGAATGTTTCACTATTTAGATTCTTGTAATCTGGTATACTTCACTTTCTCCTTGTTCTTAGTAGTCTGCGTCTATACTTGAAGAGCACATTCACAAAACCTGATGCTGCAAAACTGAAGAATCTGTGAATTAGAGCACAAGAATAAAATTACACGCCTGCAAAGCCCAATTTCATTTTCCCGGTGAAAATATTTAACAATTTGACATTTAATCTTCTCCTGGAAGAGGAACCATGTACGCATCTTCTTGTTTCTAGCAATCCTTTCCCTGTCCATTTATGATAATATTTACTTACTAGGAATTTGACGCTAGAAATTTCAAAATATTTGCACCAATGCCCCCGAGGAGTTTTTCCTTTCAGCTCCGTGTTCCATGAAAATGAAGACAGACACAACCGTATCTGGATGCCCTGAGGCGTAAAAGCATAACAATATATCAGTACTCAGTTTGAATTTTGTGAGCCTGCTCAAACACATTTATATCTCACAGTGGCAGAGCAGGCTGATACAGGAGAAAGTGGGAAAGCGGAGTCCAACGGCACAAGTAGCCTCCGTTCTGTCGCAAACTTTCTTCATACAACTCTGCCATTTAGACCAGCATTAGAAGGGGTTAGCGCCAGTAGCCTAGTTCCCGGACAGGCGTGTACGTGTCCTCCCTCGGAAATGAAATAATGGATGGTGGCATTTCTAGTGGTGCGTGGGTAAAGCCTATGGATTTCTCGGGTGTAAATTATGAAAAACTGGGGAGGAGAGGCTGGCGTGGAATGAGAAATGATTCTCTTGTAGAGGACAGTGGGTGAAGATTATGTACAACGTTTCGTGATTATAAAGTGCGTCTACTTCACCTCTCTTCCTCCACTTCCTTTGTTTATAGCTCAAGGGTTTGAGAAGAAGACTTTTTCCAGCAACCAACAGCACAGAGCCCGTCGCAAGTAAGAGAAAGGAATGAAAATGGATGAGGGAAGAGAGGTATGATGCAAGTGAGTTGGAGGATAGTTGATGGAAAAATCGATGAAAAGTGTGTCTGTGTGTAGCTCGGAGGTATGAAAAACGAAAGTATAGTCGATGGCTTGCACGTTAAGGGGAGTTAACAGACATTCCTCTTGTATGTCTGCCCTTTGGACCAAGCAAGAGCCAAGGACTTTGAAGGTGCTTTGTGAGACATTAGCGTCCAAAGATTTCTTATATGTACCTTCCCAGAGAAAGTCAAGTAAGGAAAATAAAATGCGTAGGAGAAAGTCTCAATCCAAACCGAGCAGGGTTGAAAGGACAGGTGATACTAGATACTGGACGAAGTTTGGTTCAGAAAGTATTTTTTCTTTTGATTTTTTAGCAAGCACTGTCCTTCTACCTAACACGCTTGATGTTTGAGGCAAATTTGGTGTGCTTGAAGCTTACCTCGACGTTCAGCGCTTTAGGACAGATACTTTTTCTCTAGTCGACAAAAGTTAGAAAACAATGTATCTACGACCCTTCCTGGTATCTGAAGCTCTTCAGTTTGCTTTGAGTAGAGTAGAGCGCAGATTAGAGGTGAAACGAACCTGGATGGAATTCGAGGTGACGGATGGGATCTTTGTTTGAAGGATTCTTTGGCATGTGGCTGGAGTAGATTAAAACGTCGGAACGACGTGTCAATCTCCCCATTCCTAACTTGTATCTAGAAGGAAGAGCAGCTATAAAATACTATAGCCTGCTTTCACCTTTACTTTCTCCGAACTTTATACCATTGCTGCAGTCAATCTTGAAGAGTGTCTTGGCTTACCCTTTGTACATGTCACTTCGCTGGATTTCAGAGCGGGTCATATGAATTGACAAAAAGATGGAATGGATGAAATTGGTTGGAACCGACAAAAAAGAAACTTGGATAAGGAAAAGGTTGGGTTGGCTTCGCTCTGCACTGGCTCTTTCGTTGTCGGCACTATGAAATCTCTACAGATTTTGGATGGGTTTAGAAGGGGCGGGTCAACAAGTTTTAAAGAGGATAGGAGAGAAGAATTTATTGAAAACTTGCCAAACTTTTCAATTCATTTCTACATTACAAGGTCAAAGTATGGAAGACGGAGGAATTCGCAAAAAGATTTAAGCACACGAGGTTGCAGAGTTTAAATTTCCCAGTATACTGGATCAATTCAAGTTATATAACTTCCTCGTTATAGAACTATTCAGATAGGGAGGACTTTCTCCACCGCCAAACAGTTGTCGATCTCATTTCCTGTACAAAAGTCTGTGGTGAAAGCACCAGTAGTAGGGTGATGAAATCACACAAGGGAAAGTATAACTACTGAAGCAGATCGGTGTAGCTGTTTACCGCTAAGAGTGATTTTGGTATGTTTAGAAACTGCTGTTGGTTTTTTAATGTAGAATAGCCTGCACCCGAAGCATTGTTTCTGGGGAAAGCAGAAGGATCTACACTGTAGCCGCTAATGTCTGAGCATTATATTCTCCCGTTTATTTTATTGTACGTCTTTAGGTGTTTCAAACCTCCCGTCCTCTTTGCAATGAATCCCTGGTAGTCCGCCCACCCCTGGATATTTATGGGAGCAGCGGGAATATTTATAATTTTATATCGGCTGATTAAGTAGACGCCGGGTCAGAGGCCAGAGTAGCCTGAATTAGTCCTCCTATACGCTGTTCTTCCTCCTGTTTTGTTTTTAATGGCTGGTTTGGTAGATTTTGAAACGAGGTTGAATTCATAACAGTTTTTCCCCTCTCTGCTCCCTTGTAAGATGTAATAATGTTGAATTATGTGGGACAGGTAGTATAGACACTTGGGGAAATACACAGGTAACTGACGTCGCCTCATAGACGTCACGCAGTGCTTTGCCAACCTTACGTTTAACGTTTTAAATTTCTACCACATTACCTCCTGTCATCAATTTTCTGTAAATTTTCTCATTGCAGATTGTAGAGTATTTCAAACAACACGTCAAGAATAATTCATATCCAGCAGCTCTTGCTACCCGCTCCCGCTCATACCACTAACTTTCTCCACTGCTAGCTTTATGGACTTTGTGTAAACTATAATTACCGGCGCTTCTTCTGGTGTGCTTTTTTGAAAAGTTTTGTTAACGTAGTATTTTTTTCCCGATGATTCCTAAATTATCTGCGGAGCAGAGGACAAATTAAAGCTGAATTTAAATTCATGGGCAGAATCAGGGCAAATCCGAAGCTTCGGTTACATATTAGCCCCTGGCTTCCTTTCTCCACTCCTCTATCTCTTTATACTTTCTCTCGTCCCCAGCAACCACGACATTTTCAAGCTGCAAACTGCTAGTATGCACACACATGCGTCTCTGGCACGTATTTTTGCGTTCCCGTTTACTGGCTCCGGTGTAAGCAGGAGAGTGAAAGCACGTTTAGGTAGGACGCAATCCCGTTTATTCCTGAACCCATCGAGGTGACATACATGTTTTGAAGCAATTTGTGAAATGTTGTTACATTTGTTCTCTTCACTCATGAATAGAAAGATTGGCTTGAGAGTGTATGCTAAGTGGTATTTGAAATTGCAAAATGTTAAGTAGAATGTATTTTGTATTCAAATGGACCCTTTTCAACTCCCATTTTAAAAATTTATAGGCTTCCAAGCTTTGTTTACGGCGGTATTATCACAGCCAAAGTTGCGTTCAAACGAAAAATAGCTAAAGCTTTGGAGAAAGCAATAGTGCTCCTCTTTTACCTCCCTTACCTTCCTCTCCAAGTTATTTTTCGCTTCATCGGTCGTGAGCCGAGTAAATTTTTCTTTCTATTGAGAAATTAGAGGATTATTTCCAATGCCATTAGGGTTTGAATCCAGAGTGAGTTGATTCTACGTTCCCGTCCCTTTCCTCGAATGGAGAAAGCGAGAGAGAGAAAGCATAGGGAATAAATTGCGGGCAAGTCAATAATCTTTGACAGGATCCTAGCTTTTCCTTTCCCTTTGAACTGTCAGAAACAAATGCTTGAGATTTTGTTTCTCTTGGAATAATTTCCATTGTCATAAGATCCTGCCCTCCTTTTATTCGCCACACAAACTTACAAATTCAAGTTTTAGCTGGAGACTTGAATAATCGATTCTCTCTTTTCCCTTCCGCTTCCCACTCTTCTCTTCTCGGCAGTGCACTTTTCCCCCTAGCACAACTTCCGTTCATGTCTCTTTCCGTCGTGATCCCACTCATATTTCCAATCAAAGCTACACGAAACTTTCTTCATTTCGATTTTATGAAGGCACACAAAAACTCAACTGTACTGTGCATTCCGCGGCAAACTTTTGTTTTTGAAACTTGACTAAAAATGATGGATATAAGAGAGTGCAATCATGTTTTGTTTTCTCATTTCAGAGCCCGTCACAGAAGTGATGGGGGGTCCAGAACTGTATATTGACCGCGGGAGTACCATCAACTTGACCTGCACCGTCAAATTTTCACCTGAACCACCTAACTATATCATTTGGAATCACAATGATGCCGTAAGTAACAATTAACAACTTTCTCCAACTCCTTTTAGCCATGCACTACTTTCTCTCGCTCTCCAAGTTCTTATGGATTTTTATGGATTTCCTCCCGTATTCTACAACACTTTCTTTTCTCCTCTTTTCACCGCTTTCTCTCATACCGTCCTTTCTCTAACTTTCTCCCCCCTCTCCTCTTCGAATGAGCAATAAGAGAAATGGATTGGATGAGAGAGAGAGAGTGCGACGAAAGTGTGGAAATAACGCCAAACAAACGAGAACGCGATGGCAAGCAAGCAAAAAACCGCCTAACCAGCTTTTCCAATTCACTCATGGTGGAGTAGTTATAGAAAGAAAATACAGAGTTCCACACGATTTCCAATAAGACCTCCAAGTCTGTGCGGTCCTCAAGGAAAAATAGTGAATGAAGGTGCGAAGGAATCTTTTTTTTCCCCATAAGCTTCTTGGAAAATACACAAGAAGCGGGACTACTACCGGGTGTGGATTCCTAAGAGCGAGAGAATATTGCGGAAGCTCATACTGTCACTTTTCATTAACTTGAAAGGTTTTTCCTCCTTATGACTCTCCACAAGTTTTAACAAGGAAACTCCGCAGATCCAAAAGAGTTTATGATTCCGGCCACCTCTCGTCAAACTTTAACGTATTGGGACTCCAAAATAAGGACTCACACTATGGAGAAAGCACAGTATATCCACACACACACACACACACACAGTCAACGAATTATTGAGAGGATAAGTGTAAGGAAAGAGAAAGCACCAAAATTAAATCCTACAACCGCCAGCTCAAACTCCACATATCTCTACCCGCACTACCCTGTATACATACTGCTTTCTCTTCCTTAGTGTGGTTATGTACATAAATATCCTACACATATACTGGCTGGCTTAGTTTTCATCGCTCATCGTCTTAAAAGACCGATAGATCCGTATCGTTTCTAGTAGACCAAGCTTCTATAAAGCCAGCTAGCCTCAGTATCACCTTTATAATTTATCCGTGCTTTCTCCACGCCCTCCTACATACCGCTATGCGGATGCCGCAGGTCATAATGCTTTCTTTCATCCCGGAGGGGAGTCATGAAATTTCATTAATTAGTAATGAAGCATATTCCCGAAAAGTGTGGAACAAACTTTAGTTTCATCCAACAACTTAGCCCTGCACATAACTTGCAGTTAGCAACTTGTGCTGCATACGCGCTAAAATCCTCGGTTTCCCGACTATCATTTAACCATTATTAGCTCTGGGGAAAGCTAACTTAGAAAGCGGATCGCCCTCCCCACCAAGCAGGATAGCATACAGCACAGCCTTTCATACATTCCCGAAATTTAGTAGCACCACACGATACATGAACCCATGGCAGGAAGTAAGCTACCCGGCTAACATGTAAATATAGTGTATAGTATCCTCTTTCCTTATCTTCCACACATCCTTCCGATAGCAATCCAGAGATGGGCCTCATATGCATGGGGAAATTCTGATAGGAATTAATTCAAGAAGTGCTCAGTCTGTTGGTTAGTTAAGCATAAGTGTGGGGTTACTCAAAAGTTTTCTCCTATATTTTCTTCTCATCATGATAATAAATTGAAAATAATAGCATAAAATTTTCTCTTTGCTGTACCCTACAGCATCCACAGCTTCATATTATTCAAAAGGTATTCAAAAACTTCTCAATTTGAATTTAGTTTTATGGTCTCTCTGCGCCCTATCCAACCGCTTTCACCTTCTTTCTTCCATTCACTTTTCAGGCTTCCCACAGCCTCCTACCTCTATTTTATTCCTTAGAACTGATGATGCATTTCACCTTTTTTCCTATCCCGCCAAGGTACAGCGGGGGTATGTAGGGGTGAAGAAGCCACAAGGAAAATGTTCAACGATCTTTGCGGCCAACATTTTGCTTTAACTTTGTAGGTTAACAAAACATTACCAGATTCTATGTCCGGAAGCGTGTATCATCTTCACAATTGCGGAAGATATTAAATAGAAAGGGGTTTGCCTGGTTAAACTTGAGTGAGAATGTATTCCTCATTTGCATTTAAATACCCCACGTTTTTCTCTTTATATTAACTCAAAGTTGACTCCCAGTAGGGTTGTTACTTCTTTCGTCCTCAGTCCTTCATTCACCCTCGAATAATTTTCATTATACTGTGGATTTTGGAAAGCCGTACCGCCATTTTATATACTTTCTCCTACAAACTACACTTTAGTTCCGAAATTTTCACCCAGTTTTCAATTACCTCCGTCCCCTTTCCCTGACGCTTTCTTTGCATCAGACAGAGGGCACCACAGCCTACGATTACCTATCTTATGTCCAATGGTGGATCCTTCCCTGTCCACTTCCGTTATTCGCCGTTCAACCTGTAATTCCGGCCCTTCATTGCATAATCATATTATGGCTATGTTTTTAATAATGGAGTTGCTACAGCATGCGGCACGCACAGACGCACATGCAAGTAATGTTCGTTCACCCATTACCGGAAGTGACAATCGTTAACGGCAACACATATGTATAGACCATGACCATAAGCACAATTTGAAATGCATGTGAGTAACATATATAGAGAAAGCGCATGGTTATATTGATTAATGGAATCAACTACAACGAATCCTGTAACTGTATAGTGGTAAACGAATGAGGGTGAAAGCAATAGTTTCCAATAACTATAGATATTGGATTGTGTTACATCGTACGGGGTTGTAATACAATTTAGTTTCTTTGAATTATTTCTCGATTCTGTATACGTTACGAAGGAACTTTACACCTGAGCCTTACTTTTACCCAATCATATACCATATCTACGCTTTTCTCCCCTTCTCCAGCAAGATAATGGATTCCAGAGAAAGGCATGGAGAAAGCACAGGATGCTGACCCAGACGTAAGCCTGAGTATAATGCCCTCAGCAAGGCCTAAGCGAATGTAGACGACCTCCCAGTATGAACTGTAATAGGATCTCTTTTCTATGTGGGGGGTTGGAGAAAGTGATTTTTCCAAAGGTGAGCATTAGCCTCCACGATTTAGCTTTCTTCTCAAAAGAAGAGTTGAATAGGGTTTTATCCTACCTTGAGTTCCTCCTCTCACTCCACACCTATATACGATTTAGTCAGGGTTATAAAGCTTTGTATCAATTTTTCCCGAGTAAATCTCATAAATTTCCATTTTTTATCAAATAAAGCACTCATGCAGCTCCTCCATTTGGCTCATATGTATTTATCATAACATATCCCATTTCGCAGCAAGAGCCACCCAAAACCCGAGAGGAGGAAGGTGGGAGGACCTGCGGTATCACAGGCAGGAGGAGGATATGGGTCTTGAAAAAGAATATTGTCACAAGAAAATAATAGGCGACGGAATGGATGTAGAGTCATGGCGATTTATCATGTTAGGCTGTCGTGTAAATTCCAATCGGATGTGTTACACACCCCTCATCTGTATCCGTTTTCGTATAATACTTTTTCATGTGTTTCTAGAAATGTTTCTTTACTTTCTCCACACTTTCTAAGCTCTCAGCCGAACTATATTCCAACTTCTTCCTGTCCTTCAACCCATGCTTCTTCTACATCTCTAGTGAACGATCCTCTACAAATACTGTTACCAACATTATACATCCTCATCCTCTCACCTACCTCTAAAAACAAGATGATGGAATTATTATTATAGCCAAAAAAGTCGAAATGCGACTGGAACTGATGTGAAGGAGTTTAGTAAGCTTTTAACTTTCTCCAGCGACAGATCCATGTTTTCTCCTATTACGAAAGGTGGTAAAATTTTGATATTTTCACAAGACGAGCTCTGCCTATAAATTTTCCTTTACGCAAGATATTTAAGAGGATTGAAATGGAGAATATTTATCATAATCATGTAAGATGTGAGCCCCGTAAAAATTTTATGTGAACTTTTTAGTACGTTCCCTATTTTCCTCGGGATAGCATCACTCGAATTTCTTTTACTCAAACGCCTCTTCACATACATCTCTCGCCTGCCCTTTGCAAGGTGAAACTAATGTCCGCCTGGCAATTTGAATTTTTCAGTAAAAAATTGACGACAATTTGGATAGACAAAGATGTATTGAGGAAGATAAAAACTTTTCCCTCCCGAACAACTCACATTATGCCTAAGATCCTCCAGTCCAGATGCACATTCTTATCCAAAGCTCCGCACTTGCTCTAGATATTCATATCCCTACATCTATTCTTTGATCCTCCCCTGCTTTCTCCACACTTTCTCCGCCACTTGCCAACTTTTATCCCTCCTCCACGCAGCTTTTGCCGTAACATAATAGTTTCCCAGTGCCAAATGTGTGCAATTTTCCATATCAGAACCATTTGGCTTTTCCCTGCCACCGGAATCTGGTACTGTAATCAGCACAAAAGTCTATGCAAAACTCTATATCTCATTGCTTTCTTCGTACAAACGCTTTGACTAATTTAGATAATAAAACTGAAATGAATCTCTATCACGCCAGCTATCCAGTTTTCCGCATTATTCCTAGTATTATTACATATTCCAGCAGCTTTTAATACAATCTTTAGTAAGATTAATTACTTATTATTTAAACTATATTTTAAATTTAAATAATTGCCCATTAACTTTTACATTCTCACACAAACTCTTTATGAGCAAATATTAAAGTAAATAGGAAATAATTCCCAGACTTTAACACAAACATATTTCACACACTATACCTTATGCTTACACCTTCTTCTCCGCGATCTTACTACACACAACTCCATTTTCAAATATATACATTTTGTACTTTCTCCAGAATCACCACAAGAACCCTATAACAGCTTTCCCATGCTTCCTTTTTTCCCTCTTTCTAATTTTCCTGAGCGCACCGCTTAACTTTAAAATGAGTTATTAGGAATAACTTTTAGCGAGAAGGTTATAAATATTTTACTTGAGGTGATGTTTATGCGGTTAGTGCGTGCACGGAAGATGAAAGTAAAGTGTAGGTGGAGGATGAGATGAGGTAGTTTACAGGTGCCGGTGTTACTTCACCTCATTAAGATTAACTGGTAACAGTTTTACTCCCCTCTCCCTCCTACTTTCTCCCAAGCTACTACATTCAAGGAATTTCGACTTAGTAGATGAGCATGAGATAAATATTTCCCCCGACTTTCTCCAATTTCTCTTCCATGTATTCCTGCCTTCTTCATCCTAAGGTGTTTCTCATCTCTTCGCCCCCACCACAGCTCACTGCCTCTCATTACATTACATTTCTCCGAGAGCATTTCAAAAGCAGTTGGAGAAATCATAATCATAATCATAATAGTTCCAGGAATTGAACCAAAAAGGAATTCCATCCGCCCTCCAAAACCAGCAGCTCTGCCGCCGCCGCTCATTCAAGCAGCAACCAAGCACCTGTTTCATTTAACTCCTTTCACCGCTTTCACTCACGTCCCATCAAACCACCTTCCTCTCGCATATTCCAAAGCACCCATTCCCAATTTCTATTCCCGACTTTTCCATTCAAGTATTGACCTTAAAGCCCAAGTTTTCTCGGTCACGAAACAAATAGAATGTTGTAGAAATGATACGTGTTGAGGGTGAAAGCACCACGGAATAAAAATTGTATCAATAGTATTCATTTCTTTTCAAGTAAAACACCGATGCAGCCAAACGTTTTCGAGAAACCTTGAGAATTGGAATCGAAATGCGAGAGGATTTTATCCAATTCCATCAACAACTATGTTCGCGTAGGGCAGGGATTAAATCTAAACGGATGAATTCGAAATAAAATACGCTTTCCCTTCATTATTACCTCCATCGTTCCCTTGAAATCTCTCTACTCTTACTAACGCGCGGGAAAGAAATCGCAGTTTAAGCAAATAAAAATTTCAAATCCAGATTCTGGGATTATATTTAAGGCTTTATCCGCCCGCCACCAGGGGGAGAGTCATTAATGCTAACCACATCTACGAGACCCTGAATTCGCAACAGAGCTCCAATGAAACGCTTCGTAGGCTTTCAACGGCAGTTTATTATTATTATTACGATTATTATAACTGGAGGAGAGGGTTGGTGGGCGGGGATGAGGATATGCTGGATGCTGGAATACAGTTCCTATTTAGGTTAAGAGATATTCACAACGGCATCAACTTTCACTTCTCTCCTCTAAACTTGGGCAAACCCGCACTCGGGCAAGGATCCTCCTTCTCAAAGACTACAATCATCTCATATGTATACCGGTTGTGGTCCTCTGGATTGTGGAACTCCTCCAGAGATAGGGCACGCTCTAGAGCTATTTTGCTTGTCCGCTTTTTTACCAGATTCAATAAACCAAATGGATACTCGTCTCTGGTCTTGGAGACAAATAAACGCATTCCGCTAAACGACACTGCGAGGAACTACAATTTAGTTTATTTTTCCCCACACTTTTTCACCAACTAACCAAAAGACTCTGAAGCCTCCAAAAAATCCCATTCGGAGCTTGCCTCGTTTCGATGAATTGATGAAATTGTTTTAACCTTGTAAAAAATACCGTAAGGAAGGCTTTTACTGAAAGTAACTGTAAATTGAAGGAGAGAGAGAATGCGGAAAATACGAGTCCACCACTCTTTCTCTCTCCGCTTTCATCAATTAGACTAGAGTCATCTTGATTTAGCAAGTGGATTTTTTCCATAGATTTGCATTTCATTCCCCCTTACATAGGCACCACCAGCTACAACTTTCTCTGCTTTCACCACCATTCCTTCCAGACTAATATCCACCAAACAAGCCAATGTCTTTTTCTAGGAGATGCATTCATCTACATTTGCGCGTCTGTTTTTGATGAGGACGGCTGGCTGGCATTCGGAAATAAAGAGAGAAAGAGCAAAAGGGAAAGTATTTCTTCCGGCAAAATTCCTATGCTTGAATTAGATACAAAGAAAATTTCATTCGCGGATCATGGATCCTCTGAGAAGATGAGGGAGAAAAGGAAATAAAGAATGTCAGCTAGATGGTCCTCCCCAGATACACAGATAAGAGCCATAGTATGTGCTTTTGAAAAATATTTGCTTTCACCAATCTCGTCCCATGCATCACCATGTCTCTCGTGCGACTTACCCTTCATGGTTTCTTTACGAGGGTTGTATCTTTTGCATCAAAAATTTCCAGAACTGCCTCTCTCCCTCTTCCTCCTTTCCCTTTGGTCCGTTTGTCTCTGAATGAGAGAATGACAGATAGAAAATTTACTTTCGCAGATGGAATGAAACCAATACACGGTATTGATGGTGAAAGTCTTGAATCGTATTTCATCCTAGCGGAGTCGCGTAATTCCAATCCAACTTTGCCATCTCATAGCTCCAGGAGACGGATGGAGAATGGAGATCAAGGCCAATTTTTCTTAGCATTTCATCTCCTTTCTCTTGTTGTTCATGTAGCAGAATATATTTTTCTGGCAGGAAAATTCTGATAGACGCTTTCGTATGTATGCAATATGGCCGGCTTGTTATAAAGATCACGCTCGGTCTGTGAGCGTCAACAAGAACGAAAATGTGGCCGACTCACTCTTGATACTTTCTCCAGCTTTCTCTTTCTTATCTTCCTCCAACTAGCTGATCGGATCCTTCTCCGTAGTTTTTTCCACGACTCTGCGTTCAATCTGGCGGAAGAAGTGAGTAAGAGCAGACTAGAGCATGAGATGCTTTGATAACTCATCCCACTCAGTCGGTATAAATTCTTCTATTTAAAGGAATCTGGAATATAGCATATAGTAACTATGTGGCATGCGGTGAGTATATAGAAGATATAAATAAGTCCTTTGCTTTAGCTGTTTCCAAAAAGCTTACTTTGTAACTGCTATCCTGAAGAATTCCTGCATCACTGTTTTCTCCACTTTCTCCATCAGGATGCATACGTCAAATATAGGAACCCTTAAATGCGTAATGCTCCAGCACACCCGAGAGGAAGTGAAAGAAAAGATGGTACATTTAAGCTCAAATTAATCTTCCCTTTCCCCTCCTAAGGAAGTTATTAAGACGTTTTCATAGCGCATTTAAAGAAGAGGCACAACCGAGGAAATTGCTCGATGGCGAGGCAATTACGGTTGCCGAAGCCGAAGAGAAAAAATGAACGCAGCTTAAAATGCTTTCACTCCTACGCAGCTCTCGAAGATTTGCCACGGCTCCGCCGAGGAGAAAAGTGCGTGGTCGTAAAAGTAAACGTTTTATCCTTCACACCGCCTCGCTTGATCCACTCCCTACATCCATGTTAATAATGTAGGTGATTGGCAGGAGCCGTGTTGGAGCGGTAGAGAGTGAAAGTAGGCATTTTCAAGTAGTTGTTTCTCCAACTTTTATAATAAAATATCAATAGGCGAAAATAGTGCTGCATTCTATATATATTTCACGAACTAAAATTTTATTGCTCTCTAAAAAGCTAGCTAAGCATTCATAGGTTTATTATGGGAATGGTAAAAATGCGTGTTAGGTGCTTGAAATCAACAGTATTTGTTGATTACATGCCGTGTTGCTCCAGGGTCTGCAGATCAGACCAGCAGAAGCAAACACCCTGCTATAGAAGATAAGGAGAGAAAGTAGGAGAAAGTAGAGTGAAAGTTGTGCAGTATCTGCAGAATTTTAGACATATATAGCTCCACAGCTAGATGTTGTAAATTTCTCTTTAGTCTAATGTGTAACTGGGACAGATGCCAAGAAAGGCATTTGTTGAATGGATTTAGCAGCGGTAAGCCAACGGCAGTCAAGCTTATTCTTATTCCTTAGTATTTCGTATTAGTGCATAAAATATGAGCCCAAAATCTCTACAACAATCCAATACAGAAATAGTCCCACAGAGAGATGGCCAATTTATGTGCATCTTTTACAAAACTTTGTCAAACCTTGGCATTGGCAATTGGCAGTCGGGATCTGTAGTTGAGTGCTCCGAATCGGTAAAAGGCCATCCGCCTACTTTCTCCAACGAGGTAAACTAGCAAAGCTTCACTTTCTTTGCCCAGACTTGACGCAAATCAATGCTGTCGTCTTACTCTATCTCTTAATGGCTAAAGTAGCTCAGTCAAACTTTCTCCCCAGACTTTCTCTTCTAAAAACAAAAGCAAAATAAATGAAGCAATTCAGCTAAGATACTGCGTCATCCTTTAATTCATAAAAAACGTACTCAGTAGCCATCTATCCATACCTTTACTATAAGGCCCTCAATTATTTCAAAGTTAAGTTCCCTGCAGTAGCTTCCACTGAAGCTGCCGTAGCCTAGAATAGCATAATTCCCGAGCATCGTTACCCAGAACTGCAGTAGTATGCAACCACTAGCAGCTGTGTTGTATCCGATGCGGAGAACCCAGCAAGACCATATAGATTGTTATTATGAGTTGGGAGATAGCGAAGCGATAATTGATGATAGTCTGGATGTTTTGTAAATGAGTCTACGTTTATATGTCATATGTATATGCTTGTTGAGGGCCTGCTTTCACCCTGACAGTCCTCCTCCTTATTGCTTTCTCCACCCGGCATCATTACTCTATTCCTGCGTCCGGCTATCTTTGGTACTTGACGTGCCCGTTGATGAAGACCCTAAAAGAGGACGTTGATAGATGGTTACACGGGTGGGGTGACCGTTTGTTGGTCCGAATTCCGGACGGGGCGCTACACTTGTAGGCTTGTCTTCATATTTGTCGACAACTTGTCGAGTCCATCATAAGTGCTGCAGGATAGGTAATTAGGGTGGACATTGAAAAACTTTGTCTTCCAGATTGACATAATAGCGACACTGAGTTAGAGGAGCGTGAAGTGGAGATGACATGTCTATAATCTCTCGAGGCTTATCCTCCCCATTTTGCGCCCACTTTATCATGTCAAGAAATCACATTCCTCATTCAATTCCTCCCGCTTCTCCCGGGTAATGCCTTTTTTGGGTGCTTTCCCCATATCAAAAATCCCTATTCTAACCCCAGCTCTTAACTTGGAACTCGACTTTCTCCACCGTTATTCCCTATTCAACTCTCATATTCGGTGAGCGGAAGATGGGACTTTACAAAACTTTTTACTCTTTACTCTTTATTCTTTATCGGCTTCGGATTGAAGAGGAGGAAGAAGAAGAGAGCCATCTTTGAAAAGCTTATTGTTAGTGGCGGATAGTTGAATACTTTTTCAAACTTCTCCATCCTAAATTTGAGCGCACAAAGTTTGAGCCGAGTCAAGATTAGGTGGACATTATGACAGTTTGATAGTTTTCGTATCCACACTCTACACAACTTTCTCCACCGTCCTCTCACCCATACTTTCACTGTCCACTCCAGTTTTTTCTCCATACATTTTCCTGGGCTCCCTACCACGTTCAACATCCATGAGAGCGCGGAAGGGAAATGAAGGCTTGAAAAATTGACTTTCAAGGATCCGGAGCGGGACGGAATTGTCCAGAGTATTCCATCTTCCATCCTCTTCAAATTCGTCGAACCTTCCGCATCCGTCTGATCCTGTCGTAGTCTTGTATACGGGATGAGTTTAGTAAACCTACTCTTCTAGCTCTCTCCAATGCCTCCCTACATGTCAACAAAGTAGAGAGGCTGGGCAGTGGGCGTGTTTGTGCTTTTAGTGCCCATGGCATTTCCATAGAGTGTAGTCAAGGATTCCCGTCTTTCACTCTCGCCTTGAGCTCAAGAAACTCTGTGTCGGATGTTACAAATTCCATCTTTAGGGTTTAGTTACCCGCTTCCGCTTCCCCTGTCTTGTTTGCATTGATTTGTTGTAATTAATTAAGATTTTGTCAAAGATGGGGCGCGTGGGGGTAAATGTAGGCTTCCGGCGGCAAGTCTTCCACTCATACTCATTCTGTAGTTCCATATCATCTGAAAATGCACTAGAGACACAACTCCAACTAAGCGCATATATTTTCCCAAGAAACCGGAGAAAGTGGAGAAAGCATACGGAGGCTGAGCGAGGAGGCGGCAAGTGGATATACATATAAGCATGTGTGTGTGCTCTGGCAACTACACAAACCTGAACCTACCAACCACCCCCTCTCGTATCAAGATGAATAGGCCACAAATCAAGGGAAACGAGATGGAGTATCGGACCTCCCGTGTGTGTATCCTCCTCCCTCCAGAACAGAAAGAGCAGAGGGGAGGGAGAAAGAGAAAAGTTTCTGTATCATTCCAACTTTCTCCCGGATATGTTCTCTTCTCGCCTATATTTCTTTTCCAAGAGGCCATATGGAAGCAACTAAGAGTAAGAGAAAGTCTACATTTTTTCTTCGTCCCATTCCAGCTAAATTCAGAGAGGAGCAGAGTAAGGTTGAATCCAAGAAATGGGAAATGGGCGGCTCAGCGTAGACGGGGAAGAGAATATACGGTTTTTTTTATTAAATGAACATTTAATAAATGTCACAAAGATATGCTTGAATCCATTACACTAAAATAAGAGCTTGTTTCTCCCAGGAAGAGCATGTGGCTAAAATCAACTCAACTTCATCATTCAATCCCTCCCATTTATACTTTCATCAAAGTAACTGGTGGACGAAACTTTTAGTTGCACATGTTGACAAAAACACTTTCGTTTCCTTCCCCTTAACTCTCCTTCTTTGTCCCATAAATGAGAGAAACTTCCAAAGAATAATGTAGTGCAGGAGAAAGCAGACATGCTGGACTACTGGTAGTGAAAGCAGAAGAAAACTCTGTTTCCTTGCAACCGTTTTTTTACAAACAAGATGACCGTCTTCGAACATAACAAAATATCCACTCCTCTCCAGTTGCTGGTGTATTGCAACATTGCTTCTTGAACTCACATGCATTGTCTGCTGATTTTGTAACTCACCAGCCGGATTGGATTAACCATTTAAACTAGCCGACGGCCCTGGTCTCGTTAAGTAAGTTTTTCCCAGCACGCTGGACGTTACGAAAGAATGTCGTGCACAGTCAGGTTGCAGTCAGAACGTGCAAAACGTCACAAATATCGAGCCCGCACTGCAAACTGGTCTCCAATCAAATTTTCAGAGAGTGAATTTGAAATGCACTAGTTGGATAAGGAATGCTCTGCCCTCTGTAGCAGGAGAAAGCGTATGCGAATTTCAATAGAACCCTTTGGTGAAAGTGGTTAAACTTTTGAGGGAAAGTACTTTCTGATCCTATCTTACTTTATCACAGAGTCATACGTATAGAGAGAAGAGTAAGTTAGTCGTGATGATTCGTGGGCGTTGGACAATAGGCGTTACAAGTTGGTCCTCGAGCTGAGAGTGAACAGGGGTAGGATGGTGAAAGTAGGAGAAAGGGCGGAAAGGAATCCCGGGTGTTGGGAACGAGTAGAGTTTCGGAGAAAACTATAAAGTGGACAAGGCCCATTTGGATTGTCCTCTTTGGACTCCTTCCATAAAAGTGAACAGCTCTTGGAATGAAGTGTTTCTTGTTAGAATGATCGTTAGTTTTTTCTCTACAGCTTTATGGTAGGCGCCCATCGACAAGTATCTGAAATGGACGAGTGCGTATGCAATTTTCATGATTCCCTCCCTTACTTTCTCTTCACATCTTCCTCTTCCTTATTTACTCCTTTTCTTTCTTCATCCATTTTCCTTTGAACCCACACCAACCAACCTAATTCCTTTCCCCATTCCTTCAAATTCCTCCTTCTGGCTTTTGCTTGACCAAACCAGCTAACCGTCTTGGATAAAGTAACATCGAGCAAGAAACAAATTGAAAGAAAATAACGTGTCCTACATCTAATCTAATGTCCTCCAACGACCACACGAATCTGTGTACAGAAAGAAACCCGCCTTTGTCGAAACTGTACTCGCCCTTCCATCCAACCCCTGCATGTATCTTTTTCCTCTTCCATGATTCTTGTTCCACAAAATTTAAAATAAAGCACCACAAATGTTCGCCGTAGCGAGCAGGTTAAAGTATCTTTAGCAGCTACATACGCTCGTAAATCAGTCCTTGCTTCCTAGTTTTATTGATTTTACGGCCAAACTACATGTACATGTCCCAGTCTCTCACTGCGGTTCTGATCAATTTATTGTTACCAAAAATACCTTTGGTGTACCACATAAATCGCACCGGGTTTAAACTCACGCACTACAGCAGCACCGAAGCAAAGACGCCAGCTCCATCTACACTGTTGCATCAGCTATAGAAAAAACATCAATGCCCCCCCACCATCATCTTAGCTAGGAAGGTGAAAGTAGGATTTTACGCTTCATTAACTTCCAGGAGGTGAAGTGTTAATTTCCCTCACAAAACACATTTCTTTTCCACATACAGTATTTACAATCCTTTTCATGTTCCAACCTGGCGTGCAGAAAGCATAAAACTTTCTCCGACTCTCTCGAAGCGTACACTACACCTTACACCGACCTCGTCTCAATCTTTCTACATTACTTTCTCCGCCACCATCGCACTTTCTCTCATTTCACTCCTCGTCTCCAAAAGCTATGATTATGCAAAGCCACATTTCAGGAACATGATTACAATTATTAAGTGGACGTCAGCTAGTGTAGCCCACTACAGCCTGCATGGAATTTCTCCGAATAGCCACACTCCAACCGCAGCTTCAATGAGCACAACCCATGGCGCCAGCCTTGCTTGCAGTAACCCCGGGTTTCTTTAATATTTCTTTAGAGTTTCCTTAATGGGAAAAGTATTTCCTGTCCGACACTGTCGCAGGTGGCATAGGGCTGAGTTTCTAAAGAATCCTGCTTTCTCTCCCACTATTTTCACTGCCCGCAGTTTTGTACTCACTCCACCTTTTTCTCTATCTGACCAAAGAGTGAGTGACGGTGAAGGTGAATAAGTGAGCCAAGGGACTGAACGCCTTTCCAGATTCGGGAACGACCATCGCTTCCATAGCTTGCAATCCTGCGATTGTGCACAGGTCCTTCCAGGAATGGATGATGGAAAGTCTCTGACACGGCCACTTTTCCTTTCCAAATTTATTTTCTCATGTCACACACTTAATTCATTCGGCCCGTCCGTAGCGTTCCTGTATTTTATTTTCCTCTACAAATGACTTGTGGGTCTTGTAAACTGGCCTGGACACGTCACCAATGGTCAGTTTTTGCGGGCTATATTTTTTCTACCCTGATCAACTCGTTTCCAAGCCGTGAACAAACTTGTGGAATAACGCGTAAAAAATCACTGGATTATTTCACAACGTTGCCCAGTACAAGCATGTAGGATGCTTTCTCCAGCTTTCTCCTGCTGCATTGTCGATACTTTCACTTTAAATCTTGCACACAAAATTTACATAAAAATGAAATTTACAAAAATCCAATTCGAAGATCAATATCGGTTCAGCAGTACTGAGTTAGTATGTCATCGTATTAGTTGTGTGTTTTTGCTTGTACAAAGCTTGAAAAAAAGTGGATTAGTTCATAAACGCTACATATATTTAGCATATGTCTCAGGATAATCCCTCTTCCAAATTACATATTTGTACATAACGTGTGCGTGAAGAAGTTGCTACTCTCCAAACCTCGCCAATTCAATCCCTATTCAAAAGCCTCACATGTATATACAAGGAATGAATTAGCATTAGCATAATTTATGTGCATAATTTTTGAATTTGATGAGACATATATGACATGCATGGCTTTTAGTTTGATATTCATCCTCAACTGTCAGAGAATTCTTTGAATTCTATACCAAGCAATACCAATGTATTCCATAGCTAATGCAGTTAATTTACTCGTATATGCCCGTATATCCGCAACATGAAGAGAGAGAAAAGGCGGAGAAAGTCATTCATTTACAACAATATACTCGAAATTACTTTAACCCTTTCTCCGCCCTACTTTCTTTGGATCCCTACTGAATTTGCAAAAAAAAAACCTGAATGTTTCTCGGTTAACCGCGTAATATATTTTGAAACCCGCCATTTGAAAAAGAAAGAGAAAGCAAAAAACCAACTTTCTCCGGCTCTCCTTCCTGTTTATATTACCGTATTTACTTGGTACAATGACTGGAGGACCTTGTTCTCCTTCCCATTCTGAATGAGGGATGACTATTTGGCTGAGAGTGGGTGGGAGTAAACTCTATGAATTTACTGTATTTACATTAATGTGATTGATGATGGATGATCATTGTTATTTTTTCAGATAATAAGTTACAATTCTCCTCGAGGCGGTGTAAGCGTCCTCACAGAGAAAGGAGCTACAACGACCTCTTACCTGCTTATTCAGCAAGCAAAGCCCACAGATTCCGGTCGTTATTCATGTTCGCCCAGGTACGTATTTAATTTACTGCGCTACACAAACATTACTTTCTCTTCCCTCCTTCCAAACTTTCACTCTGCAACTTTTTCCTTCGTAACCCAGCTATTATAGCGCCAGAAGCTGTCCTCCTCCTTGTTTGTGATTTTTCTTGATGTTATCACCCTCCTCACCGAGCGACATGTCCTCGTTGGGAATGATTCATAAGATTTTAATAACAATTTATTTTTATTTATTGCAGTAATGCCGCGCCTCATTCAATAGTCGTCCATGTTTTACAAGGTATGTGACAAAAGCTGGATAATATCCTCCTTGTAATTATTTTACATCCTAAATCATTCTTGAACAAATATTTTCTTTACATGAAATGAACGTATTTATTCCCGCTTCAAACGTATGATTACCTGCACGAATTGCTGATTCAAGTCCTGGATTCAAATCCAGCCTGCTAATATATCTTATAGCTTCCAATCAATTCATCCACGAATCCAGTCTTATCCACCCCGTTACTAAGGCCCGATCACTGAAATTTTCATCGAGAATAATCCAGACTCGATTAAACTTTCACCTCCGCTCAGCATCTTCTAATCAGGTCAAACCAATCTCTTGGAGAGTTTCAACAACTTTCTCCGAAAAGTTTACCCTCCAGTCCGAGTTTCCAAAGCCAACTTCTGTTCCTACTATCTGCACCAAACAAACTTTCTCCTAACCCTAAGCAGTTTCTGGATTCACTTATGGGTTAATTTCTTCAATTTTAGGCATCTTTTAATTATATTTCCTTCCGCTTCTCCTCGATACATGACGAGAGTTGTTAGTATTTGTGGGATTTATGTTATCGTCAAACTTGTAAGCAAATTGCATTGGAACAAGGGCGGCGGCAGTAACATCTGTCATCAAGTTGCAAATGCTTTCCCAATGACCAGAGGAGAGGGAACGCGCGGCCAAAGTTGTTGCTACTACTTCCTTGTGAGCGGGTATCTTCTTCTATCCATATCCAACAGTAGAAAGTATCCACAGTTTCCAGCCCTTTTAGATCTCGAGGCAAGTGAAAGTAATTTAGGTGATCTAATGGCGGAAATGTTTGGAATTCAGCGCTCCTCCGTCTCGGCTATGTAAGTAAGACGATGACTAGAAATCAGTTAGTTTGGGAAAGGAAGTAGGTCCTAGTAATTTAATAGCAGTGAAAGCAGAAGCAAATTACATATATTTTCTTAGTCCTTGTGGCGGGCGAAGACACAAGATGGGATAAGCTTTAGCAATTTCCTTGTTGTTTCTAGACGTTTGTGGAACACGATAAGATTTGCGGTAGAATTTTAATTAGTCCACTTCCTCCTCCAGAGTCCTCTGTATCCAATATTCCAAGGATGCTTTCCTCTTATCTTTCTCTTTCTCAATCCCTCCTCCCGTATTCCAGTCATGGTCACTAGCTTATTCAGCGGAGGACTTCTGTTTTCTGGTTTTACTTACAATGCTCGCCAGTAAATAAGAAACAAATATACAATCTCCTAAATCGCCTCAATTCTCCCTCTAATCACACTTTCTAAAACAGGACATCCATCCGCTCTATGTGAGTAGCGTGTCGTCTTCACTAACTTGTAGTTCTTTGATGCACTTTCTCCAATGGAATGTAGCCGCTTAACTAGGATAGAATGTTGTGCACACCTTTCAAGTTTCGTTAGAGAAATACGAAGAAAGCAACCACAAGTAGTTGGAAAAAGCCCGCTCAGATAGCCTTACAACTTTCTCCATGCCTCCTCACTCACTGTTACAGTTACAGCTCCTAGCCAAAGGATAAAATGATTGATTATTAAAGTGCAGGGTAATCCCAGTGGAATGAAAGTAAGTGCACATGCCTGGTTTACTCAGCACAAAGGGCATTCGAATAGAAATTGTAATTAGTGAGCAGAGGGAAAATAGAATAATCTCGAACACAAATTACAAGGTTGATTATAGCTGTAGCTTAGCTGCATTATATTCTCGTCTGTTTGTGTTGCACTCTTCTATCTTCATGGGGATGCTTCTCTGCCGATGACGAAGAATAAATTAGCGTTGTTTATATGTACCGTATCTCTTTTCAAATGTTCTCAGGCATAGCCGAGTACAGCAGTATCCAGAGTACAACTAAAATGATCATAGAGATAATACTAGGTCCCTTAAAAACTTGGATAAATAACTTTTAAGCAGGCAGGGACCCTCCTATACGAGTACCTTACCGCACGCTTCACCCATCTGAGGCCGCCGCTTTCCCCAAAACATACCTCTCTTTCCGGAGCGGTAACAGCCTGCTTCTGGTTTTTTCTTGTCACTAGAGTGATTTGTAGTTTATTTAGGATGCGGACTGCGGTCTTGACACTTGGTGAAGCTTGTTAAATTTTGCAATCCACCACCTATTCCCTTCTGTACCACCCTTCTCCGTTGCACCGGCTCATATAACACGTATCCTTTCCGCTTTTCTTCATTTCAACTTTCTCCAGAGCGAAACAGAGTTAACGTAAGGGAAGATTGAGGAGAATAGGTGGATAAATTGCTTTTATCTACCTCCTCATCTCAGCGGTAATAAATACGTAATTATTCTAACCATCAGGGTTGCAATGGGATGCGGGCGAGGAAAGAAATGATAAGGATACTGCTTGGTGGTCTCCAGTTCTGACAGAACTTTAATTAGGTTGCAACTTGTGCAAATAATCACATTTATCTTCCTTAAAATCCTCTTTCACCTTCTCCAGCTTCATTCTGCGCTCGTTACTCTAACTGTTTCTCCGAAAACCACATTGCAGCCCTCTCCAACATTCGGCCCGTGGTGAAAGTTCAAAGTCACGGGTAAAAGGGTTCTGAATTATGAAGAAGATTACATAGTCGAGTCGAGAAGCAATAAGAAATGTTTCTTTCTGCGGTTGCTTTCTCCGTCTCACCTTATGATTGCCCAAATTTCAACACAGCAATGCAATTTGCCAGCCACTTTCACTTAAAGAGAGTAAACTTTCTCTCCCCAGTTGTCCAGATTTTTCCAACCACTTTCTACTTTCTTCCTTTTTCTGCTAAATTTTCGCAAGCTTTATCCAAAGTCCGAAATATTTCCGGTATACAATACTTGAAAACATACTTACCACTGCCCTTTTTAAAACTATGCGCTTAAGCTAAGAATCCACTCCAGTTTTAGATAATCTCCGTCTCGAAGATACGTAAAGGCATATAGTTACATGCTCCAAACGTTATATGGAGGCTTTCCAGCTTCCAAGTTGTCGCAAAAATTCCACCCTAATGCAGTAAGATGCAGTGTTTTTGCAAAAAGAGAAAGTTGGAGAAAGCAACTCTCACAGCTTCGGGGAAACACAAGCATGGAATTGACCAAGTAAGTTTCCTACTACCACCATACTACATAAATACCTATAGATAGCTAGCATAAGAAATAGCAGACAAGGAAGAAGATTGGGATCGTCATGGGCGGTGAGTTTAGAAGACGTAATGGTCTTTGATCATAGTGATTTATGAAGAAGAATAATGAGGCAGAGTGTTCCTTCAAGTATTCCGTAATGGTTTCATGATAACGTGATCACAGTAGGAGATTTCTTTCTCCAGCTTTTCCTTTTTACTCGTTCACAGCAACTCTGGTAACTTCAGTAGCGTGTAACTACCAGACTCATTCTGGTTTTGCACATGAATACGCTGTGATCTGGATGCTATGATTTGTAACATTAATTAGAATAAAAATATCTCTTGTGTACGATCAGATTGCGGATGTGAGCTTGGCTGCTCAGGTTATTAGAGAATGAAAACATTTTGTACAAATATGCGGGCAAAACATTTATTTCCCAAACTAAATCTAATAGCCGAACCAGATTTGTAAATCGGCTATAAAGTGATGTAGAGCGGAATTACAAGAAATTGCATCGGTTATTGCCAATTGATGAGAGATAGTGATTTGATAAGCGCTTTTGATGTGTAGAAGCCTGTCGGGAGATTGAACTATTAGCTAAAGCACGGAATGAAGGCAGTAGGTCGAGATTAGTTTGGGATTTATTCGTAATAGTCCAGAGTATTGGTTTAGGGGTTTGCTTGTGGAATGAAGGAATTAGTCTTGTTTTGAATGTGGTATGGAGAAAGTGGTTATGCGGTGAAAGATTTTGGATTGGATGAATGGCCTATGGTGTTAAGGTATTGTGGGATAAATACACTATGTTATCGTTTCTTGATTGTTTTCTCTCGTGTATCTTGGGAGAATGTCTTAATCTACTTGTCGTGCCATGAGAACGTATGTGTTCTTTCAAACCTCAAATGGTATCATTAGCTCTGGATTAGAGTAAGGGAAGAATTTATATCTAAACTGTGCCAACTTTACGAGAAGCTGTAGTAACGTAGAATATTACAAGGCACGGTGTATATAATCTACTACACCCTACTTTCTTTTTTGTAAAGCAGCGGAGAAAGTAAAATCATTTCTTGTTTCTTCACCCTGCCCCAACCCTGTGTAACAGCAGTAGTGCCTCGAGGTCATTATGCGTTTTAAAAATGTTGTAATTTGCTGTCTAGGTTCTCAGACATAGGCACGGTTCAGAACAGGCCAAGGTTTTAAGGCTATAAACACTATAACTTCATTCGGCATGGTGAAAGCATGTAAAATTAAATTGAGTACCCACTACCAAGTCTAGGAATGGATAGCTCAAAAGGGATTTTTCCAGGTGAAAGTTGAGAGAGTGAAAGTAAACTCCTTTCTTGCAATATTTTTTGTTTTTTATGCATTGTTTCGTACATGTAGCTACACAAACGTAACTTTTGTATTTGAGAAAACTTTTACTTGAATTTTCCCAGCTGTGCATATGCTCAAGTCTACAGTATATTTCAACTTGAAACGAGAAGACAGACATAAAGTTATTAACTGCGGGCTTTCCTTCCCTTTTTTTCGTTTACAGCCAAAGAGGAATCATATTAGAATTTATTGTTGATGGCTGGAGCAGAGGCAATTTAGATTGAAAAATACGATGGAAAATGTAAGCTTTCGCTAAATCCAAGTTTTCCAGCTACATTAGGGATTTTTAATAGCCTTGCAATCGATTTTTTCATACCGGGGTCCTTTTAAAAACCAAACCACTTACAGCTCAACCCCCCCCCCGTACGTGGATCCCACCTGCTGGTTAGTCCTAAAATGAAATTGAAAAGCCCCGGACATTCCCGTTCCGATCCCAATTTTCCAGCTGTTCAGATTACTTTCTCCAGCGAGCATTAAAAAGGTTACATCTCCATCCGTAGCTCGACTCAAGAGGGAGGACTTGAAAACCTGCCGAGCTAGGTGTTGAAAACTAGCCGTGCAAACTTTCGAATGACAAATGTAAACTTTCTCAATTGAGTCTAATAAGGTCTCTTATTTGTATTTGCTCCTTGGCCGAATGTGTGGAGAAAGTAACTTTCACCTGCCCCGTATAGCGAATAGCGAGTTAGCATTATTCTCCACCTTCTGCGTACCTATGTAAATATAAATATTCCTCGGACTATTATTATTGGCTCAAAACATCTCACTCATATAGAAACGAACTCCTCAAGAACTTTCTGTTCTTTTGTTGGATTCGTAAACTTCATGGGCATCCACCTGATTTACTCATTTTCGTACCTCTCAAGTTTATTTGCGAATCACCTCCCTCCCTCTACATATTTACTCCAATTCCGGAATTGAATTCACGTGCACAACTTTTGATTCGATTCATATGGGATTTTGTTTTGCAGCCTTTGAATTTTGCAAGCAAATATTTGCATCCTGAAGGAGGATTCGATCCTTTTGTTCATTCCAAAAACCCTTCACTCCGACGTTCATGCAAGGTTGTTTGATGCGTGCAATGTGGCAATATTGAGTATCTTACATCCGTGCGAGAGGAGAAAAGTAAAAAGGCAATTTCTTATCCAAAACAACTTTCCTCTAAAGAGGAATCCCTGGGTAGTTTAAAGGATTTCCCCGAGAATGATGGATGCGAATTGAGTTATTTTTGTAGAAGGCTTATACCCGTGCACGCTTTGGAGGGTCTAGTCTTCTACTTCCGAGAGCGAGGCATGGAGGAGAGGTGAAGGTAATTGAAGGCTTTAAGTTTGGGAATGCAAATAGAAGAGAAAATTGAAAGTTAGGCGGAAGGAGAGCCGCGCAGTTATCATGACTTTCACCCAGACTTCATCTTTCCCTTTCCTGGTATCTCAAATAAGTCATATCGTCACAAACTTGCATGTTTGTCGACAAGGAGTTTTAGAAAAGCAGACTCTTATTTCATTTTAAGCAGCTAACATCAGTTACACCATGTTCTCCAACTTTGTCCCGTCTACCTTGCTTTCACTCAAATCCGCCAAAGACCTTCCTTCGCTATTTGCCTAAGGAAAACATTATTTTGGAAATACTAGAAAATTTTCAGCCCTTCTCGTTCCCTCTCTGATCTGCGTGTTTGACACAGTATACAGGTGTTAAAGCTTCGTTTACGCTATGCCTTATACTTTCCCCAGGAAAACTCAAATGATAGACTTTATCTAACTGCAGATTTAAGGGAATTGGGTAAACATATATTTTTCAAAAATCAAAGACACATCAAGCAAATTCTGAGGAGTCCAAAGAGAGAGGACTAAGAAAAAGAAGATGGAGGAGGGATGGATCCCAAGGTTCTGACAGGTAGTTATTGGATGATTTTGAGTTTCCTTGGATATTGATGAAATTTTTTCTTCCGCTGTCCAAACCGTGTGAAGCTTGACAGTGGGATTATTAGATGCCAAAACCAATAATAGGAAAGGTGTATTGTTCCTCTTCCACATTTGTTTTTTCCCTTCCTTCCCAATAATACGCACTTCAAACCTCACTTTCTCCAGACATCCCGACTTTCTCTTCACAATGTCCCTCCAGCTCGCCTCCCTCCCGCCTCCTCGCGCCGACTAACCAACCAAATTCTATATCTTGAACATGAAAGCTGCCTGCTTTCTCTCTTTACTTGTCAAAATCTTCCCGCCTCGTAGCCCTTAGCCTTAGCTTTAAATTTAAGCCACGAGCATGCAAAACTCTGACGTCCAGAGGAGACTTTCACTTTTTCCTCCCACAAAAGCATAGCGGGGTTCCGCCTGTATCTGACGGGGTGAACAAAGGCTGGATTTTTGAGGATGACATTTTTACAAATAATTTATTCCGCACGAGTTGTTCTCGACGCCTTTGGGTAGATTCGCGAAATTCGCACACATATCCATGTGGAATCATTTGAAATATTCATATCTTTGAGTGTGCTTTCTCTGCTTTCTTTTCAGGAGAGCTACCTGCCGCGATGCAAACCGGAGGTCAAATGCCACAACAAATCCCCCTGAGTTTCTGTTTACTCATCAGCGTCACCATAATATTTGTTACTTCCTAAGAAAAAGACTTGCTACCCAAGCAACTAATTCCTAATTATTTTTTCAACTAAATCAACAAAGATCTCATCAAAACTACGATACAAAATACAAGTATAGAATGTAGCTAGCAGCGCTAACAACCTTAGTCACAACAAGCAAACACGAGGAAGACTAATCTACAACAAACTAGCGAGTAAAAGTATAAGTAAAGCAACAAGTTGCTCTAATATCTTCAAAGATACTCGAGACTTTTTTAAGAAAATCCCTGTGCAAAAAATAAACTGTACCTAGAAAAAATATGAAAAAATATGTGAAAATCCTCCATTAAATAATCAACCTTGTTATACTCTTGTGACGACGCAATTTGAGCCATCATCATGTGATGTTTAAAAGATAATGACGATACGCTACGTGTGAGAGGAGGACGTCGCTCTCTTCCTCGTGGGAACATTTCAACTTGACAAAGGTAGCGGAGAAGGATGAATGGATGTGAAAATAATTTCCCAATTGAGTGAAACCTTCATGCTCTGCCGGGAAGAGAAGAGAAACTTTACCGCAGTCAGACAACTTTGTAAATCATCAATCATCTCAAAAACTTTCACCATCCCCCAGGTCTAGTTTTCTCTACGTTTGTGTCTTCGACTCTGTCCCCTTTCTTCTCCAAACTATAAATATACTAAAGCAGACTACTTGATATATATAAACTAATGTTGTGAAATAATTCCTAAACCATACATGTGCTCCTTCTTTCTACCTCTAAAATATCAAATACTATTCTTATCAACTTTCTCTATACCAAAAAGGACTTGAAGGGAAACAAAACCGCCGCTCCAATATTTCAATCATAATTCCCGGGTTATTTATTATCAGCCCATGTAATAAATGTGTTGTCAGTCATAGCCATATAATTATTAACTGTATTTAGCTTAGTGTAAAATGTCATCTCATGGATTGTTGTGTCAATGAACCGAGAATTTTCTCCCTCTTCCCTTACCATACCCCTCCATACCCATACCTTCTCCGTCTCTTCCATTCTCAATTCAGCTAATCCGGCTATCCAACCCGACGGCCACCCGAATAACCTCCTTCCGCTATTCATAAACGAACGATCTCGTCCCCGTTCTTTTGTTCTTTCCGTGTCCCCCCACCCGACTCTTAACTAAAGGTGCTTATTGTAAGGAAGTGATGATCTGGACAATCGGGAGTCGGGACATGGAAAAAAGTGCTAGCGAGTTTGCTCGTACCCAGCTAAACCAATCAAAAATCCTACTCGAATCAAGTCCCTGCGTTCACCAACCTACTTCCAAGTCTATTTGTTTTCCTTGTTGCTGTTCTCGATTCCTTTCCGCCTTTCTCCCGACTTTTTACATCTTTCCACTGATCAACGAAATGAAAATAACCTCACAATCATGACACGTACATGTCACACAAAAGTGTATTCCCATTTCCAGATCCAAGTATGAGAACAAGATCAAGAAGATGAGTTTTCTCGTTACTGGGATGAGGAAGGAGAAAATTGTGATCGAACAGGATGGGCTTCTTCCTAAAAAATCTTCAAAGAGGATCATTTCGAGGAACACAAATCCCTTGAAATATCCCTGCATGCAGTTGTTCAACTACATGCTATACAGTACCCAACTTTCTCCAACCCTTAGGGGCCTAGACTTTCTTTATATCAAGTCATCTTGCTGCTTGAGCCTGAAACATGTGCGTATTTCGTAATAAGAAGGAGAACTCTTATGTATTTATGCAGTGGTGAAAGCAGTGAAAGTATTCCATGCGAAAAGCAAACAAAAGAACTTGACATACAGTAGGTTTTGAAGCTACAAACGGCTGCCAGAAGCTTTACACTACGCTTTCACTTACCTGTAAGAAATTTAGCTAGGAAACTTGGCATTATACGAAAGGGTCAGCGACGAACTCGCATTTTTTATGCATACAAGTACAAGTCTATGCCGAATGAGCACATAGCAAATTTCATGGAACTGTGCCGAGAAAGATTTCGTTGCTTCCCCTATCTTTGATCTCCTCTCATTTCTTTCTCCTTTCTCCCATATCCGGTTTTACGGCAGGGGCTCGTACACCCTAGAAGTGATGAGGAAAGGAACTATAGATGACAAAGGAGAGAGTGGAATCGGGTCATTTCGTCTAGTCCAACTTTTACAGTATTGCAATTCAAGGAGGCTTAAATGAGGAGGAAAATCAGAGTACAAAGCTCAAAACCAAATTAGACCATGACATGCACAGCTTGTTTTTCTACATAGATTTGCCGCTGTAGCGTTCTCATGACCTTCTCTCTCTACTGTATCAGCAATCTGAAATCTCAAGGATAAGCCAAGAAAATTAATTTGTTATTTTTCTCCTCTAAGTACTCATAATTTCCCATCATTAGAATCGTAACCTGCTACACAGCAGCGGTGTCGTGGCGTAGTTAAAACGACTTCACTTAATTACACTATGATCAATTATCATTATTGGAAGGTAACAAATCAGAATATTTTGACCTATTTTCCTAAAACCTTTTCCCAGCTAAGTTTAGAGAATGGTATGGTAGATTAATAAATCAGATATTAATTTTAATTTTCGCCCCTTTCTCCAACTTTCTCTAAGAAGACCAGGTCGTAATAGATATTATAGACCCAAACTATAGTCTGACCTATTAAACCTATTCTAACTTCCGAGCATCACGTTAAATGTGCGAAATCCCCAAATTTTCTATACATTCAATTGCACCAGATTCGGAGCCAACTTAAGCATAAAAAGTTATTGTTCTCCTTGCCCTCTATTCAGTTATTCCGTAAGAGAGCGCCAGTAAACTTATTATTATCTGCAGTTGCACCAGCGCCCCTTTCCAAAATCTCGTAGTGACCCACAAAGTTCCGTTCGTCTATCTTCCACAAATAATTGTTTAGCTATGTTATCTTTTCCCTCAACTTGATAGAAATGTTCTTTGTTTTATTTCAACTTGTTTAAATTAGTAACTTCTATTTTGATTATATCGGATTCTGCTCCAGTTAGCCCTAATTTAATGCATTCATAACTATATTTCTCACTTTTCTCCCTTTCCCTCTCTCTTTCGCAATCTTATATGCAGCCCAACAAAAAGTTAACTTTCTCCTCCCTCCTCCGCAGCCGGCCCAGCTTTCTCTCATACCGCATCCAAAATCAAGAGGCTCTATTCTCACCCAACTTTCTCCAACCGCTTTCTCTTGCTCGTTTCTTACGTAATCATCGCCATAATTTACTTTCTCCGAAACGTACGTCTGTTCGCGTTGAGAGTTAAACCAGCTCTACTTGATAGAAATGTTCTTTGTTTTATTTCACATTTTGATTATATCGGATTCTGCTCCAGATTTTTTAACTTTCTCCTCCCTCTCCCTCTCCCCAGTACCGCATTTCAGCAAAATCCTCAGACTGCATCCGAATGTTCCGAATAGCTTTTCAGTTAATATTTTCGTTACATCCCGAGAAATCCACCCCAGCTTTTAGCTTCCTTGCTTCTTGAATTTGAAATTCTGTATGAATATGAAACAGTATATACATGACTCAATCTCTCAAGTTGTTTTCCTTCTCCGGAAAATATGCAGACTTGATTTTTGTATTTTTTTGGAGAATCACCAAGAATTTTAGAAAATATAAAGTGCTTAAAAAATCCAGCATCACCTTTTCCTCCATCTTACTGTTCTCCTTCCCCCATGTTGCGTATTCACTCCGTTGCTTCGTAAATACGTGTATAACAATAACATGTACTCAGTGATCAGCTCTGGTGGAATAACCGAGTGGCTTAAGCTTTTCTCCCTCCTGTACTATAATTAACCAAATAAACGTCAAGAACAATAAGTATCTTCCCTAACATTACATTCTGCAGCTATATGTTCAAAATTAATTCTCGAGTCCTATTCTTCTTGTCAACAGCGCCTCTCTCCACCTTTCACCCTTGAATAATTTCAAAATTAGCTTTCTCTTTCCTCCATTTTAAATCCCCTCATACACATTTAGCTCCATGCGTATAAAATCCACCTAATTAATTAGCATTAACTCAGTCAACTGTCAAATTGAAGGAGGATTATGCCATGAAGATGAGTACTTGATGCTAGTATTCTAGTACTTGATAAGTAGGCTATATTTCGTAATTATATCTGCAGGCGACACTACATAAGTGAGCTATAATGAATGTTGGTGATTGATTGATTACGAATGAATCATTTCCCATACGAACTTTGTTAGTTTTCCTATTCCTTCTTCGTGTGAAGTGTGTAGGGCTATGATACATGATATTTTATAACGTACGTAAGGTTGCTATGGAGAAAGTTGCTATATCGTTAATCGGTTATCGCAAGCTAACATAAGCACACTTGTAGTGCGGCGGGTTTGGTATAGGTTAATTTTTATCATAGCTAACCGTACTTACTCTCGTCGTCGTCTCGTATACCAAGTAAAAACTGACTGGAAATGTTTATATTTTAAATTTATTCCTAAAATGTTCAATTTAGCATAAAGATGTACATAGAATTGCATTTATAAAAGCGATATATACGACCCAGAAAACACATGTTCGAACCTTGCGTAAGAATATAATTCAATCTTAATGTTGCTACTTCATGTTACAAATGTGATCAATTTTTGATTCAATCCACCTTTAGCTTTAATAGGCTAATTAATTAATGGTTAAGAAGAGGGAGCGAGGAAAATGAAGGTTATCGATTATTAAATTATGTTTTAAGTAATCATCATTGTGGGTCAAACGCAAAGAGGTAGCGTTGTGGCGGAGGCAACGTTACAAGTTTTCCACAACGCCAAGCCTAATGTTATTCCTTACGGTAAGGTTAATTATAAAGATATTACACGTGGACAGAGGGAAAGTGAAAGCTAACAAAGGATTCAATGTTATTAAACAATGTAAAGAGTAAAATATCGGGTAACACATATTTAACGTAAACATATTGTAAAACACATGTTATTAGAGCCAAGAGGAGAAGGATATAACTACAACTATAAATATACTATTATAATGGCGTACAATGTTATTACTTACGCAAGGGAATTTACCCCATGTCCTAGGTGGGTGAAAGCAACACACTATTTCCGTACGGATATATATTATCCTGTCTTCGTATGGAACTTATACAAGCTAAGTGTCAATAAATGAGATTTTTTAATGAATATGCCTTCCTTTTATTAATTTCACTCCTTGTGTCTCATCCGTTTCTGGGTCGCGACTTGTTGTGCCCTACAATGTCCCGGGAATCCCCAAAATTAGCTATTTACATCTTGAAATTGGAACTGTGCCGGACGAAGAAAGCCTTGAGTGAACTCAGGGAGAAAGTAGCGCAAGGAGGCTCGATGGAAACTTTCTACTGACTACTTAGTATCTGGTATAAACACGACCTAACTAAGAGTAAGAGCCGGAGAAAGTCTGCTACCCTGCCAGGGGCAGTCAAAATTCCCAATAGCTGCCGTTAATCCTGGAATTTCCTTTAAATTTTGCACACAAATTGGTTGAGCAAACCTTGGATTTACTAATTACGACTGAGGGTCGTTGATGAGGCCTCGAGGTAAGGGCTAGGATTTGGTGAAAGCTTGAATTTGTAATAAATTTTAACTTTCTCCGCCTAGAATAATCAATTTTCCTAAACCATTTTGAATTTCCATCAACAAAGGATTCTTCTCCAAGAGCCCGAGCCCGGCCCTTCTCCTCAAGTGTATTCAGCAATCTTCAATTTAAGCCAATCCCCGATCACGTTCTCACAGGAAAGAAGGTGAAAGCGGGGTTGGAGAAGATTTTGGGCCTACCTGAGTGCCAGATTAGATGACAGGAGAATGAGAGAGAAAAGAGGATTGAGAAAACGGGATTGATAGGAAGTGAGGAGGGCTGAGGAATGAATAGGAAATCATGTAAGCACCCCCCGTAGGACATTTCCTTTAACTTGTGATTCTTTCCTTCCTCGCTCTACCTCACATCTCCGCTTTCATTCCGCCTTTCACCTTCTCAGGAGGCATCTCCAAGGAGCTATGCACATAGAACCAGTCTCTGCGCCCCGTCCTCTTTCTTCTTTCTCCAGAATGGAGAAAATAGGTCGAGAAATGAAAATGTACGGAATTCAAATCAGGTGAAAGAAGAGGATAGTGTCGAGATGTTTTAGGTAATACCTGGACCCGGAATTCTGCAGTGATGAGTGCCGGCTAGGTAAGCTTCTCCCCCGTCTTCAAGGAAGCAACAACGTCTCCCCTTTGCGTCAATGTGCTTTTCCAAACACTTTCTCCCTCATACTCACTAGCATCACATATTCCTCCTCACTATCCTACATCATTCCTGCTTTCACCCTCAATCCAGCTCCTCCGACCTTCAACAGTCTTCATCTGTATCATCTTTCATACATCTTTCCCAGCTCTATATCATCGTCAAAGCTTCTACAGGGATTACAAAAGTATGAGTAACTTTCCCGGGGAATTGAGTACTACTATGTATTATATAGACGTTTCCGTCTCCGCTGGTACCTTTTCCTGGTTCTTAAAAAGAGTTTTTTCCTCCTCCAATAGGGAAAGTAATTTTAAGCGTCGTTAAACCCCTGAGAGCTACTATTCTTTTTGATCTTCTCTCCAATAAAATGATGCTCCAATTTCCATAAGCTTATAACAAGTCATAACTTAAGCGCCCTTTCTTTACCCATGCCCTCTTATAATATCACGAGTCCTTATGCTCTCACAGTCAAACTGCCCATGCAATTACCAGTTGCCTATCCTACTTAAAATGAGTATTTTGCATTCGGTGAAAGCCGGCTTTCACCATCTCCTCTCTTATTCCTCCCTACCTAGCCTAAGCTTTTCCCTCTTACTCTACAATTTTCCCTCAAACTGGATTCATTCACCTTCTTCCCAACTTTCATCCCCTCCCTGCTCTCTCCCACTAATAATTACTCTTCTTGGTATTTCATATTTAGGTAGAGGAGTAATAGGAGACTCAAGCCAAGGATGCCAACCCAGTCTACGAGTACAATCCACGGGAAATGAAAAATAAGTAGAATTTAAGGTACGAATAAAATTAAAGAAGCAAAAGATTTTAATTTTTTCCCTATTACTTCTTATTTCTTCATCTTTGCCAACAAAGTAGAATCTTTTCTTCCAAATGATATAGTTCCTAGAATTTTAGTCTCATACATGGTAGTCAAGCCAACAATAGCTTTTCTTCCCCTTTTTCATTTTCAAGGGTTCATACTTCTTCAATAAAAGTATCACAAATTTCAGTGTAATTGTAAGTCAAGCCCAGTTTTACAAGTGAAAGTCAAAGGTTAGCAGTAGAATACTGAAAATGTGTGCATTTTCTAAGAATTTAGCGCACATTTCCGTTTTTACTCAGTAGAACCAGCTAATAGCCCAAGTAATTTGGCGTTAATATACTAAATCTAAAGACCAGAATTTTCATTCCTGAATCCTGAACTGTTCCAAAATTGAAGCAGTGAGAATTTTCACAGCATAGACTTGCTTCCGCAGCTTTCACCGTGAATAAGAGCATTCAGCCTTGTCAGTAGTTCAGTAGTATTTTTAAGGTATTTTTTAAATTTCTTTCAAATTTTACCTCTCGCTGATTTTTTAAATGACTATTACCATAACTAAGCTGGCAAAACTTTGAATTTGCCTCCGGATATTTTCAAGTAATTTCCTCATATTGTTTATGAAATATGAAAAAATTTGCAAATCTCTCATCCCAATACTTTCACAACTTTCTCCGCAACCCCGTTCCGCATACCGGATTGGGTCATAGTGCTCTAGGATGTTCTCGCATAATTATTATCTCCCTGCGTACAAATTGTTTTCCAGTCTTCTTGCCAATCCAGAATCTAGACTTGCATTATCCGTGGGGTCAAACTTTCCATAAGTTGCTTAACGCTTCGGCATGAACCAAACCAGTATAGATGTAAAGGATATGGGGATTTATGTCGAAATAGTTTGAGTTCCCTTTCTCAAACTGTTTTCTAAACTCAATTTCCGAAATAGAAGATTAATTTTGTTGAGAAACGGGATTAGATTAGATAAACATGTTTTAATTACTCCCAAAGTCAATCCTATGAGAGTATACTTTCTCCCTATTCAAAAACCTACATATAGTAGTACATAGTACACATAGTATTCATACTCATTATCTTAATACAGAAGAGGACGACGGCAATGGACATACCATAGGAGAAGATGACTATATCGCTATCGCTAATCTTAGTGAAAGCTTCAACCCTATAGATAAGACTACCCACCAACTTCTTAAGGCATTCCAAATCTAGCTGGCTAGAGGATCAATTATTGTAATTGAATCCTCCTGAGGACAAAACTTGGGAGCTTTTCAGATACTCCATCTCTTCTCTAAGACGTAGCACACCATAAGCATTAGACTTTCTCCAAACTTGCTATATTACATGCTACGTATACGCGCAGCCAGCTCAGTTCTAAAAGATTTGGGACTACATGGAAGCTGTAAATAGCAACATTGTTTGTCAAACTGGAAATTTAATTAATAATCAACAAAGCAGGGTCTGATCCTCTTCTCCCGCTTCACTTCAATTTCACAGTCCTCCTCATCCATTAAAGCTCTTCTTTCTCTTTCTCATGCCAGTCACGCCGGAGGCTTCCAAGAAATCCTCAACCGGCACAACCGAGAGACAAACAATAAAACCCTACAGTTTTTTGTACTCACTTTACCTGTGCTCATTTATGATGCTTTCTCCAGCTCTCTCTTCAAGGATTCATCTTCTTGGAAAAAGTTGAATTACACGTATATATAGATAGAAACGTCTCTTCGTTTATTCTTCCGCCCACACATCCCGTACGGCCTGGGCCACTGCCACTCAGAATTTCCATTGCTCAATGCTCATACCGTATTCACAAAACCCAGTTGTTTTAGTTTAAATATAAACCATAGGACTGTTGGCTTTTGCCTCAGCTGGTCGGGGTCGGGAGACAAAAGATTGCTTGCAAAATCTGATATTTTTCTTGTCTTACATACATGTCATGTGTAGGTATATACATTGCTGTGCCGTCAACCGTGGCGCCTCTAGCATCGAACTACCAACTTTTTAATTTCTTTAGCTTAGTTTGCGTGTGACGCGTAAAGATATGTGATAATTCACGCTTTATTCTTTTTGTAGTTCAGCTGAATATAGAATACTTCTTTTGAACCAAGAAAATTTTCAAGCCCAAGGAAAAACACAGACTTTTCTCAGAATTTCCAATGAATAGAAACGGTAATGAATGAATTCCGACCGCCTCATTCCAGCTTCTTTCAATACGTAGGATAACATTGTGGAGGAGGCTAACGAATTCGTAACTTTCTTTTATTCATCCAAGGTTATACAGTCGGGACAGAAGAGAAAGCGGGAGTTCTTCTTCAACTTTTTATCAGAGAAAATTCTTGGAAGACAATGAATGAGCTTGGCTTGAATCAGATGGAGGGTAACCGATAGATTCAACATTGGCGTAGGTGAAAGTATCTTGGAATTTCTGAATTTAATGAGAGCGAGACAGGAGGATAAGTCATCGCAAAAGTGTAGGGATGGCAAGAAACACGGAGAAGGGAGGAAGTGAAAGCAATAGGCAGGTGAAATTTTTTCAATTCATTCCCTCTTTTTCTTTCTCTTCTTTTTACTTTTTATTCATTCAACATGCTAAAACTTGTGTAAGAGAAAAGAAAGTTGCTTCAATGTTTCAAGGATTGCATTTGAATATTGGATAGTTTTAAGTGAGAGGAAGAGAAAGGGGAGAGAAAGTCGAATTAGCTTCCATCCATGCTTTCTTCAAACTAGTCCAATCTAAGGAGATATATGCATTTACACAATTCCCTATCCTGTTCCTGTAGCCACTGTCTGAGGGAATTCATGTTAGCTTCTAGAAACACATGTACGGCGACATTTAGTCTGGACTTTCTCCAGCTTCTGACAACTTGTACGCCGAGTATTGACACAAGGAATTCCATTCATTCTCGGTGTCCTTCTTCCCACTCTCCATCCAAACTGTTACTCCAACAAATACCTTTCGAAGTGAAAGTAAAATAAGAAGGAGGTGAGTTGCAAATTGAAATTTTTCAAAACTTTCTTAATTTCCTTTAGTTTAACGTGTCCTTCTTTTCGCGAAATAAGTTCGTCCTCTTCCCTATATATGCTTCTTAAGTCGTGCCCCCTATTTTCTCCTGTGTCGAATCTATGTATGCCTTTCTCCTCTTCCATCTACAGCCACCTTTTCCGTAATTTGACAAACTCTTGCTAAAACTTGGTCGCTCGCTACTTAGAGAGCAAAACCTATACTCACAAGTATCTCCGCTTCATTTCACCACTTTCGCCAATGCAATCCACGTTCATAGCCAAGCCCAGCAGGGCTTTCTCCCCGTCTGTGAAAGGCCAAGGGGATGAAAACTTTCTAAAATAACTGGTAGAAAGCCGAAGAAAAATTGCAACAAACAGAGAGACGAAGTGAAAGTAGAATCCGGCATCCAAGCATCTGATCTTTCGATCCAGTTGTTTTAAAATCCGCCACCCAAATTGATTACTGAACATCCCTAATTGTCAGACTTTCAATCCACTACCTTAAACTGGGACCAAGGTCAACGAGAACTGAGCGGCAGCTCTGTTTCTAGTTCATTAGAGCAACTACCTTTACGCTTTGAAATGAACCTCGCGGAATGACAAACCAAAGGAGGCATGAACAAAACCCTTCGCCATTCGGAAAGGATAATCCTGAAACCTGCTTTCACTAAAATTGTAATTATATCGACTAAAGACGAAATTAATTAGGTAATTATAGTCATCCTTGAAAATAAAATTGCGTTCCCAAAATTAATCACCCGTAGCGGCCTAGTCTTTTACAGCTCTAGTTCTAAATTTATTGCACAAAACTGTTACTGTTCTGCACATTCCACTTTTGCAATGGGTATTCTAGCGCCTCACTCGGGATTTCAGATCACCTCCAGAGAATAACTGCTTCTGTCGACACTGAGTTCAGAAGAATAGTAAAACTTTTCTCTTCAATCGCCTTTCTTAATGGTTGGAGGGAAAGCTTTTAGATTATTCCAATTGGCATTTTAAAGTACCCCATCTTATTTAGTGCAGGAAAACAGTCTACTACTTTCAAACCCCACACAATCCTCCACTCCCATTCCAGCTTCGGATTTCCAAATCTCCTTCTCAACCCCTTATCCCAAAAATCCAACTAATCTTGATGAATTCCGTTTCGCAAGATTGAATATAAGATTATCAACTTTCTCCATCCGCGCGCCTTTTCCATACTTTCTCTTTATTTGTATCTCCTTCGATGCCCACTCTTCCAGCCAGCCGTCAGCTTACTCTAACCCTGGAAAACTCTGGATTTAAGCAGGTGAGCATTCGTTGCAAAGTCATTGTCTCCCTGTTTGCCCCATACCGACATTTTCACTTCAAACTTGTCTTCCATTCCACATTTCACTCTAAAATATAGTCTTTCCGTTGAAAACGGCCGCCAAACTTGGGTTACACGCAAAAAACACCTTAACTCTCAAATTTAAAAAATGACAGGCCGTCATCTCATCCAGCGAAAGGTTAACAAATCGCTGAGCCTCAATTAAATGACAGAGAGATGACGATAAGAAAATTGACCTTCTTTTTCTAGCTTTCTTTGCTTCTGGATTTGTCGACACGTTTTTGTTCTAAAAATATGAAAATATTATTTCCCTCACGGCCTTTCCCTCTATACTTATCTATGGGAAACCCAGCAACTTCATCTGCTTTCTCTTTACTATTTTCCTGAGTGTCTTAACCTTTAGATCTTACGTAATTTCAATTTTCGGCTCCGCTATTGCATGCATGTTTCCCAGGAGACATTTATGCACGCGGCGAAGTCTCAAAGAAAAATATTCTGCTTTGATTTTTTCCTAAAGAGCATATGTACACTTGCCTACGCAAAATTTTCTAACCACACCTGCAAAATACTGCATGACGAGCAACAGGGACTTAAGGCACTGCTTTTCATCCAATTTGGAGATAGTAAAAATTGTCACCGACGTCAGAGTAAAGACATTATTACTTGGTGCCATGATGCCAGAAATATACGGGACTTGATTCTTTGTAGAACCGGAATTTTTCTGCTGCTACTTTGGGACTTTGGATCGCGTTTATATTAAACCCACCGGGCTTACATTTGATTATGTACTTGTAACATAACTGCTGAAATTCTTTAACTGCGAAAAGAAGTGGTATTCCATACTTTTTACCAAATATTAATTTGAACTAACTAAGCACAGATTCTTTAATATAAATGAAATTGTTGAGTTCAAACAATTCCCAAAAATTACAAGCATGTGAATCCTCTATAATCCTTCGACACTGCATGCTAAGTTCGTTAATTAGCAAGGAGAAAGTATAGCCCGTTTTTCCTCCCAAAGGTGAAAGTATGTCATTCCTTCTGGTAAGTAGCCCATATTCTCTTAGAGCATACACCCATACACTCTTAGCATGTTTTCACGAAGAAGAAATCTAAGAAATAACATTACTCTGCCTAAACTTATTTATTCCACACCAGAAATCATTCCCCTCGGGTTTAACTTTCTCTCCTTTAACCAATTGCACTAGTTCCAAGATCAAAACAATGTTATCCCTGGCCTATTGCTTTCTCCTCTCTAGCTTTTCTTCGAAATTATGTCAGTAACAAAGAAAGAAAGACCAAGCACTACCTTGAATGCAAAACCAGGTTAAAACAGCCTCTCTCAGTACTTTCACCCTCTTTATACTTTCCCTACCTTCAATGCCAATTTTCCCGAATAATACATTATTGAAATTCAAAACTTACACTCACCCACGCGTACGTGCCGCTTCTTAGCGTCCATATCCTTAAGGCTTTCAAGGATCTAGCGCCTTTGAAAACTTTTTAAACTTATTTTATATATTCCCGTTATGATATGTTTAAATTCCTTCTCGCAAAAGAATATACTTTCTCACTACAATCCTCTTGTTTACGCTGGGCATGAGATGCGAAAATCAAGGGAAGTGCACGTAAAGCATATCCTTAGAAACGTAATGAAATGCTGCAATCATCCTTTTCTTCATTCCTTCTATATTTTCTTGAATTCATTATATGTGTCTGGAGTTTCCCTACATCTTTCCTCTACTCTGCATTCTTTGTCCTTGAACGCGTTGTATTGTGCGATTTCACGAGCATTCAAAACTACAATGTGCACATCTGTCATCATTTTCTCCTTTCTGTATCAAGGAACTAATATTTTTTTAAATGCAAGTGCGAGACCACCAAGTACATTATGTGATAAAAGAAAAACAAAAGTAGTGCATTACGAGTGAACCTTTAGGTGCTTCGAGAGAATTGCTCCTCCACCCGAAATAAAGTAGGGAAGATGACCAAAATTGTGATCTTCCAGGAATCCAGAAGATATCCGGTCAGGCCACTTCAACATCTTGCGAGGTCGCTGTATCTTCATCAACTTTCTCCCCTGAAATGACGCATTATCCCTTTCCACCTCAGAGCAACCTATACTTGACCGATTTCAATTGTAGGAAATCTAAAACACAAACGTTTGGCTGTCTTTCATGCTTTCTATTTTTTGTTGCTTACAGGATGAAAATGCGGTGTTAAGGGAGGTGTCATCAAGGATTTTTTTAGAAAGAAATTTTATAATCTGGTATGGACGAATTTATTTAGAAAATGTATTCGAAGTATTTTCTGTCTAAAATAACATTCGGCCTTATTCTAAGTTGATGTATAGAACAGAAAACTTCTTAAAAATAAAGAAAATGATCTTTCGAAGAAAACTGTAAGGTTCCCAATTTGTTCTCCTTTTTGTAATCCAACGTGTTTTCTAACGAAAACAGAGTTCCATCTGAAACTACACAGTATGATGGCGATGGCACACATGCGATGATTGATGATAATGAGACGAGAGACGATGAGTCTTAATTTTCATGACTAAATAACCGGCTCCAATGGAATATTCTTTATAATAATTAAGGTTACTGCAAGAAACCTTTATTATGAAGCTGATTGTTGAGGAAATAAACTTGTAATCTGTACCTATATATCATATATATATAAATATGAAATATATATATAAATATGAAATTTATATAATATATATATATATAATATATAAATATATATATAAATCATATATATATATATATGATTTCTGTTATTTTAACTTAAATTGTTTAGACATTTTTTTTAAAATTGAATTATTTAACGTTGCTGCTACTCTAATAGCAATGTAATTTAGCAAACAATCTAACGGCTTTTAACAGAAATGTTTTTGAAAACCAAACAAAAGAAAAATAATTTCAAACTAGTGAATCAGTGAATCTTTTATATTACCTACAATCTTAAAAATGCCTTAGTAATGCAACAACTTGCTGCATTGCAACTTTTCCTTTTTCATTGTCCGGTCCCGAGTACCCAGTAGTCAGTAGTACTGCCTGAAATCAGAATTCATATGATGTAGTACTGCAACCTCATTTCAATGGTGTATGCCTCAATTTTCCTAGGTTAAGAAAAGGATCAGTCACCTTTGTCAGCACTGAAATAAACTCGTTCCTTAAATTTGGGCAATTCGTCGGTTCAACCTGTCTTCTTGGATGAAGGCAATAATGCTAGTTGACCACCAACAGGTTGCACATTATCTCCAGCATCATCAGCTTGAGCGACCTCAGGTTGGGTCGGTTGTGGCCGTTGTGGGGCCGTGCCACCAACAGCAGTAGCCATCCTTCCGATTTGAAACATCATGCTTCTCTCGATCCTGGCAATCATGGCCTGTTGATGCACATAATGCTTATGATCAGGTGTGTATTTTGAGCTAATGGCCTTCATTTGCTTGTGTGCTTGAAGCGCTTGAATAAGCATCCGGTTAGCATGTGCGGTGGTCTCCACCCAATCTGAAAAAACAGGGAATTATTGAGGATATGAAATCCAAATACGCCTATACACGCATGACGTGGTCCAAATTTTGAAGTGAAGTGCATTTTTACCTTCCCGACGTCGAGGTGGTTGCTGTTGCTGGTGTAGTTGTGGCTGGACATCTTCCGGTGCTCTCTCTTCAACGTTCTGCTTCTTATCACCCGATTCTTCCGTCTTTTCGTCGTCACGTTGGCGCTTACTATTGGTTGAACCACCGGTACTAGTTCCTGGTGTTTCGGTACTCGCCATCTTTGGTTTTGTCTTACGGATGCAGGGTTTTGGATAATAATGGTGAATCTCGACTTTCCGTAAAAGGACTCGTGTACCTAAAAATTAATAAAATACCCACATTCAATAAATATGTTAAAACTACTACGTATTTTCAACCTGTACACGAGAATCCACAAAAAAACCGTATAGGAAACACAATGAACACTTTCAAAAATAATAATCATTAATAATAATCAACAAATTTCGTTGAACTAAACGAAGTGAAACTTACGTCGGAATGGCCGGAGAATTTTTCGATTCAAATTTGTTGAGGTCGAAGAACTAGTGTCTTGCTGAACGTCCATGGCAGAATAAAGTAATACCACTAGATGTGACACAGCATGTATTGCTAAATTCAGTTGCAAACGAATCTGATTTCTTTTCAAATAGTTATAATTTTCGGTAATTGCACCTACGTGTTGCTCTTGTAACCTCTTACTGGATCACACTTTAAGAAGAGAAATCTCCTGTTACCACGCCGTGTCTGCCTATATCTACTACTGATCCACATCCCCCCGAATCTAATGCAAAGGCAAAGGGCTCGTCAGTTACTAATACTCACCGTCTTGCAGTGAAGTGATGCCATGCCACGTTTAAGGGACCGTCCAGAAATTGCGTCATCTCAAAACCCCCGATTTTCGACCCGCCCCTCCCACGTTGTCACTCATTGTTATCCGGGCCTGACCCGTACCCCCCAAATGATATCTGTCTAACGATATGCAGATAACCGTGGTTAGCGCCAAATTCAAAATGTACTAATTATTTAATTACTGAAGAAGTTGGCTTTTTTGTATGATGTTGTTGTACGCTATTAAGCGCAAACAATAATCATAATATTGGAGAATTATAAGTTTGGATTATGTCTTGAAGAAACTTTTGCCAAGTTTCGAACAATTTTCCGAAATACTATTTCTGATATAATGTCGGGGTCAAACCCCTCCCTCCCGTCAATTTTGAACATCTTTGCGGCTACCAGTACGTCCCCCTTCGAGGGTGACGAAATTTCTGGACCGTCTCTATACGGGCATAAAGAGAGGGTATATACGCCTCTTTTTTCTACAGTGACTTGCAACTGCTACAGGAAGTATAATATGGACACGACTTCAGCATGCCGAATCTAATTCTGCATCATATCATGCACGAGCATGAAGGTACGTCGCTCGCTTGCTTACATGGTGCGGTATGATCATTTTGCATTTTGACCTTTTGGTTTTTTGTAGATGCCAATCTGGCATTAGTATGACATGGTGTCATACTAATGTTATTCCTATGACATCATGACGGTAGTGAATCGGTTTCTTATAAATTCCCTCATTGATTACGGTCTGTTTCTTCCGTCTAAAAAATAAAACCTTCTACATAGGGCGAGGTTGTGAATTTCTTACAGCAGCATTTTTCACATACATACAATGTAATTGAATTCATATGAAGTACAATTTCAGATAATTTTGTTATCAGAAGTAAACAAATCCTACCGTAATTGCATAAATTATGTTATATAAACGCTGACTCTTTCAACCCCATGCAACTCTAGAACATTCACGATTCAACCAACCGGTTTTCTGCTACTCGAAATCAGTTAATATTGAACGCTTCTGCGAGCTGAACTTCGGACTTTTTCGGCCCTATTTTACCCTGTGATATTAAACTTGGCCAGATTAGGCAGAGTGATCCGCTGTTAATATTCGGGCTCAGCAGCTAAAGAGTTGCATTCCTAACAAAAATGGCTTTAATATGAGTGCATTAGCTTTTGTGTAGCTCTGCTTATAACAGAATAACATGCAATTGTAGTGGATACTTGTATCCCACCATCTTTTAAGGAATCGTAGTGTACGCCACACTATGTTCTAGTCCATAACCTAATACCGGCTTCAACCCGGTAAATTATGGCATCTCCTCCCATTTTCGGTTCACAATATACTTTATTGTGTACCATTAATAGAAATTCCATTAATCGATTCAGATGAGCCTTACCAACAGATGTCGTTGCGGGTGCTGGAAGCTTATTTACCCTTGTCATCGCCCATTAATAATAATGTTTACGATTTACAGGTGAGAACATTATAAGTGGGTAAGCACTACCTGGCATACTTGGTGGTTAGATCGTCATTCAAGTTGACCGACGATACATAATGATGGACTAGACAGGTAGTCTAGTCCATGAGCTCCCGCCATGCCTTAATGTCGGTTGAGGTTGGACAGTAGGTACATGTATAATTGTATACCAGGGTTCTTACTCCATTATAACTACAGAAAGGAACAAGCAGCTATCAACCCACCAACTCAATCTACGCATAACCTACTCACTGCACGAAAGTTGGATACGTATTGTTTACATTACACTTTGCACCAAACCAAGAGTGTCATATTTGTGTACCATGTAATACATTTTCAATGCCCGGTGCTTTCTCCACTTTCTCCGCTTCATTCTTTTCGATCTACGTTTTTCTTAAATAATACTCTGACCTTTTGACTTAAGGTTATAGTCTTGCCATCTTCTCTTCTTCAGCCTTCAATAAGCTGCCAAGACTTATTTTCTTTTGAATCTACCAAGTCAAGATCATGTTGACATTACTGTCATTTCTATTATCCTCCTTTCATTGTTCTCGGAACAACATTGATGACTTGAAAGAGAGGCGTAAACTTGCGATTCTTCTATCCTAGGGACTTTAAAGGATTTATTATGAAATGATCATCTAGAGGATTTTCATCTCCTTTCATTTCCTTGGCTCCTCTTTCTTTTATAAAACAGCAAAGTCGAGTAAAATCTATCGCATGACCTTGAGTCCTTTTTCTACTTCCCTCATCCTCTCTCCATCCCCAGACAGTTGTTATGGTTATGAATGGATTTAGACAAGGAAATGAAAGAAAATATATTTCAGATTCTCTGCCTACACTATTCACAGTTTCACATCAATGCGCCGCAGCTTTAAATCTTTACATCTCTCTGCTGGGCGTGAGAGTTTTCAATCTATGGAAACTTATTTCCTGTACAAAGATTTTTGTTGTCAATCGAAAATAGTGGCCTCAAATTGAAATTTTTCATCACTCAGAAATGAGTAACTTTGCACACGATTTCTGCCTCAAGTACCGTTACCCCTGGAAACATATCACAGCTCTATAACTCTACTTACTCTACCAGGAACATGTTTTCAGTAAACATATCTAGGATTTCTATTTTCGTTTATTTATAACATTCAGTTGCCTTTAGTTCTGAATTTCAAGGTCATATTTGAGCTAAGCTGACATGAATATACTTAAAAAGCTTGTTATGTTGCAAGTACCAAGATCTTGATATCTGAAAGCTTGAAGATTGCTTAAGCGAAGAAGAATTGGAAAACTCTCATGCAAGCTGTGGATAAATCCGGAAAGTATGTCTCAGCTCAGCATAGCCCTACGATACTTGAAAAAAACTTATGACAACTTAACTTCCATACTTATGACAAAGTATTTAAGCTAAAGGAATGTGCATCAAATTCGCATTGAGCTGAACATGGCTTCGCAAGAATTTAAATTTTGTAAAATTTCTCCCTTCAATAATTTCCCTCCTTTCACTCCTTTCTCCCAATTTTCAAAGCGGGGTTGGCGAGGTAGGGTGCATACATTAATTTTTAAAATTAGTTAGAATAAAATTACGCCGAGGGCTTGCTAACTTATTTTGCGAGTCGGGACAGCCCTTTTTGCAGCCTCGAACGGTTTAGAGTAGCCTCTAATCTCTAACTGTTTCAAATCGAGCCTCCTCCTCTTATTTTTTTCTGGCCTATCTTTCAAGTTTGTCGCTTTCAAGGTCGTAAATGATCGCGCTTTCCCCTGTAGCTAATTCTGGCCTCGTATTCTATTCTGTACATTGTATCTCTGAGACAATTATGCTTTCCGATATCCCTTGTATTTCTATGTGCGTATAATTTTGCATAATTCTGAAACGTACATTTTGATTACTTTTAATTTTATTTTAATTTACCCCCACTGATTTGCTTATTTTGTTCTGTAAAATTGTATCCGTACTTAAGTGGTGATCCTATAAACTTTCTAGGCCGACAATTTTTATGTAACAGCGTACATATTTTACATGATTTACGTTTGTTTGCCTGTCCTTTTTACTGTACATTAAGTCTTTCTGCGATTTACTTCCACTTTTAGAATAGTGGGCATCTTTGGAAACCGTAATGTCGTTGTATCTTCTAAAGTCATCCAGCCTGTGTGTAAAATAGCTCATTGAATCCACTTCATATCCTTTTCAAACATTTTGGCAGCGATAAGTGCATGAAAAAACCAGGTGCGTTTGCGATACAAGGTTCGAATCTCTGAAGCATGTAAACGAAACGTAAGTTTTCCTATTGTTTCCGCGCGGCTTGTGTGTGCTTTCTCCCCTGTAAATTCGCCACGTGCCACTCTATCAAACTTAAATTTGTTAAGAAACTGGAAAGAACAACAAAAGGAGGTGAAGCATGACTAGAGATGGGGGTGAGAATAGGGTGTAGGACGTGATAAACCTCCCGCAAGTTAGGAACAGCATGGTGAAAGGTAGCAAGTTACGTTTTCTATTCATTCAAAAAGCTGTATATTTCCTGTAGCAGTATGCTAAATAGGAACTGGGAGGAGACTGGTAGGGAGGCAGTCCACCTAGGTGAAGATTTATGAGATTCAACTTATGGTTGACATAGTAAGAGGAGGGGAGCCGGGAAAAACCTAGTTATCCATATAATTTCAAACTTTCATGACAACTTGATTAATTAAAAGAGTAGCATGCCCTTTGGACCATTTTCTTCCGCATACTTTATACGTTAACTATGACTCCCGCATCATCACCCTCACCGCAGAAACTCGCCATCAAGCAGTTCGTATGCTACAGGAAGCAAGGCTGTGGAGAAAGTTTTTTCCAACACTCTCACACTCTTTCAATACAACTAACGAGAGTAGCAGTACTTGAGGAAAGCCATAAATATTATTTTTTCACATTAATTAAAATCTGAACAGTCTCTACAACTACTAGACTACATTTTCCATTCCATCCTCGAGAAGACTTTCTCCTTCCAGGCTATTTTTTCTCCCCTCCATCCTTCGCGTGCATACTACTAGTTAGGAACTTTAATTCCCAGGATGCACATTTTTGTGCATCGGGACGTCAAGGCAGCGCGCTCGGTATTCTTCCTCTGCCTCTCCGCCCGGAAAGCCGCTAACCCTATTGTATGGCATGCCAAATGTTCAGTACATCGAGTGTGTGTTGTGTCCTGTGTTCGCTGCATGTACATACCATGTAATAGATAGAGCGTCGTCCAGTTACATGTAATCCTAAGCCACATCCTACCTTGCTAGTACTCTGACATCCATCTTAGTAATCCGCCATATTGTTTAATGCATCCACCATTTTGCGCTAACGCACCCGCCATATTGTTTAACGCATCTGCTTTTGCGTTAACGCGTCCGCCATATTGTTTAACGCATCTGCCATTTTGCGTTAACGCGTCCGCCATATTGTTTAACGCATCCGCCATATTGTTTAACGCATCTGCCATATTGTTTAACGCATCCGCCATATTGTTTAACGCATCTGCCATTTTGCGTTAACGCAACTGCCATATTGTTTAACGCATCTGCCATATTGTTTAACGCATCTGCCATATTGTTTAACGCATCTGCCATATTGTTTAACGCATCTGCCATTTTGCGTTAACGCACCCGCTAATTGTTTAAAGCATCCACCATTTTGCGTTAACACATCCGCTAATTGTTTGACGCATCCACCATTTTGCGTTAACGCACCCGCTAATTGTTCAACGCATCCGCCATTTTGCGTTAACGCACGCGCCACTTTGTGTTAACGCACCCGCTATTTGTTTAACGCATCCGCTATTTGTTTAACGCATCCGCTATATTGTTTAACGCATCCGCCATTTTGCGTTTAACAATACGGTGGATGCGTTAACGCAAAATGGCGAGTACGTTAAAGCAAAATGGTTGATGCATTAAACAACATGGCGGATTACTAAAGATGGATGTCAGCGTAATAGGAAGGTAGGATGTGGCTTAGGATTACATGTAACTGGACGACGCTCTATCTATTACATGGTAGGTACATGCAGCGAACACAGGACACAACACACACTAGATATACTGAACATTTGGGATGCCATACTATTGGGGTGGGTAGGGGTGTTTAGCAGTTCCTGGGCAACTTGTAGGCAAAGCAGACCGTTTCCGCTCTCTCATAGGCACTAATTCTATGATTTTGTAGGAAGTCATAGAGTTAGTTGCGGGAGTTCAAAATTAAGTTCTCAACCCTATACACTTGTATAGGGTTGAATCGCAACTAGCATACTACTAGACTTGAGGAAGACCAAACCTAGGAACACACGCCACAACCAGAACGCCCACTACCCCATTCTCTTTCTACTTTCTTCACTCGAAAACCTTGTGTTCGTTTTCCAACCCTTGAAATAACGAACTAAGCGGAAAACGTATCGTGGCAACACTTGGTAAAAATCATTCCTCAAAGCCACTCTCACTTGGACCAAAGTAGGTGAAAGTTTGGCGAGAAATCCCTGCAAAACCATTTTACACCCTCCTAACCTGGATACAATACATATACCCTTCAGCTGTTGTGTTTGATAAAGGTATGAAAAGTTGACTTAAGCCAGATAGATGAGCACTTTCTCCTATTCTACGATAGTATCCTCATACATTAGCTCACGATCACAATTCATTCCCTCCACCCCGTCTGTACCGTGGTGAAAGTCTACCAAACACCCTCACAGTATGCAGTAACAGGACAAATATGAAACCAAGAGTTACTATAGGTAACCTATTGTAAGTGACTATAGTAGGTCCACTACTATCGAAATGTAGCTTAGTTTACGTCCAAATTGCAATTTAAGGTTTGTTATTCATGTTTATTCCACCGATGGGTAAAAGTATATGTAGCCACAATGCCAGATTCGGTCTTCGGTCTAAAAAAGGAAGCAAAATAAGTAAACCCAGGCTTCAGAGTCTCTTGAACTACTTTCTCTAAACTATCTTAAAACTCAAGAATACCTCTAGGCGATTTTACGCTTTCTCCATCCTGTCTACTGTATGACCCGAATCTTTAGTTTTCTTCTAGTTTTAATTGTATTTTCTCGACCACCTGGCGGTTGATGTAGCAGGGGAAATTGAGTGGAAACTTGAGAAATATTCTCGTGGGAACAACAACAACTGACGAGACAATTATTGAACTCTTCAACTAAAGGTAAAGCTTTCTTTTCCCTCTGCGGCATCAACTCCACTTCACTTTTTCTTCTTCCCTCAACACCTACATATCCTTCCCAGTTCCCCATTCTTCCATTTCTTATCTGGCCGAGAGCTAAACAAGATACTTCTAGTTACGAAAACAATATACCTTGTTGTCTTCCCCTCATACCCCTCATAAACATGTTTATCGTGTATCAGATGAGTTAGATTTAAATTAGCTTCTCCTATTCATTACGTTATCACAGGCTGATCCGCAAACCAAAATATTCTCCTTTATTTTCCTCCCGTGTTCTTTCTCCAACAACTTACAAGTATATAAAAACTCCTATATTACTGCTATACTCTTAAAAACTTTCTCGGAATAACCAAAAACAGTTAAACCGTTAACAATACTCGGGTGTAAGAATTGTCGAACGTTACGTTTGTAATGCTTCTTGTCGGTTTTCTAGCAACTTTTACTTCTCTGAGCTTCAGCTGCAAACCTCTATACCTTCAAATACAAAAATCGTCATGCCCTATGCTGCACAATATAATTTGAAAACTGCTTATCTGCAGAACACTTTCTCTTGCTTTCACCACGACCATCCTAAAGGAATTTGTTAACCAACCAATCACCATTCGGATAACCTCTAATGCGTTCTTTGTTGGCCAAAGTCAAAGACAGATCGAGTTTCAATACCAGCTAATTGATCCTCTGCGTGTCTGAACAAATTTCTCATATTTTCCTCTAACTTTCTCTCCGCAAACACACAACAGACTACTGTGCAGTACTTTACCATCAGTCTTTGGCCCAATGCTCTGTCATTGAACAGCCTGTAACATTTCATCAATAAATCATGAAGAAAGCTTATCAAGATAAGACGAAATCCATATGCAATGGAAAATGTAACGCAGCCTTATATCAATGATCAGGTTAATAGAAAGCACTATATAGGTTACACATACAGGTATTTTACAATTGGTCAAAATTATTTTTTCCTACAACGCAGCTAAGGGATAAGCACGCTTTTTTGAAAGCACTCATCTCTTAAGCCTTCTGGTTCTCCCTTCATCCCTCCAAGAGCTAGCAGACAGGAAGATATCCATTTGACAAATAAGCCTCTAGCTTTCTCCAGCCTGGTCTGGTAACTCCCAAGTTACGCTGACATTACTTGTAGATCTAAACCTTCCCTGGCCGCATAAAAGTTGAAATCAATAGATTTTCCGCATACAACAAAGCAGTTCGTCTCAGATGTCTTACACGAACTTGGCCACTTTCACCGCTTTCCCCAGCTCAATAAAATCCTCTTTCTCATGCAGCTCTATTTGACCACGAGTGTGAAACCATGCTTCCGACGGAGTCCAGTATCCTGCCTGAGTATATTCCTGTCTCTCCGTTTCAAATCTAGACGGTCAATCTTATAGCTTTACAATAAAAATTGCCCTCTCCTCGTTTCGATCTCCACGGACACTTGTCTCCTCTTTTTTGCGGATCCGGTTCTCAAGTTTTTTCTCTCCTTTGACTTTATGAAGACTTGTGGATTTATATGCGAATACATTCCGGCTGACACGGACTTTTCTATCCCGAGTATTTTTTGCATCCATCTTTCCTTTATGATCCTCACATGTGTTTGCCAATAAAAAATCAATATCTTTACGCAACCAAGAAATCTTTACATCCTCTCCTGACAGCTCCTTCCCAGTTTTCTAAACTTAGATTTTCTTTGGATATTTTTTCCGGTGCCGTACGTTCTTTGTACGTATCAAGATTTTTGAGTGCAGATAAAGTTGAAAGGTTTTTGACACAAGTTTCCTCGTATCATGTTTCGTCCCTTAATTCAAGTGCCTCGTAAAGAGATCTGGAGGACATCTGCATGGTGCAATCCGCCTGTAGCCAAGCAGTAGTTTTAGTATGCCAGCATTTTATCGAGCAAATCTCAACCGCTCGCTGCCTTACTTCCTCATGCGTTGCCAGTTTTCAAAATTTCAAGTCGGTACTCCATAGTTCATTGGAATACTTTTTAAGTTTTACACCACACTCCCTTCCCTGTTTTCTGGCTCGCATAACAAGAACTAGCTGTCAAAAGCAGCTTCTGTCATTTTTGCTTAAAAGTTTGCGTGACACGCAGCATAATCTTGCACACATGTTCAATCTTTTATAATCCGCCGAGAAAACAAGGATAAAAAACCTCATGTGACACGCTTCCCCCCGTGTATTGTTGTTTTCCCATGCTTTCTCTTCACTTTCTCCGTTTTTTCATCCTCCTATTTTAAAAATATTCATTCCTCATCTTTCCCTTTACATTGGGAAGGCACTATCGAACCCATTGAAACCATCCTCATGCTTCATGCTGACATGTGTGCGTGAAGAGCTATATGATTTGATATATCATCCCTCCCTCCTGCGTGCTGCTATCTTTCCTCCACCCGAGCTCTTGCTTTCACTTTGGGCCTCTACGTTGTCTACAACATTTCCAGGATCCTAGAATACTCCCAGTATGTAAATTACGAGATTCTTTTCGTCCTCTTCTTTTCTCACTAGACCGTGTACAGGGACAGACATGCTCTGCTAAGAATAAAAAGAAAGAGGACGTCGTAAAGGATATTAGGGATATTATGGACACGAGCGTAGAATGCGAATAGAATACATAAATAATAGTGAGGCATTTTTTATGGACACTGATATTCTAGTATGAGAAGCACGTTGATTCTATTCCACTTCCACGATTCCAATGTCCGCATGGAGAAAGCAAAAACGAACAAATTCTTCTTAATACCGTGCAGACTTTCTCTTGCTTTCTCCCAGCAGCGAATCAACTCCCTTGTTTTTTGATAACGTCCAAGATGAAAAAACACGCTACTGATGACTTCCACGAATCCTAATTCAAAGATATTTGTAGAGATCAAATAAAGAAATATGAGGTACAAACGCAGAGCTGCAACAATTGCTTCTCCCGATCTAGTCATTCTTTGATTTCATAGCGATTCCAAGATATTTTTCCACCCTTACGAATAGAACGAATGAGAATATTCGCATGTTCCTCTTTATTTTACTATACGTGGGTCTAGATTTTTTGCAACGTTTTCTCCGATTCCAAGGATGAGCAATCTTTGTGTTCCCTCGTACTCTTTATGTGACGTTTCTGATTTCTTTGCCCATTTCTTTCCACGCTTTCTTTTCTTCCCAAAGAGCAAGTGAGATTTGATTACATCCACAAACTTATGATTTACGTTTGACGTCAACCCATCCCGCCACGCCATCCTCCGCTTCAGCTCAGCCAGAGTGAGCCAAGTATTGAAAGTATCCTTGCATTCTTTCAATCCAATGCTTCATATCCTCCCCTCGCCCCTCCCCTCCTAAATCCGTGGTCTACTGTTAATCTTCTTCTGATATACACTACATAAAGCTCCCACTTCCTTTCCGTGTCTCTCACAATCAATCTCAAATTAAATCAATAGAATCAACCACCCTACCCTGCCTGTGTAGGTGATTCCAATTTCCTATAATACTTAGCTGTTAGCACCCCTCTAAAAAGAAATTCCTCCGACTTTCACTTTTGAACTTTCTCCAACTTTATTTTTCAACGCCCTACCTATGTAGGTTTCTTCCCTATCCGAATTTATTCACACCTAAACCCAGCCACCTAAACTTGCCTCCTGGAGGAGATTTAGTTATTTGAAACTTTTGTAAGTAGAGTATTTAAGCAACGCCTTTTTATTTTTCAAATGTTTTCCCCATAAAATCCAGTGAACGTGCCTGGAATCTGTATTTAATTTTCATTACCTGCTCTCCAGAAGCGATTCCAGCAGGGAACGATGTTGACTTTGGCAAGCAGAGACGTAGACTTTTTCTTTATGCCAGCTTGGAAAAAGTAAAGCGAGAGGAAGGAAACAAAATTTTATGGGTCAGCAAAAAGGAAAAACTACAGATGTAACTCATCCCAACGGCTCTCGGAGGTCCCTGGAATCTCTGGGGATCCAAAGAGCCCGGTAAAAGTTAGAGGAGGAAAAGTAATAAGTCTGTACAGAGATGAAAAGAAAAAGAATACACTTTTACCCAACACACAAACAGATGAGCATCCCTCCCTTTCCTCACCAAGGACGGCTTTCCCCCTACCAGTGTAACCTTGAACAGCTTAGACTGGGTCGGACATGTCAGACTTAATATCTGCGAAGAACCACTGCAAAATCCCATCTTCTCGGTATATAGTTTCCATCTTATGCCTTTGCAGAATTACTTCCTCACTTCTTTCGCTCATTCTTTTTTCGTACTTAACTTTTCAGTTCGAAGAAATGGAGGAAGAAGCTTATACTGAGAGTCATTCGAAGGCCAGAGGGCAGTAGAAGAGCTTACTGTAGCCCATTTGTCGGTATTTGCGTCTTCGCGCTGAACTATATCATACACCAAACACCCCATCAACTCTCTCAGAACATGCTTTTCAATCCTTCTCCTAATGCTCAGAACATATCGTAAAATGATTCTGAAAATTGAAATATACAGCTTGAATCTGCCAGAGAGTTAGAGAAAGTACGTCTTATAAACAGTATTTGTAAAGTACATAACCTTTTCTTCCATTTCCATGCTCTTACTGTACCATTTTGCGCTTTCTCTTTGGATTTCCAGACTTTCACACAGCCGACTTTCCCCCCTGTATTCTGGAGCGTTTTCCACTATGAAATGTAACTGCGTTCTGGATATTCCAGCTTTTCTCAGCATGCAAATCAACTTTTACAAATTTTCAAACTTGTTCCAATGAATTTCCAAACACCTATCGCTCTATATATTAGTGAAAGGCGTTTAACTTCCCAAGGAAAACAAAAATTCTCAAAACTTTCACCACTCTCACCATCCCAAGAGGCAATGGATATCGCTTATTAGGAACTGATAGACGGATGAGCGTTTTCTTTTCAGAATCCTCCATCGCACGGCCCCTCCCTACAGTTCCTGATAGTATTCAATAGGCTTTAAAATAGTTGGCAAACTCCATAAAGAAAAAAGAAACTTCACCCACCCACCCCCCACTACCATCTGTGTCAATCCAATAGTGTAAATGAAACCGAACTAACAGTTTTATTAATTCTCACTTCTTTTTCCCCCATACGAATCCCCTTCTAATGTAAGCCAAATATCTCAGACTATCCTTCTTGTCGACTTAAATTTTCACTTCTCTCCGCTAAAATTTCCCAATCCTATGTATATTATATTTACTTTCCGCCAACTATTACCAGGAAAATTTATACGCAGCGATACTATAATCCCATCCTCCTGTTACTCTAACCAGCATCTCGGCTTTTCCGCTTTCTTTCAAACTCTCTGTGTCCCAGGTGAGTTAACGCTGTTATCTGAGTGGAATCGAAATAAAACTGTTGTCTTTCTTCTTATTTCTATTCCATCTCAGCCATAGCATTATCCCTCCAAAGATCTTTTCTCATCTTTCACCTCCTCCGCCTTCTTTATTTCTTTCCCTCTTCCCTTTGACATAGCTCAAAGAAAGAAAGAAATAGCGGAAAGGAGCATCTTATAGTTTTTGTTCTGGAAAACCGTAAGCCGGCTATCCGGCTTTAGGAGGTGACGTGGAGGAATTACATTTTCCTACCGTACACCGTTTCTCACATCTCGGCTCTTATTCCCTCCTCCTTTACACGTTACAGATCCGCGCGATCTCGTAGTATATATTTCTTTCCACTCCAGATTCAAGAAATGAGTTCATAAATTCTCTCATACGCGTGGGTGGCTACATAAGACTACCCGGGACCTGGTATAGCAGCTTCCTTGCATTATTCCTCCTCGTTTTACTTTCTCTAGCCCAGAGGAACTAGATGACTTTCATTTCATTTTTCCTTAGTTATTTTTTGAATTTTATTTTAAAATGCCTACGTCTATTCCATGCAATAAGGCCCACCTTCTCAATTTCTCTGTAAATTCAAAGTAAAACACTAAAAAGCTTCAAACATTCCATATTTTAATAGCTTAACATTCCAAATTAATTCAGAATTGTAATTCTATTGGAATTGGACCATATTTATTCTTTGTCATACTCTTCCCGTTGTTTATTGTACTACTCCGGTTACTTTCTGTCGTAAACATTGGCATGTATCTGAACAGTACGTAAAAGTATCATATTCGTCAACAATATCAGAGATTATCAAACGGACGGGAGCATTAGGATAGACTTACAGGTTTAACGGTAAGAGAGTTTAACCTAATCATTAATATAATTTAACGGTCTAAATAAGGACGAATAACGATATGAGTAATAGAGTTTAACGGAGCATTGCAATAAACGAATGGGAGCCGTAACATAGTAAGCCTAACGTGAGCATTATAGCAGTACAGCTGCGTTTTACGTGGAAAATTGATGTAGTTAGGTTCTTATGTATATCATACCGATTTCCAAGGCATGTAGGTTAGGAGTTTTTGAACACAGAACAACTTCATCCCCGGGCGAAGCCGGGTCAGGAAAATCTAGTAAATAATAAAAAATAGCTTGGATTTGACATCACTTGGTTAAAAATTGCCTGGTGCATTAAAATATTAATTTATTACTTTTATACTTCATCTTTCAACGTTTGTACTCCAATTTGACTGTATTCATAATTAAAATTATCTCAAAACAATAAAATCCCAGTTTGTACACCGGCTGAAATGTTAAATTCTTTTAATCGTAACTGAATTAAAATACACAAGCGTAAGCACAAAACGGGCTGCTTTATTTATAGTCAGTTGGGTTACAAATTAGCATTTCATAGCTTCTTCTATCTGCTCTGCTGCTGTAAAGAATGATATGTTCCATTTTTCAGTATCATAAATCAAAGGCGTCGATTCCTCCTCATCCTCTACATATATCAACTGCGGACAAGACTTGACAAGGTTCAGTGTCATCATACAACGGCAATAATTCCAATTTCAATTCAATTATAAGTACGACTAATGCACGAATCAATTAGCGAGAGCAGGCATATTTGCTCTTTTTGTGAGCATTAAATGCAGATACGGTATAGAAATACACTTGACAAGTTGCTAACATTCAGTTTTTGAGAACTAATTGCACTGAAGGACAAAAGAAATCAAACAGAAAAAATTGTAATGAGTAATGGACAGCTCGAGATGTACAAGACTTAACTGCAGCCTCAGATCTCCAAAAACAGTATTCAGAATTTGCTTAAATCCCGGTAAAGCCTCTAAACTGTTAGTTTTATTCTTGAATAAGATTGTACCGCGAATATATCGTGGCCGCATATGCTTCAAGTACACGCTGCAAGGATTTTTGCAGCAAAACGAGTCAAACTGTTTGTAGCATGTACTGTGGCTGCCGAACATAATCAATTTTAGGGACAAATTAGAATGCTCGGCACGAAAAAAAGTAATTGCATTTACCAGTTCACGAATCAATGACTTCGCAGTTTATCAGTATTTTACCAGATCAATATTCTTATTGTTGTATCTATATATTAAGTAATCACAGGATAACCGTCGATCATGTTTTCGCCCCACACTTTACCGAGGATTTCACCGGTTTTCACCGGGGCGTGGAGGTTAAGGTTCTTCAAAGGTTGCCGGGGTGGTCACAGTTTCCTTTAGTTTCATTTTAAAAAGAACAGCTAGCATCGTAAATATTGTTTATTTTAGTTGCTTCAGAAGTTTTGCATGCAATATAATTAATTTCTTTTATGTTCCGTCCGAAACGCGGTTAAATCGTTTTGGAGAATATCGCCTGTCGAAAAATAATCATTTAGATCGTTTAGGTTTTAGCGTGTATTGGAGAATTAAAATAAAAAATAAAATGACTCAGGAAGCGCACGGTATTTTAGAAAATTCAGCCGGACCACGAGTATCTTTAACGATTTTAAAATGATCTATGCACATGCATGTATATGCGAATACGCGGAAGGTAATTTAAACTTGTATTCGATGGGTCCTCGGAGTTTAGGATTATATCCTTGTAAACGATGATTTCAACCAGCGGCGGATCCTATCCCCCAGTATCATCACTTTTAGTCATCCATACGGCAACTCTTCCGTTCATCTTTCATTATGACGCAATTAATGGACGGTCCTTTATCTCACTCTAACCTTCTTTGATATACTGCCAGGACTGGGGTAAAGTGCAGCTCCCAAGGGCTCAATGATTCGAGTATGCTAGAAACAAAATTAATCTATTGTGGTGGCAAAACACTAATTTTCTGTACTTAAATGCGCTAATATTCATTTCCTTTTTAAGAAGGCTATGTGCATGCATTCATTTAATGCCTTTACTTCTCCCTTGGATCTCTCATCGTAAACCAGCTTACTACAATTTCGTTAGCCGCATTCGCTATATGTGGTAGTTTCTAATGTTATATAATAAATACAGCGGATTTTTGCTCACTCCCCCCTCTCCAATCAGCCTCTGCTTTCTCAGTACTTTCTCCTCCCTCTCGTGTTGTCAAAGAAAGCCAGCTCTCATATTTATTTGCAAGAATCGACCACGGTTCGATCCTGCCCCACAAGTTTCATAAGCTAATTACAACAATGAAACAAAATATCCGAAATCCGAGCCTACTTTGAACTCTCTTAAGTGAATCTCGTGTTCATTTCTCGTAACCACCTGAATACTAACGCATGTACTTGCCTCATTCCTGCAACATCAAATCCTCAGTTGACTATTGCATCTATCAACTTTATCTCGATTAATACCATTAGAAGGTGGTTCTGTTATTATGATAACTAATGGAGATTTATTCTGTCGGCTGTCATACAAATAATCGTTAACAAGAGCCAGAATCAGTTTCCTTTGTCCTACCAGCATGTCATAGCCTGCTCCTGGTACAGATTGGCTTATGCTCTTACAGATGACATAAAAGTTCTGCATCAAGCTTACGTTTATTCACCGAATCGTTTGTAAATTATAATGATATTTTTTGACGCGGCAAGTGATTCTCCAGAAACGTTTTATGATGAACGTGAACGTATGAATCCATCTGAAAGGTGGGCCTTCTTGAATGAACCTTGACTTCTCTTAATGTATGTATCGCACAGTCTCGGGATATTTTCCGGATGAGTCGATATTTCAAATATTTGGTCATCATGTCATAACCAGAACATGAAACTATACAGACTGTTTATTCTTGAGGTTCTAAAACTGATCTTAAGACATCCTCTTCCTCATCTTCTTCAGCGCCTTCTTCCTCTGCAGATATGGAAGAATACCTTGATTGCTCAGGATCATCCACGCCGCTTTCAAATTCCTCCTCATCCTCTTCTTCCGTGCCCTGGGATTCTTGCTCTTGACTCGATCTCCGTCTCTTCTTTGCATCTTCAAGCAGCGTTGCTTCAAGCCCTGTTAGACTTCCACCTCCACCAGCCTAGGAACGAATTCAAATTAAATTGTACAAGTATAAATTAATCTTTCACTTCCCTCCCGAGATTTCTCGAGGTAGAGAGGTAGAGAGGAAACAAAAAATAGGGGATTTTCTCCATATATTTGCATACTTAGTTATCTCGTTACGAAGAAGGCTTATCTCTACCCTCCCTCCCCTTCCCCTCCAATCAGAAAATGTCAGATAGCATATGCATTCAAGACCTCACTCACTCACACTCCATCCCTCCAAAGGCTTTTCCCCAAAGGGGGAATCCAACTAATACGAGCATTCAACCTTCAACCCGTCCCTGGCTCCTTCTCCCTACACTACGTTTCGCCGGATCTTCTCCTCCAAATCCCTAATCAAGTGAATATAAATTGATGAGAGCCTATTAACTTCCCTGACTCTAACCTGTCTGGATCAGAGCTGTCTAATTAATTTAAGCACAGACAGAGCTGGCTCAAGTCTTTCCCCTTGATCGAGCAGAGAAGAACCACTATAACATGAACGTAATACCAAATAAGTACATCTTCTCTTTTACTTTCTCCATTCATAGTATTATCAGGTCATCATGCAGCTTCCAACTTGCTACCCACTTGTGCATTTCCTCTAAAAGAGAGAGAGAGGAAGATAAAGTGGATGAATAATCCGATACATTTTACATTTTCTTCTGTCTTTTCATCAATTCACTCAACCTCCTGCTTTCTCTTCCATTTTTTGGCTCTGATACTTTTCCTTCAAACGTGAAGTTCTTTCTGTTCATCATAGTTCTACAGCTCTTATGTTCATACACTTGATGCTTGATCTGGCCGGTCCTTCATGAGTTTTTATTTTTACTCTACTAGAAACATGCAATCCCTTCGTTCGATCAAATATAAATACATATCTTCAACACACCACCGCTAACTTGCCTACTTTCACTGTTTTCTCTTTCTTGAGTAAAATTCCTTGATAAAATAAAATGATGTATTTCAGGGCCGACATGTTCATTCTGACTAACTTCCCCTGCACTGAGGCTCCAGAAGAAATATTCTTAAATTTCCAAGCACATCTTCCACCTTTACATTCAACTAGGAGTCATCCCCATATAATTCAACCAGTAGAGGAACGCTGCATTCAAAAGCACTTCCTTTTACAGTTATCATATCACATCACAGAATTACGCAAAGGTATTCGTATTTCAAACAAGGAATATACTTCGGTCTCCAGCACATTCTCCTACATGTATGCATGTATTTTGGGAATGTGATTGTGATTCATCCTTAACACATGCATGTAGCAGAACCTGACGGTAATTGCTTTGAAAATATATATATATATATCGTTTTCTATCTTCCGGAACTGAAAACTAATGCAGTTTCTATGCAAATCAAAGCTTATGCACAAGTCTGATACGTGCTTAAATTCTCCTCCATTCCAATTCTACCGTCATCCACCATCTTTCCATCTCTGCTTTCATACCTTTCTCCATCTCCATGCCTACCTGATAACCCGATAGCAGCGGTATTGCGGTATGGATCAGAACCAGAATTATTTTTCTGTAACTTGATATGACATATCCTAACATGTTCCTACTACCTCTGCAATTGAATTCATGTATGGGTGCACGCATGCATTGGATTTATACACAGGTATTTCTATGAGTTCTATCAGAATTTTTATTTGTTCAAATTCATATCTCAGCACTTTCTCTTCTAGGTAACCCATGGCATGAGCGGAGGCATCGAAGAGGGGTTTTGGTGAAAGTTTTGCCGTAAAAGGTATTTCGTCAAAGCCAGGGCAGAGTATAGCTCTTCTTAGAAACAGGCACTCCTCACAGTACTAACGACTAATAGTTCATCGGTTACATGGAAAGCTTACAGAAAGAGGGAATTAGTGGGCAGGGGTAGTAGCCATAACGCAGGAGTTTTTTTGTAGACGAGTGGATAGTAGTTCCCGTGAATTAGTAACCTAATCTTTGGCAAAGGTTTCGAGGCTAATACTTTTAGTAATGGTGGTTAGATGGATGACGGAGGGACATTTGGTGGCCGTATTTGAAAATTTGAAACCGCATGTACTCCTGTGGTCCCTCCCTACCTTACCTACATACAGCCATGTTTTTCTGCATTATCCGGACTCTCCGCTACCAAATCTTTCCCTCTCTCTCCGCTGTGTATATTCGGCGTAATCTCCACTCTCCATAACCGTAAACATTTAGATGACAGCTGGTGACATTTTGGGGATATGAGATAGCCTAGGACTTTTGCAAAGTCATTAGACATGATCGTAGGAGAGCGGCTTGCTCAAACTTACAATTCCATTAGAATCATAAGCCTCTATACTTTTGCTTTCCCCTACTTTCTCCACTTTATTTTTCCTATCCCTCTTTGCAACTCTATAAATTTGCACACAACCCTCTGTTTTACTCTTGGTTGTTGGTGGCCCTGTCCCCTCACTTGTGTTTGTGTCCGCACTTGCCCCATACTCTTGGGCACTCTCATATAGCTCTCTACTGCTTTTAGTGAATCCTCCCTTGGAAATTTATAGGGCATGAGATGAAAGGCTAGGAATATTTACACTCATTCTTTTGACAGTTCCCCTAGCATTTACGCTAGAGATAGGGGAGATGCTCGCACTTTCATCTTTAACCAGCTCCCGTCAACCCTGTACACATGATATAAGATGGACAACATTTCCTCTTTCCCTTTTAACCCATTCCCCTACAAATGGCAAATGCCAAAAAGTAATACACGCACCCACTCATCCTCCTGACATCTCATCCTTGTCCCCTATCCGCAAAGCCAACCCTGGCCCTCTTGCCACATAGTAAAATGTATAGACAAACATTTAAAACTTACTCGATCCACACCACCGTAGAAGCTCATGGTTTCTTCAGCAATTAATTTAAATACGCTGTCGACTTTCGCTTCCTTGACTTCCATCTCCCGTAGATATTTTCTAAATTCTTCAAGCTCTTGATCCTCAAAAATTATGTGCACTCCATCTGATACAGCTCCTCCTCCCATCCCTGGCAAGTTTGGAAGTGTAGACCGGAAACGAGAGCTTCGTTTTGGTGTACTGCTCCTACGATTTAAAACATTCTTCCGATATTCCACATCCAAATAGATAATAGGCATTTTCTGACATGCGGTCCTGCAACACAAACAAAGTAAATGAAGTAAACACATAGTATTCTGGATATTGAACAATTCTACATCCGCTTTTCTGTCCTAAGTTAGCACCTCAAGTTACACACCTCAATGCACCTCGCCGAGACAGATTTTAGAGACCAAATACAATGTCAGACATTTATTAAATTAAAAACATGTCTTTGAGGCCACTGTGTTTTCGCTTGCACCCCATGCAAGCCAACAGCGTCTTTCCTGCAACCTTTTCAACACTTTAAGCCCATCGTCTCCAAACGGATGCACCAAGAGATTTAAGTTTTCCAAGACTCTTTAGGCTTAAGCCGGCTATGTGTCGAGCTGCAGCTTCCCAGTTACTTGAGATCGTGGATCTAGGAAGCAGTCTTTCACGCATTATAACGTGGCTTACACGTCATAGGCTAGTGGTGATAAGGCTACAACTACTGTATGTGGGAGAGTTATCGGAATTTTTTCTGACCATTGCCTAGACACGAAGCAAGACACATGAGATATGGGTCCTAGTTTTATGGGATCAGATAGGTCGAGTGGGATTTGCTAGTAGTTTTCTCCATATCTTTTTTCTATCTCCATGCGGACATATGGCCGGTCTTGATAAAATGTGGGCACTAAGTCTAGTCTCTAGTCTCAATATGGTTTCATGAGAGTAAAAAGGTTTTTCCATTTTCCATGATATCCGCATGCATTGTAATCAGGACGTGTACAAAGGTTCTCTACGACTTTCTCCCTTCCTCCTCTCTCTTCTTCTTCTCCATACCCGTCCTTCTACACCATCCTAGCTTTTTCTTTCAACATATGACTCTGTCACAAAACTCAATAAGCCATAAGTCTTTCTACTTTCTCTCAACCGTATAACAGCAACCACAGCGCCACTACTTTCACTCCAGCCGCCCTATTCACACACTTCAACTTTCTCCTCGTATTGGCATGCACCCCAACTAGGATCACCCTTTGGCTCTCTTCCGGCTTCCCTCCACTCATATTCTTCAACGTACTACTTCTCCAACTTTCTCCTACCCTCCTTCCTTCCATATCAATTTCACCTCATCCATACCCCAAATTCACAAACCCCACCCTTCTTCATTTTCTACATGTTCACGTCTTCCCGCTCTCCTTTTCTCACCCTCCTCGCCTCGCCTCTTCCTCGTCAAATCCACTAAGCAGAACACAGCATCGCTCCAGAAACCCAATCGTGTACAAAGGGGATTTGTATACGGTGGAATCGTAAAAGAATTCAAGAATTTCAATGCCCCACTAACATATTCCAGATCCTGTTTCCGCTTCCCCATGAGCATTCCCTGTAGTTTTGTATTTTTCTTAGCGCATCCAGTCCAACGAGCACCCACCCGCAGGAAAACAGCAATGCTGGACGCTTTTTGGCTCCCTTCTCTTGCAAATTTCCAACTTTTTACCAATTTCACATGCTGCATACGAATAAATGTAGCGAAAATAGTACAATTTGTGGCTAAAAATTGCATCAAACAACTCTCTCTCTACTTACTCCAGTTCTGTTTTGCTCGTCAATTCAGCCAAAGCCCGGGAGTAGGTCTCTATTTTGTATGCAGCGGATGATGTGTCAACTGATTCCACTGTGCCAGGCCTATTGTCCAATCCTCCCTTCAAATCGCTTTGAGACACATCACCTTGAGAAGGAATTTTTTTTCGTCGTCCTTCCGTAACGCTTTCAAACCACTCATGCCATCCAGATTGGACCGTCCTTCCCATTTTTCGCAACAGAGCACACATCGGGGCAGTCAAGTACTGAAGCGTATCTTCAACTTCGCTCTGTAAATCAACACATAACGAGGACATTGTGAGAAAGACGCATCATTGGATTATCCACCTCCTTATACACATAGTGTTTTCTCCTCGCTTCCACCCTCTTGACCAATCTTCTGCTTTCACCCACCTCATCCCACTGCAAATATGTATGAGAGAAGTAGCTTACGCGTTTTCTCCTCGTCCCTATTATGACTCGCTCTGCTGACCGACCGTGCAAGAACACAAAGACCCGTTTACTATTTGCTTTCATTCAACGGAATCTACCAAGTGAAAGTAGTGAAAGTCTTCTTTTTAAAACCCAACACCAAACATTCATCATCACCCAATTTGATTGGCAGCCGATTCAAGAGAAAGTACGACGACAAACAACATTAATAATGCTCCCAAAGCTCCATAGTTTACAAAAACGTCGTCGCCGTACTTAAGCCATCGTGTTCTTGTCATCATTCCTCTCCCTCTGTCCACCCTCTCCCTCTTTCTCCCAGCTTTTCTTCTGTTGCCCAATTTTGCCCCTTTCCTACATAGCGTTAGCCACATTGTTAGACACTGTCAAATAAAAAATTCCTTCAAACGTCTCCCGTCACCCGTCATAGTCCACCGGTAGCCGCTCCCACTACATACTAAAACTTTCTCCACTTTCTCGTCCTTTCATGCCGATACCAACTATTTTCCCCAAATAATTCTAAACTATTTATCTCACGCACTTAAAATTTCTACATTTATACAGCCACTGCAGGGTGCTCACAGGAGCCTTGAGCTTTTCTACAACTGTGCTGTACGCCTTCTCGGGGTGAAAGTATTGGAGAAAACAGGATCGTTATTTGGTATTATTGCTGTATTTTAGTTACTAGAAATAGGTAATCTGTAACTCAAGTACTGTTCTTCACTTACAAGTAGGATAATGAGTAGATTTTTCGGTAGAAGTAACGTCATAGCCCTGGCGGCCGTTGGTGAAAGCTCAAAGATGAGGACACAAAGCCTAGTTCCCATCATTTGTATGGAATCATGAGGAGTGTTTCCCATGGCTGCCAAAGCACTTCCAATAATTCCTTTACTAACAAGCCTCTCGACTGTCTCTGGCTCGTTTTTCACCATGAACCTACAAAATGCAGGCGGGAAATAGTTACTATTATTAATTGCATAAATTGTTGTATTAAAACTCGAGCAACTTCCTGACTTTCGAATTCTGAGAATTATAGAATTATTAATATAAATATGCTTCTTTAAATTGGCACGTTCCCATAATATTGCACTTCAGATGTATTACCCCAGGATAAATGTAGCTCCATATTGAAGTCTTTGAGCGCTGTACATGCTTTGTGTCTGCTTTGGTTTGTTTCCATCGGTGTTATCAGTCATTTGGGATTTCTCTGCATTAGCCGGAGGTATAATTGATTTTACAGATCCAGTTTCTCCTCCCTCGCTACCTCGACCTCGCGTTCCTTCCTCTGTCGGGCCACTTGCATAATCCTCCGTTAGCCGTGTACTTCCTCTTGTGGGAGTCGGGGTAGTGCTACTACCTGTCCAAAACAGGATAACAAAGCAAATTGAAACACAGAGAAGACATTCGCCGGAAGCCAATAACAGCCACAGCCTATATTGCCCCATAGAGCTAACCCGAACACTTATGAAGCTCTGCTGCTTCTTGTCCGTCTCTCTGTCTGCCACCATTACTTTCACCAATTATTATCACTTCAAGGATTATGTATACATGCATGAACTTCAGATACATCCTTACTCAAGTTCGACGCTGTACGGAGCTCGTCCAGCGCGGATGAAGGAATGGCAGTTTCCATAAGAGCTGTTAGTAGTTCGTTTCCAACCCCAGTCTTGCTTATACACAGACACAGTTCTCCAACTATAACACAGTTTAGAATTTCAATGATATCTGTTACCAGGACGGAAAAAGTCTGCAGAAAATGGTACCAATCCCATGTCATTTCCATTATAAACCAGCTGTGGCTTCGGCTCAACTTTCACCCTCCAGCTTTCACCTGTCTAGTCAACGTAATTAAATCTACGCCCCCTAGCGCTAGTAGTTTTAAACGTAGTCTACAAAGTTAGGAAGAGGAATTGGAATGCAAAAGAGTGGGTGAAGGAAACCGAGTAAAATTTTAGTTTCGCATTTAAATTTTCAGATTATTCATTTTTTCAACGATAAAGATAAGCGACTGTAACTATGCATATTTTTCCATAATTGAAAAAAGAGCGGAGCGGAAAATCCCTTCAAAGGATTTTCCCTACCTTGTTAAACTTTATGTAAATCCTCTGATGGAAATCATTAATGAACTATTTTCCAAACTGATCTTTTCTGAGAGCATCCCTCAAATCCACGGAATTTTACTTCACATTCCCCATGCTAATAATTAGCCTTTCTTTCTTCCACTTTCTCCGCACCAGAATTTTTCCTCTCTCCTAGTCCTCATCCTAGCTCCTCTTTCAACTTTCTACTTTCCCCTCCGCCGCCAAGTAAAAAACAAAAACAGTATTATCATCCCTTCACAGGTAAAACTAGAGCAGGGCATTAATATTCATAAACTTTCTCCTCTCCGCTTTCTCCAACATTTTCCCTTGCTACCAATGCGACATCACACAGTTTGGCCAGACATGATATGGAGTAGTAACGCTGCTGCTTGAGCAAAAAAACTTTCTCCGTCTTTCCTCCACTCTGCATCCCTACCTCTTCTACCATCATCATTGCTCTCCGCGTACCTGGCTTGGCTTCCTTCATTTTTCACTTGTCTTTTCCTTACAACCCCTTGGTGGATACGATAAGAGAATTTTTGGCAAACCCATTTGTTGCAATTCTCCTCCCCGGAAGCACAACATGTCCGAGCATACCTCATCAACCAAGCCTTGAGTGATGCAGATCAGGGCAATCAAGCAGGAGAAAGCGTGGGAGAGCGTATATACTAGAGTACGTCTCTCATTCTCATACTTGCAAAGTGGATGGATGCATCATTAATTACGCAAGAGTGAGAAGACCACATGCGAATTTTGCGGTTTCCTACACAATATTTCCCCATGGTTATTTATGATTCAGGGATGAGCAGAGGCACACTGAAATCATTTCACTCATTCAACCAAATACAGCCAGATAATTTCCCCTCCATACCCTAGATTCAATTCTTCTCGTTCTAGATTCTCTGCATGTCCTAAGTGATAGTTATATGCTTAGCAAACATGCTCCTAAAAGCTATAGATTCTAATTCTGCAATCCATGCATTCACGCCCCGCTTACATGAAGCAACCTCCGGGAGAAAGTTCCATGAAGCGGGAAATGAGCATTGCTATGTATATTCCTGACATAAACTCAATATACTAACTCATAATTCTATATTCTAGAGCTAAGACCAGTACTAAGCTATATATAACCTCCAAGCCGTACTACTGTACTGAATGCCTCATCCCTTCTGCTGTATTAATTACGTTGGCGTACAATTTACCATTTGCCTTCAAGCCTTCCCTCGTCTATTTCATAAAATTTAGATGGACAATTAAAATATTCCCTTTTGTCTTTAATTGCACTTCTCTCGGAACAACAGCAAATCTATTCCCTCCTCCTCCTGAACTTTCCCTCTCCACTGTTTGCAAACCTGGATTGTTGCAATTCTCCTTTAAGTTAATCACGAAAAATGAAGAGAAGAATAATTTCTATTAGTCTCTTGCACTGGCAAGAGATCTAGTTGCCAGCCAGTTTTAGATCAAATAGAATAGACTCTAGCGTATCGTTAGCTCCTACGAGCTTCCCTTACAGATGACTGCAGTTAGTTAGAATCTGCATTTGTATTTCTATATCGTTCCTACAATTCTAATTACTCAATCTCAATAGCTCGCTTCCTATCCCCTACTTTCTTCCTCCATCCGACTTCTTCCGCGTTGCGGAGGCTAAGTTGCTCTCCAGCTAGGAAACTTTTCCAAGCCCCTTTATTTCCAATAATTACACTGAAATAGAACTGATGCCGGTATTTTTACGACGGCACGTTCCATTACGACAATTCCGAGCAATATAATGAATTTTTTCCTTGGAATAACTTTCAACTAAACTTGCTGACTCGGAGAAAGTACTTGACGTCCATACGCCCCATATCCAATAAAAACTAACTCAATAGCTCCCACTCTTCTGGTATTCCGCGGCAATTGCTTTCCCTCCGTACAGTATATGTACGTATTAGCTTATTTTAACTGCGAGGTAAAGAATTCCAGAAATTAGTACAAATCATTTAATTAATTCTCATTCTTTCTCCAGCCTACTTTCACCGGACGCTACTGCCAACGTTGCTGTTACTAGTCGCGTTGCTACATATTCTGAATGTTTAACACTGACTGCTCGGATTTTGACGACTGAAATTGCTGTAATTTAAAATAACAAACAAGAGAGAGGAGGAACTGAGGTAAACAAGAGGGAGAAAAAGTATTTGATGAAATCTCATTACTACAAGCGAGTCTCTGCAGGTTAGTTGTTTCCGCTTAAAATTTCCTAAATGCCCGCCAGGGATAAATAGTTTGTGTAAACATGACTGGAGAAAGTCTACGTTTTCTAGATTTCCATCCGTAAGCACAGCCTGTATGTATCCTTCCTACTTTGAAACTCTTATCCTTCCTTGCCGTATTTACTTTCTCTTTTGCATTTTTTCCTCACCGCTATCTGCGAAGAGAGTAGCGACGCGTGCGGGTTTTAAGATTAAAATTAACAGGCTTGGGGAGAGAGTGCTTACAGTCAAGGGAGTGCGCGGGACGTGATACTGTCTGCTAAGGATTTTCAGGAGGGCGTAAAGTCGCTAAAAACAAATAACGATTCCATTTTCGTACAACTTAATTTCATTGCAACTTGGCCGAGAGAAGGAGAATTTTCTGAATGCGTTTCTTCCCCCTTTGCTACGCAATTTCCTGGCAATGCTCGAGTAATAGTAAACTCGGAGTTGAGGTGTAACCGAAACCCACTTGCTACAAGATTAAAACTAACACACACACACAGACTTTCTAAGCCATCTAATCAGCCCTTTATTCTTCTCACTCAACACACGATCCTCAATCTCGTTCCACCTAATTGTAAAACAATGTCGAGAGGACCAAGCTTATCTGACTTTGAACACGACCACTTTCTCCACTTTCTCCTCCCATTCTGTACTAACTTCTGCCTACCCTTCCCTTAGTGTATGCTACGTGTTCCGCTTTTCCCAATTCCAACTCTGATATTGCAATTGTTAACCAATTCCTTGTCTTTGCAACGTTAATGCTATAGAACGCTGTAACTTTTTACAAGAGAGCTATCCTGATTCGTATTCCTCTGTTGTGGACTACTTTCTCCGTCTTTCGCCAGTGTCACTTCCGTCCAGACGCAGAACTCCTGCTTTCTAAAAATCTCTTCTTAAATCTTCCTCGTCTCCTTCAATCACCTTTCGGAGCCTCAACTTGCCATTTTGTACAAAATTACTGCATAAACTAACCCCAAATGCCTTCACACGTTTACCCCAGCATTTGTATTTGCAAAACCCAAGTCTGCTATCTAAAAAGCACCACTAAAACGAATTTAAGCTCCCCCCATGTCAACATCCGGAATCTTTCTGGGATTCTATGCTCTGAGTGCAGTATTTTTCTCATACAAACCGGGTGAAATTTACAAAATGTCTATAGACAATCTTCTTTACTTACTATCGACCAGCATCTCAGTGTAATCCGTTTTTAATGCATCTACTACGAGACTATAACAGTTACTGGCCACTTCGGAATTTTGATGCTGTAACAAGAAGAAAAACAATTCCCATTAGCTATTTTATATGGAAAAGTAAAGTATCATTTCCCCCTTTCCCAAGGTCAGGACTTTCTCCAAACTTTCTCCCACACTGTCATCCACCCACATCTAGTCAAAAAACATTAGGTTACGCAGAGTAAGCCCTCTTTTGTTGATAACATATTAGCTGGTACTCTAAGCCTTTGCTTTCACCAAGGTCAAACTCTTATGTATTTTCCCTTCCTTAATGTTTAAAATTCTAAAAGCCACTTAGGTTGAAACCTGAAAAAAATTACTTACGATAATCGTCGGGAGAACGCGGCAGGCGAGAGCCTGAACCAGAGGATTAAAGTCACAGGGCAGGAGGCTTATGACGTATTTTGAGACCATGGTAATATTTGTCATCCTGTTACCCAGACACATGCTATCAAGAAAAACTTCCGCGTCCCGAATAACCCGCTTGTTTTTGCACATTGTCAAGCAGTCCACGACAGATTCTAAATCTGAAAATACATGTGTACAAATCATAAATATCCTTTACTACTCTAAGCAGAGCGTGTCGTCCTCCGGAGGAGCAAAAAACTTTCCAACATTTCTCTGTCATCCCAAATAAAATTAAGTGCGAGACACAAATTATTTGCCCAGCTCAGCCCTTGGCGGACAAAGTGCTCCCAAAAATCCCAACTCATCATACTCAAACTGATCATTTATTCTCCTTAGCCTCCATCTTTCTATCAGCTTCAGTCTGACGGCACCCCAGACTTAATTTATTTGTTTGGATTAGTTGAGGTGTAAGCTTGTCACGTCTCGTGTCAACACCATCTTTTCTCCTTACTCCCTCACCTAACTTTCTCCTCCGTCCTCCCTGTCATATCCCAATTCCCACCCAACTGACTGAGTGACACCCTTAATTCATCCAACCCCATATTCTTGTAGGAATACCAGCTTTTTACTCCTCCCCCCCCCCGATCTCCTGCTTTCACTCCCTTTCTTTTCTACCCTTTGCATTTGACGAACAAGAGCTGTCATTGCATAACTCCTTGAGCTCTATTACGAGCTTCATCTTTCCCTTCCTACGTCCGTAAATTCGACTACAAAATAGGCTTTATACTGTCAGACCGCTTCCGCCAATCCTGAGCATAAACACTTCAATCCCCAGAATTTTTAATCAATCAACGCTCATCAAGTTCCAGTTATATCACAGCCGCATGCAAGATTTTACGTAACTCACATGAAGTATCGCTGCAGATGAATTCCTTCATTTTACTTCCTCCGCAGCCTTCGATTATACGGATGAGGAACTGAAAAACTGAGCTTTTGTCTCTGTCCTTCATTTCGTCCACGCGTAGAAGCTCGAAAGTAGATAATATCCCGCCCATAAGTGCAAACTCCACGATATATCGCTCCCTGTTATAGCAATAGCAATTAGAATTACAAAATGCGTCATTCTTACCCGCAGTTCAATATACGAATTCTAGATCTAGCGCTAATTCTTCCGTAAAAAGAGATGTCTTCCCACTTCTACAATATTTTGGTTTGTATGTAGGTAGGTATTGCATTTGTTTATTATTGCTATCAAATTGCAGGATTGGGGTATCTTTGCTCTTCTTAATACACTCCATCGTAGAGGGTACCACTGCTCTACTGTAACCCGCTATTTCTATCAGTTATGTTGTTTTGTTTAGAAACCTATAGTCGCAATTCCAAGTTTTCAAAAGCTTCAGAGGACCATTTTCTCTACGCTTCATAACTTACTTTCTCCTGTCCTCGTATTGGTATCTAAATGCACTATGTACATATACTTCTGTATTCATCTGGTCCTCCACTCTCCACATCCTTCGTATCTGCCTTACGTAGCTTTCACACCTGAGCTTTCTCTTGCTAGAATTGGAATGACCCCATTAAAGTGATTTATAGATTTAAAAAGCTTTCGCAATAACTAACCCTTTTCTCTCGTCCGCCTCCTGGCAAATGTGCAATTAGGTGAAACATATCGATACTTATTCTTAAATAATGAGAATCCTAAACGAGAATGCTAAATTTCTACTCACTCTTTAAGCTATTCACTAGCCTAACGTTCCAAAATCGTTCATCCTGCGCTTTAAATTTTGCTCAGTATCGATAAAGTTGTAACTTTTACTACACTTTAGCATTTCTCATTTCATCTTCTCACCTCTCTACTCTTTTCCTCTTACCCTTTACACTAACGGAAGTAAACGCTAAACGTGACTTGCTATCTAATTCTTTTTCAGTTCCCACACAATTTCCTAAAATTCTACCAGCTGTTAAGAATTATATGCTATCCAGCTCCAAATACCCTGACTTTCACACAGTAAGTAGCACGTCCCTTTTTAATTCATATAGGAAGGCACACCTTAATGCACAAATATAATCATTGGCAGATACAGCAAATCCCTAAAATTAAACTAATGACTTACCCCTGCAAAGATCTGATGAATATGCTCAAAGCTTCAAAGTAATTCCAAACAGGGACACGTCGTATACAAGAAAGCTGAAAAATCCAATGGGAAATCCAGCATCATTTCTTTCACCAACACACAACTATTAATTAATAATCATCTACTTTCTCCTCCCTATTTTCCCCTCCCCACCACTTTCTCTCCACCAAAATCACGTCCCAGATTTTCTAGGTGTCAACTTGCAATTAACTCGTTTTCCCTCGCATTGAATCCCTTAATTTAATAGCAAAGTATGACTTCGGAGAATTTCCTGAATTTACTACTCATCTATAGATTATCTTCCGTCTTATTACCAGGAGCAGGCACTACATAATTATCGGTATCATTAGAACAAGGTTATAGTCGACTTGAATTTATGCAACCTAATCATCCATTCCCTCCCCTCTAATTCAATCTATAAGCTCCGACTTGCTGATTCCAATCTGCATCCCAGCAGAGCTTCTTTCATCAACCAACCTCCTTCCATCTTCTAAAAGTAATCATAATCATCCGAGCTTCGAGGATGAGGAAGCATCAGAAACGACGGGCTAATCATTTACAGGATGCAGCAAACTACAAGCGCAGGGTAGGAGAAAGTACACAAGTTGGAAGTGAAACGGGCCTTTTAATTTTACAATCTCTTCTCCTCTCTCTCTCTCTCTCTCGTGCTTGCCCCTGATTCCGCCTATATAACTTCTGAATAGCTCAATCATCTTACGACGTGCTTCGGTCTTGGGGATGAAGATCCTCAAAGATGAGCTTTGCAAAATTTCCGCCTAAGCACAAATGCCCTCCTGAGTTGGGCTCCCCACGAGGGTAGATGCGGAATGAGGAAAATTCTGAAAATTAATTACTTTCACCACCTAACTCTCATCGTCTCTGTCCCTCATATTCCCCGGTTCCTGCCTCTAATTGTAACGATTCCTCATCAAAGGCTCTTATTACTTTGCTATTCCCGCATGTAATTTAACCGAACACCACCTCCCCCTCCCCTCTCCACATCCCCTAGCACTAAAAGCACACACACACATATCTTTTAATTTCCCCACATGCACCAATTATTTCCAATCGTTATTCTTTAGACCTCCTATATTATAACGAGCCCTATGTTTCGGCCATATCCTTCCGTGATTGCTCTAGCCTTAAAATGTTGTACAATATATTGCGAATTCTTTATACTAATTGCAAAACATGGCTCGAGCTGGTGAGGTGAGCCTACCTCAAAATTACATTTTACCTGCATCCCAACGGTGAACCGTGTAAAAATGATACCCCCCGTCCGGCTGAAGAGGAAATCTGTGTCAAGAGCATCATTAGTCCCATAGTCTTCTACAAATTTTCTGATCATCTCGGATCTCTGCTTTATCGATCCCTGCGTACAACAAAGTAATTCACTCACACACAACATCTAAGCTCGCCAAACATCAAACATGCGGGAATCTAAACCCACAGAAACGATCATCTATTCAAATAAAATCATGCAGGCCTTTTTCAGCTCTAACAAACATCAAACGTTTTCTCGGGCCGCGGTTACTTTGTTCTCCTTTCATTATCATTATCCTCACTACCACTTTCTCCGGCTTTCACTTTTCACACAGAACTGCAAATATTTCCCCTGAAACTGAGTAAATCCTTTGTATAGCAATTACTCCTTTCTCCTCAACTTTCTCCCATTATTCTCTCACCAGCACTAGAATCATGGCACAGACCACTCCCATTTTAGTCGATGACCTTTGACCTTGATGTAGAACGGGGTTATTTTCAAGGTGATACCACAGTTTATGCGTGTCACATGCAGCGCGTGTTCCAAGAATAGCCATTAAATCCTGTTAAGTATAGCATAATTTACCATATCCCAGGCAGCAACATATTTTGAAACATTGAGCCTGGACATCTTCGCCGGGTTCTTCATTTTTGTTTTAGCCCTCTGTGTATCTAGAAACCAAAGAAATTACCAAGATTATGCGTGTTCGTAACTTGAACCCCTTCCCTTATAATCACCACGTTCCAATCTTGCGAAAATCCACCCATTTCCTAGTAAACATTAACACTCAGTGTTTGACAACGAATCTTTCCTTGCAACCTTTCCTAGAACTAGTCCGGTGTCGACACAGACTACTTAAACTCTCATTAAAACCCACAACTATTACTCTGCACCAGCATCCCTTGAGTCATGCATCAACGCAACAGCTCCATAACCCAAGGGCTACATTAAGATAACATTAAGCTAGCCATAATGGCAAATGGTCAGCCCGTAAGGGCAACGTCAAAGACTCAGGATATCAACCTTAGGAACAAACCCAAAATAGAATTTACTAGGCAAACTATAAGCCAAAGGTTTTGCGCGCTATGTACAGCTTTCTATACTCTAACTTGGAGCATACACGGCCTCTATGACATTTTGACACTCGGTCGTTCTTCAAAGTGTTTCAATTTACAAATCTCACGTTTCCAAAGAAACAACACAACGACCCTATTGTTGCTCAAGCAAATCAGCTCAAGGATCATCCAGTTATTTTAATCCTGTCAAAGAACAACTTCCCCTTTGAACCCAGTACTAGGTGGAAAACCTTGAAAGTACGTTTCTCTTTGGCACATCAGTAGTCTTCCCGTTTTACATCTATTACAAACCTACAAAATCATTCTACACCCTGCAGGTTACAAGTCAATCTAGAACACTTTAAGGTGAGACGCTATAAGGGAAACATAAAACGGAGTAATTTACCTCTTCCAGAGTATTACAAGCCGTGAAACCTTTTCTGGGATTGTAATTATAGTCTGTAAGAAAGGATTAAGCTTCAGGTTGTGGAAACCCTTGACAGAGAGAGAGTTTACTTGATTATATTGGTACTCATATTAACGATTGCATCGAAGGACAGGCCCGATCGTCTATCAAAGATGTGCTAGCCGTGGCTATGAGCCGAGAGCCGATGGCTAAGGTAGGGGTTTTAATCCGATTAGAAAAAAAGGTGAGCCGGGCTAACGTAGCCGGGCTACTTTAGCCGGGCTAACATTTGGAGCTGACGTCCACCCTTCACTTTTTGGTACAATGACTGCACATTACTCTCTCCATCCGCATTATCAGAAGTTTCCAAACTATTATTCATCCTATTGTTGCTACCTGTATGGTAATTTATTGCTGGCCGATACTAAATGGTGATTGGTAGTACTTACGTTCCTATGTTTATATGCTTTAACGGATAAGGTGAAGCATATGTGTATATGAATGCACATGAGAAATTTAACTAATTCAATTCAGTTAATTCAATGCAATTAATTAAATATTAAACAGTTGTCCCTGGACCTACATATTTCTAATCAACTCCTCCTTTCCTACACACCTACCAAATCAGAAGGAGAGTACTACACTGTGTAGTAGCTGTGTTTATGCCTGACAATGTAGAATACTTACACCTACTGTTGATGGTAACGGTGATACCTACCATGCATGGAAATTATGGTGCATTATGGTACATACATTCTGATATGTGTATACATTGAGGGATACGGTAAGCAACAAAGCAGTACAGTGTCTGAATGCAAATAATGTATTTCATGAATTGAATTAAATTAGTTACATTTTATTTTATATGAAACAATTATTCCTAGGCCTAGCCATGATTTTTCTAATTTGCTACATAGTTTGTCTTGCATTTTAACAGAACAGTTATCCTTGGGTTATCACGAGGTATCTGTATGCTACATTGAATAGATGATTTAGTGATTGCTGGTCACTAAGAAAGTACTGTTGTGTAGAATCTCCCAAAAAAATTGCTAAATCTAAGTCTACACAGTAGAATTTTGTGTGTGTAACTATGTAGCAACTGAGATTGAGGATAGCTGCTGAGTAACTATGGGTAAGACATATAATACCGAGTAATTAATGTAATTTATATTGTTTAAAGCGTGTTTTATTCATACATTGGTAAGTTAGTGGCGCGTAAACAATGAGTGCCAAGTCATGATGCACAATGAGCGCCAAGACTTTATACACAATGAGCGCCAAGTTTTTATGCACAATGAACGCCCAGTCTTGATAAACAATGAGATGAACCTTCAAAAACGCATGAAATTACCGGAGTGGTATCCAAAACCTTGTAAGGAGTCTCCTGGAAACGTAATATTTCTAAAGAAGTGCCCGCTGCATATTTCTGCAATGTAGTTGACATGCGTACGATATGCAGCGCCAAATATCTAATCTTCAGTTCTAAATGATCATGAAGAATCCTCAATGAGTTCGTAAAAAGTGCCTACTCAATGCTGAATGTAGCTTCTCTGCAAACACAATGCAGGACACTTATACAGTCCCGGTCATGAGTATAAGTCTTTCGCAAGGGAGGAAAATTGAAGATATTTCAAGATAATTTTATAGTATAGGCCCTTGTTTTCAAGCAGCAATTGGGTACATGCCAAATCCTTTGGGGACCAATATTCGAGGATGGCGTATCGAGGAACAAAAGATGACCAGAGTAGTTCTTACATCTTGATACTGCGAATACTGAACAGACGTTCCTCGTCGCTGAATGTTCGAAACATACGCCGTTTTATTCATCAGAAAACAACGGCCAATGTTGTGGCATATTAATGGAAGTGAAATCAATTGTGAAAGTAAAACGTCGTCAAGAAGGCCACACCGAAGGCAACACCGCACAATGATCTCGAAACATGGAAAAACATTACACATTAAATAAACAGTTGATAAGCAGCTTTAGTTATGATGTACTGGGAGTAAAAGGACATACCGTAGGTTGAATTTAAGTTGATTAATTAACGGACGGATTCAATGTTCAAAAATTCTCTGGGCCGCAGTGATTGCCCACTGTTATTTCCGAAAGCATTCAATTTTTGGTTTCACGAAAAGATTTTCGTGAACTCATTATTACTCATACATACTTGAATTACACTTGCTGTTAAATTCTTGTTGTAGTCTAATGAGTGGTATTGAAGGACACATTTACCTCTTCCGATAAAATTAATGAGTCATGTAGAATTCAAGTGATCCGAAGCCGTGAATGCTTGGATTTTTTTACACAAGCCAATTGAACTTTACAAAAGGGCAGGTAGTATATCCGTTGAATACCTTGTACACAATTAGGCAACCAATTCATGCACAGCATTATGTAAATTTGTTTATCACTGCTTGAATAATTGTTCGTAATGTACTTTTTGGAACCATTGCAATCTAGCCGGGTGTACAGTGAACAATGCAATTAACTCGTATTTGAAAAGGCTTAAGCCGAATGCTGGCAAACACTAATTGTGACTTGATTGTGCTAATCTGGCGAGAGGTCATTTTTACTGGATGACATTTGCGCATGCAATTCATAAAAGGATAATTTAAAGTCCATTTATTCATCCTCGGGGGAACTACAACAATATTCAGGAATTGACGGAAGAGATCTCACGTCACTAATCGCTGATACGTGCACACTACATGCATACGTTGAGCTTTCGTAGTGTGGACGGAAACTTTGCAAGTTAATTGCTATGATACCAGCCTATAATTGTGAAGCTGGTCCCTTCATCCGTCGAATTGTATGTGTGCACTTCTGCAACCCTTTGCGTACCTCTGTGAGAACATAACACTTTACATCACTGGTTGCACAATTGTGTACGCAATATTGGCTTAATACTTTAAAAGCCAACTTATGGCACAATAGGCTTTTCTTTTTACCTGTTTCCTCTGCGTTTGTCTACAGCGCCAACTTCTTATATGCTTCACTCAGTCGCACGTTTGTTACATGACTCCCCCCTCCTGTTTGCATTATACAGTATTTTCTTCATTTCGACATAATTTTCGAATAAAACTCAGATATTCATATATATAATACAACAACTCCTGATTCAATAAACAATTACTCTACCCACCTACCGGTTAACGAGTAACCATGGTTTCTCCTAACACAAAAGCACACTCGAATTTTGTCTATTAAGCCGAATCTGCAGTCCAGGTTTTCTGTAAAACTTGTGTAAAACTTTGAAGATATATGTTATGTTACCATAGTAACGCCATTTTATACTCCAACATTTTCAATCGAAAAGGTTTACACAAATGTCTTCTTTTTTTATATTGTGGTACCTAGCTTAGGCTCACATTTAAGCACACATGTAGCATGATTTTGGAGAGTACCGCACTGCTTGCGTGCTACCACTGGGTCGAAGTAAGTTTGTGGAGTGTTATAACTAACCCTTTGAGAGGTAGCAGGGCACGACCTGTTGCATGAAAGATGATAAAATTCAATACGGTTATGTTAAAGGTCACTGGGTGTGTCGTGCCCAAGTTGTATGCGGATCCATGCATCCGTTCCACTGTTATCATGTTCACGGAAAGACACATAGACTGACGTGTACATCCTTAACAAGTTGCGCTGCCTCTAAATTACAATCGCATCGTTGGGAGTAATTGTGTCTAGGGATCACGAATTAACTGAGTGATCTGGATTATGGATAAGTTTAAGGAGTGCGGGAGAGTTACAGTACAGGAGATAGAGGAGAGATAATACTTTAAGTTTAGCATAAGTATTGCTTCTTATAAAACCGAATGTCTGTAACCAGTAAGTTACATTTGGTTACATTTATTATGATTTTATATACATGCTAGCAAGGGTTAAGTCGTAAGATATAGTTAATATGTGTAACTGGGAATTTTAAGATCATTTTGGGTTGATTACATATTGAATCTTTAAACGCGGAATATACTACTTGTATCCCGAAATTAATGAACGACTAGTGTGATACTATCGTAGAAACCATCGAACATATTGCCACATACACTCTGCTTAAAAACTGACTAACAACAGGACGTTTGATCAATGCACTATAATTGCGAGTTGCGATTACAAATTCAAATACTGCTAAATTCAAGTGTATGAAATTAAACTCACCGTGTTTCAAACGGTATCATTGAAATCAACCGTGTTCATGTCCTGTATAGTGTGTAGAAGAATTATACGGAGGAGAAAATAGAAACATAAGGTGCAAGCACAGAGAGCATACTACATGTACACAGGGAAACAGTTATGTTTCCCTGTGTGAGCTAACGCGGATCTAACGTCAAAGTTGTTCGCTTGACAAACTCGAATCAAGGTTTCCTTATTACCCATAAGCACTACCTATCTATGCAGCCCAAAATATTGTGAGGCGTAAACTGTATTCGATTGAAAAAAAGAATTTTCAGAATCCGCTAGTACCAGATGTGCCTGGAAATGCAGTCTATGGCCTGACATACAGCACAATGCAACTCACGCCCAGGAACAGTACCTGTAACTCCACCATACACTTCCTGGCAGTCATACTTCAACAAGATAACCTTTTTGTGTGGTTAGCAGTGATTGCTTGCGAAGAAAACAATGAGGGCTAGTAAAAGTGTCTTTACGGTTGGAGCTAAAATCCGAATTTCATGAAAGAAAGATGTGCATCAACTGTGATTTTATAACTTTGGAACTTGAAGGAAAAAGTCAAGGACGTCTTCGCAATGTAAAGAGTTGGTACTGAGCAATTCATTTGTACTACTTCACTGTTGTCTAGCGTACAGTACTGCAATTACAATGTACAGTATTGTATATTAGTGCATTAGCAACGTGCCCAGTTTGATGCTGTACCTGTTTAACAAGTAAGCTTACCGAAAAAAACTGCATTTAACACCACCCAAGTACGCCTAAGTACGACTACACTGCATATTATATAATATGATCCACACAGAGAAATCACTTTGTGGACATTATATTTGCACATATAAAGCTTTGATCGTTCCCGCGTAATTTATATAAAGGCAAACCATGTGACATACGATATCTAGCAACCAACGCGCCAAATTGAGCATGTATATGCATGCCTGTCACAAGGCAGGGGAATGTGTACAGTAAGCGTCGATGCTTATTAAAATATACGCTGATGCACCATACATAATAATTAAGTATCACATTGATGGAAATAAGATGCTATTCTTATACTGTGAGCCAGCTGTGCCGTAGTAGAGTAAGAAAGTGTCATTGTGTCGTTAGCCGAGTAGCCCGGCTAACCATTTGAGCCGAGTAGCCCGGCTCACCAAAAATCGACCCTTATAATCGGATTACCACAAAACCTTAGCCGAGTGTAGCCGGCGGAGCGGCACATCTATGTCGTCTATATAAGAAGGATGCAGTCAAACGTTTTTTCATTTAGAACTTTTACAGCTAGCCTCACTTCGCACATCTCACATACATCTGAGAAAATTGCATTACCTGTTTCAAACCTTACACCTCATTTGCTATTTCAAAACTTGAAAAGCTTGGACTTTTAGCTACAATTTTACGGTAAAACTTATTTTTGAACCATATTTTTACCTGAATTTGACTGTGTGAGTTGACAGCATCCCCGTTCTGCATAAAATAATATAATATCTTGTCGCTCATGCTTGTTATTGTCTCAGACTCTCAGACTGGAATAACTATACCTTCCCTTTAAATACGCCGCGTTTACTTCCAGTTTTCATTTATTAGTTTACTATAAATTTTTCATGGTAATTTAATTACAATGAATCACAATATATCCCTGCAGGAACAAGGCGCAAATATGGACTACAGAGCTACAGCCTTCCTAGTTCTGCGACTGCTTATAATTTCTGCAGTTGTAACCGCTGATGAGAACAAGACTACAACGACATCCACAATTGACGAAAACGCTACCATTTTAGAAACTACAACACTTCTTAACAATGAGGTAAGTGTTTCCCAGTTCGTTATAACTATTTCTAACTTACAAAAGGGGGATGCAAGATTCTACAAAATCTGAATTTACAATACTATTTATGTGAGAGATTATTCTATACTATTGTTCACGCTTCATTTCAGACGCTGGATAGAGGAAATGAAACAGCATCAAACAGTTCTACCCTAGAAAAGACACTTAAAGTTGTTGTGGACGAGACTACAACTGTGCTGAAAGTTGTTAGGAATGAAATTCATTCCTTGGCCGTAAGCTAACGAAACATATTTGTACACTAAGAAACGAAAACACGAACGACAAAATCCAAAGTTAGTTCAATTAGTTTTTTCCTATTCCAGTGCAAAGTGGGAGGCATCATGTGTGAAACACCTTCAACTAATTTAACTGAGCCAGAGTCTACACCAAGCACACCATTAAAGTCTATTCATCTTCCCGTTAAAGCAGAAGTCGCGACTACAACTTCGTCCACTACTCCTGCTTCTAGTTCTACAAATGGTACTACAAAGGTCACCGTGTAATAGATGCCTTACATGTTCAAAATAAAGCTATAAAATAGAAAGACAAAAATAGAATCCTTGATTTCAAAATGCGTTATGAATCTACGTCACGTTATGCGACTAGTAGTAGTGGTAAATATCACATAAGGTTTTAAGGACGGAGCCTCGATCAATCATAAGATTACAGCTAACATTATTGAAGCAAAACGAACATCCATGCATTGTACATAGTGAGATATTATTACATTTCTCCGCTCATTCTGCTGCTCTCCCTTCAGCCTGTTGTTCATCGCTAGCAACTTTTGAATCTGATGTAGTTTTAAATACTTTCTTTAACTTAATAAAATGGATACAGTTATCCCTTGAGCCTATCGCCAATATACCAAGATTCGGCTCTAGAACGGGTGATGAAAAGCTTTCGGCAGATTCCATTCCAAAACTATGTATTCCAAAAGTCTTTCCACTATTGTCAAGTAAGGTCCAAAATATTCTGCCGTCGACTGTATTTATCACGAAAGATTCTGTTTCTCCTCGTTCTAGGGAGTCGTCGAGTTCTGAGTCATTCTTTGGCTCAGAAAGTATCACGCATGGTTTTGATCGACACTGCGTACTAAGGCTTGCAGTGCCCAACAAGTTTCCGTTTTTGCAGTTCAGGCGGATGACTTCCCCAACATGATTCGTATACACGACATAGCTTTGACCACGGGAAGCATAATATGCTATTGCATTTGGAGGATAAGCACTCACTTCGTAGCTACTCGGATTGAAGCACCATATCTGCAAATGTTGCATTAGATATTATTGCTGATTCCAAGTTTAGTAGTGCGTACAAATTATGGAATTAAAACCTAACTTACAGATACGCCAGAATTTTCAGCAATGGCAAGGACGGCACCGTCAGTTGTTCCAAAAATTACCAAATTCTCATCAATTTGGCCGTTTGCCTCAACAAAGAGAGGTGAGTTACATATCTTCGAGTTAATAACGGTCCATACTACCATACCAGTTGACGCATTCAGGCACGTAAGTCCAGCAACAGTTGCAATTATCACATTCTGAGAGCTAGCACAAGCTGAGAAACTTTGAGGAACATACGCAGTGGAGCAATGGATCCATTTCAGAGCTCCATGCTGGAAACAAAACAAAGATTTTGGCCATTGAATATCGAACTTCACTGGGAATATCTGGTAACAGTAAAGCTATTTAACTTACGTTAGCGTCCATGGAGTACACTTTCTTTGGGCTACTCACTATTATGAAATCGCCTTTGGGGCCGAGGGTAGGAGATGAGCGAATTTCCGCATCAATAGAGAAGAACCAAATGGTACGTCCAGTTTTCAAATCCAAACTGTACACACTGCCATCATGACATCCTGTAAGAAAGACAAACTGTAATATTACACTTCAGAATCTTATGAAATTAAAGCAGAAAGACAAGGTTGTATCGTTTTATGTATGCAACAAAAAACATTCTTACCCACATATCCAACGGGCTTTTCAGAATGAACAGTGACTGGACATTCGATCCTACCGCCTAATTTAGCTTTCCATAGAATCGCTTGACCCATCATTTCGGTATCAATATATCCGGACATGTTATGCAGTGGTAGCTCGGCTAGATCAAATGCAAACAGGTCACCAGAGTGCGAACCAATTACGCACATTGTCGACGCTAGTTCTGATTCAAAATATAAAATATTTAATTACAAAAATTACTTGTGAAACTCTTTTTCAAGCGGGGAAATTGTTATAAAAATAAATACCTGCGGAGAAAAACGATGGGGCCGCATCAACACACAGTCCTATTGGAATCGCAATACTGTTGTCCACAATCGGCGGTAGAATCAGAGAACACGGGCTGTTTCTTTGTTGTAATGAATTTAGTCTTAGAGACTCATTATGTTTCTTTGACTTAGCATCATGCGAATTAGCTGCAGATTTTGTGCATCGGGTGTACTTGGTGACTTCCAAGTCATACTGGATCCTCCGTACTACATCGTAAAACTTAAAAGCAGCATCATGAAAAGGTTCACTAAGGAGAGCACTAATTAGCAGCTTTTCATTTTCAGCATGTTCTTTGCTTCCAAATTTCTGTATTCTCGAGAAAAAATCCTCCACAAATCGCGTGGCAGAAACCGAATTACCTCCGCAAAATGTAAATGTCAAAGCATCGGTTAACTGGGATGTTACAGGTGTCCTCGTATAATATCTCCACAGCTTTTCAAATATAGTTCTGCAATCCTTTTCCCCAATGGTGTAGCACTGTAATAACTTGTGACTTGGAGATCTTTTCAGTTCGTGAAAATCATTTTCCAACTCCATTATTTTAGCTACATCAAGCTTCCCATGCTTGTTGATTGGCAATTCATCAGTAATTATCACAATTCTATCAGGATGATTCTCAAACTTTAACTTGTAACGCAATTGTCGATGTAACTTCTCAATCACTGGTTCAGCTTGAACATTACAGTCAACTAGTTTCAGAAGCAGCACCAAACGGGTTTTCCACTGAAGACAATACGCCGAAGAGAACAGTCCTTCTTCCATTTGTAAAGCAATCCTCTCTACGCATCCTAAATCTACTTTCACTCCATTCCGTTTTCGGATACGGTCTTTCCGGTCCACGTAAGTAAACTTGATATCTTCAATCGAAGAGCAAGTCTTGCATTCATGTTTTTTTGCGAAGTCTCCAGTTTGTAAGAACTTGTAGCCGATTTTTTCTCCAAGCTCAAAAGGAAGCAGCCGCGTTCCGTCTTGCTCATTGAATACCAGGCACTCTCTCTCCTCGGTAAATCCTGTGAGAAATATATTAAATGAAACATCAAAACAAATCTTATTATGGTACTTAACCGTATTACATAAGCGACAAAACAAATAACTCATTTACTGTACCTATTAAAACTTCACCTTCTGACGTAACAGCTGATGGCAAAATTTCGATCTTTGTAGCAGTCAATGCTTTTCCTACAGAAACGTCTTCGCATTCCGTACAGGCTAGGTTAACTTTTTCAACCGATGCCCAACAGGATACTTCCGTAATTCCGTAAAGGTTGAATATTTCCAATTTCTTGTTCTCAACGTCCTTTTTATATCCTATTATTTTTCGAAGTAGAGATTTTTTCGGAAATTTTTCTCCTCCAAGAGCTAGTACACGAAGTTTACTCACATCGTTAAATACTTTCTTGGATTCGTAATGGAGGCTCATTAAAATACTGGGTGTGCACTGCAAAATTGTGGGCTGGTACGCTCCTAAAACTGAACCTAGCATTGCAGGCACAAATCTAATACTATCTGAAGTTATCAGAAGAGTTGCTCCAGTTCCAAATGCTAAAAACACATCAACAATAAACGGATCAAATGTAGCAGGAGATATACTTAGAATAACATCTTCAGAGGTAACACGAAAGATTTCAGCAAAGTCTCTCATATTGCACATAATCCCACTATGAGGCACCAACACGACCCTAGTACTCCCTGTCGTTCCACTAGTTCTAATCGCGTAAGCATAGTTATCAATTTTCCAAGACATGCTCAGTTGGTCTGATGGATAATTTGTCTTTAGCTGCACTAGGTAAATTTGAAAGTTGCCAACCTCGATGGGTACGACGAGGTCGTAACTAGAACTTTGCATTTTCGCCTCAAGGAATGAATTATCAACGAGAATGTTTCTGCATTTCAGGAGATTCCTCATGTCAGTCGTTTCTTCAAATGCACTACCATGGTCCACAGAGAAAAGTGCGCATCCGGCTTCCAATACACTACAACAAAGATCGAAAGTAAAACAGAAATTAAGTCACTGTTATGATGCATTATTCAGTGACGATGCATTTCCAAATTCAAGCGAGTGACTCTGCTTCAAAACTCAAAAAAGGCTTACCCCAACATCAGTATGGGAACAGTCGGACCACGCGCAACTGCAATTCCAATAAATTCGTGCTGAGCTCCATTATATATTAAGATGTTAGCGATGCTTGAACTGTGTAAGAGCAATTCGCCGTACGAAATGTCAGTATGCTCAAAATAAGAGCGTTCAGCATTTATTGTCCTCCCAGGTTCTAGTCCATTATTTTCTGTAGTTCCTTCCGCTTGTATTCCCAAACCGGCATTTCTCTCTACATACATCCAATTAATGTTAGAATTTATTGTGAAAGGTTTTAAATAATTACGGGTTAAGTAAGTTAGTTTGTATACCAGACAGAGTAATGCCGGGTTTTGATTTCGTTTCCACATAGCGGATAGCTATATTTTCAAGTTTGTTAGACTTCACTATTTCTTCAAAATACGAGACAAGCTTTCTTTTTTTTGGTGTAGTCATCACAGTACGTCAACAATTATTGTAACACGATATCCAGTAGCTGTGTTCACAGTTGGTTTGTTCAGAGAAATTAGGAATCATGGGAAATACAGTTTTGATAAGACCAGTATTAATATAGGATTAGACTAGGCAAGGAGACTCTTACTCGGATATTGGGAGGTAGAGTAAGAGGCAAGTCTCTAATCTCCGATTTACAGCTTGAGTCGGCAAGGTTTTCTCGCCTTCTCTTTCGTGACGTCACATATGGGCGTCGAGTAGGCAGACTCCTAACTTGTTTCATGATCAGATGTCTGACAGAAGCTGAACGTTGAAAATAAAGCTTATTTAATCCAGAGTTAACTGCATAAAGTACTAATTCGAGCTAACCCAAAGTTTATCATAGGCGAAACGAACCTACGGTTATGCATAAATTATGTAATATTTGTATTTTTAGTGCAGATTTATAAAAGGATTTAAGAATAACTCTAAGAGCTTGCCACGACCGACACATGTGCATCGAAAGCTGCACGAACTAGCAACGACAGTTGGAGCAACAGCAAGTTTTTTTCACAATTTATCACATTCGGGATGATATAACCAATACTTGAAGCATATGTATTAGGCAAAGCTTCTCGATATTAAGGTTTAGGTCCCATCATTTAAGTTCCTCCATGTAACTTTAATTTTATTTAAGTTTTGAAAAAGAAAAGCGTGCGAATGTAATATTTAATTGACATAAAATATGTGACTGAATGTGTGGCTGAGTTTGGGATAAATTGTGTGAATGAATGAATTACTGACTGACTGACTTACCAATTGAATGATTAAATGACTTCATGACTGTTTAATTGACTGCATGACTAATTTATGGAATAAACGTATTGATAAATAAATTTAAAAATCTAGCTGGTATAAAATCTCATTCAATTAATCAAAAAAAATAATTAAAGTTCCAGACGGAAATGAAATATTATCTCTCGTAAAACATTTTTCCCTCGCGTTTTGAATTCCGCGCGCTCAAAGTTGTTGACGATTGCTGTCTCCCCTACTGTAGCTAAAAGTTGGGCCCAACTTTTAGCTACGAGAGATTAGAGAGAGGACTAGGATTAGACAAGATCTCTTACTCTGTTGGGGGTTGGACTTTTTCATGGCAAGATTTTTGCCATGGCAATGCCATGGCAAACCCGTGGCAAACCCGTGGCAACCCATGGCAAGACCATGGCAAACCCCATAGCAACTCATGGCAACCCACGGCAACCCATGGCAACCCATGGCAACCCATGGCAAACCCATGGTAACCCATGGCAAACCCATGGCAACCCATGGCAAACCCATGGCAACCCATGGCAACCTATGGCAACCCGTGGCAAACCCCATGGCAACTTATGGCAACCCATGGCAAACTCATGGCAACCCATGGCAAACCCATGGCAAACCCATGGCAAACCCATGGCAACCCGTGGCAACCCGTGGCAACCCATGGCAACCCATGGCAAACCCATGGCAACCCATGGCAAACCCATGGCAACCCATGGCAAACCCATGGCAACCCATGGCAACCCGTGGCAAACCCATGGCAAACACATGGCAACCCATGGCAAACCCATGGCAACCCGTGGCAAACCCCATGGCAACTCATGGCAACCCATGGCAACCCGTGGCAACCCATGGCAAACTCATGGCAACCCATGGCAAACCCATGACAACCCGTGGCAAACCCCATGGCAACTCATGGCAACCCATGGCAACCCGTGGCAAACCCATGGCTACTCATGGCAAACCCATAGCATGCATGGCAACCCATGGACAACAGGTTCAACTCGCGCGCTTAAGTTAAAGAAGAAACGCTGGAGCGCTTGCACAGGACAAATCGTTTGTGTAATATAACCGTCTGTAGAGGATAGATGCTGAAACTCTTCATTCCATTTTTACGTATCCTTCATTCATTAAGTTTCGGAATCGCGGATAGCGATGGGTTGAGTAGGTATATTCTTTAGAACCTTGAGTGCCCTACTGGTGGAACCTAGTTTCTGTTTTCCCTGAATAATGAGGGTGGAAAAGTTAACCTCTTTGTCGGAAAGTCAAATTTACTCTGGTGTTACCTAATAGAGATTTTAAGCCCACTCTCACGTGGCCTAAATTACAAAGAAAATTGCCGTTTTCCATTGATTTCAATATTCGGATGGTTAGTACGGATTTTTAAATTTCTCATTATAACTCATGTCAGAAAATAGTGAGCCGAAGGGTGTAGAATTACCATGAAGAGAGCAGAGTTAGCAACGCTCTTTCTTGAGCAATCATTCAGGGTACCAAAACCCAAAATTGTCCAAAAATCGAAACTTATATCGAGATGTATGTGTTCCTGACCGAAGTTAATTTATAAAACGCTGGATCATGAGGGATAGGAAAACCATGTGTACAGGGCAAGGCATGTGCACAGTCTGCGAGTAGGCTGAAGACGAGCGAAGCGAGCATTTCGGCCTAGAATGTAAATACAAGGATTGTAGGAGACAGGCGAAATTGTCCAAAAATCTAAACTGATCCGAGCCTTAGTTTTGCAAATATTGTATGTGTTCCTGACCGAGGTTAATTTATAAAACGCTGGATCATGAGGGATTGGAAAACCATACCATGTTCGCAATCATGTTCCAAGAGGTTAACTTTAAGGCATGTTACCAGCTCCCTCTTCATGTTTTTCAAATTTAGCCTTCCTTCTACAATCATTAACGTGAATTTTACGCTCAATATTGTAATTTTGAATGCGCGAACTAGGCGGGGCCACGGACAAGCGGGGTTTCCGAGAAAAAATGAGATCAAAATCCTGGTGCGCGCTACAGCCGATACTGTAGGGTATACTACTGGCTCGATGCCACGGCTTGGTGGCAATAATCATTCCATGGCTCGCTATGGAAGCATATTCAGATGGTTCCCTAATTCCTTGTTGCAGAATGAAATTTGATACTTTGCTGCCCAGCACATGCTTTTCAGTGTTAGGAAATATTAGGTTAAAAATATTAGGTTGGCATGAGTTTGCTATGGGTTGCCAAGGGTTTGCCATGAGTTGCCATGGGTTTGCCATGGGTTCTCTGTTGGTATGGAGCCCTGTTAGAGTAAGAGATCTTGTCTAATATAGGATAATTCGCGGTTGGATGGTAGAATTCTGTGTGAGGATAATTAATTGTTACCTTTAGCTGCTAGGAGGAGAGGTGTGTGATTTTGATGCAATTTTGGTCTGAATTCAATGAGCTTGCACAAAAAGAGATAATTTTAAGTTAATCTCCTATTGAACATTCGACAACATCTGATTGCCTCAGTTAATTTTGTGTCTCTACCGCACAAGTTAGCCGACAATCGGCAAAGGAAACTCAAGACAGCCGACAATGTCGACCGACAATTTTTTAAGCCAGCCGATCCGACACGCATACTATTTTCTACAATTTGGCCGACATATGCCAGATAACACAAAATATCCGACACCGGAACCGACTTTTGTGTATATATTTGTCGGCTGTACAAGTGTAAAATAGCCGACAATGCAATATTCAAAGTGAAACACGCGGGCATCCCATGTATTTTCTACAGACTGATTTTCTCCGTTATAATTTAGCCTTTTCAAATGCGAGGACGCATGTCTTTACCCTTCAACGGTAAAGTGAAACGACCGTAGTTTACTATGCACAAGCGTACATTAAAGCGGTGAAAAATTCCCACACTGTCCAAAACTAATATGAGAAGACCATAGAGCGGTAGGGAGTATACAAAGGTCGAGTGCCCTTTGAATTTTCCATACATTTTAAGGATAAGCATAATTGCTGTGCGCGACATCACTTCTTGCCCCTACACCGTTCTCTTGTATTTTTGAAGCTGATGGTAAACTTTTTAAACTCTTTACAGAGAGCGCGTCAAGCAGCCATGACTCTGTTCATACGTTCTTGGAGAGGCTGGGGAAATCGTCCTGTGTAAGGATGTTGTCGTCTTTCTTACCTACCATCATCTCGTCACAGTGCTCACAGCTCATTTCTCGGAGTTGACATCTGAAACCGCATTCGTAACAGGAATCGTCGTGTTCGCCTTCCTCACTCTTCTTATCATTTGCTCAAACTTTATTCCTTTTGTTATGTACATGCCAATTTCGGAGTACTGTAACGTGATTCTTGGGATTGTCGTTGTGGTTGATTTATCAAGTGCGATTACTAGTGAACCTTTAACTCGAGCAGCGCAACAAGCTACAGATTAATAGTTGGGGTAAATTGTAGGAAGCGAACAATGGAAGGATAAATTACAATGAACTTGGGTTTAAGCATTAACCAAACCCGATAGGAACTTCTTTCTCAATTCAGGGATCTCGAGGATCGTTTTGATAGGTTAAGCATGAGTTGCTGTAAATAAACAAACTTCTAACTGAAGCGGATAAGGCTATAGTGAAAATGCTCGTGAAGTTGAGTCAGGATATAAGGATTGTACCGCATCTGTTCGTTATGTAAGAGATTCTTGTAATTCTGACAATGTTAGACTCGGTCATGGATGCTATGACTATATGCCTATGTTCGAGGATAGCTTATGCCATAAAGTTTTAGGACAAACTAATGATAATAGCCAAATATTCAGCCAATACTCCAAATGCTCACCGGTCCAAGTTTGTCAAAAGGCATTTGAATTATGTATACTGCCAATCAAATTAGTCGATTCCATAGCTGATGCATTAAACCTGGAAATCGCGGCACATCTGGAACAGAATATGCAGATTAATACATCGAATGTTAACTTTCAAGACGTCGAGAATATACAAGCCGTCAAAACAGCAATATATTATGTCAACGTTAGGCGAATTTCATATCAAATAAAGTTATCATCAACACCCTTGTGGAGGTAGATAAAATCCTGTTAAAACAAACGTATTCGTTCTCCTTTGCTATTCTTGACATTGTTTGTCTTTTCCCGTCAGTGGGCCCGCGGGGTTGCTTGAGATTATTTGAATTGATATTTCATCTGTTTTTTTAACTAAAACCTTTTAATGCGATTTCTTTATCAGTCTGTTTAAAGTTTTCTTTTTCTTGTTCCTGCTTTACATTAAGGTGATTTATATAATTTTGTTTTGCAATCCACCGATCTACAAAATATATGCTATAATATATATAGTACTTGATTAATTTAGTACATTGTCGGCTGTCTTCAGTTTCCTTAGCCTGACGGCTAACTTGTGTCTCGACAGTGTAGAGAAAGGTGTGTATGTGTTGAGAGACCTAGATAGAAAAAGATTTTAACCGCTGACATCCTTTTTTCCCAATTGACAAGCGCGCGGATTTTAAACTTTTCTCTATAAAAAATTTTTTTTGCCATGCATTTTATTTCATGCATGAATAAATTGTTCACCGCATGCAGTAGTGGTGTCGTGGTGTGCCGAAGAATAGCTTCTCGCCGGATGCTGTTATATATAATTTCAGGATAATTAGGAATTATATATAGAGACATTGACGTTATAGCTCGAATGGTTTCGAAGATCCACGTATCCTGAATCCTAATTGGGAATTGGAAAGATTGTGTGTTCAGCACATCTTTAGCCAAGACCACTTGCTCTATGGTTAAGCACATCGTATAAAACAAGGGAAGGATTCCTTGAATTAAAAAGGTAACGAATTTTTCGACGCTGTGTAAAGTGAATAACTTGAGATCAGATTTGGGATGTTTAATTATCAAACTTTATGTTAAATATTTCTACGATACGTACATATAATATTGTGTGTAATTTAGGATTCAGTTAGTTTGGCATGAGTTTCTATTGCTCTCCCTGTATTCTTGTGATTGCAGATTTCGAAGCTGAGTTTAAATACACATTCTAGGTTGGATTACGAACAAAATGTCCAGAGCAAGTATAACTCCTATTGAATGGAAGGGTTCTGAAGACCAGGTGGATTCAATGAACGTGGAAGCGGCCAAATTGGAGCCCGTTATGGAAGACAGGGAAGACGGTGAAGTGTCTGATGAGTTCGACGATGTCGTAAGTATTAGAATCGAAATTTAATGTAATCGTTAAATCGGATTCATTCCTGGCAAGTTTGACATTCAATAATTCTCTTGCAGGATTACAATATTCTTCCTCGACCGCCTATGATTCATGAGCCCAAACCAGTAGAACAAGCCAACATGGCTCCAGGAGCGCCTCCAATTCAGTATTCTGATGAAGAGGAATCCCAGCATTCAGCAGATGAAAGTGATAGCGATTCCGACGCTGGTGGGGGCTACCGACAGAAAAAGAAGCAGTCTATGGTTTCTAACCTTAGCGCTACCTCATTTCGTAACCCTAACGCCGAAGGATATCTACCTGCACCTCCCTCAGTATCGTCTGAAACTGCAGGATTTTCAGTTGATCCACAATTTGAGCAGAAGATGAAGAATCTGCAAAACAAGCGGAAGAACTATAACATTTGGGCTGATGTTTGGGTAGAGCAGCAGCAGGAACAAACACTACAAAAGTTTGACCACATTGATGTTGGTGGAAGCGCAATAGTAGTAGATAGAGGTGCCGAAACTTATACGTACACTCGATCAAACACTAATCCAATGTTGAAACGGAAGCACAAAACAAAAGTTGCTCGAAAACCTAAAACGTACTCATTAGATGATGACGACATAGGTAGCTCTGGACTAAGTGACGACGATTTTTGCTATTTGAAGGAAGCGGATCCTAATGGATCTGTGAAAGTACCTAATGCTGCTAACATCGCAACAGGATTTGAAGAAACTAAACTAGTAAGTACAAATGAATAATGAATAATTTAACAGATAAGCAGATTATAAGAAACTTACTTTTTGTTATGAGTTCTAAAACTTTGGATTTTCATTTGACAGATGAACGTTGCAGCTGTCTCTGAAAAGCTAAAAGCCATGAGTCGAAAGCAGTTTTGTTTCTTTGTTGCTAGTGAACTGAAGGAACCAAAAACGATGCTGATTTGTAAGTTATAATCAAAATCATTTGAGCTGCACTCTCATTACGAAATACCTTACAACACTACCTGATAGTAAATTAATTCATTCTATTATTTTGTAGTTCGAGCGGTTGAGATACTGGGTCGGAAGTATTGTACTTCTTTGTTCCTTAAAACATTCAAGATTGAGCGGCTGGGTGGACTGAAAATCAAAGTATGGAGTTGTCTTGTTGGATTTTGGCTAATGTAATTATTTGCTTTTATTTTTACTAATGCTCTATTATGTTTTACGCAGAGTCAAGCTCGTCGACGCACTCCCGGTGGAGTTTTCTTCTACATGCTTAGAAAAGACGATAGTATGGATCTGGAAAAAAGAAACAACGTGTTTGCTCTTGACAAAGAGATATGCTCTAAGGATCGAAAACTGTTGAAAGCTAAAAAATACAGGGCGAACAAACTCAAGTTGGAGGAAAAGTTAAAGGCGGAAGGTAACGTAAATAGCATCAAACATTCTTTGGTATGATCTACGATTTTATTATTGTAAGGCATTCCGCTATGTAACGAAATTTACGCTATCTGTTTTGCAGGATCTGCTCAACCGATTGGAGCAAATGAGACTGAAAAAATGGCCGAAGACGGTGAAGTTAACTCCAGCGACGATAGAGCAAGTTCTTACGTCGATTCAGACGACTGTGTTGACTCGGATGGTATGCAGATTATGGACGACGAACCTGATGTTCTAGAAGTTAGTATCAAAAGCAATGAATTTGATGGACTGTAGTAACTGCTGGGAAAGAGGTTTGCTACTAGTCAACATGATTTACTAGGCGCGCAACTAACGAACAGCTATTAATTAACTGAACATATGACATCAGTTGAGCTATGTATAACGTAGGTTACGTATAGCATTGGAAAAATGCAGTACCAATAATTTGTAAGCTAGTTTTTAATTACTCACTGATATTGTTTACCCGATTGAGTATTTGTAGTCACGCTACAGTTTGTATTACTTGTTATCATTTGATGTGTCAACAACTTGTTATTAAATCCGGAGCGCAGTGAGTAATCTCACGGATTATCTTCGTTACAAAGCTCAAGTACAATGGGATAAATTTATTCACATACTGGCCGAATACTTCCTTTCGAGTGGTCGAGGTTGGCGACATGAAGTGAATAATAAATTATCGCACGTTCCCATGAAAATCCTAGATTGCCAACTATTTAAAACGTAAGGCATTTGTAGCTTTTAAGATGGACTCAGGATGTAATTTCCAAGTGTACAGCGATGCAGCGTAACCCTTGCTGCACCTAAAACTTGATGAGAATAAGAAGACGATGATATAAATTTTTGTACGTAATCAGCATGTAATTATCATTTATTTATTAACGATCCAGATTATTCGACAAAAAGGAAATGTGCTGGAATGTTATTTCAATAGCGATATCTTTCATCACTGTAATTTTCATGGTAGCTTCGTACTGCTAGGATAGGACTGTACCACAGGATATCACAATCGAACGGAATCATGGTACTGCTTAGGTTCTTGAGGGCTGACCATAGTAATTCGAGGACTTTTGGATAAGCTCGAAGATATGGCAGGGTTAGTAGAGGCACCGAAACTTGTCACACTGGAGACCAGACTTGCAACCGTCGAACCAGCCGTATGATTGTTGTTACTTTTGGCCTAGACAATTTTAATATCATTTAAGCACCAGAGCTCTGATAATGTAAAGCACCGAGAATTGCATATATTTTACAGAAGATATTAGAATGCGAGATAGAGGAGAGCCAAGCCATATCCCAAAGCAGAAAGGGTAGCCATTAAATAAAGATTGAAAGAGAGAGAAAGAGAAAGTATATCAATTAATGCATATCAGTAATCATTACCAGCAGCAAAAGAGATCTAAGCTACACTTAATAAAAGACATTGCTACATTTCATACAAAGTTCTGTCATACCTTTCGCATAATCTTCCCAGAAGTAATAAGCGGTCCGAAACCTTCCTGGTGCGCAAAGGCATAACTGGATCGAAGTGACCGACGACTTCTTCTAGCTGAAGGGGTACGGAAGGACTTATCTCCGCTTGGGCGTGTTCTGAAAATCAGAAAAGATGGATTGTTAGAATTTTTCTTATAGCACGCATTGAATAATAGTAGAGTTAGGATCTGTACTAACTTGGCAGAAGAAAGACGTTGCTTCAGCCGAACACGGTCTGACAACGTGGGATGAACGTCGTAGAAGTAAAATCGCCACGCCAACACAGGTATGATTAGCAGCATCACAGTAAGAACCAGTGTGAACCAGAAACTTGCTTCTTGCAGTGCCTAATACAATAAATTAAATGCAAACCATTAAAATCGATATCACCATATTTTTGAGGCGATCATGAGATTCGGTTGCATTTATTTGCTGATGAGCTTACCTTTGTAAGGGATCCTAAATATTTGCCTTGAATAGCAAAGTTATACAAATAATGAAGAATGAAGAAGAACAGTAAGGAACCCCAAATCGTCACATGATTGAATACTGTCCAATATGAAGTATCAAGTGCAACCTAGAAATATTAATAGAGCTCAATAAATGCCAACGGTATTGAAACTTTCAAAGTATCTAAAAATATTTCGTGGATTCAACAATTCAACAAATGAACCCCCGTAGTCGTACCTGGGTTGTAACGACAACGACTAGAATAGTAGAGACAACACTTCCAAAGAGCATGTGATCTGAAAGTCCCTGGCCATCACCTGTAACCGCATGATTGTATGTGCCTGCAAGTACATAATATAATTATCATGAATTACCGAATCAAGCCCTTCCTAATCTGGCATCAACGTGTCGAAACGAATAACGCGACAGTCTTACCATAGGGTACGATGAAAATCACACACGATGTTACAAATCCGTGGAGTGCGGATTTAAAAAATTCTTTTTTACTAAATAGCAAGTTTCTGTGCCCGGGTGTGTACAGCTTAGGATATCTCAAACTGTAATCATCATTGCAGTCTTGATCAAACACGCCGATTGAGAGAACAGGCAGTGAAGTATAAAATAAGTTGTATACTGAGATGAACATGGGATCGAATACAGTCTGAAACAGAATTAAAAGACATAACATTATCACAATTCTCTCAAGCTCACCTTACCAAGCAATTGTTAATCACGTCACATGTTAATGTTAACTTACCTGTGCGCTGAATCCACAAAAGAATGCGTACCAAAAATGGGTAAGCGTAAATGCAAAATTTTTATAGAAAAAATATCGAAGGAATTTCGCCATTCGATAATAGGACCATCTTCCATGAACCAAAAGTAATCTCTCTAAGTATTTAAATTGCGCTATTGAATAATCCGAGGCCAGCACTGCCTGCAGCCCTTCCTGTCCACTAATTCCAACTCCGATATGAGCAGCTATAATAAAATTCAAACAATCACGCATTAATTCCATCCCTTATTCTGTATCCAGTCACACTTCTTCAATCTCTATTATAATTTTCCGTGTCTCCTTACTTTTAATCATTGAAACATCATTAGCACCATCGCCGATAGCCAAAGTTACTGCTTTTTTGTACTTCTTCACAAGTTCTACGACGAGAGCTTTTTGCAGTGGAGTCACCCGACAGCATATTACAGCTTTACCTGTAATTACAATCCAGAATATCATAAAAATAAAACTCATTTTCTTCAACATCTTACAAATCCTGAAATCTCAGCGATTATCCTTACATTGTGATGCTAATTCTAAGTAATACTGCTCAAGCTGAGGATGGAGTGCATGAACAAGAGAATGTCCATTGATAATGACAGCATATCCTCCGTTCCCCTCTTGATCATGCGAGCTGTCCGCATCACCTGGATGGTATCCAGGACCAAATTCAGTCTCATTAAACGTCACCATACTCATATCCCCTATCCTTTGATTTTCTACTGGAGCAGACGATCCTCTTTGAAGGGCGTCCAAATACTTCAGTATCTGAACTCTGACCTGCAATGTTCAAATTCGTTCAATGGACCAGTAAAATATTATCTACAATCCAATATTTGCAACCGCAATTACAACTCGCTTCGCACTACAACTATGGTGTAGTGGGATAAATCTTAAAGCTTTTTCGTCAGAACTTACCTCTTCAAAGGAATAAGCGTCTACAATAAATATATCGTTCATTTCATCAGTTAAGAGTTGGCAGGAATATCCGATATTCATAGCAGTTTCTGAAACATGCAAAACAGTGACATCATAATAAAAGTCTTCAAGTTTGCATCTTTTTACTTGCAACATAATTTGGCTTCAATCATCCGTCTCTTACCTTGTTTGTCTCCGGTAAGTACCCAAACTTTAATACCCGCAACCATAAGGTTAGCAATTGTAGCAGGCACTCCATCTTGCAATTTATCTTCAACAGCCGTAGTTCCTATAAGTGTCATTTCCCTTTCAATTTCTTCGTAAATAGCATCCAACTTTTCTTCCCTGTTCCCCAACGAGACAGCAGCTTCGTGATGCCTCCGTTTCCAGTCGTCGAAATACTCGGGTGTCAGTTCTTTTACAGCTAATACCAGCGTTCTCAGTCCCTCTCCAGCGTATTTCTGCAAAGAGCAAAACACACAGAAAATGAATAAATCATTACCACCTTTAACATTCTCCTCCTCAACTTGCCATTCTCTGCGACCCTGAGGATGTCGTCCATCGTCATTTGACAACGTTATTCCCCTGCACTACAGTATCTTCATCATCTTCTTCTCGCTTTTTTTACTCCAAACCTACGACTTTCCCCATCTCTCCCCCTCTCTATATCCGAATCTTCTTTCAACCAATCACGCAGCATTTGCTTCCTTTGAGCATTGATCCTTATCGTTTTTGCAAAAAAATCCTCCATTGCATAATCTATAACTTACGTTTAAATGCTCCTGCGTCCTTGATTTGATATCTTCACTCCCCATTTGGAGTCTTTCGTAGATGATCGAGTCCGCCCCCTTGCAAAGGAGTAGTATTTTATCATCTTTTTGTACGACCACGGACATTCGTTTCCTTACATTATTAAAGTCCAGAATGCATAATAAATCGTAGACTTCTTCCTTTCCTTGTACAGATATGGTAATACTATCCGGTGATCGCTCTTTGAAGACGAATTCAAAATTCCGGGCAGCAGACACGAGTGCGTTTTCATCCGGAGATTGTGCTTGATATTCCAGATGACCTGAAGAACAAAATATAATTCCAATTAATAACTCACTTCACTTCTTTACTCCCTGAACACAAGTGTACACTTTCATATTTCATTCATGATCATAAATTATCCATCGTATCCTATTCCTCATCTCCCTCCTATCAAATCACAGGTAAGAAAATATATATATATATATGCATGACATAATGAGCTATCCATCCGAGAGCCTCAAACCAGCGAGAGAGCTCAAGTCTAAATAAATTACTCCGATATAATAAATAATCCATCAGCTTTCCCCAAGTGGCTCCAGCACTCTAGCATCATTTACACCAAGTTCTTGCCTTCCTTCTCCGCTGCAGAAATTCTCTGCAAACAAGATTTAGCACAAATCCTTCCGGCCTTCCCTAACTCGTGTCTAATGGAATTAATGCATCCCTCCGTCTCTCGCCTCCCATTTCCCACTCAACCCTTACATAACTTCCTGGAGAAAGCTGAGCCAAACAGAGGAGCCCGTCGTGCTCACCATACAAGATTCAACCATGCATGTAGGGGAAAAGTTGGAGAAAGTACAATTTCTAACTTTGAACTAGAACTAATGCATCCAACCAACCAACCAGCCATCACGTCCACCATTCCTCCTTCCCACTTACCGTTTCTTTCATCCGCCATAACTGTATGGCATAGAGCCAAGTGACGAAAAAACATATGGACATCCGGATCCCCTTTCTTCACAGCGTCCAATAACGTTCGATCGTAGAATCGGAATTTGTTTTCGTAATAAGGATTTTTCGAAAAGTCTATCGGTGCGACATTCTGTACAGGGATATAAAACAAGTCATTAGTATTCTTCCCAATCTCCCACCCTTCTTTTAAACAAGTATAAGGATAATATAATTAATGGCAATTAAAATAATAGATTGGTCCCGCATATCAAAGGATTACATGTCTGCATACTACTACATCTACGATTTAAACGTGTTAGTATACATATGTACAGCAAATTATTCTTTCACCGCGCTTTCTCTTCCCTTTCGCCAACTACAACTACATCTATATAATACATACAGTTAAATTCTCTACACTCCACATCACGTACCCACTACTTTCTACTGCATCAAAACTACTTGAGTAAAGCAGTTAATAAAAGAAAGGATTACTACTACTCTCAGAGTCTAGTCTAAAAATACAAAGCAGTTTCCTCTTCCGTGAAATAATTTTATTGAATACACAACAGCAATCAAACGTGATAAGGTCAGCCAAGCTGTAGCAGTGCAATCTCCCCAATCCTCATTCTCCTCCATCTAACAAGCCCCACTACTAGCCAGTTTATACTGTACAATCCGCTAGAGCACCGGCTTTCACTTTGCTTTCACCATAATCTCTCATTCGAGTAGCGTGCCGTCCTCATGAACTAACGCAGGGATTCCACTTTCTCCTCAACCCTCCAGCCTTATGCTCCATCAATTCTTATCATTTCCCCTCATCCCCACCAAAACCATAGCTTTTAAGGAATTGTGTACTAGACAACACTGGGACTGGGATGAGAGAGAGACTACAAAGAGAGAAAACTACTGCTAAATAAACACTGGGCTTTTGCCAGATTTTCTATTAGCAAGAGTGATACCGGATTTGATTAAATCCTAAGCTCTTCTGTCGGTATGCGTGTCTTGTTATACAGTAAATATTCTCCAGGAACCCACTAGCTAGCTAAGCTAGCGCGCAACCCTTCACTATTGCCACATTCCCCTCCAGGCTAATAATTTATCTAAATCATCTACAGCAGCCTATGGCGCATAATATGCTGCCACTCATTTGTAAGTCAGGAGTGTAGAACTATTAACTAACTAATTAGACAGACATGCAGATATTACACAATAACATAATCATTATTCCTTATCATCCATATTTTTGAATTAAACTAAAATTCACACTCGCATATCGTACATCTTGCTCTATATTCGTCTCATTGCCTCCTCCAGCCGAAGAAAATGATGTTTCCGGTAAAAGTTTCTCATTCAATTCACCGTCACGCTTTTCTCCACTTCCGTCCGCTAACGCGTCGCCGTCCCCTGTCTCCCTTTCGTCTGCCCATGTAACAACTTTCATCTCTATTTCCTCTCCTTCAGTTTTTCCCCTTGACTTCTTCACGTCCTCTTGCTTTAGTACATACCCAAAAGATAAACGAAACAAAATCAGCATTCTAATATACTAAATTAAATCATAAACTAAAGAAAACTTGGTACTTATTCATTAACTTGTACCAATAACTCTTTAATCAAGTAAAAAAGAAAGTAAGAGAAAGTAAGGAGAGAAAACTCAAAGGTGGATATGAAGGAGATATAATTATTCAAAGATTATTGCTCAAAACGAGTTGTTACTACAAAAACAGTTTACTAACACTGACTCCAGAAAATAGTTAAAATATTTCACAAAAATTAATACATCCATTCGACATGGCGTTAGCAACGGATCAAGGTTACAAGTACTCTCGACGTTATTAATGGCCACGCAAAGTAACGATAATTATCCCACCATACTCCAAATTGACATTGCTAACGTTATTGCATTGACTAACTCATATCTAACTGAATGAGCGACCCTCGTAACTGAAACAATACTTTTCTTCTTAAAAACAGTTTGCAATATTATGAGTATGTCTCGATAACGAATTTACGGCAAAGAAGATTACTACGGCAATTGCAATTTGTAATTTCTCATATGGTTTGTGCAAGTAGTGAGTGTAAGTCCATCCGTAGACTAGACTTGTTGCATATTAAACATTAATGCCGCCAAACTGTTATCCTGAACAGCGCTTTCATCAGGGTGGATTGAAGCCTAAAATGTATATTGCACCGCCTACTGGCAACTGTTTCTTCGCAAATAGCAAGTGACAGACAGCTAAAGTGGGTGGATAGATATGAGTGTCCTACTAGTAGCACCGAAGTAATCTTATTTGAAGCCGTTTGTAGAAAGGTATAGAAACTCGCCTTTGGGATTGACAAGTAAAGCTTGTTGTAGACTAAGAACAAGGTAAGAAATAGTAAATGAAGAAAGTTGAGTCCAGTAAGACAAGGACGAGAGAACATGCTTCCTGCTCTTTCATCCGGTGCGACAATGGCTATAGTGCTTCCTTCCACAGTCTTTTCACGTAGGAGGAGAAAGCAGACAGAGAGAAAGGGGTATAGAAAGCAAACAAATGGAAGATAAATAAAACCTTAGGCTTTTTTTCAGAAATATGAGATAGGTAGAGGAAGAGGAAAGCAGAGTGTATATAGGTTACAAGATTCATCAACATCAATTTGCTAGAAATGTTATACATTACACGCACATCATTTCCGAGCAAGGACCATTAAAGCAAAAATCAAGCAAAAAAACCAAGATGAGAGAGCTAAACAGTGTCTCGTCTCCACCGTATTTTCCCACTCTTACCTCCATCTGTTCGATTACTTCTCCAGTTTGTGGATCAATAACTTCTCCATAAGATTTCCCACCGATCGAACATTTGTTGAAAGTCATAATATTCTGAAACATAAACAAGTCCTTTTATCAGTATCCCCTTCCACGAAACCCGATCCCCACCACCAGCTCCAACCATGTCTCCATCCTTCGATTCTATTTCTGCCCTCCTGAACTTCACAAAGCCCAACTTTTAGATTTCCCCCGCCTTCTCGACCTTTCACATTCTAGTCTTTGTCTCTTTCTCTTATTGTTCCATCTCCTCCAGCTCCAATCCAGCCAGGATCACACCTGCACACGTTACTTTTCGTGTACTTAATCATAAATCATCCATTTGTCTCCCCCAGTGCATTTGTATTTTACCTGCGTGAGGGTTCCAGTTTTATCAGAAAATATGTATTCGATTTGACCCAGTTCCTCATTTAGCGTCGTAGTTCTTGCTTTAGCTGGTGTGTCTGAGGCTTCGTGGTACATTTTCAAATCCCAGTTAATAAGAAAACTTTGTAAGAGTCGTATCACTTCCACGCTGCAAAACCAATGTTCATAATTAATTCCTTCCAAAGCAAATGAAGCATAAATTAATACTTGCTCCATTGTTGACACAAATAAATATGCTGCAATTGCAATCTTACCTCACGTAGAGAGAAATTGGTACAACGGTATTAAGGATGATGGCATAGGAGAAGAAGACTAGCAAAGAAATAATCACCGCCCCTTCTACAGCGTCCACGGGAATTAAGTTATCCCAAGGCAAATATTGACGAAAATATTGACCGATCATAGTCTCCCAGACAGCACACGCGATCGTACAAAAGAGGCACATCGAGAGTAAGAAAAAGACAATCTGTTTGAGGGGAAGCATTTACACAGTTGTATTAGCCAAGTACTTGAACAAAACTATTCAATATTCCTAAAAAAAATCTCAAGGTCCTTAATTTAGACGCATAGCGAAACGCAATTGAAGGGCATTTTCTCCGGAAACGTTTGAAAGGAGACTTGAAAAACGTTTACGAATTGTGAAAACATAAATATTCTTAAATTGCGAAACCTCTCAGCGATACAAATCTATCTCGAATCCATTAATTCAGAGCAGAATCAAAACCCACTTACTCCTAGGATAATAAAGTTGAGCAACCGATCGATACTTGTCCTTTTGAATTTTGTTTTTCCTGAATTTTGCATTAATTTCGTGTCTTGACCAGCAAACAACACAACACCGTAGCACCATTGCGTATTCCGTAGGATGCAACCACGAAGGAGAACTTTATCGTTATCTAAAGGATATCTGTCAAAAACATTCAGAAGAAAATTATTAGCCTCATTTCCCCATCAATTCCCTATCTCCCCTCGTCTTCCGGGCACACTATATTTCATCCGTCCATTCCCACGACTTCCTCAAACTTTTACCACAACTCTGCGCCTTCAATACAACACACGGATATTTTATCATCCTTTATTTTTCTTCTTTATTCATATTCGTCACTGTCATGAGAGTGATATCTGGTTTCCCCCGAAACTCAGTTTTGTAAGCCGTGATAACAGATTTACATAAATCTTGAACAAAAGAACCAGATCAGGACATTCTTCTCTTTCTTACTTTTTTCCTCTCCAAGTTAGATTTCCTTCAAACTTGTTAAGGTGATTGTTGGGAGGTTCACAAATGATGTCTCCATCAAAAGATCCTAACTTTTCCGGTTCTTGTCCCATTTCCGCCGTCTCCAGAAGGCATTGACGGCATTTCAGATTTGTTTCCCTTTGAATACAAACAAAATTCACATAAACTCTTGTAAACAACTTGAACTTACGTCCTAATTCCTAGAAATTTCTCTGTATCCTCCCATCTATGTTTCAGTCATACCCCCTGCCACATGCCTATATAATTCCTTGCCCTCTCCTACCTGGAGGTATATATCCAATATCCTCGTGAATCAATCCAACTTTCTCCTCTTTGTTCTCTCTTCCTTTAAAACTTTCTCCAACTTTCCCGAATCTCACACATTATCTAACACAGAGCTCAACTCCTCCTTCCAACTACACACCAAGCAAGCAAGTGATCCCTAACCTTTTACGCTTTACTTAAAATCATAACTTTCTCTCTCGCTCTGTTGCGTGCTTTCACCTTCCATTTGACCTACCAGCCAACCCTCCCTCAGTATGTTTGTCACATAAATAAGCTTGAATCACCTCTGACTATATCTATTTCTCTTCCATAATTTCTTTCTCCGTCTCAATCTCTCTCAAGTCTCTCTCAGATTCAGCAGACTCACTCCTCTGTTTCTGAACTTGTTACAAGGTTGTGCCCACTTGTATTGTTTACAAAGCCACTTTCTACCACATTTCACCTACACGAAAACTTTATCCAAGTACTTGTTCTTCTCTTCCTTCTCTTGTCTCCCATCCCAATAATCGATGTGGAAGCCACACAATATGAATTTGTACAATTTCCAACAAGAGACTTTCTTCCCATTTTATTCTTTGCCTTCCTACCAACCAAAGCCCGCTTATCCAGACTCGCCAAAAGAGCTAAGCTTTATCTTCCCCATTAGACCTCACATTCCCCGGCACAATGGAACCGGATAATGATATAATCAATTCTGTAAGAGTGTGAGTGAGAACGACATTCCAATTTCCCTCCCTCCGGATGGCTAATAACAATAGAAGAATCCCATCTACCTTGCTGAAATCCTGAGTAGTTCTGAGTAATAGTTATGTACAAAGATGTGGAGGGCTTGTGCAAGCCGAAATCTCCGTCTTACCCATCCAATTCCGCCGTCTCAATAAACGTTAAACCGTTAGGCTCGCTGGATGAAAGAAGTAGAACATCTGTAAAACATTACAAAGGTCGTTACACAAACCATATTCCAAAGCTTTCTTGTAACTGCGAACTATCCTCACTCCTTCACTCAACACACACACACACACATACGTTCGCAATTCAACGATAAAATCATTATTTTGTCCATCATTATTTTCAATTCATTTCTCCTTTTATTCCAGCTTACCTGCAGCAACAAATTGGTCGTTTTCCATCCGAATGACGTCCCCAACTTGCACCTGCACAAGTCATAATAAAATAAATACTTTATTACGTTCCTTCCCAGCTTTCTTTCCATCCTTCTTTTATCCATCCGTCTCCTCTACGCCCTGTTCATGCCAACGTAACTTGCTTTCACCAGACTTTCTCTCAATAAATCTCCAGCAACTGCGCACCCACGACCACGACCATGCATTTTACTGCACCCGCAAGTCTCAATTTGGCCGTTAGTCTAGCCGCCAACAACGCCCAAGAATCCTGCCTGCCTGTCGTTTCTAAGCACACTACTCCTAGCAAAAAATCTAAAACTTTCTCCCGAATCCTTCCCAGAAAGCACTGACCTCATAAATATTTTACACCAGCTCCCTCCACCTCAATATTCAACACCTTACGTAAATAAAATGAAACGCACCCAGTCATCATTCTATACCAGCTAATAGTATGCACACCATGAGTCTGCCATTTCTCTTCGATCTCCTCAGCTCTCTATGCCTATATTTATTACTAGAACCCAAGTCATTCCTCCCACCAATCCAATAATACCCACGCCCTCTCTAACTAACCCCACCGTCACGTCTTTCCCCATCCTTCTCCTCTCCATTTCTTCAACCTTCCCACACTATTAAACCCGGCAATATTGCTAAACTTTCTCCAAACTATTGCACAACTCCCTATATTTTCTAGCCTTTTCTAAATTCCGTTCTCCAATTTCAAACCTCTGCGTGGTCTTTACTCTCTATTCGTGGAGCCCCTTGTCCCAAATCCACAAATTCCTAAAGAATGGGTAACACACCACCATCCAAAATCGTTTATCACTAGTTTGTGTCTCGCCAGCCTTCCGCCTTCAAACCTTTCTACCCTTCCTTTGTATTTATATTGTATTCGATGTTATCCACCTACATAAATCCAGCATTTGTTTTAAATGCTTCCCAGACGTATTCCCACTTTGCTACACAACTGTCGCTACACCTCCTCCCAGCCCCAGCTTAACCTGGACTTTCTCCTCCCTTTGCATACTTTCTCTTTACTTTTCTCGTCCACCATCAGCTCAGCTGTACTATTTGACACGCTTCCCTCAGAGCCGTCCTCATTTCCATTTCCCTCCTTCCTGCCATCCCATCGTCCGCTTCCGTGTCTTCCTAGTCTTTTTCCTCCTCTTCTTCTCGCTGAGGCAATCGCCATTGACATTTTAAGAGAAAATGTCAAATATTCATCAAAAGGAAAATATAGAGACGGAGCAAATAAATCCTGGCTCTTTTCCCTTCCGTACTACCTCTTGTAGCCATCCTTTCATTCTCTAAATTCCAACCAAGACACATTAGCTTATATACTATCTTGAGAATAAAGCCAGGAATGTGGGTCAATATATGCAAATCGTCTTTACTAAATCCAACTACTTCTACAATCTTTCTCCACTTTCTCCAGCACCACTTCCGCTAGTTTGCCAAAAAACTCTCAAGTATCTTATCTCCCGCTCTTTCTGCCTCTTTCCTCTTTTCCAACTGTAATTTTGTAGTTTGCACCGCTTTCATCTCACTTAAACTTTCCCACTCCTCTTTTGAATATTTTCACAGCTTCCCCTCGCTCCGACTATATCTACCGCTTACATACTATGAAGAAGTATGCATACTTCTGAAAATACATATAATCCAACTTTCCCTACATTTTCCAAAGTAACTATCCCGTGCCGTCAGTTGGGTTTACTTTCACCAGCGGTTATAAAAATGAGCTCCTTGCTAATTCCAATTACTATCTCAAGTTAAACCAACCCTATTGAATTTGTCCTCCCTTCTCAATGGTAAAACCAACAAACTATTAGTATCCTCATACAAGTTAACCGAAGTCAACTTTGAAATTGCTTCCAACCTTAAGTCCACATAAACTTTTCGATAACGTTGAAACCCAGTCAGCTAAATTATGTCTCCTCGCAGTTTACCGCGCATATTAAGATACCCATGAATCCTGCTGCAGGAAAATTGGCACGGTCTTGGGTGCAGATTAGTAGAATACCATGTTTCGCAATTTGTTAACCACAAGTACTAGCATTGCAAATTATTCTGTAATACTAGTTAATAAACATGAGAGTTCGAATTAAACATTGCCTTTACCGCTACAGGGAATTCATCTGTACCACAAGTCCAGACTAACCCAACCAGAACGTATCGTACGACTTTCTTTCTCTTCCTCGAATCCTCCTCATTCTTACCACGAATCCCGTGCATTATCCAAACTACTTGTCTCCTTAAATCTGTTATACGGTTATCTAATCCCGTGTCCTCATTATTTATGACAGCGAAAGTCCAGCCGTTGCATTATCATAAACTTAATGCTCTAATATCACGTTCTTCTGGGAAATTCTCTTTTGAAAACCAGAGGATTACCATCCTCCGGCCATGGAATAACAGCTGGAGATTGCATGATTCATTCTATTTTTCTAACAAGCAATGATTCTGCTTCCTTGGTAATGGAAGGCAACTCGTAAAATGGGACCACCGAGCGATGAGAACAAATGGCGAGCAGGCAGATATTCGCCCTTTTGCCTATTTTCTAATGCATCCAAAGGATTTCACATCGAGGTCAACGAAGAGACAAAATATGTAGGAAGCAACTTCCCAAAACCACCACTTTCTCCGACAAACTTTCTCTGCCGCAATGAACACGGAATCCTCCCAGGACTACCCTGACATTCAACTACTGAGTAACGCACATATTATACTACACCACAAGGTCTTTGGAGATTACTTGTGCCAAGTGTTTATGCTTATGAAAACAATATGCTCAGCCATGTAATGCATGTTACAGAAACATGAATGAGCTAGGAGCAGAACTGTTTGGAGAAAGTTGTATGCTTTTGTAAACCACATGGCTTTTGGTAATAACATTTGAGGGAACAATGGGCAACATGTTCATAAATGTTGGCATTAACACTATCAGGATCAAAACGATAGGAGTAAATTACAAAGAAAACTAGGCCTTACCTTGTGCCACCTTTCCTCCTGTAATTGTCCATTTCTAAGAACTAATGATTTCCTATTATTCACTTGAGAATCACTCCGATGTCTTTGCTGGAAAAGAGAGACAATAAAATAGAATTAGTTAACAGCGTGTTACATAATGCCCACTTCAAAGACATACTGAGCTCAGTAACACAGCAGACGTGAACATCATTTTTTGACCTTTCTATCGATGCAAGCACATCCTCAAACCCTGGCTGACTTGTACATAAGAACTGAATTTCCATTGCTGGTACTACAAACCAGTGCTATTTTACATTTTTATTCATCATTTCAGAAACGATTCCCTTGGCTCTAAACTCCAAGCTCCTTCATTACCTAATTCGTAAACAACAATTAGTTTTAATATGACAAATCACTGCTTACAAAATCATCGTAGGCATCTTTAACGGCTGTCAACGCCAACACTAGAAACAAAGGCACGCCAGTAGTTAATGGAGTTAGGGACGTAATCACAGGAATCATCTGAAAGAAACAAAAGATATTAGATCAGCTTTTTGAATCTTCTCTCAGTTCTTCCCTCCTTCCCTCCACTTGATCACAGACAGAGGCGATATAGTTTCCGCTAGATCGGAGATAATCGACTCAGTTAGCAAAGTACAAACAATCTGTTCGAGACAGTGACATACCTGAAGTACGAGGAGGCACAAAAAATAGAAATTAGCTAGCCGCTGGAATTGTTCAAACAAGTTTAATGGCAAGAATGTTAGCACACTGTATTTGGACGTCTTGATCAAGTTATTCTGGAGAGGATTCAAAGAAACACACAAAGTTAGTTCATCTCCTCAAAGTTTCAACCAATACAACCTTCTGTCTTTTTCTCCACAAATCCGGAGCACATGTCCCTTTCTTATTCCAGTTTCCAATTTCTTCCAAAACGTCCTCCTTATTTAATATTTAACGGTAAACCATAAAAACTTACCGCGTAATTATATTTGGAATTGAAAGCAGGATCGTTAGCACGTATCAGTCGCTCCGTCTCTGTAATTCAAGTAAATATTATTAAGAAAGATGATTAAAAAATTTCATTTCCGCCGAAATAGACTAAACTTTTTTCCACCGCAACCAGCATAACCCGAGCATTGGTAAATTCTGTAAGTTCTAATTCACTTCTACTTTCCCTTTGCGTTGCCTCGGGTTTCCTTTTCCACGAACCACTTATTCTAGAATATATATACAAGTTGAAAAAGAAGCCACGAACACTAAAACACAAGTTTTGTCGTCTCCCAAAACTTTTCCCTTCCTTGCCTTTTTTCCATCCTTAATTAAAGAACGCAAGTAGGATGACATCTCCGAGAAACCCCAACTCAACGCAAGACTTTCTGACAAGACACGCGGCTCTTCTATAGGAAGAAACAAAGTCAGAGCCAGCATTCCTTCATTTAGTCACTCTCATACACGGGGATTTCAAAAGGTTTCTTTTCCGATTTTTCCTAAGGCACTACTGCTACTTCTTCCTTGGTATTCGTCCTCTTTCTTACCATACTTAGGCTCACTATACCTTTCTATATCCCTTTTGCAGAAATATTCTAGTCTGTACTTCGTCGCAGCAGCAGCACAAAGAAACCACCATATATTTTCAAATTCAAGAAAAAACAGACAGATTGAAGAAAAAGTGGACGACCAGCGTAAAATCCTGTATAGTTGCTACTTTCTCCAACTTTCACTTTTTATTCCCTTCCTGGTATCACTAACAATCTAGTATATATCTTATTACTATGGAAGCTGAAATTACTTCTGAAAAAATCCACAAAAAATCCCAGTGCTGATTTAATATCTTCCAAGAAGTCGCATATCCTTCAATTCTGTTTTTTTCCTTCCCTCCTATCTATCCTTCTACGGAATAGCCTCTTTTATCCCAAGTTCAGTGCATGTTACATATTACATATGCAGGACAAAAAAGCAGTCGAATTTTATGCCAGCTCCTATTGCAGCAGCAATCTCATTCCGTACGCCCGGATCCATAAAAACGTTCATGTCACACAAAGGCCATTCTGGACCAGAGTATTGAGATGCAATGCAGGCATGGTTTATTCTCGAGTCAAATATAACTCTCCGAGCCTTGATTCATTACGTTTCCTATTTCCATTTAGTATTTTTAACGTTTTTTCCTTTCATAAAATATAGTCCTTCCCCCTATTCTCAACTTTCTCCTACTTTACAGCGCTTTCTCCATAATTTCCGCCATTTTTTTAGCAGTAGTAACCACAACGGGCTCATAGAACTATTTTTTGTATACAGCACATTATCCCCTCCCAATTCCCTTTGCTTCACTTGCACACATACCTTCTCCGTTATGATCCCTGTAGGGCGGTTCAATGCCGAAGACTCCATCGATAAGTCTCCAGTAGATTTTCGCCACGAAGCCTAACGCGCTATGAAAGCAGTTGGGCATTCTGTTAAAAAGTAATGTCCAGCACCGGCTCCAGCCCAGACCACCATGTCTCCGGCTGTGCCCACCACCAGCCGTTCCAGCACTCGTCCCATGTTTCCCGCGACCTCTATTCTCTTCTCTAACGCAATTGGACGAGCCCTGACAACCACAACACCAACAACTAACATCACAACAATGCCCGGGAGGAGGGACACGTTCCTCTCCGACTTGATCACTATCACCCCCTTCAGACATGGATTCTTCGGCTATAGCATCGTTCTTCAACGATCCAGCCCCACTATTTGTAGTCCAGTAAGGCGGTCCAGCTAAACTGGAGCAGCTAGTTTCATTCACAAGTATTTGAGGTTGGGAACGGAAATGGCTTGATTTAGAGGAACCAGGCTCGTTTAATCTTGAGGAAGACGAGCAGGCAGATGAGGATAGCAGAGCTGATTTGGATCTCACTGTTTCGGAAGGTGCCAAGACAGTGACACGTTTAGAAGGCTTATTAATAGACAACATTGCAGAAGCGCTCTGACTCCGTCTCCCAACCCCTCTTCTCCCGCCGTCTATTCTCCTTGGTAGGACTCCCCGGATTTCATCCCGTGATTTCCCCGCTTCCTCTCCTCTGCCTCCTGCTCCCCTACTCATCCCGATAATCCCCGGTAAAGATGAAGAACAAGCTGGTAGAGGTCCAGGTGTTGGCACTGTTGGCCGAGCAGACTTGTTGACAATCTCCTCTAAAGTAGTAACTTTCGCTCTGAATTTCATAATATTATTATCTGAATTTGTCAAGCATTTGCTACTTGCACTGCTGCTATTCAAGCTTCCATTTCCTCCCATTGGTATAGCAACAGCCCCGACCCCAACAGGGCCTCCAATCCCTCCCAGTGATCCTTTTCCCGTCATCGACCCCGACTGGAACTGCCCATAAGCCCGTATGCATTCCGTCGGTTTAAACGACGCCATGACTCCAACTACGTCACTTGCCGAATGCGAATTTGACATAACCGGATTATCAACGCCCATCATCCTCGGCGGCACTGGATCGTCATCTTCTTCATCCGTAAAATGTGGACTGTAGTTTCTCCGCGAGGCATCAATTCCAACGGCAAGATTCCCGCTACTTCGACTTCCCCGCCCCCTACTTCCTGCACTAAATCTTCCTGGTCCTGGACCCACTCCCCCCCTGCTGCTGCTCCCACCGCTTAGGAACCCGGCATCATTCTTCCCTCTCTTGTGTATCAGAAGCCTAGTTTTTACCCCAGACTTCCCATGATGTTGACCAGCGCTTCCACAATCGATACTTGCCGATCTGCTTGACCCTGCTCCGTTCCCGCTTTTTCGATATTTTCCAGATCTCAGCTGCAAAGCTTCAAGCGCGTCATCAGAGGAAGACATTACTACTGGTACAGCACCGAGCTAGCATTCCTGTTGCCGTTTACTCCTCAGATTCAATAATAGCACAACCCCAACCAACGTCTCAGTCAGTAGGAGCTCCTTTAGCACCTTCACCATCCGTCACAGTTAATGGCGTCACTTAATCCAGTTCAGCGTTAATCCACACAAATCTAGTTCTGCTCCTTCGCATCCACTAAATCTTCCTCGACTAGTAGCACATGTCCCTGGATTCCGCTTTCGAAACACTACTTGTCAATGATAAGGAACTGGATGAGCTTTACTTTTACCACCATCCTCGTGGCATTCTTCCAATCCGTCGCACACTTAAGCTATCAGTACGACTAATCATCCTCAAGTTCCAACAAACCTAAGAGCATCCCCACACAAACAGTTCACACTTCAACTCATCCATCCACAAGAGCACCTCACAATGTCCAGGAGGATTCCAAAAACAAACTTTAATAACCCTTCCCACACAAAATTTAAAGGTCACAGGATGGTAAAAGATTATACTCTACTCAACCCCTACCACTCATCCCTCCACCACACCTAATTCCTTCTCTTCAAGGAACCATTTACATAATTCCCACAGCACCTTCAAATTCTGCGCACCCGGAGGTCAATACTTGTTTCTAACTTCAAACTTAAGCTTCACGGTCATTAGAGGTCAGAGTGCAATGCATGAATTTCACACTTGTCAAAATAATCCTTGGAAAACTCTATCGCGATTGACAACCTTGTCGGCAGCATCCCACAAACCTGTCATTCATTCACCCACACCCTTCAACTCAAGTCTTTACAATGAATCTTACTTAATCTCCGCAATTGAACAACTGCTTTTATACGAACAAACTACTACGGCACTTTGGATTTATTTAAATTACTGTCACTGAAATCCCGGAGAAAGTATGAGCAATCCAACTTTCACACTGTACAATTTCCTCTTGCCGCAGTATTTTTATCCTTAGTTTTATGTAAACAAAATAATTAATGTATCTTAAAATTGCACGAGGTGATGAAACCAGTTTGAAAAATTCTAACTGCTCCTACGGGAAGAAGAGTAATTTCTACCACCACTAACACCATTTATTTTCTCCTCCACGTGATCACGTTAGAGGAAACTTTTTAAATTCGCTATCCAGCGGAGAAGCAAACTCGCTAGTACATCCGCACTCACCGCCGTTTCTAATCTAAATGAAAATCCCCTACAACCGATCCTCAGTCGCCTACACATCCAGCCCAGGATGTACACAACCCCTCGCTCCTCAGCCGTATATATACACAGAAACCCGAGTTACTACGATTCTCCTCTCCGTCTCATATTACTATCCGAAACTACTACCACTTTTGGTAGCAAGAACACTGCTACAAGCCTTCTTCCAAACTCCTTCATATACAAGTGCATGATGCTACACACATCGCACGCTAGTCAGTCAAAGCCTATAATACCCGGGTATTACAGCTCCCTACAGCCACATCTACACCCCCCCATCTTCCTCCATATCAACGCCGGCCCTCCCTATACCATACCGTCTTTCTCTCTTCTTCCTTCCCCTCTTCCTTAAGCATTCCACTTCTACAAATCGATAGCCTGAGCAGAAGCACAAAGACCCCGTCCTACAGTCCACACCAACAACCCTATCCAGCAAATCTATAACATTCCTCCAGCTATCCTTTACACTCTTTGTAGTAGATGATACACAAGTAAAATCACAAGTATCTTAAAACACTTCTCTGGAAAACATTTCCCTATTTTCGCATACATCGTCTCCCCCACCATCCCATAACTTTCTTTTTTCTTTTCCCTACAATTTCTCTACCCATCAAAGGGCAGCGCATTAGTGCAAAATTCCTTCCATTCAACCATTCCATTCATTCCAATTTTCCTCAAGATCCCCGCATAACCTTTCCGCTTTGACAGTAGCATACAAGCAAGCTCCAAAATGGCATTATATGCTCCGTCTCTGAAACGTGATAGCGTCTCCAAGCTTTTACTTCCCCACCTTACCTACCTCATATTACAAGCTCTCCCCTCCTCCCTCCTTATCACTTACTTACTCTTCCAGCTTAAACGACACAACTTAAGCTAATTCAAACAGGATAATTGGAACAGAATGAGCTTTTGCCCTTTGTACGTGTTTCCAAATTCACTTCTTCATCTTCTCTCCTTCTCCACTGTCCTCTCACAATGCAATTTAAGCGAGCTAGAATCCTAGCATCTTGATTATCTCTCTGCCACTCTGTCTAGCAGCTCCTGTCTCCCCTTACTTGATATCTTGATTCGCCAACTCTTCTCCGTCTCCTTTATACCTTGCTCTTTCTATCCAACAACAACAATCCGATTCCTTATCCATTATATATTCTAACCCTGTCATCCTACACTCTCCCTCAAGCATATGACTTGCTTAGTTTATTTAATTCTTGTGGATTGTTGATTCCCTTATTCCAACCTCCCTACCTTTCAATTTGCTCTATAATTAGAATCACGTGGACGATACAACTCTCGGATGAATTAGAGGTGGAGATCAACAACAACAAGTACAACATGAATTAATATCTGGACTCCTCCTGAGACTTCAGTTCTGAGAAAAACATTCTACAAGTCTTTAAGAAAACATCACGTCATTTAATCATCACGCATCCCAATTTTCCCCATGTGTGTCAATCGTCAACTTAATTTCCCGAGTGCAAAATTCAAATTTTAAACTTTTTTAATCAACAAATTACTTTTTTCAGCGAGTCTCATCTGCAAGCTTTCGACGACAAATATTTAAAAGGGAAAGCCGTGGAGCGAAACCAAAATTATTTTAAATATTTTCTTCCCGTCTCGGATCAGAAATCCGGGTAACTTCCTTAATGTTTTTTGCAGTCTATTTTTGAAAGCTTTTCCCCACCATTTCCATCACCTTCGTCTCGGTGATAAACAGGCTCTGATTTAGTTATACGAGCATCCCTGAATTATCAAAGACACTAAAATTCAGAGTGCTGCTACCCTGCTCTTACATTTGTTCCTATGATTCGCTATTCTGCTTCATCCTTCCGCTTTCCAAGGCTCAAATTCTTACTTGAGGCTTTAATCATGTTCATAAGAGTGAGAAATTCCATCTCGCCACACCCATTACCAAAGTACGGGATGAGGTGAGGACAAGAAAGGCTCAACTTTCCGCAACAGCCTTTAATAAATGAGTTTAGTCAGTCCCAAGCAAGCAATTTCGTGCAAAACTGGAGAATTTTCACCATGAAACTAAAATTTCTACCATCCTTCTCCCCCTTTTGCTTTCTCCATGTCCTTCCTCCGAACCTACTTGCTTAATCATCATCCAGGAATTTCGGCATTCCTAAAGAACTCACCTTCCGCTTGCCCTTCTATCCAGTCATATAATTCCCTCCTAAATCAAGACAGATAGGTAGGATTTTCTAGAGAAATATTGCCTTCATTTTACCCTAGACAACAAAGCATTCCGAACGGACAGATGGATGGATGAGTACGCAAGCAGACAAACCGCACAACTCGTAAAAGATCCGATAGGACTGGCCACAAAAATGTATGAGTATATCAAAGCAAGCATAAACTGTTCAACAGACAGGGAAACTTGAAAACTTCCAGGATTACTCAAATCCAAAACGCTGCCTTTCCTTTTATACATTAGTCTGTTGGTATACAATTTATCTGAAATTTACGAGCGTATATTTTATCGCACAGTTCTTTCCTCACTTTCACCCCACCTAATGCAGTCCCGTGTACAAATTCCTTCTCGTCCATATCCATCAATCCTATCAGCAACAATCAATAAAAAGCCCGAAGAACAACTCCCTATACTTTTCCAATCTCATTCCCTAACAGCATCAAGCCTTTGCATGATTCTCTATCAAATTCTCATCTTCATTGCAAGCACGAACAGGAGGACGCTTAAAAGAACATCCACAAGTCTGCACGTCAACATTCAAAGCGCCGGCTTTCTCCACTCTCCTAGCTTTCTTTCTCCCGCTTGCCCTAAATTCATTTGTCCCCTGCTTCTTCCACTTTCTCCACAACTTATCCCAATCCGTTACCCTTTCTCTCTCACTATTTCTCTCGTTTGACCCGGAACAGTAACTTTTCTCATTCTCTCTCATTATTCTTCACTATCCCGCATTATTCTCAACGCATTATTATTATGACCTTTTTGTGTGATGATAAGACTTCAATTAAAAACTTGAAATTCACGCTAATTTCTAGCCCTGAAATTATAAATCCCACAAAACTTGTCGCGAACAAATTAAAATACTTAGTATTCACTGTACAACGGATCCTCCCGAGCTTTGCTTTCCCTTATGCTTCCGTGAGGCATGAACTGTCTGTACATCCATACTTAATAGACTGCAGTATTTAGAAAATTCTTCTTAAAAGTCCTCTTCCCCCTTTGCCATGCTATCTACAACACTGCTACGTTTGTTTCTTCCCCCATTGTTGTACTTGCCTCCTGTTGAGCAAGCATCATTTGTTCGTAACAACTTCTCCTGCTATAGATCCTGCCAATACTATGTGATATTAATTAGCACTAGATTCTCTTGCCACGATGTATGCTAAATAATACTATGAGATTTTGCATACACGGTTTCTCCCTTTCGACTACTTTTCGCTATTCCGCCCATCGTATTCTATTGTATTTCTTGCAATTTTGCCAACATAGGCTACAATTATCATATTAGAAAGTAAACAAAAAGGTTAATTCCTTCGCCTGCAGACCTTTGTGCGTGGACCTTGCATTGCTTTCTCGCGTACTTGCTTTCTCCCCGTCCATGTCAAAATCCGCCTCACAAGTTAAAGTAAGGGGGAGACATTTCGTAATAGCTTCTTCCGAATTCCTCCTACTCTCTCTGAATATCTCCAAGCAGCAAGTACTTCCTATACTGACAAATGCAGCCAGGTGAAACGAGTGAAAGCTATCCCTTTCCGGATTCGATACAAAATTGGCTTCCTTTAGTTCAGACATATTGGGTTTCTCGTCACTTGGAACCAGTTCTACGAATCTTGCGTGAGCCATTTATGTCCTCCACCAGGCATTTGGGTTTTTAGAGGGGAAATTAGCCCTGTATGCCTACGGGACTCATACTGACTTTCTCTATTTCACTCTATACTTGAATAATCAATGTGGGCAGACAAGAGTTTAGTCCGTCCTCTTCCCTCATAGCCAAAAGGAAAGAGTGAAGACGAGAAGAGAGTTGAAGGGAAACTTGTAAAACCGCCTATTTACTCCATCGCTTTCTCCTACTTTCTCCACCAATTTTCAACTCCTTCTTCCTCGTGTCCATCCAAGCTTCCAAGCCAATGCCACTCCATAACATCCACTTACAATACTACCCAACACGCTATCCCACATTCCTCTCCTACTCTTACTTCTACAAATCCTATTTTTTACCAAATCCTTCCCTTGTATCCCACCAAATTATTACCTTTTTAATACATAATAGAAACCTCTAGCGGTAGTAATACACATTTACAGCAACATATATTCACGCATAGCTTCAGTGCATTCGACAAAGTAGTATATACGCCATGGTCATATAATCCTATTCAATATTATTCCTCTGCTACTATTTCCCAGTGGCTTTTTCAGCTTTCCATTCTCCACTTTTCCCTCTTCCATTCCTCTATTCCATCTCCTTTCTCCCATTTCTCATTCACTAAAGCTTCCATCTGGACGTGCATTCATAGACAATGACAAACGTGGAAAATATAATAAAGTGAAAGCAGGCTAGAGCCTGAGCAATATTTCAACCCTACAATAATCCGTCTATTAAAATTTACTTTCCCCACTTTATTTCTCTCCCTTTCTCCTTCCGTATTCGTCTCACCGCTATTCATACACTAAACGCCTTTGCTAGTCATTCCGATTATCTTTCTTATTGGTCCGTACTGTACTGACTGCCAGCGATGCTTACAACATTTTACATCATCCCACCCGTCTTTGAAATAAGCATCATCCTGCTCCATTAACCTACCTAAATAAAACTAACCATGTTCATTCCTTACATTGCCGCTATGTTTTCAAAATTCCAATAAATTGAACCTCTCCTGAATATCATAGTTTCGCGGCACTTAAAATTACAAGTGCTTTCAGAATTGTTCTTTCCCTTTATATCAATGTCCTCTTTTCCCTATGACGATCCTCTCTTGTAATAAAGCTTTCTCTCTTTTACAGTGAAATCCACCCCTGATGATCTGGTAGTATCACAAACTATTGAGCACTTTCTTCCTCGTTCGACAAGTAGATTCAATCTGATTCTCCACATCGGTCTGAGTGCATTCTCTATTTCCCTTGCATGTTTGGATTTACGCCCCAATTCACATAATTTTCCTACCCACCCTTCAACAGTCTTTACATTATAATATAATTTAATCTAATTCCTGGAATTCATCCTCTTACTTCTCTTCTTACATTTCTTCGCATTTCAGCTCTCTAAAAGCCGGAATAAAATTTGCGAATAGACGCAAGTACTAGGCGCCAATCTTAAGAAATGTTATCAAGTAATCAATACAGCATCCGCTTTCTTCGCTTTCTCCGCACATAAATAATTTACAAGGGCAAAGAGTAAAAAGTTCAAGCAACTTCTATCCATATTCACAGCCAGCACACAAAATTTACTCTCGGCTTTCCCCTCCGATACTTTTCCTTCCCTTTTCAAACTCAGATAAATAGCATATAACTTTTAAACATACAACTCATACACAAACTTACAAAGAATTCTTTCAAGAAGGAAAATACCATAGATATTTGATTATTTCCTCATAAAAGTATTGTCCTACTTAGGATAACATAAGCCACATAAACTTACATGCTTCATCACACCGACAGTCTCTAAAACACTCATCTTTCCAAACAACTTTGAAGCTAAACAACTCTTGTATTTTATCGTCCAACTTTCTCCGTTCCTCCTTTTAGCAACGCCTGTTTCTTCGGAACTTTCCACAAAACTCGAGTTTGTCAAAACATGTGTAGCAATCATCAGAGCTAGAAAGTGCAAATTCAGCCACGACACCAGCATCATCTGTCGTCAGTAGCTTCAACTCCCAACTCCAGCAACGTTTTTCTCTCCGAGTTTTACAGAAAGCGGGCGGCATGAGTAGCCCCTCAATCCCGTAAAACTATCTTCATACTTTTTACTCCACTCCTTTCTTGCGCCAACCATTTCTTCGAAATCGATCCAATGATTCGAGCAAACTTACTATCATTTACTGCATATCGATAACGACCTCAACATCCACACTTATTTTACACAGCACAGCATGCATCCAACAATTTATCTTAAATATGCATCCGCAAATGCTATGAACCACAAAACTTCCTGCTCATTTCAGACATGTTTCAGTCGAGCTGAAGTTAAAATTCCCCGGTCTTCTGAACTCAGACAAAAGTACGAACGCTTCACGGTCATCAAGAAGATAACGTGTCGAAGCCATGCAGAAGATAACACATAATTCCACGAAGCAGTCAAGAAATGCATTGGCAGCTCAAGTAATATATTGGATCAAGTCAAACACAGTTTCTAATCCCTTCATGAATATCCTTGAGCCGTAAACACGATGAATACAATATTTTCCACGTCATGAAGAGCTTTTACATTTAATGTCAATTATTATGGGATAATAATACTTACACTCCCCTTTCGTGACTAATGATGGCAAGAGCATGTTTCAAAACTTCCTCTCTCTAACAATCATCATAACCATGTCTCCGGTATTCCATACTATTCTTTAAACTTTTGACATTTAACTGACATTGACATGAATCCATCCATGTATTCCAAGACGTAAGAATCCAACTCACACCACAGTACCAATTCTCCAAGAAGCGTCTTTTCGAACCACAGCCACCACACATACTTAACAACGAGTATCGAACCCCTCATTCCTAGAGTTTCATCCACATTCCGTTAAACATTCATTAGCATCAGCCTAACCAAAACCCAATTACACAATGCTCATTATTGCAGGTTGCAAAACATGGGAGGTGGGCAAATATTTGTACATTATATAGCAAAGGTAAAAAACTTTCCAACTTACCCTGCTGATCATCATTTCGTTTGCTTCCGAACCAGGCCATTTTGATAACTGACAAGAAGTAGTATTTTTAAGTGCACGAGCCCAGGTACTGCAGGATCCCAAAAGCTAAAGCCTAAATTTTTATAGCGATGAACAAATCACAGTAGAGCGTAGATTGGAATGATGACGCCACAACACTATAACTGATTTTCTGGACCAGGACAGTACTTTGCCCATGAGCCTCTAATAACCGGCACGTATAGACTCATGAGGTTAACAGCAACTGCACTTTTCTTCACCAAGCCCCTCCTTCCCTATTTTCTTTACGTAAAATCTTTCTGCTAGAAAACTTCTAACGTAGATAGAATGTCATGTAAAAAGAGCACTTGTATTATAAACTTTCGCAATTTTTTACCGTACTATTAAATTATAACGTTCTTAGTCCTACGCCCTACCTTAACAATTTCCAGCCGCAACTTCAAAGGTACGGATGTATAGATTTGTATAAAACATTTACAAAAAAATCCCCTTTTCTTAACGTACTAATCACTATAATTCACAACAAAAACTAAATAAAAAACAGAGCACCAATAATCTCATGGAAACAGTTTCCATATTTCACATGTCGAGGCGAATTGTTAACTGACTTTCCAGTTCGTAAGCGCCTTGATGATGACCATGTAGCTTATTTCCAGGTTATTTGCTGTTATTGAACCAGAGGTAACTGTCTTCTCTTCACTCAAAGTCGCGGAGTAGGATTGGTTTTGCGGTTCAGGGCTCTCCTGTGTAGGTAACATGTTTCCCAAGCCTTTTATCACTCTGAAATGCAAACAAGACGAGAATTATTAGTATATCAACTTAACCACCAGTTTCCACGCTTCATATAAAGGTAAACAAATTTCCTATTCCTCATCTCCTCTATCCCATTTCCTACACTAACATATACTAATCATACGCCCAGCCATAGTATTTTAATACTCCAAGCCCCGACTTAACTTTACGGCTTGCCGCTCTCAAATGACTCACATTACACGGATTTCTTTATCCTTTTCTCGCCCCTAAAGTAAATTGTAACGGCTTGTGCACCGCTTAACTCTCAAACCGACAAGTATACACCCAGATGTCGAACGCTTCGTTCTGGTCTTTTCAATTACTTGTCAATTCCCCTCCAGCTCTTGCCTTACATTCCAGAAAACATTATTATTATTCCTGTCCTTTCATCGCCACACGACATAACTAACAGCACTTGAACCACACTTTCCTATCTTCCTTATTTTACCTCCTTCCCACATCTCCTTCCCCAAGGTCACTCCGAATCATGTACTCAAAGTACCCTCTGGGAAGGGAATACGACATTCCTACAGCATACTCACATTTACATTCCAACCTCAACCAAATACACGTTGATTAGGATTAGCATGCAATTTTCCACGTCGCAATTCCATCACAATTAGTCAGTTGCACCACTCGTTTCTCTGAAACCGGAAACCATTGACTGCCTCGAGAACTGGCCATACTAGGGAATTATTTCCTCCGCCTACCAATCAACTTTAGACTTTATTATCAAGCCCAGCTGCTACAAACTTACAAACTCTTTAAAATTTCCCATTTCAAACACAGTAAATACACGCAAAGCTCTTGGGTTGCTGTCAGCTTCTTCACATTACGTTACTTATTTCTTTTACTGCTTTCCTCGTAATTCCCCTGAACCCCCTCAAGCTTTCCAAATGATCCCAGCTCGATGGGACTTGCATTACATTACGCCATCCCTCATAATCACATCAAAGAAATGTTGGTTCCAGAACACCCAGACAATACATGAGGATCCGCTACCGAACTAAACTTTCCCTCCCCATTTGATGGAAGGAATAGAGCTTCAAGGTTAATAAAGTCTATCGAATTCGAAGGTTGTAGTCAAGTAAATGCTCCCTCTTGCCAATTCGTTGCCCCCACGACACTACTATACAGCAAAAGACCCTGGAGGATGCAAATCCCTTTAGTAATCATAATCAACATATCCAGATTGCAAGGAAGCAATAACCGTTCCATTGCCAGTGCAATTTTCTCCACTTGTTCGGAAACGCCGATAAAAGTTTTTCCACCATATTTCTACAAATCCTTGCTTTTAATTATCTTCACGTAAGCTTACAGCTCTTCTTTTGATGGTTGTTAAAGCAGTTCTTGACTTTTGGGAAAAGTACGTGTAGGTGAAAGCAAAAGCAAGCATGTGCATGCTGTTTAGCTTGTAACGTATTCCTCCTAACCTGCCATCCTGCCTGGTCTCCAAAGGACAAAGTCCGGAAAGAAAGGAGGCAAAGCCGGTATTTGATTTTCTTTAATCAAATTTGCAATGTTCTTTTCCTGGACGAACAACTTGTCGTGCATGGTTGACACAAGAAGGAGGACGGAATAGCATTCCACCGTATTCTTGTAAAACTCTATCCGATGTATTTCAGCAAAGCCTAGAGCTTGTCGCACTTCACATACAAAAGCTCACCTATTTCGTGCTTCCATAAGTTCTTTGAAACCAGTGCAGCTAGTCAGTGTGTATAGAATAGAGTTTAGTCATAGTCGGTAACATTAAAGCCGTCCCCATAACGTCTGGTATTAATAAGGAAATTTGTGATGAATGAAGGAATGGCGAGTAGACAGGGCCTAAAGAAAGGACAGAAAGGCAGGATTTGATGGACATCTCCAATATTCCCGTCATGTCACATCCATCTTACTTCTCCAAGCCCACCAACTACCCACCGGTCCTGAGTCCTGGTATCCCTCCTCCACCCTAACAGCTTTCTCTACTTTCTCCCACTGAATATGTAACGATGGAGACCAGGCCGGTCGGTGCTCATCTAGAGCACATGCTATCCTTTCCAGACATTTAGGCAAACCTCAGTGCATAATTTCCCTCACATGCCCGATTTTTCAGCCTCTTCTCTCTTGCTCTACCTTAAATACGTTTCCCCCAAGAAGGGGCCTGAACGTCAGGCCCAGCAAAAAACTTGAGGCTTTTCTCCTCTCCTTCCTGAATATTTAATTTCTCCTTTATCCTGGACGGTCCAGAATCCTCGTCCTCATGTCTACAAATTCAGAGACTTACATGAGGATATAATTTGCAAACCCTCGGACTTTCTCTACCCGACTGCCTACTCTACAACCCTTACGTCCTTCTGACTACTTTCTCCACATCTAAAATTCTCCAGGCCGGTAAACAATCCCAAGTGTCTCATTCCTCCGCCTCCCTCTTTTCTCTTCGAGCAAATAAATTGAGTGATGCTAGGATCCTATAATTGACACGCGGGTTTCTCTTTTCACGTAAACTTGGACTTGGCAGTCAATTTTTACCTTTTCACCGAATCACGATACCTTTTCCCCCTTAACCCAATCCTCAGCCTATCGCTCCACTCCACTTTCCAGAAAAAAACAGAATTAAAGAAACATGGTCGGCTTTCGGAGAACTCGCGGTTCTTTGATGCATTTTCCTCCTCGTCGTTTGCACGGAACTTTACTCTGAAAGAGCTGACTGGAACAGAGTGTAGACAAACACTGGCTTGGGAAATAAAGCGTGCGAATGAACACTTGTCCATTATCGGCACACACAACAAACCAAGATGGGATTAGATTAAGCTAAGACACACAAAGGACCTACGGAGTCTTTTGTAAGCGTCTATTCTTCTTCCGTTTCCAGCTACACGTCAGTCAGTTCCATCTTTCCGTTTGCATATAAAATCCCTACCTCAAACTAGAGTTGTACACGCTCCCTTCCCGGTTTACTCGTCCCAACCTTTTCAGCTTTCACTCCGAGATATTTCCCTTCTGCCATTTCTCAACGTCTTCAAAAAGGGTACTCCGAAACTCCAAGTGGGTACACTCTTTGAAGTCCGTCTACTACCCGCCAAACTTTTCAAGTGATGGCTCAAGACTGATTTTGCAAAAAACTACATATATACTTCATCCAATACTGGGAGACTATCTGTCCTTTACCCAGGTGAAGCACGCAAGCCTTCTCCCATAAATAATGTCACGAATTACTGGAATTACTACAAGTTGACAATGCCTCGTTTCACCAAGAGAATGAACAGTACTTTCTCCTCCTCCCGCCCTACCTTTCTCCTTTCCTCTTAGACCAAAATCCACTAAAATCCTTCCCACGACAACCCTTCAATTACAAATAAACATATATCCATGCACGTAGATGTGTCGAATTTTTTTATTTCTTTTCCTACCTCCAACAAATCCCACTCTTGCTATCCTCTGCTTCTCCTTCTATGGAAATGGGCAATCAATTATTAAAACCGAAAGAAATGGCCAATGCAACACCTAAAATACCCAGCCTACTTGAACATAGACATGTGGCTTCCAATTATTTCTTCCCACAAGGAACTCTTCTTCACCTTCACTTGGGTGGACAACTTAAATATTGTAAAAAGAGCACCAAGGTGGATTTGTCCAACTTCTTCAAGATAAACTTGTCACCTCCTCCGCCCTTTTTCTTGACATTCAGCAAACCCTCCTGTTCCAACAATTCTTGTCAATCACCATTCCTCCACCTCTACGAGCCTCAAAAATACTCCAACTCTTACTCTTAATCATTTTTACTATATACATCCTGACAAACCAAAAGAGCTTTCAAGGTGAAAATGTTTCACCCAAAGCCACTACCATGATATTCATTTTCAAGTCCACTACTCCTTTCCGTCGCCTAATCAATTAGTAAACACACCTGCTGGACCACTACTAATCCTTCAAACTCCCATTGTTTTCCCACACTTGCCATTAATTGTATGAATACCGTCTTGTCAAAATCCTTTCTCTGCTTTTAGCATCCCATACCTCTCAACTCTCTTTGCTTTTGCTTTCAACATCCTTTATTCCTCCCACCCTGCAGCTGAAAAGAGCTAGCCAAGCTGGTTCTTCTGCTTAATATTTTCCAAATGACAAAGTATTCAAACACTCAACTTTCACATGTATACTTGGTCGAACAGGCCGGATGGAGCAACTTTCTTTTGCTATACTAGTCTACTCATTACAGAAACGTGTTCCACATGTGTCCATTTCCCTAGTCAACTTTCTCTTCTCCTCATCCATGTCATCTTTTCCCTTCCCTTCTTGTGTTTAACTTCTCTTAGTCTATCATAACAGCAGAGCGGTTATTGTAAAATAGCATATTCGGAATTTTACTAAAAACCTAATATCAGATTGCTTGGACAAACTTTCGTCCCGGGGTGTGGTGGACTCGCTTGGACTGGCTTACAGCATAGGCAGGTAAAAGAAGGATGTTATAAGGAAACCCATAAGCAGTTATTACGCCTGTTTATCTTCAATCGCATGCTTACTTTCTCGTCAAGAGGACACGCAATCTTTGTGAACAAACAAATTGCCAGTACGCCAACCACGTGTGCACATTAAACAACTTTCATATATATTAACCACTAGGCTGGGACACGGACGGAATAACAAACTTTTCCATATTCCCAATAATCCATCACACTCAACTCAATAGAAAAATATAGGCCGGAAATTACTTAGGCGCATGAAGTGTCCCGTTAAAGCACAAAAACATAGTTTTCCCCAACCTCTTCCTTCAAACCAAGCTTGACAACTTTCCTCATATATTCCATCAACTAACCGACTTTCTCTCCCGCCTAACTCACCCTCACCTAAACAGTCTCTACCCGCCTTACCCTTGTTTCTCTTCTAAAACAATATTTCAAACCTCACCGTCAAGCCTTCGTCTTCCACAGCCTCGATTCAAATCCCACTTTATTTCACCAAGTCGCCCTCCGAGTAACAGAAACAACGCACCTGCCTTACACTTTTCGTTCTCCACTGCCTCAAGTCACGACGTAGCCAGCTCAGCAGCAATAAGCTACTTCCGTCCAACTTTCTCCGAAAATACAAAATCCGTGTCAATGACCAACCACCTTCCTCTCTTTCCACCACAGTTTCCTTCACAGCCAGCACCACAACTTTTACCTGATTTCAGTCTCAGTTCGTCTGCACTACACTTTGTTCTAAGCTTTCATCCTGTCCATTCGTGCCCGACTGAATGAATGAATAACCCTGCGGAAGTGTAAAACTTCGTAGAAACAGCGAGGAGCAGCAACACTAGAACCAGATATGATAACCATATCGTCTTTCACGAATTTCACGATTATATTATTCAGATCAGAGTGCTCTAAAATGATAAGCTGTAATCAATACGAGCACGTTCATGCTAGAATTTCAATATTATTTGCACAATAATCTGCCAGAACAAACTCAAACTAAAATCTTCAGCCAAGAATGCAATACTTCGCATAAATTCAAGCCCTAACAATAGATTTACGCACTGTAAGTACTCAAGTTCGAAATTACAGCAATCAGATTCGACATTGTCATTCGCTACAACATAGCACCATAAAACTTATCCAAGATTTTCCATCAGTTTGCTATCACAGAATCTGGGCCACAGCTAAGCATCCTAATTTGCTTGTTTGAGAAAGAGATCTCCTCCAAATTACTTAGCATAAAAGAAAGAGACCATAACATCTACGTAAAACTGCTTCAACGTTTCAAACTATACAAATCATCTCTAGCTTGATTGTGGATCTTTCTGGGAATAACCTCACCGTCAGCATGACACAAGTACAAGCATGTGTTCCCCAGCTTAAAAGTAAACACAGAACACCATAGCCCTATAGTGTAAAGATAAGCTTGAATAATGCCGATCAAGTACCAGCCTTGTTTAGCTTTCTCGTAACTTATAAGATCATGTCAAGTACATACAAGCTGTTCTAAGCATTTTCAATTTGGATTCCTAATCACAATTTACGTTCCAATCATGTGACAACAAACTGGTTAGAGCTAGACATGTGTTGGTCGACGCATTCGATTGCTCCATTTAACAATATCTTCGAAAGCATTCTGACATAGATTACTCAATAAATAATTGTCATTACAAAACATTCCATTAATAACAATTCCAATCTGTTGGAAATTACTAAATTTTGTATTTCCACTGCCCTAGAACGTTAAAAGGAGGATGACATCAAAGTTTCCACAAATCTTTGATATGATTCTTCTTATTATTTAAGTCATCTAGGCGTGTTAACGTATGTTCCGCGAATTTCTCCGATTTCATCTTATAAATGTAAACACAGTTTTCCCCACCATCCCTAGTAATTACTCTTTGCCGTCTTCAAATGCAGAATTTATTAATACCAATTTCTTGTAAAACACTCTGTTTTCAAGTTAGCGATTTAAATCTTGCTCGGCTCTTTCGAAAATTACAATTTAATTTCTGTCGATTCTCGCTTAAAATAAAGCCTGGTGCTAACGGAAATATTATAAGAATCTCCATCTTAATTTAATCCTTCTGACTTTTACTCTTTGGCATGCTGCCAACTCCTTTGGAAATAATTTGCATTTTGACCCAATCCTCATCCAAAGTGCCGCTGAACTCATATCGTAAAATGACTAAGCCCCCTGCAAAGTTTTAGCACGCTCCCAGTTGCATTGCAATAAATTTTATTCTATCAACAGGTGATCATCCTAAAGGCATTTCATGGATGCCATACTCTCACAATCAACACACAGCCCTCACAGGTTTTAAACTCACCGTAGTTAAGATAATTCGTCGAATAATACCGCACAACATCGCCTCTAAATTCTGCACACACAAGGAAAAAATTTTACAAAACCACACACTCCTAAATCTACCAAACACCAAACAATGTACAGTCCTCCAGAATTCGTGACCGTGAATTTTGCAAACACTCCAGCACACTCCAGTTGAAACTGCACAAAAGTAAGAGAGCTGTACAGCGTCATTGCCGTCTTTGAAACGTTTCATAACCTATTTCTTAGTGGACACTTTTAAATCCTCCACTAAAAGGAGAAAGCACTCCAGTTTCAAGCCCATAATGTCTCCGCGATTCGCTTCCCTATCCACTTCTCTCAAAGGCAAACCTAGACTAAGAGCAAATTGTGCTTCGCCTTGCATGACATAGACTCACGTTCCTTACTCATACAGACTCTAACTCTCTGAGCTTCTAACTCCTCTTACAAAATCAGCTACTAAAAGCATCAGCTATATGCATTTCCTAATTCTACATGGCATTTCGCATTATACAGCTTAATCCTCCTATTCTGCGAATTTCTGCTATCGCACCAACATTTCTCCCGCCCCTAACTTTTTCATAGACCATCTCCAACAAGATATACCACGGACGGGCGGAGTTGTGCGTAAATTCATTGATTTCTCAATCCTTTAATACAAGCGAACTCTTCGCCCCCCCCCCCAAACTGGTCAACGTGTCGGGTCGGAAAACATGAAAATTTTACCAGTCTTTGACCCACAAACTTAAGGAGCAACCCCTGTCCAACCTTTCTGTCGTAAAAACAGAAATCTAGACGGAGAAAAACAAGCGTGGGATTTCTACATCCATCCTTGATTCCGTCTGCCATTTCTGCGGTTTGCAACCAAACAAACCTGCAATAGCCCTATGCCACAGCCACAGCCGGGTCTTGGCTTTTCTCAATCCTGCCCACACTACTGCCTACATTAAGCATAAACTATTCCAGAATTTGCAATGAGCAGAGAAGAATAGCAGAATATTTATTCCTCATTCCTCCCGGATCACACCACATTCATTCTCAGTATTTTAGACTAATAGCTCACCAGGTTTGCTGGATGCATAATGTTCCTATATAGTTTCCTACTTTTACGTCCATTTCCTCAACATATTTTCCTCGAAGCACATGAAACATAAATTCAGCTTTCTAATTATGTCCTGGCACGCACTTTCTTCCTTTCCTAACCTCTTCAACCATGAGTTTCGCTACTCTTCCAGCAAGCATGCATGCAAGCCAACCATGTCAGTCAGATCGTAGTATATCCTTCCCTCATAATCTATTCTCGCTCCTCCACAAGAAGGAATCCAGTAAAAACATTACACACATGATTCAACCAATTGCAATCTTTCTGTAACCTTATTACTCCCAATTTCCGTCATCCTGTATCCTATTCCTATCGTATTTCCCAAGATTACCACACGTACAATATCCATTCCCGGTATTCTGTAGAAATTAGCTCAGGTCCAACCTTACATTGTTGCTATCCTAGCGTTGACGACAAAACTTTCAATATTTTCCGTTCTTCTATTAACTTAACTCGGCGTATTTCGTAGCGCAGTTTCCTTGAAACTATTTTCGTTTTCCACCCAAATTGCATCATATACATCCTCATCTCATCTCACCTGACCTAAAATGACACCTGTGAATTTGCAATTTCTATATATACTTGTACTTCCATCCACTTAATGATTCATACCGTCAAATTCCGTCCCACAAGAGCACCGTCGTATTTGCCAATTATAACATCAACCTATCATTTATCTACATCGTCGTCATATCCTTCAACAGTTTCCCTTTACACTCATCACAATCAGTAATCATCATCATACTTACTACACCAATCCCACCCAGTACATCACATTTTGTCGTTCCTTCTAGTAGGACTTCGCAGTGCAAAGTTAGCACTAGAATTTAGTGAGCAACAGCAGAACAAATCCATTACAATACGCCACCCATATCGGCATCCTCTTTCCCATAAGATTACACACGAAAACTCCACACTATCCCTTCTTTGAAATCTCTCTCCTTACCTTCTCGCCCCCAACCAAACGACAGGATTTTATTTAGCATGCCCATGGTAATAAATGCATAGTAACAATAATTGGCATTGAGGAATTACAATCTTAATTTGGACACGTCTGATGTGTTTTCCTATTTCTACTTCTGTAAAACCTACAACCAATTTTTTACTCGTTATTATCCGCCTGCATTCAACACAACCTTGAAGCTTTGGCTTTTTTCGAAGGTACATATAAGATAGTCTTAAAAATTATCCCATTCATACAGAACACTAGAATTAATTCCGTATAAGATTGCGGAAATTCAAACCCTTTCAATCCAGACACGACAGAATCTCATAAGTATGATATCCCCAACATTTGCTGACGATGCGTCGGTCTTCTTAAAAACACGACTCGTAAAACCATAACAATTAAAACAGTTATGATTCTTAACTCTTACTCATGGAAATATAAAACGCTTGTCAGCATAGCATATTTCGCAATGAAATCCAAAAATTTCCACAAAAGTATTAGCCCATTTCCTGAGAACTACGATTCTAGAGTTGTTTGTAACTTGCTCCATATTATCAGCTGCTGCTACGCTCTTGGTAGTTTATAGTGCTATAGTTTTCTTCCTATCGCCTTGCAAAACTATATGCGAGTTGAAAGATTTACTCAGCTAAAAGCAATTACTCCTTCCTTAGCATCCTTAGCCTTTAGCATCCTGAGTAGATAGTAAATAACAATCTATTTTAACATTCGACTATTAATTTGTCATAATATTCCATCGCTGAGTTGTTGATGGTTGACTAAGCAGAAAGCGTTTCTTCTACCCGTGGATTCCTGACCCGGTAGTCGGTATTGTATATACACGCTGGCAGTTCAAGCATTCCTCACTACCAGCGAACCTTCGACTCAAAGAAACCTTTGAAACCTCTGTCATCGAGTAGAGTAGGTCTAAGAGTCAGCCAGTATTATCCCCTCCTTTCATTACTCATCCCGTATCTAAGAAACAAAGCTCTTATTTGCAAACTTAAAGCCAACATGTAGAAATCCGGCTTCAAGAAATCTGTGGAAGCTTAGGCGTGCCGAAGAATTCCCACAATCAGCCTGCATTCCTACATGTCTCTATATTACACGCACAATGATAATCCTCGACAAAAGACATCATAAGGAGCTTTGAATATGTTTGTACTGTTACCACTGCTTTTATTGCATTATATTTACAAGCTCAAGGCAGTAAGTCCATCATCAGTAGTTCCGCATGGAGCTGCCAGCCTACGAGCCAACTTTACGCATAAGGTTCCGAACACATTAGACCATCTTCTTGTCAGACTACATAAACTTGATATGTGTGAACTAAATCCTCTGAGTGCAAGCGAACTCAAACCAATCCTTGACTTCCCAGCATGGAGCATACAATGAATCCACGTCAGTTCCACCACCTTACTTGACCAAAGAATCAAATTCCGCTTTTTGACTCCAAGCCAAAATTGGAGATGACGGCATCCTTCTTAAGACGGGACTGACGAGGAGACCTTTGCGAAAAAAGTACCCCACATAACAAGACCCTGGCCAAATGTTTCAAAATCCTGTCCATTCTCTCCAGTACGATCGTATATAAGCCCTACTTGCTTTGGTTTGAGCACAATCATTTGCAACGGATGCATTCGTCACACTAATAACCTTTGCATCATGGGGGTCAGAATTCAAGACCTCATAATTAGAAATGAATCATATTAGCATTCGACGAGTTGATTCAATATTTAAGAACTTGCACAGTAGTTGATTAAAATGTCAAACACATGCCCTTAACTCTATGTTTCTGTTTCAAACACATCTGTTCATAATAACTGTCAATATCAGCAGTTTTCGAACCGATTTACTTCACCAACTTCCGGAAATAATTTGACTTGCAGACGCTTCTTCATCTCATTACAAAACTCTGATACATGTATAATTTTCAGGGTTGATTATGTCATGGGAGTGACAATGACAAGTGAGAACTCCAAAGGAACTTGGTGGCTAGAGGAGGTTACTACGATGTGTGTAAAACTTTCTAAAATTTTGGCTCACCGTAAAGAATGTGAAGTGCATATTTGATATTCCCCGCCTTGAGTGAACCTGAGACGATGTGTGTGACACTTGGTTTTTTCTGCCACCCGTCAACTCAACCGAATAAAAATGTGTACGAATTCACAAATTTTATCTCTGTAATTTAGAGCACCCGGCACACAATCTACCCACGGTAGCTTTTTAAATAAAATCCCATGACGTAATAACCCTAAAATTCACTAACTTCCACCAGTTGCTTCTTAAAAAAGTCACAGTAAGCTCGGTTGGTTCCACAAGGGTAGAAGCGGGTAGGAGAGACGGGTAACTCAACCACGATGAAATCACTTCACAAGCCAAGATTAGCACAACCGAAAAAAAAACCGCGTACCGCATCCACTACTGGGGGATAACTCCATCTTTTAACCAAAATTCTTCAGAGCCATATGGTAAGTCAGTCACTTTCGGCTTGATTATTTAACTAACCCAGCTCAAATTATAAATTCTCCTTCGACACACTTTAAATCAGTTTTGGCTCAGTTTTACTTCCTTGTTTAGGAAATAGCCACCTTCCCTCACGCACAATGACACTCTTTGCGTTAAATCGCGTAACCCATAATCAAGGAGATAATCACTCATGTTACACACTCATTCCAAGTCGTTCATAAGTTAAGACCGTCTCGTATAATAAATGATAATATTATTAAAGTCCCCAATTAAGGTTCTCCAACAGCGGATTCCTGCAGCTGGTAGTTGTGAGAGAAGCAGCGGAGAGGAGGTGTGGGAGGAAGGAGTACCTGCTTTCCGTTCCCCTTTAGACAGTATAATCAACATAAATTCGCACAGTCCTCTTCTTCTCTGTACTCTGTACCTCCGATTTAGAAAACCCCAATCCTTGAAAAAGCTCCTGCTATATAGGTATCCTAAGTCTTTAAATTATTTTCAAAAACCGCGATTCAAACTCACCAGTAAGGATAAAATCCTTAGCTTTCTCAAAACAGAGTGACACTTGAGGACGTTTCTGCTTCGCGCGATCTGAAAGTCAGTCCTCATTCAGAAGAATCCTTTCGTGAAACTTTACTGGGTGAACGGAATGACTTTCCTCACCTACAGGGTTACACTAAAAGCATTGAGCCTCGTTCAAAATCTTCAAAAGTCTACATCTTCTCTCCTCTGTACTGCGTTAACGTCCTTGGCTGTGAGAATATTCTGAATAACACATAATATCATCATAGTAAGTAAGGCAAACCAGCCTTCTCTTGGCTTCCTCGCCTCGGTACACTTACACTCCAAAACTCCCTCCGGCAACACATTTTTCCCAACCTTTCTACACAATCACTCCATAATACAACCTAACAGCTAACTGACTATGTGACTCTCACACATGTGCTCATCCTTCGTCTTTCTAACGCTTCAGTGCCTATTGTCTCTCTCACCTCATTTCTCCATCCAGCAGAAATTCATTCAATCCTTAGAATTGCAGTACATAAAATCTCTCATCCTCTTCGAGCAGCAAACTTATTTCCTCCTTCGGATCCGTACCCATCGGTATATAACAGATAATAGTGTACACAGTTATTGTAATCATCCTGTCGTCGATGCATCGTTTGACACATGCTATTGCACCCCTCAACTTTGCAGCAAGTCCTCGTTTCTCTATTACAATTAACCGTCGAAACAGCACTACCTCTCGACAACCTCGCCGTTACCCATTGTTCAATTCCTCGAATAGTTATTCCATTCTGTTCAAGTTTCGTCCGGGGTCTCTTGACGTTCATGTTTCATTATGTTCGATGTTTCTGTACAACATTTGAAGGAAAGTCTTCGAAAAACTGAAAGAACATAATATTCTCATTACACAACACTAATTAAGAGTCAAACTATTCATAACGTAGAATCACGCAAGCTTGTCTATCAGCAGTTCATGCAGTTATGTTCACCGCAGCAACAAAGTCGATCCTCCAACCGTCCTTATCCAATATCCGGGATGGGTTCTATAATGAGCTTTCAAAATCCAACATTTGCAACCATCTTTCCAAGAGTTAAATGGTTTCAAAGGTTTTGAAACCCGCAAAGACAATACACTGGTGTGCTGATTGTACACGCAGTTCAGTCCCTCTTCGGTCTGAAAATTATAATAAAAATTAAATCATTATGCACGCGGGTTGAAACATACGAAAGAGACTTGCGCTGAATATTTAAATACTGGCATAATTATACAGACGGTCAGCAATTAAAGAAGTCCTTACGTTCCTATAAATTTATAGTTGCTTAAGTTAAGTTGGTAATATCCATTCGTAATTTTGATGTGAAATAAATATGACATATATAATATATACCATGTCTTTCGCTAGCTGAAGAGTCCTGAGAATAATGAAATCGAGATTCTCGCAATAAGACTGAATTTATTTTCAAATTAAGGTTTTCATAACCTTACTCACATAACTACTCTTATCGAAGAGGACTAATTATTTTAACTGCGCTTCTCACTATCTGCTACATGTAATGTCAAATGATGTAATGTCAAATTGATGCGGAATTTTCCATTCGAACCTTCAGAAAAACAGTTGAATCCTCAGATGAATCAATAACTTTGAATATCACATTTAAAATAATATAATAGACCTCAGCCAGTTCCACACGACTGGGTTTGCACTAATTAATTTAATGTTTACAACAATTACTTCAAAACGTCACATACCATGCATTAAGAAGCACACACTCTGAACAATCAGATGAACACGTGCACATTACAAAATTCCCTCCACACACAAGCGATGCATTTAATGGCTTCCGCTCATTCGCTGCTGTCCATAGAATAAAACGTTTTCCTGAATATTTCGACTTTTTCTTTCTCTTGGAATTCATTTCATGAAGTTTGATTAGGGCAAATTAAAACTTAAAGCTTCCAAAGAACTATATAGTCTTCCACACTGCTATGCACATCTTGTTGAGCTTTATTATATTTTTGATATGTATATATAATTACAGAAAATCTCTAATTTATACATGTCCTGGTAAATTGAAGACCATCATCCCTACTTCTGTGTGTCGAATAATGTCATTGATCCTCCTAGATCCCTCCAAGCAACACCAGAGCGGTTCCACAAGCTTCTACAGGTTTTACAATCAAAACATCAAACAGGTTTTCAGGAATTGGTCAGTATAGCATCGCATCCAACGCCGCATCGTGGGGGCAGTTAATCCTGTTCTATTTGACTTCCTGTTTGCTGCATCCTTACATGAAAGGGCCACATGTACTCTTACTCCATATTACGAATTTAAGCCCAGTAGCTAAAGCTTAAGAAGTTACATTATGGCTAAACATTCAAATTAATAGCCCCTGCAGAAGCTCAAATTAGCCCAGCTTTTAACGGTAACTTTGATAGTCATGCTAAAGACTTGAACTTCAAGTTCACTGCCCATGGTTGCGTCATCAGATTAGCTTCATGGCTATATCCGTCTTAGTTTCGCCCCAGAAGTCATACAGACATACATTTCGCCATGCTATAAGCGCAGGCTTCTGCCGGTAGCATTGCCAGCTCTGTGAGGGAAACTAGCAAGAACGTTTAAATTGTAAAACAATTATCTAAACCCGCAAATCAGTTCTACCCCTGTGCTACAATTCTCGTGAATCCTGACGCAGTTCTTCCTTTCCTCGACGTCCTCGAGACAACCATAAAGAGATCACGTTCAGTCAATTTTCAATATCTCATCAAAAACTCATGAACCAGTTTCCGTTTCCCAGCATCTCTCTGATGCTTACATTACCTTCTTCAGTACGTTTCTTCAGGTCTAATTTTTGCGAAATCCCTTCATAATTCTTAAGCATGAATAAACACACCGTGGGAGCGGAACAAGAGACCGTGCCTATGTAGTTCTGCATGCTTGTCAAAAGATATCGTAAATCAGAGAGAGGAGGTAGGTTAATTCGCCAGGTTGGTATTAGCTGGCCCAAATCCCTAGATTCAACGTATCTTTCTCTTCCTCGAGGCTCTGTAGTCGAGGAGACCAGAGGAGTTTGGCGAGTAAGGAGAATATCCTTCTTGAGTTTTACCAGAATCTTCCGTGGATCATTCCACCAAAACCTTGTGTATGCTCCAAGAGATGCGTGCCGGCCCTACCTACCTTCCCTCGACGCTTGTCTGCATCTTTGTTGTTCTTTCTGCACAACATTCCAAGCAAGCTGACCAAAGACAGGGAGAAGGAGGTTTAAGACCATGTGTGAATCGTTTCAATCCTCATTAGCTAACCTGAAGTGGAAGCGGCTAGTGGAGTCCTATTAAACTTTGTCAGCTTTGTTATGGTGCTGTCAAATATTTAAAAACAAAAGTTTCCACAACTTGTAAAAATGGGACACGAGGGGGAAGGTAAACGCAATTCTGAAGAAGCATTGTGTTCAACAGACGTTAGGAAAGGGATAGCAGCTACCCTCTTATGTGATACTGGTGACGCGAAACTTGTTCCGGAAAAACAGCAGGATTTGCGACTCTGGATAGGAAACCTTGACGCTGCAATTTCCGAGTCAGTTATTTTTGCCTTTTTGCTTTTGATATATACTCATCTAAAAGTTAATCTGGATTTTGTTTAATATGATAGTGCTTAAGTATTATAATCGTTTGTGTATACATATATATATTTTGCAAGTTTAGCGACAATTGTAAACAACGTGTATTGAATATAATTTAATACCTTTCTTTTTCCAGATATCAACTCCTACACATATTGCAAAAATTCGGTGAAATCCACAAGTTTGATTACTTGTTCCACCTGAGTGGTCCGTACACGGGATTGCCAAGGGGCTATGCTTTTGTTACCTACAAAACCAAGGAAGGAGCTTTACGATGCTTGGAAAAACTCAATGGCAAAATAATTCGCAAAAAGCCTTTGGTAATCAGATGGGCTCGACAAGCCGTCTACGACTACAACGTAAGTTGATCCTCAAGACGTAAAAATAATAGCAGTATGATGGAATCATAAGTGAAGTATTTAAGGATTGAATTATTTCGTTCGGGCCTAAATTTTAGCACGAGAAGAAAAGACTAAATAAAATGTTACCAGCATTAGCCCTTGGCAAAGAGTCGGAACCCAAGACTCCAGAAACGAGGAAACGTGCCATCAGTGCCATTGAGGCAAAATTAAAAGACATGGAGAGACAGAAAGATTGTCAAATGGAATTCAATGTAGCGTTTCCAGGGCAGAACATTTCTTATTCAGTCGTGGCTCCAAAATCAAGCGGTTTGCGTACTTACCGAAAGCATCGTTGCAACAAACACGGTTTGCGCTTAAACTGAGTGTTTCATTCTATTGACCGACAAAGATACATTGACTTATCGAAAAAAAGTATGATAGCCGATTTTGAACATGCATTTTTTTGAGGGAGTTTGATACCAAATGTCGTTGGGTTAAGATTTCACAAGAAAATGCTATTGTATATTGTATCTACATTATTATTTTACTTTTAACGATGGAAATTAAAAATTTGAGTCATAAAAATGATTAACTCTTCGCTTTGAGTTTGTTTCATCTTTGTTCGTTTTTTTGCCGAAACATCTCCTTCGAACGGTTTATGGATGACACTATAATTTTATTTTCAAGAACTTTTGGCATGAGCTTTCACAGGTTCAAGAATCTACAAGTTGAACAGTCGAACAGATAAGCTCTAGCAGTTAAACAGTAGAATTGAAATACATACAGATGCCTTATGCGCTTTTCAAAATATAATTTCATCCTCTGCAGATAAACTAATTCTCACTTTTTGAAAACTCCACAGAATTTGCTGGGATAATTTGGTTCAGAATTATTATTAGCATTCATTTTTATAAGTAGACACTAAATTCACTGCCCAATCTGAGCTGTATAATTTTATGGCGGGTCTATATCGAATTTGGGGCAGCCTGGGAGACTCCTCTATTAATCATAACTTGGGAATTTTGCAAATCCCTTACCATTTCCCACGTAGGTTTACCAAGAGATTTGAAGAAGTGTTCGTCAACTGTAAATTATTAAAAGATTCAGGTTTGAAGTTGTACCCTAACTTATAACTGTACAGAAAGTGCTTTCATTTACCCATATAAGGGTTATTATATTCGTAAAAATACTCAAACACACGGCACAACTTACCACAATCTCCTGGATCAGTGTCATCTTCAGGGTTGCTATCAGACGTACGGTTCTTTTCACAAGAAAGTAAGTTTTTCCAAAGGGTAGTAGTAGACTCATCTGCAAAAACAAAAATTGGAAATAACCAATAATTTCCAAAGTAGCTTTCATCTGAAAACAGTCACATGACTCGCTTTTAAGTCAATGCCAAATTAAAATAATCAAAACTATAGCTCACGTGTTTTTTCGTTGAACAGAGTGTAGTAGCACTCTGATCCCAAGGATTTCTTGAAATGGTCTTCAACTTCGACATCCACATCGGGAACGATGCCAAAATCTTGCTGTGTCATACTCCCCTCAGTTCTGGGACGCTTAGTCCGATCAGACAAGATGGCACTGCCTTCAGCCTCTAGCCAGGCACCGACTTCGGCTACCCGCTCAGGATTTTTGCGTTTCGGGGCTTTTAAAGATAAGTCCACCGGGCATTCCATGACTTCCTCTGCATCATCCGATGAATCCGAGGATGAAGTTGAATTTTCGGAAAAACTGGATGGCTCGGTATCTGCTGACAAAGTGTAAAAGTTTAACTTGAGCTTAAAGTTTTCAAAAAGTGCGCCGACTCTAACCCAGATGGCAAAGACTATGCTCAGTTAGCCTACACTAATCCTTCTGTAGCCCTTATATCTGCACCTACAATCGGAGGAGAGTTAACTACAACCGTATACCGTATTAACTTTGCTTTCTATTCACGTAATTAAAATCAACTCACCTGATCCTTGCCTCTGAAACGGAAGATTTGAAACCTTGACGCTTGGATTCAACCACAATAATTTTGTACTTCCGCCAATCCGTTCACGCACATGTCGCAAAATCTCCATAATTTCAGTCGTTTTAATCCAACAATATTAGTGTAAGAGAATTAATCTGATCCCGTAAAAAGCACAAGTGCCAAGTGGATGTAGTTCTCCAAGAATTATTTCTCACGTCCGGCGTTCTTCTAACACAATTTACAAATGATGCTCCCCCGTTTCTTAGCCTTGCTTCCTACGATTATTGCCCCAATCTTCGGGACAAGCCTCGCTTAATCTAACTAGTTGCACTGAAAAAGGTGGCATTAGGAAAACAGTTACTACGTAGTTTCAACAAGGTACACCGCTATCAGAGCTTCATCCCTAATTTTTATAATTGCCACTTTCCTCACATGCAGTCTTATCTCTCTATCCCTTGAAAAACTAGTAAATCTTAGAAACACTTTCCAGCCGTCTTTATGTACGCACTCCTAATGTCAATAAATGTCAAATGAATGAGTTCTACCGAGTCTTAGTTGCCAATAAGTACACACTCACTATTTAGATTGAGAAGTTTCAATGACATACATTTTTTAATTAAATCCATCTCAAATCTCAATCAGCAATTAGAAGCGAAAAACAGGATTAAGCTAATTTTAGACTTAAATTAATCTAAATGCAGCACCATATACAGATAGGAATACGTTTTTTAAATCAGTTTACTTAGCTACCCTTTGACCGCTAAACTGCACCTTCTGTCACCATGCAAACCTAGAAATGACCAGGTTAGCATCACTGTTCAGCTAGAGATTCATTCATTCCTTCAATTTCATCGTTTTAAAAGCATTACACTAAATTACATGCTCACAGGCAAAGGGATAGATTCATATTAGCTGTTTACATGTAAGTAGAATTAATAACCACACACACATCATTTACCAACTTCAGTACATTCATCATTGCTGCGATTCATCAACAACTCTAAAAAGCTTGCGACGTCGTTTTTGTGGTTAAGAAATTAGTAATTAGGAAGCAAAGACTCCTGGAGGGGTTCGGAAATCTTCTTGATTGCAAAGGCATCTTAATTTTATTTGGTACTCTTTGATTCGGTCCTTCAATTTGTAGCTTGCAGTATAGCATTAACGTTTTCGGCTGACAAGAGTAAACCTCTGTCTCATAACCCGCAAGCATTCACGTGTCATCTGAAATGAATGAGACAAGTTAAACATAAGAATAATTATTATTTACACAGGGGACTGACTCGTCCTATCTTCAAAGCTTATTCGTCCTCAGCAACGGCTTACCTCAAACTGGGTATCCCAGTTGATTTCCATGTACTGCAAATGGTTCATGTGCACCATGGAAATGTATCCAGTCACGTCCGTAATATAATGATCTCTCATAAACAGCTTCAGTTTCTTCAAATCTGCAATGTATTTAAAGCAATGCCACTAAAATCTGTCTGACCCGCCAACTGTAGTTAAATCCGGGAGAAAGCAAACTGGGCTGGGCATACACTTACACTACCCACATGCACTCATTACTTACGCTTTAGATGACGGACAGATGATCTTTTATGGATCTTGTCAACGGCAGGGTCAAAGAATGCTCTTTGTTCCAGGATTTGTTCACACATGTCACCCGGGATACCCGTAAAGAGCTCATCTAGGCAAATCGGACGACCCATATGCAAATGCAGCTCAAGCTCCTCCAAATTCGGCATAGCACACCAAAGGGACTCTTGTACTTCTGGCGATGTAGATGGCACCACCAACCTAAGCTTGGTCACGGACGGGAACAACTTCCCAATACGGTGATATGAAACAGAATCGAATCTCGACAGAGTCAGCAAAAGCTCTTCCACAAAAATTGCAGGCGTGCTTCCAGTAGAGAAGAGCCCGTTCCACTCATTCCCAGCATCGCCATTAGCGCAAGATACAAAGAATCTTCGTAGCTGTGGAAAACAGCGTCCGTAATCAATAGGCTCAATCGCATCCTTGTCATAGAATCCCTTCAGGGTCAAGCTAACGAGGTTTGGAAGTTCCGGGAACTCGAATCGCGTCACTCCATGAGGTTCATCGTAAACAATCTTCAACGATTCCAGGCTACCCGCTTGACTTTGCAGGAATCTGTACAGTCCATCTGTGCTCAAGCTTGATTCTTTGAGAACAAGTGTGAGTTGGCGCAACCGAATGTTTGCAACTTTCATAGCTCTCAGATGTGCATCAGTAATTTGTGCATCAATTTCTAAAAATTTACATTTCTCTCCCAAAGCTTTCACCGTCTCTTGCAGGATTCGGGCATACTTGTCCTTTTTCAAATTCTCTACAGACGGTGAAATAATAAGCGAGAATTTCTCCACGTTCGGGGCGGATTTTACCAAAGTTGGGAGAAAGCCCGGCCGCATGACGGAATCGATTTGAACCATTCGATTTACAGCCTCTTCTTCGTTTGTAATGTGAACAAATAGGGTCTTCAATTGTGAAAACTGAGGGAGGGATGTAAAGTCAAGCTTGAAATTTTTCATAAAGCTTTCGTTGCAAGTCAAGCTTAACGTTTCTGTTGTTGGTGCGATTATTGAAAACAGCTCATGGAGGCGTGCCTCATTTCCAACGTATAGGCAAGATCCATCAAGCTTGTAGTCTCCCGTAGGAATATTTCCACCACTCCGATGCATTGTGGCCATGAAGCGTTCAAGGAGAAAGTTGTCGTCCAAGCTTAGTTGTGCCGTTCTTCTGCGTACTACAGGCGTGAGCGCATCATTCCATCCTTTCCCCACATAGCGACAGTTGAGCAGATCATTGTAATTCCCATACCGTTGCATAGCAACTCGTAGGGCCTGCAACAAGGCGATGTAATTAATTTGCGGTAATGTAGACTTTGATTAACATGTTTTATGTAATATTTTTTATATTAAACTACGAACATCAATTTGAAGTTTTTCTGGGCTTTTTGGCTCTCTTGCTAACAGTCCAAGCAGACTATTCTTGACTCGCTCCATCATTAGGTTCCGCTTCCTTGCACGATCTCCTGCCCTCTCCAGTTGATCTATCACCTGCAATTCAAAGAAGAGATTAAAATTCGGTCACTATTTTTATAGTATCTCCTTAAAGTAACTGCAAGTGCAGCATACAACTTTGGTTCACACACCTGCAATTTTGCTTCCAGTTGATACCTGAGTGCTTCATTTTCCTTCCGCTGGAAATCTCCAGAACTTTCCAGTGCAGATAGGGTCTGGAAAGCGTTTAAAATAATCCAGGATTTTTCTTATTCTTCCGTAACGTACTCTTGGTTTACATGCTCAACAAATCGTGTCTCTTACTCACCTGGCGTTGATTAGCCATTTCTGATTTAAGTTTGTCGCTTTTGTTCTCCATGTTTCGACATTCTGCTTGAATCATGAGCAGCTCTTGCTCGGCCTCCATCAGCTTTTTCTTTAGCTTAAATATTCAAAACAATTCGCTGAAATTCGTAACAACTTCGACGTACATTTGCAGTACTTTTAAAATTTTGCCTAAATCTTCCACTTGGTTGAAAATCTTCACACATTTGTAATCTAATTACCACATCTTTTTCCTGAAGTTGTTTATAGAGAAACTGCCACAATTCCATCCATCGGTCAATTTTTCTTTGAGTTCCTCTCATCTCTTCCACGACGTCCACATGACCCTGAGCAAACCAAATCGTTTAGTAAAATATGTCTTCGAAACTCAATCAAAAACTGTCAACCCGTACCAGAAAACACCAGTAAAAGCTGGTAAATTCACAAAATTCCAAAACTTACATCAATATCCGTTTCCCACATTTTCAATAGGTTTTCTTCTTGCCTTCTTCTTCACTTAGAACCAACTTTCACCACTACAATGCACTTCCACTACACGCACTTCCCGTCCTCCAAAGACTGCACTGAATTTCGGTGCGTGTGTTTAAACTTTTGGGATGCGTTAAGTATTCATGCTGACCTGCTTTCAGTGCGTAAAAGTATTTAAATTAATGCGAGAGTAACGTACTTTGCCTCCTCCAACATTCGCCAAAGGGGAGTCACATACAAAAACTAAAGTGAGGCGCACGATCTCGTAGAGATTTCACAAAGCTAGGCCCACATGAAAATAATTTGTAAACACAAACAATCACACCTAACATTAGCTCTTGTCGTTAATACCAATTGCGATCCTACCAGCCACTGCCTGCCTTAATAATCTTCCGTAAGTCATAAGTGGAAGCCCACATTATTCTCTACAGCCATTTCTTCCACAGACATTCTCTGATAATAGGGATATTGCATTTCACCTTCATCGACGTTTCATATATAACGCAGCTACATTCCCAAGGATTGTATCATGATGATTTCCATCCTTTCCACTACCAACTACTGAGCACTAGCGTTAAATTCTCATTAGCACTTTAAATAGGTTAATCCTTGAAGTTCCTACCTCTCCATAATACAAGATGACAAGAGGGCGCTAAGTTAAGCCCAAGACAGAATAATACAGCGCGGTAATAACCTCCTCCGCCTTCTAATTTAACTTCCTTACAAACTTAAGTGGCTTCAAGAATAATAATACGTCATCCCTATTAAAGATTCAACATGCTGCTCCACGTTCCCTCAGTAGATATTGCACCATCCTCTAGGCTTGCCTGGCATGCAATTTCCTCGGTTGGATCAGAGGCATTGAGTTTACAATTGTTAGCTCAATTTCCGTGACGCCTCATATAATTTTCGCCTTGTGATATTAAATTTTGACAATGCTTAAACCTGCTACCTCAAACTGCATTTCACCCTCTTGTTCGTATCGAATGGCAGGAACTGCAGACATCAGGTTGCACTTAACTTGATACTCAACTCAAGTTAGTAACAGCTGCATGTATTCAACCATAAGGCTAATATTCATATCTTATTCAATCTGTAATTCAACTTTTGAAGCCACCTTCTCCATTCCAGTCGCCCATATGCATATTACATACCGATAGTAGTCATGTTTAGACCACAGAACTGTATTTAATCGTAGTATAATATTAACTAACATATCGTACTGAAAAATGCATTCTTAAGTTCAGCAACTAACAAGATGATATCGGTTCCGTGCAACGGGATTTGGGAGTTAAATCCAAGTAATACCATCATGGTGAAATAAAATTTTGCTAGTGTAGTAAGAGTACGTTAACAGTAAAATTGGATATAAGGAAAAGAATTGCAAGTGCAGTTGTTTTCTTGACTACGTAAATAGACATAATGGACACGCCAATAGGCTCAAAAGCTCGAAGCATCTTCCGCTCCACCTTACTCAGGTCCATGCGCATGCACGACCTAAGAAACATGTCCGAAACTTCTTGGATTGATCCAACAGCAGGAAACAGTGTGAAAATCATGCCACCTATGATGAGTTCCAGGAGGGGAAAAACCGCGTAGATGTAGAATGGGAATACGCCATAGAATTTTACCACTCCATTTAGACTGTAGACGCCAAAAAATATCATAACGCACCAGATGACTGGCCAAACGATGGTGGATAAGCAAAAATTGCTGAGCTTGTTCAGAAGCCTCACTGTTTCAAATACTTGGAAAGCTGCTTCCAGCTCATGTTTCCCAACCCGACTCTGAATTAACTTTTGCTTCATTTCTCGGAGCCAGAAGGTAGATGTTTGGATGAACAGGAAAATAGTTATCAAGAAGAAGCTATAGAGTACGCAATTGTAGTACATGACGGTGTATTCAAACGTTGCCCAGACCAGCATCGTTGGCACGGATTTAACGGCAGGTGGCAGGAGTCTATAGAGATAGCGGGGATGTTCAGGGCTTACGATGAAAAATAGCGTCGTTATCGGTGCGTACGAGAGAATTATGTTGACGAACATGAGTATAACTTCGCAACGATCCCACTTTGGGAGCTTTCGGTGCTTGTAAACTTTTCCTGAAACAGAACCCCAATATTTTGTATCCGAGCGCCCTCTGCTGCATCAACATAATTTACGATTTACTTGAAACACAAAACTTTGCTTACGCGCCATGGATCCGCTAAATTTCTTGAGCTGATCAATGAAGTAAGGGAATTCCTCCTTTCGACGCTGCAAGTTTATTAGCAGACAAAAGTTACCCACGCTGCTCGAGAAAAACATTATATCCAAGCAAGCTGAAAGCGTTTTACCAGAGCTCGCATGCTTTAGAAAACTTCCAAAAATGTTGGATCCATGAATCACGGTTATGATGAACCAAATCAGCAGCGCCATGTTCCCTTTCCATTTTTCTCTGAAGCGAAGAATCTTTTTGTTGGAATCCCACGAGTATGGCATCAGCGGGATCATGTCTGCCAGTTTGAAATAAACGTCCAACGTTCTGAATGTTAATTTGGAAAACATTGAGGCAATGGTTTTATTTTCACGATGCTGTCTTCCCCAAGCTATCGATTCAATCCGATGTGTGCTGTCTCACTGCGAGATAGGTTGACGTTTGTTAGTAATTATAAATTGCGTTCTTAAGTTTTACCGATGAACGAATTCTGTGCGGATTCCAACTAACGTATCTAGCAAGTAAGGCCTCGGATATCCGGATCTCCCCTGGTTTCTTACGAATCCAAAATTGTATGATGATGTAACGGTAAATTATTTGCAAAGTATTTGATCCAACGTTAATCATGCACCTAACTAACCACTTTGACTCAAACTATTGTTTGTTCAATTAACCGTTTCTTGTGTAACAAAAGTTGTGTTACACAAAGTTTACTGTACGATAAAGTTGATGCAGTGTATTTTCTCCCAGTCTTCTGTTGCCCATGTAGACGTACAGCGCAAATCATCGCTACTTTTAGCTAACAGTAATAGCCTCACGATTTTGATTCCCTCCGAAAATAGTTTGTTTAGGACTAATGCTCAAATGAAGCGGAAGTTAAATCAATGTAAAATGCTCGGTACACATGTGACGAACAATATATACCTAATTCTTGGATGCCGCATTGCCATAAAAGACTACTTCCGCAAAGTATGTATCTTATCCGCCTCTGGAATGGCCTAAACATAAGTTCCAAATGAGTGTTATTAACTGTAATCTTCCGATTGCCTTTATATGTTAGAGTTGCTGCTACGTCAACAATTCAAGATTATTCACTATTCACGTGCAAATAAGACAAGAGCAAACGGACGTTTTACTTAATGTAGTTTATCCTTATTAACATTGTTTCCTTAATTGTGTACTGTGTTTCACCAAGTGCTCCCAAGTATTATCAGCTTGACCTAGTACATGCTACTCAAGCTGGACATGAGCGTTAAGTGCAGTCCTCATGTGCTTACCTGCCTTAATTACATATTCCACCGCATATACGATTCCCTCTTGACTGACTCCTTGGATGAAATTGCATTGATGGACATATAAGACAAACAAGACGGCACAACAAAACCATAACGCAATTAAACCCTCCATGCAGTTCCTCTTATCGCGTATATACGTGAACAATAAACTGCTATATATATATATGTGTTTCTAGTGGATATCTCCATAAAACCCGGTAATAATCTGGAGCGAAGCGAATCTTATAATGTAAAGCAGTTTCACTGCCCTCTGTCCGCCATTCACTGAATTCGTTTCTATCGGATCTGGCAATGATTGATGGTCTAGGAGAATCTAACAAAATAGTCGTTAATGTATAAACGGTTCTTTATCCACACTCAGGTATTTTCACTACAACGTGCAATCTATGCGCAGTGGCAGATGAGAAGAAGTGATTCAACCCACGTGTCCGTATTAATTTGGCAAGATTTCCAATATGCGATAGACTACAGATTATCCGCACTTTCTCACTACACCATGTTCAATAAGTGGCCCAAATTTTACCATTGATGATACTAATTAAGTACACAAATGTGAATGGTAACTGATAATTAATTATGGCAAAGCTTGCATCAGCTCCATTAAATTGTTTTCCTGGGATTTATACCCCGTACATGACCATGGTAAAACATTATTATTATTTGATTTCAAATAGGTTACCAGTTTTTAAACTCTAATTAATCCAACAATATGGAGTTCATGCTAAAATTGCTAACGATCATAAACAAGGTCAACGCTGTAGTTTTATTTATAACTTTCATACTCCCGACTCTCGTTCCAACATCTTGCAAACTCAATATTTTCTTCCTTTGAACGGCCGACAATGTCACCTGAAAAGGCAAGCTTGCAGAAGCTTCGCAGACTCTCTGATTATCGAACAAGCCATTGGTAAGAGAATGAAAACTGCGGGTATCGTAATCAAATACGTGCAAATAAATAGAGAAACGCGAATCCAGAGAATTTTTCCCGTAATTTTACTCCTCCATACGGTCCATAAACCCCGAAGATAACCATCACTCCACACATAATCGGCCAAATTATCCCCGCCGAATATTAGTTGCTCAAAGAGTTAAGCATTCGTAGAGTTTCATAGATTTTTACGACTTAATCTACAGTGTCAGTTGTATCCCTTCTCTGACGCTCCACCACAATCCCTTAGATGCTTAACCTAGAAATTAACACTCGGAGTAAACGGAATAACAAAATAAAGGCATGTCATCGATATTAAAGCAGTTGCCATTAACGACAAAATCTCCACAAATGTCCACAAGCCTACCATCCAAACAGATTATAGGCCCTCTGGTGGGCGATGATACAAGTATCGCGGGTATGTGGGCTCCAGCGCGAATATTGTAGACATTACAACGGGAAAAATCCAAAGCCCAGGTAAAAACGTCCAGAGAATATCACTTTACAGGATGCAACCTGGCAAAAAATCTACCTGCAAGTGAAGGGAGCTATATCGGACTTTGATACTTTAACACTTTGAACTATAGTTAGCATGTCAGTCTTACCCGTCAGTTTTTCATTCAGGGACATCGTTCTGCTCATAAATGAAGCAAACTCTTTTGCTTCTTCCAGTACAAAAGATATTGCATGATTGCTGCTGCAAAGGATATGTATACATCAGGTCTATGCTAACTACCGCAGGGCTAACATCCTGAGACATGGAACTGTTTACTAAGCTAGTTAGAATATTAATCAGGTAAATAGACTGGAAGTAGCCCCAGAACGTTACCAAGATTCTACGAGATACGTGCAATTCTAATTCCAAACTCCTCGTGTATTTGTTCCAAGAATTTCATCAGTAAACAATTATCCCACACGTGCGATTTTTTTACACATCAACCAATTTCTACACGTTTCCTTACTTACTTAGTTCTCAATGAGGTTTTCCTCAACAATTCTCGCAAACACAGGCGTTGGGAGAAAAAAAATGGACAGCTATTATGGCTTACTAGTCTTAGTCTTCCAAATTATTGTGGTATTTGTAATCTATGTCCCTGTTTTTGGGTGCCGAAAAATAATTAAAGCAATTGATGCTCACAACAACACATTAACTATCATCAAAAAGACCCTACTAAAGCTCTTAAGAGTTTTTTTGCGAAAAACTCCTGGCATTGTTGAATGCATGAGCCTCCATATGTTGTGTCGAAATGGTTCTTTTGATAACGCCGAAAATGACTATCCTAAGTTTCAGTCTTAGGTTAAACACGCATTTAGTGGATAATACTGTATTTAATTACAAATCGTTTGTGTACTGTGTGCCAGAAAGCTTTTTCTTTCCTGTTCTATATGATAATCATCCTCTGAATATTCTGAATTGGAACACGAGCAAGAAATCGCCGGCATTCATGCATTATATTATATGAGAGAAAATAACCAATTAATGCTAAACCAGCTTTTAAATTAACTGAGGATTTAATCATCTGGTGAAAAAATTAATCTAAATATATTGTATAATTTTAAATCGTGTAATAATTGAGGTAATATGATTATAGTCATTCTATTTAATTTTAAGCAATCAGATATATGCATTAAAATCAAAATTAAATTCTTTTCAAAACAAAAATTCTGGTTCACAAAAATATACCCCTTTAGCTTATTAGTAACCTTCAAATAACCCTCAATTTTAATTCGCATTGAAGCTCAATGCAACAGAACGGCATTAATAGTAAGGTTGCTTGCTAGCAGAAATATGGTCAACGCTGTAGTTTTCTTGATAACATAAACGGATCCAACTTTAGCTCCAATCGCCTGCAAGCTACGAATTTTCTTCCTCTGAATCGGTTTTAGCTCCATATTCAGGCATTTCCTTATTAGCATCGAAGATTCTCCCTGAAGTGAACCCGCCATCGGGAACAGAGTAAACATGGACATGGTCACAAATCCCGTTGTTACGGGGAAAAATAGGTAGGTCAGCCCAGAGAATTTCTCTTGCATTTTAACCGTTCCGTACGCTCCAAAAACGGCAAAAAATAACGTTTGCACGCAAAGTATCGGCCAAATCACAGTTCCCATGCAGTAATTATACAACGAGTTAAGAATCCGCATTGAATCGTACGTTCGTAACACCATACTTACTTTTAGCTCTTGATCGTTATTGCTCCCGTCTATGCTTTTCGTCAGATACCTCACCCAAAATTTGGCGCTTCTAGTGAAAGGCACAACAACGTACAAGCATATCATGCTGGCCGCACAGTTCACCGATAGCATCATCACTTCCATCACCAGCCAACCTAGAACTGTCCACATGGACTTGAGACCAACCGGAAGTCGATGATACAGATACCTTGGGCAATTTGGATCCACAAAGAAGAATGCAGACATTACAATCGGGAAAAATACGGTCCCGGGTAAAAATAGCCATAGAATTTCGCAGCCGTCTCGCTTCACCGGATGCCATTTAGAAAAAAATCTTCCTGCATAAACAAAAAACATAATCTTGATTCGAAAACTCGAATTATTCAACTGCATCAGCGTTACCTTTACGTATATGCACCTGCATTAAACTAACCCGTCAATTTTTCGTTGATTGCCATGGTTTCGCTTACAAAGGACGAGAACTCCTTCCGTTTTTTCCAGTAGCAAAGGAATTGCCCTAAGGCAGATGTGAAGGCCATGCTGTACATAACGTCCATGCTAAGCCTCATAGGGCTTACGTCATCTGAAACTAAACCATCCGCAAGGCTAGCCAAGACATTGATCCAGTAAGCCGTCAAAGCGCAGCCCCAAAGTGGACAGAGTATTTTTTGAAGTCTCCGTGAATCTACTTCTACAGATCGCGAATCCTTGATCCATCGGAACGGTAAAAAGCCCATGGTGGATATTATCTTGAACTGAATTTCAAATATCTTCAGCGTACGTTTTGTGAACATGTTGGTATTTTTTTTCAAAATAAATCTTTCAAAACGTTTTCCTCTTCCAAAGAATTTCATTCACTCTATAAGCGCAGCATTACACTGTCCGCAAACTGACATCTCTAATTCAGTCGTAATATTATAATGAAGCAACTTCCGTTTTTCTCTTGAATGGGTTGCCAAGTATGATGCAAGTTTGAAGTAAATGTGTTTTGAACACCTTGCCAGAAATAATTAATGGCACACATGTCAAAGAAATAATCTACCAAAAATATACATGTAATTTACTTCTTATAAGTATGAACTCTACCCAACACATGTTTCGCCCATTTTTGCTACTTCCTTATTCATCCAGTATGGCGCTAGTTAGAGCGTCCCCAATCCCCAACTGTGTGTCATTACCGTAAACGTTGTTATAGGATTCTTTTAGATTATTTTACTAATGCCGCTAGATGGTTTTAGCTGATGCTAATCTCGAGAGATTTATTACACTTGTCAAACCGCAGCCTTAATAATAGATACACGTGAATAAATCTGGTGATTACGATAAGCCAAAAAAATTTATAATTTTATAACAAGCAATTATCATAAATGTGTACAATTAATGCATTTCTGAACTTCTTCTGTGTTAACTACTAAGGGAGGGGTCACACTAGCGGAAAAAACACGGTCTACACCGTAGCATTATAACATTGAGAGTGAAGGCAGAAATACGAAATTTAATTTCATATTTGAATTTTAAAAAACATTTATACTTCTGCCTTGAACTTTAAAATTGAAGTTTTCAGAGGACTTGCATCTATTTAATTTGAAGTGACGAGAAATTATAAATTCCATATTGTTTGTCTAATAAACATAGAACGAAAAACACGACAAAACGTGAGACCGCAAAGACCTTACAACCCCACCGTTTAGTGTATAAGTAGGCTATTCACCGTCAAATTGGTCATGAAGACAAAAATAGTGAGAGCCGTAGTTTTCTTTATAACAAAAATTGACCCAACCTTAACTCCAAAGGGTTTAATTCCTTGAAGCCTCTTTTTCTCGTGGGCCACAATGTCCAGCCTAACAGCAGTCGCAATAAAGCCCTCAGACAAACTCTTCAAAGACCCAACAGCAGGGAACAATACCGCTAAAACTCCAATACAAAAGAGGGCACACATTGGGAACATTGGTAGTACGTTTAGAGGTAAGAATGGGATTAATTTTACCGATCCATAAATCCCATACGCTCCGAAACCAGCAATACAAAATATCATTGATGGCCAAATCCCAGCCCCCATACATGAATTACTCAGAAGAACTAAAATCCGTACCCCCTGGAAAGCCTTCACGGTCTTGCTAAGCTTAGCTCCTATTCTTTTGTCGGCAGAATTTAGGGCATCCGTACAAGTTTTTACCCAAAATGTTATAGTTGCTGTTAAGACGAACACCATGCTGAAGACAAGGAAGCTGATGGCGCCATTCATTCCCAGCGTTCCCATTTCCAAAAGCGCCCAAAGCGCGTAGCTGACTTTGAATTTCATGAATTCAGGTAGTCTGTGATAGATGTAGCGAGGATGTTCAGGTTTATTTAAAAAGAAAATAGTAACCATTGCCGGCCACATACAATTAGTTCCTGAAATCATTGCTAATGCTTCACAACCGTCTCGTTTGAATGGGTAAGCTGTCATGAATGTTTTCTCTGCAAAATAAATTCTACATATTCACCATACATTTCTTTCCGTAATATGTTTACCTGTGATTAAAGCTTCCATAAAATTAAATGCTTAAATCATGGGGTAACTAACCTGTCATTGTCATGTCGAATCGGAGACACTGTGTAAAAAAGTACGCAAACTCGTGTCGCTTTACTAGAAACGAAAAAAACCATGACATCGTTATCAAATTTCCGGAAATATAAAGGAGATCGATTGCAATTCGAGCAAAGTCCTTTTCAGGAGCCTTCAAAGCGCTATGGAAGCTCGCGATCATATTTGCTAGGTAGACTCCATCCCATAGTGTCCACAAGAGAATCCATATCCAGCCAAGCTTCTTTTTCCGAACCGTCATCCTCCGGCCCCTCGCGTCCCATTCGAAAGGCAAGCAATGAAAGTATTTCGCTATCGTAAAATATCCGTTTAAAACTTTGTATGTTCGCTTAGTAAGCATCGCCACAGGCAAAACCAATGGAGTCCCTAACCTTTAGTTTAATTAAAATTTTGACTTTTATTTTTTAATGTTTCACCTGCATATAGCTTCCGCGTTCTGCTATCTCGGTTTCTGAAAGATACACGAAGCTACTGTATGTCCTTATGCCTTTCGATCCTTAAGCTTCCTGCAAGCTGTCCAATGTAACGAAAGCTCGCCGATTTTACGCCAATTATTATTCTTACAAATCTTAATTCGCTTCCTTTCGTCGACCTCCATACAGAAATAATAAACCTTCACAATACCGAAATATAAAGTAAAAGTAAAGTAAAGTGAGGAGTTTATAGACCTTCTTATACTCGTACGAGTTCATCCAGGTCTGCCGTTCTTCGCTTTACTTTGTGGGGGCTTGCGCCTTTATTCTTACATTGTCTCTTAACACGGCTTACTAACTATGGGGGATTAGCCCCGCACCCGGGAAGGAGAGCGCTCCAGGGAAAACCCAATTTTTAGTTGATTATATAATGGCTTTATAGAGTGGGGAAAAAACCTGTAGCTATGGCATTACAAATGGTGAACGAATCGGCCAAGATTCGAACCCGCGCCTCTCTCTCCTCCCATGATATGGTCTCAACGCTCTACCAACTGAGCCACGAGACCGGGTCACAATACCGAAATATAATTCCATTTAATATCTGCATGTTTTGCTTGCTTCACTTGAGTAATTATTTTTTCTAGCCTATACATATATAAGAACAGATACGATACTCAATGTTAAGAAATAAAATTGGGTACACTACTGAATAATTCATTAGCTAGAAGCGAGTAGCTCCAATGCTATGGGGTCTCCCCGCTGATTTCTATACCCAACGTAAATTTAATGTTGCATAGATGAGTAAATTGATGGAGGTTGCAAAACAAGGAGATTTGCTCAGGTTACAAAAGTGTGTAGAACACCGCTTGTGATGCAATATACATACTATATTTCTCAATTTCCTAGAGCCTCATTATAATAAAATCAAATAGTATGTATTATTACCTTATGCAAACAGTTTCCTTCCTCCTATTATCTATTGCAACCTTTAGCGTTTATCTATTCCTTATATCGTTAACGAGCATTCATTTCATAATTTCGAAATTTTAATTCACATATACCTTCATGAATGAAGCTCTCTAAACTCTTTGCCATCAAAGTTTTCATTTCGTATTGCAATTTTTGTATTGTTTTTTCACCAACAGTTATATGCTTTCGTACTTTAGTATTTAGTTTCGTACAACTTACTGTATCAAGAGCCAGTTTATAGCAAGAGTATTCATAATAACGAATATCGTCAAGCCCGTTGTTTTCTGGAAAACGAAAATCGATCCCACTTGAGAGCCAAATGGTCGAATAGCCCCTAGGGCTTTCTTCTCCCAGCCAAGCATATCAATCCCTGCGCATGCGGCAATAAATTCTTCCGACAAATGTTTCACGGACCCTACTTTAGGAAATAAAATCGCGAGAACGATCATACATGCTATAAAAATCCCTGGGAAAATCGGCATCACGTGCAGTGGCAATACACTACTTAGTGTCGCCATTCCGTAAATAGAGTACGCGCCATACCAAATATTCGCAAGTACTAAACCCGGCCAGATGCACCGTGACATACAGGCATTGCTTAGGATAATTACGATTCTAATCCCCTGAAATGACTTAACAGTCTGTGAAAGCGGTATAACCCCACTAACTTGTCCAACTTTTCTCGTCAACTTGATCCTTAAGTATTTTATCCAGAAGGTAACGCAAGAATTCGATATGAAAAACGTCGTCACAACCAGCATAAATACTACCACACACATTCCCATATTCCCCATTTCAATTAGTGTCCAGGCCCAAATTGTAATCCTTCCCTTTAGAACTGTAGGAAAACGGTGGTAAAGATAGCGAGGTTGGTCCGGATTGAGCAGGAAGAATATCGTAATGGCCGGCGGCCAAAAGAAAGTACTAGCTGCCAACATTGCCAGCAATTCGCATCCGTCCCGCTTTGCTGAATATGACGGTCCTAGCATTAGTTCTGAAAGTTGCAGAAGGATTAATACCTCGCTACTTTCTCCTGTTAAGATTTTTCACTGCAGTAAAGCCAAATAGATACCGAATCAAAAATACACCTGAGATTTACTGTTAATTACTTGTAATTTTCCCATTGAAATCCAGCATCTGTGTGAAGAAGCAAGAGAATTCATGCCTTTCGTATACAAATCCAAAGTACCAGAGACTGGTCACTAGGCCTCCAGCCAGGTACAACCAGTCCACAGCTATGCGGACAAAGTCTTTGCCTTCGGAGTTTACACCATCGTAAAAACTAATTATCAAGTTCATTAGATACGTGAAATTCCACAAGCTCCAAATCAATAGCCAAATGCGATCACTCTCCCGCCTTGAAACCACGAGGGTCCGTTTAACTGGATTCCAAGAGAAAGGTAAGCAGCGAAATCGTTTCGCAATTGGAAAGTACCAGTCTAAAATTTTGTGGGTTCTTCTCGTCAGCATTTTAAGCTTGCGCCGCACCCGTTGTAACTGGGAAGGTGTTTGTTGGGTATTTATGTATTAAATGATCCCAACTCTTCCCACCCTTATTCTCCGTGTGTGGATCACATCTGCCTCTAGTTGGGACTTCCCTATCCTATATTCGGTGGCCTTTCAACCATCGTCTAGTAAATGTCTTTCAACATTTACGTGGAGGGATTTACTACTTAATACAATCAATACAAATTAATATTTGTTGGGAATAGACTTACATTTTTATTCTTCTTCAACTGCTTGATCGTAGCACAAGGTTCAATCTTCAAAGAATTTACAATTTGCGAACAGAGACTTCAGAGAGATGGAGAGAGGAGGTTCCTTCCAAAAGATGCTTCTGGTTTGGTAGTTAAGATCGAAGTCCCGTCCTTTCTCCCGAAGCATCTCGTATGATTCAGATTCATTTTACTCTTCTCCTCCTCCTCTCTCTGTCGTCTCTCTAGTTAACAGCGTATTCGCGCAAGTTCGCGCGTCTCCCTTAGATGGTCATTTTTATGCATTGTAACTTATTCTATAGCTACATACCAATTATACCCACCTTCGGCGAATCATCGTCCCGATGATTAAAATTTTGAATAACATATTGATTCTAATTACAATCGGGTGTATACATTCAATTAAATCTGTTAAAAATAAACACGTAACATAGAATTTATAATCAGAACAGACAATTTTGAAAAATTCAAAAATTAGCAGATTATACGATTAGAGGTAATAGAATCTGTCACAGACAACAATGATAAAATATTCTATGAAAATTCGAAATTTTGGAACATCATGTACATCAGTTATAGATAACACAGAAGATTAGTCACAGAAAATTTGTGAAATATAAATATCACGAATTAATAATGTCAGATTATACAGTACATACAAAAGAATGTTCGAGCATCCAAGATTTAAAATTTGCATTACAGTAAACCGTCGTAACTGATTAGATGAGAAGAAATTTGACAAAAATTTCAATTCGAAAATAATATTTCAATATAGAAAATAGCACACTTTGCAACAATTAAGAACGAAAAAAAAACATGGTTGTTTTCGTTGAAGAGGCGGATTCATGGTTGACAAGTTGCCGCAGCTCATGATGGAAATTCCAGGAATGGAGACGAAGTTGTGCATAGTTTTGGTAAAATCACGATGAATTCGAATATTGAAGTAAGATCCCGCTGCTGAGGTTTGTCGTCCTCGGAATGCAGAATTGCATAGAACGTTATGATGTTTTATTTTCGAACGAAATTGGAAAATAGGTAGAATTCGCGTCGAAACGATATAGATTCAAGAGGTCATAGAATATTTTACAGAGTTTTGAACTGAATATCTTAACCAAATCAAAATAAACGTATTCAAAACAAAACGGAAGTAAGTTTCACGTGTAACAATGAGTACTTACTTTAGGTATTTCCAATTTATGTGGGTATAATAGTAAGATGTATACATAAGACGCTCTAGCGATTATTTAAACTACAATATTAGAAACTAGAAATTAATCTGAAGTGAATAATTTCCACAATGAAACGAAGGCTTCGAAACACTCAAGCTTCACTCGCGATATTGAAGTAAATAGCGCTTACAGAAGTATAAATTCCACTCAGAAATTTAAATGATAGTAGTATTCTAATTCACGTACAACGAATAGAAAATACAAATAATTCAGAATAAACTAACATCAAAGTCGAATTCCTAAACTGCAGAATGATATGCCGTCTTTAGTACTAACTGTGAGCTCTATAACCATTTTGAAATCAAAGTTGCGCACCTCTGATAAAATAGTTAAAACAAAAGATGGTATCGTCTTCATTTTGGCTGAAGCCTGAGGCAGTTACGATCTAGAATAGTACAAGTATAGGTGAGGTATAATCACTGGAAGTCGTAGCCATGGTACATGGATGAAATAGCACCAAAAAGTATATTAATTCCGATTTCGTTATAATTAACTCTCTATAGTATAACTAGTTACGTAGAAAAATCTAGTTGATATACATACTCAATAATTTCGTTATCCATAAAACTAACATCATATTTCATTAATCAAACTATGGATCAAATTGATCACCTTACTTACGATGTAAACTAACAAGCACGACAAGTATGAGTTTAATGCTATGGGGCGCGTAGCGCCCATTGATAACTTTATCTTCTCAATGTTGCTGTCTTAAAATCTAGCACTTGTCTCTTCCAAGGTTATTGCTGCTTCCTTTTTCTTATTAATACAATATAAACCGGAGTATATCTAATTATTCAACTACGAATACCTAATAGTATCATTATTTAACTGTGAATCTTAGTAATCTCATATTTCAACTTTGAATCTCAATATAACTCATTATTCAACTGTGAATCTCAATATAACTCATATTCCAACTGTGAATCTCGATATAACTCATATTACAACTGTGAATCTCAATATAACACCTTTTTCAACTGTGAATTCTTTATAAATCTCATCATTTCTTAGGGAGGGAAACAAGTACTTGCGTAGGGACACGCCACTTCAATGTGGTCATAAACATCTTCTAAAATCCTTTGCATATCAAATGCATAACAAAATCAATAGTCGCAATCTCGACAAAACTCAACTAATGCTTTTCGCAAAGTTGTTCTATAATTCTCAAAATAACAAACAAATCATGGACTGACGACAACTCTACTTGATCAGAGTGAGCTTATTGCCATCATAGCTAGCTGTGTCCAAAACCTTGAAAACCTTAGATTCACAGTATTTTTCAACATTTCACAGTAATTCTCTACATTTCACAGTAATAATCAACATTTCACAGTAATTCTCAACATTTCACAGTATTTTTCAACATTTCACAATAATTCTCTACATTTCACAGTAATTCTCAACATTTCACAGTAATTCTCAACATTCCAAGATAACTGTATTTAATTATCTTACAATAGTAATTCGCAGTGTTTCTCGATAATTCTGAACAATATACGGTATAGTTCAATACTTAAACGTAATTCGAAACCTTTCTAACTCTTCGATTTTTATTTGGATTTTATAACACATAAATCCGTTTGGAAGGAACGAGTACCCTTGTCGGAATTTCGACCTACCTTCCTTTGTGAAAATATGTCCATTTTTATAGGCATTGCTAAAGAGTGTCTAAATCCGTGAAGTTTCAGCAAGTAATTTATAAATTCTTTGCGGCGGTTACTCCTGAGTAAATCGTTTCGGCTCCTAAGTAAATTACTACCATATTTATAATTATTCATCTTCACTTTCTATAAATCTAATTACAGTTATCTTAAAGAGACCTATTGGTGATAACTAAAATTTTGAATATCAAGTCTTACAAAGCTGGCTATATAAGATATTAATCAGTGCTTACTTACACTACTCAAATCGAACGATATCGGAATAATATCTTTACCCTTACTATTGACTTCTACCTATATTAACTGCATTTGCTGTTAGATTTTGCAGCATTACGAGGTTCTTACAATTTCATATTTTCCTTCCATATACTTTGCTCTTATGCACCTATCCTCGGTCTACCTAAAGTTTTTAATGATACATAATTGTAACTTCAAGAAACTGTTATTTGCCCCTTCTTTCTTGAATTAACATTAGAATTTCGGATGAAAACTTTGAAAATAAAACTTAACACTGTATACATATAACCGGTCCGAATTTGGTTGGATAATATTTTTAACTATTTTCCTGGTAGAAACTGAAATATGAGCTTTCAAGCTAATTGAAAATCCATAATATCTAGCTGGGTAAAGAGAGATATCAAAAGCATATAATTATCTCCTTTAATTTTGTTGGAAAGGCCATGTAAATTAAAACATAATATGAGTCCTTTTCAGGTAAAATTTTTGTGAAATATCAGAAATTCAGCAGTGATTTGGATTGCACAAACAGAAATATTTTCTAGTTTTCAAAAAGTTTTCTTTCTTTCCTGCATTGTCTTTTCTTTAAAAACAAATAGTGTGTAAATGTTTCCATAGTGCTCGACGTGGTTTTCATGGCATTCCCGGATGTTAATGGTAACACTAGAGTGCCATGAAACGTTCACGTAAAATAGAATTTTTACTTGTTTAATTATTACTTCCGCGTAGAAGTATAAACACAAGGAAAATTCGGAAATTCTTTATTTTGCAGTAGCTAAATAAGTAACCTTTAGCTGCTCCAGAGAATACTCATGGAGGTTTCAAAATAAAGATATTTACGAACCGCTGCATTCTCATGCAAATACAGTAGAAACTGTTAATACGAGGTTAGCGAATAACGTAATAAAAGTTTTAACGGGGTAGATTTAAAGTCCCCCTAGACGCCTAATGATGAATAATGTACCGGAAAAACGGTTTATTCGTTGTAACAATTCAACGTCTCCCTGCGTGACCGTTATAAACCATTTCTACTGTAATAACGTCGTTTCGTAAACATTTGCATCTTTTCGTGCAAGTTTCATTGATTTATTTACTGCAAGCTAAAATTTTACGGGAGAGCTAACGTTTGAAAAGCAAACTTTTGACGGGAGAGCTAACGTTTGACTGAAAAGATAAACATTTCAAGAGATAAGCTATTGTTGACGGGAAATTTAATGCTTGAAAAGATAGCTAACGTTGACGGGAAACCTTGTGCTTATAGAGATAGCTAATGTTTGAGGTGAGAGCTAACATTTAACTCAGAAGCTAACGTTAAACAGGGGAGTTGACGTTTAACGGAGAAGTTAACGTATGAAGCTAGAGCAGGAGAGCTAAATTTCGGATAGAAAGCTTTGGTCGGATTCAGAGTTAATGGTCGAGTACGGCAGCTAAATGGGTAAGAGCTAATTGTCGGGCACAAGAGTAATTGTAGGACCAGAGCTAATTGTAGGGTACAAGGGCTAATGTTGTGTTACTAGAGCTATTATACTTTTCGTACAATACATCCCTCGGGCAAAGTTTGGAATCAAAGCCATCTTTGATATAAAAGGAAAATTCAAATAAAAATTGCTAATTGAATGTGGCAAACCATGCGCTAAAACATGTAAGTTAAGCAAAAATTTAACAAAACTTCAAGGATGAGAAGCTAATACATCTGAATAGAAGACCTGGGGATTCGAGATGCCTTGGCCGGTTCGTTCGCCATTTAATACCATAGCAACATGCTTGTTTTTGACTCCTTTAGACATTATATAATCGACTGAAATACGTTGGATATTCCCTGAATAGTTGTCCTTCCCGGTTGCGGGACTTATCCCCCATAGATAGTAAGCCGTGTTAAAAGATAATGAATGAATAAAGATACATCCCCTACGAAGTAAAGCGAAAACGCTAGAACTAGCTAGCTAGCAGTGGGTGTTTAAATTTTTTACTGCACTGTATTCACATCTGAATCGGTAAAACGGTCGCGGCTAAAATTTGTCTTTAAATTTCTAGTCTACGGTCTAAAATTTCGACCCTACTCATGGCTCATGACCTTAGCCATTTAGACAACAAAGGGCTCTATTGCACCTTAAATCTCAACTGGTTGTAAAGCTTGGGCTGATGAACGGTTAAATTTAGTCCCTGAATAATGTGAACTGTAAAAACAATTTAACTAGAGGTTCCAGCTAATCGATAATCATTATCAGTTACGTTAATTGAATAGCTTACTTGCTGAAGCAAACCTTGTGACAGTAACGCTCGTAACGACCAAGTTCGGCTCAATTTTTAACTTTCTGAGGTAACAATAGAATTACAATGTCTGTGAGTAGAAAGAAAACGTTGTGGGAATAAATTCTTTCTAATCAGAATCAAAGAATCTCTGCTAAGTTACCTTCCTCATTTGATGGATCATGGGAGGTGGTGTAAGCCTTAAAAGATAACAGAGGAGGGAGAAAGTGATAAAAAGTCTCGAACGTGCGTGTACGCAGTTTTAATCTTGAGCCGTATAGCGCTTATGTTGCCTTGCTCACCCCCAATCTGCTCACCTAGGTACTTCTAATTGTAATAATGCCATTTTCTCTATGGCACCCTCTTCAAGGTTCAGAATGTGAAATTTGTCTTGCAAACTTTCTTCCTTAAGCTACCATAATCTTACGTTCAATAAATCATCCGTTAGTTAAGTTGGGATTCCTGCATCTCATTACAACCTATTCTCCAAGTTGACCTGGTTAACTAGCTTGAGGATGTCTACTCCCGCACGTGCTTTCAAAATTGTGCGTACGTGAGTAACATGATGATAGCTGTTTGAAATTTACTGTTGTCTTGAGAGACTTCTTTAAAAGGAAAGGATGATGCAAGAAAAAAAAAGAGAGGATGATGGTGGCCTACTAATAATGCGTGCGCCCTTAGGCAATTAGACTGTAACTCAGGATTTCTCTCATTCCTCCTTGGCCAAAATAATTGTTATATGGATGAATGATAAGCTATCTTCATAAGCAAAACTATTCAAACAATGCGGGCAAGACAAAATAATAAAACAAAAATACTACTGCAATCACAACGCAGCTTAGTAAAATTAAAAATATCCAAGTCATCGACATTGTTTTTAGGAAATTACGCGCAGTATTTTGCTACAAAAAACTGCGTCACCCTAGACAACTCTCTACTAAACTACTGCAAAAGAGCACGCAGAAAATTCTGTGGTATATTAACAGTAGAGGACTCGTAAAAAAACACTCAGGCAAATAATCAAGAAAACTAACGTTGAAAACGCAAATAAAACCTACTCAAATTTTTGTATTGAAGGCCTAGCTCTTGAGGTTGAAACACCATAAATGGGAATGTGTTATTTGGGGTATTTATGTATTAAATGATCCCAACTCTTCCCACCCTTATTCTCCGTGTGTGGATCACATCTGCCTCTAGTTGGGACTTCCCTATCCTATATTCGGTGGCCTTTCAACCATCGTCTAGTAAATGTCTTTCAAGATCGAAGTCCCGTCCTTTCTCCCGAAGCATCTCGTATGATTCAGATTCATTTTACTCTTCTCCTCCTCCTCTCTCTGTCGTCTCTCTAGTTAACAGCGTATTCGCGCAAGTTCGCGCGTCTCCCTTAGATGGTCATTTTTATGCATTGTAACTTATTCTATAGCTACATACCATAACTCATTGCAACTTGCTTCCTGCAGCCTCTTCACCGCCGGAAGAGTAACTAGCATCGTTGATGGGAATGGAGTACTTCCTTTAGGTGCATCAACGTAATAATGGCGCACATTGCCTTCGTCAGATGGAGATAAATTCAATTGGGCTAAGCGTTAGCGGTAAAGTTTATCTCACCCTTAGCTCTCCTATTTAAATTAATAGCCTATCGAGCTAATGATTCAGTATTAAATGGCGGAAAGAATGGCGATACGAATGCCTTTAGCGTATTTCATGTGGCTTTGTATAAGTATCCTCTAATGTAACTTAATTGATCTGATTTTGATCTCATGTACCGTGCAGTACTTGTTATCATGACAAGAAGCGTCTATAAGTGATAATGTTGACATTCAAGCATACTAATAATTATATTGTCTGATGATGCAGCTTATTATTAGCTCTAAATATGGAACGAAATATGTTTATCAGTAACAAAGTAAGTATGAATAAGCATTTCAATTTATGTAGATTGGTCCATTTCCCTATTAACTTTCGTTATTTATTACGACTCATCCATTACTATACTCTTTTAGAGAAACATACTCAGATCTATATAACATATCTGTATAGTTTGAGAATCTGGCGCTTTTTGAAAAGGTCTCTGGCCAACAGAATTTGTCCAAGCATTAAGCCTAGCCTCACAAAGTATTTTGTATCCAGCGTGGTTTTTTGCAATCTCCTGTGAATGTCATAACTGATTGTTAAACAAAATATTGGTTTCTTCTCAATTTGGCAAAGGTTGAGACAAGGCAAAACTTTTAAAACGTTCAGCTTTTTAGAGAACAATACCTGCGTAAGCAAGTTGGTATTTGTTGTCATCATCCCTTCAAAATTGTGTCTCTTCCCAACTTTAATATTCTCTTCTTCCATGAACTGCATCAAGATCACGTTTTCAGCGGCAGAGATGCTTTCAGCAGTTCCTGTCATGAAATTCTGCAACAATTTTCCTTTTCCTTGTGGTAATGAGTCTCTGCAAGTCAATAATTGGGATTACTGTAAAACTATACTATCTTTTAATCGTATACAATTCAACTCATCACGTTTTTTTGAAATCGCAAGAAACCATAAAGTGATTACCTAAACGGATCTTCGTACGTCGAAATAAATTCGCAAATAGTTGTAAGGTCCCAGTTTCCTCCATGTGTATTTTCAGGTTCTTCTGTATCATCGTAATTAACAGCTGCTGCTACGATGTTTCTATCGCTTTTTCTTCTTACGACATAACTGTAAGGAGCAACAATTAATTCGTCCCAGATCGTTTCCATCCATTTTGAAAATTCCTGGTACGTTGCCCCGGGTAACCACCGCTCAAGGTCTCCTTTAGTCGCAAAGCTGATGCTGAATAGGCTAAATAGAAGCAGGCGTCTAACATTATTTCCCATAAAACTTCTAACCGCCTCATCTTGTTTCAACTTGAGGGTTACTTAATTAGCGACCTTCTCAAGTTCCAGTATTAGACTTACTGTATTACTTCGCGTGTGTGCTCAGCCGTCATAACTTCCGTCTCGTACAAGTTTTTAACCTTGTCGTCAAGCCAGACATGTCTTCTACTTTCTCCTTGGATGATACTGCCAGATTCCAGCCTCTGGTAAACTTCTCTAATAGAGGGAGCTCCTATGAATTCACTTATTCCTGCAATTCCATATTACACGTGCTTATCATTTCAAAATATTGGCCTCAATTTAAGACAGATAAAATTAATGAATCATCAAAGAACTAAAATTACCGATAACATGGCCCAACTCCCTCAGCCTTGCGACCACACCCAATGAATTCAGCGAAGTTCCGCCGACATCAAAGAAGGATTTATCAAGATTTTCCATCACAGTTTTTACAGGTGTACCTCCAATTTCAGCTATCGTTTCTATTAAAGCCCGAAAGGAAACCGAATCTTTTTCATCAACTTTGACCCAATCAAAGGAACGGATTTCTGCGATATGACAAAATACAGGTAGCTCCTTTAAAATCGGTTCAATTACGTCACTAGTCCTGCGTTCCGAATGGAAGTTAAGAACATTCTTCCAGTAACTTACCGCTATCCTTCTTAATTTCAAACTGTCGAAGGAGTGCGTGCCGATCGATTTTACCGTTGACAAGGTATGGAAAGTCATCGATTATCTGTATTTTAGGCATCTGGTACGCTAACAGCCTTGATGCTACATCCTTTTCTAATGCAGTGATATCGACGTCCTCTACCGGAACAACAAACGCAACAACAGCTTGGTCCTCCAGCCCGGGATGGTAACACAGGACGATTCCTTGTTTAACCATGGGCGACATTTTCAAATTTTCTTCAACCTCCTGCAGGTCAATCCTATGACCCCTAACTTTGATCTGCGTATCAAATCGGCCATGGTACACTAAAGTTTTCTTTCCCAGAGAATTCTTTTGAATTTCTCCAAAGTCCCCGGTCCTGTAGATGGTCTCATAGCCTAAAATAACAATTCCTTCAATTCTATTCGAAATTTTACAAAAACCAACAAACAAAGACGAGCAACTTTAGCTCCATCGCCTCACCTGCTTCCCTATTAACTGCATGTCGAATGAATTTATCAGATTCTGTAACACCCACATAGCCTTTTGCAAGGTTATGGCCTGTCGAGTATATTTCGCCCATTTGTCCTTCTGGGACTACTTCAAGCTTGTCGTCCAGAATAAATATTTTCGTGTTATGGCATACTTCTGGTCCTGTGTATCAAAAACCATCATTAATTAACTCTCAGTCAAAACACCCGCCAGTTCTACATGACATAAACGAATACACTACCGACAAACCTAGCGGTGCTTGTAAAGATTCCGAATTTGTTCTTCTCACACATTTCCTTTTCACATCTTCCAAGGATGAAAAGCATTCAAAGGAAACATCACCCATTTCAGTACTCCCGTAAATATTATATAGAGTCTTTCCCTCTGGAAAAACTTCAAAGAACTTCTCCAGAACATCCAGCGGCAAACTTTCTCCGCTACTGATAAGATTTTGTACGGACGACAAGAATGTAATACTGCGACCTCCACACTTCTCCAGTTTAATCACCGTCAAAATCGATCTAAGAAACGATGGCACAAGGATAACTCTGGACACGGAATATTTCTCCAGAAGTTGCATGAACACATGAGGTTGCGATACTTTATCACGTGCAAAAACCACTAGAGAAATCCCACGTAATATCGATCCAAATATTTCCGGAAGGGAATCCACAAACGTTAGAGAAGTTTTCCAGCAGCATTGTTCCGTGGCCCCATCACTGCTGTAAGGAATCTCTACCCAGTTCCAGTGAAGTCGATTAAATACTGCTCTGCAAGCGTCAATTAAAACTTAATTATTATTACGGCTAGCTAGCTGTGTTCATTTAAGTTTACTTCTAAAGCTATTGCAGAAGCCCATAGGCTTACCTGTGACTTATCCTTACACCTTTAGGAACTCCAGAGCTTCCTGAAGTAAACAAGATCACAGCAGTGCTTTCATGATCTCCACTCCCTTGTGACACATCCGCATCATCTCCACCTTCTTGACCATTCTCCATCTCTTTCCAAAGGTCATCCAAGAGGAGGATCGTGACCCTCTCTCGGACACACTCCAGCTTTCTACGTGCACAATCCGTGTCTTGCGCAATGAGAATCATAGGTTTCGCAGTGTCAACGATCATTTGTATCCGGTTTTCTGGGAAACTCGTTTCCAAAGGTACATACGCTCCTCCCGCTTTCATAATAGAGTACAAGCAAACAACAAGCTTGTCCGAAGGTGGTAGACAGACGCCGACCACAGTGTCGCCATCTGGATTCCCATTTACCCCTGCGTTGCCAATCTCTCTGCTAAGTATTCGCCCCAACTTGCTAGTTACTTGACTCAATTGCCCGAAAGTTAACGTTCTTCCACTCTCGTCATCGATGAGAGCTGTCCTGTTCGCTAACGGAGGGTTTTCCGAAACCCAGTCTAGGTAGGTATCCAGCCGATGATTATCGGTGTAAGCGTGTCGTTTTCCTTCAAGTATACTCAGATTTGCACCTGGAATTCGCAATTGAAATCAATATTGAACATTATTTAAACTCTATATTATGCAACAATGAAAAACTGATTTGAGAAACCTAACAATTACATTCTAATAGTAAATGTTCTTCTTTGGTTTCCATAATTTTAATTTTTAATGTAATTTTTTTAGAGCAAGCCACAGCAAGACACAACGCTCTCGAGACAGTTAAGGCAACACTTACAACTAAATCACACTACACACCCAAAATCACATTTGCTCCTAAGATGGAATCACTGAGAGCGGTTTACACTCTGTATGGATTCGACTTACGACTTTACTAATGCCACTAACACTTGACACTGAAGGACATCAACTTATTCCTGAACAGATAACGTTGACAGTTTCAGTAGTTTACAACCATTTCTTTGACTATCATTTCTATGTTTCATTGCAACCTTTCACACATATAAACCTCATCTCAAACACTCTTGATACAACCCAGCTTCATTTAAAAGTACAAGAGGACTATTAAATAACTAAATGTTTCATCCAAACATCGCTTCGTAGTTTCAAGAGACAAATACCCAAAGGATCGTATCTTATTCCTTATGGGAAGCAAAGATCGTATTTGCATCAGCATCATTTTTTTATCCATTTTAGAAAACCTGTCGTGTTCAAGTCTGACTTGACTCTGAAGGATTTTCTTGATGCTTGTTGACATTATTTTCCATTTAGCAATGTACAAGTAGAATCCCGTGAGCAAAAACAAAGTGAAGACACAACTAGAGGGGAAAATCAAGTAGAGGATAATGGATAGTTTCCCAAAAGTTTTCAGAGAGCAATACAGATACACCACAGAGATTGCCATCATAGCGCTGATCAGTCCTGGAGTAAAGTATCCGCCCATACAGCTACTATGAACATCGTTTAGTAACAGAATTGTCTTGTAGCGTCGTATGCAGAGGGGAAGTTGTCGCGTGTTTTGTGATGTATCTCTGCAAAAAAAACATGCATTTCATTTTCCGCGACAATCCATTTTTAGGTGAAGCTTACATTGAATTTTTTGAGATTTTGTGTGCCAATAATCTGAATTTGAAATTTGCAACACACTTTAAATTTTGTAGCTTTATACCTAATTGCTTCGAGGCAGATGAGCGTTTGAAATACGGAAGCGCACCATGTAAAAAAGTACATTTCGAGGACGACGAAAGTACAAACTACGATCCACGTTTCAAACCCGATTGACAATACGAGCAAGGCTGGAAACTTGCTTTTCCAAGCGTCGGGGAGATAAGCGTATGCGTACATCTCTGCATTAGGGTTGATCACGTGCAATCCAATCAAAACTGGCGTCGCTCCCAAGAGAATGCCACCAAAGTAGTGGACCGCTGCGAAGACAAACGTCATACCGGTCCATCCCTTATTTTTAATTGCACCTGTAATAATTCCATTCAATGAGCGGTTCTCCTTTGTACTTTCTATCACCTTTGACCTTTACGTTGCAGAAAATCACGCCTTATACCTTGTAGCTTACACTTAATTCTCACCTGCATTGCTCACAAAGCATATCTGGTTCATTAAATTAACGAATTCTTCAGAATGAGCCATAAGATGAGAAAAATGCAGAAAAGCTAACAAATACATGGAGATATACACAGTGTGGATTCCCCGCTCCGACGAGAATCCAGATGTCGCCACCAGCACCGTGAATGTAACCAGCTGCAGAATACTATACGTACTTAGAATTAATCCAATCAACACTGGTATGATTTTGGCAACTTTGGATTTTGCAATTCTCAGTCGAACACAATTATCACTCTCCAGCTCAAATGGCACAATACAGAGCGCTCTGGCTATCCTATGAATCCTGCAGTATGATCGTAGCGTCCACGCATGAAAATCACATTTTGGTTTCAAATCCTGCTCCCTATTGATGGTAGCTACTTTCCGCCTACGGCTAAAATATTTACCATTATCCATTTTCCTTAAAAGCATTAGAATTTGTCCAATTGTTCCCTCCAGACACAATCTTGGCTTTAACGTGGTTCTCCATGAAACTCTTGCTTTTTCCATTGCACACTTTTTAATTGCAATGAGGCACTAATTGACTTCCGCCCTTTTCAATTGCTTCACAACATGTTTCACTAAACGGCCCTCAGACCTGAAGCCTTCACATTTCACGGAACTCTTTTTTATAATTGCCATTAAACGTCGATCAGTTTAGAAAACAATATTCCTTGTATCCATTCCAGATACGTCTGCCCATTACTGCCATCCATCAAGCTGAATTATTGTTTCTATTACTTGTTAATCTATACGAGAGTCGTGTACGCTCCCATGCGTGTGACCTCTGTTTTCCCCATCCTCTACGAAAATGTCACTATCGTTTCCACGTATCTGTACGATAACTTTGACTTGCTCAATTTTTCTTATCCGTTTAATCACGTCAAGTCAAGCTTCAGACCGATTTTTTTGCCAAACTGTCCTCCTCTGCCAAACGTTTTTATCTTAAAGCTACATACCTCGCCTCTGTCACATGGCAGATATCCTTATCCTTCAGGAACTTGAACGTTCCGTGGTCCATCATGCATTTTTGATAATTCTTAATACAGTCGCATGCTTATGTCGCCTTCAAAGCCAAAGCAAACCTCAGGGTAAATGTAGGTAATAAAGAAAAGAACCGTCAAATATGCGATGATAAATACGCTCAAGTAAGCATCTTCCTGGCAGTTCCACAACATGAACACATACCACCCTGTCGAATCAACCATCCGCGGAAGATATATTGAAAATATTTATAGCCAATTAATCCTCGTCCTATTCCACTTCTCTTATACCTTTTACTTTCAGCGGAAGTCATTTCATTCATAAGCATCGACATTCATTTAAATTACACGTGGTACAAGCGACTGAGAATATGTGAACGTCGCTGTAAATTACAACATTGATAAATCTTTTACAACGCAACAACGCTAACTTTCTCCCAACTCCAACGCATGCACGGTCCATAGTTATAATCTTCTTCTCACTCATCAATAACATTTATGATTCCATGCAATCAATTAGAAAAATGTGAAAATAATCAGGTTATGACAGATGAATGATTCCATCTAGAGTTCATGTGACATGGATCATTATGAGTCTTTATGGTATTAATCTCTCAAGAACCTTGGATTAACTTCATAGCATGTGAGCCAATCCTGTAAATATACCAATAATCTGGCGCATCACCTGTCAAATATGTTTTCGTTTTACGGCATTAAGTGGTTTACGAAAATGATTAATTGAGGAGCGATTATCCTACAGATCCGGAGTGGATATGCTTCTCTCTACTCACTCTCGTATCTTCGTAGTAATAACAAGTTAATAATTGTTGACTCAAATATTCAGCGCATGCTGGATTTAGGATAAGGTTAACAATTGTCGCTGGTTAATCTCATCATAGATAACTACAGGCTTGAATTGTGGGAGTGGTTTGTTAAACGAATAAAAACGATGCATTTCGTTTCATTTGACTCTGATTTAGTTTTTAGCCGCTTCTCTATCTGGGCGAATCTTAACGTTTCCTTGCAAAATGGCTAAAATTACTAAAGGCTTGTTTCAGCTTCTTCTTCTTCTTGTCAGCTCTATCAGTTTGAGTTGCAGTGCAGGTAGATTGAGATAAATCTTAGGACGCGTGTTTCTAATTATTATTAAAAATTGCGCTAATTGTTATTTCGGAGCTGGGTTACACATATTTTCTTTTAATTACAGGCATCGGTTTCGCTCCTTACTTCGATCTCACTCTTAAGGATGGTCCACTATTCACCAACGTATCAACCCTTTCTAACCAGAAATCATTTACATTAGCATTTGCCCTTGGAGGAATTAATGGATGTGATCCAATGTGGGGAGCTGAGAAAGCCATAGACGATCCTGCAATAATTGGCCAAATCAAGGAAATTCAAGCCCAAGGAGGACAATTTATTGTCGCTACTGGTGGCGCTCTTGGCCCATACCTGGAACATCTTTGCGGCACAGTTGACTCTTTGACGGAAGCGTACAAGAAAGTTTTGGATGTCGTTGGAACTCCTCACCTCGATATTGACGTAGAAGCTCCCATCAACCTAGCTGTTATGAATGGAGCTCTGGCGAAATTACAACAAGAGAGACCGGAAACTACAGTTAGTTTTACTCTTATGATCCAGGGTGAGGACTATGGTCTGACACCTGCATTAGGAGTCGATGTTCTCGTCAGCGCCAAGAGTCATGGGGTTCGGGTAGATCTTGTCAACGCCATGACCATGGAGTTTGGAGGAACCAGTCCAACCTGGGGAGAGACAGTTGTCGGAGCAGCGGAATCTGTGCTAAGGCAAATGCAAGAAATCTGGCCAGAGAAGACTGAGGCTCAACTTGTGAAGATGCTTGGAGTTACACCTATGATTGGAAGGAATTTCAACGGAAGAGTACTTGAGACTGCTGATGCTCGATATGTTGTTAACTGGGCTAATACGCGCGGCATTGGCCATCTTTCATTCTGGTCATCCGCTAGAGATAATGGTGGATGTCCTGGTAGTGTATCCCCTTACTGCAGTGGTGCTGTACAATCACAATTTGAATTTACTCAAATTTTTCAACAGTTCCGACCTTGATCCACTAATTGTTAAGCGTAATACAATCAGTTTTAATAAAATCAAAACATGCCAATTCTACTCCCAGCTTAATTTTTTATATGCTCTCTCTTCCTACGGTTAGAGCTTCTCTGAAATCTTTAGCATTGACGATACGGCACTACCATTACCCACACGGCTACTCGTTCAGCTTTCACAATACCGTAATAGCGGCCCCTTGGCATACAACTAGCTTCTCTCAAATTACTTCTAACCTATTATATCCGTAACTGCATTTAAGAATCGTTGCAACTAGTTGCACTATGTGTGATCCTGGCTCTTCTTCGAGGTACAAAAAAGGTACTACGAGTTAATGACCGAAGCTGGTAACCCATTGTAGGGCATTCAAGAATAGTTATTTCTATTCACTAACCAAAACTTATTGACTATCTTTGCAATATGAAAAAATGATGACGAAACTGAGAATATATTCTTCTAGAATAATGATTTATTCTGCATTAAAAAAAATTAAAACAGAACATTATTCAGTCGCTGTAGCACGGTCCCGATCACGTTTAAGAGGACCCATGAACGCCAACTTATCAGCCGGGGTCTGGAATCTTCCATGGCCAAACTTGGAAGAGGTATCGATGAACTTAAGGTTGATCTTCTCCAACGCCGCTCGCTTCGTATGCACCAAAAGGCTCTGTAATTAGACAAAAATGATATTATAGGGTTTGCCTCATGAACACTCATTTAGTTTCCGGTGAACCATGTAGGTTCTCAGTCCTATCATTTAATATATCACCGAACATCAGAATATAATTTGGCTCTATGATATTAACATCATCGAAAAATCAGCTACGCAGTAAGAAACAGTAACCCATTTCGACGTACCTTTCTCAATGTCAAAACGCGCTTCTTGGGTCCGACACAACATCCCTTGATCATGATGAAATCGTTATTGACTTCACCATAGTGAGGGAAACCTCCCATGGGGGTGATGCTCTTCTCAGTAAGGTCGTACTCGGTGGAAGCGTTGTTGAACACCTTCTTTCCATCCTTGGTGTGGATGCCTTCTCCGATACGGTAGATTTTCTTGTTCATTTCCGTTCGGTGATGGTAACCCTTTTGACCAGCACGGGCAACTGTGAACTGGACACGAGACGGATGCCAGGCTCCGATACAAGCGACCTTTCTCAAACCCTTGTGAGTCTTACGGGGCAGCTTCTTCGTATGCCATCGAGACGTTACACCTGGATAAGAAAAGGAGGCAAAGTTTTAGTATGCAATGCAGGGATGCAGGACTTAAGGTACTCAGTTGATGTCTTGCTTCAGAAGGAAGGCAACATCTGTGTTTCTCCTCAATATGTTTCGGATTGGTAAACTCCATCATCCAAATGAATCATCATACACAAGCATTTTTGTAATGATCGAATACAGTACGAGCTTCACAATCTTACCTTTAGTTCCTCTTCCCTTGGTGACACCGATGATGTCAATCATCTCATCTTGGGCGAACACGCTGTTGACGGGGATTTGCTTCTCCATGTGGTTCTTGGCCCAGTCGAGTTTCTGGGAGATGCTGCCACCATTCAGTTGGATTTCCATGATGTGAGCCTTCTTCTGACGCTGCTTCAAGAGCTTCATCTGAAAATTTCCAAGAAAATAGCATCGTTAATAGTGCGCCAAAGATAAACCCAACACAAATGCAGTTCAACCTGTCAAAAGCGTACCTGAGTGTGGGCAATGACACGGACAACCGAGCAGTACTTCTTCATAATCTTGAAGTCGTGCTCAATTTGCTTCTTTCCAAGAGGATCTTGCCACTTCTTACTAGCCTTTGAGAAAGCCTTCTTCTTGGACTTGTGCCTAAAGAAATCCATTCACTTGAGTTCAATCAAAGAATAACTGGGTTTAGCCCGGTTTATTCCACGCTTCCAGAAAACCATTTTAGGTAAGTTCAATCTCATGACTGCTTGGAACTTTGTCAAAGAAGCTATGAAGCTAACATTGATCCAGAACCGTAGTCAGAGGAGATCATTCGAAATAATGGCAATACAGCCTATTTCTAATCAAGATGCAGCTTTTTCAAAGCATTAGCTTTTGAAAGAGAAGCCATAAGTTAAGCCCCGGCTGCTGCTTCGCAATTTACATCGTTTTTGCCCGAATAGATGGCACTAAATCAATCGTAGATTTCCATTATATTAAAGCAACAATGTAAGTATGCATACTAATATTGAATGAGACTTCTATAAACAAGGGTCATCAGTCCGCCCTAGGTTATCAATCTCTGTGCAATCAGATGGTGTAAAGTACACTTGTGTTATGCATCATAAGACCCTTGTTTACAGCCTCCATCTACCCAATTCCCGTTCTGACATGAAAAATCTACTTCAGATAAATGTCTTACCAATTCTTGTAGAATCGACGTCTACAATCTTCTCCCAAATGTTCTGCCCAGATCAACTTCAAGGCTCTCAAACCATGAGGAGTATCGATGTATCCAACGACTCCAACAACAACCATCGGGGGCGTTTCCAAGATGGTCACAGCTTCCACGATTTCTTTCTTGTTCACCTCTGCAAAGGGGCAGAACAAAGGATTAGAAGGACGGTACGAAAGAGCCGACTTCCTTAGCTCCAGCCAAAGATTGATAGAAAATGCTTACTTGAACCGGGCTTGTCTGCCTCACGGACGATATGCGTCATACCGGCCTTGTAAGCCAAGAATGCGGTCAAATGGACTGGCTTCTTGGGGTCATCCTTGGGGAATGCCTTGACTTTACCGCGATGACGCCTGGATCTCTTCTTGGGATAGAATCCCATGGACCCGTGACGGGGGGCACTAAATTTACGATGAGACTGCAATCCAAAGAAGCAAATAATTAATAAAACGAACCGAGTCTACGTGCCCTCAACCTACCAAGGGTTAATGAATTTCTTCTACGGCATCTACAGGACTGTGTCTCGCATGGCCTATCTCCCATGTCATCGCCTAAGTGGCTCATGAAAGATAATGGAATATGCTGTACCGGGTTCTCAGCGAATAAATCCGCGGATCCCATCAATTTACAATGCTGCAGAATTGGATTCAACTGATATTAACTAACAGCTCCGGCTCTGCAACGACCCCACAGGTCCAGCCCCGAAGAGCCGGTCCCGTGGGGTCAAGCATTGAGTACAAATAAAGCACATATTTACTAAAGGCACGAATACTAACTTTAAAACTAATTATATTCAAGCAGCTGCTAATCATATTAAATTATAATAATAATTAAATCTAATGTAGCTTACCATTTTTGTCCTTTATTCTTTGACCAGACGGAACACTTCCACTGATCTGCTTCTGTGTCCACGTAGTTCTTTTGCCTGAATGAAGCACAGAGATGAAAGCACGGTTCTGTACTTGTGGAATAGGAAGATGGAGGTAGGATAGCGGACCATGCCGTTCTCAACTCAGAACCGTCAGCAAGTGATTTCAAGTTAAATGCGCTAGCACGCCTTGAAACATAACATATGTACTTCCCATACTATTCCCGAGCCTTCCATGCTGCTTTAAATAACATCCAGGAGAGAAAGGCCACCCGACAGTCGTGCGGACGCACCCCAAAACGACGGAATGGACTTCAACCTTGTAGAACTAAAGGGTGTTCCATTTAAGTCGCACAGTCCGCACGGCGGGAAGTTGCTCTGGTCAACTCTATGGCACACATCCTCACTCCTCTCTGCAGCTCCTCACCTCAGTCCCACCGCTCCTCACAGCACCGTCCACTGAACATGGAGCAGCTGCAGAGAGGAGGAAGGAGAGGAATCGGCGGGCTCCTCCTCTCCAAATACCGCGCTCCTTAGCCTCCTAGCCTCCGTAAGGAAACCATTGGAGACCGCGGCTAAAAGTGCCATTGTGCGACTTAAATGGGACACCCTTTATCTTGCAGCGAGAACCATCAAGTACTTTCTTCCATAATCGCTAAAACCTGTGATAGAATCAGTGAAACTTATTCATACTCTATGGTTTAGTAGCAGCTTTGAGAGAGTGGAAAGAATCACCGGCAAGTTTGAAGTCCATTCCGTCGTTTTGGGGTGCGTCCGCACGACTGTCGGGTGGCCTTTCTCTCCTGGATGTTATTTAAAGCAGCATGGAAGGCTCGGGAATAGTATGGGAAGTACATATGTTATGTTTCAAGGCGTGCTAGCGCATTTAACTTGAAATCACTTGCTGACGGTTC